>JAUPFV010000005.1:64937005-66226307 GCA_036936605.1 Limnanthes douglasii subsp. nivea
CAGCATCGAGTATGAAGGATGTATTACTTGTTTACATACTTCTTGCAATCGGAAGTTCAGTCTGTGTGTTAGTGCGAGCCACAGTAGTAGAATTAGCAGGAATATGGACAGCGGAAACGCTCTTCAGAAATATGCTGCACAAGATATTCCGTGCACCAATGGTATTCTTTGACTCAACCCCCACCGGAAGAATCTTGAACCGGGTGAGTGAAACATGGTCATGCTAACATTATGTAAAAAGTTTTATTAACAAACATGGTTTGGTCTCTTCATGCATACCGAAAAAACGATAAGCCATTTTTGCTAATTTTGTACAGCATTGAACAGAATTAATTATCTATTAAAATCTAACAGTAGATGGATTACGGCTCGAATTTCTAAAGTTTACAATTATCTAATCCGCAGGTAGCAACAGACCAAACTGTACTAGACTTAGAGATAGCAGACAAACTAGGGGGGTGCGCTTTTTCAATCATACAGATTCTGGGAACCATCTTTGTGATGTCCCGTGCTGCATGGGAAATGCCTGTCATCATCATTCCTGCAGCAGTAATTTGCATATGGTACCAGGTAAGATACAATATCTACTTCTTTTACGGTTGCAAATTAATAGGTAAAATTAAAAAAAAAATGAAGGTTGGGAAACATAATGTTCCATGTTTTTGAAATAATAAATACGCCACATATATATATGGCACGCAAACAAACTGCTATAATAACATTCCCTTTATTTGCTTTGGATTCCTCCAGCAATATTACATACCAACAGCGAGAGAGATTACAAGACTTACAGGCATACAAAGAGCTCCAATCCTCCACCATTTCGCAGAATCTCTATCTGGAGCAGCAACAATCCGTGCGTTTGATCAACAAAGTCGGTTTGTGGAAGGAAATCTCGATCTCATCGACAGCTTCTCTAGGCCATGGTTTCACAGTAAAGCAGCAATAGAATGGCTTTCTTTCAGACTAAACCTCCTGTCAAATTTAGTCTTTTGCTTCTCGTTGGTTTTACTGGTAACTATACCTGAAGGATTTATCAATCCAAGTAAGCACTCATCAATTTGAGACAGATTTTTAGAGTTTGTATAGTTCCTACAGTTCATATTTATCATGTATTCTCAGCTATCAATCATACGAATAAATTCGAGAACATAATATGGGATATGATTCATTATGTCTTCTCGCTTGTAACAGGCATTGCAGGATTGGGAGTCACGTATGGCATAAGTCTAAATGTTTTGCTAGCTTCCGTCATATGGAATATATGCGAGGTAGAAAGTAAGATGATTTCGGTGGAAAGAGTTCTTCAATACTCGGACATAGCAAGTGAGGCGCCACTTGAGATTGAAGAGTGCAGACCGTCAAACAATTGGCCGGAAGCTGGAACAATCACATTCACAAACGTACAAGTAAGCCGTGGCAAAAGTGCTGAAAGTCAAGAAAGTTACCATATGGTCCATATCCAATACCATGTCTTTGAATTTTCATGCTTGATATTATTGAACTTGTAGATTCGTTATGCGGAGCATCTCCCATCTGTCCTCAAAGATATCAGCTGTACATTTCCAGGAGGGAAGAAAACAGGTATTGTTGGAAGGACAGGGAGTGGAAAATCAACTCTGATACAGGCCTTGTTCAGGATTGTAGAGCCAAGGGAGGGAAGCATTACAATTGACAACGTGGACATTTCCAGGATAGGACTTCATGACTTACGAAGGAGACTTGGCATTATTCCACAGGACCCGACAATGTTTGAGGGAACCATCAGAGTAAATTTGGATCCACTAGCACAGTATACCGATAAAGAACTTTGGGAGGCAAGTGATATATTAATAATTATGTTTTTCAATTCATGTAAATTATATCAATATATATACACATATTTCAGGTACTTGAAAAATGTCAACTTGGGGATCTAGTGCGTGCCAAAATAGATAAACTAGACGCTACAGGTATGGCTTCTCGCTTTGTAAGCAGATTTTATATTGACTTGGTTTGATGCCATATGGATGGAACAGTTGCCGAAAATGGAGAAAATTGGAGCATGGGGCAAAGGCAGTTAATGTGCCTAGGGAGGGTATTGTTAAGGAAAAGCAACATTCTGGTGTTGGACGAAGCAACAGCTTCAGTTGACTCAGCCACTGATGAGAAGATACAGAAGATTATTAGCCACGAGTTTGAAGATCGGACTGTAGTTACAATAGCACACAGGCTCCACACGATCATAGATAGTGATGTTGTAATGATTCTCAATGCGGGTAAGTACTAAATACATACACCAGTCAGCGATCAATGAACAGTGGCCATGGTATTAATGTATTGAACACTTAACTAAACAGGAAAAATAGCAGAATTTGACACACCTGGAAACCTACTAGAAAGGGAAGATTCTTTCTTCTCAAAACTCGTAAAGAAGTATTCGAGCAACCCAGCAAGGCTGGAGCACTGATGTAGACTTCCATTGATGATTGTGTATGCCAGATTTAATGTTTGTCTTTTCAGTTCTATCACTAAAATATTGAGTATTATATTAGTTATATTAAAATACTTATTTTGTGTTCAAGCTCACTCTTCTACAAATTAAAATTATAAGAAAACCATTATTTTTTATTATAAACCCAATTAAATATTGAAGAAGTTATCATCCAATTTTTTAAATACCAATAACTACATTATATTATTTTTATTACCAATAAACATTTTTTCACATTTTACTATCCAGAATACCTTTACATAATATAAAATGTGGAGGAAAGCTAGCCACAACCCTAAATTACATATAACAGTAACAGGTGTGTTTACCCAATTAAAAATTTGAAGAGTTCGTCCTAATGGCTTCCCCATTAATATTGGGCCAAATATGACATGTAATCATGGACAGTAAGTTCAAAAGAAAAGGATACAATGCACACCTTTACAGGATTATATATGTAAAAAGATCTGAGAAGCAGGGCACGCAAGATTATTCATTTTGGCTATTAAAAATGTGAAGATATTGACAAGATAATCGAAGACTCAAAGATCAAGGTGGGTTTTAAAGGAAACAACCAAAACTCTAACAGAAGAAGTAAACAATAATAGACTCGTCTACAATCTTTTTGTATGTGTAGATGTAATATAATCAATTTATTTGAATAGAACTGATCGGGGTTCACAATTAAGCGAGTTCTAAGACTGGTGACTCAAGTAAAAAGCCAACATACCTCAACACATATAGGTTGATCAATCCATTTCTTGAGGTTGTCCTTTTGATCCAGTGAAGTAATTATCAACAACAATTACCTGTAGAGCATTTATGGAAACCACGTGTTTATAAATTGATAAAAAGGCATGTGTTAAACATGGAATAATTTAAGGTAAAAGGTACCAAGTTACCAACCTTGTTCTTTTCAATTACCATTTACTTGACATCAGTGCCAGCCGAAAGATATCCCTGAGGTGGTTTTCCCTAATTCTTTTAAAATCAAGGACGGGGAAAAATTGATGCTGATGTGAAGGGGTGTGGAAATATTAGCCATCCGGTATCGGGAGAACTAAAAATTTCTGACCCTTGTCAACTTTTTCAGCTTTACAGTACACATCTACCATAACACCATATGCATGAACATCAGCATCAAGCCCATTTTGTTTGAGCTCAACTAAGAGCTTAATGGCTTCTTCAACTTTACCAATCTTAAACAAAATACCTTGTATTAGCGGATTGTATGTGCGAATGTCAGGCTGAAGTCCTCACCAAATCATTTCTTCCACATACCTGAATCCTTCCTCTAGTTTTATTCCTTGCAAGTTGCAACTTAATTTATGAGTGTGTTATATGAGATCATATCCAATTCTAAACCCTTCTCTAATATCTCCTGATGAAGTTTAAAGGCCTCTTGCAGCCTAGCGCTTTTAAAGTCACATTGTACGATGCAAAAGCCTTCTTCATGATCTTAAGCCAATATTCCACAGCCGCTGCATGCTTTCCAGTCTTACAAAGTCCACTAACCAATGTGGTAAGCAAGGCATCATTACTTCTAAATTCTCTGAACAGTATCTCTGGTGTTAATTTTAGTGCTGAATCAAACCTAGATTTTTAGTAGAACCAGTGAGTGAGAGATGTGAAGGAAACCTGGTTTGCTGATAATTTTCCTGATAAAAATTCTTGAAATACATGCTATGGCTGTTCCATTTCGCCATTCTAACAAAAAAAACTTTTATAAGAGATTATATATTGAAGATGTAGAAGATACCACTTGGACACCACATGATCCTTTATCTCAAGTGATAGACTCATGTTTCCCATTTCACAATATCCATCCATCAAAGTATTATATACAAACTCATTAGGTACAAAACCCTTTTGAGACATTTCTCCCAAGACACAATTTGCATAAGCAAATCTATTAATTTAATGATACCGTTGATGATAATACTGTAAGTAATCAAACTCATCTCCACTCTACTTTCTACCATCTTACATCGGTGCGCAACCCATAGATAATATTGTTATAAGTGGCTACATGTGGGGCAACCCCTAACCTTTCCATTTCGGAGAACAAAAGAATTCCATCCTCTACTCTTCGTCCCTTGCAGAAAACATTGACTGCAGTGCTAAACAAGTAAGCATCAGGACAAACAGGGCCACAGAGAAAGAAACATCCTCTCTTTGGCTAAAACGGAAATACATCAACAGCTGAGCATTCTTAAATTATGTGCACAAAAGATGTATCAGCAAGTCAGCGACCTGAACCCATTGAAATGGCTCCAAAAACAATCTTAAACTAACCATCGTACAAGCAATCTCAACAGGCTTATTGTGTCGAACTAAAGAAGCATTTTCCCATCGACCAAACGGATAAGCAGGAGCCTCGCAGGCGATAATAGATTGCGAAACAGCAGCAGCTGAACTAGTACGAACGAAGCGTGAATTGAAACTAAACCGAATCAGACGCAGTGTAAAAGAAATTCAAAGTAGTTTTCGGGTTCACTTTGAATCGAACGTTTGAAAACAACTGATCAAACTCGCAAGGTGAAATCTTGGATAGGAGCTGCTAACTCTGACAAGAATCAATGAACTTGTTTGAGAAAAAGAGGAAGCAAAACCTGACAAGAATCATGGAAGCTAGATTTCACATGCGTTAATGGGCGCAATCCAATGGTATAGATTTCTGGGTATTTCGACGATGCATTTTCTGAAATCCATCGGTATAGATTTTTGGAGTGTGAGATGATTAAGGAGACGCGCAATCCATAGTATCGAATGTTAGAGAGAGAGAAATCGAAACAACTGGTTACTTCATACGATTGGACATCTTTGGTCTGTCGTGCTTACAGAACCAACCAAGCCACTCCGACACCACCGTCCAACGACGAAATGAAATCAGAGTTGAGACTCTAGGGAGATGTTTTGCTTTAAGGTTTGGAAGTATTAAAAACAAGATAACGTCTCGCTGGTAGAGGTGTTTCGGAAGAGTGAATAGTAGTGTCTATTACTTTTTAGTTTTAGATGGAATTCGATTTAATGTAGTGGGTAACAGTCCGTCCATATGTTTAGCATTTGTATCAATATAATTTTTTTCGTTCACTTTTGCACACAAATATAGTTACCACACATATAAACCCTGACATGTGGTATTTAAATTCTAAGATCTATATCGTTTTTTGTCCCCAGAATATGCGGAAGGACTTATCGTGCAAATTTTTAAAATGAAAGAGATGAGTTTTATGCAAAAGTGAACGAAAGGGACTATGTTGATACAAGTGGTAAATATGGGAGACTAACAATGCTTTTTAGCCAAAGTTGTGGGATATATTTATTTAATATATTTATGGACGGTCAATAATTTGGACCGCGTGCTAAGTAAACATATTCGGTCATTGTTTTAAGAAAGTCCAAACTAAAGGTAATCGAGTTAATTATTTAATTAATTTAATTCTTAAAGGTAAAAATGTGTTATTGGCTCAAGTGTGGTAATCGGGTTGAATTTGGGCGGTTCCAAATTTCAACACTTAAGCCTCAATTAATAAATCACGGATATAAATTGAATTATCAATTTATCGGGTTATGGTCTGCTGCAAATAAAATTGCAGCAGTGCGTGCTGCAGGTTGGGCCCGCTCAGGACCTGCAGCACCGCTGCAATTTGCAAGAATAGGTGCAAAACTAGGGGAAGAAAAAAATAGTCTTTTTTATAAAAAAAAAATTTAAAACATTTGAAGTAGATTATTTCACAACTATGATGTGTTTAGTTGTATGTTTATTTGCGAAGTAAATTGTATGTGCATGAATGATTAAATGACGATGCATGACTAAGGTTTCGTAGATCGGTAAGTAAAACTGAGAAATTAATTTAATCAGCCTTCCGGAAGGTTAAGATTAATGATCTTATGGATCCGAGGTTTCGAAAAGTTCGGGGATTAATTTAAATTCAAATATTACCGGCCCTCCGGAAGGTTCATGTCTGGGTTTAAATTAATCATGAACGGGAGAAAATTACTGAAAATACTCGTTGTGTTGATTTTAATTTTAAGTAAATGACATCGGCCTTAGTAAGGTCTCATTGGTACTTAGACAATTAAAATAATGATCATGCTATTTTTTTTCTCAAACTCATAAAATTGCATGTTAGTATGATTTATCCTCCGGTATCCATTATCAATGAATTTTATGTTTTACATGTATTTGTCATGTTCATGCATATGTTTTCAGTTATATGTCAAGATGCTAAATGTGTTTTGTGTTGTTTGTTCTTATTATGGTATCCATTGGTTACAATTTATTGGGGAATCGTCCACCGACGTTGGATTGTTCGGACTTCCAATTGTGGAAGGAAGAAATGTTGTTGTTTTTATTTGTACATGATTACGATTATGCATTGTCAACTCCCAAACCACCCCCCCCCCTTAGTCTGGAAAATACACCAGATGAAACTAAGGCTGATGAAAAGTGGGAGGAGGTCAAACAAGTTATGCATGGCGCTCTTGTTACAGGGGATACCAGTAGCATTGCGTGGGGCTGTCCCTAAAGGTGTTATCATTGCCTCGGAATGATAGAGATGCAGCGTTTGCTCATCGAGCTAACTACCAAAAAGTACAATGACAAAGGTAAAATCCAGGAACACATTATGGGAATGTTGATGACTGGCCAAAAGTTAAAGGCAATCGGTTTAGACTTACTTGAGGAATGCATAGTGGGATTCACATTTCATTCGCTTCCAAACCGGTTTAAGTATTTCCAGTCCACCTATAACTGCATGCGAGAAAAGTAGAATATCAATGAGTTGATTTTCCACGTTACACAAGAGGAGGAAAGATTTAAAGGTACAACGATTGAGGCTAATGTGATTACATCAGCAAATAAGACAGGACCTGAGCGGAAAGAAGATGGCAAAGGACCAGGTCAAGGTCTGGTAAAGAAGAAAAATCTTGAAGAATCGACTGTAGGTCGATGTTTTTTCTGCAAAGAGAAAGGACATCTGAAGAAGGATTGTGAGAAACGTCGGGCTTACATGATAAGCAAAGGTACTCCCACATTTTTTTTGTTTCAGAAAGTAATATAGTTTCTGTGAAAAGAATTACTTGGTGGGTTGATTCGGCTGCAACAACTCATGTTTATGTTTCTTTGCAGGGTACGTCAAAGAGCAGGATGTTAAGTGAGGATGAAAGATCTATTTTCACGGCAGACGAGAGCTCATGTGATGTTTTAGCTATTTGTGATTTTTCTTGAAAACTTTCCACTGAACATGTATTATTTTTAGAGGATGTAATGTATGTTCCTATGTTTCGAAGGAACTTAATTTATTTTCCAGTTTTAGACTTGGAATGTTACTCGTGTCTGATGGGAAACAATTGTTTTACACTCTCTCTAAATAATATAATTGTTGGATATGGAAATTTAATTAAAGAGGATAATTTTTATTTGTTGAATACTATTAATAATCACAATATTTCTATGAATACACAACATATACCAAAAAACATTACTAAATCTGAAAAATCTTCTAAATTGTGGCACAAGCGGTTATGACACATATCCAAAGTTAAGATGGACAAGCTTGTTTCTGAAGGTTTATTAGGTCCCCTTGATTACTCTAACTTCGGTATATGTGTCGAGTGCATCAAAGGGAAACAAACCAAGTTAAAAGGTTAGGAGCATATAGAGCGGAAGAAATCTTAGAGTTGATACATACCGACATTTGTGGACCGTTTCCACAGGAATCATGGAACGGTCAGCAGTACTTTATATCATTTATCGACGTCTAATCTCGAAACGGTTACCTCTATCTTCTTCATGAAAAGTCTGAGGCCTTGGACAAGTTCATAGCTTTTAAGACCGAGGTTGAAAAACAACTTGGTAAAAGCATTAAGACCGTTAGATCTGACTGGGGTGGTGAATACTATGGTAAATATGACGAATCGGGTGAACAACGTCCAGGACCCTATGCATGGTACCTAGAGAAGTGTGAAATATTCACTCAATACACTATGCTCGGTTCACCTCGCATGAATGATGTATCTGAGAGACGAAACCAAGTAGTAAATAATATGGTTAGAAGCATGATAAGTCACTCATCTGTACCATTATATCTCTGGGGGGAAGCCATCAAATGTGCCGCTTATATACTCAATCGAGTACCCACAAAGGCTACTGTTAGGACTCCATATGAGCTTTGGAACGGGCGTAGACCTAATTTAAAGCATCTGCATATGTGGGGTTGTTCAGCTGAGGCAAGGCCTTACAAACCTTAAGAAAATAAACTAGACCCAAAAATAGTTAGTTGTTTCTTCATAGGTTATTCCGAAAATTCCAACGGGTTTAAGTTTTATGATTCTCTCATTGGTACAATATTTGAGACGGGAACGACCAATTTTCTAGAGGATGTTGAGTTTAGGGGGAAGAATAAGGGAACATATGTTGATTTTGAGGAAGAATCAATAGAGATTCATGAAGGTTTTAATAAGGATACCGAGATATTGGAATATTGGGGTATAATACCAATCATTTCGGTCCCATTAGAATAAAGTAATCCTCAAATTAACACTGATGCTCCACTTGAGGGTTCTATCCAGGATACAGATATGATCCAGGTAGAACAAAATGAACCTCAAGATAATCTTCCACAAGGGAATCAAAATGACATCATTCATAATGATCAAACTATGCCTCCTCAAGAAATGCAATAAGAGGAAATAGTGCCAAGATAAAGGTCCACGAGAGAAAAGAAGTGTACTATATGTCTATAATTTATAGTATATCTTCAGGACCATGATAAGTTATGTGTTGGAACTATAGATGATCCCTCATCCAACGTATTGGCCATGGCAAGCTCTGAATCTCAAAAGTGGATTGACGCTATGAAAGAAGAGTATAAATCAATGCAGGACAATGTTGTATGAGATCTTGTCCCATTACTTGAAGGGAAAAAGGAAATTGGTTGTAAATGGGTTTACAAAACCAAACGTGATTCCCTTGGTAATGTGGAAAGACATAAAGCATTTCTTGTAGCGAAAGGTTATACTCAGCATGAAGGTATTGATTTTAAAGAAACTGTCGCTCCGGTATCGACGAAGGATTCCTTTATAACAATCATGGCATTAGTTGCACATTTTGACCTTGAGCTTCATCAGATGGATGTTAAGACCGTTTTTCTCAATGGTAATATTGAGGTAATGATCTATATGGTGCAACCAGAATACTTTATAGAAGGTAACTCAAAAGATCTTGTTTGCAGGCTTAAGAAATCCATTTATGGGCTTAAACAAGCCTCTCGTCAATGGTATCACAAATTTCTTGAAGTGATAGTCGGTTATGACTTTGAGATTAACTCGGTTGAGGATTGTGTGTATCACAAGTTCAATGGGAGTTTTCATATTTCTTATTTTATATGTGGATGCCATATTGCTTGCCTGAACAATAAGGAATTGTTACACACTACAAAAGAATTTCTATCAGACAAGTTTGATATGAAGGATCTTGGTGATGCCAGTTTTGTGTTAGGAATCCAGATCCATCGAGATCGTTCTCATGGTATTCTTAGATTATCACAAACGGCATACATTAAAAGTGTGTTACAACGTTTTGGATTGGCAGATTGCAAACCCCAAAGTACCCTTATAGCAAAAGGTGACAGACTTAATCTGAGTTAATGTCCTAAGATAAAACTTGAGATTGAGGAAATGAAAATGGTCCATTATACTTCAGCAGTTGAGATTTTAATGTATGTTTAAGTTTGTACTAGGCCGGAAATTTCCTTTCCTGTAAATATGTTAGGGAGATATGTTAGTAACCCGGGAATGGATCACTAGAAAGCAATTAAAAGAGTACTCTGATATCTGTAAGGAACAAAGGGGCACATGTTGATATATATAAAGTCGGATAAACTGGAGATCGTAGGGTATTCCGACTCGAATTTTGGTGGATTCCAGACACATTAAAAAGCATGTCAGGCAACATATTCTTATTGGCTGGAGGTGCAATATCCTGGAAAAGTGTAAAGCAAAACTTATTGCATCGTCCACCATGGCAGCAAAATTTATTGCATGCTTTGAGGGATCAAACCAGACACTGTGGCTGCAGAATTTTGTTACTGGATTACGCATTGTACAAGCAGTAGGTCCCATAAGGTTATATTGCAATAACGATTCTGCAGTGGAGTACTCTAATAGCAACAAGAGTTAGTCTAAATCCAAACATATAGACATAAAGTTTTTGTCTGTTAAAGAAAGAGTACAGATAGGTCAGATAAGTATAGAGCACATCGGCACAAACTCCATGATAGCAGATTCATTAACAAAAACGGTTTTGCCTAAGGTTTACATGGACACACCATCAATATGGGTGTAGTTGATTTAGAGGATGTTTAGTTTCAGTGGGAGAGTTTGTAATAGGATGTGATGTTATATTTTGCAGTATTGTGCACATTAAAGTTTATTTTAATATATATATATATATATATATATATATATATATGTTTGGAAATATTTATTGATATATATATATATATATATATATATTGTATTGGATCTCTAAAGGTAGGAGCCATTTAAGAGTAGATATGTACGATTACAACCATATTACTCTTAGACCATGCTCCATAATTGGCCCAAGTAATTGATTGATAATGGTAATGTGATTATTGTTGCATCTTATTGTTCACATTACGAGAAAGAGGTCTTTAGTCTTTTATTGTTACCAGTCATGTACGGGGTTGTACCTTTTGCCCATTGACAATGAATAAAGGGATCCCATTAAAGTCGAATATGTTTTCTTGAGTAGCATATAACGGTCCAAGTGAGAGATTTTTGGAATATATACATTTAATATATTTGTGGACTGACAATAATTTGGACCGACATGCTAAATAAACATATTCAGTTATTGCCTTAAGGAAGTCCAAATTAAAAGTAATCAAGTTATTTATTTAATTAACTAAATTGGACCTATGGGTGAAAATGTGTTATGGGCTCAAGTGTGGTAATCGGCTTGATATTGGGCACTGTGATGAAGAGGGCCAAAATCTAACACTTAAGCCTGAATTAATAAATCAGGGATATAAATTGAATTATCAATTTATCGGGTTATGGTCCCGGACACAAAGAAGTAATAAAGGATGAGCTTTACAATGTTGGACTTCAAATTGTAAAGTCTATAAATAAGGGGTTAGGTGTAATTATTTCATCACTTTAAACCCTAATGAGAAATACAGCTGCTTCCGTTAGTGTTTGGAAACCTTTTCCTTGTTCTCTAATTTGATTCTCGAGGTTTCTCAATTTCATAAACAGAATCACTGGGAACGTGGAACCGCTGAAGAACGAAAATGAAAAGAAGAGAATACTAGATAGAGAGGAGCAGACAAACCCTTAAGTGTTCTTGGTTTTCGGTTTATTCATTAGGTGAATCCACAAAGGGTTTAATTACTTTTCTGCGATTTGTTATATATTATTTGATACGATTTTGAATAATATATAACATAAAGGGTTATGACCTCATCTACTAAATATATTCATCAGTCAACATATGTCATAAACTTCAGTATTAAAATAACATAGATTATATGTAATAAGAAATCGGTAATAAAAACAAAAAGTTTCTAGAAAGAGAAGGTCTCCCTTCTTTTTAAAATCTTCGACGATTATAATTTAAAACAGTTACTTATAAGAAATTTCAATTATGTTTGCTTTTTGTGATGGTTTTAGGTTAAGCACATGTACAGGCGTTGGTGTTAAATCTTACGTGTAGAAGAGAGAAATAATATTCTTTGATTAATATCTTTGATTTTTATTGTATATATTATTATAAGATTTTAAATATTTTGTTTTATTATTTGTATGTTGATAAAAAATATCAAAAGTCTATCTTTTAGAAATTGAGAAGTTGAAAAATATGATTTCAAAATATACGAGGATTTATTAAACATATAATTTCTTAAAATATATTAGATCAGTAAAATTGAAAAAAATAAAGAAATACAATAAAAATAATATTTTTTTTTAGTTCGATCATATCTTTTAAAATAGTTTAAATATATCTTTTAAATAACAACTTTTATTTTATCTAATTTATTAGTGTTGTTAAGATTTGTTTTCATAAAATAATTGACTTTAATTCTATCTATTTTACAACAATATCTTATATATAACAAATTTTATTTTATTTATATTTATTTTTAAAAATATCTTTGAAATATTAAATTTGATTTTGTTATATACTATTTTCAAAATATCTTTCAAAAATAATATATTAAAATTTATTGTTATTTTTATAAAAAATTATATTATATTTTTATATTTATTAACAAAAATTTAAAACAAAAAATAATATAAAATAAAATTGAAAACTAAAAAAAAACCACTAACATGGCTTACGTGGCTTTGTTAAGTCGCTCTGGATATTTAACAAGACCACTAGCTATTTTTAAGCTTTTTTTAGTTAACGCATAACATTGGAGTTAATTTAGGAACGCGCTAACAAACAAGGTAATTAACACATAGTTTAACACGTACGTTGTACATGCTCTAATAGGTCTAAAATCCAAGCCGACTTTGTCAGTTTTGCCTCTTCAAATGGTGTTTTTTTTGTTAGGTGCGACCAAAGTCCCACATCCCACATCGGTTAAACATAGGAAGAAAGATCAGTATATAAGTTTATCATACATCTCCATTAGTGTTAGGTCTTTTGAAAATGGACCAAAAGCAAAGTCGTGCAGACCTTCGGGTGCCAAAGCAGACAATATCATACTAGTTTGAAGATCGGCTGTTCTTACTTATATGCGAAGGCGGAATATGCGGTACACATATTCCCAAAAAATGGTATCATATCACCAGGCCCAGACGGAACCCGATGTGGTGGGTGTGTTGTGGGTGAAATTCTCAAATGTCGTACATATTCTCAAGAGCCATACTCAAGGTGAATGATCTGGTGGATAGATGGAGCGCTTGATGGCTCATCAAGCAGGTGGCTTGATCAAGGAGCGAAGAATTTTCATCTATAGATGGAGTGCATGATAGCTCGTCAAGTAGGTACCTTGATAAAGGAGTGGCACAATATCATCTGATAGTGAGCAGATAGATCTGCCCTAAAGCTCGAGAGTTCAGGCTTCTCTCCACCTGACTAGAGTAGGCAGATGGAAGTCAATCGAGAGGAGGCTAGAGTGGTACTGTGTTCGAGAGAAGGATTGTTAGGTGCGACCAAAGTCCCACATCCCACATCGTTTAAACATGGGAAGAAATATCAGTATATAAGTTAAGAATACATCTCCATTAGTGGGAGGCCTTTTGGAAATGGACCAAAAGCAAAGTTGTGCGGACCTTCGGGTGCCAAAGAGGACAATATCATACTAGTTTGAAGATCGGTTGTTCTTATTTATATACGGAGGTGGAATATGCGGTACCCATATTCCCAACATTTTTTTCTCTCTGTTTTTCATGAGCCATGGGCTTTGTTGACTAAGGATAACTATCGCAATTGTCACCGTAGCAAAACCGGTACTGTATTTAGGGTGACGTTTAATGCATCGAATCCTGGAACTGCTTCATTCTCTTTAGTATGGACTGTTGTCGGTTCATCGGAGGTGTATCCTTCCTAGGTCTAGCTCATGATTTTATCGTCAATCCATTTTGTGTATTTATATAAACAGAATTTTTAACTGTCACATTTTTTGAAACACTTTCCTCTTCCATCTCTTTAGCCAGACTACCAATGTTGCAATATATTATTAAAATGTGAGATAAAATTTGTTTTAAGGTTTCTAAACTACTAGTAGAAGTCTTTTGTGAAATCAAAACCATCTCCGGTTTTTATGCTAGAATTTAAGATGTCATTGTTACTTGGTAGTTGAACATGAATCCCATCCATATTCGGACTTAAACCCGATGTTGTGATTTTGAGTTCTTCAATATGGACATTTTGGCATTTGTTTATGAGTATTTAAAACATTTGGCTATTCAAAGATAATAGGTGGCTTATGCTAATGTTGTTGGAGTTATGGAAGCTCAATGTCTACAACCAAGTTATAAAGTATGATCAATTTAAAGAGATTCCTAAACAATACATAAGATTAGTATAGGAATATATATCGTGGCTCCATGAGGAGAATAATTGATGGAGGCTATGCAATCCCATAAGGACGTTCATTTAACGTCAAGAGCTCCATTGATGATGGAGACACCCCTCACCCTGTCAAAACCAAGCAAATTATATTTTTCTCCAAGAATACGATAATCTATGGGAACGGTGAGGGTACCATCAATTCTAATAGTGATGTGAGGTAGTTGGCAAGTGTCTTCTTTAAACTCCATAGACGAGCCGAGTAAGTGTTGGGAATATGGGGTCATGCATATTCCTCCTTTGTATATAAGTAAGAAAACTCCAATCTCCACACTAGTGTGATATTGTCTGCTTTGGGCCCACTGGCCCGCACGACTTTGCTTTTGGTCCACTTCCAAAAGGTCTCATACTAGTTAAGATATCTTCTCACTTATATACCATTAATCATTCCCATGTTTAACCGATGTCGGATGTGGGACTTTGGTTGCCACCCTAACAAATCCTCCTCTCGAACAAAGTACCACTTCAGTCACCTCTCAAGTGACTTTCATCCGCTCATTCTAATCAGGCTGGGGCTACTTGACCATAGAGGCACTACAGATATTACTGCTCACCTCCTCTTAGACCAAACTCTCTTGTTCCTTAGCGCCAATCCCCCACTCCAATCAAGTACCACCGCTTGATGAGTCACGGGCACTCTAAACTAGGATCTCTAGAACAGATCACCTTGAGGACGACATTTGGCTATGTAAGACTTCCGAGAATTTCACCACCATCGCGTTCGGTCTGGGTCTGGCTCTGATACAATTTGTAGAGAATATGGGGTCCTGCATATTTCGCCTTTGTATATAAGTAAGAATACTCCAATCTCCGCACTAGTGTGATATTATCCTCTTTGGGCCCACTGGCCCGCCCGGCTTTGCTTTTGAACCACTTCCAAAAGGCCTCATACTAGTTAAGATATGTTCTCACTTATATATTATTGATCCTTTCCATGTTTAACCGATGTGGGATGTGGGACTTTGGTCGACACCCTAACAGTAAGTACATTCCTTTAGGGATATATATATATATATATATATATATATATATATATATATATATATATATATATATATATATATATAATTTTTGAATTCGTAGACCCACATGCGGCAGCCGATGCATCAAGAAAATCTTGAGACGAATCTGTAGCGCCATTGGGTTTGGCTCCAAAGTTCAACACGCTGTAGTTTGTTGATGCAAATGATTAGTTTTCTTATAACACCAAAAGGAGAATAAAAAAGTTACAAAACCTCGCCATTTTTTATTTGTAAAGGCTATAAGTATATACTTTTGTAGATGATTATAGTAAGGAACGAAATGCCGAATGTAAAGAGGTTTGAGTTAATAGGTGTAATTATAAACCCCAAAATACTTGATTATTGTTGTTATTAAGGTTATGTACGTTTATCACTATATATGTTGAAAACATGGGATGTATGAAGTATCGAATAAGTATAGTGAACAAACGCGACATAAATATAGAACATATAAATCAATTTTGCACCATACTTTTTTATACCGGTTTATGTTTAGCTCTTTACTAATGTTTTTTTATATATTTCTAACTTTATGATGTACGATTTGAATTGCTTATGATTTTTTTAGAGAAATGAGTGGCATTTGAACTAACTCATAATATTTATTAGATAAATCCAAAAGCATTACATCATTATTTCAGTCGCGAAGAAGGCGCACTAAATTCATATACATGAGAAATACAATTAGAGAAGACTAACAGTCGAATGAGACTTCAGTGAGAGAAATTAGTTAAAGAAGATTCAACTAAATTTAGGAGACTTGATTCGTAAAGGATTGAGAAGAATTGATGATGATTAAGCTCACTGAATGAATAGAGTCAAGTTTCATAATTTTAGCTTGATTTGGGAATAATTGTTTAGTAGATTTGGAGAAGAATTATTGTAAGAGAAAATGAAAGCTTAAAAGATCTTTAAAAAAAGTTAAATTCGGGTAAGTGTCTATCTTATCATTAGAAAACTGGAAAACTGGACCGATTTTTTATAAATTTGATAAGTAGTAGAGTTAGAGTTCAAAAATTTCTCTTATAGAATTCGTTTGGAGACTGTCTATGAGAAGGATAAATATGAGTTGTTTAGGATTTTGGTCTGTAGGCATATCAATTTTGTATTTGCATTTGTTAGTCCATCTAGCAAGCTAGTCCGCAACAGCGTTTTGCTCTATATGGATATGAGAGATGTTTATATTATGTGTTAGAAGGTTCCTGCAACATTGTAGAATATGAAATTAAAACCAAGGTGCCTTATTAGTTAAGATCATGGTTAAGAGAACTATAAAGTCAGTTTCGATCTCTAAAATAGAGATTTTTAATTTGTTGCATAAGATTAGACTGTCAAGCAGAGCACGAGTCTCAGCAAAAATGGGGCTAAGCTTGCCATATGTTCTTCCTATAGCTGTTTTTATTTATCCCTTGTAGTCACGAATAATAGTGCCTCCTGAAGCTTCTCCCGATTATTAACATGAAGCGTATATGTTGAGTTTTAGTCTAGGTTCAGTTGGTGGTTTCTAATGTATAGTTTTCAATCTTCTTGGATGGTTTAGATGTTAAAAAAAATTAAAGTCATAAGTGTGAGTCATTGATCAAGAACTTCCTTTTGATAAGATTTGCCCTACCAAGTGGAAGGATGATATGGTTGATGTAGCTAATTACAGCCTTAATAGAAATTTATTCTAGATTAAACTTTTTCATGTTTCTGTGCTGCCATAGGGTCCAATAAATAATTGAAGAAATTATAGTCCTTATATGAGCCATATTAGGTGTATATCAAATCCAGAGTCTCACAATGTGGTTGAGTGTCATATGATTTCCAATCATTATTTTGAATAGGTTGTTGAAGTGAAGCCAAACAGACCAAGCTAGCTTACATTAAACAAAATAATGATGAATATATTCAATATTACCACAGTGTTAACACTTGGAAACAAGTGTTATGTTTCTTGATTGTTGAAAAGAGTCAACAGAAACCCAGTTGTGTAGTAGTCTCCACAAAAAGAAGGAACATTTTATATGAGCCACATTGTTCCAGATGATAGAGTAGAAGAGAGAATGAGATCCTTTAAGTCTTAGAGCATTCCAGGTGTCTTTGAAACAAAATTCTTCAGATACACTAGCAGTCCAGATGATCTTGTCAAGAATGTCAGGATTGATAGCTAGGCTAGTAATTCTGTTGATGTTAATAGAGGTGACTGAAGCCATAAGTATGTCTAGATTCCATTTGTTGTTCGACCAATAGGAGCTGACACTAGATTGAATGTAACATGGTGAATCAATATTGTTGGAAATGTCACTTAGAGACTTACTGTGACACCATCGATCCAACCAATTGCCACAAGTTCCTTGACCAATAGACCATAAAATGTAAGGTTCCGTAGTATTTCTTATGTCATGTATTATTTTCCAGACTCGAGATCTTCTGAATGCTAATTGCACCTGCATGGGATGAGCAGAAGAATAATAGATAGTATGCATAACTTTAGACCATATGATAGAATGTTCTTATTATGTCTTTCAAAGTTTGCAAGAGTAGATCAATTGTATTTCTTCAATTCTTCTAATGTTTAATCCTCTTTCTTTGCATGAAAGACAAACCTTTCTGAATTTAGGCCAAGAGATAGCTCGATGATTATCTGATGTACCTCATAGGAATCTTCTACAAATTCCTTCAATTTTTTTGATGATAGATGATGATAGAAGAGAGTGTTGTAGCTGATAATTTGGGATGACAATCAAAACATATCGGATTAGTATGAGACTTCCTCCAAAGGAAAGAAAAGTATGATTCCAATTATGAAATTTTTGCCTTAATTTAATTATTAATCCTTCATAATGAATGTCAGTAGCTCTATCATGAATGGTACCTCTCATGTATGTCACAGGAAAACTGCTTTGTTAGTAGCCCGTAGTTTGATGGATATAGTTGGCTCTGCTAATTAGAAAGAGGTTAGGAATTATGAAGATAAATTTCTCCTTACTGTAACTTAGATAGGAGTCTGTTAAGAATTAAAACATTAGATTTGGAACCTTTAAAAAATAGTATCATCAATAAAAGATAAACAAATTATAGTATAATTGTTAGGGATTTCGTATTTTAAACTAGAATGATCTTGATATAGCTTTTTGATTCCTTTAATTAGATATTCCTGCGCTAAAATGAATAAACAAGGGGAAAGATGATCCCCTTGTCTAATATCATTAGAAGCTTTGAAGTATCATTTAGCTTCTCTATTGAGTGTGAAAGATAATCTAACACTGAAGATAAAGTTCATAATTAAGCTGATGAACCTATTGTTGAAACCAAAAGAAATTAAGATTAGCTTAATAAATGAATAAGAAACTCTATCTAATACCTTAGATAAGTATAGTTTAATGATTCAGTTTCCTCTTCTTCTTTTTATTGTTTAGGTTGAATGCCAATTCTTTAGTAAGTAAGATATTTTCTTGGATGCATCTTCCCTTTGTTCAGAAGAGATGAGCTTGGGTAAGAGAACGTCTATCACTTAGAATTCTAGAAATGATCATATTAAACACATTTCCTAAACTAATAGACTCAACTTGGAACATAGGAACCATTGAAAAAATCTCTAATGGCAGAACAAAGATAAGTGGAAATAGTAGACCAACATTTTCTGGTAGAATTTGATGCTAAAACCCATAAATACCAGCAATCATGTTACGGTTTTAAGGAATTAATAGATTAACATCTCCTAATAAGTAACAGTTATCTTCACTACTAAGAATTTTAAGGATAATATATTGAATGCTAGCTAGATCAGGAGCGCAAGTATTGGTTGTTAACAGCTCTTTAAAAAATGTTATAGCTGATGACTCAATTTCTTGTAGATCTTGAGTCTATACATTGTTGACTTGTATTTTGTTGATTATATTTTTTTTTCTTGACTTATAAATAGAAAGATTTTGTATTTATATCTCCTTGTTTTGTCCAAAGAATGTTGCACTTTTGGAGACAAAATATTTCTTTTATGGCAAAATATTGTAAGTGTTGTGCATTTACAATATTCAATTTGGTATTGTTTTCCTCAGTTGGGGAATATTGGTAGATATGTTCCTGAAATTTAACTATTTCCTTAGATTGAGAAACAAATTTAAATATATTACCAAAAGTATCTATGTTCCAAGCTTTAGGAGTATATTTAGTATCTTTAATTTAAGCCATAATCTTTATATAAGGTAGCATAATATTTCTTATTCTCAAGTAGTCTTGAGTGTAAAGTTGAATTCAAGATGGTCTGGCCAAACATTCTGAAATTTGAAGCTAGATTTAACCTGATTGTTATTGATAGATAGTTTGATCAATTAAGGAGAGTAATCTGATGATGTCTTGGCCATGTGAGTAACTGTTGCAGATGTAAAGTAATCAGACCAGAGGAAGTTGAATAAAAATTTATTGAGTCTTTTCTATTTGTGGGAGTTACTCTATCTGAATTTAGAACCTATGTAACCTACATCAGATAAGTTAGAACCAGTAACTAGATTATTAAAGTCATCTACACTGCGTAAACAAGTAGTATAGCAAGAGATTTATTCTAATGGGCCAATAATTAAGTTGAAGTTGATGAGTCCGAATTTTATCACCACTCTTTATGAGAACCGGACAGGGGAAATTCGGACAACACCCACCTACTAAACCGTCCGAACTGAACTAAAGTATTAAAAACTTAATCACTTCATGACTAAGCTAAATACCTACCTACTTGAACCTAATGGGTCTTTAAACTCGACCCAAATCCATAAACACGAACCAAAAGCCCATGTGGGCCAAGGTTAAGTGTATAAATACCCAACCACTTTCATTTAATGAGGGTAATGAAAATTAAATACAACCAGGTAGCTAAATTCTTTCACTACAATCTATCCAAACATTAAATACCTTTGAAACACCACAAAACTCTGGACAAAATTACCCTCAACCAAAAATAAACCTCACCAAATTGGCGACCACAGTGGGAGCACGAAGGTGCCTGAATCTAGCATTCAAAACCATCAGGAAAAACCAGTTCGGATGAATCCAGACGTACAAGAAATACCACCAGCTTTGGCAGAAGTGGTGGGTGAAAATGATGAATACACGATTGAGGAGCGAGATAGATTAAAAGTTGAAATAGAAGCTCTGAGGTCAGAGAGGGCAAAGATGGGTATAAAAGAGAAATCAAAAGCGTCAGTTTCTCATCATACTGACAACCCAAGAGAACATGAGCCCTCAAAAACCATGTGAGTACGAAAAAGACTCATGCTAGCTCAAAAAAGTCCCACCGGTCTAAACCGATGGAGAGCTCTGATTTGGAATCAGAATCTTCCATTAGCTCCTCAAATGAATATGGAGTTGAAGAGTCCTTGTCATCCAGCAGTGATGAGGGCCGTTCTAAAAAGAAACAAAAATTGGTTAAGAAGTATTTCAAGAAAAAGGGATAGGCATGGAAGGTTAAAGAGGCATATAGGTAAAGGATCGTCTCATAGCCGGAGACGCGTAGATCGGATGGTGATGGATCCTTTTGCCTTTCATGATGAACCATGTATCTTTGCAACTCCTAATGAAGATACGGTTTTCAGTCGTGGCCGAAATTGGAGACAATCTCCATTGCCCTCCAAGATACTATCCGGAAACCTTCCTAAGAGGTTTGACAGTACAAAAATGGAAAAATACGATGGCAGTATAGACCCAGATAATCACGTGGAACAATTCGAAAATTTCATGATGAATTTTGATAATGACGAAAAGTTACTTTGTAGAGCATTCTCCCAATCATTTACGGGGAGTGCTCTGAAATGGTACAACAGTTTGCCACAAGGTTGTATCAAGAATTTTGACACTTTTTGGGTAGCCTTTCGAAGGCAGTTTGTTGGAAGTAAAGAAGTGAAGGGAAATAGAGACACAATTATCCATTGTGCCCAAGAAATAAACGAATCCTTAAAAGAATACATAATTCGTTTTGTGAATACCAAAAATGGATTGGCTGATTGCTTCGAACAAGTAGCAATAGCTTCTCTGAGGCAGGGCTTAAAACCTGGAAACTTGGCTGATTCAGTAACCAGAAAAAAGGCCATGACATGGAGGGGGGGGGGGGGTCTGCTGAATCAGGTTGGAAAGCAGATTAATGTAGATGAAACAAATTAAAACTAGGGTGCACAGGCAGGTGAGGTCTGCTCCGGCTGCACCAAATCCAAACCAAAACCAGTCCGGAAACAAGGCTAGGGAGGCCGGGCAGAGTCATAACAGAGACAAAGCTCAGTCTCAGCCAGCTGCACCAGCCCAGAGTCAACAATCTAAAAATAAACGAGGGCCTTGGGTTCAACCGGAGTGGTTTGCTGAGTTGAAAGAAAACATAGCCCCCATTTATGATGAATACACGATTGAGGAGCGAGATAGATTAAAAGTTGAAATAGAAGCTCTAAGGACAGAGAGGGCAAAGATGGGCATAAAAGAGAAATCAAAGGCGTCAGTTTCTCATCATACTGACAACCCAAGAGAACATGAGCCCTCAAAAACCCATGTGAGTACGAAAACGACTCATTCTAGCTCAAAAAAGTCCCACCGGTCTAAACCGGTGGAGAGCTATGATTCGGAATCAGAATCTTCCAGTAGCTCCTCAAATGAAGATGGAGTTGAAGAGTCCTTGTCATCCAGCAGTGATGAGGGCCGTTCTAAAAAGAAACAAAAATTGGTTAAGAAGTATTCAAGAAAAAGGGATAGGCATGGAAGGTTAAAGAAGCATATAGGCAAAGGATCGTCTCATAGCCGGAGACACGTAGATCGGATGATGATGGATCCTTTTGCATTTCATGATGAACCAGGTATCTTTGCAACTCCTAACAAAGATACGGTTTTCAGTCGTGGCCGAAATTGATGACTGCGTTACAATCTCTTAGGGAGAGCCGCAATAATTGTTTCTGCCAGTATCACAATGATACTAGCCATACCACTGAGGATTGTATTGCTTTGAAGCAAGAAGTCCAGAATTTGATTGAAAGAGGAAAGTTGAGAGCATATGTTAATAGAAGAGATGGAAATAGGCCTGATAACGCTCATCGGGCTAGTCCGAACAATGTAGGCACATCGGCTCCGGATGGGGCTATGGTTATAATCGAAAGGTTCAATGTAGAGTCAAAATACTTGGACCCTGATCCAACCCAGAATAAAGTGGATATTATCACAGAACATTGCAAGTCGGTGCCCAGACTTATCAACTTTTATGAGTCACTCAAAACTTTTGGAGGAGACACCATGACAGCACCAACTGCTTCTTCGAGAAAGAGGCACATTCATACTTTAGCTACCCAACTAGAAGGAGGCATGACTTCCTATCAATCGCAGATTCCATTTTCCTTCATTGTTTTCGACGAAGATGACTTGAGGGATATTGTTGGTCCTCATGAAGATGCTGTTGTCATAGGAGCATCCATCGGGGGCAATGACATAAGGCAAATTTTGGTGGACACCGAAAGTTCTGCCAATATTCTCTTTTTAACTTCCTATAAAAAGATGAAAAATCCGACAGTAATTCAACGTTCGAACAGGTCAATTGTGGGTTTCACAGGAAGCTCAGTAAACGTGATCGGAGAATTCGAGGAGGAGGTTTTATTGGGCAAAGGCCCGTTTAAAAACATGGTTAGAATACTGTTCGTTGTGGTGGATTGTCCCACTTGTTATAACGCTATTCTGGGGAGATCTTGGCTCTCTAGGATGCATGTCGTGGCCTCAACAGTCCACCAATGCTTGAAATATGCTGTGCAAGGACAAGTGGGAGTTGTTTGGAGCAGCCAAAAGGTAGCAAGAGAGTGTTATGCCACAACACTGGCCCCTCGGACGTTGGGGGTAGTCCGGATCAATGAGGAATAGCAGTTTGAGGGGCCCTCTGGGGGAGAGGGTGAAATTGATGACCCCAGAGAGACCCCGGAGTTTTAATACCGATTAAAGAAGTTGAAACATACTCTCTGGCTGAAGGAAAAAGTGTCAAGATAGGATCCAGGATGACAGCGAAGTTAAAGGGTAAAATGTTAAAATTCTTGAAAGACCATCATTATGTTTTTACTTGGCGCAATGCTGATGTTACCGGAGTACCTGCATGCATTATTTCACACCAGTTGTCCATCCGAAGAGACATAGCACCTGTTGTGAAAAGAAGGAGAGCGTTTTCTAAGGAAAATGCTGATGTCATAGTTCAAGAGGTTGACCTAGAGCTGTTACCGAGTCGGGTCGGACCGGGTTTCGACTGGATCGAGACCGACCTGTTAAGCTACCGGGCCGGCCTAGCCCGGACCAATAAACCAAGGGTGCCAGTTTTGACGACCCGAGACTGGCCCGGTAAGGTAACGGACTGGTCTGGCCCGGACCGATATGCCAAGGGAGCCAGTTTTATGACCCGAGACCGACCCGGTTAGCTAATGGATCGGTCTGGCCCGGACCGTTCTGGCCCGGACTGATAGGCAAAAAAACCTAGTTTTATTTTAAAACTTAAAGTAGCCGAAAATAAACCAAGAACAAAGCTTATTCTAAAGACTAAATTACTCATCACTTACAGTTAAACATAAAACATAATAAGTTGCATTTGAAATTAAAAAATGACAGACATAAACAAGAGAATAAACAAGACAAAATCATTGTGTTCCAACACTAAACAAACACATAAACATCCACTGTTTTTTATCTTTAGTTTGAGAAAATCTACAAAAGGCAAAGAGATCGCCATCAGTTGATACATTAAATGCACAGAGTGGTTCACGTATAACTTGTTTTGAGCGTGTCCTTGTCCATGTTATAGTGTCCCACGTGATAATGGTTCCTCCGCGTTCTAAGAAGGAAAAATGATAAACTGTTCTTAGCTAATGAAGTAAAGACAAAGCATTCATGTTTAAAATTGGGGGAAAAGAGGTATGCATTGCCACCAAAGAGTGGAGAGTCACCTGTATTTGCAGCAACATATAAAACCTGCTTGTTATATTTAGTTTGATAAAATCTACAAAAGGCAAAAAGCTCATCCTGGCAAACAAATAAATTCAGATATATTAGTTGGAAAACTGAACAATTAAAGAGGTGGTAGTCGACTGGCTAGTGGCTACGAGCCTGCAAACAATAAATTATTGCACGTATGATGCTTAAAAGTAAACTAATTAACAGAAGCAACTGTTTAACTTCAAGAAAGCTAAGGTGAGGCAGAGATGGAAAATTCAAATTATCAACAAAATTATCAACAAAATGATATGGCAAATTCATTCAATGCTCCAAAGATGAGGCAGAGACCTGAAAGTCAATGTTAGCCTTAGACGAACTATGCGAGCAAGTTCGAAGTATGAAATTTATGTTACCAGTAATACAATGCAACAAACCATGAAATTTATTTAAAATGAATAGCTCATGTTACCAACTATGCCTATAAGGAACTTCCTTCAATAAAACAGGAGTTAAATAAAACATACCGAGTTAAATAAAACGTACCTGCAATCTAAGTCGTTGAATTTCCCGACCCAATATCTCCAAATGTGTACTGCATCTGAACTTCCGCCTCCTCAAGCTACCAATTTTTTTTACAATATCAGAAAATATACATACAAATAATGAAATAATATTAAACAGTTAAGTAAATACTTACAATGCTTTGACCTTGTTGCTTTTTCAAGCCGTGAATTTCCTTCACCCAATCACCTCCACACAAAAGCATTTCTACATTCTCTGTTTTCATTAACGCACGTTTAGGATCAATCACTCGCTTCCCAGCACTGAAAGTTAATTCCGAAGCAACTGTCGTTATAGGAATTGACAATATATCCTTCGCCATTATGCTTAACACTGGATATTTAGGCCCATTCACCATCCACCATTGCAATACATCAAACGACTTACCTTGGGGTACTCTGAATGGGGGCTCTTCCAAGTATAACTCAAGATCATTTTTAGCACTTTTAGAAGCTTCAACTGATTCAAGAAAAGCATCAAACGATCTCTTCCCCAACCGAGAATAGCCGCTAGAAGATCCAGCAGTAGCATTAACATTCGATTCAGAAGCAACTGTTCGTTGATTAGTTTCTTGGTACAATGAGAATAAGCTAACTAATTTGTTCTCAAAGGATGATTGTTCACACTTAGCTTTAGAAGACTCTTGTTTATTTATTTCTTCCTTAGGAGTGGCAGGGTACAATTGTTTGTAGGCCCATCTGATAAACACCATTTTATACCTGCAAAGTGCATCAAGTCTATTAGTTAATAACATGAAAAAAAATCAAATAGAATTATAAATAATAGTACACATACCTCGGATCAAGTACGGACCCCATAGAAATCAAAACATTAGATTGCGCCCAATACTTGTCGTACTTTTCTTTCATTACCCCAGCCATTCTTGATAGGTAGGGCTTATTTTCATCTGCGATAGTCTTATCCAACAGCTGGTTCACACGGTATATCTCAGCCAAAATCAGGTTCACTGTTGGATACGACGTACCACTTATTAGGCTCGTGACTTCTGTATATACTTCAAGAAAACTGCAGATTTCCCCCACATTGGTCCAGTTTTTCTCATCAGGCACATAATGGGCAAACGCAGAATTCACTTCTGCATGTCTCGGCCATACGTCTTTATAGAACATAGCAACTGACAACATCAACCAAGTAGAATTCCACCTCGTTTTAACATAAAGTTTAAGTATCCTTCCACTCAAACCTAACTATTTCACAATTTTATCAAATTCTTTAGATCTTGCCTCTGAATTCAGCAAATATTTAACCTCTCCCCTAACCTTTTCAATTGTTGTACCAATTACTTCCAACCCATCTTGAACCAACAAATTTAAGATATGAGCATAAAATCGGACATGGAATAACTGACCACCGAGGGGCAAATTTTTTCTATCGCTAAAGTCAAGCTTCAACCTATTAATGCAATTGTCATTTGCAGAAGCATTATCGACTGAAATTGAAACGATCTTATCTCGTACCCTCCAATCATCCATAACTCTTAACAACTCCCTAGCAAGTACCTCGCCGGTATGAGGAGGGGGACATTACAAAAGGATATAACTCTCTTGTGTAGTTGCCACTTATCATCAATGAAATGAGCCATAACTGTCATATAGCCTATTTTTTGTTCCCCGGACCACCATAAATCAGTTGTCAATCCTAGCTTTCTAATCTTAGAAATAACTTTTTTCATTTTTTCCTTTTCCTCAGCATAAAAAGTCTCACAGTCAGCTTTGACACGGTGCCTAGTGATCCTTTCATACCAAGGTGAGGCTTCCTTCAACAACTTGTTCAATATAACTTCTTCCATAATACTAAAAGGGTGTTCATGTCCTAACACAAATTGAGCTTCCAATTTTCTAACTTTAACGTGGTCATATTGCCAAGTATTGAGACTTAGACCACTTTCACCGAAACACTTAGAAGTCAACACGGTCTGTGTGCCAGCCGTGGTGGGTTCATTGATTGCTTTCCTTCGACCAAATTTAAATAGGTGTCTTCTAGCGCTAGAGGTACTTTTACCCGTCTCGTCAAATACATAAAGCTTACCACACCACTTACACTTCCTTTTAGTCTGACCATCGGGCATCTTTTTTAGTTCAAATTCTGTCCAAACTATCGATTTTTTAGTCCTACTCGTAGTTTTAGTATTAATTTGGTTAGCAGCAGCAGCTGTTGACCCATCTGTTTGGGATTCGCTAATATTTTCAACATTGTCAAGATGCTCCCCTAACTCTATCCCATCCTCATCAGCCTCCTCGTTACCAAAACCAAATGAATCAAGATCAACCTCACCCTCATTAACATGATTAACCGGAGAAGTCGAAGAATCTTAAAAATACATTAAATTTGAAATTAATTGTTACTAATTAATGCAAAAATATTATTACAAATCAATTACTATTTACACACAAGGCCGTAAATTATATTTATATAGAATATCGAGTTAAAAAACTTACCCATTTAACGCGAAAAAGTTCTTGCGGATGAGGAGATGCCAAAGTTAGCTACTTTTTCCACTTATTTTTTGTTATGTAAGGTCTCTAAAAAATAAGAGTGTATTTTAGTAACAACATCAAGAGTAGCTACATCAAAAGTATCCAAATAATGAGGTAAGTAATAAACTATAGTCCATGTTGTTTTTTTTGCATATTTTATGTACAGGTGCCTACAGGTGTTTCTTCTACAGAAAAATCTATAGTCTATCTCCAACTGAGATATTATTTCACAAAATAACTCCAAAGCTCCAACAAAACGAGATAGCTAGCTAATCAGGCATGTATATATGCATAGAGATAGAACCTAAACAATGCAATCTGAAGTATAATTTATAAAATAAAATTCAATAACTCTAAAAGCTAAGCAGTATTAGAAGAAGTAGATGTTAAAAAGTAGTTACCTTGAACAAAGGAGATGGTGGGTTTTGTGTCAGGTTTAGCGGTTTGAGGGAGAGGTTTCTTTTTGTTACAGATAAGAAGTGCCGATTCTGGAATTTTACGAATCAAAGAATCAAATTCCATACGAACAATACAAGTAAAACAATGCACAAGGTGGAGGCCAAGACAATGATCCCCACTTAAGATAAAGACACAGAACTACCTGACAGGATATAGTTGTTTTCAACCCAGGATAACCAAACTGTTCTTCACAGGATCTCTTTACTTACAAAAACTGTGAAGTGTAAGAGGGTTGACTTCAGTACATACACTCTATCTCTTGCAAAAGAGAGAATGAAAGACAGGACAAATTATCAGATAGAGCATAGAGGATTCAAAACACATATGGATAAACACGATCTACTGCAAACACAAAGAAAACTGAAAAAAAGTTTCACCTGATAAACGAATTACCTTCGTTACTGGCTTACAGTCTGTGTTAGGGTTTAGGTTAGGGAAAAAATTTCTTTATATACATCCCATATCGGTCTGGTAACCAGGCGGACCGGTCCAGACCGGTAAGAAAGTCGGGCTAAACTTTTGGCCCCCAACCCGCCCCCTAAATTATTCGGACCGGTCCCGAGCGGGTTATCGGGTTGGGAAGCCCAATAACAGCTCTAGGTTGACCGACTTACTAGACTGGGGCACATACAGTAATCTCAGTACCCTTTATGGACGGCCAATCCGGTGTTGGTAAAAAAGAAGAATGACAAGTGGTGTATGTGCATCGATTTCATAGATCTCAACAGAGCTTGCCCAAAGGATTTATACCCGGCCCCCAGGATTGATCAGTTGGTGGACTCCACTTCTGGAAACAAGCTGCTATCCTTTATTGATGCCTTCTCCGGGTACAATCAGATTCAAGTGGATCCGAAGGATCAAGAACATATTATGTTTGTTACTGATAGGGGCCTTCATTGCTACAAGGTGATGCCATTTGGGTTAAAAAATGATGGGGCTACTTATCAGAGGTTGGTAAACAAGGCTTTTGATGATCAAATTGGAAGAAACATGGAGGTTTACATCGACGACATGATGGTGAAAAGTATGGACGAAGAGTTACACTTGGCAGATCTCCAAGAAACTTTTACTAACTTAGTAAAAGTAAATTTGAAATTAAACCCAGAAAAGTGTGTCTTTGGAGTACAGTCCGGAAAATTCTTGGGATATATGATAAGTGAGCAAGGGATACAGCCTGATCCGGACCAGCTTAATACTTTACTACAAATGGACCCTCCTCGGAATGTTGAAGAAGTACAACGATTAACTGGGAGGCTGGCTGCACTAAACCGTTTCATTTCAAGGTCTTCGGACATGTGTGCCCCATTTTTTCATACTTTAAAAGATGCAAAGGACTTTGATTAGTCCTCACAGTGTGATGAGGCCTGCGATGAAATAAAAAAGCATTTATCCTCCCCCAAGACTTTGTTTAAACCCGTTGATGGAGAGACTCTTTTCGTATACTTGGCAGTCTCTAGTTGTGCCATAAGTGCAGTATTGGTAAGGGAAGTAGATAATTATTCCCGTCCGGTGTATTACATTAGCAAGAGTTTGATTGATGCATAAAAATGCTATTTGAAACTTGAAAAATTAGCACTAGCCCTGGTGATTGCTGCGAGGAAGATGAGACCTTACTTTCAAGCTCATCCCATTATTGTCCGGACGTCTTTTCCCTTGAAAAACATTCTTCAAAAGGCCGACATTTCAAGTAGAATGTCTAAGTGGTCAGTGGAATTGAGAGACTACGATATTGATTTTGCCCCTTGGATAACAGTCAAAGCCCAAGCGGTGGCAAATTTCTTAGTTGAATTTCACTCAGATAGAGATACTAAACAAGCAACCGGAGTAAAAGATAAAAAAGTATGGATTATCCGGACTGATTGTGGATCAAGCACCATGGGTTGTGGTGTTGGGATATGTTTAACCTCTCCGTACGGTGACAGAATGTACCAGGCTATATGTTTTGCATTCAGGGCTTCCAATAATGAGTCTGAATATGAGGCTGCTATAGCTGGTTTAAAGTTGGCTCTTATTTGTAGAGCCAAGAGAGTCAAGTTATTGAGCGATTCTCAGCTTCTTATCCATCATGCACAAGGTCAGTCCGAAGCCAAAAATGAGCAGCTAGTTAAATACTTACTTCTTCTCAAATAAGTGGCCCTTAATTTCAAAAGCGTCACTTATGAGCATATACCTCGAACAGAAAATACACTGGCAGACTTCTTGGCAACTATAGCCTATACTAAGTCCTACCCTTGGATTCATGTGCTGGAGTGCCCATCTATTCAAATCAATCCGGATAAGGAAGAAGAAAGTTTGAATATATAGATAAAGCAGCCTAAAGATTGGAGATTTCCTCTCCTTCAATATCTATCAGATGGCATCTTGCCTCCGGAGAAAGAAATAGCAAGAAAATTAAAGTACAAGGCTCGTGATTTTGTCATCCTAAGAGATATTCTTTATAAGAAGTCTTATAGTAAACCCCTCTTACGATGTTTGGGGGTCGATGAGTCTCAAATAGTGCTCTCCGAGTTACATGATGGTGAGGGATCAGCTCACTGTGGATTCAGGGCCCTAACAAGAAGAGTTTTGTTAGCTGGGTACTACTGACCCTCCATAATGCAAGATGCTAAGGAGTTGGTAAAAAAGTGTGACCCATGCCAGAGATATAGCAATGAGATTCATATCCCAGCTATCCCTTTAGATTCAAATTCTGAGCCAATACCTTTTGCTCGTTGGGGGTTGGATTTGGTTGGGCCTCTACCTATGGCATCCGGAGGGTGTAGAACTATAATCGTTGCTAATGATTACTTCCCCAAGTGGATAGAAGCAGCTCCATTGGCAGGTACGACATCAAAAACTGTTATAAAATTCATCTTATCCAATATCTGTTGCAGATTTGGAATTCCACAAAAAATAACAACAAACAATGGGCCACAGTTCGACAACAAAGAAATGGAGAATTTCTGTGCCTTTAGAGGCATACAACATTGATTCTCTTCTCCTTTCCACCCACAAGCAAATGGTCAGGTCGAAGTGGCCAACAGGACAATACTGTCCGGTCTGAAGAAGAATTTAGAAGGGGCTGCTGGAAAATGGCCAAGTTACTTGCAAGAAGTTTTGTGGGCCTACCGAACCACTCTTAGGGCTGCAACACAAAAGTCTCCCTTTGCTTTAGTATATGAGATGGATGTCATAACTCCCATTGAAGCTACTTTTCCTTCATTTCGAGTTCATAATTTTCCCGAACACGCTAACGAAGTTGCAGTCAGAGGCCAGCTTGACCTAATAGAAGAAAGAAGTATTAAGGCTCAGCTTAGAGCTGCACACTATCAAGGTTTGATGAGAAGAAGGTTTGCTTCTAAAGTTAAGAGAAGGGATTTTCAACCATGGGATAAGGTATTGAGAAACGTTTTCCTACATACTAAAGAGAAGCAGTTCGGTAAGTTGGCTCCAAACTGGGAACGAACCTATGTGGTCATTGAAAAGCTTAAGCCTGGGACATACCGGCTCCAAGACAAAGATGGAAGGATTTTGAATCACCCCTGGAACATCGAGCACCTTCGTTTGTACTTGGAGTAAAAACTATGTAAATATTTAGTTGTTCGAAAATTCATGTAAATATTTGGGGGCATACTCTTTCATCCCTTGTGGCTCGGGGAGGTTTTAATGAGGTGTCTAGTCTTTTATATAAAATATGATGCCTTCTTAAAAGATTCAGAGTGTTTTCAGTTGATAGTTTTCGTTGAAATTTTTTATTGAACAGACCGGATTAAATTGGAGGAGTGATGACTACTTAAACATTTGTCATCGGAGAATTTAAACACTCTCACTTTAAAATACTTGTAAAATAACTAAGGGTTATTTAAACATTAGCCACCAAAATTGAAAAACTATGAAAGAATACAAGAATTTTGCAAAATGAAACTACCCATTAAAACATGCGAAGTGCCTTGTCCACCCAAGGACTTTGAGTTTTCAAACAAAAAGTTTTATCCGAACAGAAGTTGGACACGGTTACAAAAAATGCCTTGGCCATCCAAGGACTTTGGTTCAGTCACAACAAAATTGAAAAGATAATTGATACTCTGAGACTGAGCCTTTGAAGATGGCTCAGCCTCACTTGGCTTCTTCTTCTTTGGGTCGTCATCCGGGGTCTCCCCAGTATCTTCTTCTTCATCAGTGGTGTCATCCCAGCCACTGGAGTAGCCATAGTATGGTGGAGAAGGTCTTTATACTCTACAAAATCCCATAAATCTCCCAATGTCCTCTTCAGAAATTTCTCATGAAAAAGCAAGACCATGTCCGACTTCACTTTGGCAAACTTTTCTTCCTGAGTGTCTATCACTTGGTTGGTATAAGAATCAATCCTAGCTTGGATTGTTCTCTCTTGCTCCTTTAGAAAATCAGTTTTTTCTTGTGCGGCCTTAGACACCAAGTCCTCGAGCGAGATCTTTTCATTGGTTAAAGTATGAATGACCTTGTCCCTAGCTCCCACTTCTTCTCTGGAAGAGGAGAGATCTCTCTCCTACTTGGATTGCTTTGTTCGGAGTTCTTTGACAGTATCTTCCAAAGTGGCTAGCTTTGTGGCCCAATCCTCCTGGTTTTTCTTCAACTCCTCATTTTCCCTCTTCAAAACATCAGCATTTTTATTGACAGTGAGGAGGTTGCCAAAAAAATTCTCTTTGTCAGAATTAAGGGCATTGATAATGGCTGACTGACCTCGTACTTGCTTCTCCAAATTAAGCACTGGATGAATATTACTTAATATAGAGTGAGTTATGACATCTCTTTCACTTGAGACAGATAAGGACTTACCATTGAAGGTAACGATGTTTGAATAACTCGGGGGGAGGTAAGGCCCAGCAAAATCATCTTTAGGGAGGTTTTCGAAGTAAAGACCAATCTCTTCAAGACCACTGATATCAACACCATCAATGCTGATATCCCCTCCTACACCCCCTCCGGTTTGAAATTCACCAGGGATGCCTTCTGCTTGAGTAGGGTCAATAGGGTCAACCGGAGGGAAAGGCTCCGGAGGCCGGAGGGAAATTCCATCACCCTTGGAGGTTTTCTTCTTCTTGGCCTCCCTGTCCTTGCTTTCTGCTCCCCGTTTCCTATCTTTCTTAGGAGCCTTTGAAGATTTTGGAGATCCTACAACTTCTCTAGTACTTTCATGCTCCACTAATTGTAGAAGAGTAACATCAATCTGTCCTTGTTCTACCCCTCTGGGTTTGTTGGGGCAGCTTCCCCTGCTTCAGTAGGATTGGCTTCAACCGTACTTTTCTTGCCTTTACCTTTCTTGCCCTTCATCTGACTTGGGGCTTTGGCTCTACCGGGCAGATACAACGACCCATCCGGTGCATCTGTCCTCTTGAGAATTACTTCCGGAGGGGGTGGGGTGGTAAGTTCCTCCCAGGATAAGTCCCTCCGGTTTGTTGTATCCCAAAGGTAGGACCTTGTTAGATTGCCTTCGGTAAAAGCATTGTGGAAGCGATTTCCCCACTTCGCAGCAGCCCAAGCATTCAGGTTGGTGCAAGTGGTCTGCCCAACCTTCAAGTGGTCACTAAAGTCCTTAGACAACACTACCAAAAAACAAAGAAAAAAAGAGAGACAAGTTAGACAAACAAATTTGTGATAAGTAAACATGGAAATATGAGATGAGGTTCTTACCATCGCTTCGCCATCTGCTGGTAAGCAGACTCGGGTTCACACCGGTTTTAATCTTCCTCCCATTCTCCCAGACACCACTAACAAACAAGAATTAAGTTTTCCAATTCCTTTCCGACTCAAGCAGGTCGTCCACTACTTTGTAATTATCACCCATGTTGAAGTGATAGAAGGAGATAATGTGGTTTCTGCAGAGGCTGGCCACAGATGCAAACTGCTCCATTGGAAGAGGAATTCCGGAGAGCCTGGAGGCCATGATACAGGCCATGAGAGTAGACCATGCATTGGGGCTCAATTGGCTTGGGCAGAGTTTGATGAGGTGAAAGTATTTGACTATCTCTGGGTCTAGGGGAAACCTTAGTCCCCAGTTGAATAGCTCAGTGAATAAAACTATCTCACTGAGCTTGCAGTCCATCGGTGTCTCCCGATCCACCGGAATCCTCACCTTGACATTCTCCGGGATCCCCCATTTTGTTCACATCCGACCCAGCTCGGCTGTGTGGATGAAAGCATAATTAAATTTTTGCAAAGCTAGCAGGTATTTGACACTTACCTTGTGGAAGCAAGGTCCCACTTTTCCGACAAGACTCCCCGGAAAATCCGGATGTTTTAAGCATAGCTTCTCATTGCCTTTGTCTTTCTTGGCAGCAGCAGCCTCACTTGTTTGACCGGAGACTTCGGACTCAAAAGGAGCTTCTTCAATAGAATCCTCCAACACTTTTTCCATTATTATGGAAGGGTTATCGGTTGTTTTTGGGTGAGAGAAACTAGTGGTTGGCTCAATATGCCCTCCGGATGGTTGGGTATTACTGACTTCTTGTAGTCTGGACTCCGGCTGGGGCTCAGATACAGTGGTTTCTTTCTGGAGACTTGAACTAGATGCCTCTGGTTCGGACAGCTTGTCCTTAGGAGTCTTAATGGGTGCTTCTGACCCTGTATTTGTATTTTTAGCCCCAGATTTGGAAGGCGTAGCTTTTGGAGCCTGCCCTTTTACCAAACGACCTCTTTTCCGATCTACTAACTTCTCTAGAGAGGCGTCAGCATCCGATCCCATGGAAATGAATGGGGAAGGTTTCTTAAAGCTTGTGACTGCCTGTCATGGTTCAACAATAGGCTCATATTCCTGGACCGATGAGCCCGAAACAATTGGTGAAAGGTTGGACTGGAACAACCTCCTAGGTTTAGCACTCTTAGTTGAAGAAGAATCCCGGCCAGGCTCTGAGCTTGGTGTTTCCGATTTATCAACAGGGGAAACGGGGAGGCCTGCAGCAATGCGCCTTTCTCGTTCAACCTTTTGAGCTTTTTCCAACTTTGACAAATTGAGCCACCCACCTTTTATTAAAGCGTTTCTTGCTGTGAACATAAACTCACACCAAAAGAAAGGTTTTGTATTTGAGAGATGAAAGCTTTGAAGTTTAACAGATCAAGGATGATGAAGATGGTAAAACAGTAGAAAAGGGACTAATTTATAGTAAATGTACAAAAGATGCTTCGATACCTATGAAAATTCGAAAGGATTGTAATGATTAAAGACGGCGCTGATGTCACCCACATTAAATGAAGAGGTTTCTTTTTGGAGTAAGTGGGAGTGCCGTTCTAGGGAAAAAAACGGCTGATGTGGCGAATCAGAGAAAGACACGTGTCCCACGATCTCTGGAAAAAACTGTTTAGTTTATGAGAACTTTTTCAGTCCGGATGAAGCCATTAAACAATTTGAAAGTCTGTCCGGACATGGTTGTGACCAGATACAGACTATTTTTTAGGTCTTGCCAAAGGCTTTTGAACACAACCTAAAAAGGGGCTACTGATGAGTCCGGATTTTATCACCACTCTTTATGAGAACCGAACATGGGAAATTCAGACAACACCCACCTACTAAACCGTCCGAATTGAAATAAAGTATTAAAAACTTAATTACTTCATGACTAAGCTAAATACCTACCTGATTAAAACTAATGGGTCTTTAAACTCGACCCGAATCTATAAACACGACCCGAAAGCCTATGTGGCCCGAGGTTAAGGGTATAAATACCCAACCACTTTTATTTAATGAGGGTAATGAAAATTAAATACAACCAGGCAGCTAAATTCTCTCACTACAATCTATCCAAACATTAAATACCTTTGAAACACCACAAAACTCTGGACAAAATTACCCTCAACCAAAAATAAACCTCACAAGAAGTCACCCATAAGTATCCATTCTTTGTTTGAGTCAGCTACTTCTCTGATTTAGTCCCAAAGAATAGATGTAAGGTCTCGAGTGCATTTAGTGTAAATTGTAGAAATCATGAATTCTTTCTCCAAAACTGTATGCTTCATATTTAAGTGAATGATCTGATCATGGTCTAGTAGTGTCTGAACTGTGAAGTTCCTGTTCCAGAAAGGCCAAATTTTGTTAGACATGCTGTGAAGCCTGATGATATCCCAAATATAGAGCAGTGTGAATTAGATTGTCTATGTCTATCATTGGCTCTTCAATAGTTAAGAAGTAAATTTATTCTGATCTTGTTATTGATTAAGTCTTCTCCTTGTAGCTTTGTTTCTTACTCCACATACATTCCAGCAAAAAATAGACAGAGTCATTTAGGGTAGATAGTTAGAGGTATGGCAGACCTTCTAGTTTACATTGCTTTAGATGTGGATTTAGTTGATGAACTACTTAATTTGAGAGCATTTCTGGAGTTGATCAATACACTGTTAGATTTATTTTTCTTCTATCTTTGAGATTGGTTGATCTTCTGATGCAGGTTTTGATAAAGAGGAAGGCAGACTACTAACAAATTGCTGTATGTGAGAATTTGAGTTTGACTTATCAAGATCTGGTTGAGATGCTGGTGATAGTTTGATTCCCAATTCTAGAGTGTTCAAAACATCCTGGATTTTAGGATTCCCAGGTATATAGATATGAGATGATGATTCGATATGGCTAGTTTTGGCGGTAGGTTCTAGTGATGGAATTAGTAGAGGTTTAGATGTTAAGATAGGCTGTGAGTTTGGTTTAGGATGAGGATCATAATAATCTTGAGTATGGATACTTTGAGGTCAAATGTATCTTTGGGAATCGTAATAGGGTTAAGCTTGGGGATCCAAGTTTATTTAGGATTAAGATTGAAGTTAAAGACAATAGGGTTAATAGATGGTCTAGGGGGATCTTGATTGAGTTTTCTAAAAGCTTTTGAGTTATGCCCCAAGTGATACCATTCAGAGCAGTAGTTAGGTCTTGATCCAAAAACCCTCCTCATTATCAAAATTAACTCAAATATTTTCTTAAAAGAGGTTTAGATAGATATATTTCCACAAGGTCTTGCAACAATTGTACTTCAACTGGTTTTTGGTAGGCACTCAGGTATCAATATGAGAACCAACAGTTTTGGTTAGCTGATAGATAGTATATGCTTGTACAGATAGGGAGGTAATTGATGGAAAATGATCCAAACATGCACAATGTTAATGAAATGCATGTCTCAAGAAAGCCACGCTAGATATATAGTATATGGGCTGTACAGATAGGGAGGTAGTTGATGGAAAATGATCCAAACATGCACAATGTTAATGAAATGCATGTCTCAAGAAAGCCACGCTAGATAGATGATACATAAACCTTTACTGGTTTTTGCTTAACTCTTATTTCACACTCTAAAACAAATAACAACTTCTATAGGCGGACAATTAAGATTTCATTTCAAGTTTCATAGTGTAAAACGTCAAATTTTATATTCTTATATTTTTACGCATGAATTTGGTCTTTTAAATATGTTTTGTATCGTTTTATTATAAAGTTTCTAAATTAGATTTGATTTCTTATGTTTGAATTCTGATCATGCCAAAAATTGTAATTACACATTTTGGCTACAACAATTTATTCATAAAACCTAATAACAAATTTTGGAACCATATAGGGAACAACCTAGTAACAAATTTTGGAACCATATAGGGAATAAGCTTGGTCCATTAGCACCCGATCAATATTAAGAATAAGTTGGGTTCGTCGCGATAACCTGATTGGCTGCTAACGACAATTGTATTTTAATCCAACAAAAATATATATGTTATTAACTGCGATTAAACCTTGTCTTAATCAGAATAATAATTTTTCATTTAATTTTTATATGATGCTATTCGTCTAAAAAGGTATAGTGGGTTTACAAGAAGTTTTAACTCTTAAAAATAAGTTAATTGAATAAGATAATGATTCATAAAATACTAGTCTTTATTTTTGTTACAAAACTTTATGGTTGTGCTATATAGTTTTTTCCCCAAATCATTTAAAAAGAATGATAGATTGTTTGCACCGAATTCTAGTAAATCGGATTGTATTTTGTTTCATAAATGATTATATTTCAATATAGTATACATATTTTTTTTTTGAAACCATTCAAGACAAGCCTAGTCTTGTAATTAATTTGGACTTCTATCATGCTTTTCATTTACCATGTACACCCATTCGTTATGCAAATCATTTTCCCTTCTAGTAGCTTAGTTACCTCTCAAGTCTAACTTTTGAGGAAATATTTCGTTTGATATTTAACTTCTATTTTCTCCATATCCCAACTTGCAAAAATTTGTCATAGTTTCCAAACTCGCATGGACTTAACAACAAAATATGATAAATATAGGGCGAATAAGGATCGATTTCCTTGAGTACCCGACTATTTCTCCTAACAGTAGGAGCATGAGTACTTGATTTTATAGAAGCTACACTAACCTACTCTGTCTCATAAAGTTCATTTTAATGGAAAATATTGAGATACACGTAGATTTTAGAAATCTGAGCCAAGTCAACATAACTATAAATTTTACCATTAGTATTTTTTATTCTTCAAATTCACTTGATTTGTCCCTCACATAATCTTATCCATAAAGATGAAATTTATACGTCTTATAATTTGTATATTTTATTCATCACAAATTCTATGAAAAAAACACATCTTTGTAGCCAATAAATAAATATTTCATAGTTTTGGGATCTAATGTATTTTTAGCATTAATATCAACATTTAGATATAACAAATAATCAAATAGTTTCAAGAAAATTTTTTTTACCTATTTATGACTTCGTGCATCCTCCGTAAATTTAAATGTTATTGGAACTGACGGTCCTCTATTGATTCGAGAAATCGTAGTATTATTGCTTTGTCCAATTTTGTTTTTGGAAATCTAACATGCAACCTCATGCTTCTTCTAACTTGTTCACTCAGGGTTTGGTTCATGCACTAAACTACATCATTTTTTGTGGTGTCCGTGGAACGGTCTTCTCTATTTGGATTCTATTTATAGAATAATACTCTTTAAATCAACTATCAACATACACATCCATTTCACATGATCTTAGATGTTTTTATTTCAACAGTCTAATTCTTTACCAAGGCTCTCAATATCTTAAATATATCAAATAAATCATTATTCTTGTTACGAAAACAAATAATTTTTTTTTTATTGAGTCACCAATAAATATGATGTAGTAAAATGAGCAATCAAGTTATAAAAATAAGGATGGTCCCCACAAATCAGTATACACCAACTCCAATATTTCTTGTTTTGAATCTCTACCACATTTAAAAACATAAATAGCCTAATATTCTGGTAGTTTTCCGTTCGACTAAAGTACCTTAATGCGTTTCTCCCTCATATGATAAAATCATTTAGTTTAATAGAGTATCACTGGATTCACCAACTGGAATTGTATTTACAACCTCCATATCGATAATAAAAAAGTCTCTACGACTTGAATACATATAAATACTACATGTATTGTTACCACGAGACCTTATCGTAGCTGTCAAGGATAAATTCCATTTACCACCACCAAATTAAACATTATGTCTTTATCATCAAGTTTCCTAATGGAAATAAAATTTATTTTTAACAATGGAATGCATATCACATTTTGGATTCTCCAAAGTGATTTATTTTCATTTTTAAATTTGATCTCTTCAATATCTAAATATTTGAAGTATTTTGTTATCAACTAACTAAATCATTCCAAAGTTAATTACAGTTTAGCTGAGAAAGAATTCTCCTCTTGAAAAAGTATTACAATCCTAAGTTGACAACCCAATAGTCAATAAGACTTTTAACACTAAGAAGTAAAGCGTCTTGCATGATTTATGTAAGTTTTTATTAGGTTCTTTGCACCACCTCGATATGCGATCTATCTGGCCACAACTCCAACATCCCGCCATACTTTGTGGAACAATTGATTGGTTCTTAATTTACCTTATATTTTCATTTATATCTTAATGTATTCATTTTTTTTCTAAAATTATATATTTTCAAGTGAACGTTATATGTAGTATCAGTTTTTGAATACTCACTAGAATTATTTCTTCAAACCAGTTTCCCAGATTCATATTGTATCTATCATTATATATTTTTTTCTATTTATTGGTGGAATAAATAGGACAATTTTCATAACTTCTCAATTACTATGGAGAGAAGCAAAAAATGACATAAAATTTATCATCAAATTTGATATTGAGAGATGATAGGCCATTTACAACTCCACAGAACTTAAACCAAACTCCAGCTCATTTTAAGGCGTCATTATACTATAGATATCAATCTATATTTATAGTAATAAATAAAACTCATGTTATAAATTAAAGTTTTAATTGGCTAAATCATAGTTAATTTAAAAAGAAGTGAAAATTATAAATTAAAGTATTAATTTTTAGGTTATGTAACGAGTAGCGAAATAAAATAAATTTATATTTATATTAAGTTAATATATATATAGAGAAAAAAAAAAGATGAGAAGAGAGAAATTCTCCACGAGAAGCTTTGTCTTCGTCCTCTTTAGATCTTTTTCCTGCTCTAAACTTTAAAATTTAAAAATCCATCTTGTAATCCAATTGGAATCGATGGCGAAACAGATTCACAATCTCATCTTGAGGTTATTTCTCGGCCATTTCAATAAACCTCTCCAAAGAAAGTCTCGCTTCAACAAAAATCAAGGTCCATAAATAAATATTTAAAAAGTAACACAGTCAATGACAATGAATCTAATTAATCTCATCCCCAAATCGCAAGATTAACAAAATATTTCTCACTGCTTCCCAGTTATCAAAAACATTTTTATCAATCGTCACTATCAAAACAAGAGATGAGAATAAACCTTATTTTTGAAGACCAGTCTACCTAAACTCAACAAACTCAAATTGGAATCAAGAAAATACCATACACAACAGCCTTAAAACCAAAAGGCAAGTATTTCATCCATGAAGAAGTAGAATACCACCAAAAGGGAGATAAAAAAGTGGTCATCTTCGAGAAGATATATAAGAAATTTATTCTCTCTAAATAGAAGTTTACGCTAATAGAAAAATGAGAAAAGTACCTGAAAATACCCACTCAACTATCTTATTACCCGGCGGCACCCGCTTTTAACATAGTGTTACTTAATACCCAGACTAATAAATTGGACAAAAATACCCTTCCACTATATATACCCATTTTTCAATTCCATCCCACTTTTTCGACCCTCCTATCACCCTAAACAAACGCAAAATTCTAATTTTAGAAACCACCAGAAAACAAACCGTTCGACTTCGTGATACTCTCTCTCTCAAACCCAGAAACCCTACAGCTTCTCACCTTCGTCACTATCGCACCGGTCAGCCTCTTTTACTCAGACAGTCACTAACACCTTCAAATCTCATTCGACAAAGTTGTCGTGAAGTCGTCTCTGAAAACTTCTATCTCGTTCTCCGGCCGGTGAAATTTAACAGGTATGCATTATGGTGGAAAGCGTACTTCTTTTCGCGTTTTTTTTTTAATCTGAACCACTGTTTTCAACAACTCCACGATAGCATTGCTTGTCGTAGTAGAATGAAGTATCTACTGACAATAGTTCCTCAGTTTATGGGTTTATAGTCGAAGCCAGGGTAGAATTTTAGTTGCATGTAACACTGATACTCTACTGAGAAATATTATGTATGTTAGATCTGCATTAGGTAGTTCATTGTTGATTTTGGTGTTTGGTGCATAATTCCCAGATCCCCGCAACGTGCATGCAAAAACTGTAACAGTTCGCATCCTGATCACCCACAATGCAAGCAATTCGCAGCTCGATTGTATGGTTATACTTATTTACAAACAGTTCGCAGCTTGAGATACATAATTCGCATCCTGTGATAACTTATTTCGCAGCTTGTCTGTTAAGCCAGTATCTATATGTATGCGATTCGCAGCTTGTGATGCGAATTATTTGTGACATTCCAACTGATTTGTTTTGTGCAGAAAGCATGACAACAAAACCCAGCTACTACAGATCAGGGTTGGTGAGCCTTCTGAAGCTCCTCAAAGGCATGTGTATTACAAGGGCCCACATTGAAGCGTGTAGAAACACACCCTTCTACACGCTTCTGAAAACGGCGTTTGAAATCCGTAATGAGGAAGAGCTGCCAAGGAAAAAATTCTACACAATCATTCAGTATATCCTCGAGAAATTCTCTCTGGAAAGAGACGCCTTTAGGATTGGCAGCAAGTATGTAAAGCTAACTACAAACGATATCAAGATCATATTCGGGCTGAGGCATGGCACCGAGAAAATGGAGTTAACAAAAACCGGCGCTTTTCACAACAAGTATGCAGACGGCGAGGAGGACGAATCAAGGATGATGAAGAAATACTTCATGTCAAAAACTGGCAGGAAAGCATCAGCTAGTAATACCAAAACAATAACAAATGCCATCATCAAGGTACGTCTAAAATGGACTTCATCTTTATAAAGCAAGATTCTGTACACTTCTAACATAGAATGTTGTCATTGGTTTTACAGGAAGGTATAGAGAAGGCCATAACCGAAGGAGGGGAACATGAATTGGAAGACGTGGCGAGGCTGTTGATACTGTTTTTGTGCTCCACGCTATTCTACTCCGTATCTGGAGATATCTTGGGCTGGAGCACGGTTTATTACGTTGAAGACCTCAACAGAATAAACAATTACGACTGGGCTGGATCGATTCTGTTCAAGCTTCGACAGTCTATCAGGAGTTGCTTAGCAGTAGAAAGAGCCGATAAAATCGTCGGCTGCGTCGCCCTTGTAGTTGTAAGATTGATCTATTCAATATAACAATTAGTTATGTACATAGCATCGTGTTGATAAAACTTGTCCCCATGTCCCCATGCAGCCCTTCATCATGGAGCACACAACAATCGGCCACGAGGTAGCGAAGCCAACCTCGATACCAAGGTTCTTTAAATGGTTGGGGTTAGAGTGCCACGCATCAACCATGAGCTATCTTATTAAAACACCCTTGCTGGATAATGACGAGGTATAAGCTTTATATATGTATTGAACTTGGGGTGCATACAGTTCGCAGCCTATGATGCGAACTGCTTATAAAAATATCTCAAACAGTTCGCAGCCTGATATGAATTTTACTTCGCAGCTTCATGTTCAACACAGTTCGCATCATATGTTTAATACTTAGTTCGCATCATACTGTCCCATAATCATATGTTTAATACTTAGTTCGCATCATACTGTCCCATAACCATTTCGCAGCTTAACATGCGAAATATGATTTAAAACCACACCGTTCGCATCATATGCTGCAAACTGCTTGTAAGAAACAATTTGTTTGTCTACACCCTCGTACTTTCGAAACAATTAATTTACTTACATGTGCATCTGTTGGTAGGTTTTAGAAGGTCCATTACAGCTTACCGAGGCTGAAATTGAAGCTTTCGGAGAAAGAGAAGATGATGAAGATGGTGAAGATGCAGAAGTAACGGTACCACCTTCACCGGAAGAAAGACCTACGAAGAGGTCGAAAAGCACAGCATCAAAACCAAAAAAAAGGAGACGAGCATCACATAATGTAATAAATAAGATGATGTCTCCCACACTCGAACACCCAACACCACCCGAGCCATCGATTCCACCAAAAAGACTCCCCAAGAAAACAATTCCACCACAACCCAAAGGCAAATCCAGGCAAGAGCCCTCCGACACCGACACAACCAATATGAGTGAAACGATCGGTGATTATTTATTAAAATGCAGAGACCCTAATCCCGATATTGCTCCTCAATCAAAGCGTTTGAAGACGTATGCCGACAAGAACAAGTACGAGCGAAAAATAGATCAACAGGCCAGAGAAGTAAGTATGACTTGAACCTTAAATAATCACTACAATCAGCACTTAATATGTTTATAAAAAGTTTGCTATCATTTTTGCAGCTGAAAGAATTGAAACGCAAGATAGCGGAACTTGAAGCACAACAACTCCACAATGCTATCTCTCTGCCAATCTGCCGTACTGAAACCCCAATAAAGGAGGTACTAGCAGCACTTCCAGAGGGACAAAAATCCACTGATCAGCAAGCATCCGTGTCTAATGCTGATCAGCACCATGCTGATGGAGTGCTGCCGGAAGAAAGGGATGACGATGCCCACAATTCACCCATCATGGAGACACATACAGATAAGGTACATAATGTAAGTAGATGATATGATGTTATTAAACAAATATGAGGACTATTGTGCAATGATGGCCAACCGTTTCGCAACTTAAGATGCGAATTATGTAATAAACTGGGGGAATTTATAACATAGATATCAGGTCAGGATGCGAAATATGTACTAAACTGGGGGAATTTATAACATAGATATCAGGTCAGGATGCGAACTATGTAATAAACTGGGGGACTGTATAACATATATATCAGATCAGAATGCGAAATAGGTAATAACGGAGTGAATGTATAACATAGATATCAGGTCAGGATGCGAAATATGATTACACGATGATTAACATATGTTTTTTTATGAAATAGGAGACCGAAAGACAACAACAACACCAGCAGAAACAGAAACACCAACAGCAACAACAACACCCCCAACAACAAGGAGAACAGGAACAACAGCACCCCCAACAACAAGGAGAACAGGAACAACAACACCCCCAACAACAAGGAGAACAGGAACAAGAGCAAACAGAACAAGAAGAAGAACAACAACAACACCACCAACCACAACAGGAACAACAAGAAGAACAACAACACGAAGAGCAACAAAAAGAAGAACACCCCCAGCAACAACAATAAGAACAACAACTCGAAGAACACCAGACGCCACAGGTTCAACACGAGGACCGGCAACAAGAGCAACAACAAGGACAAGAAGAACAACAGCAGCAGCAACAGATAGCCTTGGCGAAGAGAGAAAGGCTAACTCAAGAGGTAGCACCTCAAGAGTCAGAACCTGTCCATCCCGGTGAGAAGACAGAACTACTCACCCAGGAAGGACCATGCTTAGAAGACAAAACCACTTCTTCGGTGGAACTTCAAAGACCAACGGTGCTGTCAGCAAAGACAGAATTGCTAAGCCAACGTCAAACTGTAGACCCGGTAACAAATCAACTCGCAGCTCCAGAGTCCCACGATAACACAGTAGGTTTACATGATGCTTTTGTTGATGGTATTAGTACTCAAGTTTCACAGACATTTTTAAATGAAATTGATAATTTATATTACGATTCTATAATACAACGGTCTCTGGAGAACATGTCGGAGGATGACATTAATCATTTCTGCCGACACGATCCAGCCTCTATGCCGAACAAGTCAACGGCAGTGGTTGTCGCTGACCGTGCGGTAAGGCCTACTTATAATGCTTTCGCATAATAACATGTGACTTGTGGCAAATGCTTATTGGAGCATTACAAACAAATATCAGGGTAGGATGCGAACTGTTCGGGGGAACCTCGAATAGTTCGCACCCTACCCTGATAGATACTTATAAATTTATTTAACTGCTACCTTACATTTCGCAGCCTAAGCTGCGAACTGTTTGGAGTCGTTGCACTTATAATCACTGACGCCCTCTACTTTTTGTTTCATACTAAGCTCGAGAAGGTTAATGAGATAGAGGAGCCAAGTTTTGCGCTACTGACACAAACGCAGCCTCAGGTGGCAGAGGAAGAAGAAGAGTTCATAATAACAATGCGGGAACCGCCAGTAGTAGAATACAGCGACTGGCCAAAGAAAACAAAAGTAACTGACCTTATCGATGTGGCAGAATACCACAAAATACAGTTGGTTAAAGCCTACGAGAGCGACACACCTGATCCAGTGGTATGGCAGTTACCAGAGTCCAAGTTTACATACGGAATCAGGGTGCAAACGAGTGATGTCATGGCACTACCTTTAGAACTGGAGCTGGACGTAAAGGTATCCAATTGTCAACCGATTCTATTTTCAATGTTTCAAATATGTATTCTATATTTAACATAATGTTTCAATGTTAGGTTATCGATGCTTGGATTCGAAAGATGCTTGAAGAAGCAGACTACAAAGTCCCATGCACTAAAGCTATAGGAGAGTATCACGACGCCGTACTGATTTCGGGCATGGCTACGGTAAGTTTAGGTCAGGTAAATTGAACAAAAGTTCAGAAAATATTCTTATTTTAATATACTTTTGCTTGGATGCAGCATCAATTGAAAGCAGGCTGGCCAGTAGAAAATCTTGTGGACATGGCTTTTAGAATGGGGCGCAAAAATGCCAACATCATCTTTGTTCCACTGTGCACCGAGCAAAAGGACAATGCAAACCACTGGACGTTGCTCGTCATCGATATCGACGGCAGGACAATTTCAAACTACAATTCGCTTCTGCCTAGGCTTCATGGCACAGACCTGACCACAAGGACACCTGCAAAACTGGTAAAATATTCCAAACTATTAAATTTAAGTATGCAAGCTGCGAACTGTGTTCTGGTATGCTGCGAATTGTGAGCAAAACTTGTTTTCGCAGCCTGTCTATAACCCAATTCGCAGCCTGTCTATAACTCAATTCGCAGCCTCTCTATAACTCAATTCGCAGCCTGTCCACAACACAATTCGCAGCCCGTCCATGTTGGATTGCCTGTCATATAATTCGCAGCCTAAGCTGCGAATTGTGTTGGATTCATTGTCATATAATTCGCAGCCTGAGGATGCGAATTGTATGTCACCAACTTTTTTTGTTTTTGTTTTTGTGAATATTCCTAACATTAATTACTATACGCAGATCAAATATTTGTTGGATAGAGAATTCCTACCCAAATTTAATACAGGGTGGAAGGTGAAGGTGGAAAGAGGATTCCCACAACAAAAGCGAGGCACCCTGGACTGTGGTGTCTTCGTCTGCCAATATGCAAGGGATATTATTCAGCATGGAACAGTGCAGAAAAAATACGATGCAGATATGGTAACTGCCTTCAGAAGAGAAATGTTCCATTTCTTTTTAAATGACAAAGACACCATCACATATGGGTGATTCGTGTATTGCTTCTAAATAAATTTGTTACTTGTAAAATACAGCTGTTGTAAATTTAGTTTTTTTGTTCATATTCCTTATCTTATGTTTCGCATCATATCCTGATATATAATGGTTAGTTTTGAATATTCCTTATCTTATATTTAGTTTAGTTTTGAATATTCCTTATCTTATATTTCGCATCATAACCTGATATATAATGGTTGATTATGATCCTGGTATGTATGAACAGTTCGCAGCATACCCTGATATATAATGGTTAAAACCACACCGTTCGCAGCCTAAGTTATATCAAATAGTTCGCAGCCTAACCAGATAGATGTTTATCACTACACACCCAATTCGCAGCCTGGTGCATAAATAAAAAATTCAAAATATAAAAATCAAGAATACGAACAGGCTATGGCGTATGCCTTGGTAAACGTTTTCTCCATTGAGCACACAAAAAACTATCTAATCACGTACAGAACAAGCTTTCCCATTAATTTCTGATTGGACATGGAGGCTATGTAATGATTACCTCCTTTCCCTATAAATAACACTAGTAAACCAGAGGCTATTTTAAAACAAACTACACATTTTGCACCAGAGGCTATTTTTTAACAAACTCCTTTCCCTCTTCTCTTAGAATTCAAAAAGTCATGTCTTTTTCCACCACCACAACCACCACCTCAGTCTCAAATTCTGGTTCAATCGGTTCTCTAGGTGACTCCTGGTCATCCTTAACCGTGAACTGGAGTGATGACTTGATCATGCCAGCAGCACCACCAAACAGCCCAGTATCTGTTTTTGGGTTAGACATATATGATGACTACTACTCAGCTGACTCACAACCATTGGAAGTTGTTCCACAGCTTGCTGCTGAACCTCAGCCAGAACAGGTTCCTGCTGCACCTCAGCCAGAAATGGTGCAACCTCAGCCGGCAGAGGTTAAAAACAACAAAAGGAAGAGGGAAGACGAAGCTGGTCCATCGAGGACAAAATTTTTAAGCATGATGGACGTTGATGTTGAAGCTGAGGATAAAGAAGAACATGCGAAAGATGTTGAAGCTGAGGATAAAGAAGAGAAAGAGAAAGAGAAGGAGAAAGAGAAAGAGAAAGAGAAGGAGAAAGAGGAAACAGTTGGTGATGAATCATCTACCAACTGCTAGAGTTGGTTTTAGTTTTTTGGTATACTGAAATGCAACTAACCAGCACCAAAAGCTTGTAGTGATGTGTGTAAACAGTTGTTAGTTTCTGGATATATTTTGTAATCCTCCATTTTGTAATCCAAATATATTTTGTACATCATTTCCAACATTACTGAATGTTACTCATTTTCAACATTGCTGAATATCCTGGTATTTTATTAAACAACGATTCGCAGCTTATCACATGACAAATATCAGGACTCCTAACTGAACTCCATTCGCATCACAATTTTGTTCATAATTCGCAGCCTAACATGCGAAACAACATTGCTGAATATCCTGGTATTTTATTAAACAACAATTCGCAACTTATCACATGACAAATATCAGGACTCCTAACTGAACTCCATTCGCATCACAATTTTGTTCCTAATTCGCAGCCTAACATGCGAAACGTAACATATGCTAAATGGTTCATCTGATTTACCAACGATTCGCATCCTGTTAAAATTTAACATAATTGTACATAGTTCGCATGTAATCCTGATAGATGTTTGTAGTCCAACTTGTAATCCTCCTTTCAGCCTTACTGAATATACTGTTATTTTTATTAAATAACAATTCGCAGCTTATCACATGACAAATATCAGGACAACCTTAACTGAACTCCATTCGCATCATAAATATAGCCCTATTTCGCATCATACCATGCGAAACGTAAGGGTATGATCATGTTTGATGTGGTTTTACATATGATTCGCATCCTGTTAAACTTTCACATATTTGCACATAATTCGCATGTAATTCGAATGTACAAATGTCTAGTTTGCTGTACAGAACAATAACTATTCAAAAAAAAATAAATGTCCTTAAACTGGAACATCACAAGTCCTCCGGTTATGGCCTGATTTCGAACATCGGCCACACCTTAACTTCTTGGTTGAGATTTCTCCTCTAGAAGGGATTCGCTTTTTCTTAGGCCTTCCGGAGCGTCTCTTAACGTTCGGAGGCAGAACTTCAACAAAAGAAGGATCGTTAGCGCTGGACCCTTCGCCGAAATCAGTTAGAGCTGGTATGCTGAAAGAGTAACTTTCCCTGTAATTTTTAACCGTAAAGAAGGGTTCTATTACAGTCAATGGATCTTGGTCAGTGTATTGTAATGCCGCTAGACCGTGAGCACATGGAAAACACTCTTGTTGCCATGATCCGCATGAACATTTGAAATCCAACAGATTAACAACAGCCACAGGAGTCGAAAAGACTTCGAACACGGCGGAAGAGGACTTACGTACTACCCAACTTCGGCACATGTCAACATTCTGCTTTAGCTTCTTCTCGTACTCGGGAACCAAATTAGTACTCCAGCTGAGACCTTCTTCGTATCTCCGTGAAACCTGAGTCATAAGCAAGACTCTAATGCAATCAATAAACTCAACAATTGGTAAGCCACAATATTTTTTGATCTGATTGTTAAACGATTCAGCTGCGGTAGAAGCCATAGAGCCGTATCGCTTCCCTTTTACGTAAGCCTGCGCATACTTTTCAGGGGGTAAATTTGCAAGAAAATCACTCATTCTCTGACCACCTTCACATAAAAAACCTGTTAGTATCTCTTTAAAAAGCTCTTGACTGGGAGCAAAAGCAAGACGGTGGAAGAAACTCAACATCTTTTTTTTATACTCCCTGTTAGAATGCTCCAGTTTGGCTCTCAAATTCTGCATGAGATGGTAATAACAGTACGCATGATAGCAGTTTGGATACAAGACAGAAACAGCATTAACAATACCAGAATGACGGTCTGAAATAAATATGATCTGGCGATCCAGCAAATGTGGTTTCAAACACCCCAAAAACCACATCCAATTGTCCCAATCTTCAATGCTAACCACAGCAACAGCAACAGGGAATAGTCCTGGAAAAAGGCAGATCAATTAAACACTACAACAGTATGCAAACGTTTAAAACTTGTAAACAATTCGCATGCTGTCACACACATTTCGCAGCTTGTCATGCGAAATGTGTGTAACATTTTAATTGATCATGCAAACAGTTCGCATCGTGTTATGTGAATTCGCAGCTTGTGGAAACTTCAAATAATACCTAACTCAAGCTGCGATGTAAGTACATATTTATACAGCATAATACATATTTCGCAGCCTCAACTGCGAAATGTGAGGATCACAACCCTGCTTAATTCGCATCACATGCTGCGAATTACATCAGCAATTTCACACAAAAACATCGTTCATTATTTAGATAAATGTAACTAACCGTTGTTTCCGTCCTTTGCTACAGCAGTGAGCAATGTACCCTTGTACTTGCCATATAAGTGGGTTCCATCGACAAACAACATTGGACGGCATGAATGAAAACCACTAAGGGACGAACCGAATGCTACAAAACAGCGCTTGAATCGGTTTCCAGCTGACAACTCCAACTGGCAGTCTGAAGTAATATCCCGGCTCTTCAAGCGTTTGAAGTATCCGCTTAGTAAACTAAAAGAGCTTGAACTATCTCCAAAAACTCCCCTCCTAGCCTTCTCTAAAGCATTCCATGACAAACGATAAGAGATATCAAGACCGTAATCTTGTTTGACAGTCGATTGTATGGTTTTGGCTGTCAACGAATGGCAAGTCCGGAGAGAATCCTGAATTTCCTCTGCAATCAAATCTGATGTCAAATGCCTGTGCCGCTTATGCTTATGCTTCTGGGAGAAAACAGGACTGCAAGTATGGTTCGGGAAATGCTTCTTTATCGTCATAAGGCCGGTGCTTGAGTCAATAGATGCATAAACCCTCCATTTGCACCCGCTTGTGAGCTTATTTTCACAATAAGCAGTGATCTTATTTGTTGTGTTGTGCAGGTATTTGAAAGAAAAACCATGCTCTAACGCAAACTTGCACAAGGATAACCTCAGACCGGCAGCACCTTCTTCAAAAGCTTGACCCACCCCTCTAATAGCATCAGCCCAACCAACAGTAGCAAGTTGTTTTTTCCTCTGATCAGAGTTAACTAAACCGTTACTACTCTCCCCGCTAACTATTTGATCAAGAGATGGTTCTACCAAAACCAAGCTACGCTCTTTACGCTTACCACTAGAGCTCTTATCAACAGAACTTTTATTACCAGAACCCTTATCGAAGACGTGTTGTTCTATGAGAAAACTAACCCGTTTTAAACTCTCCAAATCAAGATATAACACCATTCCGACAAAATCACTCTGGTTATTAAAGAAACAATTCTTGTGATCCCCGCAGGAGTAAGTAATTAGGTACTCACCTGTGCCAAGCTCCTCCCACGTGTTCTCTACATAAGCTTGGATACTTTCGAAGCTTTCAAACTCCGTGAAAGGCACAATTGCAGTTTGGTGACCGTATTTAAAAATACAAACTCGTGATTTAGACATCTCTTAACCTGGACAATACAAGTTATTTGTTATTAGTCTAAAAAACTAGGTGCACAATATTTACGACTGCATCAAACAATTCGCATCATAAGGTGCGAATTGTGTATACCTACAACTATATATTCGCATCCTGTCCTGATATTTGTAGGTAACAAAGTCCTGATATTTGTCAGTGGTCACAAAACTGTGCAGATTATTTACTGCACCATCAAACATTTCGCATCATAACATGAGAAATGTGTACATACATCGAGTAAATCGCATCCCGTCCTGATATTTGTGTTTATCTACATATATCATTTCGCAGCCTGTCCCTATATTTCTATGTAACACCGGTCCTGATATCTGTTTCGAAATACAATACTATAACTGACCTAAAAACTCGTAATCTACACATTACCCACGAACTAAAGCACTACCAAATTGAATATAACATCAGAAAACAAAGGACGTAACTATATAGCTCACAAAATTAACGAAACAGATCACTATAACCAAAAGAAACAGAGAAAAGCTCGAAATCAGGCAATGGCATATAAAAACAGTAGACTAGAACCTATTCCAACAGAGAAAACGAATAAAAAACTTCGAAATCGGTAGGTAATTACCTAAAAAGCTCGCAAAACGATTACTTGTTAGCTACAAGATTTCAAAAAGTCGTGATGAACTCCTGTACGTATAAAACAGAGGTTAGACAGGTCTAACACAACAACTTACATAAAGAAACAAACCTTCAAGCAGATTCCGATCACCGGAAAATGTGATTTAAACCCAGCTCGTGGTGGTTAGTAGGGTTAGGTGGTTAGAGCGGCTAACAAATTCAAATCTTCAAAAAGCAAGAAAAATTAGAAAGAAAACAGAAAATAACGTTTATATAGTGGGTTAAGGGTAGTTATGGTATTAAAATAAAGTTAGGTTGTTAGTGACAATAAGGTAGTTGAGATGGGTATTAAGTAACAATTGATCAAACCTTGGGTGGTAAGTGACAATTGAATAGTTGAGTGGGTACTTTAAGTACAATTTCCCTAGAAAAATTCACCTTTGGTATACATAATTTAGTAGAAATTAAATCATTTTTAGACTCTTTTAAATTTGTAGGTCTACATAGTTTATATGTCTGGGATTATAGACATATGTTCATAAAATTATAAAATAATGATGACCTTAAAAATATTTGGAAGAGAAATATAGGTAAATTTTATTTAAGAGTATTCAAATGGAAACTTAACTTTAATCCTAAAGTGGAATCCCCCAAAACTCCTGTTTGAGTTTCTTTTCCAAAAATACATAAAAATCTTTGAAATCATGATTATATTAATCAAACTGCAATAAAAATTGGATTGTTTTTGTTAATTTGGATTCCATCATCCAATCGAGCGAGATTTAATTGTCGTAAAGCTCTTCTAATTATTGATATCTCTAAGCCACTTCACCAAAAGGTTTGGATATGATTTAGGGAAGGAGCTGGTTTCTGGAAAACCATAAAATATGGTGAAATGCGCAAGTATTGCAACTCTTGCAATCATCTTGGTAATATTGACATAAATTAAATGTCTCAATAACTTGGATAGGTTAGCTAACAATGACAAGTAACTAACCTCATCCAATCGCAATCCAAAAATGAATCCTCATTCTAAAAAATAAGTGTGGGTTCAAAAAGTTACTTTAACATCTGTTAATAATAACAAAGCCTAAACAACTAAAATCATTCACATGATAACGAATTGGCCAGCAAAAAAAATAATGATTCTCAAATAAAAACATATTCTAACCTTTCCAAAATATCTTCAAGTTTCTTGAAAACAATCAACATTTATGATAGGTTAGAAGTTGACAAAGAAAAAAATTATGATAATACAAACCTGGATTCAATCACCACTAGTAATTCAAATAACAACATAAATTAGTAAATTCATGAAGCTCTTCAAACTATTGAATCAGGTTAAACCTTTACCTTATTTTAAGATATGGCCATTTCTAGATAATGATCAGATCATCTTTTAAAGTGATAACTTCAAATATTCTTCCTTTATCACCAATAAAGGAAAATGTATCTGCTAAAAAGGAACCAACCAAAAGCATTGTAAAAGAGTAACACGATGAAAATACAATCCTCTCAATGACCTTTTTAGTCTTTCCAATTCAAATGATCTACTGGATCCTTAAATCCATTATCCAAATATAAAAAAGTAAATGGTTAGTAATTGGTGATTTTAATATAATATCCAATGCATTTGAGAAACTTACTTGCACATCTCGTGACTTTATAGAAATTTATGATTTTAATAACACGATCCCTAATTGTCAATTGGAGGATCCAATAATTTATGGATCCAAATATTCATGGTAAAATAACTCTAAATGAAAACATCCTAACATGGCATTATATAATACTTCACGAAGAGATTTGTTTTGATATTACAGAGGTGAAACATCTTGCCATAACTGACTCAGACCATTCACTTTTGTATATATCAATTTTAACTTTTACCAATTTTCTCAAATCTCCATTCAAATTTCAAAATATGTGGTTACTCCTCAATGATTTTCTCCAAACTGTTGAAATAATTTGAAAATATAATATATTTGGAAATCCTCTAACAATGTTGTGGTCCAGATTGAAAAGACTTAGACACACAATAAAAACTTGGAACAAAGATGTATTTCGTAACCTGTTTAACAGTATAACAAAAGGTGAAACAATGTTAAACATGTTGAACATTGCTTAGAAATATAAAAAACATTGAAAATTAAATATAATTATTAGAGGTTAGTGCAATTCATTTAAATCTCTTAGCTAGAAAAGAAACCTTATAGGAACAGAATAGTTCTACTAACTAGGCCAAATCTGGTGACGTTGTATTAACATTGGAAAGATGTGTGAAGGGATTAATTTTAGCGGTATTTAAAAAAAACCTACCAACAAATAATAAATTACTTGATTATTTGATTAAATTTCAAGTTGATAATATGAGAAAGTTATTGAGAATAACTAAGACGTTTATTAAGGTGGTTGAAACTATAAGATAATATTTTATACCATTTAAACTTTCGGTAAAAATATCAGGATCGTCTTATAGAAAACGTAATAAGGAGCAAAGACTAAGGAAGTCGTCAAGTTGCAAAACATGCATATGTATTCATAATTTGGTAACCTAAATAGAAGGTTTACTCATTTTAATGCATATATCGCTAGTATATTTGAAGAATCATTGCGTACCTTCACGAACCATGATAAATCCGAAAAGATAAAAGATCTAAAATATATTATTGTGCTCACCATCGTGATCACGGGCATGAAAAAAGATATTATTCTCATTTGAAAGACGAGATTCAAAGGTTGGTCGATAGTGGGGGTTGGTTGAGTTCGTTAGGAAAATGAAGGAAAAACTAGAGATGCGACTAAATGAATTATAGTCCAATGAATTATAGGACATACAAGCAAGTGTTATGTACTATTTCTAAAAAGGATACTTTGGAAAGAACATCTAATAACTCAAGGAAAATATACACGAAAGACCTTGAAATAATGATTTATGAATCTTCAATGCATTAAAAAAAGTTATCATCTATCTTTTTATATTTTATTTATAAATACATAAGAGGATGGGTTATACCTCATGAAAAAGCTTTGTTAATTACAGTATAAGTTACTAGAATAATTATTAAGAGAGTTATGATTGAAACAACTAGTTTAGTTAATGTTTTTTTAAGTGGATATGATAAGATGATTGGAGTAGAACAGTATAAAAAGACATAGAAATTTGGTTAGTTTTACTGAAGACAAACTGGTCGTATAGGTGAAGTTACGTTACTAGTGATTGTGGGTCATGAAGTAATAATATAAATGCCAAAAATGTTTTGTATGGTGATTGATACACCTAGCTCATATAATGATATTTTGGGTCGTCATTTATTGCATAAAATCGAAGTAATTGCTTTATTTTATCATCAGTATCTAAAATAATTTGTTGGAATTACATGTAAAGTATTAGAGGTAGTCAGCGAGTGTTAAGATTGATAAGGAAGGAAAATATAATGAAAAATAAGATAAATAATATAAATAGAGGGATTAATTTGATGTAATAAAATGTAAAAGACAAAACTAATGAAACCATAAGAATTGAATGGGTCATATGTAATAACTAGTGAGTATGTTTATAATTAGTAAGGATATGGGGTAAAAGATCCACTTATGAGAGGGTAAATACGTAAATTAAGGATCTACTCTATGTACTATAAAAAGAACATCCCCTTGTGGGGGAAATGGTCCAATAATTGGTCAATGATTACTTCATTTATTCCTTTTGTCTCCTTCTCTCTGTAATCATTCTGTTTTTCTCTCTAGAATTGCTAGCATAGAAGCATAATCATGACAGATGTGACAAACCATCTTACTAAATAATAACTAGACTCATCATTAGCGTCGTCGATGGGACCATGATTGGTACCCAGAATCATTGTTTCAAAACCATAGTGTTAATCTGAAAAATTCTGTTAAAGTAATTGAGACAGAAATTCGTGGAGATTTAAACATTAGTATCACATGATCGGAGACTCATCCGGAGATCCCTCGATCGAGGAACAAGTAACAAATGAAGCAAATAATAATGATCGGTACGCTGAAGAGTTACTAGAAGAATCTCTTTTAGTAGCCCGACGGAAAGAACTGTTGGAAGATATTAAGAGGCTGAAGGCGGAAAAGGAGGCGATAATCAGTTCACTAAAAATTAGGTCTGACGTCCGAGAAGTAATAGTTGGAGCCAATCAAGTACAAAATCTTTCTCAATCTAAGGAGAAGCGTTAGAGGAAAGGTTATCGCTCTTTGAAGAGACGAGCACGATCTGAAAATTGTTATGAATGAACATAATCTAATGAATATTCATCACATAGATCTGATGAATCTTTATCATCGGAAAGGGATACACGACATCAAAGAAACTACGAGAAAAAATATTCGAGGAGGAACAAAGGTGTTCTTCGATTAACTCATGGTGTAACGAGTTCGAGGAAAACAATCTGATCATGTGATGAGCCTGAAAAAGTTGTGAATGTGGCTCGATGGGAGCGGGAAACTCCACATATGCAGATTCAACTTGGTAGCCATAATCTTGAGTATTGTGTGAGTAATCAATTTACATATCCATCTGAAGAAGGTTTATATGTAGCGGTGAATGAAGGTCTGAGGTAGTTCATACAAAAGTTGTCATAAATAGAGGTCATCCCCTCTCTCCCCGAAAAATATTTATGGTCACCTTCTGAAACGGTTTGATATTTCTAAACTCCAAAAAATCAGCGGAACTCAGGATCCGGATAACCACATAGAACAGTTCAAAAATTTCATGATTAATTAGGATGCCAATTTAATATTACATCAAAGTGTTATAAAGGGTTGCCTCAGGGTTGTATTAAGAATTTTGACATGTTCTGGAGTATGTTTTGTCAATACTTTGTGTGAAAAAATAAATTCCGAGCGAATGGGGATACAGTTATCTACTGCAGACAAAAAGTTAGGAAAAGTCTTAAAGAGTATATGAATCGTTTTATCCAAGTAAAAACTTACATGGAATTTTGCGAGGATAATGTGGCATGGTTGCTTTCCGAATGGGTTTTCTCGTAAGGGTCATGAAGGATAATACCGTGGAAACACAAACTATGATATTTGGAGCCTTGTTGGACCAGATAGAGAAAATAATTTTGGTGGAAGAAACACGAGCATAAGAGCTGGAGTCTATGTCGCGGTTTAGTCAAAATCAATTTTATCAAGGTCCAATGGTGGTAAGAAATAATACACCATCCGTAAATGTCCGACAGCAAGTATCACAACCAGCAAATGTTGTCCGAGCTCAAGCACCAGTTCAAACAACAATCCCCACGCCTCCAAGAATGATAGAATATGCACCAGCTGCTAACACTCAGCAATATGTCTGACTCATGTCAAATAAATGGATCTGACCAACATATTTTGTTGATCTTAGTGAATGTATAGCAACCATCTTCAAGAAAGTATGTTCACATGTACAATTCCGCAAGCCATTTCCAATACAAACTTTGAGGGAGAACATAAGTAATAGGTATTGTAAGTATCATGACGATGTTAGGCATAATACTAAGGATTGTGTGGCATTGGAAAAAAGAGATACATGCCTTAATTGAAAATGGGAAGCTGATGACATTTGTGAAGAAGAATTCTATGGCTGCTCTAAAGTAGGAAAATGCTATGAAACAAGAAAAATGCTTTGATGATATCAGAACCTATTAATTAAGAGTTTATTGATGTATTTTATATCTTCACAAAGTATTAGATCCAAAAACGGATAGGATCAACATAAATATGGTGGAAGACCGATTGTGAGAGGCAAGGTTAGTAAATCATGAGCTTTATTTGAGTCACTAACAATTTTTGGAGGAGATACTATTGCAGGGACATTGAATTTTTCTCGAAAGAGAAATATTGTTATTCTAGTAACTCAGTTGGAGGTAGGTGCTTCACCATATTTATACCGAAATCCATATCCACTACTTTGCTTTCAAGATGATGACGTGAGGGATATAACTTGTCCGTATGAGGATGCAACAGTTATTATGGAAACGTTTTGATTGATACTGGTAGCTCAGCTAACATTATGTTTATGACTACTTATACTCAGATAAATAATCCACCAACAATCCTACGCTCAGATTGTACAATTGTGGGGTTTACTAGAGTAACAACTGAAGTGGTAGGAGAATTTGAAGGAAAAGTTAAAGTGGGTCGGGGACCATTCAAGAAGGCAGTAACAATCTTATTTATTATGGTGGATGCCCCAATATCCTAAAGTGAAATCTTTGGAAGGCCTTGGTTTTCTAAAATACATGTTATCCCATCAACTGTTCACCAATGTCTGAAATATATGGTGGGGAATAATATGAGAATAGTTAGATGGGAAGAGAATGTTATCGTACCGCTTTGGCCCCTAATCAAATTAAGGGGGTCAAGTCAAAGAAACAATATACGTTATTGGGATCTTCCTCGAGATCCGATCTCGTGGATGATCCGAATGAGACCCCCGGGTTTTTGGTCTCATACGACAGTTTTGAGGATCATATATTCTTTGAGGGTAAAAGTTTTAAAATCGACACACAACTATCTTTTTAGGTGAACGAAAGGTTAATTAAATTATTCTCAACATAATTACACTTGTTTGCATGGTGCACAGAAGATACTATAGGGGTCCCTACGGACATCATTTGTCATAGGTTATCAATACGAAATAATCTTCGTTCGATAATCTAGAAAATGATATTTTTTTCTCAAGAAAAATCTGAAGCTATCATGGCAGAGGTAGATCATTTGACTAAAGTTGGTCACATATGGGAATCAAAATATCCTTTATGGACTGTTAATCCAGTCTTGGTAAAGAAAAAGAACGATTAATGCGGATGTGTGTAAATTCAATGATCTAAATAGAGTTTGCCCCAAAGATCCCTTCCCAGTACCACAAATTGATCAGTTAGTGGATTCAACTTCCTAAAACTAATTACTCTCTCTTATGGATGTGTATGTCGGATATAATCATATCCAAATGTATCCAAAGAATCAATAGAGTACTATTTTCAACACCGGAAGAGGTTTATATTACTATAAGGTATTGTCATTTGGGTTGAAAAATATTGGAGAAACTTACAAACATTTAGCCAACAAAGCTTCTGAGACTCAGATTGGAAGAAATGTTGAAGTTTATATTGATGACATGTTGGTTAAAATCACAAGAGATTGCAACCATCTGATAGATCTAGAAGAAACTTTTGCTAACCTGACAAAGGTAAATTTGAAATTGAACCCAGAAAAATATACATTTGGAGTAATTTCTAGAAATTTTATAAGATATATAATTAGTGAGCGTGGGATACAAGCTGATCTGGTGCAGTTAAATACTTTGTGCATTATGGCACCTCCTTGGACAATTAAATAAGTCCATATTCTAACATGAAGGTTGACAACCTTAAATAGATTCATATCAAGATCATCAGATCAGTGTGCACCATTTTCCCGAGAGTTGAGAAGAGAAAATTTATTCGAGTGGACTCAAGAGTGTTCTCAAGTATTTTATCGGATTAAAGAGTATCTTTCCTCGCTATAAATTTTGACTAAACCAAATTTGGGGGAGAAATTGTACGTTTATTTAGCGGTGTCGAGTTATGCTGTGAGTGTGATTTTGATGCGAGAAGATAAAAACACTCTGAAACTAGTATATTATATTAGTAAAAGTCTTATGGATTTTGAGAAGTGGTATTTGAAGTTAGATAAATTGGCCCTTGCATAGATAACTGCTGCGAAAAAACTGAGACCTTATTTCAGGCTCATTCTATCATCGTACGAACATCTTTTCCGTTGAAGAACAGGTTACGACAACCTGATGTATCAAGAAGAATGATTAAATAGTCGATTGAATTTGGGGATTTTGATATTGAATTCGATCCTATGACTGGAATCAAAGCACAAGCCTTGATGGACTTTTTAGCTGAATTTCATTCTGAACGGTCGGACATAGAAATTGATGAACATCTCGGGTCAGAGTCGACGGTCCGAACATGTGGGGATTCAAGTGGATCTGGGTATGGTGCTGGGGTGTATTTGGTTTCCCCGGAGGTAATTGCCATGTATCAAGCTATTCGATTCAGGTTTGAGACTTCCAATAACGAGGCTGAATACAAAACTGCTTTAGTAGGGTTGAGACTTGCCAAGTTTTGTGGTGCCAAAAAAGTAAGGCTAGTAAGTGACTCACAACTTGTCATAAACCATGCATCTGGTCAGTCCAAGGAAAGAAAAGATGATTTAGTGAAGTATTTGAGGGCATTAAAGACTTTAAAATTGGTTTTTTAAAAGCATCAGGTGCGAACATGTTCATAGGACTGGAAATTATTTGGCTGATTCTTTGGCTACGGTTTCGTATTCGGAGAAGTATCCTTGGATTATTACGCAAGAAAACCCTTTAATAGTAAGGGGGTCTGAGTCAGTAGAAGGGTCTATTGAAGTTTTTCAAATTTCTTCAAGTACAACAATATATTAGAGTAGTAAAATTACAGAATTTTTGGTGAATGATGTGTTACATGTTGATAAGGTGATGCTAAGATAATACGATTTAAAGCATATTGTTATTTTTTTCTCGGAGATGTATTGTATAAAAGATCTTATGGCCGACCTTTGCTTCGATGTTTAGAAGAAAATGAGTCTCAGATAATACTGTTACCATTACATGATGGGGAAGGATCACTACATTTTAGGTATATGATGTTGATACAAAGATTTCTTTTAGCGATGGACTACTGGCCAACAATTTCTTTAAATGCCAAAGAATTAGTTCAAATGTGTCATACCTGTCAAATATTTTCTAATACCATCCATACACCAGAAGTACCTCTTGAATCAATATACGAATTAATACCTTTTGACTGATGGGGAATTGACCTAGTCGGACCATTACTGATGGAATCAGGAGGGTGAGAAACAATAATTATCGCAGTAGATTATTTTTCTAAATGGGTGGGAGTTGAACCATTAGCAGGAACAAAACTAATAACGTGATTAGATTTATTGTTTCTAATATTTGTTTTCGTTTGGAGTGGTCCCATCCAAAGTAATCTTCCCGTCATATCGAATCAGTGAATATTCGGAAGAAACAAATGATAAAACAAAGCGTACAGAGTTAGATTTGATAGAATAAAAAAAGGAGGACACAATTAAATTGTTTACATTATCAGACCTTGATGAGAATTCGGTACGCTTCCAAATTTAGAAGACGAGAATAGCATGGGATAAGGTGTTGTAGGAAGGTATCTCTTCATATGAAAGAAAAGCTACTTGGAAAATTAGGCCATAATTGGGATGGTCCATATATAGTAATGAAGAAAGTTAAGTCGGAGACATATAGACTTAAAGACAAAAAAGGAAGAGATCTTCTCCACCCATGGAATATTGAACATCTCAAGTTATATTTAATATGAATATTTCTTTATGAACTTATGTAAGTATCGGTGGCACACTTTTTCCTACCCTGGTGGCGCAAGAAGGTTTTAATGAGGTACCCTAATAGCAGACTTATATATAATATTTCTTTTCCATGTTAAAACAACATCTATATTTTTTATCTTTCTTAGGCCGAAAGGGTCTTCTAACAAATATTGGTCAGTATTTTTTATCTTTCTTGGGCCGGAAAGGTCTTCGAACAAAAGTTGGTTAACAATTTTTATCTTTCTTGGACTGGAAGGGTGTTCCAACTAATGTAGTTCAACAGTTTTTTTATCTTTCATGGACCGGAAGTGTCTTGTAACGAATGTTGGTCAACAATTTGTATCTTTCTTGGATCGGAAGGGTCTTCTAACAAATGTTGGTCAACAATTTTTTATCTTTCTTGGACCGGAAGGGTCTTCTAATGAATGTTGGTCAACAATTTTTATCTTTCTTGGACCGGAAGGGTCTTCCAACAAATATTGGTCAACAAGATTTATTTCTTTTGGGCTAGAACATTTTTTATAAAAAAAATTAGGTATAAACGTTTTTATATAAAAATGTTTGGAAAATAAAATTAAGAGTCTTTTATAAACAATTAAATATAAAGGTTTTCATATAAAAATGTGTGGTGAGGAAAGTTAAGAGTATTTTATAAAAAGTTAAGTATAAAGGTTTTCGTATAAAAAATTTGTAAAAGAAAATTAAGAGTCGTTTTTAAAAGTTAAAACATAGAGGTTTTCATATAAAAATGTTTGGACGAGAAAATCAAGAATTTTGATAAAAGTTAACTACAAAAGTTTTCATATGAAATACGGGTGTAAGTGTTTTCACATAAATTTTTTAGAGCTCAGAATTAAAAGTCTTAAATAAGTATAAATATTTTTCATATGAGGAAGTGTGACAAGGAGAGATAAAGTCAAGCATAACAATCTTCCATACAAAATAATGTTTACAAAATAGTAGTAGATTTTCTAGATTCGAAAGTTTAACAAAATTACACTTATGGCATATTTAAGCCACAAGGTGTACAAAAAGAAGTTGGAAACAGGTATCGAGTAATAAACACCAACATTATTTAGAGGGGGTTCCATCTGACGAACTAATGTTAAAAGAAGAACTATCCGACTCTTCAGAATCACTAGTTGAGCCTTTGTCGACCAAAGAAACTCCCTCTGGACGATTCATTCCTAAGATACGTGCCCAAAAACTTCCTAGCTTCAAATCACGAAAGCGTTCATGATTCTCCATAATTATAGCAGATTGAATTTTAGTATATCTTTCTCTCAAACGGGAGGTAAGATCTGAAGCGTACTCTTCAAGATAAGTGTTCTTGTATTCTTTTATGGATTCAATAAGAGATTGTTTCTCAATAGACAATTTTTCAATCTTGTTGACAATTCTCTTGAAATGTTCCCCGTTCTTCTTAGAAGAGGCTGAGAGACCATCAACAAGATTATTCTGCTCGGTGTCCCTAGTAATGAATCTTTCTCGATCGCTATCGTATTCTTCTTTCTCATGTTTTAGCTGATTTTGAAGCATTCCAATCTTCTCCAAAAGCTCAACAAACTTTTTTTCTTCAGGGCAAGCTCTTCCTCTAACCTCTTCACTTCAAACCTCTTCTTAAGTGCCTCTTTTTATAGCGATCGTTTCACTTAGCTTTTCATTCGAGAAAAGCAACAACGTGGAATAACCTGTTGAGTTCATTGTAAACAAAATAATTGTCATGAATATCAAGGTGAGCAGAGATAGGTGAAGCATTCTCTGTATCCCCCACTGTCCCATGAAATCTTTGTTGATTCCTTTGGATGGCGGCATAATTTCTTTGGAAGACAGATTCTCCACCAGCATTTGAATCAACAATGATTTTTTTATAGGAGGCAGCTTTGGGGTAGTAGTGCTGTCATCTTCTTCATCAACAAGCACTTACTTTTCTTTATCCTTAGCATAACGTCTTTTGGATGGTCTAACACCACTAGCTTTCCATATAGCTTTTGACTTGGCAACAACCTCTGGCTCAACATCAATCATTTATCCTTCCCCGATTCCAACTTCTTATCTTTCCCAGTATCAATTCAATCATCCTTCTCGGCCCCAATGTCCAAACCAACGTCACCATCAGAGTTAGTGTCTACGTTCTCATCTTCATCTTCTTTATCATGATAAGTATGAGCTCTAGCTCTAGTGGGAAGATATACCAGATTGACCAGACAGTTTAATCGTTTGAGCACAACATTCTCCGTGGAAGGAACCATGAGCTCTTTCATGGTCATATGTCGTGTCAGATCGTGCATCCAAATCTAACTTATAGTTAGATTTGGATGAGTAAAACATTTGTGGAACCGATGCTTCCAAATTTCATGGGCCCAATAGCTCCGTTGAGCAAATGTCCGACTAGCTAATTTAACATAATCTTCAAATGGTTTAGATGTCCCCTTCATTTCTATTCATAAAGAAATTCTTTGGCGGAATAAAATAATTTGAAGATATATAGCTCAATTAGAAATAAAACAAGTACCTCGATTAGTCCACTTTAAAGTAAGGCGATCGGGTAGCTTTTCTGAATTTTCAAAACTAGTCTCTCATAATCCGGAGACAAAGATGAACCGTTGCTTCCACTTCCTATCAGCTCCAAGAAGATCATTTACGGTCTTGTATTTCCTTGAAAGGGATATTGAGTAGAACTAAAATAAGAATATTTTGCCACAGTTGTCATTTCGATCAACTCTTTCATAGAGAATCTGACCCGAGAAATCCGATAAGCTATGATACACGCCATGAGGGTGAACCACATGTTGGGACTGATTTGAGTCGGACATAATTGTGTCAAGTAGAAATATTCAGCAATAGCAGGTCCAAAGGTAGTCTAAGACCCCAGTTTAAGAGCTTTGTGTAAATGATTAGTTCATGGTCCTTAACAGACAAAGGTGTTTCTCCGATCTCGAGAAATCAGACAGTGATGGAGTCCGGTATCCCCTAGCGGAACCTAAGTTTCAGTTTCTCGGAAGGGTAAAAATATTTGTATTTTACCTTGTATAGTGCCAGTAAAATTTTTGCATCAACCTTACGAAGATTGTTTCCCAGAATGGCTTCTATGTTCGAGGGAAATTCAACGACGCCCTTCTTTTTCTTCGTCTTTATTTCTTTGGATATTTTTCGTAACCACATCAATATGTGAAGAATTATGAGTCGGATTAGAAGATCTGATGGGATGCGCTAGAGCAGGAATAGCTCGTATGGGTTGAGCATCCACATGAATCATCTCATCTTTCTCCTGATTGTTAAATATATCATCAATCAAGCGCGTCTCCTGCACTTATGGGATAGATTTCAAGGGTGAGCTAACAACTTCATATCTACGAACAGTTTTTTATGTGTGTTTTTGAGAAGTGACCTTAGGTGTTTTTTGTGGGTCGATTGATGTGAGCTTCAATTTTATGGACCATTTAATTAGCTCTAGATATTTCTTTCTCTTGGATCAATCCCCTTAGTCTTTTCAGAATTCTGGTATTTATCACCATCAAAATGAGAGATTTTGTGACATTCTTTTGCAAAATTAAGGTCATTCTTGTTGTTCTTCGAACAAGTGTGATCGGGGGGGGGGGGGGGGGGGTTAGTGAGAGGTTGATCGAATGGAACTATTTTCTTGAGCTTCATACTATATCCGAATATTTCTCATAAATCGTTGTTTGGACAATTTCTAAAGGCTTGGGTTCTTCTTCGATGCCGACGCCTCTTCTTTCCTCGGCTTTTTTTTCTATGTTAAACCACTCTCAAAGCTTATATCGTTCAAATACTTCAAACTCTTTAGGCATGAAAGGTTAAAGAAGATGTTAAGTGTGACGGGTTGCTTCTCTCTCTAAAATAAGTATGTGTTTATTTCTCTAGAAATGGAAAATATATCTAACATCAGATTTGTGAGAAGATTCAAATATTTATAGGAGTGATGTGGGCTTCTAAGGGGTGTGAAAGCCCAAATAATTCTAAGAGTCTGCCTAGGTAACAGTTACCTAGAGAAGATGAGAAGTTTTCTGAAAAATAGTCGTTAAACCTATGACTTGGCACATTTATGCACAAAGAAACCCAAAATATCTCTGAAATGTAATTGTATTTGATGTAAGTGTTGTTGGGAGGCATGCTTACGACACATGGAGTTAAGCAACGATATTTACCTAAAATTTTCCTGACACATAGATAAACCATAATTTGAGGGGCACCTGTAAATATTTACCCCAACACACAACCCAGATGAAGAAAAATTCGCGGAGACACAAAGGAAGAAAAATCCGATGAGGCACAAGAAGAAGAAAAATCTGATGGGGAACATGAAGAAGAAAAGTATGTCTTAATAAGTCAGTCTTTGTTCAAATGTTTTCACAAGGACTAGGGGGTACTGATAATATAAGGAAAATATAATGAATAATAAGCTAAATAATGTAAATAGAGGGATTAATTTGATGTAATAAAGTATAAAGGACAAAACTAAAGAAATCATAAGAATTGAGAGGGTTATATGTAATAACTAGTGAGTATGTTTATAATAATTAAGAAAGTTGGGTGAAATATCCACTTATAAGGGGGTGAATACGTAAATTAAGGATCTACCCCATGTATTATAAAAAGGACATCCCCTTTTAGGGAAATGGTCCAATAATTGGTCAATGATTACTTTATTTATTCATTTTGTCCCATTATCTCTCTAATTATTATATTTCTCTCTCTATAATTACTAGCATACAAGCATAACCGTGACAGAGATTCCCATACGAATATATTTGTGACAACCCTTCTTACTAAATAATATTTATACTCATTAAAGATAATGTTATTTAATTTCCATTTCTCTAAGTAATGTTATCGTATAACAGCTACCTAAACCATTAATAAAAGTAAAGGAGGAGGAATTAGTAAAATATATAAAACCTTTAATATAAGTAAATAAATAAAATATTAACGATCCAATGGAAAGATTACGTTTAACCGAACCTTTGGAGGAGACCATGAATATAGAAATTGGTAATGGAAAAACGATAATGGTTGGAAAATGTTTGAATCAAAATTTTATTGATGTTTTGCTTAAAGTCTTAAAGTTAAATGGATATATTTTTTCATTGGTGCGTAAATTATATTATTTGAGTAAGTATGTCGATTATTTTTTACGAGCTAGTTGTTGATATTAGAGTAAGACCAATTTTTCAGTAAATAAATACATTCTCTACAGATTAAATCGAGGCAATAATAAAAGAGGTAGAAAAATTATTGAAAGTTGATCACATAAGAGAATAAAAATATCCAACGTGGGTAGCAAATTCAGTATTGGTTAAATATATCGATAAAGAGTTTGTGTTAGTTTTATTTATTAGTTTTATTTATCTAAATAAGTCTTTCCAAAATACTATTATACGTCGTATCGATCATATAGTAGATGTAATAATAGTCGAGAAATATTATTTTTATGGATTTTTATTCACGGTATAATCAGAAAAAATACACATGAATGTCGAGGAAAGTACGACATTTGTGACAGAGTGTAGATTATAGTAATACAAAATAATATCATTCGTATTAAAAAATAGTGGATCGACTTATCAAATACTCATCAATCATATCTTTCTAGATCCATTTAGGAACAAATTGGAACTCTATATTGATGATATGATAGTGAAAAATAATATTAAGGAGAGTATTTGATGTAATTTTTGAAATTTTAAAATAATCTTAGAAAATATAATTTAAAGTTGAACTCATTAAAATGTTCTTTTAGTGTACGAGTTGGTAAGCTCTTGAGATATATAATTAGAAAGAAAGGCATCAAAACTGACCCATCATAGTTAAAATCAATATTAACTACGATCTACAGAAATCTATCAAAGAAGTCCAAAAGTTAACATGTCATATTGCAGATCTATATAGTTTAATATCTAAAGCTTCATACAAAAATCATACATTATTTATATGCTAAAGAAGGAGCAACTTTTTAAATTGAATGGCGAATGTAACAAGGCTTTTGAAGACCTAAAAGAATATTTTACATTTATATAAATTTTATCAATACACGAAGAATGAAAGGTTTTGTTTTTATATTTGTCGGTATCAAATATTATAGTAGGTTTAGTTTTTGTGGGAGCTTATAATGAGGGGTTATCAACCAATCTATTATGTAAGGAAAAGTCTGGTGAATGTTGAGATAAAGTATTTGGATTTGAAATTTTTTAATTTTGATGAGGTGATTTATTCAAAGTCAGGTTATAATCGTCCGAACTTCTTTTTTTTGAAAAATGTCTTCCAAAAACTTGATATTTCAGGTAATTTAATGAGATAATCTATTAAATTAGGGTAGTATGATATAGTATTAATCAATAATGACAATCAAGTCACATACAATAGTGGATTTGTAAATGAGTTTTAGGAAGATGTAATGCATAATGAAAGTGAAACTTTAAGTGAAAACATGTTTAAAAATTCATAGTGGATTCTACTAACTAATGGAGCTTGTGTTAATTACTCTATATGGGCAGGAAATAACAATAAGTTGTTAAATTTGGTTTTGAAACTACTAATAATGGAGCAGAATACGGGGTTCTTTTGACATAAATAAAGTTAGCTTGTATTTGTGGAGCAAATGTGGTTCGTCTAATGTCAGATTCTCATTTAGTAGTGGGTCAAATAGAAGGGATGTGTGAGGAAAAACAAGATAATATTGAATAATATATTTGAATATAGTTAAAAGATTGAAAGAGAGGTTTGAGAGGATCATCTTTCAGCAAGTGCCTCGACTATAAAGCACTAGTGTAGCCTTTTTTGCAAAGTTCAATTGTCTTTAAGAGAATCATTTGGTTATACTTCAAGAATCAATAATCAAGGTTACAAATGATGAGATGGAAGTGATTTATGTTGATACTTGTAATGATTGGCGTCAAAAGTATGTACTATTTCTCAGTGAGCAAGTATTGCCTCAAGATAAAGATGAAACAATAACTTTAAATATAAGCGTGATAAAATATATACTATCTGACGGGGCATTATATAGAATAATTCTAACATTACCAATTCTAAGGTGTTTAAATAAAGAAGAGGATTTTGATTTTGAGATATTACATGAAGGAGTAGTCGGGGCACATTATGGATATAAAGGGTTGATTATGAGGTTTATATTGGGAGAATTTTACCGTTTAAAATTAACATAATACATTTGATAGATTTTCCTTGTTTTGAGGATTATGAGGTTTTTACGTATCCATATAAACACACATGTCACTAATCCATATGGTCAAGCCTAAATAGTAGTATAAATAAGGGTTTCGACGTTATTTATAAATAATATGATATTTTTTACTGAAAAGATAAATAATACATTTGAGAGATTTTCCTTGTTTTATGAGTTTTTTAGGCTTATTGTCATTAGAAGTGCTTTATTAACGATTTTCCTTATCATGACGCATTACACTAAACTTGAGCTTGAAGAATGGATAGAACATATGGTAAAATTATGTGATACGTGATAATTAAAAGTTTTTGCGATGACAAGAAGACTGCGAGAGCTCCAGAATTAATGTTTATTACGAGAAATTTGGACCGTATAGGAACCATCATAGAAAACTCGGCGTATGCTGTTACATGTGAAAGTGGATTATGGACTCTAACAATTATATATGGAAAACATAATCGTGAGGTTACATAATTCTTAGAATGATGGCCATGAGCAAGAAGGTAGAAAAAAAAACAAAGAAAAAATCATTATGAAATTATCTACGACTGGTTTATATCCTCAGAAAGTTTAATAAGTTTAAGGAATCAGAAACCCAGAAATGTATCCAACATACATAATGCTTATAGTGCAAGATACAAACATTGGAAAGTTAAACAATAAGTATTAGAAAAGTAGTTGTTCACAAATCTTCTCTTATTTATGTTATGTTTATTTATGAGGTAACATATACAAAAATGGATGATCATTTTTATTTTATAGCTATAGCTCCATTTTCGTTCGAAATTCAAGATACATAGCCGCATGTGAGGGAACATATAATAAAAAAAATCCTGTCGGATTCGCCTTTGTATGGAATTGTTTACGGTACTCACAAAAATTTAGATGAATAACTAAAGAGCCTCAAATAGTTTGATATGATTGTTAGCTTGTAAAACATACAAATGTCCAATATTTGTTATGTCATTACAATTATATTCAAATGAATTATGTGTATATTTTCTTTACGCGATTCGTCCATCTTGTTACTTCTAAAATGTGTTTTACCTTTACTCATCATTTAATTATATAGTAATTCTTAGATAATATACTGCATTTACTTTTAAAAAAAAATACACTTATGAACCATAAATACACATATTCGAGCTGTATAATTTTTTTATTGGGAAATGTCACACTAAATACCTTCTCACCAAACTTATTATCATCTAGTACCCCAACTATTTTCTATGCCTACTAAATACCCATCTCACCAAAGTAATTCCTTTCTAATACCCAGCTAACATTTCCCTTCCTCAAATACCCTCAAATGTGTCATATCATTTTCGAACCACAATTTAAATTTTGAATTTTCAATAGTTAACCTACTCTGCTATTTTGAAAAGTAGAAATGCACCTATCCTTTTATCTGAAGAAACCATTTTCAACCAATCTCGTTGTTTAAACGGATTTCCTTCTTCAGATTAGAGATAAGTCTATATCAACTTTTGTTATGCATTTCACCAATAGAAGCTGTGTTTTTTTTCCAACTTTTGTTAGTTCATGTGTTTTCTTGCTTCCTTGTTTTTTTTTATTTTCAAAAATTTCAAGTTTACAGTCTTGTTTTTGTTTAGACATTGTTGAAAACAGTTTTTTAAATTATTTTCGAAGTCGATAGTTGGTGTTTAAAGATTTCAAAGATTTCAAGTTTACAGCTTCTCTAATTGGGTTTAAAGCTTACCTGTGTTTTTACCTGTGTTGTTGAAGACGATAGCTGTATGCTACTGTTGCTTTTAGCTTTATGTTATATCTCGCGCGATTTAGCTCTTTAAGGTTATCTTTATGTCGCTATGCTTTAGAGCTAGGTTTTGCTTTCAAGTATATGTATAATACATCCACTAAGATCAGTGCTTATTGTGTCAACAAAACGTCAGGTTGCAAATGGCGACTGTATGCATCAATAGATTCTAGCACTGGTTTCATGATGATCAAGCGCTTTGCCAACACCCATTCATGTAGCCCGGTATTTTCCAAGAAAAAAAGTAGGCATTTGACGTCCGATTTAATTGCGGATGGAATACATGAATCAATTAAGACAAGTCATTCTTTAACAGCAAAAACTATTCAGTCTTCTGTCAAACAAGACTATGGTTTAGATATTTCCTACCGTTTATCGTGGAATGCGTAAGAGAAGGCGAGGAGGGAAGTTTTTGGAGACAGTAATACTTTGTTTGGGTTGCTGAATGCATATTTTAGAAGATTAAAAAGTAGAGATATTACTACCGATTTTCATTTGGAGGTTGGTTTAGGAAATGTCTTTAGGAGGTGTTTTGTGTCTATCGGATCATGCATTCAAGGCTTTCACTCATGTCGACCATTGCTGTACGTGGATGGAACCCATTTAAATAGCAAGCATGGTGGTGTCTTGCTGTCTGCAGTGGCTAAGGACGACAATAACAGTGTGTTTTGTACTTTCTTTTATATGTACATCTATAGTATTCAGATATAATATGTATCGCGCGTAGCTATATTTTAAGAACCCATCAGGCGAGATAGTGTTTAGACACCACCTTAGTTAGTCTATCATACGTAGCGCGAGATAGTGTATATATACGACGCTAGATACCCAATTAAGTCTTCGTAACATCGCGCGTGATGTATTGTAATGTTACGCTAGATAGAATTTAACTGTAGTGCGAGTTAGGTATTGCGTATGACGCTAGATACGATTGTTATTATATGCCAACCTCACGCGACATAGTTTTTAAACACCACGCGAGATAGTAGCTGCATCAAAGCAATCGCGCATGAGCCTATACATATATCGATGTAATATACACTCACCAAACCTATTTTCATATTGCAGACATTTTTCCAGTTGCTTTTGGTATTTTTGGTGGTGAAGATTCCGATAACTGGATGTGGTTCATGGAATGTCTTAAACCTCATTTGTTAAACTGTCAAATCACTTTTATTACCGACTAACATTCTGGTATTATTAATGCTGTTTCCGTTGTTTATCCAAGCTGTTTTCATGTTTACTGTATATATCATTTGGTTAATAATTTGAAGTCAGCTCTTGAAAACACCAACCGCGAGTATAAGAAGAAAATGTTAAAGTGATTCAAAAGTTGTGCTTACGCTCCAACTGTTGAACTTTTTAATGAGAGACTTTCCAAGTTTTTAAGTAGAGCTAGTAAAAATGTTAAGGCTTTCTTCGATAATTTGCCTCCCGATAAGTACGCCCAACCATTCGTCATTGGCAAACGTTATGGAGCGATGGCATCATCTGCTGCCAAATCCTTTAACAATTAGATTAAAAAGTTTTGCAATTTACCGATTGTTGAAATGATAGACAAGATTAGAGTTATGCTAATGACTCAGATTTCCAGACGTTATTCAGAAGGGCTAACCTGGAACGGTTTTTTATGCCCCGAATATGAGAAGCAGTTAAAGGAGAATGTTCAAACGGGTTGAATCTGGGTGGTATCTAAGTCTTCTGCAGGTTCATTCAAAGTTTATTCTAACCCAGTTATGGTTGTCAATATACTTGATTTTAAGTGTTCCTATGGTTCATGGCAGCAAAAGTGTTTTCCATGTGCTCACTCATTGGCTGCAATAACATCCGTGAACGAAGATCCTATGACTTTGGTATAACCATTCTACATGGTAAGTAATTATAGATCCACCTATTCGTTTAGCATACCTGCAATAACCGACTACGGTGAAAGTTCGTCATCTAACGAATCCGAAGGACCTGTTGCTCTACCTCCCAACGTAAAAAGGAGAGCTGGAAGGCCAAGGAAGAAGAGGATTCCATCTAGAGGAGAAGTATCATCTACCCACTTGCGCTATGGCCGTTGCTTTAAATTTGGACACAACCGAAGGACCTGTGATATGACAGTATGAGCTGCCCGTTGAAAGCTTATTTTGTTTACATATATTTTGTTTAGTATGCCTTAATTTGATTCCACTTGTTCTGTATCTTTGTCATTTAATCCGCCCAAACTTTTTCAGTCGAAACCCTTTAATGGCATATTAGTTTTCTTGTCTATAATTTTATACAAGTGTTATTTGTACACATCGCGTGATACGTTCGCGTATTTCGACACAAGATGCGGTGTTACTAGATTACATCGCACAAGTTGTTATTGACTGTTAACGGTAATCACGTTGCCCTTTATTTAGGTAGCGCGACATATTGATGTTATATGACGCTAGACGTGATAACTAGTTGCAAAGCATGCTCTAACAACTTACACTACGCGAGACGCACATACTATTTAACGCGATATGTGAACGTGGTATTCGCCTAGAATCTTTCATTTTATACCCTTTAATGTCATAAAATCTTTCATCATAGATGGTACCCTAGCTGAAGTTTGCGTATACAACGCGTGATGTCCGGATCGTGTTACGCTATATTACCCATCCCATTTTTACATCGCGCGAGATACTAATGTTTTATGACACAACTCGTCATCACGCTAAAATTAGGTGCACTAATCAAGTCATAGTCATGATACAACGCGACACATCGCTTCCTTATTACGCTAGGAACGATTCAGTTGTTTCAGCCATCATCCATGTTCGTCTTATATCTTACGCGGTTCACTGCGGATATACACTGCGTGCCAAGTAACGCAGAATAAACTTTAATGTGTTTACTTGTTAGTTTTACACTCCCCCCGCGCGAATCATGTCGGATTTCAAACGCGTGACAATTATATTTACTATCCATTTATACTATATTCTGTTTTTCAATTGGAGGGTGTTAAAAACGCCATCAAACTATCAAAACAGAGATTGAGATTGATTGATAATTTATACGTTGCAAAAGTAATGAAGAAAGACAAGTGAAATACATTTGGATCACAGAGGGCCTACCAGAGCCAGGATACTAAACCCTAATCAAAACACAGCCAAATGCAAAAGGGTTTACAATTTAAAGCACCAAAAAACAACAGCAGTTTCAAAAAACACAACCATATTCTAATAATCTGAAGTGTTACCCTGCTCAGATGTGTCCTCCCCATCGTCCTCCTCATCATCCAAGTCCTCGTCTGTCTCTTCATCCTCCTCATCTTCATCCTCCTCGTCTGTTTCCTCCCCCAGTAATCATCATCGGATGAGTCCTTCGAAGACTTCCTAGAAGTTATCTTCCTCCTGCCCCACTTCGTCTTCATGTTCTTCACTATCCTTCGTCGTTTTGGATACCACTCCATGTTGGAATCTTCTTCCGGCCACGACAGGGATTACTCAGAGTACTCAGAGTCCGTCGGTGAAAGAGATGGAGTGAAAGGATTCGACTCGGCGTCGGAAGAGTACTCTGTCGTAGTCTCCCGCTTGTAGTTGATGTCCGAGCGCCTAGAACTAACGTCGGAAAATGAACCTTTTGACCCGTGATTGCCGTAGGAGTCTGAACCGCTCATCGTCGTCTTTTGCTTTGCTATGGAAGAGAAACAGTTTTTAGAATTTGAATAGTCTTATGGATAACCATGCAAGCAAACGCGAGACGTCTATTTAAATAATTTGTTATGCAAAGCGTACCCTAGTGAGCATTTAATGTATGTACATGCAATGAGTGCTTTATCTACCCTAGTCACATCCTTCATTAATAAACCCAATGCAATTAGTGAAAATACACCCCATTGTCTTGTCACTAGCAATTAAGTATGATGCGATTTAATTTTAAATTTGAATCACGACAACCAAAGCGTACTCTCTCATCTTTGAAATTAATTCTGATTATTAACTTTTTAAATTTTTAAAATTTAAAATTTATGATTTTTAAATTAATTCTGAATATTTGGACTTTCCAAGATTACTAATTTTAGTTCTTCTAAATTTTAAGTTATATTAGATATTCAAAAAATTGTCCATCACCATACAATAGCACACGACATGGTTAGTTAATTCGACCACTACATCGCCAGCCAGACGTTAACCCACGCGAGATAGTTAAATATGACGCGATACGTTAAGTATAGAATACACTTGATAGAGGATAATGGACAGGATCTATTACGCGAGATTACTATATTATACCACGCTAGACGTTCATGTCCTACGACGCTAGATGTGACGCATTTGGAGTTTGAATGTATACCGCGAGTTATTTGTAAGATATGACGCTAGACCTTGTTAAACCGTGGGACATCATACTAGACGTGGCTATTTTCAGACGCGAGGTACTAACGTTTTATTGGCCAAAACTCTATCGGTTGATACCCTTTACTGTCATACAACCTTTCATCTTCTAAGGGAGATTCTTTCAAGTAGGTCAAGCTGTGACCAGACGCTAGCTGTGACCAGACGCTAGATTAATATGTCTTATAAAGCTAGATTTGAATGTCTTTTAACGCTAGATGTGAAGTTATAGTAAAGAACATACAACGCGAGGTATTTGTTTCATTTGACCCTAGGTGGTTGATTTTAACAATGTTAAACAAACGAACACCTCGCTAGACATGGCTTTTAATAGACGCGAGATGCAAACCTTCTATTGGCCAAAACTATTAACGTAGATTAGCCCCTTTTGTTAAGCTACCTTCTATGACGCTAGATTGATGCTTAACATCAATGAAATCACAATTCGTAACCATTTGTTGAAAATTACACTAACCAAAAAAGTTATACATTCAAAACATTAACAAATATAGTCCTTCACATCCAATCTAAAGACTACTTTGTTCTTCGAATAGAGTTACAATTTAGACCAAAAAAAAAACCTTAATGAAAAAACCACTGTTTTCATCTAACTGGTGAGCAATTAACAATTACATCTTCTCTCTGTGCGATGGATTCCTTTAGGTAGATAATCATATCTCTTGATATCCAATCATTATCTTCCCACTTCCATACGTTTGCTGCCTCTAAGCGCAAATCTAAACAAAGGTCGGAAACACGTAGCAAGGGTTCTGATTTCAGTTCGTTGTACCTCACAGCGACGCTTTCTTGTGTTTGAACGCGGGGGCCGACAAATCCAAGCCTCCCATAGTCAAAGTACATCATGCATAACACTTGATCGAAAAAAACGTCTGCCTCTTCATCCAAGCTTGTTCTCTTCACGTACTTCACGACTTGAAGCAAGTGTTGGTCTTCATCGACGCACCAACTCATACTTATTTCCTATTTGGAGTGTTTTAATTGTTTAAGTGTATACTATATGTAGTTTTGTGGAGGTATATATAAGGGCGAAATAATAGGTTGTTAAGTAGGCGGGTAATATTTTCTAGGTTAGTGTTTGGCGGGGAAATTAAAATGAAAAAATCACTTTTGACGGGAGTATAAGATACACTCTATCATGCGTATTAACTATCAGGATTGCATTCCTAAATCGCGTGTTAGTCACTCAAATCATGTGTCGCGCGGGGAGGAAGCTGCATAAGCATATTACGCGAGTCGTTTACAAGACATAGTGATGCTTTCTTGACTTACCTTGCGCGATATTCATACTACACACAGTCATAGATTGATCAGTAATGCCTCTGTCAACATCCTTAAAATCTTAGTTACCTTACAATTATATCGCGCATGACATACAACGCGTCTGAAATTAAAACAACGCATGCTATATATAACATTGCACGCGAGTTACAAAAAACATGACATGCCACTTATGTGAATCCTCAAACACGAGTCACATGGGGTAAAAAGTCCTACAAAACATAATGTTCTGGCGCGAGTCACATCGAAAATTCAATGCTACAAATCAGATGCCCTTAAATTAGTGTTCTTGTCATTTGGGAAGTGGTTAAAGATTTATGCGCGTGCTCTAGCTGGCATACACTTGCTATATTTCTTGCCTACAAAGCCGTGCTGGATAGTTTCTTTCACATACTGACAGACGAACACTCCACAGTCAAGCGAATGTTTATCTTGCTGTGGGATTTCGATAGCTGCTTTAACTTTGTATCCATTCTTCACACGCGGTATGTATTTCTTCTTCAAACAATAGTTGAGCTTGTCAAATAAGAAAAATGTTAGTTGCAATTTTTGAAGTTAAATGTGTACTCCTAATGCTGCAAATCACTTTACATTAGGACGCGAGTTCCATCATTTTAAACGTGATTCACACACACGGATTGCTTGACTCTTGTCAACAGCATGGATACAGGGGCTTCTGCTGGTAACTCGATGGTTGCTATTTGTAGGCGTCTGATTCATCCATCCATGTGCCTTCGTCATGTTTCTCGATCCCAGAATGTTGCTGCTGATTGGGTCTCCAAATGGATTCTCTTGGAGCGTTCGAACCGATCCTTCACCGGCATTAACGCTCCTGCTCCGTTGTTAGCGATTGTTACTCTTGAGAGCCTTGGGGTTGGTACATTGACCCAGGCTAGATCTAGGGTTTTTAGGTTCGTTGTCGAAGCAGCATCGACTTTGGTTTGTGGTTTGGTGGTGGGCTGGAGTCTGTTCTCAACCATGAATCGTGCGTCTGTTTCTGGGGTTGAATCGTCATCGTTGAAGAATGACGATTGTTTTTGGGTATGGATATGGTGTGGTTGGTTTGTATCGTCTTCGTTGAAGGAAGGCGATAGTTTCCTGGTTTGGCTATGGAGTGGTAGGTTCGAATCATCTGTTCGATGAAGGTTGGAGCTTGCTTCTGGATTTGGTGTAGAGTATTTCTTCGATTTGATTTTTGCAAATCTGAGCTTTTTTGGGAGTGGCTATGGTGTTGCATGGAGGAAGTCGAAAAGGGTTTCTGAAAAGATGAAGTGTGTGGCTATGGTCTGAATTAGGGCTTTGATTTGGGAAAGTGATTCTCTGGTCTAGCTTTTGTTTTTTGTTCTAATTTAGTCCTTCAATTTGTAAAACCTTTTGATTTAGTAATAGATCATTTATTTGCTTAAAAAATGTATTTTTTTTATATTTTTATTAGAAATAATATATATATATATATATATATATATATATATATATATATATATATATATATATATATATACACACACACAACTGATCTCTTTTATTCAAAAGGTTTAGAATTAAAATTTATATTTAAAAAATGTTTTAAAGTTAATTTCTTCTATACAAAAAGAGTTTAAAGTTAAGATATAAAATTGTATAATTCTATAATATACAGTTTATAAACTTAGTTAGGTATTTCCACCTTATCAAGCTCTGCCCTAGTCAACTGAGCCCCAACGCCTGGTACACACTTATGGCCTGTATTATGGCCTCCAGGCTCTCCGGGATTCCTCTACCAATGGAGGAGTTCGCAGCTGTGGCCAGTCTCTGCAGGAACCACCACATTCCCTTCTATCACTTCAACATGGGTGATACTTATAAAGCAGTTGATGATCTGATTGAGTCAGAGAGAAATTTGAGGACTCAATTCCTGTTCGTAAGTGGTGCTTGGGAGAACGGGATAAAAATCAAAGCCGGAGTCAATCCAAGTCTCCTCACCAGCAGATGGAGGAGTGATCGTAAGGCTCATTCTTTATATTCTTTTTTCTACTTTTTATCGAATTTGCTCAAACTAACTGGTCTTGTCTTTTTTCTTAGCAGAACTACCCAAAGACTTCAATGACTACCTAAAGTCCGGGCAGACCACTTGCACCAAGATCAACACTTGGGCTGCTGAAAAATGGGGAAACCGGTTTCACGACGCTTTCACAAGAGGCAACTTGGCAAGGTCTCACCTCTGGAACACTACTGGCCGGAGGGACTTGACCTGGGAAGAACTCACCACTCCACCCCCTCCAGATGTAGTCCTCAAGAGAACACACGAACCGGATGGGTCACTTTACTTGCCAGGCCGGGACAAGGCCCCGAGTAAAATGAAAGGCAAGAAAAAGAAGGGCAAGAAGGTTGTAGGTGAAGCTAACCCTGCCGAGATGGAGGAAGCTGCTCCAACAAATCCAGAGGGGCCAGCCCCAAGCCAAATCAACGCTGCTCTCTTGGAAGTAGTGGAGCAGGAGAGTGTTAGGGAAGAGGTTCAATCCCCAAAACCCCCCAAGGGCTCCCAAGAGAGACAAAAAACGGGGAGCAGAAAGCAAGGACATGGAGGCTAAGAAGAAAAAGACCTCCAGGGGTGATGAACTCTCTCTCCGGACTTCAGAGCCTCTCCACCCTGTAGACCCTAATGATCCGACAAGAGCATAGGAGATTCCTGGTGACTTTCACACCGACGAGGTCGGAGGAGGAGACCTTAGCATCGATGGTGTTGACATCACATGGCTCGATGGACTCGGTGACTATTTTGCCAACCTCCCCAGAGACGATTTTGCTGGGCCTTACCTCCCTCCGAGTACTTCGAACATCGTCACTTTTAATGGTAAGACTTTTACTGTTTCAAGTGAAAAGGATATTATAGCTCACTCCATCTTAAGTAATGTTCAGCCAGTGCTTGTTTTGGAGAAACAAGTTCGAGGTCAGGCAGATATCATCAAAGATCTCAAATCTGACAAAGAGAAACTGTCTGATGACCTTCTGACTGCCACTCAACATGCTGGCATTCTGAAGGGAGAGAACGAGGAGCTAAAGAAGAGCCAAGAGGGGTGGATCACAAAGGTTGCCACTTCAGAAGACACTATCGAAGAGCTCCGGGTGAAGATGTCCGGATTGGAGAAAGATCTCACCTCTTCGAAAGAGGAGGCAAAGGCCAAGGATCAAATCATTCACAACTTGACAAGCGACAAAATTGCGCTCGAGAACATAGTGTCCAAGGCCGCAGAGGAGAAAGCCGATCTTTTAAGAGAGCAGGAGGCCAAAATTCAGGCCAAGATCGATGCTTATGCCAACAACGTAATAGACACTCAAGAGGAAATGTATGCCAAGGTGAAATCGGACATGGTCATGCTCTTTCATGAGAAGTTCCCGAAGAGGAACCTGAGAGATTTGTAGCTTCATGTAGAGTACGAAGACCTTCTCTTCCACACCATGGCTGATGGAGACTTGTATGATTGTTCCAGTGCTTCCTCCTCTAACGAAGAAGAAAACACCGGGTATGGCCCTCACGAAGAGAAAGACGATCCCAAGAAGAAGAAGAAGACAAGTGAGGCTGAGCCATCTTCAAAGGCCCAGTCCTAAATTATGAATTATCTTTTCACTTTTCATGTTACTTGAACTAAAGTCCTTGGAAGGCCAAGATATTTTTGTTATTGTGTCCGGCATTTGACCGGATAGATCTTTTGTTTTGTTCGACAATTGAAAATTCCTTGGAAGGCCAAGGCACTTAGGTTATTTTATTGAATATCTTTGTTTTGCACAACTCTTGCATTCTTCCATAGTTTGTTTCAATTTTGGTGGTTAGTGTTTAAATAGCCCTTAGTTATTTCATAAGCATTTTAAAGTGAGAGTGTTTAAATTCTCCGATGACAAATGTATAAGTAGTCATCATTCCCTTAATTCAATCCGGATGGTATGACAAAGAACAAAGTAAGAGCACTTCAAAAAAATTTAAGAAGGCATCAAATTTTATTGAGAAGCCCGGACACCTCATTAAAACCTCCCCGTGCCACCAGGGTAGGAAAGAGTATGCCCCCAAATATTTACATGGATTTTTAAACAAGTAAATATTTACATAGCTTCCACTCCAAGTACATTCGGAGATGCTCAATATTCCACGGGTGATTTAAAACCCTTCCATCTTTATCTTCTAGCCAGTATGTTCCATGTTTGAGTCTTTCAATGACCATATAAGGTCCTTCCCAAGTTGGGGCTAGTTTGCCAAGTAGCTTCTCTTTGGTGTGTAAGAAGACCTTCCTTAACACCTTGTCCCCCGCCTGAAAATCTCTTCTTCTAACTCTAGAAGAAAACCTGCTTCTTATCAAACCCTGATAGTGTGCAGCTCTAAGGTGAGCCTTAACTTGTCTTTCTTCTATTAGGTCAAGTTGACCCCTGATTGCCACTTCATTAGCTTGTTCGGAGAAATTGTGGACTCGAAAAGAAGGGAGAGTCGCCTCTATGGGGGCTATGGCATCCATCCCATAGACTAAGGCAAAGGGTGACTCTTGTGTTGCAGCCCAGGGGTAGTCCAGTAGACCCACAAAACCTCTTGTAAATAGATAGGCCACTTCCCAGCAGCCCCTTCCAAATTTTTCTTTAAACCGGACATTATAGTTCTGTTAGCCACTTCAACCTGACCATTCGCTTGTGGGTGGAAAGGTGAAGAGAAGAAATGTTGTATACCCCTCGAGGCACAAAAACTCTCCATTTCCTTGTTGTCGAACTGTGGCCCATTGTCTGTCGTTATCTTTTGTGGAACACCAAATCTGCAACAGATGTTGGATAAAATGAATTTTATGACAGCTTTTGATATTGTTCCTGCCAGGGGGGCTGCTTCAATCCACTTCGAAAAGTAATTTATAGCAACAATTATAGTTTTGCGCCCTCCGGACGCCATAGGAAGAGGTCCCACCAAATCCAACCCCCATCGAGCAAAAGGTATAGGCTCAGAAATTGACTCTAAAGGGATGGCTGGGACATGAATTTCATTACTATATCTTTGCCATGGATCACACCTTCTCACCAGTTCCTTAGCGTCTTGCATTATAGAGGGCCAATAATAGCCAGCCAATAAAACTCTCCTTGTTAGAGCCCTGAACCCATAGTGAGATGATCCCTCACCATCATGCAATTCGGAGAGGACTACTTGAGACTCATCATCTCCCAAACATCGCAAAAGAGGTTTACTATAAGATTTTTTATACAGAACGTCTCTTAGTATGATAAATCCACGAGCCTTGTGCTTCATTTTTCTTGCTAGTGATTTATCCGGAGGCAAGATGCCATCGGAGAGGTACTGCAGGAGAGAAAATCTCCAATCTTGAGGTTGTTTCATCTGTACATCGAAAATTTTTCTTCTTTACCCATATCAAGTTGAATGGAAGGGCTTTCCAGTACATGGATCCAAGGATATGACTCAGTGTATGCTATGGTTGCCAAGGAATCTGCTAGTTCATTTTCTGTTAGGGGTATATGCTCATAAACAACCCTTTTGAATTTAAGTGCCTCATTTTTAAGGAGAAGTAAGTACTTCACTAGTTACTCCTTTTTTGCCTCAGATTGACCTTGTGCATGGTGGATAAGAAGCAGGGAATCGCTCATCAGCTTGACCATTTTGGCCTCACAAATATAAGCTAACTTTAAACCAGCTATAGCTGCTCCATATTCGGACTCATTGTTGGAAGCCCTAAAAGCAAAACATATAGCCTGGTACATTTTGTCACCATATGGAAAAGTCAGGCACACCCCTGCACCACACCCCATAGTACTGGATCCACCATCTGTATCCCTGTCGGAGTGGAATTCAACTAAAAAATCAGCCACAGCTTGGGCTTTGAGTGCTGTTCGAAGAGCAAAATCAATATCGAAGTCCCCCAATTCCACTGACCATTTAGTCATTCTACTTGAAATGTCTGCCTTTTGAAGGACATTTTTCAAAGGGGAAGATGTCCGGACGATAATAGGATGAGCCTGAAAATAAGGCCTCATCTTCCTTGCAGCAATTACCAAGGCTAATGCTAATTTTTCGAGCTTTAAATAGCGTTTTTCTGCATCTATCAAGCTCTTGCTGATGTAGTACACCGGGTGGGGGTAATTGTCCACCTCTCTTACCAATACGGCACTGATGGCACAACTTGAAACTGCCAAGTATACGAAGAGTGTCTCTCCATCAACAGGTTTAAATAAAGTCTTGGGAGAGGATAGATGTTTCTTAAGCTCATTGAAGGCCTCATTGCACTATGAAGTCCAGTCAAATCCCTTTGCACCCTTTAGAGTTTGAAAAAACGGGGCACATCTGTCCGAAGACCTTGAGATGAATCTATTTAAAGCAGCCAACCTCCCAGTCAACCGTTGTACGTCTTTAACATTCCGAGGAGGCTCCATTTGGAACAAAGCATTAAGCTGGTCCGGATCGGGCTGTATCCCTTGCTCACTTATTATATAACCTAGGAATTTTTCTGGACTGTACTCCGAACACACATTTTTCTAGATTTAGATTTAAATTCACTTTCACTAAATTAGAAAATATTTCTTGGAGGTCTACCAAATGTAGTTGTTCATCCACACTTTTCACCATCATGTCATCAATGTATACTTCCATATTTCTTCCAATTTGATCAGCAAAGGATTTGTTCACCAATCTTTGATAAGTAGCCCCAACATTTTTCAATCCGAATGACATCACCTTGTAGCAATGAAGACCCCTGTCAGTGACAAACATGGTATGCTCCTGATCCTTCAGATCTACTTGAATCTGATTGTACCCGGAGAAAGCATCCATGAAGGATAATAGCTTATTTCCAGAAGTGGAATCTACTAGCTGATCAATCCGGGGGACTGGATACAAATATTTTGGGCAAGCCCTATTGAGATCTGTGAAGTCAATGTGCATAAGCCACTTGCCATTTTTCTTTTTCACCAAGACCGGATTGGAAGTCCACAAAGGATATTGAGACTCCTTTATATGCCCCATTTTTGTGAGCCTGTCAACTTCTTGAACAATAACATCAGCCTTTTCCTTAGAAAAGCCCTTCTCTTTTGTACCACAAGCGATATGTCTCTCCGAATGGATAGGTGATGTGATATAATATCTGCTGGAACCCCAGTTACATCAGCATTGCACCAAGCAAAAACATGCTGATGGTCTTTTAGAAACTTCAACATTCTATTCTTCAGTTCGGATGGCATTTTGGACCCTATCTTAACACTTTTTCCTTCTTCTAAAGAATGTGTTTCAACTTCTTCAACTGGTATCAATACTCCAGGGGTCTCTCTGGGGTCATCAATTTCACCCTCACCCCCAGAAAGCCCCTCAAACTGCTATTCTTCGTTGATACGAGCTGCCCCCAACGTCCGTGGAGCCAGTGCTGTAGCATAACACTCTCTTGCAAACTTTTGACTGCTTCGGACAACTCCCGCTTGTCCTTGAACAGCATATTTTAAACATTGGTGGACTGTCGAGGCCACCACATGCATCCTAGAGATCCAAGACCTCCCTAAAATAGCATTATAACAAGTGGGACAATCCACCACAATAAAAAGTATCCTGACCATCTTCTTGAAAGCGCCCTTGCCCAACAAAACTTCCTCTTCGAACTCCCCGATCACATCTGCTGAGCTCCCAGTGAAACCCACGATTGATAGGTCCGAACGCTGAATTACGGCTGGATTTTTCATCTTTTTGTAAGTGGTTAAGAAGAGGATATTGGCTGAGCTTCCAGTATCCACCAAGATTCGTCTTATGTCATTTCCCCCAATGGATGCTCCTATGACAACAACATCTTCATGAGGGCCAGCTATATCCCTTAAGTCATCTTCATCGAAAACAATGAAGGGAAATGGAATTCGTGATTGATAGGAGGTCATGCCTCCTTCTAGCTGGGTGGCTAAGCTATGCACGTGCCTCTTCCTTGAAGAAGCAGTAGGAGCTGTCATAGTATCCCCTCCAAAAATTGTAAGTGACTCAAAAAACTTGATAAGCCCGAAGACCGTTTTACAACATTCCTCAATGGTACCCACTCTATTTCGAGTTGGATCAGGATCCAAGTATTCTGATTCTACATCAAATCTTTCGATTATAACCATAGCTCCCTCCGGAGCAGCATTGCTTGGACCAACCCGATGAGCATTATCAGGCCTATTTCCTCCTATTCTTTTGACATATGCCCCCAACTTTCCTCTTTCAATCAAGTTTTGAACTTCTTGTTTCAAGGCTATACAATCGTCAGTGGTATGGCCAGTATCATTATGGTACTGGCAGAAAGAGTTGTTACGATGTTCCCTAGAAGATTGCAGTGCGGTCGGTCTCCTATAGTGCACTTCTTCTTTTGTTTTATCATAAATGGCGGCCACACTTTCTTTTAATTCTGCAAACCACTCTGGTTGAACCCAAGGCCCTCTCTTATTTCTAGATTTTTGACTTTGGGCAGGTGCAGCTGGCTGAGATTGAGCTTTAGCCTTGTTGTGCCCCTGTCCGGTCTCCCTTGCCTTGTTCCTGGACTGATTTTGATTATAGTTTGGTGCAACCGGGGCAGACCTCACCTGCCCGTGCACCCTAGTTTTCTTTGTTTCATCAACATTGATTTGCTTTCCGACTTGATTCAGCAAACCTCCCCAAGTCATGGCTTTCATTCTGGTCACTGAATCAGCTAAATTTCCAGGGTTTAAGCCCTGTCTCAAGGATGCTATTGCTACTTGCTCGAAGCAATCAGCCAACCCATTTTTGGTATTTACAAAATGACTTATGTATTCTTTCAATGATTCGTTTGGTTCTTGGGCACAATGGATTATTGTGTCCCCATTTCCCTTCAACTCTTTACTCCTAACAAACTGCCTTCGAAAGGCCACCTAAAAGGTATCAAAATTCTTGATGCAGCCTTGAGGTAGGCTGTTATACCACTTTTAAGCACTCCCCGTAAAGGATTGGGAGAATGCTTGACAGAGTAAGTTGTCGTCATCATCAAAATCCATCATAAAGTTTTCAAATTGTTCCAAGTAGTTGTCCAGATCAGTACTGCCATCATATTTTTCCATTTTAGTGCTATCGAACCTCTTAGGGAGGTTTTCGGACAACATCTTGGAGGACAATGGAGATTGTCTCCAATTCCTGCCACGACTGAACACAGTATCCTCATTGGGAGTTACAAAGATACCTGGTTCATCATGGAAGGCAAAAGGATCCATCAGCATCCGATCTACATGCCTCCGGCTGTGAGATGATCCTTTGCATATATTCTTCTTCAATTTCCCATGTCTATCCCTTTTTCTTGAATATTTTTTAATCAAATTTTGCTTCTTTTTGGATCGGCCCTCATCATTGCTGGAGGACAAGGACTCTTTGACTTCATCCTCGTCCGAGGATCTACCAGAAGATTCTGAGTCTGAATCAGAACTTTCCACTAGCTTAGACCGGTGAGACTTTTTGGAGCTAGCATGAGTCTTCTTGGTGCTCACATGAGTCTTCGAAGGCTCATGCTCTCTAGGGTTGTCGGTATGATGAGCGACTGATGCTTTTGACTTTTCCTTCATGCCCATCTTAGCCTTCTCTACCCTCAGAGCTTCTATCTCGCCCTTTAATCTATCACGTTCCTCGATGGTGTATTCATCATTTTCACTCACCACTTCAAGCAAAGCTGGTGGTACTTTTTGGGCGTCCGGATTCATTTGGACTGAGTTTTCCTATCGGTTTCGAATGCTTGATTCAGGCACCGTCTTTCTCCCACTGTGGTCGCCAATTTGGTGAGGTTTATTCTCGTCTGAGGGTAAGTTTTTAATTTTGTTTAGAGTTTGTGGAAGGTTGTAAGTATTTAATGTTTGAGAAGAGAGTAGAGGGAGAATTAAGCAGCCTGGTTGTATTTAATTTTCATTACCCTCATTTAATGTTGGTGGTTGGGTATTTATACCCTTACATATGGGCCTTTATGGGTTTTTGGGTCATGTTTAATGGACCCGGGTCAAGTTCAAGGACCCATGAGCTCTTAGTAGGAGAGCAGGCAGCTTAGTCAAGAAGTTTTTAGGTTATAAGTACTTTAGTTCCTGTTCGAACTCCCCTCTCTGGTTAGGTAGTTTCTGTCCGAACTGTCCCTGTCCGTAATGGTAACAGAATCCGGACTCATCATGTTTAACTCTATCTTGAGACAGGAAGCTCAAAAGAATTTGGTTATCCCAATTGCCATTCTTCCAAAAGGTATTAACATTGGCAGAGATAAACCAGTTGTTAGGGCTTAGGTTTGTAAGAATATGAGGCATCTCATGCCAATCTTCAAACCAAAAATCAATGCAGCCTTTACCAATGTCCCATTTTATATGAATATCAGCCTTAACTTTAACATCCTCAAGCTTTTTCCAGGTAGTAGAATCAGTAGGTTTGTAAGAGGTTTTAATAGGGTGGGTGTCATGGAAATATGTAGTGTGCATGATATCAGCCCATAAACAACTGTTTTTCTGAAAAGAAACCATAACTTTTGAGAAAAGTTGTGTTGAATATCAATCAATTTTTTGATATTCAAACCCTCTTCATCAAAGTTCTTGCAAATCAGGTTCCAGGAGGTCCAATGAATAGATTTTTCATTAAACTTGAACCTCAAAAGGAATTTATTGAAGATAAGTTCAATCTTGTTAATAATAGACATATGAAGGTCACAGTTATGCATCCAGTAATAGATAATAGGGTGTAACACATTCTTGATTAGAGAAAGTCTGCCAGCAAATGTTAAATTCTTCATATCCCATTCAAAGATCTTGTTATAGAATTTTTCAATTAAAGGTAAGAAGTTCTTCCCTTTGTTGTTTGCAGAGATGGTGATACCAAGATAAGAGAAAAAAGTAGTGTCTATGTTGAAGCCAGTAGACATGTTGAGCCTGGTGTTGCAAGCTTGAGTTGATCTGTCAGAGGTAATGATTTTCGTTTTATATTTATTGATAACTTGTCATTCTTGAGAGAATAAATGACTAGGAAGAATATTGGATCTAGGACCTGATGTGACTAGAGAGAGAGTGTAGAGAGAGGAAGTGGAAAGAGAATATTATATTGTGGAATGTCCCACCTACCAAGAATAATGGGTCTCCTTTTATAGTAAGGAAGAGTGGACCCATTAATGTCCTTGGTGGGCTTGTTTTATTTCTATTTTGGTCCTTCATCAAATACATTGCTTACAAATTAACCTCTAATAAGCGATAAATGATATTACAGTCACATCAATTCCCTTTTATTCACAATTAACTCTTTATTATTAATTTTGGCGAATTATTCCCTTATCAGTAGCCCCCCAGTCTTCGAGAGCAGTGGGAACGAAGACTCGTAAAGGAGTCAAGTCAGGACGCTGGGCCAGACCCCTTCTTTTCAGCGTGTCCGACCCTCGAGGTGCCTATCAACCGATCGGGCGTGGAGACTTTCTCCAAACTGCTGTTCAACCTTCTAAGTCTTATCAGGGAACCAGGCTTAGACATTTTCTTCCACCTAAACTTAGTCCCGACGTGGCTTATGAATCACCTCGGGTCTGCTTCCGAACCTTCTTGGTGGTTTTTCTATGGGCTTAGGCCGGCCGGCTTTGAGGGGTGAATCAGGTTACGGTGGCCCATCTAGTGTCTTCGTCTGAGCTGGCTAGTATAGGGTTAGCTTGCGCGTCAGAAGAGAAATAACACGTGTCGACTGCTAACTTGACTCGTGCTTGTCAGCAGTCTCTTAAGGAGTCCTTTCGACTTCCCACTGCTTTTCGTCGCTTGGACATCTCTGTTCATGCAACGGCTATGTGAGGTTGCCTATAAATACCTCACAAATACAAATCTCTCTCAGAGGAATTCTAGAAAGAGAAAGTGTTGTCCAGGTTTTTCTAGAGAGGGAGTGTTTATTTTATGAGACCTAGATACCCGAAGCAGAAACCGAAAAAGAATAAGAAAGGACCGGTGTTCGGTTTTGTTGATTGGGCTAGCATCGGTGACCGTGCTGAAGAATACCGACGTGCAGGATTGATTTGGAGTTCTGATACCAAGACATTCACGCCTGTACCGCAGCCCCACGACCCTGTTCTTGCTGACTCGATCCACGCTGAGTCTTTTTCCTTGCCCGAACCACCCGGTGCTCTGACCCCAGAGCCCGTCGTCATTCATTCTAGCAGTAGCTCTCCTCGTTCCCTAATTGCTCGATTAAATCGCCCGACACCTTCGTCAGTCAACTCTTACGCTGCTCCGCCCCCTTTTCAGCCCCGACACCGCGGCAAAGCCAAATTTCTAGTTATGGGGGAAACCAGCTCTCCAACTTCTCCCACATGAGGTAATTCTCCTGAGATGGTTCAGCTCACTCCCTCCATACGAGGATACCGACCCGGTACTAACACTGCTGTGACTTTTTTAGGTCTTAATCGAGGGCCGCTGACGCCTGCAGAATTGGATTCCGAACGGGCTCGTCAGCAGCAAGACGAGGCTCATCTGGCAAAAACTGGCAGCAGTTCTGACCCTTCAGACCCTCTTGTTCGATCATCCGACCCGGGCGTTGCCACCGCCCTTAGTTCTGACAAAGTTCCGGTAGTAAATACCGAAGAATCAGAGGCGGATGTTCTGCCCGCACAAGACGGTATTGCTGCTGCTGGAAATGTTGCTGCCCCTCCTGAGGAGCCGCTTCCCGAGGAGATAAAGGCGGTCATAACCACCACATATCACCGCTGGCTACCAGCGAACAACGTTATCTCTCTTTTTGAGGGCAAGTATCTTTACTCCCCTGCTGTTGAGCAAGAAGAGCTGCTGATCCGTTGGGGCATTCCGGAGTGCGTAACCGTTCGGTTTCCCATTCCTGGAGAGACTCTCGTGCACGTTCGGTCACGAGAGATTGTGGTTTTCACCGAGCTGTTCAACTAGGGCCTCGGGTTCTACCTGGACCCTGAGATTTCTCTGTACTTCCGAACCCTCCAAATCTGCCCCTCTCAGCGGACGCCCAATGCATGGTACACACTGATGTCTTGCATAATGGCCTCGCGCCTGTCGGGTCGGGTCATGCCCATGGAGGAGTACATAGCCATGTCCGGGCTGTCGAAATCTCACAAGTCCCCGTTCTTCTATTCTTCTCTGGCAAACACATGGAAGATAGTCAATGACTTCCCTGAGGGCGACAAGGGTTGGAAGCATCGCTTCATCTTCCTTAGCGGCTGCTAGGAAAATGGTCGCCCTTACAGCAAAGGAGAACCCGAGGGAATTGCTCCGGACCTGGGTTCCCGATGGTAAGCCCCCTTTTTTTGCGTTAATTATTGAACCGATCCTTTGTGTAATATCGAAGGAGTTCGTACAGGGGATGAAGAAGGACTACTTCAAATCGGGCTAAGTCACCGTCCAAGTGTTGAAGGACTATGCCAAGAAGCACTGAGTTCGAGAAATGCACCGGGCCTTTAAAAACACCAACCTCATTATGAGTAACCTTTGGTGTTGCTCGTCAGAGGTGCTTACTATTGAGCAGCTGCGTCAACCCCCGAGTATGGAGGATATGATTGCAAAGACGGATGTGCCCGATGCCCACCTTTTCCTCCCAAAGCGCAACAAGGCGCCTAGGAAGCGCCCAAAATCCGACGATCATGTCGAGGAAGACAATGCCGGTGCTAAGGAGGCGGGTGCGGAGGTGCATCAAGATGAAGCTGTTGCTGAGGGCGGGGAAGTCGATCGGACCCAGGGGCTGGCGCAGAAAAGTAAAGGTCGGGCCGATGTAGAGGGGGTTCAGGCTAAGAAGTCTAAGCGCTCAAAGAAGGAGGGCGGGTCGGCTGCCGGTGCTGACAATGCTACCGTTCCGGAGCTGTTCGACCAGTGTGGGGGGGGGGGGGGGGGGGCTAAAGGTGTGTCGATGGTCGACCTCGTAGTGGTGATCCCTGATGATGCTAGTCCCCCGAAGGCTTCTACACATGCCGCGTCGTCGTCGAGTGACACGAAGCTTCCGGTGCTATCGGTGCCTGGCAGTCCGCACACTTTTCTGTTTCATATTACCGACGGACTGGCCCTTTCCATGTATAACATGCTTGTGCCCTTGGCCCTAAAAGAACGTCGGGCAGGGAAACTGAGCCGGAAGCTGTCGGGCGCGGAGGCGAAAGTTACCGGTCTGGAAGAGGAAGTGCGGAAGGCCAAAGCAGCTCAGGACGCGGCCGAGGAAAAGCTCAAGGAGACCGATGGAGCTTTGGAGCAGGCCAGGAAAGCCGGGGAGGATCATGCCGCAGTCCTGGTGTGGGAGATCACCGATCTGAAGGCGGCCAATACTCTTTTTGTTGAAAAATGCAAAAAGTGGATGAAGAAGGAGACGGTCGAAGCCAACGTCGCATACGTGCTGTCTTTTCACCACCGCTTCCCTGACCTTCCCCTTGGGTCAATGTGGTTGGACGTTCCAGAAGATGACCGCCCTTCTGGTGTTATTTGTGAGGACGATGAATCGGACGACCCCGAGTCAGAGGAAGAAGATGCTTGATTCCCGACGTCCTTAGTTTTTGTGTTTTTGTATTTTATTGTTTTAATACCTGTAGATTTTGGGGACTGCGGAGTCCCCTATAAACTTCTTTTGTAAACAAAATTTCCAGACAATCAATTATTGTATTCGTACTTATATTTTTGTGAATGTTGCATTCTGTAATGGTTTTGTGAGGGTCAGAACATAATGGTCGGGATTTTAGGATGTAGATCAGTTCAAAAACTGAAAAACCAGTTAAGGTTCTGTTGATCAATGTAAAATTGAAAATTTTCCGTAGGGTCGGTAATTTTAAAATGTAGATCAGTTCGAAAACTGAAAAACCAACGAAGGTTCTGTAGATCAATGTACAATTGAAAATTTTCTCGTAGGGTCGGTAATTTTAAGATGTAGATCAGTTCGACAGCTGAAAAACAAATGAAGGTTTTGTAGATCAATGTAAAATTGAAAATTTCCCTTAGGGTCGGGAATTAAGATGTAGATGAGTTTGAAAACTGAAAAACCAACGAAGGTTCTGTAGATCAATGTAAAATTGAAAATTTTCCGTAGGGTCGGGAATTTTAAGATGTAGATCAGTTGAACACTGAAAAACCTATGAAGGTTCTGTTGATCAATCAAGATTAGTAAGAACAATCGTCGATCATCTCGTCAGCTGACAAAGTTTGTAATACTTCAAAGATTGAAAGGCAAAAAAAATTGATTAAAAGGGGGTCGGGCGTTATCGATGCCTCATTAAAACCTTCTCGCGCCACCGAGGTAGGAAAGAGTGCATCCCCGAGTAAGAGATTCTTACACATAATGCTCATAGAGTTACAAGAATGCAAAATTACTCTAAATACAATTTCAAATGTTCAATGTTCCATGGCAGCCTTAATGAACGCCCGAGCTTGTCTTGCAAACGATTTGTCCCGCTCTTAATTTTCTCTATCACTTCGTATGGTCCTTCCCAGTTCGGGGCGAGCTTGCCGAGGCTTTTGTCTTTGGTGTGCAGAAAAACGCGTCTCAAAACCTTATCAACGACTTTGAATTCCCGACGTCGTACTTTAGACGCATGCCGAATCCTCATTAGGGTCTGATAGTGCAAAGAACTTAGCTGGGCGCGATTCCGTTTTTCTTCTATGAGGTCGAGAGTTAACTGTCTGTCGCCTCGATTTGTGTTTTCATCATAGGTACCGATCCTAAAAGATGGAAAAATGGATTCTGCCCGAGTGACCACGTCCATACCATATACCAGAGCATAAGGTTATTCCTTAGTCGTCGTTCTAGGAGTGGTTCGGTAAGCCCATAACACTTCTTGTAGATAGTCCGGCCATTTGCCAGCCTTTCTTGCGAGGTTCTTTTTTAGCATGTCCCGAATGGTTCGGTTGGTGGCTTTGACTTGCCCGTTTTCTTGAGGGTGGCATGGAGCAGAGAAACATTGCCTAATCCTGTGAGTTGTGCAAAAAGATTTCATCTCTCTGTTGTCGAATTGGGGTCCGTTATCCATGGTGAGCCTCTGGGGTACCCCGAACCGACAACAGATATTGGACCAAATAAACCTGACGATGTCTTTAGTCTTAGTGGCGGTTAATGGTTCGGCTTCAACCCATTTTGAAAATTAATCCACAGCCACCACAATTGTTTGTCTCCCACCAGATGCCATTGGTAACGGCCCCACAAGATCGATTCCCCATCGGTCGAAGGGTAATCTTTCTGATATGGACTCTAAAGGAGCCGCGGGTACGTTTATCACATTTGTGAATCTTTGACAAGTATCGCAGGTTTTTACTATCTGTTGTGTGTCCGTCGTTATCGTCGGCCAATAAAATCCGGCGAGAAAAATTCTCCTTATCATGGCCTTGTAACCACAATGGGCCGCGCCCTCTCCGTCATGTAGTTCAGATACAATTATCTGTTACTCATGGACCCCCAAACACCTCAGCAAGGGTCGGCTGAATGATTTTTTGTATAATATGTTGCCCAATAAAACGTAGCCTCATGCCTTGTTGCGCACCTTTCGAGCCGATGCGCCATCGCTTGGTAGTTGACCTTTGGCTAGGAAGGCTATGATATCACGTTGCCAATCTGAAATAGTTATCGAAGATATCTAGAAAGCAATTTCAGGTCGATTATCCAGCTCCTTCCTCTTTATGATGGATGGATTTTCTTGTTTGGTTACCCAGGGGTAATTGCTTGAGCAAGATGCCGATGCTAGAGAGTCGACCACCATGTTTTCGCTTCTCAAGACATGTTCATACGTTATCTTGACGAATGATGTGGCTAGCACCCTTAATGCGGCTAAGTACTAGGCCAGATGCTCTTTCCTGGCTTCCGAGGCTCCCGAGGCTTGATTTATCAAAAGCTGAGAATCACTAACGAGGCGTACTTGCCTTGCTCCACATACATGCACTAGTCGCAGACCGGCCAGGGCGGCTTCATATTCGGCTTCGTTGTTAGAAGTAGGGAAACCGAATCGGATGGCCTGGTGCATACTTATGCCTGTTGGGGTAACTATCTGCACGCCCGCTCCGCAGCGATTGACGTTTGCCCCCCCGTCGGTACGGATGATCCACTCATTTGGTTCGGCTTCTCCAGATGGTGCGTCTTGGTCCGGATGCTCGGAATAGAATTCTACTAAAAATAGCTAGAACTTGGCTTTTGATGGTCGTTCGAGGCTCAAAGTTGATATCGAAATCACCCAAATTGACCAACCATTTAGACATTCTCCGTGACATGTCCGCTCACTGAAGGACGTACTTGAGTGGAAACGAGGTGCGGACGACAATGGGGTGGGCTTGAAAGTATGGGCGCATTTTTCGTGTTGCGGTCACTAAAGCTAAGGTCATTTTCTCCAGCCCCAGATACCGCGTTTCTGCATCCAGTAAGCTTTTGCTCACGAAGTAGACCGCTGTAGGGGCCGTTCCCGACTCGCTTATCAAGGCCGCACTTACTGCAAAATCCGTAACCGCTGTGTAAAGAAAAAGAGACTCTCCTGTAAGAGGCTTTGTTAGAAGGTTCGGGGATGACAAGTAGGTTTTAATTCCTAAGAAGGCAGCATCGCAGTCCGGTGTCCAAGCAAAATTTTTGGCGTTTCTCAAGACCTGCAAGACGCCCGGTCAAGATCTAGACTTCCTTTATACTCTTAGGCGACGTCATGTCGGTAATGGCTTGCAGTTGTATCGGGTGTGCCTCGATTCCCTTTTCGCTAACAAAGAAGCCCAGGAATTTGCCCGACCTTACCCCAAAAGAGCATTTCTCTGGGTTCAACTTGAGATTAATACCTCTGAGGTTGTCAAAAGTTTCTCTTAAATCGACAAGGTGTGCCTCGTCTGTATCGCTCTTTACCAACATATCATCGATGTAAACCTTCATGTTTATGTAGTTGTTGCGATTTCTTCTTCTAATCTGATGATTTTGCTTAGTTTATTAATCGAATTGGTTTGTCAATTGGTTTTTGAATTTGCTTAGTTTATAAATCGAATTGGTTTGTTAACCAACCTCTGATACGTTGCCCCGCCGTTTTTCAATCCGAACGGCATAACCTTGTAGCAATACAGACCTCTGCCCGTGATAAACGTCGTGCTTTCCTAGTCTGCTGGGTGCAACTTAATCTTATTGTAGCCCGCGAATGCGGCCATGAAAGATAGCAACCTGTTCCCCGATGTGTAGTCCACCAGTTGGTCGATCCTTGGCATCGGGAAAGGATCCTTCGGGTATTCCCGATTTAGATCGGTAAAATCCACACACATTCTCCACTTTCCGTTTTTATTTTTCACTAGGACTGGATTCGAAGTCCAGAGCGGGTAACTTGATTCCTTGATGTGACCGACGCTGATCATTCTTTCGACCTCTCTCAGAATGATTTCTGCTTTTTCTGGAGAAAATGCCCGACGCTTTTGTGAAACGGATCTGACATTTTTGTTGACAGTTAATTTGTGAATTACATGGTTTTCCGGGACTCCAGTCACGTCCCTCAAGCACCATGCGAATAAATCCAAATTTTGTTGGAGTAATGATAACAATTGTTTCCTGAACGCAGATGACAACTGAATTCCAATCTGTAGCACTTTCCCTTCGGTAAATTGGTACTATTCACATTCTTCGTCGGTAGTAAAAAACCTGGGGGCTTCTCTAGGATCATCTACGGGCAACGATCCCAAGGGAAGCCCCTCTAATTGCTAATCCCGTGCTTGGACCATCTCCTGATCCCTTTTGGGTGCCAAAGCTGCTCGGTAACATTCACATGCTGCTTTTTGGCTACTTCGAACTACACCTACGTTGTTCCCGACCACGTACTTAAAAATTGATGGACCGTGGATGACACCGCGTACATTCGCGATAGCCATGACCTGCCAAAAATTGCATTATGAGAAGCTGGCACGTCTACCACAATGAATAGGACGGTGACCTCCTTTTTTAATGGTCCGGGGCCCAACTGAACGATGCTCTCAAATTCTCCGACCACATCTGCTGCTGAACCTGTAAACCCCACAATAGTACGGTCCGACCTGGTAATAACCGGGGGCATCCTAAAATTTGCGAAAGTGGATGCAAAGATTATGTTAGCGGAGCTGCCCGTATCTACCAAAATACGTCGGACCTCTTCCCATGCGATGGCTGCCTCGATAACGATGGCATCTTCGTGAGGGCCGACAACATCTTTCAGGTCGTCGTCGAAATAAAGGATCGGTGAAGGAATGCCTTTAGAATGGGGGTAGGCCCGAGCCTCTAGCTGGGTGTCCAAGTTCACAATATGCCGCTTTCTAGAGGAGTGAGTGGTTCCTGCCATAGTCTCCCCCAAAAATAGTCAGTGATTCAAAAAATTGACAAAGGTTCCTTACATTCCTGTTGCTGCCCACAGTTTCCTCTTCAATGATTTCGATGATGTTATGGTTTGCGTCAGGATTGAGGTACTCGATGGACACATCAAAAGGGTCGGTCACCTCAGAAATGGCCATAGTAGTTTTGGAATTTGGTACTGTCACGACTTCTCTCGAGGCGGTACTCTGCTGAGCTTTCTTCTTCACGTATTCCAAGAGGTTTCCATGTTCTATCAGCATCTGTATTTCCTTTTTAAGGGTAATACAATCTTTAATATCGTGCTCCACGTCTTCATGATAACGGCAGTACCGGTTGTTCCGCTGCTCTCGAGGCGTTGGTATATGGAAAGGCCTCCGATACATCCCGCTTTTCTTAGTTTTCGCATAGATCGAAGAGACATATTCCGTCAAGTCAGCAAAATAAGCGGGTCGGATCCACTTATTGGACATGGGTCGCGATGCCACTTGGTTGTTCTGTTTCGCTTTTTGGCTCGGGGGGGCCGAAGGCTTGATAGGCAAGGATTGGGTCGGAGGTATCGTGCTCACCGGCTGGGCTGGCTGAGCGTAGCTGGATTGAGCCCCTTGTCTTATCACGACCGATGCTTGTGCGCTCTGCTGAATTTGCGCTACCAGCTCGGATGCCTCAGTTTCTTCGATCAGTATTTGTTTTTCTATTTGAGCCAGAAGGGCGGAAAAAGTGAACGCTTGCTTCTTAGTTACCGCTTGCTTCATCGGTCCCGGGAGCAACCCAAGCGATACGCGGTTAGCGCCACATTTTCCTCGCAATGGTCCAGGTCGGTTTTAGCGTCAATAAAACGCCTGGTATATTCCCTGAAGCTCTCTCCTAGCCTCTGCTTACAATTCATGATGGTGTCTCCGTTGGCTCGGAAACTCTTACTTCCGACGAAATGCTGTCTAAACATTGTCTAAACATTGTCCAGATTATCCCGAAGTTTTTAATGAAACCTTGTGGTAACCGGTTGTACCACTTGGACGCCCGATCCCGGAAGGTCATCGAAAATGCCCGACATAAAAGTTTATCGTCGTTGTCGAAACTCAGCATGGAGTTTTTGAAAGCTTCCAAGTGGTTATACGGATCCCTCTTTCCGTCATACTTTTCCAATTTGGAAATAACAAACCTCTTCGGGAGATGCCCCGATAATATCTCGTCGGACAACGACGAAGCTCTCCAATTCATCCCGAACCCGAAAGCTCCACCTTCGAGCCCTTATGTCTGAATTCCGTAGAGACCCTCATCCCCGAGATTGATAAATTGGCTGCTAGTTCGGTACCCCTGGTTCTGGCTGTTCGAAGGTTGCCATTGGACCTGAGGCAGCGCTACCCGCTCTTCCCTGCTGCCTGCTGGCATTTGTTCTTTCTCAAACGACACTGGCATTCTTTTTTCAGTGCTACATTTCTTGTACTTAGGAGAGTCTGACCGGGGTCCCCTGTGGCGTCGGGAACGATTTTTCTGTGCGCGTTTGCTCAACCTTTCTCGACGTCGGTACTCCCTTCCCGACGAATCATCCAAAGTGTAATCGGCGGAGACGCCGCGGTTATCCTCAGGGTACCGCTGCTCTCTGGCATTCTGCTCGTCCTCTGGACAAGGCTTTCGATAATATCTAACTGGTCGGGCCTCGATGCGATATCCCGCAGTCGGGTTGCCTCCGTCACGGTTATCCGAGAACGGTTCTTTACCTTTTCCTTCCCGAACCCTTTTCTCGTCTAACGCCCGCTCTCTTTCAGCGTTTAATCTGGCAATGTCTTCCTGGAGCTTTCTTCTGGTCAAGATAAGGGTCGAACGTTTGTCCCGACCCTGGGCGTAACGTTCCCGACCCGGGGCTTCTTCGCCCTCAGATAACGAAATGGCTCGGGCTACTTCTCTCCCGACCCTCTCTTCAACATCTTCGTCATTCATCATTTAAGATTAGATCGCGATTTTCAAAGAAAAAGATTCCTTTTTGGTTTCACGGTTTCCCACAGACGGCGCCAATGATGAGAGAATAAATGACTAGGAAGAATATTGGATCTAGGACCTGATGTGACTAGAGAGTGTGTAGAGAGAGGAAGTGGAAAGAGAATATTATATTGTGGAATATCCCACCTACCAAGAATAATGGGTCTCCTTTTATAGTAAGGAAGAGTGGACCTATTAATGTCCTTGGTGGGCTTGTTTTATTTCTTTTTTGGTCCTTCATCAAATACATTGCTTACAAATTAACCTCTAATAAGCGATAAATGCTATTATAGTCACATCAATTTCCTTTTATTCACAATTAACTCTTTATTATTAATTCTGGAGAATTATTCCCTTATCAGTCCTGATAAAAGCTTGTATTGATCAAGCATGTTCTGAGCTTCTTAATGGTGGAGGGAAGGTTGTTGGTGAAGATGATCAAGTCATCAGCAAATGCCAAGCTAGGTAAGAAATACCCTGATTTCACATAAAACTGCATACGGTCATTAGTTTTAAATAAGTTAAACATGTCTCTTATAAGGACTTCCTCAGCGAGAATGAAAAGGCTTGGAGACAGTGGGTCTCCCTGCCTTAAACCTTTCTTCTGAGGAAAGTAACCTACACTAGAACCATTAATAAGAATGGAAATCATAACTTTAGTAATTAAAGTGTTGATCATCATAATAAAGTCTTTAGAAAACCCAAAACAAGATAAGACTTTAAGAACAAAGGCATGAGACATTCTCTCAAATGCCTTTGACATATCAAATGCCTTTGATCCTAGTAATTTATTTAATCAATAATTTTTTTAAAGTTAAATAATTTAACTAGTTACTTATACATTAATTATTAAAAAATAAATCTTATTATAAAAATAAATTAATAAATAAAATTAAACATCATTAATATTATAATTTTTTAATTTAGTTAATTAAAAATTATGAATTATTTTGTTTACAAATTTTACATTTTAGAGATTATTTAATTTTGAAGATTTTAAATTAAAATAATAACAGATATATTTTTAAAAGTTAGTTTAAATTATTTTTATTTTAAATTTTAAAATAAAAATAGATAAAACAGTTTTAAAATAACTTTTAGAAATGTTAAAAGTCAATTTTAAAATATTAAAATTAAAAAAATAATAGGTTCCTTAATTTTTTAATCATTATTATTTTAATTTTTTAAAATAAAAATAAATAAAATAATTTTAAAGTAACTTTTATAAATCTTAAAAGTAAATTTAAAAAATAAAATAAAAATTAATAATTTTATTTTCTAAGCGTAGTTTTTAAGTCATCTTTACTTTTTAAATTTTAAATAAAAATAAATAAAAACATTATAAAAATAACTTTTTTTAATGAAAAACGAACTTTATTACTGAATAAAAGAATTACAATAATGTTGAACTCAAATTAACAACAAGAAAAAGGCAAGGAGCCTCAATTCAAATTACAATAGAAATTTGTAAAGACGCCAATACTTTCCGCCAAAATGAAAATCAAAGAAATTTAGAGAAAACTGCATTTCCAAACCAAGAGCTTTCTCACGAAGCCACAACATGTCAAGTGCAGCACCATAATAGCCAAAAAATAGATGCTCCGCCAACCATAAGCTGACCAAGCCACGAACAGACCTTGCACAACAGCTAACGACTTCAATCTACCACCGGAAATTGAAACCAATCCCAACATTTGACAGAAACTCTATCTTGCTCAGCAACCACCTCACTAGCTAAAGAATCAGTCCATAACTCGCTATCTACAAGGGAAAACAAGAAGACCACAGCACTTGGGAGATCTAACTTTCAGCAAAGTCAATGTATCACATCTCAATGCTCTCAAGATGAGTAATGACAAGAAGAGAATTAGGAGCATTGAGTCGATTGAACTGAATATTTTCTTTGCAAGTTAAAGTCCATTTCGTTGTCCAATCAGCAGCCTGATTTTGGACACGTGAAATGTATTTTAACTTTAAGCTCAATCAATGACCTTTCTACAGATGGAAAGATTAGAAGAGAGAAACAAGGGGTACTTCGGTATCAACATGAGTCCATCTTTTTATTTTGCAGTAAAGCAAAACCTCCAGTAAAGCACGAGCTTCAAATGCAAGAGGAGTGAGCTTCCCAAAGGTCTTACGTAGCCCTATCACCAACTCACCCTTGTTGTTCCTGATAATCAGACCTCCACTAGCTTCTCCATTGGATAGACAAGCAACATCCAAATTAAGAATCAATCTACCACGAGCAGGAGTGAGCCACTTGAGGTAACTCACATTCCTTTTCCTATTCAACAGAGAGAAATAACCCATCGTAGCACCTACATTTTCAACCTTATGCTACTGCTTGGTAGTAACAAAATTAGAAGAATCAAGCCCAATTATAACACTATTAATAGTCCTAATAGCAGTTGAACAAGTTTTCTTAGTGTCATTGAACTTATAACTATTTATATTCTTCCAAATAAACCAGCAAATTATAGTTGGAATCACCTCACTAATATACCCTTTTTTCTTTGAGAACCAAAACCAACTTCGAAGGATATGATTAAATACCATGTATCTATCGATTTTAATTTGAAAAATAAGACTAGACATTTGGAAACAATAGTAAAAATTATCTTCCTAAACACATAATCAATGGGGATTAACCCTTTAATAATTTTCCAGAGAACAAAAGAGAACTTCATGGGAGTGATGGAGTTCCAAACTTTGCTAAATAGACTAGACTTAGAAGAATGACGCCTCATACTTTCAATGTAAGCTTTGTGTTGAAATTCTGATTAGGGGACAATTTCCAAATGAGCTTGTCTTCCTTCATCTTATCAATTCTGAAAAACTTTATTTGCTTCATTCTGTCTTCAAAGAATAAGCCATTAGTATTGCTAATAACCCATCTATCATTCTTCCAAAAAGTGTTAACAGTTGCATTAAGGAACCAATTACAATCAGTATTATAGTTGATGTTAATAATATGCTGTCTATTGTGTCAGTCTTCCCTCCAAAAGTCAATATCACCTTTGCCTAAGATCCATCTCATATTGCATTCAACATGTACCTTGACACATGCAATTCTCTTCCACACTAAATAACCACAACTGTTAGTGTAAAGATGATGAGAATGCTTATTGTTAATATCGTTCATAATATTTGACCAAAGACTGTTGTTCTTCCTGTAGTTGAACAACAATCTTTAAGAGAAGGTCTCCTGAATATCAGAGAGCCTTCTGATATTCAAACCTCCCTCAGAGAAAGACTTACAGAGATTCTGCCAAAAAGACTAGTGAATACTATGCTCCTTGAACTTGGACCTCCACAAAAAATTATTAAAAGTTTTATCCAACCTGTTAATAATACAGTTAGGCAAGAGAGAGTTCTGCATCCAATAGCAGGAATAGACATAAGAACATGGGATATAAGATAAAGTCTTCCCCGGAAAGAAAGAAGCTTGATATCCCAATCATTTATTCTAGCATTAACTTTGTCCATCGTAGCTTTGAAATTGCTAGACTTATTGTTGTTGTTAAGAACAACCCCTTGATAAGTTGGAGGGAGATTCTCAACATTAAAACCAGAATGTTAAGCCAAGTTATTAACTTTAGTTTTATGCACTCTATTAGACAGAATAATCCTGGTTTTCTCCTTGTTTATGGCCTGACCAGAAACAGCCTGATAGTTATCTAAAAACAGCTCAACTTGTTAATAGTGGACTTTATTTATTTGTGAAGATTAGAATGACATCTGCAAAATCTATAGAAGGAACCACTATGTCAGTTCTAGAAGTATATAGCATATCTTTATTTAGAGTAAAAAGATTATTTAAACCACGCAGCAAAAACCTCTTCACCAATGATGAACAAGCTTGGGGACAACGGGTCATCTTGCCTCAACCCTCTCTCATTTTTAAAGTAACCAATGACCTTTTCATTAACAAGCATAGACAAATGAACATTCTTAATCATACTGCTTAAAAGATTAACGACATCTTTAGAGAAACCAAAAGAAGTAAGGACTTTAACAATAAAATGAAAGGACATTCTGGCGAGAGCTTTCGACATGTCCAATTAGATCATTTCTCTAACAATTAAAACATTTTCATGTATGTATCTGTCTTTAACATAAGGAGGTTGATTGCTTGAGATGATTTTAGGTAAAATGTCAACAAGCCTTTTATTCAAAAGTCTCGAAAGGATTCTATCAAACATGGAGCACAAACTGATTGGCCTGTAATTGCTCTAAGAGATGGGATTTGACACTTTGGGAATCAAGCCAATGCTCGTAGCAAAGATGCCAATAGGAATGTTATTGCTTCTTAGGTAAGAGTTAATAGCAGTACAAAGATCAATCTTAATGATAGTCCAACAACTAGTATAGAAGGTGATGTTGTAACCATCAATACCAGCAGCACTACCCTTGCTCATGGTACTATAGTACTCCAAACCTCATCATCACTAGCATGCTTCAAAATGGTATCATTATCCTCACCAGAAACCAACTTAGGAATCACATTGAAAATGTTATCCTTCATTCAGGTTTGCTCCTTACTACTATCTTTATAAGGCTTAGAAATAAAAATCTGGTTAAAGTAAGTTTCCACAGAGATACATATATCTTCAGTATTATGAATCCAATTGTTGTTAACCTTGATGCTATGATTGTATTAGATGAATTGTCTTCGGTTTAAAAATAACTTATATAAATTTTAAAAGTCAAATGAAAACTTATTAGTTTTTTTATATTAAATTTAAATAACAATCACTATCCAGTTTAGAACCCCGATTCCCCATACTCTTGATTAATCAATCAAATGACATTTAAAAAAAATAGACTTTAGTTCCATTTGAAATCCTACAATCAAGTAAGGCTTTGGCTTCACTAGATTTCTTCAGTTTACACAAACTTTGTAACTACTACCATTTACAATAGCATGTTCAGTACTTTACCTACATCTTCAAATTTCTCCTTTTTGTAGAATCCGGCAAGCAAAAGGCCTAAAGTCCAAGCATTAGGCTTTACACTGGAAAGATATATTTTTAAATACTTCATTTTCTAGTTTTAGAGAAAGTTTTATGAAAAATCTTCAAGAAACAGAGTGTTCTTCAGCTCCTTAGGAGGATTAATCAACATCTTGTTGATTAATCTTCTCTCTTTCTTCTATTGATTGAATTCATTTTCCTCTTCCTTGTCTCTGTTCTCTGTTTGGATTATGGGGTCTTGTGCTCTGTGTGGCTCTGTTTCTTGCAAAGGCTGGTTGATTTCTGGGTTATGACAAAGTATGTTCTTAATAATGATGATTTCCCACCTCTGGTTGATAGGCATGAGAAGAGCTCTTCTCCTCAGAAGAAATCGTTTGCGGAAATCTTGAAGAATACTACAGAAAGTCATGATGATTTCGCTCCAGACTCTGTTAGAGTCTATGATGATCACAATGTGATTCAGTATTCAAGAATGATTAAAACCAACCTTTTGAAAGAATCAAGATCCACTATTATCGGCAAATTTTCTCAGGGGATTCCTAAACGTGCCGCTTTTCAGTCTTTTCTGGATTCCTTCGGATTTAAAGGAGTGTTTACGTATGTTACTTTGGATTCTAGACAAATTCTTATTGAGTTTTCTCTGTTGGAGGTTGTGGATAGAATTTTTTCAAATAATATATGGAGTGTAGATGGAAAAATTATGAGGATCGTCAAATGGTGTCCTCAAAATAGTATGAGTTTTGAAAGCCCTGTTTCTCTGCTATGGGTGCGTTTTGAAAATCTTCCAGAGTTTTTGTATAACAGAACCATGATTAAGGACATGGCTGATTCTTTAGGTCTTGTTCATCAGATTGTGGTTCCAAATTATAATAGGGCCTCGGTGAACGCTTGTTATGCTTTGATTGAGGTTGATGTTTCCAAAATTCTGAAAAGAAAGATATGGTTAGGATTTGGAGATCAGGATGGCTGTTGGGTGGGTGTCAGCTTCAAGAATGCTTCATACTACTGTCATAAGTGCCATCATTTAGGACATAAGTATGATGATTGTAAAAGGATTGTTGGCAAAGTCAATACGAACAAATCTGATAGTAGTACTGATAAGTTACAATCGGTTTTGATTAAAGATAGTGCTAGAGGTTTGCAAGTTTCTGCTGATAAGGTTTCTGCTGATAATCATGATAAGGTTTTCAGGGGGAAACTGAAATCTATTATAGTCTCTAAGGAAAATTCTGTGGAGTTACAGAACAACAATACTGATCCAAAATCTGGAAAGGATGTTGAAAAGAAGCTGTTATTGCTTCAAGACCATGAAAAGGAGGATGGCTGTTCTCATCAAAGTTTTGAAGAACTGGAAATTATCGACGCTATCAAGAATCTTGATCAAGGTTTTTCTCAAAGGGGTCTCCTGATTTCGAAGGTTCAAAAGACGTGGAAAACAGTGACTGCAGCACTCCAGAGGATCAGATTATGAATCAAAGCTCTCCTGCTTTTAAAGATATTTTACTTAAGAAACTGAAAACTAATAAGAAATTGATGAAACCAAATCAAAAGATTGTTAAGTCCTTACGTTTTAAGGACAATCGTAAAAAATCTTATTCGGATAATGATAAATCTGATTAGTTGGAACCTTCGTGGTATCAACAATAATCCTACCATTTTGAGGTTAAAGGACATGATAAAATCTAATAACATTCAAATTCTTGCTTTGCAGGAACCGATGGTGAAAGTGGAGAAGATTAACGAGATTGATGTAAAGCTTGGTTTCAGCAAGTTTGCTGCTAATCTTTCTAATAAAGTTTGGTGTTTCTGGAAAGATGATATAAAGATTGATTTATTGGTTGATCATGATCCTCCCTTAAATGCTATTCTTCTTCTTGAAGAACTTGGCTTGGGTTACATTTCGTAGCCTCGGTGATCTGGTTCCAGTTTTTTCTTTTGCAGGAATAGGGCACCACGGTGGAAAGGATCTGCGATTTGACTGGTACTCGGTTGATGGCTTCGAAGGTGTGGTGAGCTGCTGGTGATTCAATGAATTCTGGTTGATTGGAAGAGGCGGATTTTTGGAGCTGGTATGGATAGTTGAAGCTTTGTTAATGGAGGATGGAGCTTGGTTGTTCGATTGGGACTGAAGTTTTTCTTTGTTTCTTAGAGTTTCTTCTCAGATCCCGATTTGGGATTCTAGGATTTGTTTTGGGATCGATTTTGGTGCTTTACCAATTTCAGTCTCTAATTTTCATTTTTGGTTTTATTTCAATAAAGCCTTGCGTTTTCTGTAAAACTCTATTTGAGTCCTTTAATAAAATTGGTATTTCTTATTAAAAAAAAAAGAAAAGGCTTTACACTTCTCCTAATCATTTAGGCTATAAAGGAATAAGCCGAGCTCGAACCACCAGACCCGCGAAACGTTTTTATCACAGTATTGTACGTCTCAACATCAGGATTTATCCCGTACATTTTTTGAAATTTTAAAAAAAAATACGTTTCACTTCTTTGTGATCTTTAGCTAAAATGCAAGAAAATAGTAAAGCTTTCGCGATTTTACTTATCGAGGAATGCCAGATTCTTCCAGCTCCCTGAAAGTCAGTACGGCGTGATTGAGCATGTTTGCTTGGCCAGGTTGATGGCCTGGGCTCCGAATCGCTCCGTTTGAGGTCGGGTCGTTTTTTGAACTCGTCAAAAAGCTCAGGGACATTGGCTGATGTTGTTTGGTTTGGTTAGGTTATCGATGGCGACTTTGAACGATATCCGATCAGGTGGAAGTCGGGCGTGTGAGAGGCGGCCCGGCGTATGTCGAGGACCCGACCCAGTTCTTTCTCCGATTGGAGGAGATTGATTGAGGCTTTGGATTTCTGGTGCTGGTGAGTGGAAAAAAAATGTGTTTAAATGTTTAGGTAGCTCCGGTCATATGCAATAATGCAGAGAGCTACGGTGCTATTAGACGACCTTGGTAGTGGAATTTCATCATTTAAGGAGATGAAGAGATGAAACTCCACTATAAAGGTAGTCTAACAGCACCAAGTCACATGTGCGATTGTTGATTTTTGTCACAATATATCGTACTGCGAAGATGTTGATGGGACAAATTTCATAGGACGTTTGATCCGGTTTTATGAAATAGTAAAAATGGAGTATATTAACAGTAAGAATAGCATTAAAATTAATTTTGCTCTTTTAATAAAATTAGTTGTTGTTAGTTGTGGATTTATTTTACCTATTTCGACATTTTACTAAAAAAAAGGATTCAGACGAAGGATGATTAACAAATATAGATATAAATTTGGTTTTTGCTGAACATGTCACACATTTTATTATTTTGACTGAACAAGTTGAAATATGTTGTTTCGATGAGTTTTGAAAAGTGGTTTGGAGTTGTAATATTATTATTTGACCATTATTTTGTTTGTCAAATTTTGGTGAGAGAATAGAAAAATATATATAATTATTAAAGATGGCACATACACATTTATGATTCATATGCGTATTTTCAAGGTACATACTATATAATGAAATGATTGATGTTTACGTGTCAAAGGGTAAAATATTTTTTAGAGGTAATAATATGGACGAACCACTTAAAAAAAAATGTACACGTGTTGTATTTAAATACATGAGGAAATAAATAAAGGGTATTTGCATTATGTTTTTCAAGTTAACCATCATATCAAATTAGATTTTTTAGTTCTTCATTTAATTTTTTGCGAATACAGTAAACAACTCCGTACAAAGGTAATTTTGACCGAATTTCTCTCAATATACGTTCCTTTATATGCGGCCACATATCTTAAATTTCGAACGAAAATGAAGCTATAGCCATAATATGCAAATGATCATCTATTTTTTATCTGTTACCCCATATCTACTTTATTGTATGGTTTATTCTATTTCTTCATCTCGCCATATTTCAGCTTAGTTCTCATTCAATAAGAATACGATCCTCCTCACGACTTTATTTTTATTGTGGATTTTTATCTTTTATATATATATATATATAACCTACATGGGTATATGAATTTATTAGCAATTGATGATCTTGAATGGTAAAATTTTCCCAACAACATTTGGCGCGGACTCCTTTCGGTCCTCAGTGCTCAGCCAGAGGTGCAACGACATTTGGCACGGACTCCTTTCGGTACTTAGTGCTCAGGCAGAGGTGCAGTGACATTTGGCGCGGACTCCTTTCGGTCCTCTCATAGCTCACTTACCTCAGTACTTCACCCACTTAGTACTTATTGAGGTATTCGTTGAGCGTTGGCATCAGGAGACCAACAAGTTCCATTTCTCATTTGGAGAAATGACGATTACCCTCGACGATGTCAGCTGCATCACAGGTCTCCCTGTAGTTGGCCGGACCTTGGATGTAGTCACGGCTCAACGTGATGAGGCATACATCTACTACGCTAGTATGTTAGGTTTGACAGGTGATGAGGTCCGTGCAGAGATACAGTCCACTAGAGGCGTTGGCTTCAAGATCAAGTGGCTGCGGGAGACTTTCACCAGGGGTCGCTACATCGAGCAGAATGATGCTGAGACTATCCGCCAGGTATCACGAGCATACCTGATGTTCTTATTTGGTTGCACTATTTTTGCGGATACTAGTCAGAAAAACATCAAGGCGGACTACTTATACGGGTTGGCGAATGTGTATTCTGGTTTGTGGGACATAGCGTGGGGTACAAGTGCATTGGCATTCATGTTCCGTGGTTTGGGTGATGCTTCGAAAGCATCGAAGCATAACCTGTACGGATTTGTAGCCATGCTAGATTGTTAAGTTTATGACCATTTCCCCGCGTTTAGAGCCTCCGAGAACGCGGACCATGTAGCGAGGCAGCCTAGGATTGTTGGGCAAAACATCCGCCCCAAATCGGTTGTTTGTACTCTCCTTTCATATCAGAAGGAGACAGATGTAAGTGTTTAAATTTTAGTAGTCAGTAACATATTCATATTAAGTTTTATTTTTTTAAACATTCTAAGTGTTTTACTTTTGGCCAAAGCTATTTCCTCCATGGAAATTATTATTTCCTCCATAATTTGAAATCTCTAAAACTAGTGAAACATGATTTTACTATTTTACCCTTGTTTTGTATTCAAATTTAATGTTAGGTGTCATTAGTGAAATAGATTACCCTACTGTGTAAAACATAAGATTAAACCCTTTTAAATCCTACATATCTGACTTTGGCAACTTAAATTAACCCTAAACCCAAAAAACATCAGTTTTTTTACCAAGTTATAACCAAAATGTGGAGACAGAGAGTTTCCAACTGATTCCGAGTGGCCCTCTCGGAATCAGTTGCAAACAAGTTGGAACCAAGTTGCAGCTCATTCCGAGAAGGCCACTCGGAATCAGTTGCAATTTTTCAAAAAAAATGTGCAACTGATTCCGAGAGGGCCACTTGGAATCAGTTGCAATTTTTCAAACAAAATATGTAACTGATTCCGAGAGGGTCACTCGAAATCAGTTGTTGCTCGGTTTAAAAAAAAGTATGTGATTCCGAGTGGACCACTCGGAATCACATGCTCATTGCATAAAAAAAATCAGAACAGTGATTTATCCCAATTCGAAACCTTAATCGATTCTAACAAAGAAATCAAACCCCAATCGAAACCCTAATCGAATCTAACATAGAAATCTAACAACAATCGAAACCCTAATCGAATCTAACAAAGAAATCTAACAACATTCAAAACCCTAATCGAATCTAACAAAGAAATCTAACTTCAAACCCTAATTGAAAAATGAAGAAGAAAAGAAAATGAAGAAATCATATCTTCTTCAAGGCTTCTCTCTCTTCGAATCTGTTTGTAAGGTAGTTGATAAGTTGATAAATGATTGGTAGAATATTTTGGATTTTGTGTCTGATGTGACTAGAGAGAGAAAGTGTAGAGAGAAGGTGCAAGTAGGATAAAATAATATTCAATGTCCCCCACCTACCAAGAAAGTGGATCACCTTTTATACTAAATTAAGGTGGACCCATTAATATTCTTAGTGGGCTGATTATATTGCTAATGAGGCCCCTTAGTAAGTACATTGTTTACAAATTGGTCCCTGAAAGATCATAAATACATTAATAATCACACCAAGTATCATTTATCCGTAATCAACCCCTTGTTATTTATTCCGGAGAATTTTACCCTTATCAGTAGCCCCCCAGTCTTCGGGAGTGTCAAGAGCGGAGACTCATAGCCGAGCCTAAGCATATCGACCACGGTCTCGTGCACTTCGGGCCGATGGTTATCCTTCTTCGGATGAATTACCCCCTTTCCTGGGCGTCGAGCATTCCAAAACGTTGCCCGTCGAGCATTCCAAAACGTTGCCCCTCCTGCAACACTTTTTAGCCGACTTTATCCGAAGGCAATACTCGGGATCTGCTAGAGATACCTTGTCATGGGTTCATAGTTCTGGACGGGTCGGCTCCCGAGCCTTCTTGGGGTTTTATTCCTGGACCCACCATGGTGGGCCGGCTCTCGCGGTGAATCAGGCTGAGAAGGCCCATCTCTGTGGGATATGGTTCGAAGAGGCTAGCCTAGGTAAGCCCCTGTCATGAGATGGTTAACACGTATCATCCGTTGACGCGATGTGTTCTCGCCAACATAGTTTTCTAGGGAGACTCTTCACCTTCCCGCTGCTTTTGTCGGTTGGCATTCCCCGGTCATGAAATGTTACCTACAAATACTCCATAAATCCTGATCTTCTCTCAGAAGCATTCTAGAGAGAGAAAGTGCTGCCTAAATATTTCTAGAGAGAGAATGTTTGTTTTATGAAACCTAGATACCCGAAGCGTCTACCAACCAAGAAAAAGAAGAAGAAGCCTGTGTTCGGTTTCAAAGAGTGGGCGAGCATCGGTGACCGAGCCGAAGAGTACCGACGCGCTGGCTTGATTTGGGGATCTAATTCCAAACCCTTTACTCCCGTTCTGCAGCCCCACGACCCTGTTTTAGCTACTCCGATCTCTGCCGAATCCTTCTTTTCGCCCGAACCACCCGGCTCTCTATCTCCTGAGATTAGCCTTTCTCCAAAAACTGTTGTCATCTCTTCGAGTAGCAGCTCCCCTCGTTTCCTGGTAGTCCGGTCAGAGAATCCGACCCCGTCGTCCGTCAACTCGTACGTCCCTTCGCCTCCATTTCTGCCCCGACGCGTCCATAAAACCAAGTTCTTAACTATGGGTGAAAACAGTCCTCCTACGTCTCCCTCAGGAGGTAATTATCTTGAAATGGTTCAGCTTACTCCCTCAATTCGAGAGTACCGGACTGGTCTTAACACTTCCGTAAATTTTTTAGGTCTTAATAAGCGTCGGCTGACGCTAGAGGAACTGGATGCGGCTAATCGGGCTCATTCTGGAAACAATGTCGAACCCTCAAGTTCTCGGGTACGATCGTCGGATCCAAACGCTGCTACTGCCCGAAGCTCTGACCAAGCTCCGAACTCCAATTTTGAAGAATCGGAGGGGGATATCCTTCCCGCGGAGGTTACCGTTGTCACTGCTGGGAACGCTGCTAATCCTCCTGAGGATCCTCTTCCCGAGGAGGTAGAGGCTGCGATCACCACCACCTACTTCCGTTGGCTTCCTTCGAAGGACGTCGTCTCTCTTTGCGAAGGAAAGTACCTCTACTTTCCAGCTGCCGAGCACAAAGAGCTGCTGATTCGCTGGGGGATTCCCGAGAATGTCACGGTTTGGTTCCCGGTCCCCGGGGAGACTCCTGTTCATGTCCGATCCCGGGAAATAGTGTTGTTTACCGAGCTATTCAACTGGGGTCTTCGGTTCCCCTTAGATCCCGAAATTGCACTATATTTCCGCACCCTCCAGATTTTCCTATCTCAGCTGACGCCTAATTCCTGGTATACCTTAATGTCTTGTATAATGGCTTCACGCCTTTCGGTTCGGGCTATGCCTATGGAGGAGTACGTTGCTATGTCTGGTCTGTCCAAGGCCCCTAAGTCCCCGTTCTTCTATTCTTCCCTAGGAAACAAGTGGAAAATAATTAATGATTTTCTGGAGGGAAACAAAGGCTGGAAGCATCGCTTCGTGTTTCTGAGCGGCTGCTGGGAAAACGGTCTTCCCTATAGCAAGGAGAACCCGAGGCGGCTACTCCGGACCTGGGTTCACGACGGTACTCCCTCCTTTTTTTTTCTTTTTTTAATATCGATCCTTTGTGTAGTGTCGAAGGAGTTCCTGTAGGGTCTGAAGAAGGACTTCTCGAAGGCCAGTGAAGTCACTTTCCAGGTGCTGAAGGACTATGCTCGGAAGTACTGGGGTCGGGCGATGCACCGGACCTTCAAAGACACCAATTTGATCAAGAGTAACCTCTGGCGTTGCTCGTCAGAGGTGCTCACCATTGAGCAACTGCGGGTGCCCCCGAGCATGGATTATCTGATCGCGAAAACGGACGCGACCGGGTCCTAAGTATATCTCCCAAAACGCAACAAGGCGCCTAGCAAGCGCCCAAAGTCGGATGAAGAGCTCGGGGAGGATAATGCTGGGGCTAAGGAGGCGATGGTTTGGGACGAGGGGAATGTTGCTGAAGGCGGTGCAACCCATCAGGCCCAGGCTCCGGTGCCTAAGAGAAAAAGTTGAACCGACGCGGATGGGGCCAAGTTGAAGAAGCCAAGGCGTGGCAATGAGAGCGGGACCGTTGCCAGGAGGGATAATGTCACTGTACCAGAACTGTTTGATCAGTATGGTGGGGTTAAGGGTAATTTGACGATGGATCCCGTAGTGGTGATTCAAGATGATTTGAGCCCCCCCCCCCCCCAAGGCGTCGGACCCATCCGCGACCTCGTCGAGTGGTACAAAGTACCCGGTTCTAACGATGCTTGGGTCTCCGCATACTTTCCTGCTGCAGGGGTCGGACGGGCTGGCCTTATCTCTGTATAATCTTCTTATACCAGCAGCCATGAAAGAGCGTAAGGCAATCGAGCTGAATCAGAAGCTACTGGGTGCAGAGGCCAAGATCGTTAGCCTAATGGAGGAGGTGCAAAAGGCCAAGGAGTCTCAAGAAGTGGCGGAGGGGCGGGCCGCAGAAGCCAATCGTGTCGCGGAGGAGGCATGGAAAGCCGGGAAAGATCGTGCTGCTACTTTAGCTCAGAAGGTCCAAAGGTTGAAAGCCTCGAACACCGCCTTTGCGGATAAGTGTCAGAAATGGGCGGACAAAGAAGCAGCTGATGCTAAGGCCGCGTATGTACTATCGTTCCATAACCGCTTCCCGGACCATCACCTCGGGGCGATGTGGCTGGACGTACCAAAGGCGGACCGGCCTGCTGGAGTCGTTTGAGAGGATGAATCGGACGACACTGAGTCCGGGGAAGAGGATGGCGAGTGATGCGGACGCAGTGTTTGTTTTTTTGTGTGTTTGACTTGGCTGTTTTTGTTGTTTATGTTGTAAGATATTTGGGGGCCGCGGGGTCCCCTAACAATATTTCCTGTGAACATTTTAATATTTATTTTTATGTTGATATGCAATCGGTGTTTCTTGCCATAATAATTTTTCTATATGCTTTTGCTTAGGCAAACTATAGCGGTTCTGTGAAAAACCAAACAAGGTTTTGTAGATCAATGTGACATTGAAACATTTCCCATAGGCTCGGGAAAATTAAACATATAGGTCAGTAATAGTATAAACACTGAAAAACCTATGAAGGTTCTATAGAACAATGCAACATTGAAACATTTCCCATAGGGTCGGGAAAATTAAACATGTAGATCAGTATAAACACTGAAAAACCTATGAAGGTTCTGTAGATCAATGTGACATTGAAACGTTTCCCATGGGGTCGGGAAAATTAAACATGTAGATCAGTATAAACACTGAAAAACCTATGAAGGTTCTGTAGATCAATGTGACATTGAAACGTTTCCCATGGGGTCGGGAAAATTAAACATGTAGATCAGTATAAACACCGAAAAACCTATGAAGGTTCAGTAGATCAATGTGACATTGAAACGTTTCCCATGGGGTCGGGAAAATTAAACATGTAGATCCATAAAGATCAGTAGGAACAGACGCTGACCAGCTCGTCAGCTGATCGAGTTTATAACACTTCAAAGTTTGGAAGGCAAAATAAAATTTTGATTAACCCAATCAGGGGGTGGGGGTCGGGTGTTTATGATGCCTCGTTAAAACCTTCTCGCGCCACCGAGGTAGGAAAGAGTGCATCCCCGACCAATAAGTTTTTACAGACCATGTCGAAAAAATTACAAATATTTTATAACTATTCTAAGTACAATTTTAGATGTTCAATATTCCACGGCAGCCTCAAAAGATGCCCGAGCCTATTTTGCAGGCGGTATGTCCCGTTCTTGATTTTTCCACGATTTCGTAGGGTCCTTCCCAGTTCGGGGCGAGCTTCCCGAGGCTTTTGTCTTTGGTATGCAGAAAAACGCGTCTCAAAACCTTGTCTCCGAATTTAAACTCTCGACGGCGGACTTTAGATATGTACCGGCTTCTCATCAAGGTCTGATAGTGTAAATAGTTCAAAAGAGCGCGACTGCGTTTCTCTTCTACCAGGTCGAGGGCGAGGCGTCTGCTGCCCTCATTTGTGTTTTCATCGTAGGTACTGATTATGAAATATGGAAAGATGGACTCTGCCGGAGTAACCGCGTCCATACCATATACCAAAGCATAAGGTGACTCCCGAGTGGCCGTTCGGTAGGCCCACAACACTTCTTGTAGGTAGTCTGGCCATTTACCAGCTTTTCCTTCGAGGTTTTTTCTGAGTCCGTCGAGGATGGTTCGGTTAGTGACTTCGACCTGGCCATTCGCCTGGGGATGGAATGGGGCGGAGAAACATTGTCTGATTCTGTGGGTAGCGCAAAAGGCTTTCATTTCTCCGCTGTCAAACTGTGGTCCGTTATCCATGGTTAGCCTTTGGGGTACCCCGTACCGACACAATATGTTCGACCAGATAAACTTGATAATGTCTTTGGTCTTGGTGGCTGACAATGGTTCTGCTTCGACCCACTTGGAAAAATAGTCTACTGCTACGACGATCGTCTGTCTCCCTCCCGATGCCATCGGAAGTGGTCCGACGAGGTCCGACGAGGTCGATTCCCCATCGATCAAAAGGTAGTCCTTCGGATATAGACTCTAGAGGAGCGGCGGGAACGTTTATCGCGTTTGCGAATCTTTGACATGTGTCACAAGTTTTCACGATCAACCGTGCATCTGCTGTTATCGTAGGCCAATAAAACCCTGCAAGAAAAATCCTTCTAATTAAAGCCTTGTATCCGCAATGTGTCGCACCCTCACCGTCATGCAGCCCGGATAAAATTATTTGTGACTCATGGACCCCTAGGCATCTGAGCAGAGGGCGACTGAATGCTTTCTTGTATAGGACGTCGCCTAATAGGGTGTAACCCCGAGCCTTATTGCGAACCCTTCGAGCTGAGGCGCCATCACTAGAAAATTTGCCTTCGTCTAAGAAAGCAATGATATCCCGCCGCCAATCCGAGATTGTTACCGAGGAGACTTGACATGCGATCTCAGGTTGGTTGTCTAGCTCCTGCCTTTTGATAATGGAGGGATTTTATTGTTCGGTTATCCAGGGATGGTTATCGGAGCAGGAAGCCGTTGCTAAGGAGTCTGCCACCACGTTCTCACTCCTCGGGACGTGTTCGTAAGTAATTTTGATGAATGAAGCAGCCAGTATTCTCAGTGCTGCTAAGTACTGGACCAGATGCTCTTTTCTTGCCTCCGTAACTCCCGAGGCTTGATTGATTAGAAGCTGGGAGTCGCTAATTAGGCGTACTTGTTTTGCCCCACATACTTGTGCTAGCCGGAGTCCAGCAAGGGAAGCTTCATATTCGGCTTTGTTGTTTGAGGTTAAAAAACCGAAACGGATAGCCTGGTGCATGCTGATGCCCGTCGGAGTGACTATCTGTACGCCCGCTCCGCAACCATTGACATTTGCCCCTCCGTCTGTACGGACGGTCCATTCGCTCGGCCCTGTCTCTTCGGATGGCATTCCTTGATCTGGTCGCTCGGAGTGGAATTCTACCAAACAATCAGCCAGAACTTGGCCTTTAATAGACGTCCGCAGTTCAAAACCGATATCAAAATCGCCCAGCTTGACTGACCATTTAGACATTCTTCCGGACATGTCCGGTCGCTGGAGGACGTACTTGAGCGGAAAAGATGTTCGGACCACGATAGGGTGGGCCTGAAAATATGGACGCATTTTTCGTGCTGCGGTTACTAGAGCTAAATCCATTTTCTTCAGGAGCAAATACCGTGTTTCCGCATCCAGTAAGCTCTTGCTCACGAAGTAGACCGCTGTTGGGGCTTGTCCCGACTCGCTGATCAAAGTGGCACTAACTGCAAAATCTGTAACTGCAATATAAAGAAAAAGGGTCTCGTCTTCCCGAGGCTTTGTCAAAAGGTTCGGGGACGACAGATAACGCTTAATCCCTGAGAAAGCTTCATCGCATTCGGGGGTCCATACGAAGTTCTTGGCTTGTCTTAAAACCTGAAAAAGGGGGCGCATTTGTCAGATGAGCGAGAGATAAAACGATTTAGAGTCGCCAAGCGCCCGGTCAGGATCTAGACTTCCTTCACATTCTTCAGGGGGGTCATGTCGGTAATTGCTCTGAGTTGGACGGGATCGGCCTCAATTCCTTTCTCGCTGATGATGAGTCCAAATTCAGCATGCTCCCCGGAAGGGCAAATCGGTTTAAATCTCTCCGAATACCGGACAGGCTACAAGGACATAAATCGGACAGATCATTCGGACCGGACAGATCACTTTGAACACTGTAAACTTAAGGCTGTTCGAACTATGACTAAAGTACTAAAAAACCTAAACACTTCTTGACTAAGCTACCTGCCCTCCTGCTTAGAACTCATGGGTCTTTAAACATGACCCGGGTCCATTAAACATGACCCGAAAGCCCATAAGGGCCCAAACATCACACTATAAATACCCAACCACCAGCATTAACTATGGGTAATGAAAATTAACTGCTACCAAGCTGCTTAATTATCTCTCCACCGTTAAAAACCCTTATACCACCGTTAAACACCCTTACACCACCTTGAAACTCCACTTAAAATTATTAGCCTACCCTCAGGCGATTATTTTCCACACCAAATTGGCGACGACAGTGGGAGGAGAGAGGTGCCTGAATCAAGCATTCAAAACCTGCCAAGAAATTCTGTCCGTATGAATCCGGACAATCCAGAGCTTCCACCAGCTTTGCTCGAAGTGGTGGAAGAAAACGATGAGTATACTGTCCAAGAGCGCGACAGGTTAAAGCTTGAAATAGAAGCTCTGAGGGCTGAAAAGGCCAAAATGGGCGTGAAAGAAAAATCCAAGGCATCGGTTGTTCATCACACCGACAACCCTAGAGAGCCTGAGGCTTCGAAAACTCATGTGAGTACCAAAAAGACACATGCTAGTTCTAAAAAGTCTCACCGGTCCAAGCCTATGGAGAGCTCTGACTCAAGCTCAGAATCTTCGGGCAGCTCTTCAGACAGTGAGGGAAATGAAAAATCCTTGTCCTCTAACAGCGATGAGGGTCGAACCAAGAAAAAGCAAAAGCAGGTTAAGAAATATTCGAGAAAAAGAGATCACCATGGAAGAATGAAAAGGCATATTGGGAAGGGGTCATCTCACCACCGGAGGTATACGGACAAGATGCTGATGGATCCCTTTGCTTTCCACGATGAGCCAGGTATCTTTGCAAATCCCAATGAGGATACCGTGTTCAGTCGTGGAAGGAATTGGAGGCAGTCTCCACTGTCTTCTAAAATCCTGTCCGAAAACCTCCCCAAGAGGTTTGACAGTACTAAGATGGAGAAGTACGATGGCAGTACTGATCCGGACAATCATCTGGAGCAATTCAAGAACTTCATGATGAACTTTGATGATGATGATAAACTACTCTGTAGGGCATTCTCCCAATCCTTTACGGGGAGTGCTCTGAAATGGTACAACAGCCTGCCTCAGGGTTGTATTAAAAATTTTGATAAGTTTTGGGTAGCCTTTCGAAGGCAGTTTGTGGGGAGTAAGGAGCTGAAGGGCAATGGAGACACAATAATCCATTGTGCCCAGGAGCCAAATGAGTCATTGAAGGAGTACATAAGTCGTTTTGTGAATACAAAGAATGGGTTGGCTGATTGCTTCGATCAGGTAGCAATAGCATCCCTAAGACAAGGTTTGAACCCAGGCAACCTGGCTGATTCGGTGACCAGAAAGAAGGCCATGACCTGAGGGGGATTGCTAAATCAAGTTGGCAATCAAATAAACGTTGATGAAACAAAAAAGACTAGGGTACACAGACGGGTGAGATCCACCCCAGTGGCACCAACTCCAAATCAAAACCAGTCCGGGAATAAAGCAAGAGAAACCGGACAGGGGCATGGTAGAGCAAAAGCTCAGTCTCAGCCAGCTGCTCCTGCTCAAAGTCAACAATCCAGAAACAAAAGAGGGCCATGGGTCCAACCGGAGTGGTTCGCAGAGCTCAAAGAAAGCGTGGCCACCATTTTCGATAAAACAAAAGATGAGGTGCACTACCGGAGACCAGCAACCTTGCAGTCTCCCAGAGAGCATCGTAACAACTCCTTTTGCCAATACCACAATGATATTGGCCATACCACTGATGATTGCATAGTGTTGAAGCAAGAGGTTCAAAACTTGATTGAAAGGGGAAAGTTGGGTGCATATGTTAAAAGAAGAGGAGGCAACAGGCCTGACAACACTCACCGGGTTGGTCCAATTAATGCTGCCCCGGAGGGCGCCATGGTAATAGTTGAAAGGTTTGATGTGGAATCTGAATACTTGGATCCTGATCCAACACGAAATAGGGTGGGTGCTATAGAGGAGTGTTCTAGGACGGTCTCCGGGCACATTAAATTCTTCGAGTCACTGACAATTTTCGGAGGGGACACAATGACTGCTCCTACTGCTTCTTCAAGAAAGAGGCATGTTCATAATTTAGCCTCCCAGCTAGAAGGAGGCATGACGTCTTATCAATCACCAAACTCATTCCCATTCATAGTCTTCGATGAGGATGATTTGAGAGATATTGCTGGCCCTCATGAGGATGCTGTTGTCATAGGAGCATCTATAGGGGGCAATGAGATAAGGCGAATTCTGGTGGATACTGGAAGCTCTGCCAATATCCTTTTCCTAACCACTTACAAGAAAATGAAAAATCCAGCTGTGATTCAGAAGTCAGACAGATCGATCGTGGGCTTCACAGGCACCTCAGCCGATGTGATCGGGGAGTTTGAAGAAGAAGTGTTATTGGGCAGGGGCCCTTTCAAGAAAATGGTTAGAATACTCTTCATCGTGGTGGATTGTCCCACTTGCTATAATGCTATTCTAGGGAGATCTTGGCTCTCTAGGATGCATGCAGTGGCTTCAACAGTCCATCAGTGTTTAAAGTATGCTGTTCAGGGACAGGTTGGGGTTGTCCGGAGCAGCCAAAAGGTTGCAAGAGAATGCTATGCCACTGCCTTGGCTCCACGAACGATGGGGGCAGTCCGAATAAATGATCAATAGTAGTTTGAGGGCCTTTCTGGAGGTGAGGGTGAGATTGATGACCCCAGGGAGACCCCCGGAGTGTTGATCCCAATTGAAGAGGTTGAAACACACTGTTTGGAAGAAGGCAAAAGTGTCAAGATAGGGTCCAAGATGCCACCAATATTGAAACAAGAGATGTTGAAATTTTTGAAAGACCATCAGCACGTTTTTGCTTGGTGCAATGCTGATGTTACTGGAGTTCCATCAGAGGTGATATCCCATCACCTATCTGTCCGGAGAGATGTGGCACCAGTGGTTCAAAAGAGAAGAGCTTTCTCGAAAGAAAAGGCTGATGTCATAGTACAAGAGGTTGACAGACTCACAAAGATGGGGCATATTAAAGAATCTCAATATCCTTTGTGGACTGCAAATCCTGTCCTGGTAAAGAAGAAAAATGGCAAGTGGCGCATGTGCATTGACTTCACAGATCTTAATAGAGCTTGCCCAAAAGATTTGTATCCAGTTCCCCGGATTGACCAGCTAGTAGACTCCACCTCTGGGAATAAGCTACTATCCTTTATGGATGCTTTCTCCGGTTACAATCAGATCCAAGTAGATCCAGAGGATCAGGAGCATACTACGTTTGTCACTGACAGGGGTCTTCATTGCTACAAGGTAATGCCATTTCCCCGGATTGACCAGTTAGTAGACTCTACTTCTGGGAACAAACTGCTCTCCTTCATGGATGCCTTCTCCGGGTACAATCAGATCTAAGTAGATCCAAAAGATCAAGAACATACCACGTTTGTCACTGATAGGGGTCTACATTGCTACAAGGTGATGCCTTTTGGCTTGAAAAATGCTGGGGCTACTTATCAAAGGTTAGTCAACAAGGCATTTGCTGATCAAATTGGAAGAAATATGGAGGTTTACATTGACGATATGATGGTGAAAAGCGTGGATGAGCAGTTGCACTTGTCCGATCTCCAAGAAATTTTTGCCAACTTGGCAAAAGTGAATTTAAAACTAAACCGTGAAAAGTGTGTGTTCGGAGTGCAGTCCGGGAAGTTCTTAGGGTATATTATAAGTGAGCATGGAATACAGCCCGACCCGGACCAACTCAATGCCTTATTCCAGATAGAGCCCCCTCGAAACATTAAAGAAGTACAACAATTGACGGGGAGATTAGCTGCCTTGAACAGATTCATCTCCAGGTCTTCGGACAGGTGTGCTCCATTCTTTCAAACTTTGAAGGGTGCAAAAGGGTTCGAATGGACCCCGCAGTGTGGTGAGGCATTCAATGAAATCAAGAAACATCTCTCCTCTCCTAAAACTTTGTTCAAACCAGTTGACGGGGAGACTCTTATTGTGTATCTGGCCGTTTCAAGTTGTGCCATCAGTGCTGTGTTGGTAAGAGAGGTCGATGGTTGTCCTTACCCAGTGTACTACATCAGCAAAAGCTTGATTGATGCTGAGAGGCGTTACTTGAAACTCGAAAATCTGGCATTAGCTCTGGTGATAGCTGCAAGAAAAATGAGGCCTTACTTCCAGGCTCATCCTATCGTCGTCCGGACATCTTTCCCTTTAAAGAGTGTCCTTCAAAAAGCAGATATTTCAAGCAGAATGACGAAGTGGTCAGTGGAGTTGGGGGACTTCAACATAGACTTTGCCCCCCGAACAGCAGTAAAAGCCCAAGCTGTGGCTGATTTTCTGGTTGAATTCCACTCCGATAGGGATTCAGAGCAACCTACTGATTCAAAAGACAAGAAAGTGTGGATTGTCCGAACAGACGGAGGGTCTAGCACCATGGGATGTGGTGCAGGAATATGTCTCACTTCCCCATATGGGGACAACATGTACCAAGCTATTTGTTTTGCTTTCAAGGCGTCTAATAACGAGTCCGAATACGAAGCAGCTATAGCTGGGTTAAAATTGGCCCACATCTGTGGGGCTAAAAGGGTCAAGCTTCTGAGTGACTCCCAGTTACTTGTCCATCATGCCTTAGGCCAATCTGAGGCTAGAAAGGAGCAGTTAGTAAAATATTTACTCCTCCTCAAAAATGAAGCGCTAAAGTTTAAAGCTGTTGTCTATGAGCATATTCCCCGGGCAGAAAATGAGCTAGCAGACTCATTGGCAACAATAGCATATACAGAGTCCTACCCATGGATCCATGTGCTTGAAAGCCCTTCTATTCAACTCAGTGAGGGTGGAAAAGAGGAGATTTTTGAAATACAAGTGAGCCGGCCTCAAGACTGGAGATCTCCTCTCATACAATATATGTCCGATGGTATTATGCCCTCAGATAAGTCACAAGCCAGAACATTGAAACACAAGGCTGGTGGTTTCATTATGTTGAGAGAAGTGTTGTACAAAAAATCCTATAGTAAACCTCTCTTACGCTGTTTAGGGGATAATGAGTCACAAATGGTCCTCTCCGAATTGCATGATGGTGAGGGATCAGCCCATTGTGGATTCAGAGCTTTAACAAGAAGAGTGTTACTCTCCGGATACTATTGGCCATCAATCATGAAAGATGCTAAGGAGCTGGTAAGAAGGTGTGACCCATGCCAGAGGTACAGCAATGAAATTCATGTACCAGCCATTCCCTTGGAGTCAATTTATGAGCCCATCCCTTTTGCTCGATGGGGATTGGACTTGGTTGGGCCTCTGCCTATGGCGTCCGGAGGGCGTAAGACTATAATTGTGGCTATTGACTACTTCTCAAAGTGGATAGAAGAACCTCCCCTGGCAGGGACAACATCGAAAGCTGTCATAAAATTCATTCTGTCCAACATATGTTGCAGATTCGGTGTCCCACAAAAGATAACAACAGACAATGGGCCACAGTTTGACAATAGAGAAATGGAAAGCTTCTGTGCCTCAAGGGGCATACAGCACTGCTTTTCTTCATCTTTCCACCCACAAGCCAATGGGCAGGTTAAAGTGGCTAACAGAACTATACTGTCCGGTTTAAGGAAGAATCTAGAAGGGGCTGCTGGGAAGTGACCTAGTTATCTACAAGAGGTCTTGTGGGCCTACCGGACAACACCTGGGGCTGCAACACAAGAATCTCCCTTTGCCTTGGTCTATGGAATAGATGCAGTAGCCCCCATAGAGAAGACACTCCCTTCCTTTCGTATTCACAACTTCTCCGGACGCGCTAATGAAATGGCAATTAGAAATCAACTTGATTTGATAGAAGAAAGACGGGTTAAAGCTCATCTTAGAGTGGCACACTATCAGGGCTTGATGAGAAGCAGGTTCGCTTCTAAGGTTAAAAGAAGAGATTTCCAACCAGGGGATAAAGTATTAAGGAAGGTCTTCTTGCATACTAAGGAAAAGCTCTTCGGAAAGTTGGCCCCAACCTGGGAGGGTCCCTATACTGTGGTTGAAAGAATCAAGCCTGGAACTTATTGGTTGGAAGACAAAGATGGCAGGGTTTTAACTCACCCTTGGAATATTGAACACCTTCGAATGTACTTGGAATAACACTTGTGTAAATATTTACTTGTTTAAACATCCATGTAAATATTTGGGGGCATACCTTCCCCTCTTCGGTGGCACGGAGAGCTTTCAATGAAATTTGGTGCCTTCTTCAAAATTCTCTAAGTATTTTCAAAATTTTATCTCTTGTCATACTACCCGGACTAAAAGGTCTAAGGGCTATTTAAACTCTAGCCGGAGAATCTTAACATTATCACAATGCAATAACTCAAAGCTACTTAAATTCCAGCCATCTAAACTAAAACAAATAATGAAAGAAGAAAATGGTTGAGCAAAACAGAAACATTCATTCAACAACTTAAAATTGCCTTGGCCTTCCAAGGACTTTTTGAACAAGTTTGAGCACAGTACAAAAAATCTGTCTGAATAATACCGGACACCACAACAAAAATAGTGCCTTGGCCTTCCAAGGACTTTAGTTTGAGTAAAGGATAAGTAAAGTACACAATAAATTAAGCTTGAGCCTTTGAAGATGGCTCACCCTCATCTACTTTCTTGCCTTTGATGTCGCCCCCCTCTTCGACTACTTTCTTGCCCTTGGGATCAATCTCTTCTTCACATGGGCTCTCTCCGGTTTTCTCTTCATTATCAGATGAGGACTCACCGGAGTATCCCTCATCAACCATAGTATAATATGGAAGGTCATCATCATCCACATAGAGCCATAAGTCCCCCAGTCTCCTCTTCAGGAATTTTTCGTGAAAAAGGAGAACCATTTCAGACTTCACCCTTTGAATCATTAGCTCTTCGCTTTGTGTCATCTCCCTGGCATAGGCGTTGATCTTGGCCTTGATTATGGCCTCTTGGTCCCTTACCAAAGCAGCCTTCTCTTCAGCAGCCTGAGTCACTGCATTTTCCAAAGCAATCTTGTCAGTGGTCAGGTTGGTGATGAGCTTCTCCTTTGCAGTGGTCTCTCCCCGTGAGACCGTGAGATCTTTCTCCATACCAGACAACTTCTCCTGGAGATCTTTTATGGTCTGCTCTAGGGTGGCAACTTTTGTGTTGCTCTCATTATGACTCCTCTTCAGCTCCTCGTGTGCTTCCTTAAGTAAATCGGCATTGGTGGTAGCAATGCGGAGGTCTTCGGATAGCTTATCCTTCTCAGACTTGAGGTCTTTGATGGTGTCAGCTTGGCTCCGGACTTGTCTTTCCAGTGTGAGAACTGGCTGCACATTACTAAGCAGGGAATGGGCTATAGGGTCCCTCTCACTAGAAACCATAAAAGTCTTACCGTTAAAGTTGACCGTATTGGAGCTGCTCGGAGGGATGTAGGGCCCTGCGAACTCATCTCTGGGCAGGCCAAGGAAATATTCACCAAGCTCGCCCAGACCGATGATGTCCACTTCATCCAAGTTGAGCTCTCCCCCCTCGACTTCATCAGTGTGAAACTCTCTGGGGATCTCTTCGGCCAGCGTTGGGTCTGAAGGGCCAGTGGGAAAAGAGGGCTCCCGATCCCGGAGAGCGAGCTCATCTCCTTGTGAAGTCTTTTTCTTCTTAACTACCCGGTCAGCGCTTTCATTTGCTTGTTTGCGAGTCCTCTTGGGAGCCCATGGAGGTTTTGGAAGGTCTACTTCCTGCCTCTCGGTCTCCTGCTCTACCACCTACAAGAGGGTTGCATCAATTTGAACTTGGGCTGGCCCCTCTGGCTCTATTGGGACATCCTTCTCAGCATCACCTGCCACCTTCTTGCCTTTTCTTCTGCCCTTCATTTTGCTTGGGGCTTTAGCGCGGGCAGGCAGGTAGAGTGTCCCATCCAGCTCGTGGGACCTTCTCAGCACAATGTCTTCATCAGGCTGGGTGGTGAACTCCTCCCAAGTTAGGTCTCTTCGGCCTGTGGTGTTCCACAGGTGAGACCTTGCTAGATTCCCAGGGGTTAAGGCCTTATGGAATCGATTCTCCCAATTCTCTGCGGCCCAAGCATTGATTTTGCCACAAGTAGTCTGTCCGGCCTTCAGGTAGTCCCCGAACTCCTTTGGCAGCTCTGATAGAACAGAAGAGAAATTGGTTAATAAAAACTTAACTTAAAAAAAAGAAAGAGAAAAACGGACAGAGACTCAAGTTGAGAAACTTACGGTCACTCCTCCACCTACTCCTAAGGAGGCTTGGGTTCTCTCCGGCCTTGATTTTCCTGCCGTTTTCCCAGGCACCACTAACGAACAGGAATTGGCTTCTCCACTTACTCTCCGATTCCAGGAGATCATCAACAACCTTGAGATCGTTCCCCATGTTGAAATGATAGAAGGGGAACTGATGATGCTTGCACAGGTTGGCCACTGCAGCGAACTCTTCCATAGGAAGAGGGATCCCAGATAACCTAGACGCCATAATACACGACATTAAGGTGAACCAACCATTGGGGCTTAGCTGTATTGGGCAGAGCTTGACTAGGTGGAAGTAGCGCACGATCTCCGGGTCTAGTGGGAACCTGAGCCCCAGTTAAATAGCTCCGTAAAGAAGACTATCTCGTTTCGTTTACAATCCATTGGGGTCTCCGGATCAATGGGGATCCTTATCTTCACATTTTCAGGGATCCCCCATTTGGTGCGCATTCTACCCAGATCAGAGGTATGGATGAATGCATACTTGGTCTTATGCAAGGCCAAGAGGTACTTAAACTCGACTTTGTGGAAGCACGGCCCCACTCTCCCCTCAAGGCACTCCGGCAGGTCCGGACGCCTTAGGTACAAATTCTCTTTGCCCTTTTTGGCAGCAACAGCAGTGGTATCAGCCTGTCCGGAGGACTCGGACTCAAAGGGGACCTCTTCAGTAGAGTCCTCCATTCTCTCCTCCATAATTGTTGGAGGGACTTCTGTTGAAGTGGTTCGGGGAGGATTGAAGCTTGGCATAGCCTGCCCTCCGGACTGTTGCCTGCCCGTATTCATCTGACTTCTCACCTCGAGTTGGGTTTCTGAGGCGGAAGATTCTCTAGGGGGTACTGGGCTGCTGGCCTCCGGACCAGAAAACCTCTCCCGGGGAGCTCTAAAGGGCACTCTAGACCCAGAGTCACTATTCTTTGCCCCCGATTTTGAGGGAGTATTTTGAGAAGTTAGTCCCTTGACTAACCGGCTTGGCCTCTTGATGACTAATTTCTCCAGAGAGTGGTCAGAGTCAGACCCCATGGCAATAAAAGATGATTTTTTCCTAACACTTGTAGCGGTGACTCCTGGTTCAACAGCAGGTCTTGACTCCTGAACTGAGGATCCAGATACTATGGGAGAAAGGGTGGATTAAAAGAGCTTTTTGGGCTTGGTGCCTTTGGAAGAAGATGAGCCTCTATCAGATTCTGCAACAGAGGAGGCTGGTTTCTCAACAGGTGACGATGGTAGCCCTGCTGCTATTCGCTTTTCTTTCTCGACCCTTTCTCCAACTCCGAAAGGTTGAGCCAACCGCCTTTGATCAATGCTGTTCTTGCTGTAAACATAAAACAACCAAGGAAATTTTTGTTCTAGAGAGAGAAAGCTCTGAGTAAAATTGCAGAGTAAGATTTGAGAGAGATAGTAAAACAGTGAAAAATGAATGTGAATTTATAGTAGATTTGAAGAAAAATGAGTTGATTCCTAGGAGAATCCGAAAAGTTGGGTAATGATTAAAAGACGGCGCTGATGTCACTATTGGCAATTAAAGAGGTTACTTGTTAAAGAAGGTGGTGCAAAATTCAAGGTGAAAAAACGGCTGGAGTGGCCAATCAGAAAGCGACACGTGTCCCACTAACTCTGGCAAAAACCGTTTCGAATTCGTAACGTTTAATTTGTCCGGGTATACCCACAACTCTGTCCGGATTAAGAACCACTTCATGCAATCTGACTGTTTTTCAGTTCTTTGACAAAGACTCTTGTTCAAACACCTAAAAAAGGGGCTCCTTATGAGTCCGAATTCAGCATGCTCCCCGGAAGGGCAAATCGGTCTAAATCTCTCCGAATACCGGACAGGCTACAAGGACATAAATCGGACAGATCATTCGGACCGGACAGATCACTTTGAACACTGTAAACTTAAGGCTATTCGAACTATGAATAAAGTACTAAAAAATCTAAACACTTCTTGACTAAGCTACCTGCCCTCCTGCTTAGAACTCATGGGTCTTTAAACATGACCCGGGTCCATTAAACATGACCCGAAAGCCCATAAGGGCCCAAACATCATACTATAAATACCCAACCACCAGCATTAACTATGGGTAATGAAAATTAACTGCTACCAAGCTGCTTAATTATCTCTCCACCGTTAAAAACCCTTACACCACCGTTAAACACCCTTACACCACCTTGAAACTCCACTTAAAATTACTAGCCTACCCTCAGGCGATTATTTTCCACACCAGCTGACAAAGAATCCTAGGAACTTGCCTGACCTGACTCCGAAGGAGCATTTCTCCGGGTTGAGCTTGAGGTTTATGCCTCTAAGGTTGTCAAAGTTTTCTCGCAGATCGGAAATGTGGTCCTCATCCGTACCGCTTTTGACCAACATGTCGTCGATGTATAATTCCATGTTCCTGCCAATCTGGCCCTCAAAAATTTTATTCACTAGCCTCTGATATGTTGCCCCGGCATTCTTTAGCCCAAATGGCATAACCTTGTAACAGTACAGACCTCGGCCCGTTATAAACGTGGGGTGCTCTTGATCTGTTGGATGGAGCTTAATCTGATTATAGCTGGCGAATGCATCCATGAATGATAGTAGCCTGTTCCCCGAAGTCGAATCTAGCAACTGGTCAATTCTTGGCATCGGGAAAGGGTCCTTCGGACACGCCCGATTGAGGTCGGTGAAGTCCACGCACATTCTCCATTTCCCGTTTTTTTTCTTGACCAGAACGGGATTCGAGGTCCACAACGGGTAACTCGCTTCCTTTATGTGACCGACGTTGATCATCCTCTCGACTTCTCGTAAGATAATGTCTGCCTTTTCTGGGGAAAAAACCCGACGCTTCTGAGAGATCGGTCTCACGTTTCTGTTGATGGATAGTTTGTGCATGACAAAAGATTCCGGGACCCCGGTTACATCCCTTGAGCACCATGCGAATAAATCTAGGTTTTCTCGTAGGAGGGACAGTAACTGTTCCCTGAAGGCTGGTGATAAGCATACCCCGATCTGCAGGGCTTTTCCTTCGGCGAATTGGTGTTGCTCACATTCTTCGTCGGTGGTTAAATAGCTTGGGACTTCCCTAGGGTCATCAACGGGTAACGATCCCGGGGCGAGCCCCTTTAACTACTATTCTTGAGCTTGAGTCATCTCTTGATCTTTTTTGGATGCCAACGTTGCTCGGTAACATTCTCATGCTGCTTTCTGGCTGCTTCGGACTACGCCCACGTTGTTCCCGACCACGTATTTCAAACACTGGTGGATTGTAGAAGATACCGCATGCATTCGCAATATCTACGATCGGCCGAAAATTGCATTGTGGGAGGCTGATGTGTCCACCACCACTAATAAAACGGTAACTTCTTTTTTAAACGGGCCGCGACCTAATTGGACGATGCCCTCAAATTCTCCTATAACGTCGGCTGCTAGCCCTGTCAATCCCACTATGGTTCGGTCGGACCGTGTAATGACTTGTGGTGTCCTAAACTCGGCGAAAGTAGATGCGAAGATTATGTTGGCCGAGCTACCGGTGTCCACCAAGATGCGTCGGACTTCCTCCCCCGCAATGGCTGCCCCGATCACAATGGCATCCTCATGGGGGCCAGCTATGTCTCTTATGTCGTCATCGTCGAAGTACAGGATCGGTGAAGGAACGCTTCTGGACTAGGAGTAAGGTCGAGCCTCTAACTGAGTGGTTAAGTTTACGATGCGCCTTTTCCTGGACGAATGCGTGACTCCTGCCATAGAATCTCCCCCAAAAATAGTTAGGGATTCGAAAAATTCACAAAGGCTTTGTACATTACCGACGTTTTCCTCTGCTTCTTCCTCTATAACTCCGATGATGTTGCGTTTTGCTTCGGGGTCGAGGTATTCGATGGAAACGTCGAAAGGGTCGGTTACTTCTGAAATGGCCATAATGGTTTCGGGCTTCAGAATTATTACAACGTCCTTCGAAGTTGTACTCTGCTGCGCCTTCTTAACGTATTCCAGGAGGTTTCCATGCTCTATGAGCATCTTCATTTCCTTCTTCAAGGCAATGCAGTCTTTAGTATCATGCCCCACGTCTTCGTGATAGCGACAATAGCGGTTGTTTCTCTGCTCCTGAGGCGTCGGTATCGGGAAAGGCCTTCGGTACATCCCGCTTTTCTTTGTTTTCTCGTAGATCGATGAGACACACTCTGTGAATTCTGCGAAGTATGCAAGCCGGGTCCATTTGTTAGACATGGGTCGTGAAGTCGTCTGGCTCGTCTGCTTTGGTTTCTGGCTTGTTGGAACCGAGGGTCTGGCGGATACTGACTGGGCCGGATGTATCATGCTGACCGGTTGAACTGCCCGAGCGTAGTCCGATCGAGTACCCTGCCTTATTACTACCGACGCTTGGGCACTTTACTGGATTTGCGCCGCCAGCTCGGATGCTTCGGTGTCTTCGATCAATATCTGCTTTTCTATTTGAGCCAGAAGCGCGGAGAACGTGAATGCCTGTTTCTTCGTTACTGCTTGCTTCATAGGTCCCGGGAGCAAACCCAAACGGAACGCGGTTAGGGCCACATTCTCTTCGCAGTGGTCTAGGTCGGTCTTCGCGTCGATAAATCGTTGGGTATATTCTCTGAGGCTTTCACCCAATTTCTGTCTACAATTCATAATAGTGTCTCCGTTGGCTCGGAAACTCTTACTTCCAACAAAATGTTGCTTGAACATTGTCCAGAATGTCTCGAAGATTTTGATGCAGCCTTGTGGTAATCGGTTGTACCACTTGGACGCCCGGTCCCGGAAGGTCATGGAGAAAGCTCTACATAGGAGTTTATCATCATTGTCGAAAGTCAGCATGAAGTTTTTGAAGGCTTCCAGGTGATTATCCGGGTCATTCTTCCCGTCGTACTTTTCGAGCTTGTAAATATCAAATCGCTTCGGGAGCTAGCCTGCTAATATGTCGTTGGACAACGGTGATGCCCTCCAATTAACTCTGAACCCGCACGCTCCTCCTCCAAGTCCTTCTGTCTGAACTCCGTAGAGTCCCTCATCTCTTGGGCTGATAAACTGGCTGCTAGTTCGGTAACCTAGGTTCTGGTTGTTCGACGGTTGCCACGGCACTTGAGGCAGCACTGCTCGATCTTCACGACTGGCTGCGGGTACTTCTTCCTTCTCAAACGAAACCGGAGTCTGTTTCTCGGTGCTACCCTTCTTGTATTTCAGGGACTCCGTCCTGGGTCCTCGGAGACGTCGGGAACGATTCTTATGTGTGCGTTGGACTATTTCCCGTCGCCGGTACTCCCTGCCCGACGAATCATCCGAGGTGTAGTCAGCTGACACGCCGCGACGGTCCTCTGGGTACCGTTGAGTCCTGGCATTTCGCCCTTCCTCGGGATGAGGCTCTCGATAATACCTAACAGGTCGAGCTTCGATGCGAGGCCCAACGGTGGGGTCGGCCTCCTGCCTGTCCTCCAAGAGTGGTTCTTTGCATTTTCCTTCCCGGACCCTTTTCTCGTCTAGTGCCTGTTCCCTTTCGGCGTTCAGCCTGGCAATGTCTTCTAAGAGCTGTCTTCGGGTCATTATTAGGGTCGATCGTTTATCCCGACCCTGGTCGTAGCGCCCCCGACCTGGGGCTTCTTCGCCTTCTGACACCGAAATGGCTCGGATGACCTCTCTACCGACCCTCTCTCCCACAGCTTCGTCGTTCATCCTGTAAAGCGTGATTTTCAAAGAAAAAATATTCCATTTTGGAATCACGGTTTCCCACAGAGGGCGCCAATGATAAGTTGATAAATGATTGGTAGAATATTTTGGATTTTGTGTCTGATGTGACTACAGAGAGAAAGTGTAGAGAGAAGGTGCAAGTAGGATAAAATAATATTCAATGTCCCACTTACCAAGAAAGTGGGTCACCTTTTATACTAAATTAAGGTGGACCCATTAATATCCTTAGTGGGCTGATTATATTGCTAATGAGGCCCCTTAGTAAGTACATTGTTTACAAATTGGTCCCTGAAAGATCATAAATACATTTATAATCACACCAAGTATCTTTTATCCGTAATCAACCCCTTGTTATTTATTCCGGCAAATTTTACCCTTATCAGTAGTGATAATGGTGAAAAATGAGTTTTCTTCTCCAAGGTTTCACTCTCTTCGAATCTGTTTTGTAAGGTAGTGATAATGGTGAAAATGGGTTTTCTTCTTCGTAAGGTAGTGATAATGGTGAAGAATGGGTTTTGTTGTACTGAATGGGTAATGGTATGTTAGGGTAATAGGTAAAATGGCAAATTTGTAACTTCCTTTATGGAGGAAATAACATCATGGAGGTTTTTTCAAATTATGGAGGAAATAATAATTTCCATGGAGGAAATAGCTTTGGCCTTTACTTTTTTCTAACAGGTCATTTTTTAGCCGTACGAGGATATCAGAGTCCAGTTCCTCGTGCAGGAGATCCGCACCATCGTTTATCATTTGCGGATGATGAGCACGGTCGAGGGTTACATGTCTGATCGGGTTATGCGCCAGTTCGGACGGGTTCAGGATGAACCCGAACTCCCACTTGTACTCCGACCAGGTTACAAGAAGGGAGATTTAGGGAGGTACACATGGCGAGAGATCTCATGGCTAGATTGGCATCAGCACTTGCTTTCTGAGGATCGGTTGACCGTTACCATCGCCACATATAGACAGTCGGCAGCGAACACCTACTGGAGGTACTTGGTTGAGTATGGTTGGCATACTATTAGTCCACCACCACGCACCACGGACGACAGGTTGCTAGACGTTGTTCGGTCGATTGTTACATTGCCTGTTGGTCGTGGGGAAGAGGGTGCGCTTAGGTGGAGAGATCAAGTCCTGCAGATCTTTTCTCCTTGGTTATTTGTCCTTATTATTGGACTTGCTTTAGCTTTGTTATGATCTATCTTTTTTTATTCACGCTGATGTTGTTTATCCAGGTTTTGTTAAACTATCGTCTTTTGTATTATAACATCTACTTTTTTATTTCCATCTTTTCCTTTAGATTGTTAAACGTTCTTTGAATGCTTATTTATAATTTTGAATCCGCAAAATACTTAACTCGTACCATTGTAACCATCCAACTTTTAACCATAACAAAAATGGAGTTTTTAAAAAATGAACAAAAAATGTTCTAACGGCTCAAAAAAAACCTAAAACCAGATAAATGAGTGATAACCTTAAAAACAAATTACAAGTCATTGTGCACCATTGGTACGCAGTCAGGAGTACTGATGGTGCACACTACTGCGTACCAATGGTACAACCATGTGTGCGCCATGGGTACTATAGAAGGCGTGCCCATGGTGCGTTGTACCATCAGTACACAGTGAGGCGCACCGATGGTGCCTCACACTGTGTACCGATGGTGCTATGGACTTGGCACCATCGGTACACTCCACTGTGCACCATAGGTAAACAGTAGGCAGTACCTATGGTGCGCAATTGGTACTTGAAATTTTTTCCCCGCGTTTTTTCGCGCTCTTTAATATCCGCCAAAGTAATTTTACATTTTTCTATATAAAGAGGTCTAAGTTACAACACCAAATACACAAAACTCTTCTTCAAACCTAGCTGAAGTATTTCTTCATGGGTTGGAGTGTGTTTGATGATTCTCATCTACTCAAGGATGTGAAACACGTGAAGTTCAAAAGGCCGGACGATAATACCGATGAGTTTTTCGATGAAGTTTTGTGTATGATGTATTTCATGTACGGTGAAATGTCTACGTCTAGACAAATGCCTCAATCTCGTACTCGTGAGGAGGTAGCCACTAGGTACAGGTGTATAACTAGTGGACCGATGTTCTTGGTGTTTAACGAGCCCCCATAAGTTAGGAACGAGGCATTCGACTCGTTTGGTTTAATGATCACAAACTATTTGTCTTTAGAAATGACAGAATATGTTGATTCTCAAATTGCGATGAAGGAGGAAACAATGCGTATTCTCAGCGACAGTAGAGGCTACGATTTTGACTAACTGTTTGTTCAATCTCAAGTTATGTACTCATGTTTTGCGATGTTGTTGTTGCTTGTTTGTAACATTTGATATTAAGTTATAAAATGATTAGTTGCTTATCTTTATAAGTTGGAAAATTTCATAAATTACGGTCAAACAACTGAAGTACAAAACGCTATGATAAAGTAAACAAAGTTGTAAACAACATAAATCCAACCAAAAGACATAAAGCGATCAAAATAGATAAATCCAGCCAAAACATGAACATAAATCCGACCAAAAGATATAAATCGACTTCTACAATTCATCAAGATTAGTTACTTCTGGGAATGAACAAACTGGCTTTGTTCCTTCGAGCTCCGTGTATTTTTTGCAGCGACCAACTATTGGTAGCTCCCAATACGTAACCTCTTCACTCTTCAACTTCTGCCACATAGGATGTATGCGTGCGCAAGGGCATAGGGGCTTGGTTGATAGCTGTTTAATACTACTTAAATTAGAACCAAAAATTGATTAATACAGTTGTAAGTAATAACAAAACCATAAATTGAATGACTTACATTGACGAAGTGATTAGTATCAACGAATCCAAACCCAATTTCACGTCTTTGGGCCATAATGGGGGGTTTACGGCGCAGAGGTAAAAAAAGTATGACTACAGTTGTGGGACCCCACGAGTGACACAAAATGAACAATGAATTAAACTTGGTTGCAATCGCAATGCCCGTTTCTGGCATTGTCATCCAATATTTGGGGGATGCTGGTGTGTCATAGTAGTTTATACTTTCTGCAACCTTCAAGTACTCCTCTTTACCGTTATATATCTTGCTTATGTGTCATAGTTGTCCATGAGTTCATCGTATCTTGTATTCCAAACACCTCGCCAACCTTTTTCTTGACCGTACAACCCAAACGAAACCGCTCTATATCCACAATGACCACCTGCCTTAATATCATTTATACCCGATATAAAAGGATTGAAGTGAGTCGGAAACCAACGCAAAAACCCTTTCAGGTCGTATATAAGTTCTTTGACTGCACCAATGGATGATTGTACGATGTTTCTAGCGATCGAGGTAGTGGACGAACTGCGAGTACGAGGTACTTTAGGCACATCTGCCCAAATCATCTTTGCACTAGCAACTGCTTTACCCTTTTTAACTTTTGGTGGTTTTAAAGAGTTCATGACTGAGTCAAGACTAGCCTTATCAGCATCATCCACGTGTTCCCAATAACATTTGTCCCGTTTAGTGGATGATGTATCGACAACTAATTTTCATTTCACTTGCGGGCGGCCTCGGTGTTTCTACTTCTCCAATGGCTCTAGCAATGAGGATGTTTCAGGATAAACAATTTCAAACCATTTTTTGTAAATGTGTTTTATACGGCTTTCGTCTTTTATCTCCATAACATCGATTAGTAGCTTTTGCAGATCATCTTTGAGAATCTCCATGGTCGTATAGAATGAACGAGGCATTATATCTAACCTTGTCCAATGGGTGTGAAACGCTTCCAACGATGCAACTATTCCGTTTTTATGCCATTTGCGAACATGGTGATAGCAAGGTATACCATGGGTAGATTTTATAGCGCATATACGGACGCCATTATATTTAACATGCGACCCATCTTCAATAGCGACCATATTGCTATCTTCGGCATTCTCTACTTTGTCGAAAAATAGTTCTAACACCATGTGGGAAACCTCCTCTCGAATTTCATCAAAAAGTTTGTCCGCGAACTTATGCAGTGCTATGTAACGACTCTTCTCGAACGACGACCTAATGGCAACATGTTGGATTTCGACTAGTGAATGAACCATCCCCCAAAATAACTCAAAGTTTAATTTTCTTGTACGTAGGTAACGTTTTAGGTTAGAATGAGCACTCTCGACGCGGTTAGTCGTGTAATGTCCCAAATGCAAGTTATTGTTCGTCTTCCAAACAACGAATTTGTCAATGTATTTATCGAGCCACAATTTTTCAGTGTATTTAATTGTAAGAGGGTAGTCTTTGTACTCCAATATCATGTCTCGTCGGGCGTGATCGAATTCAATCTCTGATGTTGCATACGCAATCTTCTTCCAAACAGAAACAAATTTCAAATAATCACTTTTCTCGGGGAAGTATTTTCCTGTTTGCCCCTGAACATTCTGTGCTATGTGTCATCGGCATAACATATGTGTTGTCTCTGGGAATACCACTTTTATGGCGTTCATCAGCATTAAATCTCTGTCGGTCAGGATGACACGAGGTTCTTGAATTCCGTGAACGGAAATCAACGACTTCAAACACTCTAACACCCATTTGAAGTTGTTTAACTTCTCACCGGACATAAAGGCAAATGCCGCACAGTAAGTCAATCCGGTACATGTCACACCCACTATCTCAAATAATGGCATACCATATCGTATGACTTAATACGTACTATCCATGATCAAAACTGTTGGAAATGTCCGCAAAAGGTCAACACTGACTGGACGGGCGAAAAACATATATGTAATGACTTATCTATCGTCTTCACCAGATTTATGCCATTCATAATAATTATGTGACTTAAGATCCCCCAACAAGAACTTGAGTTGTGACCTACCCGCCTTCTTTAAAACCCTACTTTTCTGTCGTGCATTGTAGATGGTGCGCATAAAAGAAATATTATCTTCGTTTAGCTTCTTAACACCATTAAGTATTTCTCTGGGTTTAGTAGCAATGTATGTCGCTCGTTCAACATATTCCATCTCTTCATCATTTAAATGGCCAGCAAAATAATGACCGTCTAGCTGTTTTGAACTCTCGTGGTTATGAATACCACATTTCAGTTCTAACTTCCATTGATCTGGTTCCACCATTAATCCGAGAAGCTGAAATGGGAAGTCAATCTTTTTCGTTCCTGTAGACTTCCGTTTACAGTCTTTTTTGGCTACTCTTGGACTATATTTTCCCAACCTCTCACACTGGAAATACATCCTAGAACTTTTTCTACTGTTTACTTTGTCGCGCCGACTTATGTTGATAACCATACCATGGAGTTTTCCTGTCTTCGTAACCCATTTAATCAACGCGTCGTGTGTATAGAACTCGGTAGTGAAGAACAAATGACTGTAGTCAGTAGCGAAAGCTTCCTCAGTCCCATGGGCGATATCCGTCCCTTATTATACAACAACAAATCACAATAAGCAATCAAGTATAATTAAAAAGGAAAAAAAGCATGATTTTTTTGGAAACTTTGCATGAACCAAAGGTTAAGAGGCCTAGAACCGGCGGTTCCAGGCCTCAAAATCGGCCGTACACGAACATGTGCACCACCGGTTCCGTGGCCTTGAACCGGTGGTGAAGGGGCCTCAGTTAAAGCGGACTGAGCCTCGTATACCACCGGTTCAAGGCCACAGAACCGGTGGTAGTGAGGCCTCAGTACCAACCGGACTGAGGCCTCAGCACCATCGGTTCCTGGCCATGGAACCGGTGGTGCGTATGTCACGCACAACCGGTTCTAAGGCCCAGAACCGGCCGTGCGTGACCTATGCACCACCGGTTCCATGGCCAGGAACCGATGGTGTTGAGGCTACCGGGCCAATTGATACATTTTCCGGCGATGGCTGCTTCTCTGGCGACTCCAACTCCTTTTCTGGTGACATTTCATCATCCCTTATCTCCGACAACATAAACTTCTCCATGCTAATACCTAGTTCTGGGTGAGTCATGATCGATTTTATGTTTTTCTCTACAATGAGGTTGAATGTTCTTGATTTTATTTTGAAGTTTGAACTTGGTTTCAAAGATTTTAAGAAAACTAGACTATTTCGATGATAAATTCACTAAATAAAAGTGGTTGTTTAGGTATAGATAGCGAAATAGGTTATTTGGTGAATTAGTTATACTTAGGATACACTTAGTAGTTTTTTTTTAATTAATGACAGTTTCGAGATTAATTGAATTGTCGAGGGTAATTTGGTCACAAAAAAGTCAAACTAAAGTCAAATGAGGATTTTGGGTATACTTAAACCGGAATTGAGTATATATAGCCATACCCTTATATTTTTAATTATGATCGAGTTTAAGAATACAATTTACAAAATATATGAATTTCATTTAATATAAAATGAATATAAAAAATTGATTAAGTTACTAATAATTATTTGGGTAAGTTTCAAATTACCGATAATCATTTTGATTTTAAGGTTTATAAAAAAATCACATAAAGTTTTTAAAAAAAATATACACACGGCACATACAATCTTCAACCAGTTACTAAAATTATTGTTTTCATTTATTATAATTAAGATTCAAAATTTCATATCTTTCAAATCCTAACTTAAATTAAAATCCATAACATATATATTTCTATAAAATTGGTAAAAAAAGCCAGAACTACTTTTTAAATTTATATTTTCATATTTTTTAATATTTACAAAATTGTCAGTCATAAAAAAAACTCTAAAATCTTTAAAACTCCATTTATTTATACTTTATGTCATTATTTACTCCATGAAATTTCATAATACAAAATCTAGTAAAACTTAACATTTTACTTTATAAAACTTAACATTTTACTTTATAAAACATACTAAAGTCATCAAAACTCAAAACTTAAAGTCACCAATTTTTTTATAACTTTGTAAAATTTAAGATTCATGATCAAAATATAAATAAAACATGTTTTTCTACATATCATCATGAACATGGAAGATGTATACACCCTTCTATCCTTTTTTTTTCTCGAAAATATTATTTTAAAAAATAAAAAAATGCTCAATTATGCCATACGATGGTGTCTAGGTAGTGTTCGTCTTCATCATCCTGATGGAATAGATGATATTTATGCCAAACATATGATAAACATAATGATTTTGGAGTCATGTCATTGTAGACACGATACCTTTGGTGCCATGTCATGGCGTAGCGGACACGACACCAAAGTTATTGTGACTATCATGGTATTGACGAATTGAGCTATGTCAGATCTTTTTTATTGGTTAACAATTATCTTTTATTTTTATTTTCTTCAAAGATATTTTAACACGTTATCATCGACTAAAGATAATATCAATAGTTAGTAAAATAAAATACATACGACTATTTGCGAAAATTTTCTACTAACTAAAATATAAAATTTCAAATAATTTTCATTTTGTAAATAAGTAATTAAATGTTTAGGATATATGTTTTTAGTGGCTTTAAAGGTAATGGATGAAATTTTAATTAATACTTTTATATATACGGTATTTTTTAGAATAAGGGTAAAAATACCAAAAAAGAATAACATCACGAAGTAATTTTGGCTTTTTTTTAGTACAACTTTACAGAGTAATTTTGATTTTTTTTTAACAATTCCCATATTTCTATTGTTTAAAAATAAACAAAACAAAATCTATGAGTGATATATTTTGCGATTGTTTTTCTATTTTCGAGATTTATTTACACATAATTTAGCAACTAAAAGAATTTAAAAAAAAAATTCATGAATTAGTTTTGTTCGTGTAAAAAACAAAACCAATGATAATTTCAGATTTTTTAGAGCTATGGTTTGAAAGATATGTCATTTAAAAAAATACAAAAAACAAGAGAGAAAACCACACCACTAGACTTTTTCCGGAACTAAAGTTGTATGTCAACTATTTTATGATAAATGAAACGCATCAAATTAATATATCAAACAAAGAAAAATATATTAAATCCTCAATATGATTATCTACTCTATACATAGAAGAAAATTTAGACTTACGGTTTGGCCTGGTGCTATCCATAATCCTACTTGAATCCTTACTTCATATTCCACTACACTTGAATCATACTTAAATTTCTTCAAGGCTTTGTTCATTCAAAATAGTTGTTAGTATTCTTCTCAACAAAGTGACGACTGAGCTTTCACTAATAGTTGTTAATACTTTTACCAAGTTGTTTTCAACTTCAATATTAAAAAGCTTTGAACTTGTCTAGGGCCTCAAATGTTTTATGAAGGAGGTAGAAGTATCTGAAAAGAGACAATTCATCTACAACTGGTATGAAAAACTACTTCAAATTCCATGATTCCTTTGGAAATGTCCATATATATAAGTATAAATCTATTCTAAGACTTCATTCACTCGATATGCCTTATCCTTTTGGTTTTGGGTTGTTTCTCTTTTATACATTCCATACATGTACCAAATTAAGTTAAACTATGAGACTCAATAAACCTTACCTTCAGCTACAAGATTTTCCATCATAACCTTGGATATATAAACTAATCGTATGTGCCACGATTTGGAGAAGTTTTTGGAATTATTAATCTTATTTTGTACAAGTTGTGCACTCATGACAATCATATCTTTATAAGAGAGATTTAATTTATTTATTTTCCCATAATACACGAATATGCATACAACTCTCAAATCAAAATAAAAATTAAGTTCTTTTGAAAAGTAAGAACACACATAACATTCTCTAAAACAATACGTGTTCTATGTTGTTTCTCAGTCGAAATACCTACCCAACAAATAAATACTGATACACAACCAAAAATAGGAAAATATATCCCAAAGAAATATTCGATAACAAGGATAAGATACTATGACTACAGTGCAGTAGTATGCCAGATGTCGCATGATTTAATTAAAAACAATTAGGTCATAATGCAGAGAGATTGGGACAAGACAACCACTAAAAGAGCATAATTATTTTATTTGTTTTTATATGACACAAACAATATTCGTTTATGGTAGAAACTAATGCTTATATTTTATGATATTTCTCTTATTGTTTTATATTTGTCGATAAAAAATATTTTTATAACAAATTAAATCGCCAATATTTTGGAAGTCATATTTTTATATTTTGCAAAGTTAATGTGTTTGATACAGAGTAAACGCAGAGAAGCCAATATAGGGGAAACCCTAATTTTATTTATCAAAATTCAACTCCTCTTACAGTGTAAATAAAGTCTACTTAAATAAGGGTTCGAATGAAAACCCTAATACGAAAATACCAAAAATGCCCAAAAGTAATAAAAATTCGAAATAAAATAGTAAACGACTCTGAATGCCAAAATAAGGTGGCGTCGTTCCCTTCGAAATAAAGTGTTGTGGGTCAAAATCGGACACCGGAAACTCCATAACTGTCTATTCGCTGCATTCTTCGGGTGATCGTTTGTCTTCATAAATTTTAGCGCTAATCTGTCTGCATCAGTTTTACATGTAGATAAATTTCATATTTTACGAGGACAACTAAACCATATCGAACAAGTCATATTAATTCACATTTTGTGAATAAATATAATTGAACTACTAATTATATTTCTCAAGTCATAATAATTAGTTAATATAAAAATGATGCTACACAATTCAGTTGTAGAATACCCCTCTAGTATAAATACTAGTACCCAATGTCGTTCTTGTTTATTTTTTTCTTTTATATTTTCGTTTCCCTCTCTCTTTTACTCTCTACCCACGCACATTTATCTTTCTGCTGAATAATTTCTTTAATTTTTTTCCATTGATTTTGTAGCAATTGTTTCAACTTTTTCACAAACTACAACTTCATCATTGATTAAAATATTATTTTCAACCCTAAATATTGTTTACTTCATTATGTTTTCTCAACATTTTTTTAAAATCAATTATTATTTTTATAATTTTATGTTTAAGCGGGTAGGACTGTTTCTCTGATGCTATTGAGAGTCATGCAGTACCCATGACATGTTTGTATTCGTATTTTGTTGTTAATGATATTTTAATTATATTTTTGTAAATATATATAAACTATTTTTTGCAAGAAATGATATGCATTACCTATGACTTAATTGTGTTTGTGTGTGTGATCTTTGAATTATGTTTTGCAAGTACATGACATGTAATATCCAGAACTTGTTCATGGTTTTTGAATTATGTTTTCAAAAATTAAATATGAACTATTTTCACAGTTGTATATAAATTTGAAAAAATCAACTATCTAATACAGATAACAAACGATGGAAAGTGGTTTAATACATTTTTAATCTGTATTTATCCTTACAATGACAATAATGAATATAGCAAGAATAAGAAGTGAACACTTATACATTGCAAAAAATAAATTTTTCTTATTTTTCTTAAAATCTGTGTATGGTCATCAAAAGGATATTGTCCATAGTGCATCGAAAAACTAGGAAGTAATGAAAAAATTAATAAAAGAATTATTATTACAAGAAATCAGATGTCTAGTATCGTGTAGAATATGTTACACTTATATTGAAAGGTGTAATGGTTATTTTAGATTTCAAATTCGAAAACAAAAATATCAAGTTCAAGAAACAAATGTATGAGCTCTATTTAAACGAAGAAGATGAATATACAACTGTGTGAATAACAAGGAAAACAAACAAGGAAACAATAATTATTTTTCTCAAATATAGTTTATCAAGTTTAATAAATCTCTTTTCCTAAGTAAAAATATCTTGGTTTAATTTTTTTGTTAACGACTTTAAAAAAATTAATAACTATATTTTGGCAGATGCAATAGAGAAAAACTAATGAACTCATTGATAAAATGTTGCACGAACAATCTATGAAAGACATTTTTTGTATAAGAGCATGCACAATCGTACTTTTTAAATTTAGATGTAATGAATGAAATGGTTGATAGAGAAATATAATCTAATTATCTTTTAGTTAGAAAAAAATATTATAAAATATAATTAAAGTATATTTTCAATAACAACTTCCATTTTATTTATTTATATCTTGTAAAATGTATATCAAATGAGAACATATACATTCATACTAATAAAATCACATATTAAATATTGATACATGAAGAAAAGAATATGGGAAATAGAGAAAGTGAAAAAGATGGAAACAATGTGAGAATAAAAAATACACGAAGAATTAAAAAATATATAAATTTTTGGAGAATATTAAAATAGTGAAAGAGAACACATATTTTAGGTTAAAATTGAGAAAAATAAGAAAAAATTGTAAAACATAATATATGGTTAGTTTAAAATCGACAAAAGAAGAATGAAAATAATAATAGTAAAAAAATCGTTTTAAATATTAACTCACTCTCAGAATTTAGCAGGTGAGTTAACAAAAAATATTTCAATGTCGTCTAATATGTAATTTAATAGACTGATTGGAGTATTCTTTTATATATTATAATACGTTAACTAAAAACGATATATAACGTGTGATTTAACAAATATACGACATACATAATTATTCATTTAACGAGTGTCCAATTATTCTTGAATACATAACGTTTGGAACATGGACAATAAACACATCAAGAAGTACACCATGATGCTTCATGTGATTGGGAATGAAAAGAACTAGTTATAAAACTTGATTGTTTTATTTAAAAGTCTTAAAAGAGAACAAATATGTTTAAATTATGATATTTTGTAGCTAAACTAGAACTATATTTGCAAATGTATGTAAATCTAGGTTTCACAAACCTATTAAGCCAATATCACCAAGACTAACTCAAAACAGATTTTCTAAATACCTTTAAACTTAAATGTTACAAATATATTTTAAAAAAAATTTACAAGCTGAATTATTTATTTATTGCAAAACTTATTTTCCTAATTTAAATTTCAATACTTCTATATATATATATATATATTGAGATCTACAACTTTCGAATTCCAAAAATGTGGCATTTAGAAGTGAAGAAATCCAAATAAAAGATCAAATAAAGGTAATATTAAAGTATCAGCAAAAGAAGAATGGTCAAATAAAGTTGACACACACATAAAAACAAAAATTCAAAATATAAGAAGAAGGATATGTTGATAACATAAAATACAATAAGCGAAAAAAAATGGAAGACATATTAGCCATAAAGTCAAACAAAAGATATCGAATAGGTTATATAAAAAATTGTAATACTTCAATTCCATAACAAGAAGATCCCTAAGAATTGTAACATGCACTACAACAATAAAATCCAACAAAGATTGAACATGAAACACAAGTAAAACAACCTCTACTAGCTCCATAAAGACAACAATAATGAAAAGGGACGAATTAGATAAACATATAGAGGATATGGAAGTTGATGGACAATAAACAATGAAACAAAAATAATAATTGATATTGACGATATGAGTAACTTATTTAAGTTGAAAAAGAGAGAAATTTATTGTATTGTATTAAAAAAATAACTATTTTTGTCACTTTGCCAAACACGTTGAAGATAGAAAGTGAATAACAACTTAACTATAAGTTAAGATATTTTAAGCTTTATATTGATTGGTCCATTGTCGGTGTGGCTAGTTATTGATTTTGTATTGTTTTGAGTTTTTTTTTTTGCAAATGCTTTTGTACTTAGTTTTTATAAATGTTATACATAATTTAATATTTAATAAAAAAACTATCAAAAACAAAATGAACAAAAAATAAAAGTATTTTTGTTTAATGGTGGAGGACATAAATCAAAATTTTGGGACTATTTAAATTTAATTCAAAATCATGAATTTGAATCCAAATAATTTAATCATTATCATTTATATCGAGGATGGTGATATATTAACCAATATTTTTATAAATTTAGCTTTCTAACTAAATTAGTCTTTCAAATAATAGATTAATCGCTTTTGCTAAATAGTTTTTAAAAGTAAAATAGATAAATTTAATCAAATAATTAATTAAATAAATGTTTAAAATTCCATATAACAATAATATTATACATACTTAAATAAAAATATATAAATTATAATATTCATTTTTTATGATGGGCTCCACTTCACTCAGTCTTTATTCTGATGGACCTTAACCGAGTTTAAAACGCCTTTTTGTCCCACTCAAACTGTGTCATGTCGCGCTTCTTCGCATTAGTACACGTGTCGATTTTGTTTGAGCGCCACGTGTGCTTTGACATCCTCGCACGCCTACTGAGCTACACTAATCATTTCCTAGCTCCACCATAGCTGTTGTGAATGGCCACGTGTCATCCTTTTATTCGAAGCGTGTTTGACAGCGTGTTTCTCCAGGAAACTCTTTGCCTTCCCGTAGTTCTTTTCGTTTGATCTTCCCATAAACGAGTCCATTGAGAAAAATGTTCTCTATAAATACCTTTTTCCTCTCATTCACTATCTTCTTCCAAAAAAAATTAGTGAGAGAAAGTCTTAACTTTTCCTATTCTAGAGAGAGAATCAGCCTTGTATTTATGAGAAAACACGTCTTGAAGAGAAATCAAAAGCCTAAACCGAAAAAGAAAGTTGTCTTCGGGTTTTTAGATTACGCAAGTAATACTAAATGAGATGCAGAGTACAAAGTTGTGGGATTGATTTGGGATTCCTCCAAAGACCTTCAATCGACTATTCCCGTTTCCCAAGACCCTGCTCGGTTGCCACTGTTACCCAGAGAAAATCCTCCAAATCAAGACTTCCCTTCTGATCAGGCCCGAGATCCAATCCTTATTTCTTCAAGTGAGCCTACTCCTAGTCTTTCACCCGTCCCTTTTGGCAAGGCGTCATCTAACTTAGCGACTCCTGCTGGTGATATTTTTGGCCCTTCTGGTATCGGGGCCCTTTTATCGAAAAAGTCTAGACCTCAATTTCTTGTCATGGGTGATTCAAGTGTTTCCTCTTTTCTTGAATTGGTCCAACTAACCAAAACAAGAGTTGGCTTTCAAACCGGTCACAATACTGCTGCCACTCCTCGGGGGGTCGTTCAACGGGACGTTAAGCGTCAGAAAAAAGAAGAGGTAGCTTTAAAAGGTCTTAAAGAAACCGGACCAAGCCATAAACGCGTTGGTAGCAGTTCAAGCTTTATCAGCTCGGCTTTGGTTGCGGCCGATCCTGTCCGAGTTCCAATGGAGGACACGACGCATAAAGAGAGAATCCCTACTTCTCCCATACTGAAAATTTGCGCCAATGACGATGCCCTCCCGAGGCAAAAGGGTACTTTGATAGCAAAAACTACTTCTACAACCCGACCAGCCACTCTGGAAAAAAATGACCTTGTCGGCGTTGAAAAAACATTGGCTGTTAGTGATCAAGCACCGTGTCTATCACTTAATGCTGATAATGAACAAGAAACTAGGGAAAGAGAAGAGGTTATGGTTGAAGGTAAAGGCATTGCCGATGCTGCTCTAGACGAAGAGCCTCTTCCACCCGAGGTTAATGCAGTTACAACTAGTTACCACATGGGTTTGTCCATGTATAACATTACTACTCTGTTCACTGGTAAATATCTGTACTACAGCCCAAAGGAAATACCGGAGTTGGAGGTTAGATGGGGTATACCAAAATATGTGCATGTCTGTTTTCCCGTTCCTCGGGAGACGCCATTGTCTGTCTGAAGTCGAGAGATAATAATATTTACTGACCTTTTTAATTGGGGTGTTAGACTTCCTATGGATCTTGATATTGTGAGATATTTTGAAATCATCGGCCTCGGTCCATCCCAACTGACCCCCAACGCTTGGTATACGATGATGTCTTCCATAATGGCTTCTAGACTATCTGGTCATCGTATGCCAATGGAAGAGTACGTTGCGATGACCGGTATTTCCAAGTCACCCAAGTTGCCCTTCTTTTATTCTTCTCTGGATAATAGTTGGAAAATAGTGAACGATTTTTTAAAGGGTGATAAATCATAGAAATATCGGTTTATTTTTTGGAGCGGAGCTTTGGAAAATGGCTGACCTTATTCATCTGATAATCTAAGGCGATTATTACGCAAATAGGTCCATGGTGGTAAGCATAATATGCATTTTTTTACCAAACCGTTTGTTTCAGTATCGAAGGAAAATATTCAAAAGCTAAAGAAGGAACACTTTAAATCTACTAAAGTGACTTTCCAAAATCTGAAAGACTATGCTCGGAATAATTATGGCCGAGCGTTCCATCGGTGCTTTAAGAATATGAACTTTATAAGTAGTAATCTTTGGCGCTGTTCGGACGAGATTTTGACTGGTGAACAACTGCATCAACCATCCAGCTTAGTGGATTTGGTATTGAAGACCGATGCTCATGAGAGCACATTTATTTCTCCCCAAACGTAATAGGGCGCCAAGCAAACATTATAAATCTGATGAACTTGCTGAGCAATAGAACAGGGATGGAGTTGACGTTGATGGGAATGACCTGACGGTTGTTGCGGATGATGGAATTACCGTAGTTCTTAGTGATCATGATGCCAGTGGTGAGGGACCTAGTGGTAAAGAGGAGGAGGTGGTTAAGAAGAAAAGGAAGAAAATTGTGACCGAAGGTGGTGATGCCAAGAAGTCTAAAGTGGTGAAGAAGAAAGTTGGTTTTAAGACTGGGAAGGTCAAAACACCTCTGTCGGTTATTGAGAAAGTTATTATCCCGGCCCTCTTTGAACAATATGAAGAGGGTGCTAAATTTGTTGACCCTATTGTACCAGAGCGGCCTACAGTAGAAAACGCAACTGTCGTGGTGATTGCTGATGAAGTGGAAACGAGTGAGTTTCCTCCAAAGAAGATGTTGGCCAACCCTTTTGGTGGAAAAAATATTATAGGAGCGTCATCTAGTGGGGTAGGTCTACCCGTGCTCTCGGTGCCTGGGACCACTAAGGATTTTCCTTTGGAATGCTCTGACTTCCTTTATTTGTCATTGTATAACATGATTGTACCACTAGTTTTGAAAGAGAGGCGCGCAGGATAGCTGAGCCGCGTTTTGTTAGAGACTAATAAACGTCTAGCTGATTTGGAGAAAAAACTTAAGGAACAAGATGACAACCAAAATCATCTGGAGAAGAAAGCCAAAGATGTTGAATAGAGGGCGACAAAAGTTGAAGCAGAGTCGGTATCCCTTCGGGAAAAAAAAGGTATCCATGAGTAATTCTCTTTCACGAGTAAAAAAGGATCGTGACGATAAAGGTCGTAAATTGGCTACTCAGAAACTCCGGAACCAATTTCTCCGCCACTTAGTGGCAAAGAAGACAAATCATATTGACAAGCTTCAGGTCCAAAGGAAAGAGTAAAACAACCATTTTGCTGCCTTTTGCGAAAGGATGATAGAGTGAGAAGTGGCTGATGCTAAGGCCGCCTATGCTCTAAACTTCCATATTCAATTTCCCGAGCTACCCTTGGGTTCGATGTGGGTGGATGTTCATGAAGAACATCGCCCGCCCGATATTGTTTGTGAAAATGAAGAAAACGACGATGCGAGTATGTCTGATACTGATCCCGAGGGTGAAGACGTCTGATCTTAACGAAGTTGTGTTTTATGTGATTTTTGTATCTGCCGCCTATGTAGGCGCGCATGCTTGTAAGTTTTTGTTATTTTTGTACTAAGTATCCTAAAAGACCATTATCACTGTGTATCTCAAAGGAGATTATGTAACCTGCGGTTTTTCAGCGCATTAAATCGTGATTATTTAAGCTTTACTGTTGCTTTGTTTGCCATCAATTCTCTTAAAGCTTGAGATAAATCCTTATGGGTCGGGAAGTGTAGGTATATCACCTTAAAACTGAAAAATCCCTTAGATATCGGGACAAATATGTAGATCAGTTTAAAATTGAAAAAACCTTAAGGCTCGGGATAAATATGTAGATCAGTTTAATACTGAAAAATCCCTTAGAGTTCGCGATAAATATGTTAATCAGTTTAAAACTGAAAAACCCTTAAGGCTCGGGATAAATATGTAGATCGGTTTAAAACTGAAAAATCCATTAAGGTTCGGGATGAATGTGTCGATTAGTTTAGAACTGAAAAATTTGTACTAGTTGAGCTCAAGGATCGTGTCTACTAACTCGTCAGTTGATGAACTTTCTCAAAGATCTCACACTTTGGTATTGCACTCGTAATTTAAAGGAAAAAAGTAGATTAAACAGATCGGTTGTTATGGACACCTCGTTAAAACCTCCTTACACCACCAAGGTAGGAAAGAGTGTGTCTCCGATCAAATTTTTTTACAAGCTTATAACAAAAGTAAAAATAAATAACTTTAATCTAAATAGATATTAAGATGCTCGATGTTCCAAGAAATTCTCAAGAGTTGTCCATGCTTGTCTTTGAGTCTGTAAGTACCATTCTTTAATTTTTCAAAAACTTGGTAGGGGCCTTCTAATTTCGGTGCGAGCTTCCCGAGGTTTTTATCTTTGGTATGCAGGAACACTCTTTGTAGAACCATGTCCTCTACCTTGAATTATATTGGAGGAACACTTTAGGTATATCGACTTTAGGTGCGCTCGACTTAGTCTTTCTTCAACTAATTCGAGAGCCAAAAATCGATCGTCGATGTTTTTGTCTTCATTGTAGTTCCCGACTCTGAAAGGAAGGAAAAAAAATTTATGCTGGGGTTACCGCGTCTATACCGTAAACGAGAGCATAAGGTGATTCATGGGTCGCTGTTCGGGGGGTCGTGTGGTAGGCCCAAAGCACTTCTTGGAGATAGTCTGGTCATTCCTGGCTTTCCCTTCCAAGTTCTTCTTAAGTCTGTCTATAATCGTATGGTTCGTAACTTTAACCTGGCCATTGGCCTGCGGGTGGAAAGGTGCTGAAAAACATTGCATGATCCTATGAGACGAGCAGAATGGCTCTGGGGGATTCCATACCTGCAACAGATGTTTTCCCAAATAAACTTGACGATATCTTTAGTCTTTGTTCTAGACAACGGTTTCGCCTCGACCCATTTGGAGAAGTAGTCTATCGCAACCACTATCATTTGACTTCCGTCTGATGCCATTGGAAGTGGCCCGACCATATCGATTCCCCATCTGTCAAATGGGAGGCCTTCTGAGATTGATTCTAACGAGGTTGCGGGCATGTGAATTACGTTTGCAAATCTTTGACAAGTGTCACACGTGTTTATCATGTATTTTGCATCAGAGGTTATTGTTGGCCAATAAAACCCCGCAAGGAAAACTCTTCTTATCAATGCTTTAAATCCGCAGTGAGCAGCTCCCTCTTCGTCATGAAGTTCAGATAAAATTATCTTCGATTCGTTGGTTCCCAAACATCTTAACAGAGGTATGCTAAATTAATTTTTGTAGAGCACCTCCCCAATGAGTACATACCATCGACCCTTATTCTGTATTTTTCTTGCCAATGTTTTGTCCTTCGGTAAGGAATGATCTAATAAGAAGTTTGCGATGTATTTTATCTAACCTAATAGGGCTTCCGACGATATTTGGGAAGCAATTTCAGGTTGGCTTTCAATCTCTAGTCTTTTAATAATCGACGGGCTTTCGTGAGTTAGGATCCATGGGTAATTGTTGGCACATGAGATGGAAGCTAGTGAGTCAGCGATTACATTTTCTGTTCTGGAAACGTGCTCGTACGTAACCTTCACAAAAAGGCTGTTAGGACACGTAACACTGCTAAATACTGAACCAAATGTTCTTTTCTGGCCTCAGACGTACCCGATGCTTGATTTATCAACAATTAGGAATCATTAATCAGGAAAACTTGCTTGGCTCCACAGACCTGAACCAACCTTACTCCCGCCAGCGCTACCTCATACTCGACCTCATTGTTCGAGGTGGAAAACCCGAAACAAATAGCCCGGTGCATCGTTATCCCCAAGGGTGTAGTTATTTGAACGCCTGCCCCGCATCCACTGTTATTCAATCCTCCGTCGTTTAAGATAACCATTCCTCGGGCTTACTGGTTTCGAGGGAATCCGCTTCCTCTGGCCGACTAGAGTGGAATTCTACCAAGAAATCAACCAGAACTTGGCCCTCTATAGCGGTTCGAGGCTCCAAATCTATATCGAAATTGCCTAGTTCTACCGACAATTTGGACATTCGCCCTGAAATGTCCGGACGCTGCAACACGTATTTTAGAGGAAAGAATGTTTTGAAGACAATTGAATGAGCTTAGAAATAGGGATGCATCTTCCTTGCCACGGTTACCAGAGCCAGAGCAAGTTTTTCGAGTTTCAAATACCTTGTTTCGGCGTCCAACAAACTTTTGCTGACATAATAGACTCCTTTAGGGAGTTTTCCTGCTTTGCTGACCAATACCGCTCTTACCACATAGTCCGATACCGACATATATTAAATGAAAGTTTCCCCCCTCAAAGGTTTTGTTAACAAGTTCGGGGATGACAAATAATTTTTAATTCCCCAAAAGGCCTCATCACAGGCTGGCGTCCACGCCAATGTTTTGGCATTCTTTAAAACCTGAAAAAATAGGGCACACTTATTAGAAGAACGGGATGTAAATCATTTTCAGGCCGCCAATCGTCATATTAATATTTGTACTTCTTTAATGTTTATCGGGGGTGGAATGCTACTTAAGGCTTTCAGTTGAGTGGGATTTACTTTAATTCCTTTTTCGCTGACCAAGAACCTCAAAAATTTCCCCGATCGAACAACAAAAGAACATTTTTCTAGATTAAGCTTGAGATTTATGTCCCTTAGATTATCGAAAGTATCTTTTAAATCGGTTAAATGATCTTCGTTGGTCCCGCTCTTTACAAGCATATCATTGATGTAGACTTCGATATTCCGTCTGATCTATTTCTCAAAGGCCTTGTTCACTAGCCTCTGGTACATAGCACCCGTATTTTTCAGCCCAAAGGGCATAACCTTATAACAATATAAACGTCGTCCGGTTATAACAGTTGTGCTTTCCTAATCATGAGGGTTCATTTTGATCTGATTATATCCGGCGTATACATCCATGAAAAACAACAGTCTATTTCCCGATGTTGAAACTGCGAATTGATAAATTCTTGGCATTGGAAAAGGGGCTTTAGGACTTACTCTGTTCAGCTCGGTGAAGTCTATGCAAATTCTCCACTTGCCACTTTTCGTTTTTACCAGAACGGGATTGGACGTCCACCGCGGGTAGTTAGACTCTCTAATCTGCCCGACGGTGATCATTCTTTCGACTTCCAAAAGTATTATCTTTGCCTTTTCTGGTGAAAAGGCTCTGCGTTTCTGTGAAATTGGTCGGACATTCCGATTGACCGCCAAACTGTGAATAATTAGACTGTTGGGAACTCCAATTATGTCTTCCGAGAACCAAGCGAATAAATATAGACTTTCCTTTGAAAACAAAATAAGTTTTTCACAAAAATTGGGTGATACGTTTGTACCGATATTTAAAAAAATTTCCTTCTACCAATTCATAGTTTTCACACTCCTCATCCATAGTTAACAAACATGGGGCCTCTCCGGGATCATCCACCAGCTGCGATCCCGAAGAGGGCCCCATTAATTGCAAGTCTCATTCTTGTCCCATTTCCTGGTCTTCTTTAATTGTCAGCGCGACCCGGCAGCATTCCTTTGATGTCTTCTAGCTGCTTTTAACCACACTCATATTATTACTGACCACATACTTTAGCCATGACCTACCAAAAATTATGTTATGTGAAGCGGGCGCGTCGACTACCACAAACAGGACTGTGACTTCTTTCTTGAAAGGACCTCGTCCGAGTTGCACCTGATGAGTCCGAATTCAGAATACTCCCCGGAAGGGCAGATCAGTGTAAATCTCTCCGAAAACCGGACAGACATTAAGGACTTAAATCGGACAGAACTTTTGGACCGGACAGATCACTTCGAACACTGTGAGCCTAAGGCTGTTCGAACTATGACTAAAGTACTAAAAAACCTAAACACTTCCTGACTAAGCTACCTGTCCTCCTGCTTAGAAATCATGGGTCTTTAAACATGACCCGGGTCCATTAAACTTGACCCGAAAGCCCAAAAGGGCCCAAATATCACACTATAAATACTCAACCACCAGCATTAACTTCTGGTAACAAAAATTAACTGCTGCCAAGCTGCTTAATTATCTCTCCACCTTGAAACACCCTTACACCACCTTGAAACACCCTTACACCACCCTGAAACTCTACTTGAAATTACTAGCCTACCCTCAGGCTATTTTTATCCACACCAGCACCAGTTCCTCAAATTCACCGATTACTACAGTTGTTGATCATGTGAATCAAACAATAGTTTGATCCGATCTCGAAATTAACGGCGGCTTATTAAATTGCGTGAAAGTAGTTAAGAAACCTATATTTGCATAGCTTTCAGTGTCAACAAGGATTTGCTGAACCTCCTCTCCCGCAATCACAGCTCCAATTACGACTGCATCTTCGTGAGGCCCCGCAATATCTCTCATATTATCGTTTTCGAAGCATAAGATGAGCGAATGGATTCCATGCAAGTGAAGCAAATTTCAAGATTCCAATTGAGTTGTTAAATTCACGACGTGTCGCTTTCGGGAAGTATTGGTGACTCGTGTCATCGAATCACCTCCAAAGATTGTTAGAGACTAAAAAAACTGACATATATTACTTACCTTTTTCGTGTTTTCCAAGACTTCTTCTTCAATTACCTCGATGACATTACGATCGATGTCGAGGTCTAGATATTCTATTGACACATCAAATAGGTCGATAACCTCTGTTGTAGCCATCGGTTTTTTTGGTTTTTGTATTGCCACAATTTCTTTGGATGCCTTACTTTGCTGCACCTGTTTTTTCACATAGTTAAGTAACTTACTATTCTCTACCAGCATCTGTATTTCCTTTTTCAAAGCGATACAGTCCTTTGTGTCATGACCCACATTCTAATGATACCTGCAATACCAATTGTTTCGACTTTCCCGAGGGATCTGGATTGGGAACAGTTTACGGTAAATACCACTCTTTTTTTGTTTTTCAAAAATGGTTGATACACACTCCATAAGGTCGGCGAAATGTGTGAGAAAAATCTATTTGTTATATAGAGTTTGGGAAACCACCTGATTATTTTGATTGGCTCTTTATGACTGGGACGGTGGTATCTTAACTGGATTAGATTGCGCCCCGGGTGGCAGAGTATTTATTGGCTGTGGTTATGCGATCGGGTTATATTTTGACTGGTTGTGCTGATGAGTAACGACTGCAGCCTGCGCGCTTTGCTGAACTTGAGCGGCTAATTCGGATGCCTCTGTTTCCTCAACCAATATCGCTTCTTTACCTATGCTAGTAGAGCAGAAAAAGTAAACGTTTGTTTCTTGGTTACGGCTTGTTTCATGGGTCCTGGGAGTAATCTTAACTAGAAGCTCTTACTCCCAACGAAATGTTTCCAAAACATGAACCAAAACATTCCGAAGTTCTTTATACATCCCTGCGGTAATCTGTTATACTACTTCAAAACCCGATCTTTAAAAGTCATTGAAGAAGCTCGGCAAAGCAGCTTATCGTCATTGTCAAAACTCAACATGAAATTTTTGAAAGCCTCTAAGTGATTGTCGGGATATTTTTTCTCGTCGTATTTGTCTAACTTAGATATGTCGAATCTTTTTGGGAGATGTCCCGATAATATCTCGTATGACAGCAGAGAAGCCCTCTAATTAAGCCCCAAACCATAAGCGCCACTCCATAGGCCTTCAGTGTGGATACTGTAAAGACCCTCATTTTTCGGACTGGCGAACTGACTTTTGACCCTATACCCATGCGTTTGACTTCCAGATGGCTGCCATTTCACCTGTGGCAAAATAACTTGCTCTTCTTTACTGGCTGCTACTATTTCTGCTTTCTCATGAGAGTTCAAAGTTCTATTTTCAGCACTATTTCTTTTACGCTTCGGCGAACCGAATAATTGTGACATATTGCCTCGGGACCCGATCTTTCTGGTTAACTTATTCTTCCTTTTTTGGCGTCAGGTTTCTTGATCTGAAGAATCGTTAATTGTGAAATCAGTGGATTCTGTGTGATCTCGTTCTGAAGAACGCTTGACCTTTCTTTCCACCCTCATCACTTGTTGTACTACCCGACACATATCCTTGCGGGCGTATGTTTCGCTCCCCCTCAGAGGAGTATTCTCTATCAGTGTCGAGTGATCGTTCCTTGCATTTCCCTTCTCGAATGATTTTTTTGGCTAAAGCCCTTTCCTTTTCGACATTGAGCTTAGAAATTTCTTCCATCAATTGTTTCCTCATCATAATTAAAGTCGATCGTTTGTCCCAACCCCGTCCATAGTGGTCATGATCGGGGTGTCTCTCTTTCAAATATCCATCTTCTGTCATAGAGTCAGCTCTGGCTGGACCTTTCCTAGCCTCTCTATCCCCAGCCGTTTCGAGATTCATGTTTACTGTGTTGTGATTTTGAGTAAAATGAGACCTTCGGGTATCACCTCGTTTCCCACAGACGACGCCAATAATAAAACTAAAAGTGGATAAGGTTGGGATCTAGTATTTAGGTTTTGATGTGACTGATGGATAAAAGGTAGAGAGAGAGAGAAAGTAGAAAGAGAAATTATATTATTTGATGCCCACCTTCCTAGGAAAAAAAGGGGTTCCTTTTTAGAGTAGGTCAGGTGGTCCCCTTCTCCTATTTTTGTGTGGTCTTTCTATTTCAACATTTGTTTTTACATTTTAGTCCCTTACTCACATAGTATTTAATATTTGGGGCTATATTTTTCTCCATTTATTGTTACAAATTAATAGCTAATTAAATATATTATTTTATTTATTCCTTGTCGATCCCATCACCGAGCAGGCGGTTTATTTTCTCATCACGGTTCTCACTGGATCCGATGATAGTGAAGTACTTCGAACTTCTAGACCTCTGCCCTATGCAAGCAACACCAAATTTATGATTCACACTCCTGTAAGTGATTATGGCTTCTAGACTAAGCCAAACCCCTTTATCAATCAACGACATCATCACCATGACTAAACTTTCGAAGGAACCTATTTGCCTTTCTACTATCTCACACTTACTAATGATTTTAAAATTATCGATGATCGGCTCGAAGGTGACAATTTCTGAAAACAAAAATTTGTCTTTATATCTGGAGCTTGGGAGAATAGGAAATAAATATCCGAATAAAACGATTCAAAACTCAACCTTGTTTGCAGAAGCAACAGTAAGTTATCTTATCTTTTATTATACTCTTTATAGCTTATATTTAATTTTTCACACGTAATGCTACTGTACTAAGAAACTTCGAAGAGGTACAATGGTCGAAAGAAGGATGCAATAAATATTTTTGTTGATTTAGCCACTTGGGCAGAAAATGAATCGGGAAATGAGTTCTACTCAGCTTTTCAGCCCATAAACTTTAGCAATAGTTATTTGTGGAGGTTCTTCTTGGGTTTTGACCTCCTCGAAAATATAACGGAGGCACCAAACCTAGAGCTTCTTGTGAAGATATTGATAGCTCATGATGGTAAGGTTACTTTTCCTATGTGAAATAAATCTGACAGTTATCTGCCCTCGAAAAAAAAAGGGAAAAAGAAAAAAGCAGCTAGTACATTTGGTGCTAGCCCTTCAACTAATTTGAAGCCATAAAAGAATGAGACTAAGACCAAAAGGAAGAAAACTGAAGCTAGCCTTCCAATAATCGAAGAATGAGTCGAGGTTGAACCTTCTTCAAGAATAAAGAAAAATGCTTCCCCAAAGCAAAAGAATATTTCAAAAAATCCACCAGCTAAGAAAGCAGTAAATAATTATGAAGAAGTTGTCTTAAAAATGCCTCATTCGAATCTGAAAAAAATATATTGGAAGATCACCAAAGAGAAACTGCAGTGGAAGCTCACCAAAGAGAAACAACAGTGGAACATCATCGAGGAGATGACCACTTTATTTTTGACGAGCCCATTAGTACAGAGGAACTTCAAGACCTATACCAAGATATGGATCTGAGGGTCCAACAAATGCAACAACTTCAACAAATTGGCCATCAGGTTACTATTCCTGTTTTAACTGAAAGGCTAAATTCAAATCTTCCCCTGGATTCCTCATCCTCTGCTCTTATGCCTTTCAATAATCAAAGGTTCATCCCTATCCATGAGCCATCAGAAGAAGTTTTACTTGCACTAGAACCCTTTTCCAATCTTGAAACAGCAGCAAAGGCCATTTGAAAACCATGGCTACAGATATGGTCTGATATAAAAAAGATGTTGCTGCAGAGAAATTATGAGAGAAATATTTTGCAAACAAATCGAAGACCAATTTCATGTCTTCCAGGCTGACTAGTCGAAATTTATCAAAAGATTTATCTACCTCAAACTTCATTTATGTTTTGTGCATGAACAAAAAACAGAAGAGCTCAAGACTTCCCATCAGGCTGAGATGGATGAACTTTAAGCTAAACATACTAGGGAGATATCCGAGTAACAGAAAATATACTCCTCTCTTCAAGATTCTCTAAATAAAAGCGAAGGAGAAAAGAATAAGGTGATTGATGATATGGTTGCACTCAAGACAACACTGGAAGAAGAAAAACAAGCTGATATGCAAATTTCTAAGACTCAGTGTGGATGGGACACCATAGTTACAATAAAAAAAACAACGAGGAGCAATAAACAGTTACTTTAATCCGCAAATCCCATGTAGCCTTCTCAAAAGCAAATATGTCAAGCTTTTGGATATTAATCCACATAGATAACCGTCCTATTGAATCCTTCGACCATGTTCCAACTAACGCTTTCGAATAGACATAATCAGAAGAGAATGAAGATGTCATTAAGCAAGAAGGGAACTCCTCTGAAGAAAACTCCAAAGAGAATGATTGATTATTGTTTCTTTTTATCTTTATTTTGAAGTCAGCTTTTGTTGTTGATGACTTATTTCCGTGAATGCTTAACTTTTTGGCATTCAAAAATATATTTTTGTAAGATCATATTCTAACTTAAATGAAAAAATAATATTCTTCTTCTTTCGACAAGTCATAATAAACTCGAATTCTAATATATGTCACAAATATATTTGTAATTTGTCAAATAAAAATAGTACATTTAAAGAACGTTAATACCTCGAATATAATTAGTGTGTTTAGAGAATGTAGCACCTAGAATAAAACTAGTGCGTTTAGATACGTAGCGCCTCGAATATAATTTGTGCGTTTATAGATTATAACACTTCGAATATAATTAGTGCGTTTAGAGAATGTAGCACCTTGAATATAATTGTTGCGTTTAGAGAACGTGACACTTCAAATATAATTATTGCGTTTAGATAATGTGTTATTCCCCTCGAAGCGCAAAAAAAGCCATTTATCTATGGTAATTTTTCTAGGCACTCCAAAGCGACAACAAATATTATTCACAACAAACTTAATTGCATCCTTGGCTTTTGTACCAGATAATGGTTCAGTCTCAGCAACTATGGAAAGTAATCCACTGCCACAATGATCATTTGACGTCCTCTAGAAGCCATAGACAATGGTCCCACTAAGTCTATTCACCATCTGTCAAAAGGAATAGCTTTAGAAATAGATTTAAGTGGAACTGCTGGTTTATGAATACAATTGGCAAAAAGTTGAACATTATCAAAGCCTCAAACTAAGACCTTAACATCATTCATATTGAAGTCCAATAATAACCTGCCAACAAAACTCGATGCATCAAAGAAGGGAACTCCTCTGAAGAAAACTCCAAAGAGAATGATTGATTATTGTTTCTTTTTATCTTTATTTTGAAGTCAGCTTTTGTTGTTGATGACTTATTTCCGTGAATGCTTAACTTCTTGGCATTCAAAAATATATTTTTGTAAGATCATATTCTAACTTAAATGAAAAAATAATATTCTTCTTCTTTCGACAAGTCATAATAAACTCGAATTCTAATATATGTCACAAATATATTTGTAATTTGTCAAATAAAAATAGTACATTTAAAGAACGTTAATACCTCGAATATAATTAGTGCTTTTAGATAACGTGTTATTCCCCTCGAAGCGCAAAAAAAAGCCATTTATCTATGGTAATTTTTCTAGGCACTCCAAAGCGACAACAAATATTATTCACAACAAACTTAATTGCATCCTTGGCTTTTGTACCAGATAATGGTTCAGTCTCAGCAACTTTAGAAGATGTCATTAAGCAAGAAGGGAACTCCTCTGAAGAAAACTCCAAAGAAAATGATTGATTATTGTTTCTTTTTATCTTTATTTTGAAGTCAGCTTTTGTTGTTGATGACTTATTTCCGTGAATGCTTAACTTCTTGACATTCAAAAATATATTTTTGTAAGATCATATTCTAACTTAAATGAAAAAACAATATTCTTCTTCTTTCGACAAGTCATAATAAACTCGAATTCTAATATATGTCACAAATATATTTGTAATTTGTCAAATAAAAATAGTACATTTAAAGAACGTTAATACCTCGAATATAATTAATGTGTTTAGAGAATGTAGCACCTAGAATAAAACTAGTGCGTTTAGATACGTAGCGCCTCGAATATAATTTGTGCGTTTATAGATTATAACACTTCGAATATAATTAGTGCGTTTAGAGAATGTAGCACCTTGAATATAATTGTTGCGTTTAGAGAACGTGACACTTCAAATATAATTAATGCGTTTATATAATGTGTTATTCCCCTCGAAGCGCAAAAAAGCCATTTATCTATGGTAATTTTTCTAGGCACTCCAAAGCGACAACAAATATTATTCACAACAAACTTAATTGCATCCTTGGCTTTTGTACCAGATAATGGTTCAGTCTCAGCAACTATGGAAAGTAATCCACTGCCACAATGATCATTTGACGTCCTCTAGAAGCCATAGACAATGGTCCCACTAAGTCTATTCACCATCTGTCAAAAGGAATAGCTTTAGAAATAGATTTAAGTGGAACTGCTGGTTTATGAATACAATTGGCAAAAAGTTGAACATTATCAAAGCCTCAAACTAAGACCTTAACATCATTCATATTGAAGTCCAATAATAACCTGCCAACAAAACTCGATGCATCAAAGACTTAAAACCACAATGAGTTGAACCTTCACCACCATGCAACTCAGATAAACATATCGTCTCTTCAGAATAACAGGATTTATCCTCGGATTTATATCTAGGCTATGACATATTATTTCAGATAGAACTCCTATCACATCCTTTGTTTTCCAAGCGAAAACATCTAAATTATCAAAAAAAAATTATAACAACTGATCAGAAAACGATGTTCATATTTGTAAAGTCTTCCCATCAGGAAAAATATGCTCTTCAATGTCATCACTCACTGTTAAAGAACCCAAGTTTTCTCTCAGATCATCCATTTCCTCTTCATCCAAAGTCAACCTCCTTGGTTGCTATTCAACCATATGATTCTCAGAATTAGAACCTCGAACCCCGAGTGTTGTTGCATAACATTCTTTGGCCACTTTTTGGTCACTTTGAAACATACTGACATGATCTCTAATGATATATTTAAATATTTATGAATAGTTGACACAACATTATACATTCTAGAACGCCAAGATCTCCCAAAAATAGCATTGTAACTGGTTGGACATTCAACCACCATGAACAAGACTTGAACTTTCTTTTTAAACAGGTCGTTACCCAAACATACCTCACCTTCTAATACCCTAATCACCTGAGCTCTTACCCCTGTAAACCCAACTATAGTACGATCAAATCGAAAGCACCGAGGCGGATTATGCATCCTATCATACACAGATTTAAATAACACATTTTCATAACTCCCTGTATTACACGTCGAATTTTGACTCCATATATTTATGCCCCTATAACCATTGCATCCTCGTGAGGACCAGCTATTCCCCTCAAATCATCCTCATCAAACAAAATAAAAGGAGTATCATGTTTGCCATATAAATGAGTAGACATCCTTCCATCTACCTGAGTTGTTAAGCTGACAACATGTCTTTTCCTAGAATTATTAGTATTACCAGATATCAAATCTCCCTCAAAGATTGCTAAGGTATCAAAATACTCACATAAGCTTCGAACTCGTCTGTGCTCTATAAGTTCATCCACAATTATCAAAATTAATCCATATGGACCTGTATCCAAATATTTTGATGTTGCGTCAAAATCATCACATTTAGAATCTAAAATCATCAATGAACTTTCTTCTTTTGAATTCGGATTAGCAGTTTATTGTGTTGATATGCTCAGAATTTTTGATCCACTACTTTGCCTTTTAAGAAAATAACCCAATGTTTTGAACTGGACTAAATTAGAACTTGTATCTCATTCTTTAAAGCTATACCGTCTGCAGTGTCGTACCCAATATCATTATTGGTGTGGATTATTTTCAATTGAGGGTAATTTAGACATATGTTTTGTGGTGTTTCAAAGGTATTTAATGTTTAAGTGGTTTGTAGTGAGAGATTTGAGTTGTCTGGTTGTATTAAATGTTCATTACCCTCATTAATGAAAGTGGTTGGGTATTTATACCCTTAATTATTGGCCACATGGGGTTTCAGGTCAAACTTATGAAACCGGGTCGAGTTCAAAAACCCATTAGTTTATTAAGCAGATTAGCAATTAGCTTAGTCAAAAGGTGATTAGCTTTTAATACTTTAGTCCAGTTCAGATGGTTCAGTGGGTGGTTTTTGTCCGAATTGCCCCTATCCGGTTTCCACAGTGACTGGTGAAAATATCCGGACTAATCAGTAGCCCTTTTTTTAGGTTTTCTTCGAAGGCCTTTGGCAAGACCTAAAAAATTGCTTTTGGGCACATGTGACAGTTTCCGGACGGATTTAGTATTTAGTACAGGACGCATCCGGACTGAAAAACTCTTCATAAGTTCAAAAGTTTTGCCATGGATCGTGGGACACGTGTCACCTTCTGATTTGCCTCACCAACCGTTTTCCTCCTAGAATGGCGCTCCTACTAATCCATAAAAGCAACCTCTTCATTTAATACCCGTGACGTCAGCGCCGTTTTTAATCATTACTTTCATCTTTTCGTATTCTCCTATGTTTCTGGGTATCTTTTTGTTTCTTCAGTATAAATTACCTTCTTTTTCACTGTTTTACCATCTTCATTACTCTTTCATTTCTTTACTTCAAAGATTTTATCTCTCTTCTCAAAATCCTTATTGGTGTAATTTTATGTTTACAAGAAGAAACACACTTGTAAAAGGTGGGTGGCTTAATCTTTCGGAGTTAGAGAAGGCACAAACGCAAGAAAGGCGCATTGCTGCTGGTCTTCCAGTTTCTCCAATCAAAAATTCTGAAACACTAAACTCAGAGCCTGATCGAGGTTCATCTTATGCTCGAAGTTCCAAACCTAGAAGGTTATTTCAGCCAAGTCTTTCACCTATCGTCTCAGGCTCATCGGTTCAAGAGTCACAACCTATTGTCGAACAGGAGCAAGCAGTTACAAGTACCAAGAGACCCTCTCTATTCATAGCCATGGGATCGGATGCTGACATCTCCCCAGAAAAACTATCACTTCGACGAAGAGGCCGTTTAGTAAAAGGCCAGGCTGCCGTTCCACAGTCCAAATCTCCAAAATCACCCCCCCTAAGGCTGGGGCCAAAGACAAAGCTACAGGGTCAGAGACACCCATCAAAGTTCCTAAGGATAAATCATCGGGTCCGGAGGCTACTGGAACAAGCCTCCGAAATGAACCCTCCGGATCTGAGCCCTAGCCGGACACCAGACCACAAAGGGAAAGTGATGCTCAGCCATCCGGATAGCTTACGGAAACAACTACCAGCACCCCCCCCCCCCACCACAGAAAACTATCAATCCTTCCAGGGTAATGGAAGAAGTGATGGTGGAAAGTGTGGAAGAAGCCCCTTTTGAGACTGATGTCTCCGGGCAGACGAGTGAGACTGCCATTTTTAAGAAAAGAAAGGGTAAAGAGAAGCTGTGTTTAAAACATCCGGACCTGCCGGAGTGCCTTGAAGGAAAAGTGGGACCTTGCTTCCACAAGGTGAGTGTAAAGTATCTGCTTGCCATGCAGAATATTAACTATGCTTTCATTCACATTGTTGAGCTAGGCCGGATCTGGACGAAGTGGGGGATCCCAGAATCTGTTAAAGTGAGGATACCGGTTGATCCGGAGATGCCAATGGACTGTAAGCTAAGTGAAATAGTTTTCTACACAGAGTTGTTCAACTAGGGGCTTAGATTTCCCTTAGACCCAGAGATCGTCAGATATTTCCATCTGATAAAGCTCTGTCCAAGCCAACTGAGTCACAACGCTTGGTTCACTCTCAAGTCTTGTATTATGGCCCCCAGGCTCTCCGGAATCCCGCTTCTGATGGAGCAATTTGCTGCTGTAGCCAGCCTCTGCAAAAATCATATCATCCACTTCTACCATTACAACATGGGTGACAACTTTAAAGTGGTAGATGACCTACTTGAATTGGAGAAGAATTGAAAGACCAAATTCGTGTTTATTAGTGGTGTTTGGGAAAACGGGAAGAAGATTAAAGCTGGTGACAACCCAAGCATGCTTACCAGTAGGTGGAAAAGCACATGTAAATATGTCATCAGGTTTATCTATCTTTTCTTATAACAAGTTTGTTTATTTAAATGCTCTTCTTCTTTTTTGGGTAGTGCTGCCGAAAGAGTTCTCCGACTACTTGGAGGAGAGGCAGACAACTTGTGCCAACCTCAATGCTTGGGCTGCAGACAAGTGGGGAACTCGCTTCTATAATTGTTTCATTGTTGGCAACCTGGTAAGGTCCCACCTTTGAAACACAACCGGACGGAGAGACTTGTCTTGGGAAGAACTGACTACACCGCCTCCTCCGGGTGTCATTCTACAGAGGACAGATGAGAAGGATGGGAAGCTGGCCTTGCCGGGCAGAGCCAAGGCCCCAAGTAAGATGAAGGGGAAGAAAGGCAAGAAAAGGCCAGACGTAGCTGAAGTGAACCAAGGTGGTGTTGAGGAGATTGTCCCAGCAAGTCAAGAGGTGCAACACCAAGGAGCAATTGATGCGGCTTTGCTTTAAGTGGTGGAAAATGAAAGTACCAAAGAAGCAGTTGGACCTCCAAAACCCTCCAAAGGCTCCCAATATAGACCGAAAACGGGGAGCAGATGGTAGAGATATGGAAGCCAAGAAGAAGAAAATCTTCAAGGGGGATGAGGTAGCTCTCCGGCCTCCGGAGTCTCTTCCTCCGATCGACCCAACAGACCCAACATAAGCAGAGCAAATCCCAAGTGATTTTCACACCGGAGAGGGTGCCGGAGAGGATATTAACATTGATGGTGTTAACATCATTGGCCTTCAAGGGATTGGCCTTTACTTTGAAGACCTTGAGAAGGACGACTTTGTCGGACCTTACCTTCCCCCAAGCTCTTCGAACATTGTCACTTTTAATGGTAAATATTTTTCTGTTTCAGGAGATAAGAACATGGTGACTCACTCCTTGTTGAGCAATATTCAACCAGTGCTCAACTTGGAGAGACAAGTGCGAAATCAATCAGCCCTCATCAACACACTCAACTCATATAAAGAGAGCTTGTCTAACGACCTCCTTACTGCCAATCAAGATGCTGAGGCACTAAGGAGAGAGATTGAGGAGTTGAAGAAGGAGAAACAGGATTTGTCCCTCAAGTTAACCACTTCGGAGGGGGTTAACAAAAAACTTTAATCTAAGTATTCTGGCTTGGAGAAGGACCTCACTACTTCAAAAGAGGAGGCAAAAGTCAAAGATAATGTCATCCAGACCCTAACCAATGACAAAATTTCGCTCGAAAACGATGTGTCTAGAGTTAACCAGGAAAAAGATGATTTGATAAAAGAGCAGGAGAAAACAATTCAGGTGATGATCAATGTATACACCAAATAGGTGATAGATTCTCAAGAGGAGAGGTATGTAGAAGTCAAATCAAATATGGTCTTGCTCTTTCACCAAAAATTTCCGAAGAGGACACTTGGAGACTTGTGGCGATTTGTGGAGTACGAAGACCTTCCTCACCATACTATGGTCGATGGTGATAAGCACTACTATTCCAGTGGTTGGGATGATACTACTGATGAAGATGAAGGGACCGGAGAGAGTCTTAATGAGGATCCCAAAGACTTCAAGAAGAAACCAAGTGAGGTTGGGCCATCTAAGGACGCTCAGCCTTAATGTTTTTAACTATCTTTAAATTTTTGTGTTTAAACTAAAGTCCTTGGATGACCAAGGAATTTTTGTAACTGTGTCCGGCTCATGTCCGGATTTTTCTTCTAGAACTCCAAAGTCCTTGGATGACCAAGACACTTTTTCATATTTTAATATCATTCCCCGGTGTTAGCCGAGAAACTTTACCTTACACAACTCTTGCATTGTTTTATAGTTTCCCAATTTTGATGGCTAATGTTTAAACAAACCCTAGTTATTTTACAAGTATTTTAAAGTGAGAGTGTTGAAATTATCCGATAAAAAATGTTTAACTAGTCATCACTCTACCAAATCAATCCGGTCTGTCAATGATATTCTAAAAAAAACTATCAATCAAACCACTCCGAATTTTTCAAGTGGCATCGAATTTCATTAAAAAGCTCGGACACCTCATTAAAACCTCCCCGCGCCACCAGGGTAGGAAAGAGTATGCCCCCTAATATTTACATGGACTTTAAACAAGTAAATATTTACATAGTCTTCATTCGAGATACAACCGGAGGTGTTCAATGTTCCAGGGGTGATTCAAATCCTTTCATCTTTATCTTGAAGCCTGTATGTTCCAGCTTAAGCTTTTCACTTACCATATAGGATCCTTCCCAAGTTCGAGCTAGCTTGCCAAACTGTTTCGCCTTAGTATTTAGGAAGAATTTTCTCAACACTTTATCCCATGGTTGAAAATCCCTCCTTCTGACCCTGGAATCAAACGTGCTTCTCATCAAACCCTGATAGTGTGTGGCTCTGAGATGAGCCTTAACTCTTTTTTCTTCTATCAAGTCAAGTTGACTTCTGATTGCCACTTTATTAGCTTGTTCGGAAAAATTGTGGACTCTAAATGAAGGAAGAGTTTCTTCTATGGGAGCTATCGCATCCATACCATATACCAAGGCAAATGGAGATTCTTGTGTTGCAGCCCCGGGAGTAGTCTGGTAGGCCCACAGTACCTCTTGTAGATAGCTTGGTCACTTTCCAGTAGTCCCTTCTAAATTCTTTTTAAGACCAGACAGGATGGTCCTGTTAGCTACTTCAATTTGACCATTTGCCTGTGGGTGGAAAGGAGAAGAGAAGCAGTGTTGAATGCCTCTAGAGGCATAGAAACTCTCCACATCCTTGTTTTCGAATTGTGGCCCATTGTCTGTAGTTATCTTTTGGGAAACCCCAAACCTGCAACAAATATTAGACAGGATAAATTTTATAACAGCTTTCGAAGTAGTTCCTGCCAATGGGGCTGCTTCTACCCACTTTGAGAAGTAATCAATAGCAACAATTATAGTGTTGCATCCTCTGGATGCCGTGGGTAGAGGTCCCACCAAATCCAGCCCCCAACAAGCAAAGGTTATTGGCTCAGAAATTGACTCTAAAGGGACAGCTGGGATATGAATTTCATTACTGTATCTTTGGCATGGATCACACTTCTTCACCAATTCCTTGGCATCTTGCATTATGGAGGGCCAGTAGTATCCAGCCAACAAGACTCTTCTGGTTAAAGCCCTAAATCCACAGTGTGCTGATCCCTCACCATCGTGTAATTCGGAGAGCACTATTTGGGACTCTTCGATCCCCAAACATCGTAAGAGATGTAAAGAACATCTCTTAGGATGACAAACCCACGAGTTGTATACTTTACTTTCCTTTCCACTGCTTTTTCCGGAGGCAAGATGCCATCTGAGAGGTATTGAAAAAGAGGAAATCTCCAATCTTGAGGTTGATTTACTTGTATATTTAAACTTTCTTCGTCTTTTTTCTGATTGAGTTGAATGGATGGGCACTCTTGCACATGAATTTATAGGTAGGACTCAGAATAGGCTATGGTTGCCAAGGAGTCTACTAGCGTATTTTCTGTTCTGTTCGGGGTCGCTTGAAAACTCTTGGTGAAACAAAGGGCCACCAAATTAGGCACACAACAAACAACACGAAACACACAAACTCCTACCCGAAACTCACAATTAACAAAAAGAAAGTGGCAAGAAATCTGAAGAAAACCCCAGAAATCTTGAAGAAAAACCTAGAAATTCTGAGAAATAAGAACACCAACTTGTTTTTCTTCTTTCTTTCTTTCTTCGAAAAATGGATTGTTGGATTTCGAAAAACGCTACGGATGACGAGTTCGAGAAACTCGTGATCAGAATGAACCCTCCTAAGGTTAGGATTGATAATAATTCGAGCAGGAAAACGACTTTGATTAAGGTGGATAGTGCGGATAGTGCGAACAAACGAGGAAGCTTGTTAGAAGTTGTTCAGGTTTTGACTGATATGGATCCTATTATTCTCAGAGCTTACATCTCTTCTGACGGTGGATGGTTCATGGATGTGTTTCATGTTACAGATCAACATGGGAACAAAGTATCTGAAGATATCATTGCTGAAAGAATTCAGCAGTCACTTGGGCAACGATCGTATAGTTTTCGATCAATAATAAAAAGATCAGTCGATGTGAAATCCGCATCTGGACACACTACAATAGAGTTAACCAGTACAGACCGGCCTGGTTTACTTTCAGAAGTATTTGCAGTTCTAACCGACCACCACTGCAACGTCGTAGCCGCAGAAGTCTGGACGCTCAACTCTAGAATGGCCTCAGTTGTTTACATCACCGATCACGTATCCACCATGTCGCCGATCCACGATCCAGATCGACTCGCCAATATCCAACAGCTTCTCCTATATGTATTGAAAGGCGACCGGGATGAAAGGAGTGCTAATACCGCTCTATATGTGGGGTCAACTCATAAAGAACGCAGATTGCATCAGTTGATGTATGCTGATCGCGATTATGATATGAATTATATTGATAGCACGGTCCGGTCAACAACCGAACGGATCAAACCGCTTGTAACTGTTGAAAATTGTACTGATAAGGGTTACACTATGGTGAATGTAAAGTGTCCCGATCGTCCTAAGCTGCTATTTGATACTGTGTGTACGTTGACCGATATGCAATATGTTGTTTATAATGGCACTGTTATAGCTGAAGAACCAGAAGCTTTTCAGGAATACTACATTAGGCATATGGATGGATGCCCGATAAGTTCAGAAGCGGAGAGGCAAAGGCTGATTCAATGCTTGGAGGCTGCTATTAAGAGGCGAACTTGCGAGGGAATAAGATTAGAATTTTGTGGCGATGACCGAGTATGTCTTCTATCGGACGTGACTCGCATATTTCGAGAAAATGGATTATCAGTTACAAGTGCGGAGGTTACAACTCGAGGAGCGCTAGCTGTGAACGCCTTTTACGTGACAGATGCTTCAGGAAATCAAGTGAAGAGGGAAACAATCGAATCGGTCCGTAAAGAAATCGGCCACTCTATCCTTTTGGTGAAAGATGATGCCTTGTCTAAATCTCAAGAAACCGGTAGATTTTCTTTGGGAGATCTATTCAAATCGAGGTCGGAAAAGGTTCTTTACAACTTGGGACTGATCAAGTCTTGTACTTGAAACAGGTTTTACTTAGTTAGTTAGTGAGTCAGTCAGTTAGGGTTGGTGGTGTGTTGCTATGTAAAAAAGGTGGTTTGGGTATAGTTTGGGAAGCAGCTTTTAGTGGTAGACAAAAGAAAAGATGTGTTAGAAGAAATTACAAGTTATAAAACCCACTAGCTACTACACTGTAAAGCTTACGTTCTTCAACTATGTTTTATCGCTTTGATAAGCTTTCTTGTAAAAAAAAAAAAAAGTGCCACTTTTTGCCTCGGATTGACCTTGTGCGTGATAGATAAGAAGCTGAGAATCGCTCATTAACCTAACATTTTTGGCTCCACAAATTAGAGCTAACTTCAAGCCAGCTATAGGAGCTTCATATTCGGACTCATTATTGGAAGCCCTGAAAGCAAAACATATAGCATGGTACATTTTATCGTCGTACGGAGAGGTTAAACATATCCCAGCACCACAACCCATGGTACTTGATTCCACATCAGTCCGGAAAACCCATACTTTTTTAGTTTTTTCACCTCTAGCTTGTTTAGTGTCTCTGTCCGAATGAAATTCAACTAGGAAATCAACAATAGTCTGAGCCTTGACCGTTGTTCGAGGGGAAAAATCAATATCATAGTCTCCCAGCTCCACTGACCATTTGGTCATTCTGCTTGAAACATCTGCCTTTTGAAGAACGTTTTCTAAGGGAAAAGACATCCGGACAACGATAGAATGAGACTGAAAGTAGGGCCTCATTTTCCTAGCAGCAATTACTAAGGCCATTGCTAATTTTTCAAGTTTTAAATACATTTTTTCTGCATCTATCAAGCTCTTGCTCATATTGTACACCGGACGAGGATAATTATCCACCTCCCTTATTAGCATTGCATTTATGGCACAATTAGAAACCGCTAAGTATATGTAGAGTGTCTCTCCATCAACAGGTTTAAACAAAGTTTTAAGGGAGGATAAGTGCTTCTTAATTTCATCGAAAGCCTGGTCGCACTGTGGAGACCAGTTAAATTATTTTGCACCTTTTAAAGTTTAAAAAAACAGGACACACATATCCGAAGACCTCGAGATAAAATGGTTTAGAGCAGCTAACCTCCCTGTCAATTTTTGTACTTCTTTAATATTCCGAGGAGGCTCCATCTGCAATAAAGCACTATGCTGGAACTTTCCCGGACTTAACTCTGAAAAAACACTTTTATGGATTCAACTTTAAATTTACTTTCATCAAGTTGGCAAAAGTTTCTTGAAGATCTGCTAAGTGTAGCTCTTCTTCCACACTTTTTACCATCATGTCATCGATGTAGACTTCCATGTTTCTTCCAATCTGATTAGCAAAAGCCTTGTTCACTAGCCTCTGATAAGTAACCCCAACATTCTTTCACCCAAATGGCATCACCTTGTAACAGTGGAGGCCCCTATCAGTAACAAATGTAGTGTTTTCTTGATCCTTCAGATCCACTTGAATCTGATTATACCCGGTGAAGGCACCCATAAAGGACAATAGCTTGTTCCCAGATGTGGAGTCCACCAACTGATCAATTCGGGGGACCGGATATAGGTCTTTTGGGCAAGCTCTATTGAGATCTGTAAAATCGATGCACATACGCCACTTTCTATTTTTCTTCTTCACTAACACCGGATTGGCTGTCCATAAAGACTACTGAGATTCCTTTATGTGCCCCATCTTGGTAAGCCGGTCAACCTCTTGAACTATGACATCAGATTTCTCCTTAGAAAAAGCTCTCATCTTTTGTACAACAGGCGTTATATCCCTCCGCATGGATAGTTGGTGTGATATAATATCTGCTGGTACTCCGGTTACATCAGCATTGCACCGAGCGAAAATATGTTGATGGTCTTTCAAAAAAGCTAACACTTTACTATTTAATTCCGATGTCATCTTGGACCCGATTTTGACATTTCTTCCTTCAGCCAGAGAGTGAGTTTCAACTTCTTCAATTGGTATTAAAACACCAGGGGTCTCTCTGGGGTCATCAATTTCACCCTCTACCCAGAGGGCCCCTCAAATTGCTAATCCTCACTGATTCAAATTGCCCCCAAAGTTCGAGGGGCCAGTGTTGTTGCATATCACTCCCTTGCTATATTTTGACTACTTCGGACAACTCCCACTTGTCCTTGCACGACGTATTTTAAACATTGGCGGACTGTTGAAGCCACAGCATGCATCCTGGAGAGCCAAGATCTCCCCGAAATGGCATTGTAACATGTGGGACAATCCACCACAATGAAAAGTATTCTGACCATCTTCTTAAAAGGGACCTTGCCCAACAAAACCTCTTCTTCAAACTCCCCGATTACATCAACTGAGCTTCCAGTGAAACCCACAATTGACCAGTTTGAATCCTGAATCACTGCTGGATTCTTCATTTGTTTATAGAAAGTTAAAAAGAGGATATTGGCCGAACTGCCGGTGTCCACCAAAATTCGTCTAATGTCATTGCCCCCAATGGATGCTCCTATCACAGTAGCATCTTCATGGGGACTAGCTATATCTCTCAAATCATCTTCATCAAAAACAAAGAAGGGAAAAGGAATTTGTGATTGATAGGAAGTCATGCCTCCGTCCAATTGAGTAGCCAAAGTATGGACATGCCTCTTCCTTGAAGAAGTAGTTGGTGCAGTCATGGTGTCCCCTCCGAATATGGTAAGTGACTCAAAAACGTTGATGAGCCCGGACACCGTCTTGTTGTGTTCTGTGATAACACCCACCTTATTCCGGGTTGGATTAGGATCCAAATACTCTGACTCCACATCGAATCTTTCAATTATCACCATAGCTCCATCTGGAGCCGAAGTCCCTATGTTGTTTGTTGGGCCAGTCCGGTGAGCATTATCAGGCCTATTCCCACTTCTTCTTTTTACATAAGCCCCCAACTTCCCTCTCTCAATCAAATTCTTCACTTCTTGTTTCAACGCGATGCAATCTTTAGTGTTATGGCCAGTATCATGATGACACTGACAGAAACAATTATTACGACTTTCCCTTGGAGATTGTAATCCAACCGACTTTCTAAAATGTACTTCGTCTTTTGTTTTGTCATAAATAGTGGCTACATTTTCTTTCAACTCAGAATACCACTCCAGTTGAACCCAAGGTCCTCGCTTATTTCTAGATTGCTGGCTCTGAGCTGGTGCAGCTGGGTGGGATTGAGCCTTGGCCCTATTATGACCCTGTCCGACTTCCTTGGCCTTGTACCCAGACTGATTCTAGTTTTGATTTGGTGCAGCTGGGATAGATCTCACTTACCAGTGCACCCTGGTTTTATTTGTTTCATCCACATTAATCTGTTTTCCGACCTAATTCAGTAAACCACCCCACGTCATGGCCTTCTTCCTCGTTACTGAAGCAGCCAAATTGCCAGGGTTAAAACCTTTCTTAGAGAAGTTATTGCTACTTGTTCAAAGTAATCAGCTAATCCATTTTTGGTGTTCACAAAGAGACTTATATATTCCTTCAAAGATTCATTTGGTTCTTGGGCACAATGGATAATAGTGTCTCTATTGCCCTTCACTTCCTTACTTCCAACGAACTGCCTCCGAAAGGCCACCCAAAAAGTATCAAAATTCTTGATGCAGCCCTGTGGCAGACTATTGTACCACTTCAGAGCACTCCCCATAAAAGACTGGGAGAACGCTCGACAAAGTAACTTATCATCGTCGTCAAAATTCATCATAAATTTTTTGAATTGATCCAGATGGTTATCTGGATCTTTACTCCCATCATATTTCTCCATCTTTGTGTTGTCAAACCTCTTAGGAAGGTTTCCGGACAGTATCTTGGAGGAAAATGGAGATTGTCTCCAATTCCGGCCACGACTAAACACAGTATCCTCGTTGGGAGTTGCAAAGATACCTGGTTCATCATGAAAGGCAAAAGGATCCATCAATAACAGTTCTACATGTCTCCGGCCATAGCTGTGGCTATGAGACGACCCTTTACCCATATGCCTCTTTAACCTTCCATGCCTGTCCCTCTTTCTTGAATATTTTTTGACCAACTTTTGTTTCTTCTTAGAACGGCCTTCATCACTGCTGGATGATAGGGATTCTTCAACTCCATCTTCGTTCGAGGAGCTACTAGAAGATTCTGAGTCTGAATCTGAGCTCTCCACCGGTTTAGACCGATTAAACTTCTTTGAGCTAGCATGAGTCTTTTTAGTGCTCACGTGGGTCTTTGATGGCTCATGCACTCTTGGAGCGCTAGCTGTGAACGCCTTTTACGTGACAGATGCTTTTGACTTTTGACTTTTGACACTTTTGACTTTTCTTTCACGCCCATCTCCGCCCGTTTAGCAGCACTCAAGGCTTCTATCTCATCTTTTAATTTGTCTTGCTCCTCGATCGTATATTCATCGTTTTCTCCCACTACTTCTGCCAAAGCTGGTGGCACTTCTTGCTCGTTCGGATTTATCCGAACTAGTTTTTCTTGATGGTTTCGAATGCAAAATTCAAGCACCTTCTTCTCCCACTGTGGTCGCCAATTTGGTGTGGATTATTTTCAACTAAGGGTAATTTAGATAGATGTTTTGTGGTGTTTCAAAGGTATTTAATGTTTAAGTGGTTTGTGGTGAGAGATTTGAGCTGTCTGGTTGTATTAAATGTTCATTACCCTCATTAATGAAAGTGGTTGGGTATTTATACCCTTAATTATGGGCCACATGGGCTTTCGGGTCAAACTTATGAAACCGGGTCGAGTTCAAAAACTTATTAGTTTATTAAGCAAATTAGCAATTAGCTTAGTCAAAAGGTGATTAGCTTTTAATACTTTAGTCTAGTTCGGATGGTTCAGTGGGTGGTTTTTGTCCAAATTGCCCATGTCCGGTTTCTACAGTGACTGGTGAAAATATCCTGACTCATCAATTATAATACTTGCAAAATCTGTTGTTGCGCTATTCTCTCGGTTTGTTTATTAGAGCTAGTTTTTTTAAAGCTTACATGACCTATAGACTTTTCATAAATTGCAGCAACATTCTTATTTAAATCAACATAATACTCTGGCTTTATCCACTGATTTGGTCTTGGTCTTTGAAACTAACAACCTGTAAATTGAGTTGGAAACCCTCCAGTTTGAGGAGAAAATTTGTTGTTATTCTCTAAATGAGGTGGTTGATAGTTCGAAGAGTGTCCTTAATTATTTGACACCTTTCCCAAATTATTTTGACTAGGTCCAACCCTCATCAAACCCGACTTGATTCTTCCACTTTTGGTCTTCGACTTGAGCCATAAGTGCTCCAAAAGTTAATGCTCCTTTATTTGTTGTTTTATTTTCCAAATCACCTGGTAATAACCCTTGTCAAAATGCAGCAATAGCAACCAGCTCTTCACAATTATCCAATCCTGTTTTTTTAACATAAAAAGCTTCGTATAGTCGTTTAATTTCTCTCAGACAGCTTGCTTACATTGTATTATTCTATCTCCATTTGCACGCATTTATTTGTTTCCCAAAAATTGTCGTCGGAAAGTTGTATAGAAATATATAAAGATGGTAATAGATCCCCTCGAAATCCTGTTATACCACTGCAATATTGTGTCCTTGAATTTCTGAGAAAAAGCTATACATACCAGCCTGTCATCATCTTTGAAGTTTATCATATAGTTCTTGAATCATTTGATGTGATCATCAGGATCATGCATCCCATTGAATTTTTTGAACTTATAGATATCAAAATGCTTCGGAAGAGCAATGGACCTTTTTTACAACTGTTAAATGATAATTTCTCAAGTCTACTTCTTGTACGCACGAGTTATCTCCTCGTGTTCCCATAATATCATACAGATTCCGATCAACTACACATGTGTGTTGGTTAGATGTATTCCCTTCACACCATTCAGTTTCCCTCAAACAATGAGGCACATTTTCTCTTTTTGGTTTATATTCCTTACGCAATTTTTGAGGTCGGCCTCTTTCTCCTTTCGAAGATCCCCGATACCTCTTTTGCTTAGATGATCCTTCCTCAGATTGTGAGGTATCAAATTCATCATCACTAGATATAATATACTTGTGTTTGTCTTTCATTTCTTTTCGTGAAGTACAATGTTCTTTATCAGACTCAAAAATGTGTTTTCTTTCGATTGCTTCGAATCTAATGAGTTGTATATGATCGATCAGATTGATTTTCCAGGTCGTATTTCTCTTTAACTTGTCGTACCTTAGATTTTAGCCTTCCTGACTGAATATACTATTCTCTTTGAACATACTTGTCATTTAATGTTGTTATTTTATCCAACAACTGATTCATCTGATCTTCAATATTTGAATGACCTTGCACATTGGAATTTCATCTTCTTTACTTTCTTCCCTACGTAAATCAGAACTCGAAGTTTTAATTGCTTTTTGAACCGTTGGATCATCTTCGTTTCATGGTTCCATATCGATCTAGAGCGATATATTTACGCAAGAACTCTACAATTTATGGGTTTTTTATATGAAATCAAGGTAACAATCGAATAGAGCTCCCACTGTGGTCACCAATTTGTTAAGTGTGAATCTCGTTTATTGAGAGAGAAAATATATAAAGAGTTTAATTGTAGAGAGAGAAAGTAGTAGAGAAAGTAAAATCAGTCTAATGAAAAAGTGTCACCATTTATTTATAAGCGCGCAAGACATTTAGACATATGAGTAAATTGCACTTCAACCCCCTATATTATAAGTAGTCTAAATAACATTTTTCAACTATACAAATTATCACATACAACCTTATTTGTATTACATTTGGCCTTCTAACATTTCATATCCTTATCATAATTAAATGAGAGAGATACTTTTTATAAATAGAATATTCATTCCATCAATAAAGACTCTTAAATTTTTATTATTATTTAAACGTCTATTATTTAATTATTTTATTTGTCTCCGATATTATGTTTATTTATTTGAATATCGTTTATTCATTTGTTGATTATTCCATCATTTACTTTTGGATTTGAATTAACAAGGAATTTATATCATTATTTGGTGTCGATTACGACAAACAATGTTACTCTAAAGTTTGTGCTTTTGTGTTTTTTTTTGTCCAATAATTTGAAAAGCCACATCAAAAAGTTTGTGCTTTTGTGTTTTTTTTTGTCCAATAATTTGAAAAGCCACATCAGAAGTATTGGATATCAAATAACGCATAGATTTGAACCTTACCATAAACGATGACATGATTAATGAGACTACCAAAATTTTGATTTCGGCCTAACATTTTTGTTGGTTCATCTTCTCGTTTGGTCACATAATGGTGGCAAATGGTTCAAGAACCGCAGTTCAAAGCTGGAGAACTGTTTATAAACCAACGGGTAAACTGCAAAACTGGTATATTAAGACTGCGAACCGCAAAGACCGCAAACCGTTAGGACCGCATAAGGAGTAAACCGCCAGGACCGCAAACCGTTAGGACCGCAAACCGTTAGGACTGCAAAACCGCAGTTTATTTGTAAAAAACCGCGGTTTATTTGTAAATATTATAAGCGTTTTAATTATTTTATAACCAAATCATATCTTAAGTTATATTTAAAAAATATTGAGATATTGCATATGGTTATAAAATTATTATTATATTTTGGTTAGTATTAAGGGAAATTGTACCTAAGGTACCCACTCAACTATTTTATTGTCATCTAATACCCAAGGTTTGATCAATTGTCACTTAATACCCAACTCAACTACCTAATTATCACATAGTACCTAACTTTATTTTAATACCCTAACTACCCTCACCATTCATGAACAACCGCGTAACCAAAATTTCTCTTTCCTTCTCTTTTCTACTTTTTCTTTTTATTTTATTTTTAAAAGATCCGTATCTTTCGAACCGGAGCTCGAAAAAAATAAATGAAAGTACCATCACTTTTGTTTTTTTAAAACGAACAAAACTAGATCCATTGATGATATTTTTTGATTTTTTTTAAATAATAAAATTTCACCAGTAACAATTCGCATCATATCATGAGAATTGTTCACGGAACCCAGAGTTGCAAACAATTCGCATCTTATCATGAGAATCGTTCAGAAATCCTAAGAGTTGCAAGCAATTTGCATCTTATCATGAGAATCGTTCAGAAATTGCAAGCAATTCGCATCTTATCATGAGAATCGTTCAGAAATTGCAAAAAATTCGCATCTTATCATGAGAATCGTTCAGAAATCCTGAGAGTTGCAAGCAATTCGCATCTTATCATGAGAATCGTCCAGAAATTGCAAGCAATTCGCATCTTATCATGAGAATCGTTCAGAAATTGCAAGCAATTCGCATCTTATCATGAGAATCGTTCAGAAATTGCAAGCAATTCGCATCTTATCATGAGAATCGTTCAGAAATTGCAAGCAATTCGCATCCTGAGAATTGTACCAGTTTGTTTTTTTTTTACCAGCGCGCGTATATTTGGTCGGGGGTATTTTTGTCCAAATTTCAATTCGAGGTACCAAGTGACACTATCCAAAAAACGGGTACCATTGGGTAATTACATAGTTGAGAAGGTATTTACTCGTACTTTTCTCTATTAATTTGTTTTGGTTATTAATATTTTAAGTGTTGTCCAGAATTTTAAATATTATTTATGTTATTATTACATTTTGAATATTATTATTATTATTATTATGTTTTGGGATCCAATAATAATAGTGTTGATATTATGTTACAAACCAAAACTATATCTTATCATGTTAAAATATTACAAATTTATGGTTATAATTTTAATATCACATTTTGAATTTTATTATTGTGATTTGGTTTTAAATATTACAAGTGTTATTTATTATTTTTAAGTTATATTGTTATAATTTTAATATTACATTTTGAATTTTATTATTGTGATTTGGTTTTAAATATTACAAAATGTTATTTATTATTTTTTAAACCAAAATCATATTTTATCATGCTAAAATATTACAAGTTATATTAAAATATTAAATATTACAAATGCTAAAATATTACAAGTTATATTAAAATATTTAATATTACAAATGCTAAAATATTACAAGTTATATTAAAATATTTAATATTACAAATGCTAAAATACATTTTTTAGTCTTTTCTCGCTAACCATTTTTTTAAGTCGCAAAACTTTCTCAACAGTAACTCTAATTTGTAATTGATCTCCCAAAGCTTGTCCTCGAGTCTCACGATTAACCTTACTTAACGCAGCAGCAATCAAATCGATCATCTTCGTCTTCGTACTAAGACTTTGTTTAGGAACAACGGTCTTACTTTTAGTTATAGTCGGGTGTTTGACACTTCGTGTTACCTTGTCGACCATTTTAGAACTAAAAGTTGGTTTGGCGGTCTTACTCAAAGTCGTACGTGTAGTATTAGCAGGTTTGACGCTTTGTCTTTCCTTATCGGAAATTTTCAAACTAAAAGTTTGTTTGACGGTCTTACTCATATTCGTAAGTTCAGTGGCAGATTTGACGCGTCATGTGATCGGATCCCTCTCGGATGGAGGAGACATCATAAAAGAAGAAAATTCCAAAAAATCAGTTTTCGGAGTTGCTTGTCCTAACCTGTTGTTGAAGCCACAAAACGTCATTAGGAATTTGAGATAATCACAAATAATAACTAATAAAAACTAATAACAATTATTTTTTGGAAAAAAATCTGACTAATTCGAAAATAGAACTACAATATGTAAAATAAGAAAGTTAAGTTTTATAGAAAATCTAAAACAAGTAGAGAGATTTAGAGAAATTTATAGTAGATTTAGAGAGTGTCTGAGGTTGGAGTTGGGGTCTCCTCTATTTATAAGGGAGGCCCAAAAAAAAATCGAAAATTCTGAACAAAAAAAAAATGTCCGGACCATCCGGAGATTCGTCCGGACGCCCGGATGGCCCAGACACCTGCTACGGCTAGTTAAATCAAACTAGCCGTAGTGCTTTTGAACGTGCGGACCATCCGCACGTCTGACCGGATGGTCCGCACGGGTGACGTCATCCGCAGCTGATTTGTTTTTAAAAAAAATATTTTGTATAAAAAAATTATAAGTGTATGCATTTTAAACTATTTAAAAAAAATCAAAACTCTATATATAGGATTTCGAACTAATATTTTAAAATAAATAAATAAAATTATATAAATAGGGAATTCGAACTATTTTTTTTTTAAAAAAGATTATAACTCTATAAATAGGGAATTCGAACTATTATTATTTTTTAATAATTTTAGTACTTTTATAAAAAAGAATATATGAAATTCTCTAGATTATTGAAAGAAATTTTATATTATTAACCCTTCTTTTTTTCTACTTTATTGAAAGAAATTTTATATTATTAACAAGTTAATTTGGATCATGATTATTCTATTGATAATGTAAAAATTAATATCTGTGTGGATTGAATCTATCGATTATCTATTTTTGATAAAAATAATTTTGTTACTATTCATTTTCCATTAGAATATATAGTTTCTATTGTTGATAATGTTAATCTCATAAATAAATATATTTAATTAATTATATTTAATTATACCATCGGAATATCATTCCTTTTTAGGAACCAAATTACACGTAGTTGATATTTTTGAATTTATTTCACAACCAAATTACATTATTTACGCAATTGGAACATAATCAAAATTTATACAATTTTAAAAACTTTAAATTTATACTTCAAATATTGAATAATTGGAAAAAATAATCATAATATTAAATAAAACATCTTAATTACATAAACATATTAAATATCTAGTAATATTAAACATTGAAAGTTGTAATCAAAATACCATTAGATTAGAAAATAAAATATCTTAAATACATAAATATAATCAAACATATCAAAATCAAATTACGTAATGGTTTGATTATAGAATTTCGATTAAAATGATAACATATTTAAATTAAAATACATTAAATAGCATAATTAACTATACATATCTCAATCATTGAAATTAGATACCATTAAAACTTACAAATCAATTTTAAATAACATTATAAAATATTTTGATAAACAGTTCCTAAATGGTTAATTTAGTGGTTAAACTGCGAAACTGACCTATTAAAACGGCAAAGCAAAACGTAATGACCGCAAACCGTTAGTTACACAAACCGCCAAAACCGCATAAAGAGTAAACCGACAGGACCGCGGACCGCCAGAACCGCAAACCGCGGTTCTCTATTAAACGGTTCCGATGATTCGCGGTTCAAACCGTTTGCCCCTATCTGCACATCATTCAACTTAAACAACCCCATTGGCCAATGACTTTGCATAGCAGCACAAACCCGTGGGTTCAACTTCTGGTTTTAACTATTACGATGGTTCAACGGTTGGCTACGGTTATCTCATATTCTTAGTTTTCCCTAACAGTTCCCACCACGTGTTTCTAATAATTGACAAAATATCTACGTACGGTGGAAGACATAAATTTTAAGATTTTGTATTTCTTGACCGCTTGTTTGCAAATTATAAAATTGAGGGTCCTTACTTCAAGAGCCTGAAGGGAAACTAACAAGCACGACTTAAATCAATCATCCTCTGGACAGGTGGAAAACGTTTTACCAACCAAAAAAACAAAAGGAAAAGCGGGACCCCAACATCAAAGCATTCATCCGGCATCAAAAAAGCAAGATTTAGAGAGGCATGCATTTTTTGCCAGGAGCATAGGCCAATCGTTGCAGCTAGTACCTTAAGTTAGCCTTGAGAATAGTAACTTTCCTTTAATCATGTGCTTCAGCTGAACCTCCGACTGCAGCTTGATCCTTGTCGAACCTCTAGCAACAACATGGAGCAAGGCCGAACCTCAATAACTTAAGACTCTAACAAATCCTCCAGACTAGAGTATAAACCTAAACCTTCGAAAGCATCGTAGAGCCCTTCTGAATATCCAATAGTAATATGGAGCAATACCGAAGCTTCGAGAACTTGGAGTCCAGCGGAACCTTTAATATGGAGTATAATTGAACCTACAAAAGCGACCTGAAACCCTATCAAACCTCCAGTGGCAACCTGAATTAGTGTTGAACCCTCAGCAGCTTGGAGTCCAGCAGATCCTCCAGCCTAGAGACGAGTTGAACCTTCGAGAACAGCCTAAAGCCATGTCGAACCTCCAATAGCAACCTTGAATAATTCCAAACTTTTAGCGGTATAACGGCTAGCAGAGCATCCAACTTGGATTCTAGACGACCTCCGATAATATCTTGAAGCCTTATTGAACCTCCAACATAAACTTGGAATGCAATTAAATTTCCATCAACAACTTAGAGCCCATCTAAGAATGAATAACTATTTAGAGTCCAGCCAAATCTCCAGAATCAACCCAGAATCCATCATAATCCATAATAAAAGATTAAAATCTAGCAGAGCCTCCAACGCGGAGCTCAGCTGAACCTACAACAACAGATTGGAGACTAGCTGAACCTCCAACAACAAGATAGGGTCCAGTTGTTCTCTCAATATACCTTGGAGCACCATCTACCCCACAATCGGCTAACTAAACTCATCAAACCCTTCAATATATTCCACCAAACTCCAAAACAAAATCAAATATTACTTAGTACCAGCAGACAGTCAAGCAAAACCTGCAGCCAATCGTTGGGGGACCGGAAATGGAATCCCTTCATACGTACAGCTTAGACATATAGGTCACCGTACATTAACAAACATAATAGAACCACCACCAAAAAATGGTTGGGCCAGGACACCATCAAGCATACCTTTTTGTTGAGCAAATGAATCATGCATGACTATGATGAGGATCACCAAGATTAAGATTCCTCGTTGGCCCAAAAAATCTTGTTCGGAGACCTAACGCCTAGCTAAAAAAGCCACAAGATCGACACATACAACAACAAGGGGGATCCACTGCATCACATCAAGCAGTTCAACAACAAAATAACAAACTCCAAGACCGTTTGCAAAATAATATGTATTGCATTTCAATGATATTGTGAGGTAATGCTTTAACTTAGTTGAGCATCTTACCACCCAAAAGTATAAAAAAAAATTCAAGATGATGTCCACGGCATTTTGCAATAACTTTATCAGATCTACGATCATAAAGTGATGAGGGGATTACATCATTCACTACAAATAGTGGTCTAATAAGTTACTCAGGGAATGCACTCGACGATTCGTAGACCCATAGCGACTTACAGGATTGTCACAACCCCGTGGCAGTTGCAGCATATATACAAGAAATGCTATGAAGACCATTTAAGGAATGAGACACCCATGGAATGCCTCGACGATTCGTGGACACAAAAAGCGACTAACATGATTTTCACAACTTGATGACAGTTGTAGCCTATAGACAAATAGTTGTGCCAAGAAAACTATTGGAATCCATAATGAAAAAATAGATCTTTAGTTTCAGAGATCTGATCATCCAGAAGTTCTTCAGTTTTAGAAATTGGAAATGCCATAATATATAGGAACAATTTACTCCAAATGCTTATACTTCTCACCATAGTCTAGCAAGAGGTAACAACCCACTGAGAGTTGTATATATGAATATTAAACAACAACAGAATGCTCCCTGACATCATAAAGAGAAACCTATTAAACTAAGGTTTCCAAGGAGAAATTTTTGAGGAAGAATACCCCACGACAATACTAACCACAATAGCGTACAGTGGACAGACTACCCACCACACGGTTTATTTACTGAATTAATAAAGAACTTCGAAACTACTTATAATAAGACAAAAATTGATGTCCATTACAAAGACTGGACACGCTACTAGTACCCAAAGAACACGTAGAGAAGAATATGCACCATAAGTTCCATGGAGTCTTCAGAGACCATAAAAGAGATTATGAAGCTTCATAGGACAAAATACAACACTTGGTTTCTTTGAATTTGTGAAAATAAATAATGGAAACGGACCATGACGTGCTTCGTATCTATTCTAACACTTCGGTCGGCTGAGAACCCATACAAAGATATGATAGGTAAGGAACCTCTAATAATGGAGCCAAAAGTGTTCAAAACCAACCCAAATATTGAAATTTTAGATGATGAGTATATAGATTTTGGCCTCAATCGACAGGTCATTAGATTAATCGTCGGTGGAGGTATTCTTTTTAAAGTTTCACACAAGTTTAGAACATGTGAAGCAAGCTTATAACAAAGTACAAGTACCAGGGTCATACGTCTTCACACTTTTATCGTAACCCATATTATATATTCAAAATTTATAAAAGATGATTTTAGAGGCATCCCTACACCATACCATGATATCTTGTTGATTACAATCGAATTGGCAAAATTAAAAGGTAATCGTGTCATGATCGACACATACGACAGGATGAAAGGCTCCTCAATATTTATCCCATCTTAGTGGGTCTTAACAGGTTCAATGGGCCTGATGCAAACATACTAGAAGAACTCATGTTAGACCTCATTATTGACAAAGGATAACTCAAGAAAAAAGTGTAGTGTCTCTCTATACCCGAGAGGCTAGCTTGTCAAGTGATGGTTGTATATGACATGCACGAAAGGCCAGCATGCTATTCGATGGTCCTGATGAATATTTTGATAATGATTTTGCGAGATCATTGTCTTCTTTGGCAGAATGGTTACAAAAATGAAGACAACAAATAAAGTTCAACACCCGATTATACACCCGACTATTCTCTTATTAATCGGAGCCAAAAGTGCTTAATATTATTCTAGGATGGGTAAATATTTTAATACTTATATTTATTTATTATATTATTTAATTTATATTTTATATATCGTAAACCTTTATTTTTTAATTTGTTACACTCGACAGGGTTACGTTTTTAGGTGCACTATTTGATATTAAGATTATGAGATGGGTATGACTATATATATCCAATTCAGGTTTAAGTATACCCAAAATCTCCGTTTGACTTTCGTTTGACTTTTTTTTATCTTTTTATCCTCGACGAGAAAATTAATATCCAAACTGCCATTAAGTAAAAAAAACTACTAAGTGTATCCTGAGTATACCCAATTCACCAAATAACCTATTTCGCTATCTATACACAAACAAACATTCTTCTTTACTGAATTTATGATCCAAATAGTATAGTTTTCTAAAAAAAATTGAAACCAAGTTCAAACTTCATAACAAAATCAAGAACATTCAACCTAAAACACAAAATCGATCATGACTGAAGCAGAACTAGGGATCAGTGTGGAGGAGTTGATGTCGCTAGAAAAAAAAGGATGATGAAATTTTGTCGGAAAAAGAGTTGAAGTCGCCGGAGAAGCCGTCACCGTCGCCGGAGAAGCACCCATCGCCGGAGGAAAAGGTAAAAATTTCGTCGGTGGCCCGTGCACCATCGGTTCCTGGCCATGGAACTGGTGGTGCGTCGGCCGGTTCAAAGGACAAGAACCGGTCGAGCGTCACCTACGCACCACCGGTTCCATGGCCAGGAACCGATGGTGCAAGGGCCACCTGTCGGCCGGTACCGAGGCCTCAGTACCACCGGTTCTGAGTCCATGAACCGGTAGTGCAGGGGCCTCAATCCGCTCGGTTCTGAGGCCCCTGCACCACCGGTTCGTGGCCTCAGAACCGGTGGTGCACCTGTTCGTGTCCGACCGGTTCTGAGACCTAGAACCACCGGTTCGAGGCCTCTTAACCTTGGGTTCGCGCAAATTTTTCGAAAAAAATCAAGGTTTTTTTTCGTTTTTAACTATACCTGAATGTTTATTGTGGTTTTTTGTTGTGTAACAGGGGACGGATGTCGCCAATGGGACTAAGGCACCTTCCGCTACTGACTACAGTCATTTGTTCTTCATTGACGCATTGGTAAAATGGGTTACGAAGACAGGAAAACTCTATGGTATGGTTATCAACATAAGTCGGCGCGACAAAGTAAACAGTAGAAAAAGTCCGAGGATGTATTTCAGTGTGAGAGGGGGGCGGGGAAATATACTCCAAGACTAGCAGAAAAATACCGTAAACGGAAGTCTACATGAACGAAAAAGATTGACTGCCCATTTCAGCTTCTTGGGTTAATGGTTGAACTAGATCAATGGAAGTTAGAAGTGAAATGTGGTATTAATAACCATGAGACTTCATAACATCTAGATGGTCATTCTTTTGCTGGCCGTTTGAATGATGAAGAGATGGAATATGTTGAACGAGCGACCTACATTGGTACTAACCCCAGAGATATACTGAATGGTGTTAAGAAGTTGAACGAAGATAATGTTTCTACAATGTGGACCATCTACAATGCACGACAGAAAAGTAGGGTTTTAAAAAAGGCGGATAGGTCACAGCTCCAGTTCTTGTTGGGGGAGCTTAAGTTACATAATTATTATGAATGCCATAAATCTGGTGAAGCCGATGGACAAATCATTACAGATTTGTTTTTTACCCATCCAGTCAGTGTTGACCTTTTGCGGACATTTCCAACCGTTTTGATAATGGATAGTACATATAAAGCCATACGATGTGGTATGTTATTGTTCGAGATAGTGGGTGTGACGTGTACCAGATTGAATTTATGTGCGGTATTTGCCTTCATGTCCGGTGAGAAGTTAAACAACTTCAAATGGATGTTAGAGTGTTTGAAGTCGTTGATTTCCGTTCACGGAATTGAAGAACCTCGGGTCATCCTAACCGACAGAGATTTAGCTTTGATGAACGCCATAGAAGTTGTATTCCCAGAGACAACGCATATGTTATGTCGATGGCACATAGCACAGAATGTTCAGGGGAAAACAAGAAAATACTTCCTCGAGAAAAGTGATCCTGTGAAATTTGTTTCTGCTTGGAAGAAGATTGCGTACGCAGCATCAGAGATTGAATTCGATCACGCCCGACGGGACATGCTATTGGAGTACAAAGATTACCCTTTTGCAATTGAATACACTGAAAAATCGTGGCTCGATAATTACATTGACAAATTCGTTGTTTAGAAGACGAACAATAACTTGCATTTGGGATATTGCACGACTAACAGTATCGAGAGTGCTCATTCTAACCTAAAGTGTTACATACGTACAAGTAAATTAAACTTCAAGTTATTTTGGGGGGGGGGGGGGGAGAGTTCATTCGCTTGTTGAAATCCAACATGCTGCCATTAGGTCGTCGTTCAAGAAGAGTCGTTACATAGCATTACATAAGTTTGCGGACAAACGTTTTGATGAAATTCGAGGCAAGGTTTCCCCCATGGCGTTAGAACTATTTTTTGACGAAGTAGAGAAGGCCGAAGATAGCAATATGGTCGCTATTAAAGATAGGTCGGATGTTAAAGACAATGGCGTCTGTATATGCGCTATAAAATCTACCCATGGTATACCTTGCTATCACCAGGTCCGCAAGTGGCGTAAAGACGGAATTTATGTCTCTCTAGATGCTTTTCACATCCACTGGACAAGGTTAGAAATAATGCCTCGTTCATTCCGTACGACCATGGAGATTCTCAAAGATGATCTGCTGAAGCTAGTAACCGATGTTATGGAGACAAAAGATGAAAGCCGTATAACACACATTTACAAGAAATGGTTTGAAATTGTTTATCCTGAAACATCCTCATTGCTAGAGCCATTGGAGAAGCAGAAACACCGAGGCCACCCACAAGTGAAAAAAAAGTTAGTTGTCGATACATCATCCATTAAACGAGACAAATGCTTCTGGGAACACGAGCTAGATGAGGATAAGGCTAGTCATGAATCAGTCATGAACTCTTTAAAACCACTAAAAGTTAAAAAGGGTAAAGCAGTTGCTAGTGCAAATACGATTCGCGTAGATGTGCCTAAAGTACCTCGTACCCGTAGTTCTTCCATTACCTCGCTCGCTAGCAACATCGTACAATCATCCATTGATCGAGTCACAGAACTAATACACGACCCGAAAGGTTTTTTGCGTTGGTTTCCGACTCTTTTCAACCCTTTTATATCGGGTATAAATGATGTTAAGGCAGATGGTCATTGTGGATATAGAGTAGTTTCATTTGGGTTGTATGGTCATGAAGAAGGTTGGCGAGGTGTTCGGAAGGAAATATACGATAAACTCATGGAAAAATATGACACATACAGCAAGATTTATAACGGTAAAGAGGATTACCTGAAGGTTGCGGAAAGTATAAACTACTACGAGACACCAGCATCACCCAAATATTGGATGACAATGCCTGAAATGGGGATTGCGATTGCAACCAAGTTCGAATGCATTGTTCATTTTGTGTCACTCGTGGGGTCTCACAACTGTAGTCATACTTTTTTACCTTTGCGCGGTAAACCCCCCATTATGGCCCAAAAACGTGAGATTGGGTTTGGATTCGTTGATACTAACCACTTCGTCAATGCAAGTCATTCGATTTATGGCTATGTTTTTACTTACAACTATATTACTCAATTATTGGTTCTAATTTAAGTAGTATTAAACAGCTATCAATCAAGCCCCTTTGCCCTTGCGCACGCATACATCCTACGTTGCAGAAGTTGAAGAGTGAAGAGGCTACGTATTGGGGGCTACCAATAGTTGGTCGCTGCAAAAAATACACGGAAATCGAATGGAGAAACCAAGTTTGTTCATTCCGAGAAGTAACTAATCTTGATGAATTTTAGTAGTCGATTTATATCTATTGGTCGGATTTATGTTCATGTTTCGAACACATTTATGTCTCCATGGTCGCTTTATGTGTTTTGGACGGATTTATGTTGTTTAGAACTTTGTTTACTTTATCATAACGTTTTGTACTTTAGTTATTTGACTGTAATTCATGAAATTTTCCAACTTATAACGATAAGCAACTAATCATTTCATAACTTAATATCAAACATTACAAACAAGCAACAGCAACATCGCACAAACATGAGTAGATAACTTGAGATTGAATAGACACTAGCAGTGAGAGGTGGTGATCGGTGTGATGAAGACGTCTCTCGTAGTGAGGAGCCTCCGCCTCTAGTATCATCGACTGCAATCTCTGTGGCTTTTTATTTCCTCTTCCCATGGTTGATTCGGCGCAAAGACCGATCACTCCTTATCCTGTCCTCCTCATCCCTAAGACGAATAGTCTCAGGGTCCTCAACTAAATCTCGTTCGCGCTTGGCATCGCGGACCCGCTTATCCTCGACGGCCCGTACAGTCTTTAGACTCTTCCCGGGGTGGCGCCCGTGACCCAGGGGGATACGCCCTAGATCGAGGAAAACGTCGCTCCTCAATCGCGTCTGACCTACAAAAATACAAAACAAATAACAAAATTAATAACAATAACATATGATGTAACCCAGAAAATTAAAAAACAACAACATTATAATTCGCAACCGTACTCCCTATAGAAAGTAATTTTTTATAAATTTCATTTTTTTTTTTAAAAATGCAAAAGTAAAACCTTTAAAAGTCTAATTCGGCAATTTTTGTAAAAACAAACTGCGCCCCATAGGTACACAGCAAGTCGTACCGAGCGGCACGGGAACCTGTGCCGCTCGGCGCGTGGACCTTGTACCGCGCGGCACGGGCACCTTGTACCGCGCGGCACGGGCACCTTGTACCAAGCGGCACGCGGCACGGGCACCTTGTACCGAGCGGCACGGGCACCTTGTACCGAGCGGCACGGGCACCTTGTGCCGCTCGGTACACAACAGGTGTGCCGCTCAGTACAGAGGCGATATGCCGAGCGGCACAGCTGCTCACACCGATGGTGCTGCCCAAGGCGCACCACCGGTGCCCTATGCCGGCCATTTTCCAGCCGGCAACTTGGCTGGAAAATGACCACTAAACCATAATATTTCGCCTAATTCGAACCCTACATCTAACCTAAATTCTAAATTCTACCCTAAATCTAACTTAAATCTTAAATTCATACCTAAAACTAACAAAATTAACAAATAAATTTAGATTAGGGAACTTATGTAGGTGATGGTGTGGAGTTTTTGTTCTTCACCATGATGAAGGATGAAGAGGAAGGGTGGTGGTGGTGGTGGCTCGCCGGAAGAATTGAGAGAGAAGTGAGAGTGTTTGAGAGTTAGAGAGGAGTGAGAGAAGTGAGGGAAGTGAGAGAAAGTGTAGGGAAAAATGTTGTGGATGGAAGTTAGTAAAAAAAATGGCTTATATACCTAGAAAAGGGTTTTTCAAAAAAAAATATGTATACTTAAATCAACTTTGAGTATACTTAAACCTGAATTAGGTATACTTAAACCTAAATTGGATATATATAGCTTGACCCTTATGAGATTTATCTATACCATAAAAAAAAATACGACTGATATATTGTCCGCCCTTTCATAGGCCTTCGTTATTAGCAGTAATCTGATCCGTGAGTCGAACCGATAAACTACTTAGCATAATTTATTTTGTAGTATCAATGTAGTATATATATATAATATTAAGAGCCTTCGTGTAATAAGGTTCGTGTAATAAGGTATAGTTATGGGTCTGGACGTGGGTTATATAGCTATAATGGGCCAATCACCAATATTAGCCAACACAGGCCCAAAATCTTTATATAAAGCCGTTCTCGCGCTTTAAGAAGTTAAGACAAATTTTACTCTCCAAACTACTCTTCACATACTTTACTTAAATTAATACTATAACCTCTTAATTATCTCTTTAAATAATATTTTAATTTTATTTGTTATTAATTATATGCAAAATCCTTTCAAATATTTTTGGAAATATTAGCGGCAACCACAATAGAATCCTAGACAGATGCCTGTATACAAACATTCAAAACCTTAGGTGTTTTAAGTTCGTTTTTGAAATCTACCGAGGGATGGATTCTGAGATGCATGTGGATCATGTGACAGATACTCAAGGAATTACGATCGTAGAAGGTTCTGATCAGTTAGCTTGGGGGAGCTCAAGCACAACATTTATACGAAAAGAAGAAAGAGCGACTGATCATGGAAGAACACCGTGATCAATTGCGTGAGAGAATTAATGTGTAAAAATTTCAAAAAAAAAACAATGGCGATTAAAAAAAGGTTCGTTTGTAAATCCAAAAGCTTGGGAAGAAGAAGATTGCAACGGAGAAAATGCAAAGTCCAATTCTTTACAACCGTGAAAAAATGCCAAAATGAAGCAGTTTTGGTTGAATGAAAGCCACTATTCTACAAAATAAGAATGTAGGGCGAGGTAACGCTACAGTATTAGAATCTAGCGAGTATTTTATGTCCGATTCCAATGATTTTTTTCTTTTTCAAATAGGGATCACTTTCACAAGAAGAAAATAAAATATGATGGTAAGCATTATTCAAAGAGGCACACTAGTCGATCTCAAAGCCTAGAGCAAAAGTGAGAGTGAAAAAAAACCATGTGATTCCTCAGATAAACAAAACCCTCTAGAGATAAATGATAAAATGATAGATAAGAAGATGCGAGGGAACAGAGTTACAATAATTTATGCTGCTAGTGGGTCGGGGAAAGTTTGAAAGATTACACCAAACGTTTCGTGCTTACAAAGAGTAGCCTGGATGATTGTTATTGATAAACTTAAAAATTAACTGAGGGATATTTGTGGTATGTATTAAGTTTATGGATGTAGTGTGTAGAGAGAATAAATGTGATATATTTGATGTTTTTAAGAGAAAGAATTCAACCAACCCATTAAATGGTGTTTTGACCATATTTATAAGATTTTGAAAATCCACGGGCTAACCGGGTCGGCTCATAAATTCGTGTCAGTTAGGTGGGCTTGGAAGCCCAAGGTAATATGAAGAAAACACCCAGATTACTATGCCATGTATACAGCTTACTAATTGTTACTTTTATAAATAGTTCAAAGTGCCCTCTAAGGAAAATCCGAAATGCTCTATGAAATTGTTTATAATATATTTTGATCCTATCATCAAGCCTCCTTAGCTCTCTCAATTATTTTTGGGAAAGCTAACATTATATACAATTTCTGATTGGTTTTCTAAGTGAATACGAAGCGCTACTGTGTAACGTAAAGGTCGCGACTTTATAATTAACTTTCTCATACACATGTCAAATGGTAAGACCTACTGATCGTTTTTTACCCTTGGTAATTGTATCTAAACTTAAAAATTAAAGAAGCTACATTTGATATCCCCTTTTAATAATAGTTGATGGTTCATCTTTCCTAGGTAAAACACTCAAGTAGATATTTAACTATATAAGGTTGATTTTTCACCGTTTTCATTTCTAGAGTGAGAAAAATATTTTAATCTATAGTTCTAGATAGAGAAAGAAACCCTAATATATCAAATCAGATCCTCTTAAATCTTTCTTCTAGCAATCTCTAAAACTTGTATATTTACGACGAGAACTGTTTTCATCAAAAGAGGTTGGCTCAACCTATCCGAATTCGAGGAAAAAAAGAAGGCCAAAATTGTTGCAGGATTATCTGCTTCACCCGGTGGATTAATTGTGCACCATATTCCAGAATTAGATAAAATTTCTTCATCGAATAAACAGTCAGTCGTTCCCAAACCTAGCCCTCTTTCCCAATCTCTTATAACCCCCGACCCGTCCATTCAACTAGTTAAGAAATCTTCTACTAAAGTAGCCAGTAGTCGTAAAACTCCCTCACCTTTTATTGCTATGGGGCGGACATTTAGGAAACCACATCTCGAAGAATCATTACGCTTTCTGAAGTTAAAGCCCAAACTTTATCAATGGACAAGGTAGCAGAAACATTAATAGAAGTCCCTACCGATACTAGTAATCCCTCGAGGTCAGCAACAACCTTGGGAGCTATTTTAACAACAGACTTTCTTTCAAAGTTTGATTCAGAGATAAATCTCACCACCACTTCATCTCTTGAGCCTCCTCAAATGGGAGAAGAAAATCCTATTGTAGTACTTAAGGAACCTTTGGATCAACGACCATGGGTTATGGAAGAGAAGATTGATGAGAGTAAGGAATACACACCTCTCGAGACATCCAGACAAACTAGAGAGACTCATAATATGGTTTGGGGAAAAAGGGAAAACGATGTCACATTAGAGTCCAAACCACTTTCAGAGTGTCTTGCAGGGCGAGTCAAACCCAATGTTTCTAAAGTAAGTGTCAAATATTTGATGCCCCTTCAAAATATATCTTATGTCTATTCACATACTGCTGAACTAGATAAAATTTTGAAATAATGAGGCTACCGAGAATCAATCAATGTGAGGATTCTTATTCCTTATGAAACCCGATAGATAGAAAGTCCGGAGAGCTAGTGGTATATACAAAGGTGCTTAATTGGGGTCTTAGGTTTCCTTTGGACCCATAGATAGTGAGGTATTTTCACCTGGTGAAGTTATTCCCAAGACAATTGAGCCCCTATGTCTCGTACACAATAGTAGCCAGCATTGGGGCCTCAAGGTTATCAAAAATTTTGCTACTTATGGAACAACTTTCTATTGTAGTCGGTTTATGTCGAAATGGTCATATCCCCTTTTATTACTTAATATGAGGAATGACTATGAAGTTGTTAATGATTTGCTGGAGGCTGAAAAGCCTTGGAGGACTTAGTTCCTCTACCTTAATGGTGGTTGGGAAAATGGTAGAAAGATTACATCTAAAGGAAATTCGAGCATGCTTACAAGATACTGGAAAATCTCATGTAAGTGTTTAAAGATTTATTTTGTTATGTTTTTATATCATTGGTTTTCTCATCGGGTTCCTTTTATAGTGTTTTCAAAGTTATTTTCACAACATCTAGAAAAGGGAAACATAATATTACGAAGCTTAATCAGTGGGCTACTGAGAAATGGTAAAATGCTTTTCACAAATGCTTCACCTCAAAAAACATGGTTAGGACCCATCTATGGAGAACAAATCCATTTTGGGAGCTTTCATGGGAACAATTTACCACTCATCCAAGATCTAATGTTATTTTAAAGAGAACTGAAGAAGTTGACAGCAAAATTTTCTTACTAGTTAGGAACAGAGCCCCTAGTCATCTTGACAAGATTAAAATGAAAAAAAAAAGAAGAGAGATGATCCACCTCAAGTGTTTCCCGGCCTAGGTAGTTTGGGAGTTCAAGATTAAATTTTTGTTGCTTTATTGGAGGCTGTTGCAGTAACCGTTTGTAATGATAAAGAGCCATAAAATTCTACAGTGGTGAAGAAAAAGAAAGCCCAAAATAGGACTAAAGAAGGTAGTGATCAGAAAGAAAGAAAGAAAAATAAAACTACTGCTGGTTTGGAGAGCATACTCTGATCTGAAGTTCTTCATTCCATCACTTCCACAGAGGTCCATCCTCAATAGTAAGCCTCTATTGATCCTCCTTCTTTAGTATTTCCTACAGCGGATCAACCATCTTTTGAAGGTGATGATAGGCTGGATGGCATAGCAAATTTCAACTTTGATGGTTTTGACAAAGTTTTCCCTCAATCTACCACAATTTCTAATGCTATAACACGTGATAGAGAATCCTTCAAATTATCGAAGGAACATGATAAACTAAGGTATGCGGTCTTTGGTTATGTAAGGCCAATAATTAACTTGAAAAGCCATATGAGATCTTAAGTCAAGGGTATTTCCTCACTTAAAACTGAAAATCAAAGCCTAAATGATTCTATCAAGGTAGAACAAGAGAAAGCTGAGAACTTGGGTAAGCAACAAAAAACCTTTACTGATGAGATAGTCAAGACTAAATCCGATCATGAGAAGTTGCATACCAGCTATATTTATTTACAGTAATCTAATTCAACAGAAATCAAGTCATTAAAGAACCAACAGAGCAAGGATCAATGTACCATCAACCATTTATCCGAGGAGAAGAGAAAGTTAGAAGATCTTCTTAAGAAGAAGAAGAAGTAAATCACCTCTTTTAAAGAGAAAACTACAAGTACTAAGGTTAACAATTTTTATATATTTGTGTTTTTAACTAAAGTCCTTCATGTGTGCAAGGAATTTTATTGTTTTTGGTTCGAATTATCTAGTAACCTGGTTTCTAAAAGTCCTTATCATATACAATGTATTTTTTCATGTATGTGAATCAGAGTTTTAGATGTATTCTATGTTATCTTTATGTTTATCCATTTTATGTCTCAACACATATTTTGCTTTCAATGATATCCGATCCCAACTAAGTATTTTATTCAAAGATGTTCAAAATTTAAAAACCTTTATCCAAAGTAATAAACTAAATTCGACCAGGCCATTCAAATGTGTTCCATTCGACGACAATATAATTTTAATCCATCCAATCCATTCGATGGTAATCCATTCGAAAGAAACATAACTTTAGTTTAACCAATCCATTTGAAGGCATACGTAACTTTAATTTAACCAAGCCATTCGAAAGTAATCCATTCGAAGTCATACATAGCTTTAGTTTAATCAAACCATTCGAAGGTACTCCATTCAAAGGAATACAAGACTTTAATTTAACCAAACCATTAAAACGTAATTCATAAGAAGGCATGCACGACTTTAATTTAACTAAGCCATTCGAAGGTAATCCATTCAAAGAAATACAAAGCTTTAATCCCACAAAGTATAGAAAAGACATTTTTAAAGGAGAAAATGAAGCATTGATTAACATTCAGACACCTCATTAAAACCTCCCCGCCACCAGGATAGGGTAGAGTATGCCTTATAATATTTTCATTGAAATTGAGCAAAGTAAATATTTACAAAGTAGGTTTATTCTAAGTACAACCTTAGGTGTTTAACATTCCAAGGGTGCTTCAAAAGGTTGTATTCTCTATCTAAAATCTTATAAGTTCCTTGTCTGACCCTTTCATATATAATGTATGGCCCTTCCTAGTTCGGAGCTAGCTTTCGGAACTTCTTTACGTTGGTGTCTAAGAATTATTTTCTCAAGACTTTATCTCTAGCTTGAAAATTTCTTCTTTTACTTTATATGCAAACCTACTCCTCATCAAACCTTGGTAATGCATTGTTGTTTGATGGGCTTTCACCCTTCTTTCCAAAACTAAATCCAACTGAGCCCTTACGGCTATCTCATTATTCTTTTCGAAATAATTTTGAACTCTAAAGAAATGAAGAGAAGCTTCCATAGGTGTAATTACATTAATTCTATAAACTAAAGAGAATGGAGACTCCTGAGTTGTGTGGGGAGTGGTTCGGTATGCCCATAATACTTCTTAAATAACTTGGCCATTTCGGAAATACTCCATTTAAATTCTTCTTCAAACCCGTTAAAATTGTTTGGTTGGCCACCTCAACTTGTCCATTGTCTTGGGGATGAAAAGGAGATGAGAACCAATGTTGCATTACTCTTGACATATAAAAAAAATCATATCTTTATTGTCAAATTGAGGTCTATTATCTGTAGTGATGCGTTTGGGAAAACCAAATCGACAACATATGTTAGACATAATAAATTTTATCATTGTCATAGATGTTGTCCCGGATAATGGTGCAACTTCCACCCACTTGGAGAGATAATCTATTGCCAAGATTATAGTGCGACAACCCTTTGAAGCCATATGTAGAGGTCCGACTAGATCAAGTTGCCATATGTCAAATGGTATTTCCTCAGACACAGACTCCATAGGGACTGCTAGTAAATATATTCCATATACATACCTTTCACAAATGTCACATATTCTCACAAATTCTTTGGCATCTGCCATAGTAGAAAGCCAATAATACCATGTCAACAAGACTCTTTAAGATAAAGCTTTATAGACACAATGTGCTGATACTTCTCTATCACGTATTTCTGACATAACACTTTGATATTCGTTGGATCCAAGGTAACACAGCAAAGGTCTGCTAAAGGACTTCTTTTTATAAAGAACCCCCATTAAAACCAAAAATCCAAAAACTTTGTACTTTATTGTTTTGGTAGAAGCCTTGTCTTGAGGTAAAACTCCATTGGTGATAAACTCTTAGATCTCATGCCTCAAATATTTAGAAACCACGGTGAATGTATGTAGACTTTCTCTCATTTCACCCTTCATTTCTAAATTTGTGACTATGAAAGGACATTCTTTCATAAGGATCCAAAGATATGCTTCAGAGTAGACTATAGTGGCTAAATAGTCATCTATTAAATTTTTTAATAGGAGATCATGCTCGTATTTAATGTGTTTAAAACATGTTGTGATTTCTTTCAATTCTTCTAAATACTTTACCAAGTGATCTTTCCTGGTATTAGATTCCCCTTGTGCTTGATGAATGAGTAGTTATGAATCGCTTATAAATCAGGCTTTTTTGGCTCCACATATCTGAGCTAATCTTAATCCAACTATGGCTGCTTTATATTTTTACTCATTATTGGATGCCCTAAAACAAAAACGTATAGATTGATACATATAATCCCCATAGGGGTATATCATGCAGATACCAGCTCCACATCTCATTGTACTAGACCTATCATTAGTTCAAATTACCCATTCTTTCTTAGGCTTACAAGTTTTAGTTTCTTCATGAGGCCTTCTAGAGTGAAATTCAACTGAGAAATCAGCCACATATTGATCTTTGATTAAAGTTCCGAGTGCAAAATCAATATCATAAATCCCCAAGCTTAACTGACCACTTAGTCATCTGTCCCGGTGTATCCGTTTTTTGTAATATATTATTTAAGAGGAAAGAAATTCGAACCGTGCTAGAGTGTGCTTGGAAATAAGGCCTCATTTTTTCTGGTAGATATTACTAATGCCAAGGATAATTTTGTTCCCAGCTTCCAATAAGCTATTGCTTATATAATACACATGAAAGGGATAATTATCAACTTCTCGTACCAACACTGCACTCACAATATATTCTGACACTGTCAAGTACATATAGAGTTTTTCCCCCTTCTATAGGTTTAAATAATGTCTTGGGTGAAGATAGATATTGTTTGATCTCAAGTAAATTTTGGTAACACTTTGGGGACCAATTGAAGTATTTGGCATTTCTTGAGACTTGGAAAAACTGTACACACTTGTCTGATGATCTCGAAATGAACCTGTTTAAAGCTGCCAACCTTCTGGTTAATACATGAACTTCTTTAGTATTTCAAGCTGGATCCATGGCTAACAAAGCATTTAATTGATCTAGGGCAGTCTGGATCCCCATTTCATTTATAATTTAGCCTAGAGATTTTAAGATCAGACACCAAAAGTACATTTTTTCAGGATTCAGTTTCAAGTTGATGGTTTTTAATTTGAAAAAGTCTTTTGGAGGACAAATATACGATCTTCCCTTTTAAGGCTCTTAACCATCATGTCATCGATATAAACTTCTACATTTCTTCCGATCTGGCTAGAGAATGCTTTATTAACCAACTGCTGATAAGTGGCTCTAGCATTCATCAACTCAAAAGGCGTTACTTTATAAGAATGAAGCCCCTTGTCAGTGATGAAAGTAGTGTGATCTTGATCATTCAGATCTATCTGTATTTGATTATACCCTGAAAAGCATCCATAAAGGATAATAATTTGTTTCCCGGTGTGGAATCTATCAGCTGATCTATTCAGAGTACTGGAAATGGATCTTTGGGGAAATCTCTATTGAGATCGGTAAAATGACCATTTCCCATTTTTCTTTTTGACTATAACCTGGTTAGCTATCTAAAGAGGGTACTGGCATTCTTTAATGTGTCCCACCTTTGTTAACCGATCTAGTTTTTGGACTATGGATTCAGATTTTTCTCTGGAAAAAGCTCTTCTTTTATGCACGACCGGCCATGGATCAGACCTAACTTATAGTTTATGACTAATCACACTTGCTGGTACTCCAGTTACATCCTCTTTACACCAAGAAAACACATTTAGATTGTTAGATAAAAATGATAACAACTTTTTATTTAATTTTAATGCTAATTTAGATCCAATCCTGACACTTTTACCTTATGCCAAGCGATGAACTTCAACTTTTCAATTGGAATTATAACATTAGGAGCTTCCCTTAGATTATCTATCTCGTTTGATCAGGCAGAGGACTCCACTAACTGTTATTCTTTGTCAACTTTCACTGCTTCTAACGACTTTGGAGCAAGATCAGTGACATAATATTCCTGAGCTACCTTTTGACTAGTTCGAACGACGCCTACTTGACCTCCCATGACATATTTTAAACATTGGTGGACAGTGGAAACTACAACATGCATCCTAGATAGCCAAGACCTACCAAATATATCATTGTAAGACGTCAGACAATCAACTATTACAAACATAACTCTTACCAACTTCTTGAATGGTCATTTTCCCAACAAGACCTCTCCCTCAAACTCCCTAATCACATCGTCTGAGTTACTAGTAAACCCTACTATGGTCTTATTCGAATGTTGGATAATTGAGTTACTAAATTCCCCTATACTTTTTCCTAGAACATTAGGTAATGTTACTTGTGTTGTGCTTGCACTAGGTTGAGCACGTATGTCAACTGGCATGTTGCCCCCTTACTTTTTAACGAAGGCGGAAAACTTCCCACTTTCGATCAAAGTTTGTACTTCTTGTTTAATGCAATGTAATCTTGAGTATTATGGCCCACATTGTTGTGGTATCTACAAAAATGGGTGTTCTTTTTTTTGTTCTCCGATATTGAATTGGTGTTGGCCTTTGGAAATGCACAACATTCTTGGTTTTATTGTAGATGGTGGATATATTCTCACCCAACTCAGAAAACCACTCAGGTTGACTCCACTTATTCCTCTTTGACCTAGATGGTTAGCCCTGATTCGACTGAATTTGTCTGGCCCGATGTGAACCTTGTTTGGAATCCTTAGGCCAGTAATTTACTGTAGTTTGGGATTCAGTGTTGGCTTGTGGGATAGAAATCATAGAAGTATATTGGTTCTGGTGCGGTACTCTAGACTTCTTGATTTCTTCAATCATAATTTTATTTCCAACCTGATTCAATAATCCTTCCCAGGTCATTGCATATTTCCAATTTACTAAATTAAGCAAATTGTTCGGTACTAAACCTTATCTTAAAGAAGTGATAGGCTATCTGCTCAAAATAATTAGCCAACCTGATGTAGTCTTTTAAAGATTCATTTGTTTCTTGTACATAGTGAATGATAGTATCATCATTCCCTTTAAGCTCCTTACTTTCCATAAATTTCCTTCAGAATGCTATCCAAAACATATAAAACTATTTCATAGATCTATGTAGGAAACTATTATACCATTTTAGTGCACTCCTCTTGAAGTTCTACGAGAAGGCCCGACATAAAATTTTATCATCATCATCATCATCAAAATTCATCATTAAATTTTTGAACTGCTCAAGGTGATTGTCGGGATCTTTGCTTCCATTGTATTTCTCCATTTTAAAACTGTCAAATCGCTTTGGCAAATGTTAAGAAAGATTTTTTGAAGACAAAAGTGATTGTCTCCAGTTATGGATATGGATAAACATTTGGTCTTTATCAGGAGTGGAAAAAATACATGGTTCAGACTGGATAGCAAATTGATCACTTAACAGATGATCAATACCGTAATCTATCGATCCTTTTATCTTCCTTTGATGTTTCTTCTTTTTACCTTTGCCATTCCTAGTTCATTTTCTTTGAATGTTTCTTGGTTAACATTTCTTTCTTCTTATAACGGAAATGGTCACTACTAGATAAAGAAGGAGAAATATTCGAGTTAGATTTTGTGGTAGAGTTTCCAACGGAATCCGATGTGTTCACCAACTGCTTAGCCCAATGTTCCTTTTTTGAACCCATGTGGACCTTTGCGGATTAATCAATATCATTTTTTTGTGATTGTTGCCATGTTCATCTGTAACAACACAACCAATAGCAAGCTTCCTTTTTAACTTTATTTCAACCTGCCTTTAGGCTCTTAAAGCTTCGATCTCAGCCTTCAGTTGATCACGCTCGTCTTGCATAATCTGTTTTTACTCTATATTATGATTGACATGTGATATAGTAGGATTCTTATTATCACCTTTGTCCCCCTCATTTTCAAGATGGGGAATTTCTTACATGTCAAGATCCATGCCTCAAAGAACTATGAAGTGCGATCTACAAGTATGGTTTCAAATATAGTTATATAGGCATCTCACGCTTCTAATGTGGTCGTCAATCTGATGCAGGTAAAAACTAACTGAGGAATATTTATGGAATGTATTAATTATATGGATGAAGTGTAGAGAGAGAATAGAGGTGTTATATTAAATATTTTTAAGAGAGAGAATTCAACCAACCCATTTAATACTGTTTTTTACCCTATTTATAAGATTTTGAAAATATATGGGCTAACCGGGTCGGTTCATATATTTGGGTCAGTTAGGTGGGCTTGGAGGCCCAAGGTAATATTAAACAAGCACGCAACTTACTATGCCAGACATACAGCTTACTCATTATTACTTTTATATATAGTCTGAACTGTTATATAAGAAAAATATGAATTGCTCTATGAAATCATTTCCAATATATTCTCATCATATCAGTTATGAGCATGTGCTTGTTGCTTTTTTTAGGTAAAGGCTTCTCCCCGGAGAGTTTACTGATGAGGTAACCAATAAAAAGGCCATAACATTCAAGACTCTACTAGTACAGGTTAAAAAGCAAATCAAAGTAGAAGAATAATAAAAATTAAAACTAATACCTCTACGAAGACAGGTCCCATAGTTCTTTTTATAAATTTTTTAATCAATTTTTTTATTGATGATTAAAAGTTGAAGAAAATATAAAGAACCGCTAAAGTACAATATACAATTTGAAACAAGATTTAAAAAATAACTTCAAGATGAAGGTATCTTGATAACATCTTTGATGATTGAAGGAGTACATATGATCCTTCATTGGATGAGTCAAACAATCCTATTGGGGCTTTATACTCTAGATGGCTTTGATCTCCTCTATTGTAGTAAATATAAGTTTTTTGGCCTGTCCAAGCAAAATTGATAAAAATTTATAAGCATCATGGATGTATCTTTGATATAAAAGAAAGCTTCCCTTTATAGTTAGTCATAAGTCCTAAATATCCACAACACAAACTTTGAAAAAGTATTATTGTATAGAAATATCCATTTTCATTTTACATTTTACAGTTCACTTAGCAAGTTAATCATCTGTTTGGTTTTGGACTCTAGATCTGTATTTGATAGTCATCGAGGGAAATATTAAATTTCTACAATAGGTTAAGATAAGGTTTAAGAACCATGGGCGAATACATTTAGCTAGCATATCAACCAAGGTCCCATAGTCTTCTATTTTGGTTTATCAACAGGAACAACTCCAAACAATTTAGCCTCACGCAGCATCTAATTTCTGACCAAAAGGATAAAATCAAACCTCGCCACGACCTAGGTTAAATCAAAATGCACAAGATCAACAATATAGACCTAGTACAAACCAATGGGCACGACTCAATAACATTTAAATTGGCACAAGTTGTTGCTACTTTTTTTATAAGAGGCGGAATTTGGTTCAGTTTAGAAAATCACTTCCTATTTAAAGTCCAAAAGAAATCCAGAATAATCGGTTTTGAAAGTATCATAGAGATATAGGCCACTGTACAAGGGATTTCACTTCTTTAAATCATTAAATCCAAACCTTAATTGAGAAGGAGAATTTGACCACTTTTGTTAAAGCATAATCCGGGGTCGGTAGCAGGTTCCAGTGGGCAATCAGGCCACATTCCAAAATGATGAAATCAAGGTCTCACCCATGTAAAAAAAATGATGGTCATCTTCGGACCTTACAATGAATTTGATGTGAATGCTAAGTTTCCGGACCTTTATCCTAACCAAAAGAGTATTATGGTGATTAATCAACCCAACAAAGACGGGGAGGTTAAGAGTTTGTGGAAATTTTTTGAGTAACTAACTTTTTTTGGTGAGGATACTGTGTCCAAGGTTTCTTGTTATTCACGAAAGAGTCATGTTATAAATTTAACAGCTTAGTTCGAAGTGGGAATCTCAACCCATTTGTACCGATATCCGATTCCATTTATTTTTTTCTATGATGATGATTTAAGAGATGTTACTGGACTTTATGGGGATGTTATAGTAATGAGAGCGACTATTGATGGAACTAAAATCCAAAGAACCCTCATTTATACGGGTAGTTTAATAAACATCATGTTCATGTCTTCTTACAAGCAAATGAAGAATACCCATGTCATACTCCGACCGGATAGAACAATATTGGAATTTACTAGGATCATTGCTGATGTAATCAGGGAATTTGAGTGGGACGTGTTGATAGGTCGAGGACCCTTTAATAAAACTGTTAAAGTACTTTTTATAATTGTGGATGCCTCAACCTCAAAAAATCGTGGTTGTCAAGAATGCATATCGTTGCCTCAATTATCCATTAGTGTTTGAAATATACGATTAGAGGTCATGTGCAAAAGCCTTTCAAACATTTTTGGAAATATTAGCGGCAACCACAATAGAATCCTAGACAGATACCTGTGTACAAACATTCAAAACCTTAGGTGTTTCAAGTTCGTTTTTGAAATCTATCGAGGGATGGATTCTGAGATACATGTGGATCATGTGACAGATACTCAAGGAATTACGATCGTAGAAGGTTCTGATTAGTTAGCTTGGGGGAGCTCAAGCACAACATTTGTACGAAAAGAAGCAAGAGCGACTGATCATGGAAGAACACCGTGATCAATTGCGTGAGAGAATTATTGTGTAAAAATTTCAAAAAAAAAACAATGGCGATTAAAACAAGGTTCGTTTGTAAATCCAAAAGCTTGGGAAGAAGAAGATTGCAAAGGAGAAAATGCAAACTCCAGTCTTTACAAAACCGTGAAAAAATGCCAAATGAAGCACTTTTGGTTGAATGAAAGCCACTATTCTATAAAATAAGAATGTAGGGCGAGGTAACGCTACAGTATCAGAATCTAGCGAGTACTTTATGTCCGATTCCAATGAATTTTTTTTCTTTTTCAAATAGGGATCACTTTCACAAGAAGAAAATAAAATATGATGGTAAGCATTATTCAAAGAGGCACACTAGTCGATCTCAAAGCCTAGAGCAAAAGTGAGAGTGAAAAAAAACCATGTGATTCCTCAGATAAACAAAACCCTCTAGAGATAAATGATAAAATGATAGATAAGAAGATGCGAGGGAACAGAGTTACAATAATTTATGCTGCTAGTGGGTCGGGGAAAGTTTGAAAGATTACACCAAACGTTTCGTGCTTACAAAGAGTAGCCTGGATGATTGTTATTGATAAACTTAAAAATTAACTGAGGGATATTTGTGGTATGTATTCAGTTTATGGATGTAGTGTGTAGAGAGAATAAATGTGATATATTTGATGTTTTTAAGAGAAAGAATTCAACCAACCCATTAAATGGTGTTTTGACCATATTTATAAGATTTTGAAAATCCACGGGCTAACCGGGTCGGCTCATAAATTCGTGTCAGTTAGGTGGGCTTGGAAGCCCAAGGTAATATGAAGCAAACACCCAGATTACTATGCCATGTATACAGCTTACTAATTGTTACTTTTATAAATAGTTCAAAGTGCCCTCTAAGGAAAATCCGAAATGCTCTATGAAATTGTTTATAATATATTTTGATCCTATCATCAAGCCTCCTTAGCTCTCTCAATTATTTTTGGGAAAGCTAACATTATATACGATTTCTGATTGGTTTTCTAAGTGAATACGAAGCGCTACTGTGTAACGTAAAGGTCGCGACTTTATAATTAACTTTCTCATACACATGTCAAATGGTAAGACCTACTGATCGTTTTTTACCCTTGGTAATTGTATCTAAACTTAAAAATTAAAGAAGCTACATTTGATATCCCCTTTTAATAATAGTTGATGGTTCATCTTTCCTAGGTAAAACACTCAAGTAGATATTTAACTATATAAGGTTGATTTTTCACCGTTTTCATTTCTAGAGTGAGAAAAATATTTTAATCTACAGTTCTAGATAGAGAAAGAAACCCTAATATATCAAATCATATCCTCTTAAATCTTTCTTCTAGCAATCTCTAAAACTTGTATATTTACGACGAGAACTGTTTTCATCAAAAGAGGTTGGCTCAACCTATCCGAATTCGAGGAAAAAAAGAAGGCCAAAATTGTTGCAGGATTATCTGCTTCACCCGGTGGATTAATTGTGCACCATATTCCAGAATTAGATAAAATTTCTTCATCGAATAAACAGTCAGTCGTTCCCAAACCTAGCCCTCTTTCCCAATCTCTTATAACCCCGACCCGTCCATTCAACTAGTTAAGAAATCTTCTACTAAAGTAGCCAGTAGTCGTAAAACTCCCTCACCTTTTATTGCTATGGGGCGGACATTTAGGAAACCACATCTCGAAGAATCATTACGCTTTATGAAGTTAAAGCCCAAACTTTATCAATGGACAAGGTAGCAGAAACATTAATAGAAGTCCCTACCGATACTAGTAATCCCTCGAGGTCAGCAACAACCTTGGGAGCTATTTTAACAACAGACTTTCTTTCAAAGTTTGATTCAGAGATAAATCTCACCACCACTTCATCTCTTGAGCCTCCTCAAATGGGAGAAGAAAATCCTACTGTAGTACTTAAGGAACCTTTGGATCAACGACCATGGGTTATGGAAGAGAAGATTGATGAGAGTAAGGAATACACACCTCTCGAGACATCCAGACAAACTAGAGAGACTCATAATATGGTTTGGGGAAAAAGGGAAAACGATGTCACATTAGAGTCCAAACCACTTTCAGAGTGTCTTGCAGGGCGAGTCAAACCCAATGTTTCTAAAGTAAGTGTCAAATATTTGATGCCCCTTCAAAATATATCTTATGTCTATTCACATACTGCTGAACTAGATAAAATTTTGAAATAATGAGGCTACCGAGAATCAATCAATGTGAGGATTCTTATTCCTTATGAAACCCGATAGATAGAAAGTCCGGAGAGCTAGTGGTATATACAAAGGTGCTTAATTGGGGTCTTAGGTTTCCTTTGGACCCATAGATAGTGAGGTATTTTCACCTGGTGAAGCTATTCCCAAGACAATTGAGCCCTTATGTCTCGTACACAATAGTAGCCAGCATTGGGGCCTCAAGGTTATCAAAAATTTTGCTACTTATGGAACAACTTTCTATTGTAGTCGGTTTATGTCAAAATGGTCATATCCCCTTTTATTACTTAATATGAGGAATGACTATGAAGTTGTTAATGATTTGCTGGAGGCTGAAAAGCCTTGGAGGACTTAGTTCCTCTACCTTAATGGTGGTTGGGAAAATGGTAGAAAGATTACATCTAAAGGAAATCCGAGCATGCTTACAAGATACTGGAAAATCTCATGTAAGTGTTTAAAGATTTATTTTGTTATGTTTTTATATCATTGGTTTTCTCATCGGGTTCCTTTTATAGTGTTTTCAAAGTTATTTTCACAACATCTATAAAAGGGAAACATAATATTACGAAGCTTAATCAGTGGGCTACTGAGAAATGGTAAAATGCTTTTCACAAATGCTTCACCTCAGAAAACATGGTTAGGACCCATCTATGGAGAACAAATCCATTTTGGGAGCTTTCATGGGAACAATTTACCACTCATCCAAGATCTAATGTTATTTTAAAGAGAACTGAAGAAGTTGACAGCAAAATTTTCTTACTAGTTAGGAACAGAGCCCCTAGTCATCTTGACAAGATTAAAATGAAGAAAAAAGAAGAGAGATGATCCACCTCAAGTGTTTCCCGGCCTAGGTAGTTTGGGAGTTCAAGATTAAATTTTTGTTGCTTTATTGGAGGCTGTTGCAGTAACCGTTTGTAATGATAAAGAGCCATAAAATTCTACAGTGGTGAAGAAAAAGAAAGCCCAAAATAGGACTAAAGAAGGTAGTGATCAGAAAGAAAGAAAGAAAAATAAAACTACTGCTGGTTTGGAGAGCATACTCTGATCTGAAGTTCTTCATTCCATCACTTCCACAGAGGTCCATCCTCAATAGTAAGCCTCTATTGATCCTCCTTCTTTAGTATTTCCTACAGCGGATCAACCATCTTTTGAAGGTGATGATAGGCTGGATGGCATAGCAAATTTCAACTTTGATGGTTTTGACAAAGTTTTCCCTCAATCTACCACAATTTCTAATGCTATAACACGTGATAGAGAATCCTTCAAATTATCGAAGGAACATGATAAACTAAGGTATGCGGTCTTTGGTTATGTAAGGCCAATAATTAACTTGAAAAGCCATATGAGATCTTAAGTCAAGGGTATTTCCTCACTTAAAACTGAAAATCAAAGCCTAAATGATTCTATCAAGGTAGAACAAGAGAAAGCTGAGAACTTGGGTAAGCAACAAAAAACCTTTACTGATGAGATAGTCAAGACTAAATCCGATCATGAGAAGTTGCATACCAGCTATATTTATTTACAGTAATCTAATTCAACAGAAATCAAGTCATTAAAGAACCAACAGAGCAAGGATCAATGTACCATCAACCATTTATCCGAGGAGAAGAGAAAGTTAGAAGATCTTCTTAAGAAGAAGAAGAAGTAAATCACCTCTTTTAAAGAGAAAACTACAAGTACTAAGGTTAACAATTTTTATATATTTGTGTTTTTAACTAAAGTCCTTCATGTGTGCAAGGAATTTTATTGTTTTTGGTTCGAATTATCTAGTAACCTGGTTTCTAAAAGTCCTTATCATATACAATGTATTTTTTCATATATGTGAATCAGAGTTTTAGATGTATTCTATGTTATCTTTATGTTTATCCATTTTATGTCTCAACACGTATTTTGCTTTCAATGATATCCGATCCCAACTAAGTATTTTATTCAAAGATGTTCAAAATTTAAAAACCTTTATCCAAAGTAATAAACTAAATTCGACCAGGCCATTCAAATGTGTTCCATTCGACGACAATATAATTTTAATCCATCCAATCCATTCGATGGTAATCCATTCGAAAGAAACATAACTTTAGTTTAACCAATCCATTTGAAGGCATACGTAACTTTAATTTAACCAAGCCATTCGAAAGTAATCCATTCGAAGTCATACATAGCTTTAATTTAATCAAACCATTCCAAGGTACTCCATTCAAAGGAATACAAGACTTTAATTTAACCAAACCATTAAAACGTAATCCATAAGAAGGCATGCACGACTTTAATTTAACTAAGCCATTCGAAGGTAATCCATTCGAAGAAATACAAAGCTTTAATCCTACAAAGTATAGAAAAGACATTTTTAAAGGAGAAAAATGAAGCATTGATTAACATTCAGACACCTCATTAAAACCTCCCCGCCACCTGGATAGGGTAGAGTATGCCTTATAATATTTTCATTGAAATTGAGCAAAGTAAATATTTACAAAGTAGGTTTATTCTAAGTACAACCTTAGGTGTTTAACATTCCAAGGGTGCTTCAAAAGGTTGTATTCTCTATCTAAAATCTTATAAGTTCCTTATATGACCCTTTCATATATAATGTATGGCCCTTCCCAGTTCGGAGCTAGCTTTCGGAACTTCTTTACGTTGGTGTCTAAGAATTATTTTCTCAAGACTTTATCTCTAGCTTGAAATTTTATTCTTTTACTTTATATGCAAACCTACTCCTCATCAAACCTTGGTAATGCATTGTTGTTTGATGGGCTTTCACCCTTTTTTCCAAAACTAAATCCAACTGAGCCCTTACGGCTATCTCATTATTCTTTTCGAAATAATTTTGAACTCTAAAGAAAGGAAGAGAAGCTTCCATAGGTGTAATTACATTAATTCTATAAACTAAAGAGAATGGAGACTCCTGAGTTGTGTGGGGAGTGGTTCGGTATGCCCATAATACTTCTTAAATAACTTGGCCGTTTCGGAAATGCTCCATTTAAATTCTTCTTCAAACCCGTTAAAATTGTTTGGTTGGCCACCTCAACTTGTCCATTGTCTTGGGGATGAAAAGGAGATGAGAACCAATGTTGCATTACTCTTGACATACAAAAAAAATATCATATCTTTATTGTCAAATTGAGGTCTATTATCTGTAGTGATGCGTTTGGGAAAACCAAATCGACAACATATGTTAGACATAATAAATTTTATCATTGTCATAGATGTTGTCCCGGATAATGGTGCAACTTCCACCCACTTGGAGAGATAATCTATTGCCAAGATTATAGTGCGACAACCCTTTGAAGCCATATGAAGAGGTCCGACTAGATCAAGTTGCCATATGTCAAATGGTATTTCCTCAGACACAGACTCCATGGGGACTGCTAGTAAATGTATTTCATATACATACCTTTGACAAATGTCACATATTCTCACCAATTCTTTGGCATATGCCATAGTAGAAAGCCAATAACACTTTGAAGATTCGTTGGATCCAACGTAACGCAGCAAAGGTCTGCTGAAGGACTTCTTTTTATAAAGAACCCCCATTAAAACCAAAAATCCAAAAACTTTGTACTTTATTGTTTTGGTAGAAGCCTTGTCTTGAGGTAAAACTCCATTGATGATAAACTCTTAGATCTCATGCCTCAAATATTTAGAAACCACGGTGAATGTATGTAGACTTTCTCTCATTTCACCCTTCATTTCTAAATTTGTGACTATGAAAGGACATTCTTTCATAAGGATCCAAAGATATGCTTCGGAGTAGACTGTAGTGGCTAAATAGTCATCTATTAAATTTTTTAATAGGAGATCAAGCTCGTATTTAATGTGTTTAAAACATGTTGTGATTTCTTTCAATACTTCTAAATACTTTATCAAGTGATCTTTCCTGGTATTAGATTCCCCTTGTGCTTGATGAATGAGTAGTTATGAATCGCTTATAAATCAGGCTTTTTTGGCTCCATATAACTGAGCTAATCTTAATCCAACTATGGCTGCTTTATATTCTTACTCATTATTGGATGCCCTAAAACAAAAACGTATAGATTGATACATATAATCCCCAAAAGGGTATATCATGCAGATACCAGCTCCACATCTCATTGTACTAGACCTATCATTAGTTCAGATTACCCATTCTTTCTTAGGCTTACAAGTTTTAGTTTCTTCATGAGGCCTTCTAGAGTGAAATTCAACTGAGAAATCAGCCATATATTGATCTTTGATTAAAGTTCCGAGTGCAAAATCAATATCATAAATCCCCAAGCTTAACTGACCACTTAGTCATCTGTCCCGGTGTATCCGTTTTTTGTAATATATTATTTAAAAGGAAAGAAATTCGAACCGTGCTAGAGTGTGCTTGGAAATAAGGCCTCATTTTTTCTGGTAGATATTACTAATGCCAAGGATAATTTTGTTCCCAGCTTCCAATAAGCTATTGCTTATATAATACACATGAAAGGGATAATTATCAACTTCTCGTACCAACACTGCACTCACAATATATTCTGACACTGTCAAGTACATATAGAGTTTTTCCCCCTTCTATAGGTTTAAATAATGTCTTGGGTGAAGATAGATATTGTTTGATCTCAAGTAAATTTTGGTAACACTTTGGGGACCAATTGAAGTATTTGGCATTTCTTGAGACTTGGAAAAACTGTACACACTTGTCTAATGATCTCGAAATGAACCTGTTTAAAGCTGCCAACCTTCTGGTTAATACATGAACTTCTTTAGTATTTCAAGCTGGATCCATGGCTAACAAAGCATTTAATTGATCTAGGGCAGTCTGGATCCCCATTTCATTTATAATTTAGCCTAGAGATTTTAAGATCAGACACCAAAAGTACATTTTTTCAGGATTCAGTTTCAAGTTGATGGTTTTTAATTTGAAAAAGTCTTTTGGAGGACAAATATACGATCTTCCCTTTTAAGGCTCTTAACCATCATGTCATCGATATAAACTTCTACATTTCTTCCGATCTGGCTAGAGAATGCTTTATTAACCAACTGCTGATAAGTGGCTCTAGCATTCATCAACTCAAAAGGCGTTACTTTATAAGAATGAAGCCCCTTGTCAGTGATGAAAGTAGTGTGATCTTGATCATTCAGATCTATCTGTATTTGATTATACCCTGAAAAGCATCCATAAAGGATAATAATTTGTTTCCCGGTGTGGAATCTATCAGCTGATCTATTCAGAGTACTGGAAATGGATCTTTGGGGAAATCTCTATTGAGATCGGTAAAATGACCATTTCCCATTTTTCTTTTTGACTATAACCTGGTTAGCTATCTAAAGAGGGTACTGGCATTCTTTAATGTGTCCCACCTTTGTTAACCGATCTAGTTTTTGGACTATGGATTCAGATTTTTCTCTGGAAAAAGCTCTTCTTTTATGCACGACCGACCATGGATCAGACCTAACTTATAGTTTATGACTAATCACACTTGCTGGTACTCCAGTTATATCCTCTTTACACCAAGAAAACACATGTAGATTGTTAGATAAAAATGATAACAACTTTTTATTTAATTTTAATGCTAATTTAGATCCAATCCTGACACTTTTACCTTATGCCAAGCGATGAACTTCAACTTTTCAATTGGAATTATAACATTAGGAGCTTCCCTTAGATTATCTATCTCGTTTGATCAGGCAGAGGACTCCACTAACTGTTATTCTTTATCAACTTTCACTGCTTCTAACGACTTTGGAGCAAGATCAGTGACATAATATTCCTGATCTACCTTTTGACTAGTTCGAACGACGCCTACTTGACCTCCCATGACATATTTTAAACATTGGTGGACAGTGGAAACTACAACATGCATCCTAGATAGCCAAGACCTACCAAATATATCATTGTAAGACGTCAGACAATCAACTATTACAAACATAACTCTTACCAACTTCTTGAATGGTCATTTTCCCAACAAGACCTCTCCCTCAAACTCGCTAATCACATCGTCTGAGTTACTAGTAAACCCTACTATGGTCTTATTCGAATGTTGGATAATTGAGTTACTAAATTCCCCTATACTTTTTCCTAGAACATTAGGTAATGTTACTTGGGTTGTGCTTGCACTAGGTTGAGCACGTATGTCAACTGGCATGTTGCCCCTTACTTTTTAACGAAGGCGGAAAACTTCCCACTTTCGATCAAAGTTTGTACTTCTTGTTTAATGCAATGTAATCTTGAGTATTATGGCCCACATTATTGTGGTATCTACAAAAATGGGTGTTCTTTTTTTTGTTCTCTGATATTGAATTGGTGTTGGCCTTTGGAAATGCACAACATTCTTGGTTTTATTGTAGATGGTGGATATATTCTCACCCAACTCAGAAAACCACTCATATTGACTCCACTTATTCCTCTTTGACCTAGATAGTTAGCCCTAATTCGACTGAATTTGTCTGGCCCGATGTGAACCTTGTTTGGAATCCTTAGGCCAGTAATTTACTGTAGTTTGGGATTCAGTGTTGGCTTGTGGGATAGAAATCATAGAAGTATATTGGTTCTGGTGCGGTACTCTAGACTTCTTGATTTCTTCAATCATAATTTTATTTCCAACCTGATTCAATAATCCTCCCCGGGTCATTGCTTATTTCCAAGTTACTAAATTAAGCAAATTGTTCTGTACTAAACCTTATCTTAAAGAAGTGATAGGCTATCTGCTCAAAATAATTAGCCAACCTGATGTAGTCTTTTAAAGATTCATTTGTTTCTTGTACATAGTGAATGATAGTATCATCATTCCCTTTAAGCTCCTTACTTTCCATAAATTTCCTTCAGAATGCTATCCAAAACATATAAAACTTTTTCATAGATCTATGTGGGAAACTATTATACCATTTTAGTGCACTCCCCTTGAAGTTCTACGAGAAGGCCCGACATAAAAGTTTATCATCATCATCATCAAAATTCATCATTTAATTTTTGAACTGCTCAAGGTGATTGTCGGGATCTTTGCTTCAATTGTATTTCTCCATATTAAAACTGTCAAATCGTTTTGGCAAATGTTAAGAAAGATTTTTTGAAGACAAAAGTGATTGTCTCCAGTTATGGATATGGATAAACATTTGGTCTTTATCAGGAGTGGAAAAAATACATGGTTCAGACTAGATAGCAAATTGATCACTTAACAGATGATCAATACTGTAATCTATCGATCCTTTTATCTTCCTTTGATGTTTCTTCTTTTTACCTTTGCCATTCCTAGTTCATTTTCTTTGAATGTTTCTTGGTTAACATTTCTTTCTTCTTATAACGGAAATGGTCACTACTAGACAAAGAAGGAGAAATATTCGAGTTAGATTTTGTGGTAGAGTTTCCAACGGAATCCGATGTGTTCACCAACTGCTTAGCCCGATGTTCCTTTTTTGAACCCATGTGGACCTTTGCGGATTAAACAATATCATTTTTTTGTGATTGTTGCCATGTTCATCTGTAACAACACATCCCATAGCAAGCTTCCTTTTTAACTTTATTTCAACCTGCCTTTAGGCTCTTAAAGCTTCGATCTCAGCCCTCAGTTGATCACGCTCGTCTTGCATAATCTGTTTTTACTCTATATTATGATTGACATGTGATATAGTAGGATTCTCATTATCACCTTTGTCCCCCTCATTTTCAAGATGGGGAATTTCTTACATGTCAAGATCCATGCCTCAAAGAACTATGAAGTGCGATCTACAAGTATGGTTTCAAATATAGTTATATAGGCATCTCACGCTTCTAATGTGGTCGTCAATCTGATGCAGGTAAAAACTAAATGAGGGATATTTATGGAATGTATTAATTATATGGATGAAGTGTAGAGAGAGAATAGAGGTGTTATATTAAATATTTTTAAGAGAGAGAATTCAACCAACCCATTTAATACTGTTTTTTACCCTATTTATAAGATTTTGAAAATCTATGGGCTAACCGGGTCGGTTCATATATTTGGGTCAGTTAGGTGGGCTTGGAGGCCTAAGGTAATATTAAACAAGCACGCAACTTACTATGCCAGACATACAGCTTACTCATTATTACTTTTATATATAGTCTGAACTGTTATATAAGAAAAATACGAATTGCTCTATGAAATCACTTCGAATATATTTTGATCATATCAGTTATGAGCATGCGCTTGTTGCTTTTTTTAGGTAAAGGCTTCTCCCCGGAGAGTTTACTGATGAGGTAACCAATAAAAAGGCCATAACATTCGGGACTCTACTAGCACAGGTTAAAAAGCAAATCAAAGTAGAAGAATAAAAAAAATTAAAACTAATACCTCTACGAAGATAGGTCCCATAGTTCTTTTTATAATTTTTTTAATCAATTTTTTTATTGATGATTAAAAGTTGAAGAAAATATAAAGAACCGCTAAAGTACAATATACAATTTGAAACAAGATTTAAAAAATAACTTCAAGATGAAGGTATCTTGATAACATCTTTGATGATTGAAGGAGTACATATGATCCTTCATTGGATGAGTCAAACAATCCTATCGGGGATTTATACTCTAGATGGCTTTGATCTCCTCTTTTGTAGTAAATATAAGTTTTTTGGCATGTCCAAGCAAAATTGATAAAAATTTATAAGCATCATGGTTGTATCTTTGATATAAAAGAAAGATTCCCTTTATAGTTAGTCATAAGCCCTAAATATCCACAACACAAACTTTGAAAAATTATTATTGTATTTAATGAATTAGGGATTTGGTTGTTAGAAATATCCATTTTCATTTTACATTTTACAGTTCACTTAGCAAGTTAATCATCTGTTTGGTTTTGGACTCTAGATCTGTATTTGATAGCCATCGAGGGAAATATTAAATTTCTACAATAGGTTAAGATAAGGTTTAAGAACCATGGGCCAATACATTTAGCTAGCATATCAACTAAGGTCCCATAGTCTTCTATTTTGGTTTATCAACAGGAACAACTCCAAAAAATTTAGCCTCACGCAGCATCTAATTTCTGACCAAAAGGATAAAATCAAACCTCGCCACGACCTAGGTTAAATCAAAATGCACAAGATCAACAATATAGACCTAGTACAAACCAATGGGCACGACTCAATAACATTTTAAATTGGCACAAGTTGTTGCTACTTTTTTTATAAGAGGCATAATTTGGTTCAGTTTAGAAAATCACTTCCTATTTAAAGTCCAAAAGAAATCCAGAATAATCGGTTTTGAAAGTATCATAGAGATATAGGCCACTGTACAAGGGATTGCACTTCTTTAAATCATTAAATCCAAACCTTAATTAAGAAGGAGAATTTGACCACTTTTGTTAAAGCATAATCCGGGGTCGGTAGCAGGTTCTAGTGGGCAATCAGGCCACATTCCAAAATGATGAAATCAAGGTCTCACCCATGTAAAAAAAATGATGGTCATCTTCGGACCTTACAATGAATTTGATGTGAATGCTGAGTTTCTGGACCTTTATCCTAACCAAAAGAGTATTATGGTGATTAATCAACCCAACAAAGACGGGGAGGTTAAGAGTTTGTGGGAATTTTTTGAGTAACTAAATTTTTTTGGTGAGGATACTGTGTCCAAGGTTTCTTGTTATTCACGAAAGAGTCATGTTATAAATTTAACAGCTTAGTTAGAAGTGGGAATGTCAACCCATTTGTACCGATATCCGATTCCATTTATTTTTTTCTATGATGATGATTTAAGAGATGTTACTGGACTCTATGGGGATGTTATAGTAATGAGAGCGACTATTGATGGAACTAAAATCCAAAGAACCCTCATTTATATGGGTAGTTTAATAAACATCATGTTCATGTCTTCTTACAAGCAAATGAAGAATACCCATGTCATACTCCGACCGGATAGAACAATATTGGAATTTACAAGGATCATTGCTGATGTAATCAGGGAATTTGAGTGGGATAGGTCGAGGACCCTTTAATAAAACTGTTAAAGTACTTTTTATAATTGTGGGTTATGTACCCATAAGTGTTCTACTAGTATAATATACCAAATGAAAAACTTTATTTTTTCGCTGCCCAAATACAAACCCTATCACATAATTGCTAGAATCACACATCAATTCAAATGGTAAAGTTCAATTAGGAGAAACAGTAATGCGCGCACTAATCAACTTAGATTTTATCAAATTAAATGTATCAAAACAGTCAATAGAAAATAATTATTCAACATCTTTCATCAATAGATCACAAAGAGGTTTATAGATTTTTTAAAAATACTTAATGAATCGCCTATAAATACATGCATGGCCGAGAAAACTCCAGACTCCTTCTACCGAAACATGAGGTGGTAGACTTCAACTTTAGCTTGATCGACCTATATACCATTTTCTGAAATCTAATATCCTAATACAATCTATTCCTGTACTATAAAATGACATTTTTCCTAATTGAGAACAAGATCAGTATCCACACATTGTTGTAAAACAAAAGATAGATTAGCTAAACAATTATGAAAAAAATCACCAAAAACTTGAAAAATCATCCATAAATATTTTCCATGGATTTTTCAAGCATACGTGAAAAAATAGACATCATGCATCGCTAAAAATACGCAAGAGCATTACACAAACCGAACGGCATCCTCCGATATGCAAAAGTCCCATATGGTGTAAAATTAGTCTTCTTTTGATCCTTTAGTTTAATAGATATTTGGTTGTACTCAGAGTAACCATCAAGGAAACAATAGAAGGCATGTCTTGTTAATCGTTCCAAAATTTGATCGATGAATGAAAGTAGAAAGTGATATTTACGTATCACGTCATTCAATGATCTATAATCAAGACATACTCCCTATCCCGTCACTGTTCTAGTAGGTATCAACTTATCTTAGTCATTGTTGATCACATTCATCCTTCTTCTTTTTTGGACTACATGTATCAGACTCACCCATATACTTTATGAGATAGGATGTATGATTTCTGCATCTAACAATTTCAACACCTCTTTCATTACTACCTTGCATTGTTGGATTTAATCACATTTGAGGTTGCGCGATTGGCTTATAAACTTCATCCATTACTATTTTGGTGTAACATATAGAATGACTGATTCCCTTGATGTCTCCAATCGTTCATCCAATGACTTCCTTGTATTCCCTTAAAACCCTTAACAATTTTCTTGTATCTTTATCACTCAACAAGCCATTAATAATTACATGAAATTTATCAGGTTCTTCCATAAAAGTTTAACGCAAGTGTAAAGGTAAAGGTTTTAATTCCAATTTATGTGTTTTTTAACATAAAATCTGAACATTTAAAGGTTGAAAGTATAGTTTATTTAAGTCCATCGCACACTCTCTTACCTCTTCACATTCAATTTCAGTTTCATCTCATCTAGCATGGACTATAGAATTTTCTAAAGCATATTGAGGAAAAAATTCGTTCATACAATTATCAGGAAATTCATCTACCACGTCATTCATATAAACATTAGCATCATTAGGGAATTTTAGAGACTCTAATATGTTAAATTCCATTTTTCATCTCCTACACGTATGATTAATTTCTCAGCCCCAACATCAGTAATCGTTCGAGCAGTAGCTAGAAAAGGTCGACTATTAACAGAACAAGTCCATCTTTTTTAATGTCTAAAATAATAAAATCTACTGGAAAGATAAATTTATCAACTTTAGTCAATACATCTTCTACTATGCCTTTTTGGCTATGCAAAAGATCTATTAGCTAATTGAAAAGAAACAATTTTAGCCTTTATTTCCTTTATCGATATTTTTTATAGATAAAGAGAGGCATCAAATTAATACTAGTACCTAAATAACACAAACGTTTATCAAAAGCTAAATTACTAATTCTACAAGGAATAATAAAAGTCCTTAGATTTCGTAGTTTGAGTGGTAATTTATTATGAATTAACACGTTACATTCCTCTGTCAATACAACTATCTCAAAGTCCCTGAATTGTTTTTTATGATATAGGATGTCCTTGGGGACATTCGCATATCTCGGCATTTGCTCCACCAAATTTGAAGAGGATATGTTAATTTCTAAGTTGCGAAATAATTCAAGAAATCGAGAAAATTCATCACTAGAGTTTTGTTTCTTCTTCCTGCTTGAGTAGGGAACTGCTCGTGCATTTTTTGACATTTGGGTGTGATCAAGGTCTGATGCAGGTCTGTTATCACCTATTCATGTATGTTTCAGCTTTGAACATATATGTTGCAATCAGCTCCAAGATATTTGCTGCCATTTAGGCTGTTATGTGTGTCGCCATTACTTCTGTGATCAACCCTAAAACCTGCACTTTCATCCATTAAATTGCTTCTCCAATGAGCCTCGGAATCAGCCCCAAAACCTGCAATTGTGTTAAGCTTTTCTTTGCTCGTATCAGCCCCAAAACCTGCAATTTCATCAAGTTTTTTGCTTCTCCAATGAGTCCTAGAATCAGCCCTAAAACCTATTTGACTCTCTCTTCTCAGCGCGATTGCATTAGCTTGTTTCGGGTTATTTTCTGTGTTCCTGGGCCAATTTCCTTGAAATCTAGATGTCATCATTGAGTGTAGTTGTCCTAATTTAATCTATAAGTTTTTCAAGCTTACATCGTGATTTGAACTAAGACTTGAATATTTTTCATGCTCGATTCGTTCTTCTCAAAACGGTTTTTAGATGATTTAAAAAACTTGTTCACATTCTCTATAAATGTTATTTTCTTCTCCAACTTCTTCAATTCTTTCTGTTTCCAAACGTTCTCGTTGTTCTTCTTGAACTGTTTGGATCGTTCCTTCTTCATACTTGATAATTATTAGAATAATAAGGTTTAGGTCCCTGTTAGTAGTTACTCACATATTTGATAAATTCTGTGAATTTATTAGAGGGATGATACACATTGATGTCTGATACTACAACCAAATTCATCGTTAGTTGGCTTATCTGCTGCTCTAGCACTGCTATATTCGCTTGCATGACAGTCTCATTGTTGACTGTATACATTTCTAGTCTTTTTCTTTTCTTTGGACAACTCCTATAATTTGTATGCCAGGATCCCATGGTGAGGGCATCTGCGCAAGAACTCCTTATATTATTCCCATGAGTCATACAAGGACTCATCATTTCGTTGAGCGTAATTTCTTCAAATTACTAAGGTGATTTCCAAATCTTATGCTAATGAAATATCAACAGGTCATTCTTCTTCAGGTACCAAGTCCCAAAAAAATCCAAAGCTAAGCTTCGGGAAATTTTTCTAAAATCTAAGATTAACATCCCGCTTATCAAAGAGCTTAGGCATTCTTTAGCATACACATCCTCTATGTATTTTTGGTCATTTGCAACCTCTTATTTCCATGCAGATATATATTTATCGACCTTCTTATTAGCCGCTTTTTGTCCATTGAAGGTCATACTCATTTTCCTCTTCTCAATTCTTCAAAACTTTCTCTTTCTCAGAAGCCTCTAGGTTAGCAATATTAGATTCATGAGAACATTTTATTCCTTAAGCTTTTTTCAACCAATATGACTTAGCTTTCAAGGTTGTCAGCATGCTGCATTTTCTCTTCAGTCTCTTTTTATGAAGATCATATTCTTCTCGAAGAGATGCAATGGTATATGTATAATTTGTTCCTTCTTTTTTCATTTTGATGATAGGATTGACGAGATGAAGCAAAATAAGAGCATGAGAGTCCTCTTCTGCAATCTAAAAATACTGAGTTGCAATAGAATCTTTGGGATCTAGAGCTTGTTCTCCTTCGTCTTTAAAACCGAGCTTCTTCAGATTTCATTTCGGACTTTAAACTTCAACCACTCGTTCATTTGATTTTGGAGGAAATGATGAATGATTTTTATATGTTTGAGTAATGTGATGTTCAAGCATAGCTGAAATGGTCTTTTAAGCCAAGGCAAGAAAAATTTCCAAGCATGTCTTCAACTTTTTGTTATTGTTGTTATTTTTCCTTTCCTCTTATTTTATTTTTATGCATCTGAAAATTTCCTCCTTTTAAGGTCAAGGTTTCTTCTTCAATCTGGCTCTTAGTAACGCAATAGCCTTTAATATTGGTTCACCGGTTAGCTTCACTTCTACGACACTAGTAGCAGAATTTTTCATGCTTGAACCGCCACCACTATCGTTTTTTACTATGTGTCTTGGAGCCCTTATCCTAGTCGGAAGATCCACCCAACCATCAAAATATTATATTCGCTTGAGCATATCTGATGCACGAGGTGGAGTCATAAATTCCTCCCAAGAAAGGTTATGTTTTGATTTGTTCGCCAAAAGTAACTCCAAACCATATTGGTCGTTGCGAAGTAATTGTGAAACCCATTCGACCAGTTCTTTACAACTCAATGATGTAGCTTTTTTAAATTCTCTTCAGAGCTTTTGAATATTGCTAGTGGGACTTGGGTATATCTGAAAAAAAAAGGATAAATACATAAGCTTCAAGCTTTGAAAATTGATAGTAACTAAAATTTTAATTGGAAACTATATAAATTTACCTGCATTGTGTCACTCATTCGGCACTCTACTCGAATTTCTCTATCTGGAGATTTTATGGCCATTCTCCTAGCAGTCACTCACAAATCAAAAAATGTTGCTTTCAAATTTTATCAGCCTCTAGAAGAACACTTACTACTTTATGGTCATAATATAAACTATTGAGTACTTAAAATGTAATAATTAGAGTCTTGTATGAACAATTGTAAATATATAAGACTGATTTCGATCTAGTTGTAAAGATATGGGGTTAACGTGCAATTAAACCAATTTTGTAACAACTTCAGTTATTCTAACTCTATTCGCCTATGTATAAATGTAAAGGCTGAATTGAATGGCATGAGACTTCCTTTGGAGTGAACTTTCTTCCTTACTTAACTTTCTCTCTATAAAATCAATTTATATCTTCATCTCTCTCTAGAATCAGAATTCATACACACCAAATTGACAACCACAATGGAGGTTGATTAATTGGTACCTTGATTTCTTGATCAAAAACAAAAAAAAAATTGATTTTTTGTTTCATTTTTATTGTTCTTGATCGATTCTTTGAAGCTACTTCGGATCGATAATGGAGTCGAGGAATAAAAGTGATCCTTTAGTTTAAAAAGACGGTTCAAACGTTAAAATTTGATCTGCAAGGATGAGAATGTAAGGAAGATGAGTAAGTTCTAGTTTGACAGACTCAATCAGATATTAAAATGCGAATGAATCAGTTATTGGATAAAATTACGCCTCTAAATGAGAAGTATGATAAAAAAGAGCAAGATATTTAATCAGCTAGGCTGAAATCTGAGGTAAGGAAAATGGATGATAAGAATGATGTTGACAGCCAGTCTGATCGATCTTATACAGCTCACCAGGTTCAAAATGAGCATAGGAAAACACATTTTGAATCTAATAAAGAGCGTCATACTTCACGGAAAAAGAGAAAAAAAACAAGGAAAGGTATATAGCGTCTAGTGACTATGACTTGAATAGTTCAATATCTGAGTTCAAGAGGTACCAGGGGTCTTCGAAAGAAGAAAAAAGTCGGCCTCGAAAGTCACAAAAGTAATACAGAGCAAAGAAAGACAATGTAACTCGTTGTTTGAGGGAAGCATAATGATGTGAAGGGAATACGTTGAATCGGTACACAGGGATAAATGATCGGAACTTGTATGCTATCATGGGAACATAAAATAATAATCAATATGTACGAGGAATTGACTAGAGAAACTCTCCCTTGACAACCAAGATAAGGTCCATCACTCTTCTGAAGCGGTTCGATATCTTTAAGGTCAAAAAGTTTGATGGGATGCAATATTTTGATGACCACATTGAACAGTTTAAGAACTACATGAGGAATTTCAAAGATGATGATTGGATGGTATGTAGATCTTTCTCCCAAACTTTAAAAGGGTACAACTTTGAAATGGTATAACAGGATTCCGAAGGGATCCATTTCCAATTACAAAGTTTTTTATACAACATTCCCCTGATAATTTGTGGGAAGTAAAGAGATGCGGGAAAATAAAGAGACAATAATACAATGAAAGCAAGTTGTGTGAGAAAAGTTGAATGATTATATTAAACGTTTTTTGTTAATAAAATATGGTTTAGATAAGCATGAAGAGTTGGTAGCTAGGCTGCATTTCGACAAGGCTTGTTACCAGGAGATTTAGCAAATGAAACAACAAAATGAAAAGCTTTGACTTTAAAGCGCTAATGGCTCAAGTGGAGAATCTAATCAATGTCGAAGAGTCGACTAGAGTTCAAGGATTGGTTGGATCCAATCAAAAGAGTTCGGGGCGGGTGTCAAATAGTCAAGGACACTCTTTGAACTCAGCCCAATCATTGCATCCGAGTAATAACAGTAAATTTCCTCCTCGAATTGGAGGGTACCAAACTCAAGCTACAGGGTACCAATTTCAAATACCAAGGCCAAATCAGTGGATAAGGCCATAGTATTATGCTGATTTAATTGAAAACGTTGCTGCCATTTATGAAAAGGCAAAAGGATATGTGAGTATTAAAAAGCCTGCTCCGATAAATAGACCAAGGGAAGAACATAATAACATAATCTATAAATATCGTAACTATATCAGACATGATACTGCAGATTGTATAGATTCAAAGAATAAAGTGCGAACTTTAATTGAAAATAGAAAGTTGTTAGCCTATGTTAAGGAGTAGAGTAGTGTATTAAAGGCTCATGTTGCATCCACTTTGCAGGCAACGAATCCAAATTCACAGCAATGAAATTTAATGACTCTAGATTCTAAGATTGATGATTTTGATGCTGCGTGAGAATATATGGATACAGATTCTAATCGATTGATTTTGATGGCAGTGGATGAGCCAATGAAACAATGTCGAGTTTGAATTTTATGTGAATATTTTGAGTCATTGGCGATCTTCGGAGGAGATATAATGACTGGAAACACTGATAGCTCTAGAGGAATATTGTGAGTTTAACTACTCAAATAAAAGAGGGGATGTATACTCATTTTTATGGTGAGAAATATATTCTTTTTATTCTTTTCGATGAGGGTGATTTGAGAGGTACTGTAGGTCCTCGTGAAGATGCAGTAGCTATAGGAGCAGAAGTAGCTGGTATTGAAATCCGACGCATTCTGATAGATACATAAAGCTCTTCAAATGTTCTTTTCAAGACGACATACGATAGAATGCACAATCCTTCTCAATTGTCTTAATCAGCCTGTACTATAATTGGATTCATAGGTGTGACGGCCAGGTAATTGGGGAATTTGATGATGAGGTTTGTTTGGGAAATGGACCTTTTAGAAATAAGTTTCAAGTTTTATTCATGGTGGTGGATTTTCTAACCAGTTATAACGCCATTTTGGGAGATCTTGACTTTCGAGGATGTATACAGTTGTGTTTATAGTGCACCAATTTTTGAATTATTTCATTAGAGATCGCGTTGGGATTGTCCGAAGTAATTAGAAGGTAGCTAGAGAGTGTTATTCCACAGCTCTTCGGATCCGAGGATCAAGCAGTGGTGATAAAATTGCTGAATAGCATTTAGGGGGGTTAACCTCAGAAGCAGAAGAGGGGGTTGATAATTCGAGGGAAACCCCAGGTTCTTTAATAGTAAGTGAGAGCATAGAAGAGTATACTTTCCCTAATGAGAATGTACTTTGAAAAGGAACTTTACTGACCCTAACTTTACGTAAGCAATTGTTAAAAATTTTGTTTCACATTTTGGATGTTTACGCTTGGAAAACAGAAGATGTGGTAGGGGTCCCAATCGAGGTGATATGTCATAGTTTAGCTATAAATATGAAGATCAAAACTGTCATTAAAAAAGACGTGCTTTTTATTTTGAAAAATCAGAGGCTATTTTTTACTAAGGTGGATCCTCTGTCAAAGGTCGGACATCTAAATGAGGCATAATATCCTCTATGGATAGCAAACCCAGTGGTGGTTATAAAGAAGAATGGGAAATGGAGAATGTGTGTTGACTTCACAAATTAGAACCGACCTTGCCCTAAGGATCTATTTCTTGTTCCTCGAATAGACCAGCTGATTGATTCCACTTCAAAATATAAAATTTAATCTTTTATGGATGCTTTTGCAGGGTACAACCAGATTCAGACGGATTCAAAGGATTAATAGAGTACCACATCATCAATGACCGATGTTTGCATTGTTATAGGATTATTCCTTTTGGATTGAAGAACACTGGGGCAACATATCAAAGGTTAATTATTAAAGCTTTTGCTTCTCAGTTTGGAAGAAATATGGAGGTATGCATCGATAACATGTTGGTAAAGAGTTTAGAAGATGATACACACTTAGAGGATTTATATGAGATTTTTTTTAATTTAAGATCTATAAGATTGAAGCTAAATCCTGAGAATTGTACATTTGGAGTTCGATTAAGAAATTTCTTGGGGTATTTTATTAGTGAAAAGAGGATATAAGCTGATCAAGAGCAACTAAATGCTTTGGAGTCAATGATATCACCTCGAACTATCAAAGAAGTACAGATCTTGACACGAAGGTTAGTTGCTCTTAACATATTCATTTCCAGGTTTGCTGACAAATATTTTCTTTTTTTACAAGTATTATAAAGACCAAAGGAGTTTGAGTGGACCTTAGAGTGTGAAGCAACATTTTCAAGCATTAAGGATTTATTGTCATCATCAGAGATACCGTCCAAGCCTCGAATTAGAGAGCAACACTTTTTGTACATTGCAGCATAAGATTTTGCCGTGAGTGTTGTGTTGATAAGTGAAGATTCATGAATTTTGGAGCCATTCTATTATGTCAATAAAAGTTTGGTGGCAGTAGAGTAAAGATATTTGAAGCTTGAAAACTTGTCCCTCGCTTTAGTGGTGGCTTCTAGGAAGATGCGCCTCTATTTTCAAACTCACACTCTTGTGGTTCGAACTTCATTCCCATTGAAAAATGTTTTACAATGCCCCGACATTTCTAGAAAGATGACCAAATAGTGAGTGGAGTTGGGATATTTCGATATCATTTTCCCCTCAAATGACTATCAACTCCCAAGCCTTAACTAATTTCTTATTGAGTTTCATTCAAGTAGATCAGATGAAGAAATAAATAAAGAATTCTTGACAAGAAGTTCGATGTGGGTTGTTCGAACTAATGGTTGTTCTAGCATTCTAGGATCCAGTGCGGGAGTCAACTGGTTGCTCCATCTGGGGATGAAATGTTTCAGGCCATTAAATTCGGTTTCCATGCATCGAATAATGAAGCTGGATATTAAACTGCATTGGTTGTTTTAAGGCTTGCAAGCATTTGTGGCAAAACTTCAGTTCGTTTAGAAACAGATTCTCAGTTAGTAGCGAATCAAGTGGCCGATGTTTTTAAAGCTAAAAAGGAACACTTAATTATGTGTTTGCGAGAGCTTCGAAACTTGACTCTTCTGTTTGACCATGTTATTATTGAACATATTAGCCAAGGAGACAATATAGTTTCCGATTCTTTAGCAATAGTTTCTTACACAGAAGAGCATGCTTGGATTTTATTACAGGAGAGTCCTTCGATTCTAACCCGTTCAGAACAGTGTAAATATACAGAAGAAGTTTTTGTCACACCAGATGTAAGACGAAGTGACTGGAGAGCTGATATCTTGAATTTCTTGTTGAGAGCAATGTTTCCTTAAGATGTGCAATTGGCTAAAACAATTAAGTATAAAGCTCAAGCCTATGTTATATTGGATGAGATGTTATACACGAAATCTCTGAGTAGGCCATTGTTGAGTTTATTGAATAAACAATAGTCTTATGAAATTTTGTCAGAGTTACATGATGGTGAGGTTTCAGCACATTATGGGTTCAAGGAATTGACACGTCGGGTTTTGTTGGCAAGTTATTATTGGCCTTTGATTATGAACGATGCTAAAATTTTGGTTCGAGGCTGTGATACTTGTCAACAATTTTTCAATTTGTATTCACAAAACTGAAGTCGCACTCATGTCTATTACTGAAGCTATCCCTTTTGACATATGTGGAATAGACTTGGTACGACCATTGCATATGGCTTCTCGAGGATGCCAAATGATTATTCTGGAAATGGACTATGTTCCAAAGTGGGTAGAGGCTGAACCATTATCTGGAACAAAAGGCAAGGATGTTATTAAGTTCATTGGGAACAATATGTGTTGCCGCTTTGGGTTACCTCGAATAATCACCACAGATAATGGTCCTCAATTTAACAATAGAGAAATGGATTCTTTTTGTGCTTCGACGGGTATTACACAGTGTTTTCTACACCTTTTCATCCCTAAGAAAATGGTCAGGTGAAGGTGACAAATAGATATATTTTAGAAGGTCTAAATAAGAATTTTACAGGGGCTGCAGTAAAATGGCCTAATTATTTGCAAGAGGTGTTAGGATCTTATCGAACAACTTCTAAAGAGGCCACTAAAGAAAATCATTTTGCCTTAGTGTATAGTATGGATATTAATAGTTATGCAGAATCTATATTACCTTCTTATAGATTACTTCAGTATTTCGAGAACCTGAATAACGAAGTAAAAAGAGCGGGTTTAGACGTGGTTGAGGAAAAAAGAGTTAGAGCACATATGAATACGATTCATTATCAAACTTTGATGAAGAGTCGGTATAATTCTAAGGTAAAAATGAGGGATTTCAAAATCAGTGATAAAATTTTAAGGAAAGTATTCCTCCATATAAAGAATAAGTTCCTCAGAAAGATGACCCTTTATTAGGAAGGATCTTATATGGTTGTGGAAAAAATAAAACCCGGTTTTTATCGCCTTTGTGATGTGCAGGGGATGATGCTTCAACATCTCTCGAATATACGATATCTGAAATTGTATTGGGAATAATTTTGATTTTTTAACAACTTTTTTAATTAATCGGCACACTCTTTCCTACCCTATTGGCCCATTGGGGTTATAATGAGGTGTCATGTAAATATTCAAAGTTATCAATAAAAGTATTTTTTTTGCCAATGGTTTTTTAAGTATAAGTATTTAAATTATTTTGGTAACTAATCAAAGACTGGTCATCTTTGAAGTTGACCAAGAGTAGATATTACGAAGTGTTATAAACAATTTTCAAAGAAACAACCATATTCGACGTGCTACATTCTCTAAACGAAATGTGATGTTCAAAGTTCTACGTTCTCTAAACGCATTGTAATTTTTGAAGTGCTACGTTCTCTAAGCGCACTAAATTATTCGAAGTATCATGTTTTATAAATGTATTATTTGTATTTAAGGTGTTAACATTCTTTAAACACACCAATGAAGTTCGAGGTTCTAGTATCTTCATTTCGAAAATTAAAAGTTTAGTTATTATATATATGTTACATTTCGAGGTGAACATGACTTATTTTTATGAAATTATAAGTTTGAAAGACATATAAATATAGGAGAACAAAGTACTGTTGCATTAAAGTTAATCTGATGATACACAAAACAAGTTTTTTAATGCAAAGTAAAAAAAATCACTTAAAGCAAGTCATCTTACAATAGTTCGATCACAGGAACAAATAAAAAAGGAAAAACAAAATTATTTGTCCTCGGATTTCCATCATACGACTCCCCCTGTTCGGAAGCACTTTCCTCTGGCTTCACTTCTTTGGAGGAGAAGCTAGGTACCGGATCAAAATCCTCGTTAAGGAAATTTTCAATGGGAATCAATTCTTAAAGGTTTGTCAAGGTTAGCCTTCGGAAATATGGCATGAGTTTCACGAAGTAGATTAATAGTCTTGTGCTCCTCGATGATCTTAATGGCAACCAACATATCCTTCCCACATTCATTTTCAGCAGCCTCCGCATCAGTCTTTTTCCCCTCATCGAATTGAGCTTTAAGAGCATCCGTATTTTGTGTCAGCTTATTCTTTTCATCCTCACTCTTGTTAAAAGACTTTTGAAGGGTGAAGTATCTTTGTTTCTCCTCGGATAACTCTCGAGCGTGTTTGGATTTGAGTTCTTCTATCTCATTTTTGTGAGAAGTGTTGAGCTTTTCTATCTCATGCTTGTGCACAAATCTAAGATGATTTTTGAGATGCATGATTCCTCTGAGAAATTCTGATCTTGCAGCTTAGAATCCATGAATTTGGTCTTCTACGGTGTTACCAAAGATTTCCCTTATTTTCTTCACACCTGCAGCAATTTTCTTATGATGAACCATCTCTTTCACCATAGTCTCTAGGTGGCCTCGGGCAGATTCCACCTTTTTTGCAGCAATCTGAGAAGTTCCAAGATTGGTGAACAGTTGTAAAGCAAGTGCGACCTCTTCAGATGGCTCTTCAGTAGGTGTGAATCTCAAACTAATATAGAGCATAAGAGCGGAGGCTGAGAATGGCAAAGAAAGTTCTGTCCCAGCTAGTTCAGGAAGAACATGGGCACTATTTTGACCATAATGTTGTAGTTGGTTTTAAATCTCTTGTATGTATGGATCCATATCTATGTCAAGATCTTGAGACTATTCGAAGTTGATGAAGTTATCGGGATCAAAGTGATTGTCTCCTCGGTCATTTTCTGCTGCAGCTTCTCCATACTGATTGTCTCCTTGATCAGTGTCTGCTGCAATTTCTCCTTGTTGATCTTCCAACACAATGACTACATCAGCCTCAGAAGATAGCACTTCTTGAAGGGTCTATGCAGTTTTCTTTTTTGCTCTTGTTTATGTTGGTGTCTTGGATGTCCTCTTCTTTTTCGTCGAAGCATTTATTCTCTTTCTTTTTTAAGTAGGCTCAACTTCCTATTCCTCTTCAATAGTATGAAGGATTTTTTTATGTTGCCTTCCTTTTTGCTTTTGACTGTGGCGTCGGGATCTCCGAGGTCTAACACCAGATGTACTAGTTGTTTTTTATTATTCTTTTTCCCTTCTTTTTTCAAGGGACGGTGACTATCTGATATGTTTTGAACTGGAAGATGCACCTTACTGTCAGGTTCCACTAATATCTTCATAGCTAAGATTGGATCCGAGGGCACCATCAAATTTTTAGGGAAGTCGACATCTAGTGTAATTTGCCACATGTGGCTGTTAATAAAGTTGATAGGCAGAAAATCTGAGTGGAACCCATTGGCCCACTTTTTTCTGCCCAAGTTGCCAACTGGGCAAAAATGTCATTAACATCTTTTTGACGAATTTTATATCGCCTCGGAATTTCTTGATGTAGTACAAAAATAAGGAAAAAATAAAAGCAAAGTATTTAAAGAAATAACAGAAAATTGAAGAGCAAAGAGACTTACTGTTACTCCTCTAGATGAGGTTAAGTTGTGTTGGGTTCTTCTCAGATATTTCTTTTTCGTTCTCCCATGCCCTATAAACGAAGACAAATATTTGTTTCCAAAACTTGTCAGCTTCGAGCAAGTCATCGATTATCTTGAGGTCATCATCAAGAGTGAGGTAGTAGAAGGGCAGAACCAGTCTTTTTGAAAGTTTGGTCAAAGTGATGAAATATCGGATATAAAGAGGAAATTCGGCAAGTCTGGAGGCCATGATTAGTGACATGAGGGTGAACCATTGGTTGGGATTGGCTTATGTAGGATAGAGGTCTAGGAGCTCGAAGTACTCCACTGTCATTGAATCTAACGGAAACCGAAGACCCTAGTTGATAATTTCAGGATATACTACAAACTCATCATTTCCACAGTCAAGTGAAGTTTCTCCTTCTTTCGAAAACCAGAAGAACGATGTTATCTGGCATTCCCCACTGCTATTTCAAGGAGGTGGTTTGGGATTCTGGATAGTAGATTGATGGCACATTTTTAGTGCCAATATATATTATAGATTGAGTGGCTTCAAGTTTTCACCTACTGAAGTAGCAAGCTCCTCGGGAAGATCAATAACAGCTTTCTTTTTCCCTCTTCTTTTTCTCGGTGCTTTTGTTTTTGTAGTATGCTTAGCCGATTCACTATCTTTTAAAACATCATCCTCTCCATCAGCTTCGGTATATTTCAAAGCATCATCATCAGTCTCAACCTCGATATTTGAGTGGGTAGCTTCAGAGTCAGCTTCTTCCTCGGATACCTCATCTAAAAGTTGATGTGGGTTAGGATTAGAGGTTGGTTCTCTATGCTCTTCGTTTGCGGGATTTTATTAAAACTATGTAATTATTTCAACAACTTCCCACAAGTGAAGAGAAGATGAGAAGGTTTTGTTGCAATGCTTTGGACAATAGAAGGTGAAGTATTGTCAGCATCGTCCCCTATATCTATACAGGTTTTTCTTTTAAAATGGCTTTGTGAGAGGTAGAGTTTGAGGCGATTTGGGTGTTTGGGTTTTTGATGATTGGGTTTTTATGGAATATATGAACTTGAAAAGGCAGGAAGAGTTTGATTCATATCAAAATTACCGTAGTATATCATTTCAATAGAGAACCGAGAGCGTTTCTTATTAATTCAGCCGTTTTATATTCTTCAGCCCTTTCACATATACAGAATTAGTCGTAAGCACCAAAATGGGGTTTCTCCTTATCAGGAGAATTTGATTTTCTGGGTTTTCTAGCTCATGGATTTTTGGTTTTTGGATGCTTTCTCATATACTAAATTGAAGGTTGGGTGAAGAATTTAAGTATTCCATTGAAAGTAGCTTAGAGTTTGAAGATTCAGATGAAGATAGGAAAGGAATCCCAGGTGAAAGTAAACTCTCTCTCTCTAGAAATATGTTTGTGAAACAAACTTTAGCACAAAAGAGTATTTATAGAAAGAGCTAAGGGAAATAGAAGTGGAAGAGATAGAGGAAGATATTGGACAGAATACCAAGCAGTTGTATAAAGATGAAAGTTTGACACCTGTCACGTGACATGCCTAGTGGCAGACCTAGTGCTTAGGGCATCATCACCCTCTCGATTTTCACTTCGAATGTTTATGACCGTTGGGAGAAAATGTTTTCATATGGAAATATTCAAAATGTTAACAAAAGTTTATTTTGATTAGACGATAATTTGTGTTGTCAACGGGATTAGTTAATTGAAAGCGAATCAAGCTTTAGAAAAAGGGATTATTTTCTATTGTCAAAGATTTTCGATGACAAGTAGTTCTCATGCACGGATTTTCATAAGAACTATGAGGGATACTGATAAGAATATAACCTATTGAGGACTAAAATATAATAAATAAAGTCTTGTACGCACAATTGTACAAATATACGATATATTTCGGTCTAGTTGTAACGATATGGGGTTAACGTACAATTAACCTAATTTTGTAACAACTTCAGTTATTCTAAGTCTGTTCACCTATATATAAAGGTAAAGGTTGCATTGAATGCCATCTGACTTTCTTTGGAGAGAACTGTCTTCTTTACTTAAATTTCTCTCTCTAAAATCAATTTATTTCTTCATCTATGTCTAGAATTAGAATTCATCCGCACCAATTTATACTCATTCCCTAAAGTAACAAAGTAGAAGGGGATACGAGAGTTCTTTGACAACTCGGTGATCGTTACGAGCTGCTCCATCAATATTTCAATCTTGGATAACTCGACGCCATGATGCACGACATTAACATGAATTAATTATTCGGGCTTTCCTGACTTAAACACAAGCCCACTAGCTCAAAATATCAAACTATTTCTGAATCAAATAAGAATCGGAGCCTCTAATAAAGCTCACCCGGGTAGATGACCAGTACTTTTTGTGCAGCACAGAGGGACATCTTTACGGCCTCTGGTAGGCATTTTTCCATTTCATTAAAATTTCCCCAACATTCTCAAAGATCAGATTCTTCCGCATTGGCATAGTAGTTATACTTGATCTCGTAAAGAAAAATCAAGTATTATTATTATTGATATTTTGGAAGTTGGGCCATACTAACTCAACTATCAAATGAGGTAATTCGACATCTAATCTTTTCCTTTTACCAATTTTTGATCTAGTTATCTTTTATTGTCTCTCTTTTTGGATTTCTGCTTCCCTCTCAGCATCGTCTATGGATTAGCCTGACACGCCAACTGTTGATCCCACATCAGTACACTCCTCTACCTCATCGACCAACCGCAACGGGTTGTCTCCAAACGTTAGCAGTATGCTTGAAGACCCTTATAGTTCTGTAACTTGAAGACCAACAAGCCCTTTAGCTTCACATACATCGCTCCTAGTCGATTAATTTGGGTGTATCTAGGGTTGCTATAGCATTTTTGCTTGTATTTTTTTCTTTGCATAACGATAAAAGAATGTTTCTTTTTTTGAAGCTATTAGTGATTTCTTAAGTGAAAATCTCCCTTTGTTATCTGAACACCCCATGATAATAAAGCATATTTGACATCTCTTACACGTGTGTTCTTAGGATCGGGACGGTCTAGAAAAGTAAGTTTTTGGAGCTGAAGGCTGAGTGGTAGATGAAATGGGACCAACCGATTTAGACTGCCTCTATAATGGAAACTTTCCTCCGTAGTCGAATATTTGAACAATAAGTTTAGGTCGTTCGTCTTCTTCGGAAGCCCAACAATTCTTCTAGCTTCTCTTCTCGCTTTGTCTTTACCTGAGATAGATAACAAACTGTCCAGGGCATTGTTGATACGAAAACATGCAAATCCGAAAAAGATGTATAACATCAGGAAGAACGAAAAGCTCAGATTGTTGTCATAATTGTTTTTGGTGGTTATCAAACTAAAAACTAAAGATTATGGTGGCTGCAATTAGGAGCTTATTGCTTTAGAAATTGTTAAGGAATACAATAGTAATGAGAGAGACAGAGGTGTATTTATAGGAGAAAATGGTGAAACCAAACATAGATTTCTATCAGGCCCAACGGATACCCGTTTGGGGTCGTGGAAAAGTCACCCCCAACGGCTGGTATGGGGAAGTTGAACAGTTTGAGAAAGACTATCACGATTTTCCTCTCAAAGCATAGATCGTGGGTAAAATATTTCCATGACACGTGTAGAAGTGGAGGAAGTTAGCAATATCCGGAGAAATAATAATTAGAAGCAAAGTTATTCAACCATAAGCTCTTCGTTTACATCCAAATAAGTTAAGGCTATTCAAGCAGAGGTTATTCATATCGATCAGTGCTAGTGAAAATAAAAAATTCTAGTATGTTTAAATCTGAAGCGATCCAGAGTTAGTTCTCTCGAATGATCTTCGCAAGGACTAAGATTTTTACTGATAATAACCGAATTATTCTATCTGCGAGTCAGACCAATAAGCTATTGAACCAGAATTGACTTTTTGGTACCAAAGTTGTAAATATGTAATCTTAAGGGTAAATTCAAGTGATAATGTATAGTTATAGTCCTGAACTTGGGTTATGGGTTTGAGTTATCCATATGAGACCATGAGACCATTACCAATATAAGCCCACAAAGGTTTAAGACCATTATGTAAAGCCTTGTTTAGGAATTAGAGAAGTTGAAGACATATTTTGCTCTCCAATTACTCTTCACCTACTTATACTCTCTACATTAATACTAAAACAACTTAATTATCTCTGTAAATATATTTTTTGAATTCATTTATTATTAATTTTACGAAGATATCCTTCAAATATCTTTAGAATTATCAAGTATAATACAAACTCTATGCTGATGAGGGTGTTCATTGAGATATGGTACCAATAAGCTAATATGTTTCAGTTTAGTTTCAGAGAGATATCTATCATGCTTGATGATGTCTATGTCATTATTAACCTCCCATTGGAGGGTATTTTATTGTACTTGGAGTAGTATGAGACCAAATGGAAATTGTATATGGGGTACGAGCAATTATTAAAAATTAGTTCGCATGATATTGCAAGAAGTGAGACAACAATAGAGGTCCAGTTTTAGTTTGAAATACTTGCAGGATAATTTTATTATTTATAATTATATTGATTCAAAGTCCTATAATACGAGAAACCATATGTGTAAAATTATCCGTGCATACTTAATGTATTTTTTTTAGATGTTGATATGTGCCAATATTAGCTAGAAGTGCGTGAAGACAACTATATCGTTGGTTTTAGAGGACTTGTATGATGAGTATGTCGACGAGACCAATGTATTAGTTTCCTTTACGATAAAGATGGAATATTTGAAGATGAAGAGAAGAAACTTGATTAGTTTCTTCAGTTTACAGGATTATTAGATACACAAGAAATTTCCATGTTTGTGACCTTCATTGAACTTGTCTTACAATTCGCCGAAGCAAAAAATTGTTAGTTAGTTGCTTAAGATGTTCCCACCCTTGGAGGTATGACAAAAAGATGCCACTCGTGATAATTTTCTAATATTTAAAAGACAGATGCGAGTATCCTTGGATTTATTGTTGTTAACAATATTGAAAATATTTTTCTATCATTTATTATGCTCTATTTTGTTTTTTTTACAGGTTATAGTTGAAAAATATGGTAACGTGAAATGTCAATTCCAATTTAGGATATCCATATATACGACTATTGAATTTACATGTTTGAATACGTCAAAGATTTTATGTTAGAGACAGTTATGCGACAATTTTGATTGGCACATGGTGTACCTTTATTGCCTGTACAAGCTAAAAAATCCTCATGGAAGGGAAACGATACCGTCTGATACAATTGAAAGAAATCTAATTTGATACATTGCATAAGTATTTGTTGAGTAAAGAACATTTAATAAATTATTTTGGTTCATCTTCTCATTCGATGACAAATAAATATATTGAGTACGTAAATATGTATGGATAATATACCATTACTGAGAGGGATGATACTGATAAAAGAATGAGGGCAGAGGCTTATTAGTCGGTCAAGAATATAAATCCATGTACCAACAATAAGGGATAGTGGTTAACGTTAAAAAAGTGAGTCATACAGATCAATTCTCTATGGTTGTTAATATGTATTTTATGACTGATTTTGCTTTTTATTTCTTCGACTTTTTTTATTTTAGCATTATTCTTTTACGTATATATGATATGATATTCAGGTTTTCGATATTTTTATGAATTGTTTGTTTTCATTTTAAAGATAAATTTCAAACAATGAAAACTATATTTAAACGGTTAGAATTATCCGTATATAAACGATATCCTTATATGACATGTGCTACCGTTTTATTAGTCTTAATGGATAATGATATCCTTAACTGATCTTATATAAATAAAAGTATCACCTGTAATGAAAATTAGTCTTACCAAATATCGAAATAATATCGTTAAGTTATGCGAATATTCATATTCGACAAAAGCAATAATAACGAGAAAATTATTCCAGAAGAAGGCAAAAATTTTGGGACGGATTTATGAGAAATATCTACCAATTTTACATTACAAACGATATCGTTTTACCGCAAGCCTCATGCAAAAAGGAAGACGTCAAAATTAGATTGAAGTATTATAAAGGATTGAAAACAATTCGGCTTAATCATGGATATAAACAATGTCAAGTACCATTTAAAATTCACAAGAATAATATTACTAACATAATAATTGAAGGATAAATTAATGACGTGAATTTCTAGATCACATAATATCTATAATTGAAGGATAAATTAAAAACTCCAATATATTTCATCTATAAAATTTATACAAATAATATATCTTAGTTATACAAAATAATCGGGAGTTTTATTGATGATTCATGTTTGTTACAAGCCATCGACATAGTTAAAGAAACTATGACGTATGAAGGAACATCATTTTTTGATGAAATAACGTCAAATATCTATATTGATAACAAGCCAAACTCATGATGCCGACACATTGATGGAAGAAGTCTATGTCAAGTAATAATATATGAAACGATTCCAAATCATTGGATATGTGACCTCTCATATAATATGGCACAAAAGGCATTCAAGGAGTTCTCTTTGTGTTTTAATGATTTTATTACCAAACGCTTCATGTACGAAATGAACACAAACCTCATTGAAAAGATACTGTAACAAATGGAAATGGATGCGTACACAGACAAAATAAATACGCAAGGATATCACGTATACTAAATTATTATGTTATATGTGATTGGTTCTCATGTCTTTTTAATTTTATATTTAATATTATAATTTCATATTTAATGTTATGATTATAGGCTTAATGTTTTCATTATAGGCTTGTGTTAAATAAAATCAAACAAGTATTTAGCACAATCACATTACAATAACAAATAATTCGAAAATAGATTAAACATAAATCAGTCACTTGAGGATAACTAATATGAGGTGGATGGTGAATTTCCAGATATCCAACGATGACTAATCTGTAATAATCATTCTTCCGTTTCTCGATTACGTAATGCGTATAAGAAGAATATATTAGTATGACAGTGCGACATCCGTAATAGAATGGTATATAAAATATTTATATAAATTAGGATATAAAATTAGTCTTAATTTAGCTACAAACTTCAAATTCAAAGATCAAATACTTACCAAGATATAATGGTTATTATTAACAAAACCTAGCTCATCTTTTTTTCAGACATTGGAGGGGGTTCAATTCGCAATGGTAAAAAAAGTAAAGTTTTGGGCCTCCAATAAAAAATGAAAAATGTAATTGAACTTTATTGTAAACGCCACTTCCAAAGATGATATTGTTAAGCAATTTTTTGATACCTACCATACCTTAAAAAATATTTGAGACTTTTATTGACTTTTAGTAAGTCATCCACACTACTACAATAATAATATATAAACTAAAACATTATCAATAAAATTATAGTAAATAAATTGTCTAACATCCTCCACCATTTCTGACGGTTGTACATACCATACAAAATATATCAAAGCTTATAATAATCATAAGGTTGAACGTTGTTGTTCGTGATTATAAATGATCGATAATATACCAAAAATTATTCTATGTCGCCTTTTCAATTAATAAACCATAACTCAAAACCAATATTGAGACTTGTTTCTTCGACTATTAATGTTTTGTAACGATTAATTGTTTCACTTTTTTTTATGACGGTATATGAACACGAACTGATAAAATTCTTTTCTCTCTAAATTTTGTATGGTGGCATAGAAGTTCCACCTATCAAAAGTTCATCATGTAGACACATAAATTTACTAACTTTTAACAGTATTTCAAAAATTAATCGGCATAGTTTTTTTCTATCTTGACACTTTGACTTGAAGTTTTAAAAGTTTCACCTAATAAAGGTGCACTTTCTTTTTCGGATTTTCTAGCATGTGTTTGACTATAATTTATCTATTTTAGTAGAAAATATGACTGATAATTTATGTTTGACCGATTGACGATCATGATATTTCTGTTTCTTTAAAGGATTTGAAAAGTAAGATATTTTTTCGATAAACTAGTTATATAATCTATTGTAAATATGTTTTATACGCGATTTGTTATTAATTTTCATGATAACTTGAACAAACTTATCCGATTTTGTTTCTAGAGCTATGCCACATTAGATTATTACGTACAACTATATCTAAAATTCTTCAATTATCGTCTAAAAAATCTAAAGTTATCGGAATGTATTTTATTAATCTCTTAGAAATTATCGTGCCAACACAACAAACCGTACGTAGCTCAGAGCACAAGCGTAATTTATATCCTCCACATTAATATTATCAATATTCTAAAATACTGTAAAATAATTTCTAAATAATCTTGGAGACGTGACCTTTAATTTTGTTAAACATCATGTGTTCATATTTATGGTGTGCTATTAAACAACTCCCTTTGAACGACTTTTTGATTACTGAGTATTACATCTCGACTAAACAATGTACTTTACCCCAAAATAATTCTAAATTAATCATATTCGTACTAACAAAATGCTTTAGGTTGGAATGAGTGCCCTCTATTCGGTTAGTGGTCGTGCGTCAAACATACATAAATTTATTAGTTTCCCATGTGAGAAACTTATCAATGTATGAAATTAACCAAGTTTTATAGTGTATTCGATTGCTTAAGGATCATCTTTGAACTCATGCTTCATCTCAGTCCTATTATTTTTGAATTCAAGCTTGGTCTGCCAATACATTATTTTGTTCCACATGCCCATAATATAATCAATTTTTTTCTTCTTCACGCGTTTCTTTGTATTTGCAAGTACATTCATATTAATGTGTCATTGACATAATATATGCATTGTTTTGGGGGATATTTTTTTTATAGAGCGCTCATAACTGCTAAATCTCTATCCATCAAAATCATTGGCTCTTTGAATGAGTTAGCTCCCATCAAGAATTTCAAAACAATCTTATACGCACTTGATATTGTTAACTTTCTACCGAGACATAAACACAAATCTAACGTAAAAGTCATACCGGTCGTGGCTGCTCTGACGGTCTTAAACACATACATCATGTACCTAATTATTTTGTTGATGATATACATTATTAGAACTTTTGAAAATGTTCGTAACAAATCCACGTTAACTGGGTGTGAAAAACTAAAAATTGGTAATGATATCTCTTTGATCTTGACTGGAACTATGTTATTCTAAATATTTTAACATTTGCAGTTCGCCTAACATGTACTGCAATTGTGGCCGACCGAATTTCTTCATAAGCTAGTATTTTTTTTCGAGCGTTGTATCCAATGCGTATGCTCGATGCATTTTCCATGTTAAGTTGTTTCCCTGTTCAAAATATTTAATAGACAAACTCCCGTCAAAGTAAGTTGGTCTACAAATTCTAGTTCGTCTTTTCGAAAACATCTCCCTTACAAATGAGCTTCAGAATGTTTTGTAATTGGATGGTTGTGCATCCCGTTTATAACTTCAAAAGATTATTAACATAGAGCAATCAAATTTTCTTTCAACTTGAAAAGACATCTACACTTTTTTATTTAATCAAATTTCTTTTTAATTTTGTTTAAGTCAACCACATTTTTATACCATCCATATCTCTTGCGTTTGAAGGATAATCAAAAAGTTTTTTTTACTATACATAACGCCACGATGTGTTCATATTACCACAAAACCACTTTCGTTACTTATTTTCGTAATCCACCCATACAATTTAATTTCCGGATAATAAATCCGGAAAATAAACAAAAATCTATAATTTTTGCTAAATTTTTTTGGTGTATAATTTTTTGTTCTACATTCAAATTCAACTCCAATTTAATCAATTTTCTTTCTCAATGCAAAATTACAAAAAACAAAATATTAAACAAAACCTACAGATTAAGTACAATAATCTGTAAGTGGGAGCAATACTTGCGGTACTTTTGAGTCCTTGTAATATCCTCGAAACTATCCTTCGTTCTAATGTCGCTATAATTCAATACCGACCGTATATCGGTTCTGTACCGTTGGTTTATGACTATACCCAAACCACATATCGACCGTACTGAAATTGTTTGTGAAATTTTGGTCAATTTTAGAAATTTAGTGCAAATGTAAAGCGGTATTTTTTAAATAAGTTTTTTTTTTTCTGTGATTTTTTTGGGAAAATAGTTTTTATATAGATTTTTAAATCTAATGAGTCAGAAATTTAATTTGAAATATACAAATTTCAATTTAACTTTTAAAAAAAATATTCTTTATTATTATTTTAAACTGGATTTAAATTTTGGATTTTGAACATAAATCATTTTAAAATCTAAAGTTTCTCCTAATGTTCATTAGTATTATGAAACACAAGAAATAGCAAAAAGGAAATTTGGTAAAAAAGAAATGTTCTTTTTAAGTGTAAAATAATAATGGAATAATTTTTAGAAGGGTATGGTTATATATACCTAATTCAGGTTTAAGTATATCTAAAATCTTCTTTTGACTTTCGTTTGATTTTTATTTTTATTTTTTTACCCTCGATAAGAAAATTAATATCGAAACTGTCATTAAGTAAAAAAAAACTACTAAGTGTATCCTGAGTATACCCAATTCACCAAATAACCTATTTCGCTATCTATACCCAAACAAACATTCTTCTTTACTGAATTTATGATCCAAATAGTATAGTTTTCTTAAATTTAAATGAAACCAAGTTCAAACTTCATAACAAAATCAAGAACATTCAACCTAAAACACAAAATCGATCATGACTGAAGCAGAACTAGGGATCAGTGTGGAGGAGTTGATGTCGCCGAAAATAAGGGATGATGAAATGTTGCTGGAAAAAGAGTTGGAGTCACCGGAGAAGCCGCCACCGTCGCCGGAAAAGCACCCATCGCCGGAGGAGAAGGTAAAACATTTTGCCGGGGGCCCTTGCACCATCGGTTCCTGGCCATGGAACCGATGGTGCGTAGGTTATGCACGACCGGTTCTTGGCCTTGGAACCGGTCGTGCGTGACCTACGCACCACCGGTTCCATGACCAGGAACCGATGGTGCAAGGGCCACCTGCCGGTCGGTACCGAGGCCTCAGTACCACCGGTTTCGAGGCCTTGAACTGGTGGTGCAGGGTCCTCAGTCCGCTCGGTTCTGAGGCCCCTGCACCACCGGTTCATGGCCTCAGAACCGGTGGTGCACCTGATCGTGTCCGGCCGGTTCTGAGGCCTAGAACCACCGGTTCTAGGCCTCTTAAACTTGGGTTCGCGCAAATTTTTCGAAAAAAATCAAGGTTTTTTTTTTCCGTTTTCAACTATACCTGAATGCTTATTGTGGTTTGTTGTTGTGTAACAGGGGATGGATGTCGCCAATGGGACTGAGGCACCTTTCGCTACTGACTACAATCATTTTTTCTTCACTATCGAGTTCTAGACACACAACGCGTTGATAAAATGGGTTACGAAGACAGGAAAACTCTATGGTATGGTTATCAACATAAGTCAGCGCGACAAAGTAAACAGTAGAAAAAGTCCGAGGATGTATTTACAGTGTGAGAGGGGGGGGGGGAATATACTCCAAGAGTAGCAGAAAAAGACCGTAAATGGAAGTCTACAGGAACGAAAAAGATTGACTGCCAATTTCAGCTTCTCGGGTTAATGGTGGAACCAGATCAATGGAAGTTAGAAGTGAAATGTGGTATTCATAACCATGAGACTTCAAAACATCTAGATGGTCATTCTTTTGCTGGCCGTTTGAATGATGAAGAGATGGAATATGTTGAACGAGCGACCTACATTGGTACTAACCCCAGAGATATACTGAACGGTGTTAAGAAGTTGAACGAAGATAATGTTTCTACCATGCGGACCATCTACAATGCACGACAGAAAAGTAGGGTTTTAAAAAGGTGGGTAAGTCACAACTCCAGTTCTTGTTGGGGGAGCTTAAGTCACATAATTATTATGAATGGCAAAAATCTGGTGAAAACGATGGACAAATCATTACAGATTTGTTTTTTGCCCATCTAGTTAGTGTTGACCTTTTGCGGACATTTCCAACAGTTTTGATAATGTATAGTACATATAAAGTCATACAATATGGTATGCCATTGTTCGAGATAGTGGGTGTGACGTGTACCAGATTGACTTTCTGTGCGGCATTTGCCTTCATGTCCGGTGAGAAGTTAAACAACTTCAAATGGGTGTTAGAGTGTTTGAAGTCGTTGATTTCTGTTCACGGGATTGAAGAACCTCGGGTCATCCTGACCGACAGAGATTTATCGTTGATGAACGCCATAGAATTGTATTCCCAGAGACAACGCATATGTTATGTCGATAGCACATAGCACAGAATGTTCATGGGCAAACAAGAAAATACTTCCTCGAGAAAAGTGATCATGTGAAATTTGTTTCTGCTTGGAAGAAGATTGCGTATGCAGCATTAGAGATTGAATTTGATCACGCCCGACGAGACATGCTATTGGAGTACAAAGCCTACCCTCTTGCAATTGAATACACTTAAAAAATCGTGGCTCGATAAATACATGGACAAATTCGTTGTTTGGAAGACGAATAACTTGCATTTGGGACATTGCACGACTAACCGCGTAAAGAGTGCTCATTCTAACCTAAAACATTACCCACGTACAAGCAAATTAAACTTCGAGTTATTTTGGGGGAGGGTTCATTCGCTTTTTGAAATCCAGCATGCTGCCATTAGGTCGTCGTTCGAGAAGAGTCGTTACATAGCATTGCATAAGTTTGCGGACAAAATTTTTGATGAAATTCGAGGCAAGGTTTCCCACAAAAATAATACACGACCCGAAAGGTTTTTTGCGTTGGTTTCCGACTCACTTCAACCCTTTTATATCGGGTATAAATGATGTTAAGGCAGATGGTCATTGTGGATATAAAGCAGTTTCATTTGGGTTGTATGGTCATGAAGAAGGTTGGCGGGGTGTTCGGAAGGCAATATACGATGAACTCATGGGAAACTTTGACACATACAACAAGATTTATAACGGTAAAGAGGATTACCTGAAGGTTGCAGAAAGTATAAACTACTACGAGACACCAGCATCACCCAAATATTGGATGACAATGCCTGAAATGGGGATTGCGATTGCAACCAAGTTCGAATGCATTGTTCATTTTGTGTCACTCGTGAGGTCTCACAACTGTAGTCATACTTTTTTACCTCTGCGTGGTAAACCCCCAATTATGGCCCAAAGACGTGAGATTGGGTTTGGATTCGTTGATACTAACCACTTCGTCAATGTAAGTCATTCGATTTATGGTTATGTTTTTACTTACAACTATATTACTCAATTATTGGTTCTAAAAAAAGTAGTATTAAACAACTATCAATCAAGGCCCTTTTCCCTTGCGCACACATACATCCTACGTGGCATAAGTTGAAGAGTGGAGAGGCTACGTATTGGGAGCTACCAATAGTTGGTAGCTGCAAAAAAATACACGAAACTCGAAGGGAGAAAGCCAGTTTGTTCATTCCCAGAAGTAACTAATCTTGGTGAATTTTAGTAGTCGATTTATATCTATTGGTCGGATTTATGTTCATGTTTCGAACACATTTATGTCTTTTGGTCGCTTTATGTCTTTTGGTCGGATTTATGTTGTTTAGAACTTTGTTTACTTTATCATAACGTTTTGTACTTTAGTTATTTGACCGTAATTCATGTAATTTTACAACTTATAACGATAAGAAACTAATCATTTCATAACTTAATATCAAACGTTACAAACAAGCAACAACAACATCGCACAAACATGAGTAGATAACTTGAGATTGAACAGACAGTTAGTCAAAATCGTAGCCTCCATTGTCGCTGAGAATACGCACTGTTTCCTCATTCATGGCAATTTGAGAATGAACGTATTCTACCATTTCTAAAGACAAATAGTCTGTGATCATTAAACCGAAGGAGCCGAATGCCTCGTTCCTAACTTCTGGGGGCTCGTTAAACACCAAGAACATTGGTCCACTAGTTATACACTTGTACCTAGTGGCTACCTCCTCACGAGTACGGGATTGAGGCATTTGTCTAGACGTAGACATTTCGCCGTACATGAAATACATCATACAAAAAACTTCATCGAAGAACTCATCGGTATTATCGTCCGGCCGTTTGAACTTCACAGCTTTCGTAGCCTTGAGTAGATGAGCATCATCAAACACACTCCAACCCATTAACAAAGACTTCAACTATGTTTGAAGGAGAGTTTTTTGTGTTTGGTGTTATAAGGAAACGATATGTTAGGTTTGTGTGTTAGGTGTTTTGCGGATTCTAAATTGTAAATAAGAATTCAAATAAAGTTTAACAAATCTAAAGGAAACGATAGAAATAACATAGTAGATGGCATAATACAAAATACGATAGTTTAGCAAATCCTACAAATGGATAAAAAACTACAACGTCCATGAAAAAGATAGATCACAACAAAGCTAAAACAAGTCCAATAATGAGGACAAACAACCAAGGAGAGAAGAGCTGCAGGACTTGATCTCTCCACCTAAGCGCACTCGCTTCCCCACGATCTACATGCATAGTAACAATCGAGCGAACAACGTCTAGCAATCTGTCGTCCGTAGTACGTGGTGATAGAGTAATAGTATGCCAACCATACTCAGCCAAGTACCTCAAGTAGGTGTTCGTCGCAGACTGTCTATATGTGGCAATAGTAACGGTCAACCGATCCTCAAAAAGCAAGTGGTGACGCAAATCTAGCCATGCGCTCTCTCGTTACGTGTACCTCGTCAAATCTCCTTTCTTGTAACCCGGTCGGAGTACAAGTGGGAGTTCGGGCTCATCCTGAACCCGTTCGAACTGGCGCATAACCCGATCAGGCATGTAATCCTCGACCGTGCTCATCATCCGCAAAAGATAAACGATGGTGCGGATCTTCTGCACGGGGAACTGGACTCTGATATCCTGGTATGGCTCAAATATGACCTGTTCCAAAAAAGTAAAACACTTAGACTGTTTAAAAAAATAAAACTTAATATTAAAATGTTCATGACTGCTAAAATTTAAACACTTGCATATGTCTCCTTCTGATCTGCAAAAAGAGTACGAACAACCGATTTGGGGCAGATGTTTTGCCCAACAATCCGCTTCGGTAGCCACTTCACAATCCTAGGCTCCCTCGCTACATGATCCGCATTCTCTGAGGCTCTAAACGCAGGGAAGTGGTCATAAATCCAGCAATCAAACATAGCTACAAATCCATAAAGGTTATGCTTTGATGCTTTCGAAGCATCACCCAAACCACGGAACAGGAATGCCAATGCACTCGTACCCCATGCGATGTCCCACAACCCAGAATCCATGCGCAGGGTACGGAGTTCTGCGAGCGGGAGAGAGAGGTGGTGGATCACTAGCAGTGGGAGGTGGTGATCGGTGTGATGAAGACGTCTCTCGTCGTGAGGAGCCTCCGCCTCTAGTATCATAGACTGCAATCTTTGCGGCTTTTTCTTTCCTCTTCCCATGGTTGATTCGGCGCAAAAACCGATCACTCCTTATCTTGTCCTCCTCCTCCCTAAGACAAATAGTCTCAGGGTCCTCAGCTAAATCTCGTCCGCACTTGGCATCGCAGACGCTCATCCTCGACGGCCCGTACAGTCTTTAGACTCTTTCCCGGGGGTGGCGCCCGTGACCCAGGGGGATACACCCTAGATCGAGGAAGACGTCGCTCCTCAACCGCGTCTGACCTACAAAAAAAAAATCACTATAACCCACAAAATTAAAAAAAACAACACTCTAATTCGCAACCGAACTCCCTATATAAAGTAATTTTTTTATAAATTTCAATTTAAAAAAAATGCAAAAATAAAACCTTTAAAACTCTATTTCGGCATTTTTTTAAAAAAAACTGCGCACCATAAGTGCACAGCAAGCCGTACCGAGCGGCACAGAGGCGCTGTGCCGAGCGACTGCCGGCCATTTTCCAACCGGCAACTTGGCTGGAAAATGGCCACTAAACCCTACTTTTTTTCCTAATTCAAACCCTAATTCTATACTAAACCCTAAGTTCTACCCTAAATCTAACCTAAATCTAACCTAAATCTAACCTAAATCCTAAATTCATACCTAAAACTAACAAAATTAACAAACAAATTTAGATTAGAAAACTTACGTAGGTGGTGGTGGAGGTTTTTGTTCTTCACCATGATGAACGAGGAGGATGAGTGGTGGTGGTGGTGGCTCGCCGGAAAAATTGAGAGAGAAGTGAGAGTGATTGAGAGAAGAGAGTTTGAGAGTTGGAGAGAAATGAGAGAAGTGAGGGAAGTGAGAGAAAATGTAGGAAAAAATGTTGTGGATGAAAGTTAGTAAATTTTTTTTGGCTTATATACTTAGAAAAGAGTATTTTTGGAAAAAAATGAATATACTTAAATCAACTTTGGGTATACTCAAAATTGAATAGACTTAAACTTGAATTTGGTATATATAGCTTGACCGTTTTTAGAAAGTGATAAATATTTAGCCAAACAAACCTATAGTAAACAAAACAAACTCTAAAATGTCAAAATAAGACAAACAAAACAAAGTCCAAAGTCCAAAGTGCCCAAGTAATGGTATTGCTAATTCCCCTATGGAAACTGAATTTGGTGCTCTAAGTAGAATAACAGTCACTCTGTTAGTGGCTACTACTCTCTCTAATCACCGTGCGCCGCCGCCTTCATTCCATTTTCTTAACTTCTCGAAAAGTATAAATGGCGGCGACCTCTTCCCTATACCCAAGTTTCTTCCTAAACCAGAATCCGAACCCGAACACTAGACAGGAGCTCAATTTTACTCTCTCTTTCGCAGGCTCCGTTCCTGTACGTTTTGTTAAGCTACACAATCAAGACTGTAGAAGAATCGCTAAAAGTCGAGGCATTATCTCCGCTTCCACTAATGACACTGCTCATGTCACTGAGCAAGCTACTCCGTCTAAGTGAGTCTTTACTCGTTAGCTTACTCATTCTCTATTCACCTGAACTTTCAAGAGAATGTGGCTTTATAGTTGGCGATTGGATATTATATCGGAATTTATATGTTTAGAGAAGGCTTTTTCTCTTTTATAGTATTTTTCTCCGTCTTACTCAAATTTGTGTTGTTGTGTGAGATTATTGTATTAGATCTTGTTAGGTTATTCTAGAAATTTTGGGTTCTTGCTATCTTTGTGTTCTAAATGATCAGAAATTGAAAGGTGGGTATGTTTCTAATGATAGCTCTGCGAGTGATCAGTAGTATTTAATAATGTTTGACATTGTTGTTGTATATATTTGGTGTCCATGATTTAGGTACGTTACTCCATAGCCATACTGATATTCTATACTATATTGGGTTATGCATCTTACTTTTGATCAATATATAGGATTTGATTATAGCTATACTGTTTTGCATATGGTTTCTGTATGAATACAACATGATGCCATTCAGGGTAATAAAACGGCACACAATTTCAGTGTTTGTGGGTGATGAGAGTGGAATGATAAATCGGATTGCGGGAGTTTTCGCTAGGAGGGGATACAATATTGAGTCACTTGCTGTTGGATTGAATGAGGACAAGGCTCTCTTTACTATAGTTGTTGTCGGAAATGAAAGAGTTTTGCGACAAGTTGTTGAGCAGCTTAACAAGCTTGTCAATGTCATAAAGGTTAGTACTCGTGTTTTGTTTTGTTTCCGGACTTCCTGAATAATCTGGAGTTGTGATATTTCTTTTCCTACATATAACAGGGAACTGAAAACTTATTTTATAATGGTGTCAGGTAGAAGATATCTCGAAGGAGCCACACGTTGAACGTGAACTGATGCTTGTTAAACTCAATGTCGACCCAAGTACTCGTGGGGAGGTATTGACAGATTGAGATCAATGAAGAAGTCTTGTTATATTAATTAAACTTTGAGAATCTTATTGTCCTTGTTTCGTTTAGTTTTAACTTTGATATCGATAAATAGCCTCTGCATTATAGTACTAACACTGTCTTGGAATATGATTTCTGTGTGTGTATTTATATTCCATTATAATTTCGTGTCATACTCTTAAGTCTTTCCTATTGTAGTATTCTTTATTTGATTCAGAATTTTCTTGATTCTTTTACTAACTGGAATCATCTTTACAGATCATGTGGTTAGTGGACATCTTCAGAGCAAAAATTGTTGATACCTCAGAGTCCTTCCTTACTATTGAGGTTTTTTCTTTTGCCAGCTTCTTATCGTCTTTTCTAATCTAAATGGTCATTAAATTGTGTATATGATTTCATAGGTTACTGGAGACCCCGGGAAGATGGTTGCAATCCTGGCTAACCTAAGCAAGTTTGGAATAAAAGAAATTTCGCGGACTGGAAAGGTAATGTCAACAATTGTATAATACTTCAGGATTGTTATATGACGATCAAACTATACGTATGAGTCATTAGTGATTTCCTTTCATGCATGTAAGTCTTATTCTATTAAGCATGAGCACAGAAGTTGTGCATTATTTTGTTTACCAATTTATATCTACCTGTTCTCATTTTACACTACCTTTAATTTTAGATTGCTCTCAGACGGGAGAAGATGGGTGAGACTGCTCCATTTTGGAGATTTTCTGCAGCTTCTTATCCGGATCTGAAGGTGAAACCTGCTAGAGACAATGTTGTTCGGAGAACAAATGGTTCGTTATATGGCGATGAGAGTGACGTATCAAGGGTATGTGGTATATTCTGCTAACATCATTAGCATATAGTTATCATCTTTAAGAATCAATATTGATTATCGTTTTAATCTCATTTAATATGTAAGAAAGTCCCCATTTTTAACCAACTAATAGAAGATTCCTATTTCGTTATATATAGGGCTTTTTCATTACGAGTGTGTGTAGGATGTACTGACACCTGTAGGTGTAACTTAGAAAAAACTAATAAATTGTATATGGCATTGTCTTGGTTAGGAAATCTCTGCTAAGCTAAGCTTTCTTTTTTTCTAACTGAAGGGTGGTGTATATCCTGTGGAACCATACAATGCCGTTTCGGCTAATCAGGTCCTTGATCCTCACTGGGGAATTCTCTACGATGAAGATGTAAGATTTCTTTTACACGCAAGATTTCTGTCACTTTGGTTTTTAAGGTATATTCTGTTAGCTATTGCCGCTATTGGTTTATTCTTGTTCTTTCTGCTTTGCTCTATTTGGTTATTTTTCTTCCTTTACTTGTTGTGTTGGCAACACAGTGTTGCTACTTTGGTAGCTAAATCATACCATTAAGTGATCTGTATGACTCCCTGTCAAACTACAATTGTCTTCTCTTGCAGAAAGTTGGCTGTTGACATACTGTGGTTGGCATTTTGATAACGATAAAATTTTCTAAAATTGCTGGCTATAAAGTGAAGAGAAATATTTTGGGCAAAGTATTTTTCTCATTCTTGGGTAAAAATACAAGATATAGATATGAAAATATAATATACTAAATTACTAATCAATAGCATCAACATATAATATAGTGTTGATTATTGATTAAACTAAATAAACAAATGAATCTTAATAGAATATACATTAATCTTTTCATAACATTAACACTGGTTAATTTTGATTTTAGGATACCAAAATGTTCTTCTTTTGGTTGTTTTGGTGGCTATTTCCTTAATGGTTTTAATATAATATTCAGTCAACTGGGCGGCGATCTCATACATTATGCATGCTTGTGAGTAATTCTCCGGGAGTTCTTAACGTAGTGACAGGAGTTATATCTCGGAGAGGTTATAGTATCCAGGTCGGTTTATGTGTGCTAACTTATTTAATATCCGGGTCAATTTCTATGACTCAAGTATTATATAAGTGTATTTTTTTCGCACATTTTCTAGAGTTTAGCTGTGGGAACCGCTGAAGAAGAAGGGCTTTCTCGGATAACAACAGTGGTTCCTGGTACTGATCAAGCAATCAGCCAGTTGGTGCAGCAGCTAAAAAAGTTGATAGTGATTTACAAGGTGTGCCAGATTGTTAAGAGATAATTTAGACAAGATATAAATGAAAATTATATTTATCTGTGATATGAGAAAAGGAACCAAAGAAGAAGATAAGTAAAATATCTGACATTCTTTTTCAATAAATGATTGTTGAATATTAGGATAATACTATGGTTTGTTCGTTTATTCTCGTCATATTATTTAAAGCAGTTTCTGTTTAGTTAATAAGAGGCTTAGTAGTATTTACAGGCTTCAGAATAAAAAAAAAACGACTGCTGTGTTTCAGGTTGAAGATATTACCTACTCGCCTTTTGCAGAAAGAGAGCTTGTTTTAATTAAAGTTGCTGCTAATACTACTGCAAGGAGAGATGTTCTTGATATTGCCAAAATATTTCGTGCCAAAGCTGTCGATGTTTCTGATCATACAATTACCCTAGAGGTAACATTTCCTTTATTTTGTAAGATTTCTACAAGTGTTATGGGATATTAAGATGTGCGTATATATTCGTGCTTAATCCATCTTTTGTTCTTATTCATCCAGCTTACAGGTGACTTAAGAAAAATGGCTGCATTGCAGAGGTTATTGGAGCCGTACGGAATCTGCGAGGTTAGATTTCTGACTTGATCTTGTTAAAATATACCAAATTACCGGGTTATAGTGCGGCATTGTTGAGATCAACTCTTTTCTCTTGTGATGTATTTTGGAAGTCGGTTAAGCCCAAAGTCCACTTTGAACATGGTTGAATTCAAAATTTTGGAAAACACTTCATGAGTTTTTTATAGAGCACAAAAGATCACCTCTAACATGTTTCAGAATCGGTAAAAAGTTTATATATTTCAAAATAAAATAAAAAACATCCGAGCTTGGATTCTTTAAACCATCACATGTCATGGACTAAAACACTTAGATTCGTTGAAAATGAGAAAAAAATAGGATTGTTTTTTCTTACAATTTTTCCCAAAATCCCCAAGAATGGTGGACTAAGATTTGTGAGTTGGTTAAAAGTCAAAAACTCCCGGACAAACATTTTGAAAGATAACCCAAATTCATGGACAAAGTATAGAAAATTTAAAAGACTTCCAAAAATTGACGAAGCTAGAAAATGTGTAGACATTGTTCAAAACTTTGCCAATATATTAAATTTCTGCATCTGTCAAACACGAATCTTCATTCGAGTTTTGTTTTCTATGGTCTTGACAATATGTTTTATGTGTGCTCAGTCTGTGTAATTTGTTTTGTAAACACAAGATAATAAAATATTGATCATTTGGTTTGTCGGTAAAGATGGCACGGACTGGAAGAGTGGCGATGGTGAGGGAGTCAGGTGTGGATTCAACTTACCTTCGCGGATTCCCTCTTCCGATGTGATACTACTGCTGCATTATCTGTCTTTTGAAGGAAGCAATTCATATAGACTTTTGTTGTTATCTCTTTACGAGACCATAGATCAAAATTGAATGCCTAGCTAAAGGTGGTATTGTTGTTATTGTTTGTAAAACTAAGCAATGTTTGTAGGTTGAATGTATGTTCGTCTATGTGGAAACTGTAGTTTTACCGTACTAGTATATAGAAGCATCTGTTTTTGGTATTAATTCAAGTGAGTACCGATGAAAGCTTCAGGTATGTCAGCGTTATATTATTGGCCCTCCAAGTTTTTTCTTTTTTAGAAATTTAAATAAACTAACTATACTTAACTATTGTGTAGGTTGAAAGTAGAGATACATGATATAAACAGTTTGGTTCACTATTTGCCGGGATTTACAAATTTTACCTTCTGGGTTTGTCTAAGGGCATCTTTAACAAGCACTTGAGCAGGAAGTTGTCCTAGGAGCTTGACTAATATATATATAGTGTGATCATAATCGCGAGATAAAAGAAAGCACTGAACAAACAAAGAGAACTCTAGACAACTATCTACAAATTTTGGTCTCACGTTGGGACCATGGCCTTTCTTAAACTCTCGTCAGCAACCCCAAAAGACAATATGTATGATGTGAAGCATTGCCCTGTTCTTACGCTCTTTACCGGACCAATGAATAGCTTCATTAAGGAATAACCCCACGGACACCAGAGGTACAAGCCATGGGTACGTATTTCGAATTTTGGGTATTTGGCATCTTCAAAAACGTCTCCAAGTACCTCTTTTCAATAGGAAAAGGTCGATCATAGCAGCACATCACATGCACCCATTTTTTAAATAGTTACAATAAAAAGCTTTAATCGTTGGTGGATGAATCATACCCAAATCCGCAACTATAAATATCTTATCTACCGATACTTTAAGAAGGGGTATTTTCTTGTAATCGGGGCTCCATAAATGGAATCTCTTGTAGTTACAATTGCAAACACATAGGAGGAGACCTTGCTTCACCGGTTCACCCTAAGATTTTAAACCATTCACCCCATGGTTCTAGGAAATGGAGTCCATAAATTCTAACAAGTAGATAGATCATCGAAACTATTCGTGAATTTATTTGAAAGCTACTCGTGAATATGTTTTTAGTACCTAAATATTGGATACTATCAATTGGCACGACAAAAAATAATCTTAAGGGTATATAAAGGAAAAAATAGGTGGTGAGTTGTCTTTTAAACCTTTAATCTAAATTTTCCTCCATAAAACGTTTTGAATACCAAAAGCAAAATAAGAACATTTAAACCCTTAAACTAGTTCAGTTTTGCATGCGCCGTTCGAACTTCGGCGACGGAAGAAAATATTCAGCAAGAAATCTTGTTTGGTGGCAGACTTCATCTAGTAGTGAACTGCAAACCTTTAACCGATGAACGACGAAAAAGTGTTTATCGGTATAAAATTATTTCAAGGTAAGTCGAAACTGTTTATAGTTTATTAAGGTGTGTTTTTTTTGTGGTTTGAATTAAGGCCTCCCTGTTTAAGGTCTGCATTTTTGTGTATAGTGAAATTTAGGTAGGTCTATTTACCGGTCGATAATTGGTTTATTGTTGATAATCGTCGATAGTCGGTGTATTGTTGGTTTGTTGTTGTTTAGTTTGCAGAGAAAGTCGCAATATAATTATTGGGTTGTTTTTGATAGCTTTGAGTAGCTGTTGAATGTACGGTCTTGTTTTATGTTTCTGGGTTTTGAGTTATGGAATCTGTGTTTGAATTACGTGCATGTCTTTTTAAAAGCGACATCGCACAAGCTAAGCTATCATTTTATAGATTGTATATCGCGTCTTTATGAATATGACACTGCGATTGTAGCGCGATGATTATAGTGTGTAATTATATCTCGTATAGGTGAATGGTTGTAAATGGCAGCGTATCGTATTAATTGCACGTAAATCGCGTTCTATTTGGCTACTTTTGAACCAAAATCGCATCGTGTCATATATGTTTAAGCAAATCGCGCAGTATGTATCATTAGTGCATGTATCTCGCATCCGGATGTGATAGATATGATCAAAATTGCCAAGTAATTAAGTTAAGTTGATGGATATCACATAAATGGATAATCAACTAATCAGTTCAAAAATAAGTAATGACATTTTGTTATTGCAGGTTGCACTATGCCCAAAGGTTCTTTTTACAAATCTGGTTTAGTTAGCATATTGAATTTGCTAAAGAAAAACATGGAAACTGAGGAACCTATTGAGGCTGCGAAGAACACACCATTCTATACCTTATTGAAAGCATCCTTCAAGCTACGCAACGATAATTTGCCGAAGAAGAAGTTTTATAAGGTAATAGAGGATATTGTGAAGAGATATTATGTGAAGGAAAAATCATTTAGAATAGGGTCGAAGAAGGTGAAACTGAAAACGAAAGATGTTAAAGCCATTTTTGGTTTTAAACACGAAACAGAGGAAATGCCTATGAACAAAACATGAGCATTCACTGGTCGATTTGTCGATGGAGCTGAGAACCAGTCTCTATTGATGCAAAAATAGTTTTTGAGTCCAAGGGCTAGGAAAAGTGGACCGACAAACCAAAATCTGTTTCGAATGCGATGATCAATGTAACAAGAACTATTTATTTGTATTGTGTTGTTTGACAATGTCCAATAAACTTACTAGTGTCTGTTTTATTACAGGAAGCCATATAGAAAATAGTAAAGGATGGTGGGAGGAATCTGCAAATGACGTTGCAAAGCTGTTGATACTCTTCATTTCCTCTACCCTCTTCTATTTAGTATCAAGAGATATAATGGGCAGGACTTTGGTCTTCTACGTAGAAGACATGCTGAAAATGAACGACTATGATTGGTCTGGGGCAATTGTTGAGAAGCTTAGCAGGTCGATGGACAATTGTTTGAAGAAATGGGCACATGATCGCGTCATCGGATGCGTAGCTGTTTTATTTGTGAGTATGAGTTGCTACTGCAGCATGTTTTTTTTTGTTTGAAGAATGATGTGACTGTCTATTTTTTTGCAGCCCTTCACAATGGAGCACACTAGATTAGGGGATGATTTTGTAAGGCCGAACATGATACCTAGGTGTTACAAATGGTGGGGGTTGGAATGCAAGAAATTATTGATGGCGATGATTAAAAGGTTGCAGAAGCTGCCCGATAATGAGGTAAAAAATATTTGTTGTTAGTTTTTAGGTATTGCAAAAGGAGATTGCAGATGTGGCAGTATTTTAATTTTGTTGTCAGTGACACTATGAAGGAAAATATTTATAAATTCACGTGATTATCAATTAAGTGAAATATATTATAAATAGCGTGAATAATATGCAAGGCGAGACTCGCGTGATATTTCTAAGACGAATCCTGTACTGTATTTTTACAGAACTACCAACTTAAATCTAAGTAAATAAATCGCGTGATAGGATATAAGTAAATCGCTTGATATAACTTAATATATTCAAAATCGCGCTATTAGTAGGAAATATCAATCTCGCACGATATGTGATAAACGAACCGCGAACTGGATTCATAAACAACTACCCGTTAATAAATTAATAAATAAATTGCATGATGTTATCTAAGTAAGTCGCTTATATTGCTTACTAGATACTTACATCACGTGTTGTAAATCTTGGAACGAAAGATAACCTTATGTGAGGCTGGAGAAATGACCTTCGGGTCGAGTGAGATGGGGGGAAACTGTGAAGGTTTATAGGCGAGTCGTGGACAGAGGTCAGACAAACTAGAAAAAATCAATTGGCCGAAGAAGTGGAAAAATGCGGAAGTTTTGTACCGAGGCTCCAACAAATGAAATGGAATTTAGGGACCCATAACCCACATTGGACTACGAATTACCACTACAGGGGTGGTTGGAACAACAGAAAAGTACACCGGATAAAAGGAAGCTAAAACAACATAAAACTGTTACTAGGGATAGTAGTAGAGAACGCAGTTCCAGTATTCGGATGAAGAAGACGACAGTTTACAAGGCCGTATTTGTAATTTTTTATTTAAGAGAATGGAAGATATTAGAAAGAAAAACAGTGGCAAGGACATGTACTCGGTGGAAAATAAACGCCTTAAGATTTCTTTGGCACGAAAGAATAGACAAATAAGTAATTTATAAGGTTGTTCTTTTAATGAACATGAATGTGAAATAAGTAAGTAATAATATTCTACATGTTTATTTTTCCACAAATTGAAGAACTCCAAAGGGAGGTAGCATATTTTACTTTAAAGCTTGAAGAACAAGTTGAAAAGGATGAGGGTGTTAAGGAAACACTTGAGAAGGTTTGTGCAATGCCATTCTGTTCGGTAGAAAGAAGACTCACCAGAGAAAGTAGTAGAAGTACCCAAAACAATAGATGAGGTTCCTAAAACCAAGGTATATGTTTCAAGAAAACATGGTTTCAAAATGATAGAGGTTGAAGGTAAAAAAAAGAGGAAGAAGGAAATCTTGTAAAGGTTTCTACACCGGAGGACAAAAAAGAAGAGACAGACGATGAAGCTGAAGTTGAAGAGGACATAGTTTATAAGAAGAATGATGATGGAGTTGATGATGGACTGAAATATGTTATTGTGATACATGGCGAGGGGCAGTAAAATGACAAAGCTTTGTATGTTTTAGGTGTTGATCATTGTAGGCTTGTGCATGCAGATTGTAGAAGAGTTGTAGCAGCTGAAACGGGGGTTGAGAAGGTTGAAAATGAGGTTGAAGTAACTGCACATGAAGAAGATATGGGAGAGGGTAAAATAGTAGCAGAGGTTCAAGTAGAACAATCTGTTGACGTAGCAGTGGGTGAGAACCACAACCAGTCAGTTGAGGAATCTGTTGCGGTGAAGCAAAATAGTACGACAATAGTTATTTTTGAAAATGTTATTGAAGCAACACCACCAGATTCAGTTGTTGTGCAGGCTGAGACTGCAGGAGAGGTGAGACAACAAGACCAGATGGACGCAACATTGAACCAAAAAAAATAGAAGACAGGAGTAAACAAGTGGCTGTAGAAGAATATAATAAATTGAATGAACATGAAAATCGTGCAGAAGGGGGAGAGGATGTACCAGATGCTGGTGTTGCTAGCCAAATTTAGACGTTGGTTTGGCCGTTAAACTTGATGGGGAGATAACAAGTGGCAAGGGTGGAGATGCTCGATTTACGGATGTCACGAAATGAATATAGTTGGGGTTGAAGAGAGTAGCAGCAACATACCCAAGCTCGGGCAGCAAGGACATGAAGATGTAAGTGGATCTTAAGATTATTAAGATTCAACTTTATATCACTATTTATGTGATATGCTTTGTCTTTAAGAAGTCATATTAGGGTGGGTGTTTTTATTTCAGGCATGGTGTTTTTTGGTATATTTTCGATTGTGGATAGTTTCTCTCCAGGTTGTTTTCTTAAAGTAAGGGATGTTTTTTTAGGTTAACTATTTGGATGTTTATGCTATAACTATAATGATGTATGGTTGGCAGTTGAAGATGTGTTATTACAATTAAATCGTGCCATGGCAGCCTGAAGGTAGTTGATTCTGTTATTCATAAATCATTATTTGTATAGTATAACAAAGCCATAATCCATTAGATTCAAGTGTTTTTTCTTACGTGACTAGAATTACATGTTAATAGTTATATACCATGACGATCGCGATATAATAATTTTAAAGTTTATTGTATATCCAAAAACGCTTAATTAATAATTTACCTAAAATCGCGCGTCTCCCAGTATGTTCCCTATAAGTCGCGCAAGTGTTAGTAAATTAACCATAAATCGCGCAGTTATGTAATTTATTAAACAAATTATGTATTAATTAAAATAATACAAAACACACTACATTGAAAATTTAGGTTACAACACTTGTTGTTCAATCGATAAATGGTAAGAACATTAGACTGAAGATATATGTTGAATTGTGACAGATATGTAATGTAAAACAAGCAGGATTAGACGAAAGACTACATCTATGCACACAACGACATACGAAACAACAACCAAAGACTGAGCACCTAATGGAATTCGAAGATTCTCGCAAACTACCACAAGAGTCACAGAAGTTGGAAGTACAATGCAAAACAAAGGTGGAAGTACTAACACAGATAAAAAAAGTAGAAGAAGTACAACAAGCAGGTCAAGAATAAGTTGGATGTTTTGATCTACCAACCCTAGATGATGGTTTTGTACTATGCACCGAATCATTTTTTGACGAAGTTGATAAAGCGGTGGCTATTCACTCGAGTGGAGGAAAAAATGTTGGCTGCAGTGGATCTAAAAATGATTTAGAGGAGACAATTCTGATGGTAAGCGAATAATTATATTAATAAACATGTAACAAATTTCCTCATTTGATTGTTATGTAACCCAAGGTTCAATATTTACAGTTACCAGATAACGGGTATCCAAATTGGGATTTACTTACACAAACACAACCGAGAGAAGCTAATTACCAACCGCGGGGAATTGAAACAGCAACAACAAAGTTAATATCCGTGACTCAATACCATAAGGTGCTTAGAATACAAAGAGAAGAAGATCAAGAAGATGTCGAAGTATGGTATTTACCACAAACAAAATTTTCATTCAGGCTAACCGTTAATGTGAGTGAGGTAATGACACTACCGTATGAAGGGGAGGTAGACTTCAAGGTAAAATATAAATGTTGAAATAACCAACAATGAATTTACAGCTAGTGTATTATTGATGCCTAGATATATAAACTACTTAAAGAATCAAATTGGAAAGTACCTTTCAAAGGGTTTGATAACAAGTACGATTGTAAATATAACGCTATTCAAATTTCTGAGATGGCAACGGTTAGTATAGATTATTTAAATAGCCCTCAATAGTGACACAAAAATTGATCTATTGTACGCGGTATTTATTATAAAAACTACTAGCATTGAAAGAAGATATGTCGGCTAAAAATCCTGGTTAGTCACCGGTGTTTGACACATGTTATATTCGTGCCACTGAGCTTCATTCGTCCCCAAAACGAGTCACTGGTGTTTCAAATGGTTGCATTTTTTCCAATGGCGCGTACAAATTGACAGAAAGTTGACACGTGTCACCCCAGTATACCCAAGTCTGTTACACATACGGTCACTCATTAATTTAGACCTAAAATACGCCTGATTTTATTCTTTTTACTTTTTTATATTTACCTTTTACTTCTTATTTTTATTTTTTACTTTAACTTATTTATTCTTACTTTTACTTATTTAATCTTGAGCTTCTTCTCTCTCCATGCACACTTTTTTTTTCTTTTGAGTTCTAAGAACCCTAACAATAGAGATCTCAAGCTCACATTGACGTTCTGGAAACTCTGGGGGTCAGTGCTTCCTTCCTGAGGATCAAACGAGATCAACGGTTTAGACCAGCATCAGGCATGGCCAGGTTCCACCACCAACACCGATGAAATCAACCTCTCCAACACACAGTACCGACCAAACACAGCAAAAAAATGAAAAAGCTAACGGAAAAAAAACTACCGCCTCTTAACTTCTTCTGCCTCACAAAATACTACAACAACAACAACAAACAAAGTGAAATTGGTATACATATACATAACATATGTCTAGGATAGATTCACTAATCACTAGGGAAATCTAAAATACGAAAATCAGTGATAAAAATACTAATCGTCGGGTGTTGGATGGTTGATTTTTTTAAAATATAGAACAGTACTTTTGGTTTAAAGGATGTATTTGTATGTAATTCATTTCTGATGTGTTATTGGTTGGCATTTTATTGGCAGGAGAATGCTGTTTTTGTGAGTAACACCCCATAACATTTGTATCCATTGATAGCGTAGAACACTAATCATAATCAATTGGTTGGCCATTACACTATTGTTGAACATTACAGTGCAATTTATCAGTTACCTGAAAATTTTGTTTTTGTGAGTAAATCACATGATCTTTAGTTAATTTTGATAGTAAATCGCAGAAAATGCACTTGTGATTATCTTGCGTTTTCGTCGTACATAAATCCCACTGTCAAATTGGCTATATAGACTCCCATCATTTTTTGAGACTGAAGTATATTAGTCCGCCTAAATTTACACCACCAAAGAATGACCTACCGAAGTTAGCCACCTACTTTATATCCCTTATATAAACCTCAAGACTTCTAGTTAGACTCTATAAGAAAACCTTATACATTCTATAAATAGGTTTACTACTTTGAGTATGAATTGGAGCGTAAATGAAAACCAACACTTGCTTCAAGCGGTGAAGTACGTTACGGCAACAATGACCGATGATATAACTAATGTTTTTTTCGATAAAGTATTTTGCAGGATATACATTTACTATGGGAGGCTTGGATTTATCGGACCTCATACTCGCAGTCGTGAAGAATTCGCTTTGAGGTACAACGAACTAAAATCTGAACCCTTGCTACGTGTGTCTGACCTGTCTCACGTGCAGTACAAAAAGGAAACATACATTTGGAAGTGGGAACTTAATGATTAGATATCAAGAGATATGATTGTGTATTTGAAGGACAACATTGTCGAGAAAGAAGATGTGATCGCCAATTACTCAGCGGTTGATGATAACTGTGTTGGCTGGTTTCTAATAATAAGTTTACAAAATTTTAAAATATAATTGTCAATCAACTAACACTGTTGTGAAATTAATTGTTGTACGCAATGTTACATTGTTGTAACATGTTAGTAAATCGTTTGTAATTTTGCCTAAATCGCGTAATAACATAATGAATCCTAAAACACCTTACTTTCGTCTTTTTCAAGTATTTGATTTTCTGTAAAACGCGTTATGGCAATGCGAATCATGAAAAATATAAAGGGAACTTGAAATTTTAAATCGTGTGATGTTGTATAACTTATGAAGGAGGATAAGGAGGAAAAAAACGGACGAGGAAGAAGACAATGAAGATGATTACTCTTGGGACGCAGATGATGAAGACGTTGATATGAAAACTGACGACGAAGAAGATGATGATGTGGATAAGGAGGAAGATGACAAGGAAGACTCAGAGAAAGAGTCAGGGGATGAGTCTGAGGATGAAGAGGAGGATGAAGACGAGAAGAACTCTTCTAATTATTAGTGAGTATGGAGTTGTGCGTGTTTCAGTTTTTTAGAATTAGACACAGAGAACCCTTTAATATGTAGTACTTTTTGGTTAGGGTTAACTATATGGGCAGTAATAGGTCCATATTTCAACGTTTGTTATTTTAAAAAAATATGATGTTATCCTTGTTTAACAAGTTGCACATCTATTGTTGTTTGTTGTATTACTTGAAACATGGTACAATCGCGTAAACGAGTTATTTGAACAAGTATCTCGATAAAATGTGGAACAAAAATATCGTGATTGAGGGTACTGAAGTTATTGCCGCTAATGCGTGAGGGCATAGAAAACACTCTTGTTAAGCCAAACAAAAATTTGAAATCAAGAATGTTGACAACCATAACGGGTTCACAAAATACTTCAAAAGAAGCTGCAGAAGACTTACGTACTACCCAAGTTCGACCAATTATGACATTCTCCTTAAACTGTTTGTCATACTCGGGACATAAGAAACTGTTCCAGCTGAGTCCATCCCAATAACATCTAGAAATTGGAGTCATTATCATAACTATAATATTTTCGATTATTTCAACGATCGATAGGTTGCATAGCTTTTTTAATTTGATTGTTAAAGGATTTGGCGGCAGATGATTCCATTTCCCCATACCACTTTCCTTTAACGAATGCTTGAGCGTACTCGTCGGGAGGTGAATGATCAAGGAATTTCTTTATCTTACCACCGCCCCGACTTAAAAAATTAGAAAGTCTCTCATTAAAAAGGTCTACCGTGGGAGCATAAGCACAACGGTTAAACAACTTCAACATCTTTTTTTAAACTCTCGGTTAGTGTGTTCTAGAGCAACCTTTAAATTATTAATGAGAATATATAATAAGAATGAAAACAATTTGGGTAAACAACTGAAACAACATTAATAATACCAAAGTGTCGGTCATAAATAAATGTTATCTGACGGTTTAACATAAATCCCACATGATAGGTCGCATGATAGGTTGTATGCTAAGTCCACATAAATCCCACATGATAGGTTGTATGCTAAGTCCACATGGTTGCGGTTGGTGGATAAATTGCGTCTTAAAATACATTTACAAAACGAATCGTATGTTTACTAGGGTGTATTCAAAAAACTTAAAAATGGGTGTCGTCCACATACAACAATAGTCGGCATGAATGAAAGCCTTGAAGGCACAAACCAAATTCTATAAAGCATCGTCTGAAAACGTTACCAAAACCAACCTCCAAGTGGCAATCAGTAGTAATATCTCGACTTTTAATCGTTTAAAGTAACCATCCAGCAAGCTAAAATAAATATTGTTATCTCTGAATATTTCCCTCTTTCCCTTCTCTAAAGCATTCCACGAGAGATGGTAGAAGATGTCTAACCCGTAGTCTTGTTTGATAGTTGATTGTATAGTTTTCGTCATTATGGAATGACATGTCCAAATTAAATCATATATTTTATTCGCAATCAAATCAAATGTCAAATGCCTACTCTTACGTTTGGAAAAAAACGGGACTACATGTATGGTTATGGATATATTTATTTATTATCATTAAACCTGTGCTAGAATCAATTGATGCATACAGACGCCATCTACAACCACCTGATTCTTTGTTGACTCCGTAAGCAGTGATCTTCGTAGATGTATTATACATATACTTGAAAGCAAAACCACACTCTAACGCATATCGGCATAACGATAACCTTAAACCTACAGCACCATCAGCAAACGTCTGGCCAACACCTGTGATAACTTCAACCCAACCAGTAGTAGCAATATGTTTTTTTTATGTTGTGAATATTGAAAACAATTACTACTCTCACTAGTAATTAGTTGATTGTCACAAGGTTCTGCCAAACTTACGCTAGGCTGTTTATGCTTTTCTACCGACCCTATATCAATTGGTTCTTGTTCTATAAAAATTTAACGCTTTTCAGACGCTCCACATCGAGGTATATAAGTAAACGCAAAAAATCAGTCTCGTTATTAAACAAACAGTTGTTCTAATCACCGCATGAGTAGGTAATAGTGTAGTTACCCGTAACAAGATCATCACATCTGCTTTCAACGTAATGTTGAAGAGTATGAAAGTTTTCAAACTCGGTCAAAAGGAAAATTGAAGTCTGGGGGCCAAATTTGAATATACAAACTTTTTGTTTAAACATCTATTGCACTGCAGTGTAAACAAATTTGATTAAAGAACAGCGAGATTTATGCAAGTCGCATGAATCGTAATATGTATGCCGCATGAAGTATATATTAAAAACACGATTTCAGGAGATACTGAGATTTTTGACGATAAAAACAACTAAAAAATAACTAAAATTACTTCCGGGAGATTGTGAACAAGAAACTGATAATTTTTTTTACCTCAAGCAGTTGCTGATACAAAGGAGAAGTAGTTGTTAGTCTTTAGTTCACGATGTTGAAATTCTATAACGAACTATAATTAGGTTGTAACCTGAAAGTACGTCGGTAAAATGGTCGAAGAACAAGATTCGAAAACAAGGGTTTTCCCAAAAATGGGATTTGTAGGGTAATAGTAGTTTGTAGGCAAATAGTAGGGTATAAGGAAGCTGTTTTTATTATTATTTAAATGTTTGAAATTTTAAACACAAAAATCAGCTAAAAAATAAAAGTAATTATGTTGTTAATAAAACATTAGGTATTTGAAAAAAATTAATTTGCTAAAAGAGTTGTTTAGTAAGCATATAAATAGGCCAAAGCTATTTCTCCCATGAAATTGTTTATTTCCTCCATAATTTGAAATCTCTAAAACACTTGAAACATGATATCACTAGTTTATCCTTATTTTGTTTTGAAATTTAATATTACGTGTCATTAGTGAAATAGATTGCCCTACTGTGTAAAAACATAACATTAAACCTTTTTTAATCCTACATATCTGATTTTTGCAACTAAAATTAACCCTAAACCCAAAAAACATCAGTTTTATTGAAGATTGAATGCATCAGTTTTATTGAAGATTGAATGACGTTCGACCATGGAAAATCAAGAATCTCATTCCATGCAGGAGAACAACACTGAAGCACCGAATAAAGTATTTTAATGTCGTTTTTTCGTTTTAGAATACAGTAATTTGAGCACTTCCCGATTTCAACATCCCGATTTCAGCATTTTTGGGCATAACGCAACTGATTCCGAATCTGTATCTCGGACTGCATTTCAGCATCCCCGACATCCGTAACTTTTGTTTTACTTTTGTTCTCTGTTAAACTATACGTACAAATTTGAATGCTTCCATATTCATTAGTTATTTTAGGGTCCATACCCGTTACCAAATGATTTACGTAGACATTTTGATTTTGATTTTGTCATCGGTGCAATGCTTAATTTTTATGTATAAATGTTGATGTTTGCATGGATTTAGTTTAAGTTCTTTTGTTGTTTATTCTTTGAACGAATTTGTAGCCCCTTTTTTGTCTTTGTTTTTCTTTTTGGTTTGTCTAAGTAACGAATAAAGGTTTAATTCTTTTCTTGATAGCCAATGAAGCTAAAAGTTGGCTTAAGTGATATAAGAGATTCTAAATTTATAACCAACCATTTATTTCTTTTTTTGTTCATGAACATATATTTTGTATTTCAGAAATAGTTTTTGAAGACACCATGGAAGATGATATTTGGGGCCCTCCATCTTATCCAGGTAAGTCAACATTCTAGACTTATCTACTTTCATCAAGGTTTTTGTCACTAATTTTAATGAAGTATCTTATAGCTGAGGAAGAAGACAATTTTGTGCACCAACCCGGATGGCAATGCGACTTTTACTCTGGTGATGGGATTGGTAGAGTCACTCTCTTAGTTTTTCCGTCAAATATCAGTTTTGTCTGTACTTTTGTGCTAATGAAAGACTTACATTACTTTTTTTGCATTTACTAGGCTTTGCAATTGTCTGCTCTGCAGGTCATAGCTACATTTTTCTTCATGGGTGTTATCTTTATAGCTATATTTATTCACAAACATTTTGAATCCATGTCTGCGGGTTTTTTTTTTGTCTTCAAATAATATTTTTCTTTTTTGTTTGGAACATGATTTTGCTTCAAATAATCCACTGTTCTGCTTTATTTTAACAAAGAGCATGTGATTCCGAGATGGCCACTCGGAATCACATGCTCTCTGTTAAAAAAAAGCAGAACATAAAAGTCGAAACCAAAGTCGAAACAGCAAACTAAAGAACCCTAAAAAACCCTAATCGGTGTATGAAAGAACAAACAAACTCAAGAAATCTTACCTTGATTTGAGCTGCTCTCTCTCTTCTGGTTTTGGAACGTACTGAAGAAACGTACTGAAATCTTACCTTGATTTGAGCTGCTCTCTCTTCTGGTTTTGGAACGTACTGAAAAACGAAAGATAGAATGGGTAAGAATAATTGGAGGTAGAGATAATAAAATGGGTGAATAGAATGGGTGAAGGAATAGGTGTTGTTAGGGTTTTTTTTTTCTTTTAATTTGTTAATGGGTAGAGATAATAGAATGGGTGAAAGAAGGTAGAATAATGACGTTCTTGAAAATGAACGAGGTAGATTAAAATGGGTTGAATGACGATTGTGTAATTTCTTTTGTAGAAGAAATAACAACATGGGTTTTTTTTTCAAATTATGAAAGAAATAAAAAAAAATTATGGAAGAAATAGCTTTGACCTATAGAATAATGAAGGTACTAAATAATCATATAATTTTTGAATTGAGTTGGGTAATTAGTGAGTAAAATGTTGATTCTATGAAATCGGGTTTCAGGGAAATAAGATGCTCACTTCATAAATGAGGTCCCGTGTACGAGTAATGGGAATAGTTTTTAGAACCTCTCTCGTCTCTCGATATATATCTTTGGACGGCCTATAATAATAATAATTTACAAATCAACTATTTTTTATTGAATTTGCGAAGGCCTTTCGAGGTGTTGTGCCGGTAGATGATTGTAATGCTCGTATATAAAAGCTAAGGGAATTGCTAAAAAAAAGTTATTTTTACTCCGTGAAGTCGCTTGTTTTGAATTTTAAAAATTACTCTGTGAAGTTATTTTTTTTTGACGATTTTGTCCTTCACGAAATCGTATATATAGAAAAAATTACTCCGTGAAGTTACCATAATTTCCAAAAAAAATACAATTTCTCTACCATCTCTCTACTTTCTCTCTCTAAACATAAAGAACTAAAACTAAAACTAAAGAAGTTAATACTATCATTATCAATTAAAATGTTACCCACTGCCTTCAAAACCACTTAATCATATATCCTAATACTTAAATGACTTATTTGCAAAAAAAACATATTTAGATCTTAGTTTTCAAAAGGTTTCTTAAACCATAATGGGTATTTTGTTTTACTTGAAATTTATATTGTTTTTAGTTAGTATAAGTCTTTAGTAAATGATAAACTACTAAAAAAATTATAAAATGGACAAAATTGAAAGATAAATTTTAAAAAATTAGAAAAAAAACGATATAGATCTTATACAGGTCTGTCCGCCAATGCAATGGCGCACACGATAGTGCTGACGCCATTGCATGGCGGAAACAGGGGTCTGTACGCCATTGCACGACGGACACAGGGGTCTGTACGCCATTGCATGGTGTACAGACCCCTGTGTCCGCCGTGCAATGGCGTCAGCACCATCGTGTACGCCATTTGCCCGACGGAAAGTACCATCTTCTTCGACAGGATGATGACGACGAACACCATCTGGACGCCATCGTCTGGCGGAAACGGACATTTTTTGATCTTCTTTTTAAAATTATTTTTTCAGAAAAACAGAAAGATACAAAGGTCAATGTTCATGTTGGTTTGTAGAAAAACAAGTTTTGTTACCATTTCGTCGAGTTTTGTTAACATTTTATTAAGTTTTACAAAGTTGAAAAAAGAGAGTTTTGGTTAGTCTATGTTTTGAGTTTTTATGATTTTAGTGAGTTTTAGGAAGTAAAATCTTAGGTTATGGTAGATTTTATGTTTTGCAACTTCATGAAGTAAATAATGGCATAAAACGTAATTAAATGAACTTCTAAGGACTTTTTGAGTTTTTTGCCTAGTGGCAATTTTGTAAATATTGAAAAACAAAAAAAAACGACTTTGCGGAATAGTTTTGGCTTTTTTTTTAGCAATTCTCAAAAGTTAATCATAAAAAACGAACGAATAAAGTTAAAAAACCTATTTAATTTAATTAAAATAAAAATTATATATTTTTTATATTGTTTTCTTCCTCTTTTATACCAAATGTTTTTTTTTCAAACACTATACCTTTTGTATTTATAAAATAATTTATTCCAATTTTGTTAACTATCATAGACCAATACCGAATAAATAACCTAAACCATAGTTTAGGTATTGAATCCATCTAAGCAGCTCAAATCAATCAATTAATATATATATATATATATATATATATATATATATTAATTAGTTTCTCATTAGATTCCTCGATATATTTCTCTATATCTTCCAACACAAAAACTGTTTAGGATACGTAAGAGGCTGGTATATAATCAAAATCTACGAAATAGTCTAAACGGAATACTCAAATAGTCGTAAAGCAACGTAAATCATTTGAACACATACCAATAATAATTTTATAATAAGATATGCATATATAACATTGGAGCATTTTCATATGGATAATACAAATATATTATTTAATTTGGGTTCAAACGCGCCATTAGTCCATCTTGCTTCAAGTTTGTATCAAGTTAGTTTTTTGTGTTCATTTTTTACCTTCCATTGATTTTTTATGTTTTAAAAATTTATATTATAGTCCTCGCACATGTGAATATTAAAAAACTGACATGTGGCAGTCCAAACATCAATATTTTATCTCACTATTAGTCCCCTAAAAATCTTAAACCACAATTCGAGAACCAAATAGTCTTCCTCCTTAAATCCCTAATTTTGGAACCATATTCTTCAGATTTTTAGGGGACCAATAGTGAGACAAAATATTGATGTTTGAGTTGCCACATTTGAGTTTCTCAATATTCATAGGAGGGACTATTAATGCAAATTTCTAAAACACACGAGATAAGTGAGAGATAAAAATGAACATAGGGACTAGTTTGGTACAAATGCAAAACATGGGGGACTAATGGTGATTTTTAACCTCTAAATGTCATGTATATTTCACACACAAAAGGTACATGACATTCTCACATTGTCCATGTGAAAATGTCTGTGCAATTTTCATGCACAATGCGAAGATGTTTTTAAGGTTTTAGATAAATAAAGCAACAATACTTCAAAAGTGAAAATCTATTTTTTTACTAGAAGATTGTTCAACTCGCATGACTTGAACTTTCTTTACTTGAGCTCAACTTAACTCGACTACATTTATACATAAAATTGCATTTGAAGAAATTTTTTCTGATAAAAACATATACTGCTACAATATTTTATACATTTATTATAGAGGTAACGATTCACAACAAGGGTCCAAAATGATTTGAATACGTTAAGCCGATGAAAACTGGGTAAAATTACAAGAGCAAAGCAAATCGTCGTCTTTGATAAAGACAAGATAAAATTTTATTTTGAACAAAAACAAGACAAAACATCGCATTGGTTACGAACAAGGCAAAATATCGACTTGGTTAAAAACAAGGCAAAATATCGTATTGGACAATCAAGACGATGCAAATAAACAATGCGATTAATACATATAAAAGGTAAAACGACTGGAATGAGGTAAAGATGATGTGAATGAGGTAAAATGACGTACATAACGGTTATAATAAACAAGTTGGATCACTTAGAGATGTATCAGATGATGTAAACAAGGTAAAATCAAAATATATATCTGCATGGCTTAAAAAGCATTCAAGATAGGCTTTGGCTAAATTAGGACCCAATTTTTGTTAACCATTCCCAAATTCTGTAGAATCTTTTTAAGTAAATAGTCTTTTACGTTTTTCCCTTTGACCAAGAATCTTTTATTTTGGCTTTTAGTGGATTTTGGGTATAGTTAACCAAAAAATAAAGAACACAAAATTATTGCTCCCAACAACCCTATTATACTCAATACTTACCAAAATTTCAAAGAACTCAAGAAAATTCAAAAATCTAAAATCAACTCTCAAACCTCCCAAAACACCCCAAAAACCCACAAATCTTCTAAAAAACCCAAATTTTTGAAGGATGGATTCAGGGCATGATAGGCTTGCTGAGGAACATGGAACTCCAAACATGGTAGTCTTTCTAACCAATATCTTACAAAAAGTTTCCTTTTTGGTAGATCTTCAAAATTTAGAAAGTTGGACCCGACCTTCGCCGCCGGTGGAGGCCTATTCAACTTGCGGGGATGCAGAACTAAATTTTTTTAAGATGAACCTCCCCCGCCGGGGAAGGCCATCTCTACCCGCTAGGGCAATCGACGCCCAACCACCGATGGAGTTAGATTTTAACCGCCGGGGTTGAGCATTATCCCAGACGGTTTTGAACCAAGATAATTTGTTAGGTGTGAAAAAGTTTTTTAGACTAGGTCCCCGATGGTGCTTCAAACATCAACTACCAGTTTGGAGTTTCTAAACCGTCGGTTCACATAACTTAGTTTATTTTCACATGTAATAGCTTTTTTAGGTTCACCCCCGCCGGGTGGGATATTATCAATCGACAATTGACAACGTCCCCGGTGGTGGAACAATTGTCAACCGCCGGTGCGAGTCGAGCATTTTTTTGTGCCACATTGACATATTTAACGTTCGCTTTATGTAGGAGGAGGATGAAGAGTTAAATGGTGATTTTTATGATTTGAGCATGGTGAAGGTGGAGAAAATGGAAGAGCCTTGCTCCGTCAATTATAGCCACGTATTCGACACCAAATCTCACTACACTCAAGATGATTTGATTGAATGGGTTAAGCAAACCGCGTGAGACAACGGGTTTGTGGTTATATTACATCGATGCGACAGACTTGCTCAAAAAACTCCGAGATTTGTTTTTGTGTGCGAAAGATTTGGAGTTTATACAAAATTGGTAGATCCGAAGCATCTAAAGAGGAAGTCTACAGTTATGAAAAATGCAGATTCTCATTCACCCTTAAAGGGAAGAAGATGGATGATGATTTGTGGGGATTAGAGGTCGAATGCGGCGTTCACAATCATGATACTATATCCTACAAAGAAGGTCATTCGTACTTGGGACGATTCAACAAAGAAGAGATGGATTTCGTAGGTAGTTACATGAAATGGGATCCCGTCCTCGCGACATTCTTGGCGGGGGTGAAGAAATTGAACCCTCAGAATTCGTCTTCAATGCGCACCATGTACAACGCTCAACTAAAACACCGCAAGATCGAGAAATACGGTCGGTCGCAATTCCAATACTTTTTGGGTGACCTAAAGAGGTTGAACTACTACGAATTCTATAGAAAGTCAGAAGACGGAAGCGATGTCATAGGATAGTCTTTCTTTGCGCACCCGGTTAGTTTGGATTTGTTACGAACATTTCCAAACGTCATTGAAATGGATAACACGTACAAGGTAATCAAATACGGGATGTCGTTGAGAGCTAAAAAATGGGTGTTAGAGTGCTTACATTCATTGATGGTAACTTAATCCATCGAACCACCGTCTATTGTTTTGAAGAATAAAGACTTAGCGCTTGTGAAAGCGGTGGTGGAAGTGTTCCCCAATGCAACGCACATATTGTATCGATGGCACATCAACATGAACGTCTTGGGAAAAACTAAAAAAATCATAAAGGAGAAGAAAATGTCCAACGCCTTCTTGAAAGTGTGGAATCAAATGATGTTGACGGAAACAATTGTAGCCTTCAACGACTATCGGTCCGAATTGCACCGTGACTTCAAATAGTATCCGAAAGCAAATGAATATACCGAAAGTTGGTTAGGCTCGTACGGTGATAAGTTTGTCACGTGGAGAACTAACAAGTGAATGCATTTTGGTAACCAAACCACAAACCGCGTGGAGAGCGCTCACTCGAGCCTCAAGAGTTTCATCGGTACGAGCAAAGGTAACTTTGACTCTTTTTGGTTGAAGTTGCATACCTTGATAGAATTGCAACACGGGGACATTAATGGTTCATTCGAAAAGAGCCTCTTGTTATCCTTACATAAATTCGCGAACATTGTGTACGGTAAACTAAAAAGCAATGACTCCCACTATGCTTTGGAACTTTTATCTTGAGAAGTAGATTGTGCCCGCAATAGACAATTGCGGGTTGCATGCCATGCGATTGTGAAATACGAACTACGCACTGTATCCCTTGCGTGCACGAAATCTACGAGTTTGTTGCAAAAGGCGTAGAGGTGCCTCTAGAGTTATTTAACGAACATTGGAAGAGGGTTAGACATTCTAGTTCGTACCAATCTCACGAAGATCGAGCAACTAAAAGCCAAAATTGATAAGCTAGCATGAGATGTCATGGAATCCATCGATGAAGCACGCATAGAGCACGCTTATAAGAAATGGTTTACCGTCGTCCATCTCGAAACAACTTCCCTTTTGGAGCCATTGATGAAGCAAAATGCATGAGGTCGTCCACCTATCAAACGTAAGTTGTCTATTTCTGCATCCGAATCATCCACTAAACGCAACAAAAGTATGCACGAGCATGTGCTCAATTAGGAAAAATCTAGTTCGCCAACGTTTTCTGAAGAGTTCAAACCTTCGACCGCAACCTCAAGTAAAGGTAAAAACATATCGGGTCCAAAACGTGGTTGGGAAAGCGCCCCCGCTCCGAAGAAAGGTAGCATTATTTTAGCACAAGCAAGTGGGACGAAGCTTTCTAGTGGCACGATCGGTTGTAGGTCAAGCTCTACGATGCTGGCTAAGTCAAGTTTGGTAGACCCCAAAGGATACGTAAACCAATTCCCTATCTACGTTAGACCTTTCGTACAGTCCATTAGCGACGTTAACTCGATAGCGTTTGCATTGAACGAGCAACAAGATGGGTGGAGGTTGATAAGGGATGCCATTTACAACGAGTTGATGGATTATACAGTCGTGTATGTTAAGATATTTACAAGCATGAAGGAGTTGATTGATGTTGCAGAGTGTGTGAAGTGCTATAGTAACATGTGTACTAAAGACCATTAGATGTCCATTCCCGAGATGGGAGTCGCAACAACTTCTGCGTTTAACTGCATTCTTCATTTCGTATAACAGTACCGAACTAGGGATGTTGGGTTCACTTTTCTTCCGCTAAGAGGTGCACCCCCTCAAATGCCAAACCGAATGGAAATTGGATTGGGTTGGGTGAACTCCAACCACTTCGTGAACGAAATATTTAATTCCGTTGACGGTTAGTTTAAATATTATTAAGACATTCATTTAAACGTATTTTCATTTTGCAGCTTGGAATTAAGTCGGGCGATCCATGCGCAAGGATACATCCTTGTTGCCTAAAGTTGCGCTCACCAGAAGCGGAAGGTTGGGCTTTGCCGATTTTCTCTCATTGCAAGAGATATGAAGAGCTTAGATGTTGCAACCCCGAAGTAAACGATTTATCCGCATTTGTTTAAGCACGATATCATTAGTTGTACGATTTCTACTTCAAAATGACGTTGTATTAGTGTACTTTATTATGACGTTTAAATTAAAAACATTGTGACTTTTTCTTCTTAAAATTAAGTTTCGCATTAATTTAAAACATTACATAATTCAATATACATAATTAAAAATACATAACTAAAAATACATTAAGGAAGATAGTAGCCCCTAGTTGACATAGAAGACGAAGACTTAGTTTCATGGTGACGTATAGTTCCACCCATACTCGAAGCGTTTCTCGGACGAGTAGTCATCATCCTCGCTAGATTCTTCAGGAGTTGGGTTCAGTCTAACGCCAGTCTCTATCGTGTCAGCTCTCTCTTGAATTTGCTGCAAAGCATGTTCCACCATCTCTTGAGTAATAATACTTTGAAATGGCATACATAATATTTTACGGGATTTAGTCTGCACTTCGTAAGTAAGTGACTCAATCGGTATTGCCACGGTTTTGAGATACGCTAACCTATTGGGCATTTCTTCGCGTCTTCGCGGTCGGGATATTACACATCCGGGACACAATGCCTCCCTACCGTGGTTGAATAATATTCTGCATAAAACAACATTAACAAAGCCTAGACTCTCCTCTCGAAGCATGCCTTTCATGAACTCAAATGCATTCAAGAGGTTCGCATCTTCGTGGACGTTCCAGGTTGAATCACCCATTTTTATTTCTTTGAAGTGTAATGATACATCTCGATAATACTACTTATAGTACGGTAGTTAAAGGGTACATCCCCAAAAGCTTAGCGGGAAAAAAACATTCATTTCGCGGGCTAATATGTTTTGGCGGGAAGTAATAAAAAAAAACAATATTATTTGTTCCCTTAATGTCTAACCGCCGGTTGAACAATTATCAACCAGCGGAGAGGTAGTCAATCGGTGGTTGAAAAAAGTTCAACCGGTTGGAGTTAAGATTACAAACTATATGTGAGTTAAAGTGTTAGTGATTGTAACCGGTGGTGGACTATTTTTCAACCGCCGGTTGACTACTTCCCGGTCGGGGTGGTAACATCCCCGACAGTGGACAATTCTCAAACCGCTGGGGATCTAACCCTTTACCATAGTCAGCTTTGGCTTATGGAAAGGAACTGTTACCCGACGGTGGAGTATTTGTCAACCGACGGTTGAATACCTCCCCGCCGGGGTGGTAATTTCACGTCGGTTAAAAATTATTCAACCGTCGGTTACTACACGTGCAGGTTAAAGATCCCAAATCGGCAGACTTGTGCCATGGTAGCCCAAATATTTCAACCGACAGGGGAGTGGTCAACCGCCGATTGAAAATTGTTCAGCCGGAGGTTGAATACTCAACATCCTACACTTTTAGTAACCACCACATCCATGCTTTCAAACGTTCGGTTGAAAATAGGGATGACAATTTGGGTGTTGTCCGGTCCGAATATAGAACGAGTCGGGTTCGGGTTAAGAAATTGTAACCTGCAACCGGACCAGGCCGGGTTCGGATTTCTAGTTTGTCCGACCCGTTCCGGTCCGAAAATTATAAAAATATATAAAAATATAATATTTTTTATATATAATAACAATAATATATACATATAAATTAATATATTCAAAATAAATTAAAAAATATTAAAATTAATGTCCGTGAGTCGGACCGGGTTGGCCGATGGACACGAACGAACGAGCTCGGATTTGAAAATACAAGCCCGGGAGCGGGTCGAGCTGGGTTCAGATTCGAGTGTCGAAAAAGCAGGCTCGGACGGGCCGGTCCGAACCAGGGCCGCGGACGGCCTATTGCCATCATTAGTTGAAAACAACCTCGACGGTTGAAATTTGTTCAACCGGTAGTTGAATGTAATTTTGAATTTGCTTTAGTTGTGCAAATACTGCATTGGTTAAAGAAAACCAATTAATAATTATAAAGAAAACCAATTACAAAGATAACCAATTACTAAGAAATATATAAAGAAACGATACAAATTATTAACGAAACCAATTACTAAGCATTCATCTTTTAAAACATCCAAATCAACGTTGAATCCAACATAAAAAAGCATCCAAAATACTGAGTCTAAAGCATAAAAACATGGTCTACCATACTAAAAGAGCATACAAACAACAAACAACAATAGCATTACTACAGGCCATGGACTAGTGAGTTCTAGCACATTCTTTACGAATGACACTAGCTCTTCAGGTGTCTCGTCTAACGCTCGAACACGATTTATCGTGTTTACCACATCCACTGCGGATTTCTCGCTAAGGATATGAGGGTGGTTTGGAACCAACCGTGTTTCTTGACGTAAAGTTCGTACTGGGAGAATAACGTCAGCCTACTCCCTTCCAAGGGCCTTGAGTACCTATCGAGGACGTACAAATGTTCCCTTCGGTTGGTCCAGTGCTGACCCTGTACCATATAACAGAGATTGTATCCTCTTGATAGACCACTTCTAGGAACAAGGGGAGCCATCAGTTTCTTTTGTATCCAACCGAATTGTCGCATCACTTGGTCCGGGTGGTACGCATCGGTCACCAACATTAGCCGGATATGGTTGGATACAACCCTATTTCCGGCTCCGGGAACACTGCACGAACGTCTTCGTAAGGTCGGAAAATAACCTGCAATAAACATTTAAACATGTTAACCTTGTATAAATAAACACACATTTAATTTCATAATAAGAAACAAACTTACATCTGTTTTCGTTAACCCCGAGAGAATGTCACGGTCGTACGGCTTCCCACGAATAAGGTCTTCGGTCAGCCTTCTCGGTGCCCAAGCTAACATCTTTGGATGAGTGGGGCTATAACCGAGATTCAAACCCAATCGGAAAGCATGCAAGTGATCGTACACCCAACTCTGTAGTAGCGCCGAAAAACCGACTAGGCTCTTCAAAGAGTGTTTTGAAACGCCTCCCAAGCTCTTGTATAGCCATACCCCACGCGTACTCGTTGAGCTTCTCCAAGTTCTCAAGATGATAGAGAACATCTCATTGGATGTTCTTTTGGCTAGTATTGGTGAAGATGGTACACCCGAGGAAAAATATGATGTAAGCCCGAGCGGCTTGTTTCTCCATGTCCGTAGTGATGGCGGCGTTGGTGTCCAAATATGGGGGCACAGAGAAAGTATCTCTTAGCCATCAGAGGCCAAACCCACTCCCGTTATACGCCTCCATATCCTGCTGCACGACTTCCGTCGAAACTCCCAACAGATATGCATATCGTGCATATGTCTCATCTATCGACTTCGTCCGAAAGGCGTCTATAATTCTCCCCTCGACTGGGAGGCCGGTGATTACGAGCACGTCGTCCAACGTGATGGTCATCTCACCGAACGAGAACTGGAAGGGGTTCGTCTGCTGGTGCCACCTCTCAATGAAAACCTCGTCCAACTGTGGGTGCGAGTTGAACTTTGGCAGATGACGTATCCATAGCCAAAATGAGGTTTCTTCCAATAGAGCCCTGACCCCCAACTGTTTGGTAAGGTCCAATTGACTGAGGAGCCCATATTCGGATTGGACCGTGATACCGGATCGGGACTGAAAAAAACAAATATAGAAAAATGGTAAATAACATATTTACAGTGAATTGTAAATATTTAATTCAAAATTTAAAAATTTACGTCGTCCATGAACGTGAAGTACACCTCGTGCTACATGTAATCTGGGAAGAGAGTGATGTTGTTCTGTTCGAGGAAAATGTTCCTCCATCCCTCCGGATTGGTTGGACGGCCTTAGGCTTCGGTACAGACCTCACGTGGAGGTGATGGCTCGGGAACCCCCGTCTCCTCCTCCTCCTTAACTATAAATAAACCTTATATAGATAATTATATTAACACAATTATATATTTAGACAATATTATTACAATAAAAGACGAGGATCTATAATTAGTGGCCGTCTTTTGTTGTTGCAATTCAGATATCCGAATCGGGTCCATTTTTTTTTAAATTTTTTTTATGTGTGTGTGTTTTTTCGATAAAAATAGAGGAGAAATACTTTCACAATTCACTCAACTCTCAATATTGTTCTAATTCTCTTTATTGCTTCTACGAGACCTCTTAAAACATCAGTACAAACTTCTACATTGCGAATAGTTGCTCTTTTATTTCGATCAAAATTTTTATTTGATAAAAACAATTAAATTTAATTGTGGTAACATTATACTAATTGGATTAATTTCTTTGTATAATGTGTTCACTTATTTGGTTGTTATAGTAGCTTCATATTAGTTTGTATTACTTGTTACTTATTAATTTTTTAAAAAACAAAATAATTTATTTTTATTGGTGGTATTAATTAGTATTAGTTTAAATTTACCGTCTATTAATTTGCGATCTTGTTTTTTGTGTGATATTAGTTAGTATTAAAAGATATGATTTTGTTTTATAAAATAATAACAACACTTGTATTATTTATAACTAAATCATAATAATAATAAAAATGTAATAATAAAATTATAATCATATATCTTATAATAATTTAAAATTATAATATATGATTTTGATTTATAAAATAATAACAACACTTGTAGTATTTGTAACAAAATAATAATAATAATAACTTACAATATTTTACCATGATAAGATATGATTTTGGTTTATAAAATAATAACAACACTTGTAATATTTATAACCAATTCATAATAATTACTATGTAATACTAAAATTATAACCATATAACTTATAATATTGGGCAACGTTAAATCGAGACCTGTTTTGGTTATAATGAGACCCCGTTATAATGAGACCTTCTTCAGCTATAATGAGACCCCAAATTTTACTAAAATACCCTTAATATATAAACCTTTTCAACCGACTATTTCTCTTCTCTCTTCTCTCTTTTCTCTTTTCCTTTTTCTTTTTTTCTTTTTTATCAAATTCAAGTTGCAACTCGCATCTCACCAATCAAAATCCAAAAACTATTCATCTTGTTTAATTAATCTCTCTCTCTCTAGAGAACTTATTTCCTAATCAAAATCAATAATATCACCCCAATCAGAATAGAAGCCGACTGAGAAGAAGGTCGCCAAGAAATATCCCTTGGCCGCCGTAGCAGCTAAGAAGAAACCAAAGGCCAGAAAGAACTTACCAAAAGAAGCTGGCTTCGGAGCTGATAAAAAGAAGAAACGATCCAAGAAAAGTGTCGAGACGTACAAAATCTACATCTTAAAGATCTTGAAGCAGGTTCATGCCAATATCGGTATTTCCAGCAAAGATATGGGAATCATGAACAGTTTCATCAACGATATCTTCGAGAAATTGGTTGGTGAGTCTGCGAAGCTTGCGAGGTATAACAAAAAACCGACTATCAGTTCAAGAGAAATCCAGACTGCGGTGAGGTTGGTGTTGTCTGGTGAATTGGCTAAACATGTTGTATCTGAAGGAACAAAGGCTGTTACAAAGTTTACAAGTTCTTAGGTTATGGAATTTGGGGATTTAGGGTTTCTGGTTGTAAATTTAATTCAAACTTAGAAATCGATGTATTGTTTTCTTTCTTGTGGTTTTGTTATCTGATTGATGTTTCTGATTTCGCTATTAATCAAAGATCTTGATTTCAAATATTGATTTCTTTGATTTTTTTTATTAAAAAAATTACAGCTCGCGTCTTATCTTGCCATCAAGATGATCGGGTTTCGATCAAGATTGCCATTACCATCAGGCTGGGAAATATTTTCACAGTTACTCGTTTATTTCTTAATAGAAAATTATACAAATTATTTGGTCCACAGATTACTTCATTGTAATATAATTCTGTAAAAACTTTTTTTTCTCTTCGACTAGTATGATTCATTCTTTTTACGCCAATGAAAAGTCGGAAAGTTTCACAAGGCCATATTAAAATATAATTAAAAAATAGAGAGAAGTTTTGTTAAAGAAGAGGGAAAAAATAGTTAGATTTTAATGTAATTCATTCTTTGGGTATTAGATTAGTTTTAGAGAGAAGTTTGGTTGGAGAAGAGGAAGAAAATTGTTTAGATTTTTGGTTGAAAACTTGGTTTTATATGATGGGTAAAATGGTCATTTTACATAAAGTAAAATAAAAAGTTTGATTTAAAGTTTCATTATAGCCAAATGGGGTCTAGATATAGCCTTTCCCTAGTAACAATGTAAAATTCTTAAGGGCTTGTTTGGTTTCTGTACCTTATTTCACGCTTTAGGAAGAAAAATTAGAACTTTGGTTTTATATATGAAGGGTAAAATGGTCAATTCACATAAACAATTTTTTTTTTGATTTTGGGGTCTCATTATAGCCAAAGGGGTCCCAATATAGCCTTGCACTATAATATTTTAACATGATAAGATATGACTTTTGTTCATAAAATAATAACAATACTTGTAATATTTATAACCAAATCAGAATAATAAGTATCAAAATATAATAATAAAATTATAACCATATAACTTATAATATTATAAAATTATAATATAAGGTTTTAGTTTATGAAAACATAAAAACACTTAAAATATTAATAACCAAATCATAATAATATTAACAAAATTGTAATAATAAAATTATAATCATATATATTATAATATTTTAAAATTATAACTTAAGATAGGATTTTGATTTTATAAAATAATTACAACACTTGTAATTTTTGTAAGTAAATCTTAATAATAAGTATACAAATGTAATAATAAAATAATAATCATATAACTTGTAAAATCCTAAAATTATAAGATATGAGTATGGTTTATAAAATAATAACAATAATAATGTTCACAATCAAATCATAATAATATTCATAACCAAATAATAATAATAATATTCAAAATGTGATAATAAAATTATAATCATACCTCTTATAATATTTATATTTATAATATATGATTTATATAATTAAGTTTATAAATAATATTTTTACTATCAAGTATAATACGAAATTGATTTGCGGGACTAACATGTCGTTATTATTAACGTGACTTGGTGTGTGCAGGACTAACGTGTGCATGATTGGAAGTTTATTATTATACACAGGACTATGCGTGTGCATAACTAAAATGTCGCGTGACTGACAGGTTGTAGGATAAACGTGATATTCTGAAGGTATCCATTTAAGTTCTGTTGTGTTCCCATTTATTTCTGGCGGGACTAATCCCATTTGCCACCTTTAGATGTAACCCTTCAATAAAAGAATTTATCAATATTTTAGAGAGATAATCAATAAGAGAGTAAGCTTCTTATAATTCTTGAGTTGTTTTGTTTTGACAATCATTGACATTTTCTTTGATTATGTAATTCCTCATCAAATTTAACGCCGTATCTAGGAATTTATTTGTAAATTATACTCTTGAACCATTTGTGATGACTCACTTAAGAGTTGGAATAAGAGTCTCTTAAGGTTAAATGATGCGTGAAACTCCAACGGTTGCACCAGAATGGTCATGATTGCTTCTTCAAATAATGAAAACGATGTTATTAGAGGTGGATATTGAGTTGTAATTCCTAATCCACTAGTGTTATTACCAATTCAGGAAGAAGTAGTCGACCCTATGTCATTTCAACAGTTATCGTAAGAAATAAAGGTAATTTTTTGAATTCTATTTTTCATTCTTTAGAATTTGAAACGAATGAGTTACAATACGAGCAACATAGACCTAATATTTTTACAAAATGAATATATGAAGAATGATCAAATTGGTTTACTCAAATGACTAAAATGTGACAGTTTATAATTTAATATGTAGCGTAAAAATGACTTAGATAATAGTGAATGTGGTGTTAAAAATGATGTAATTCGAGCTAAAGAAAACATTTTAAAAAGCATAGATTAAATAATAGCGTTAAACGTCCAATTAATTAAGTAACATAAAAAAAGTTATTAAAAGAAATTGAATTACTAGATATTGGCTAGAAAGTCTTAAAAAGACTAAAGTATAATTTTATACTTTAGTTCAATCTCCGCATCTTAAATTATTTTTAAAGCTGAATTAAATAGAAATGTGGATCTATATCCAATGAAAAAATATGATGGAACTTGTGATTTTGGACATCACTTGGAACAATTTTGTAATACTATGCTTGAATTTAATACAGAGATACTTTGTTGTGCATGATAGTTTCTATCTTATTGTTATGTGGATGTGAGCTTGGAAACTATGATGAGGATTTTCAAATTGAAAATTGGAGCAAGTAAAATTAACAATAAAATAAAAGATAAAATATTTGTTCAGAAGTCAGATTTGGCAGTTAAGTGAGCTATTAGAAGGGAATAATGATTTGCCTAATGAATGGTTGTATATAGTAAATGAAATGTATGATGAGACTAAACATCACAGTACTAGGTTTGCCGTGAATGGTTTTCAACAAAAAAAAACAAGAGAAAAGTACCGGAAAATACCCACTCAACTATCTTATTACCCGACACTACCCAAATTTTGGATAGTGTTACTTAATACCTCGACTAATAAATTGGACAAAAATACCCCTCGACTATATATACCCATTTTTCAGTTCGAACCCACTTTTTCCACCTTCTTATCACCCTAAACAAACCCAAACGTCTAATTTTAGAAACCACCAGAAAACCGTTCGACTTTGTGATACTCTCTCTCTCAAACCAAAAACCCCTACAGCTTCTCACCGTTCGCACCTTCAAAGCAATCGCACCGGTCACCGTCTTTTACTCACTCCAACTCCACACCTTCTGTTCGACAAAGTTGTCATGAAGTCGTCTCCGACCAGTGAATTTTACAGTGTTTAGAAGTAAACAGGTATGCATTATCGTGGAAAGTGTACTTTTTTTTGCGTTATTGACGAATTCGAACCACTATTTTCTGTTATTTCACGATAGGCGTTGCTTTTTGTACTGGAATGAAGTATCTACTGACGATATTTACTTAGCTTCTGGGTTTATCGTCGAAGTCAGGGTAGAAGTTTAGTTGCATGTAATGTTAATACTTTCCTGAGAACTATTATGTATGTTAGATGTGCATTAGGTAGTTAATTGTTGATTTTGGTGTTTGTTCAATAATTCCCAGATCCATGCAACGTTCATGTAAAAAGTAGAACAATTCGCATCCCGATCACCCATTATGCAAGCAATTCGCAGCTCAATTCAATCTTCATGTCGTTTATTTACAAACAATTCGCAGCCCAGGCTGCGAATTGTCTGTAAAAACAGTATTCATATATAGGTAATTTGCAGCTTGTCATGCGAATTGTGTGACATGTTAACTTATAATACATGAAATTCGCAGCTTGTCATGTGAAGTTTGTGACACTCCAACTGATTTGTGTTTGTGCAGGAAGTATGACAACAAAACCTAGCTATTACAGATCAGGGGTGGTGAGCCTTCTGAAACTACTTAAAGATATGCGTATTACCAGGGCCCATACTGAAGCTGCAAGAAACACACCCTTCTACACACTTTTGAAAACGGCTTTCGAAATCCGTAATGAGGCAGAACTGCCAAAGAAAAAATTCTACTCAATCATTCAGTATATCATCGGGCAATTCTCTATTGATAGAGACGCCTTTAAGATTGGCAACAATTTTGTAAAGATAACTGAAAACGATGTGAAGGTCATATTCGGGTTGAGGCATGGCACCGAGAAAATGCGGTTAACAAAAACCGGAGCTTTTCACAAAAAATATGCACCCGGCGAGGAGGACGAATCAAGGATGATGAAGAAATACTTCATGGGTAAAACTGGCAGGAAAGTAGTAGCTAGTAATACTAAAACAATAACAAATGCCATTATAAAGGTACGTCTAAAATTGACTTCATCTTTATAAAGCAAGATTCTGTACTTTTCTAACATAGCATGTTGTCGTTGGTTTTACATGAGGGTATAGAAAAGTCCATAAACAAAGGATGGGAGCATGAGTTGGAAGACGTTGCGAGGCTGTTGATACTGTTTTTGTGCTCCACCCTATTCTACTCCGTATCTGGAGATATCCTGGGTTGGAGCACAGTTTATTATGTTGAAGACCTCAGCAGAATAAACAATTACGACTGGTCTGGATCCATACTGTACAAGCTTCGACAGTCTATCAGGAGTTTCTTAGCAATCGAAAAACCTGATAGAGTCGTCGGCTGCGTCGCCCTTGTAATTGTAAGATTGATCTATTCATTATAAAAATTAGTTATGTACAGAGCATCTTGTTGATAAAACTGGCCCCCATGCAGCCCTTCATCATGGAGCACACAACAGTCGGCCTCGAGCTAGCGAAGCCAACCTTGATACCAAGGTTTTTCAAATGGTTGGGATTAGAGTGCCAAGCAGCAACCATGACAGTGCTTCTTAGAACACCCTTGCTGGATAATGACCAGGTATAAGATTTATATAGGTATTGAACTGGGGGTGCAAACAGTTCGCAGCATATCATGTGTTTTGCTTAGAAAAATGCATCAATCATTTCGCAGCCTGATATGAATTTTAGTTCGCAGCTTCTTTTTCCACACAGTTCGCATCATATTGTTTACACACATTTCGTAGCTCAATATGCGTTTTAATAAAGTGTTATAATAGAACAATGCATCAATCATTTTCGCAGCCTGACATAAATACTTAGTTCGCAGCATATGTCTCACACACAATTCGCAGCTCAGCATGCGAATTCTTTGCAACTCTAACATAGATAGAATTCACACAGTTCGCATCATATAATGCGAACTGTTTGTAAAAAACAATTTGTTTGTCTACACCCTCATACTTTCAAAACAATTTATTTACTTACATGTGCCTATGTTGGTAGGTTTTCGAAAGTCCATTACGTATTACCGAGGCTGAAAGTGAAGCTTTTGGAGAACGAGAAGATAGTGGAGATGCAGAAACCGTTTCTACTTCACCGGAAGAAAGACCAAGAAAGAGGACGAAAAGCACAGCATCAAAACCAAGACAAAGGAGACGAGCATCACAGAAAGAAACGAATAAGGTGATGTCTCCCAGACCCGAACAACCAACACCACCCGAGCCAACGATTCCACCACCAAGACTCCCCAAGAAAACGATTCCACCACCACCAAAAGGAAAATCCAGGCAGGAGCCCGACGACGACGACACAACCAGTATGAGTGAAACAATTGGTGATTATGTACTCAAACGCAGAGGTCCTAATCCTGAGATCTCTGCAACTATTGCGGAATCAAATCGTTTGAAGACATACGCCAACAAGAACAAGTACGAGAGAAAGATAGAAAAATAGGTCAGAGAAGTAAATATGACTTGAGCCTTAAATAATCGCTACAATCAGCACTTAATATGTTTATAAAACGTTTACTATCATTTTCCAGCTGAAAGAATTGAAACGCAAGATAGTAGAACTTGGAGTACAACAACTCCACAATGCTATCTCTCAGCCAATTTGCTAGATTGAAAGCCCAATAGCTGAGCAGGTACCATCATTTCCAGACAAAAAAGCATCCACTGTATTGCAAACATCCGTGTCTAATGCTGATCAGCACCATGCTGATGGAGTATTGCCAGAAGAAAGGGACGATGATGCCAACCATTCACCCTACCGGTACAATCTGCAGAGATGGACATCATGGAGACAAAGACAGAAAAAGAAAGACACGAGTCTCCTCCGAATGGCCCAAAGGAGATAGAAGATGTAAGTGGATTATATGATGATATCAAACAAATATCAGGACTCTTGTGTAGTCATGTCCAAACAATTCGCATCTTATGTTGCGAATTGTGTATTCAACTAGTGGATTGGTTATTTTACAATTCGCATGATGAGCTGCAAAATGTTTGAAGTGGACAAAACAAATATCAGGTCAGCATGCGAATCGTTCGCCACAATGATTATAGTATGCTTAACCCTTCCACCCTTTTTTTTTGGAATTTTGTATGAAACATGAGACCGAAAGACAACAACAACAACAGCAGAAACAACAACAACAGGAACAAGTTCAACACCAGCAACAACAACAAGGACAACAAGAACAACAACAACAAAAACAACACCAACGGCAACAACAACAACAACAACACCAACAGCAAAAACAACAACACCAACAGCAACAACACCAGCAGCCACAAGTTCAACATGAACAATAGCAACAAGAACAACAACAACAACAACAACAAGAACAACAACAAGAACAACAAGGACAACAAGAACAACAACAGCAGCAACAGATAGCCTTGGCAAATAGAGAAAGGCTAACGCAAGAGATAACACCTCAAGAGTCAGAACCTGTCCATCCCGGTGAGAAGACGGAACTACTCAGCCAGGAAGGACCATCCTTAGACGACAACACCACATCTGTAGATGCACCTCAAAGACCAATGGTGCTGTCAACAAAGTCAGAATTGCTAAGCCAACGTGAAACTATAGCACCGATAACAAATCAACTGCAAGCTCTAGAGTCCCACGATAACACAGTAGGTTTACCCGATGCTTTTGTTGATGGTATTTACACTCAAGTTTCACAGACATTTTTAAATGAAATTGATAATGTATATTACGATTATATAATATAACGGTCTTTGGAGAACATGTCGGAGGATGACTTTAATGATCTCTGCCGACACGATCCAGATCCTATGCCGAACAAGTCAACGGTATTGGTTGTCGCTGACCGTGCGGTAAGGGCTACTTATAATGATTTCGCATCATAACATGAGATTTGTGTTAGCAAACTGTTTGGGGTATTACAAATGAATATCAGGGTATCATGCAAACTGTTCAGTGGAACCTCGAACAGTTTGCATCCTATCCTGATAGATACTATGAAATTTATTCATCTGGAACCAAACAGTTCGCATGTTAGCATGCGAACTGTTTGGGGTCGTTGCAATTATAATGACTGACACACTTCTACTTTTGATTTTTGTTATTTACTAAGCTCGAGCCCAGTAAAGAGATAGATGAGCCAAGTTTTACTCTACTGACACCAACACAGCCTCAAGTGGCAGAGGAAGGGGAAGAATTCATTATAACAGTACGGGAACCGCCAAAAGTAGAATACAACGACTGACCAAAGAAAACAAAAGTAACTGACCGTATCGATGTGGCAGAATACCAAAAAATACAGTTAGTTAAAGCCTACGAGAGAGACACCCCTGATCAAGTGGTATGGCAGTTACCAGAGTCCAAATTTACATACGGAATCAGAGTGCAAACGAGTGATGCAATGGCACTATCTTTAGAACTGGCACTGGACGTAAAGGTATCCCATTGTCAACCAATTCTATTTTTAATGTTTCAAATATGTCTTGTATATTTAACATAAATCTACAAATCCTTTCTTAGGTTATCGATGCTTGGATTCGAAAGATGTTTGAAGAAGCAGACTTCAAAGTTCCATGCACTAAAGCTAAAGGAGAGCATCATGACACCGTACTGATTTCGGGCATGACTGCGGTAAGTTTAGCTCAGGTAAATTTCAACGTTTCAGAAAATGTTCTCATTGTAATATACTCTTGCTTGGATGCAGCATCAAATGAAAGCAGGCTGACAAGTAGAAAATTTGGTGGACGCAGCTTTTAGAAAGGGGCCCAAAGACGCCAACATCATCATGGTTCCAGTATGCACCAAGACAAAGGACCAGATAAACCACTGGACGTTGCTCGTCATTGACGTCGACGGCAGGTCAATTTCAAACTATAATCCACTTCTGCCTAAGCTGAAAGCCATAGACTACACCACAATGACACCTACACAAGTGGTAAATATTCCAAACTATACACTTAAATTTAAACATATTTTAAGTATGCATGCTGTGAATTGTGATCGAGATATGCTGCGAAATGTGAGTAAATCAGTTGATTTTCGTAGCCTATCCATAACATATTTCGCAGCATATGATGCGAATCATTTTGAACGGGGCATTTCAATAAAAAATGGATTACATATCAAATAATTCGCACCTTAGGCTGCGAATCGTGTGACATGCCCATGTTGGATTTGTTGTCACACAATTTGCAGCCTAAGGTGCGAATTGTATGGCACCAACTGTTGTTGTTTTTGTGCTGATTCCTAACAATAATTATTATAAACAGATCAAATATTTGTTGGAGAGTGGATTCCTACCTAAATCAAAGACAGGGTGGAAGGTGAAAGTTGAAAGAAAAATCCCACAACAAAAACAAGGCACCCTGCACTGTGGTATTTTTGTCTGCAAATATGCAAGAGATATTATCCAGCATGGATTTGTGCAGACAGAATACGATGCAAATATTGTCACTGCCTTCAGAGCAGAAATGTTTTATTACTTTTTAAATGACAAAGAACACATTGCATATGGCTGATTCGATTTAAAACACTATGCTTTGCTTGTAAATACATCGATTGTAAATTTTAGTTTGTTGTGCATACATAAACAAATTACATTTCCAGAAATGTGCATATTCCTTAGCAAATAGTTCGCATCATAACCTGATATATAAGGGTTGGTTAATATTCGAATAATTCCAACCAAATAATTCGCAGCAAATCCCTGGTATGTCTTAAAAACAGCACACTCATCAAACAGTTCACAGCCCAACCTGATAGATGCTTATTTATCAGTAAATAATTCGCAGCCTAACTTATCAGTAAATAGTTCGCAGCCTAACCTGATAGATGCGTACTTATCACTACACAAACAGTTCGCAGCAAGCCCTGGTATACCACCTTAAACACAGTTCGCAGCCTGGTGCAGAATAAAAAAATCAAAATATAAAGTTCAAGGATACGAACAGGCTATGGCTTATGCCTTGGTAAACGTTTTCTCCATTGAGCACACAAAAAACAATCTAATCAAGTACATAACCCATTAATTGCTGATTGGACATGGAGGCTATGTAATGATTACCTCATTTCCCTATAAATACTTCTAGTAACCAGAGGCTAATTTTACAACAAACCCTATATTTTTTTAAAAAACACCTAAACAGTCATGTCTTTTTCCACCACCACAACCACCACCTCATACTCAAACTCTGGTTCACTTGGTTCTCTGGGTGACTCCTGGTCATCCTTAACCTTTAACTGGAGCGATGAGTTGATCATGCCAGCAGTACCACCCCCCATCCCAATATCTGTCTTTGAATTAGACATGTATGATGACTACTACTCTGCTGACTCTCAACCAGTGGAAGTTGTTCCACTGGTTGCTGCTGAACCTCAGCCAGAAGAGGTTCCAATGCTTGCTGCTGCACCTCAGCCAGAAAAGGTGCAACTTCAGACGGCAGCGGTTCGAAACAACAAAAGGAAGAGGGAAGACGAAGCTGGTCCATCAAGGATAAAAATTTTAAGCATGATGGACGTATATAATGAAAATGAAGAGGAAGTGGAAGAGAAAGAGGAGAAGAGAAAGATGATCAGCAAAAAGAGGAGAAAGAGGAAAAATATGGTGAAGAATCCTTTACTAACTGCTAGAGTTGGATTTTGTTTTTTGATTTTTTGGAATGCAACTAACTAGTAGCAGTAGCTTGTAGTGATATGTGTAAACATTTGTTAGTGCATGAAATATTGTAATCCTCTTTTTTGTAATCCAATTTGTTTACAGACTTTCAATCATATAAACGATTCGCATCCAATTACAATTTGCAAATGATTCGCATGTTAACCTGATATATTACTTGTTTCCAACCTTACTGAATTTCATGCAATTCGCAGCCTAACATGCGATTTGCAACCCACTGAATATCCTAGTATTTTTATTAAAGCACACTTCGCAGCTTATCATGTGACAAATATCAGGACTTCTAGTTGTTCTCCATTCGCATCATATCTATTTACACAAGCAGCCAAAAGTCCTGATATATGTTCTGGTCATAATTTGCATCCTATCATGCGAAACGTATGCGAATAATTATTGTCATATGTTCTGGTCATAATTCGCAGCCAGGAGTCCTGATATTTATTTGAAATGTTTGATATGATTTTACTAACGATTCGCATCCTGGTACTGTTTCACATAAATTGCATGGAAACCTGATAGATGTTTGCAACAATATACCAACATATTGTACACAATTCGCAACACCGGATCCGAAATGCTTACAACTCAAAGCACTTAACATTTCGTAACTCTAATAATAGCATTACAAAACACAGGAATGTAAAAATGTTTAGTTTGCTGTACAGAACAATAACAGTACTACAAATAAATGTGATTGGCCAACCAAAATTGTCCACAACATGGATTGTCCTTAAACTGGAACATCACAAGTCCTCCGGTTATGGCCTGATTTCGAACATCGGCCACACCTCAACTGCTTGGTTGAGATTTATCCTCTAGAAGGGATTCGATTTTTCTTAGGCCTTCCAGAGCGTCTCTTAATATTCGGAGGCAGAACTTCAACAAAAGAAGGATCGTTAGCGCTGGACCCTTCGCCGAAATCAGTTATAGCTGGTATGCTGAAAGAGTAACTTTCCCTGTAATTCTTAACCGTAAAGAAGGGTTCTATTACAGTCAATGGATCTTGGTCGGTGTATTGTAATTCCGCTAAAGCATGAGGACATGGAAAACACTCTTGTTGCCATGATCCGCAAGAACATTTGAAATCCAACAGATTAACAAAAGCCACAAGATTCGAAAAGACTTCGAACATGGCGGTAGAAGACTTACGTACTACCCAAGTTCCGCACATGTCAACATTCTGCTTTATCTTCTTCTCGTACTCGGGAACCAAATTAGTACTCCAGCTGAGACCTTCTTCGTATCTCCGTGAAACTTGAGTCATAAGCAAGACTCTAATCCAATCAATAAACTCAACAATTGGTAGGTCGCAATATTTTTTAATCTGATTGTTAAACGATTCAGCTACAGTAGAAGCCATAGAGCCGTATCGCTTCCCTTTTACGTAAGCATGCGCATACTTTTCAGGGGGTAAATTTGCAAGAAAATCACTCATTCTGTCACCACCTTCACATAGAAATACCGTTAGTATATATTTGAAAAGCTCTATACTGGGAGCATAAGCAAGACGATGAAAGAAACTCAACATTCTTTTTTTTATAGTCTCTGTTAGTATGTTCCAGTTTGGCTTTCAAATTCTGCATGAGATGGAAATAACAGTACGCATGATAACAGTTTTGAAACAAGACAGAAACAACATTAACGATACCAGAATGACAGTCTGAAATAAATGTAATTTGGCGATCCGGCAAATGTTGTTTCAAACACCCCAAAAACCACATCCAATTGTCACAATCTTCAATGTTAACTACACCAACAGCAACATGGAATAGTCCTGGAAAAAGGCAGATCAAATGAACACTACAACATTACCCAAACGTTTAAAAATTGTAAACAATTCGCATGCTGTCCTAGTACAACAATTCGCAGCTTGTCATGCGAATTCTGTGTGACATTTTAATTGCTCATACATGAAATTCGCAGCTTGTCATGCGAATTGTTTGTGATAACTTCAAATAATACCTAATTCAAGCTGCGATGTAAGTACAGTTTCAGATAATACCTAATTCGCATCCTCAACTGCAAAATGTTAAGATCACAACACTGCTTATTTTGCAACCTCGGATGCGAATTGCATCAGCATTTTCACACAAACATATCATTCAGATTAACTAGATAAATGTAACTAACCGTTGTTTCCGTCCTTTGCTACAGCCGTGAGCAAGGTACCCTTGTACTTGCCATATAAGTGGGTTCCATCGACAAACAACATTGGACAGCATGAATGAAAACCCCGAAAGGACGAACCGAATGCTACAAAACAGCGCTTGAATCGGTTTCCAGCTAACAACTCCAACTGGTAGTCTGAAGTAATATCCCGGCTCTTCAAGCGTTTGAAGTATCCGCTTAGTAAACTAAAAGAACTTGAACTATCTCCGAAAACTCCCCTCCTAGCCTTCTCTAAAGCATTCCATGACAAACGATAAGAGATGTCAAGACCGTAATCTTGTTTAACAGTCGATTGTATGGTTTTGGCTGTCAACGAATGGCAGGTCCGTAGAGAATCCTGAATTTCCTCTGCAATCAAATCTGATGTCAAATGCATGTGCTGCTTATGCTTATGCTTATGGGAGAAAACAGGACTGCAAGTATGGTGCGGGACATAATTCTTGATCGTCATCAAGCCGGTGCTTGATTCAATAGATGCATAAAGCCTCCATTTGCACCCGCTTGTGAACTTATTTTCATAATAAGCAGTGATCTTATTTGCTGTGTTGTGCAGGTATTTGAAAGAAAAACCACGCTCTAACGCAAACTTGCACAAAGATAACCTCAGACCGGCAACACCTTCTTCAAAAGCTTGACCCACTCCTGTAATAGCATCAACCCAACCAACAGTAGCAAGTTGTTTTTTTCTCTGATCAGAATTAACTAAACCGTTACTACTCTCCCTGCTAACTAGTTGATTGGGAGATGGTTCTCCCAAAATTAAGCTACGCTCTTTACGCTTTACACCACAATCCTTACCACGAGAGCTCTTATCAACAGAACTTTTATTACCAGAACCCTTATCGAAGACGTGTTGTTTAATGAGAATACTAACCCGTTTTAAACGCTCCAAATCAAGATATAACACCAACCCAACAAAATCATTCTGGTTATTAAAGAAACAATTATTGTGATCCCCGCAGGAGTAGGTAATTAGGTAGTCACCTGTGGCAAGCTCCTCACATGTGTTCTCTACATAATCTTGGATACTTTGAAAGCTTTCAAACTCCGTGAAAGGCACAATTTCAGTTTGGTGACCATATTTAAAAATACAAACTCGTGATTTGGACATCTCTTACCCTGGACAGAACAAGTTATTAGTTATTAGTCACAAAAACTATGTGCAAACTATTTACTACTGCATCAAACAATTCGCATCCTATCTTGCGAATTGTGTATACCTACATCAAGCAATTCGCATCCTGTCCTGATACTTGTTTGTAAAAAAAGGTCCTGATATTTGTTTTGAAATACAATACTCTAAAAAGTTCTAGATAGTTCGCATCATAGCATGCGAAACGTAAAAGCAACTAAAAAAGTAGTGATATTTGTTTGAAAATGCAATACTTTGGAGTCCTACACAGTTCGCATCATAACATGCGAACTGTGTAGAAAATTAACTAAAAAGTCCTCGTATTTGTTTGAACATATAGTACTCTAGAGTTTCACATAGTTTGCATCCTAACATGCGAAACATATGTAAACTTTGAACTTCATTCATGTGATTCGCATGTCACCATGCAAATTGATCATACAATTAGCATCTTTCTCATCGAATACACCAAACAATTCGCATCTTGAGTGTAAGGCCTGGACAACTAAAACTCGTAATCTACACATGAAATAAAAAACTAAAGCACTACAAAATTAGTATATAACATTAGAAAACAAGGACATAAGTATATAACGAACAATATTAACAAAACAATAACAGATCACTATAACAAAAAAAACAGAGAAAAGCTCGAAATCAGGCAATGGCGTCTAAAAACAGTAGAATAAAACCTATTCCAACAGAGAAAACCAATAAATAACTTCGAAATCGGCAGGTAATTACCTGAAAAACAAGCAACATGATTACTTGTAAGCCAACAGATTCCAAAAAACCACGATCAACTCCTGTACGTAGAAAACAGTGGTTAGACAGATCTAACACCACAACCTACATAAATAAACAAACCTTCAGCAGCTTTCGATCACCGGAAAATGTGATTTCAACCGGTCTTCGTGGTGGTTCGTAGGGTTAGGTGGTTAGAGCGGCTAACAAATTTAAATCTTCAAAAAGCTAGAAAAAATAGAAAGAAAACAGAAAATTATGTTTATATAGTGGGTTAAGGGTAGTTAGGGTATTAAAATAATATTAGGTTTTAAGTGACAATAAAGTAGTTGAGTTGGATATTAAGTAACAATTGATCAAACCTTAGGTAGTAAGTGACAATTGATCAAACCTTGGGTAGTAAGTGACAATTGAATAGTTGAGTGGATACTTTAAGTGCAATTTCCCAAAAAACAATGTGTATTACATTAATATTTTTTTACTTGTGAGTTAAATACAATCCTCACGAATACAATTAGATCGATTTTAAGAATAGTGGGCGCACATAACTCATATTTAAGTTTTAAAACTTTTTTATACCCATTTTATTTTTTTAAACGAATATTTATAAAAATATAAACAAAAAAATTGCGGATCATACTATAAAATGAGGCTGTCGCAACGAACCAACCTGCCCAATATGGCTCCGAAATAACTTGACTAAGTTTGGGCCACAAATGCGATGGGGCCAAAATGTGTAATTACAGTTTTGTGCGTAATCAGAATTCAAAAGTAAACAATCAAATCTAATTTGGAAACGTTATAATAAAGGACTAAATTCATGCGCAAATATATAAAAATATAAAATTTGACTTTTTACGCTACAAAACTTGAATGAAATCTTAATTGTCCGTGTATGTAAGCCGTCGTTTGTTTAGAGTGTGAAGTGTGAGTCAAGTAAAAACCAATAAAGGTCCATTATGATCTATCCGGCGCGGCTTTCTTCAGACACCACTTCATTAACATTTCTTACACATTACATCATTCTTCTGTACCTCTGTTTTTGTTTTTGTTTTCTTTATATATCTTCATATCATATAATATCAGAATCAAATCAAATCGTACATGATACAGTTACAAATATACAAAAAAATATTAGTAAAAGAGCTAAATATAAACCCGTATTAAAAAAAGTATGGTGCAAAACTGTTTATGTCGCATTTATTCACTATGCTTATTCGATACTTCATACTTCCTTTTTTCTCTATATATAGTGATAAACGTGCATAACCTTGATAACATCAATAATCAAGTATTTCATCTATTAACTCAAGCCTCTTTACAAACTTGGTTTCCGTTCTTTCTATAATCATCTATAAAAGTATACACTTCTAGCTTTTACAAATAAAAAATGGCGAGGTTCTGTGACTTTGTTATTCTCCTTTTGGTGTTACAAGCACACCAATCATTTGCATCAACAAGCTACAACGTGTTGAACTTTGGAGCCAAACATAATGGCGCTACAGATTCGTCTCAAGCTTTTCTTGATGCATGGGCTGCCGCATGTCGGTCCACAAATTCAACAATGATATATATTCCTAAAGGAAGGTACTTACTCGGGTCCTCTATGGAGTTTAAAGGAGACGCGTGCCAAAGCCCTCACGTCACTATTAGAATTGATGGTACCCTCATCGCTCCCACGGATTATCGTGTTCTTGGAGAAAAATATAGCTGGCTTTGTTTTGACGGAGTGAACGGTGTCTCCATCATCGGTGGAGCTCTTGACGCTAAAGGAACGTCCTTGTGGGAGTGCAAAGCCTCCAACAATTATTGTCCTGATGGAGCCACGGTATAAATTCCTATACTAATCTTATGTTCTCTTTAGCAATATCCTTAAATTGATTAGAGTTCATTACTTGGTTGCAGACATTGAGCTTTCACAACTCCAACAACATTAGCGTAAGCCGCCTATTGTCCTTGAATAGCCAAATGTTTCACATAGTCATAAACAGATGCCAAAATGTCCACATTGAAGAACTCAAAATCATAGCCTCGGGTCTAAGCCCGAACACGGATGGGATTCATGTTCAACTATCAAGTAACGTTGAGATCGTAAATTCTAGCATCAAAACCGGAGATGATTGCATCTCTATTGGACCAGGAACCAAACATTTATGGATCGAAGGAGTCACTTGCGGTCCTGGGCATGGAATTAGGTATTGTACTATTAGTTTATCACAAAAGACTTCCATATATTCCTCTGATGCTTTTATATACAAACCTTCTAACAAATATCATCGCACATTATTGCAGCATTGGTAGTCTGGCCAAAGAGATGGAAGAGGAAGGTGTTCAAAATGTGACAGTTAAAAATACAGTTTTTATAGGTACACAAAATGGATTGAGGTTAAAATCATGGGCTAGACCTAGTAATGGATACGTACAGGGCGTTCGGTTCTTAGACTCGCTCATGATTCATGTCAGTTATCCTATTATTATCGACCAAAACTATTGTCCTCACGACTTAAATTGTCCGGGCCAGGTAACTTTACGAATTTATGTTACACGTTAATATCTATACATTTATCTTCCAAGTATTTTTGAGATTTTGAGCTCGAATAGAATATATCGAGACGAGTTTAAGAAAAATTTGCATTGCAGCTAATCTGATCCAGTCTCTCCTTTTTTGCTAGACGTCGGGAATAAAAATAAGTGACATAACGTATCAAGGAATACGAGGAACATCGGCCACACCGGTTGCGATAAAACTTGAGTGTAGCCCTCAATTTCCTTGCCAAGGAATAAAATTGCAGAGTGTGAATTTGACGACATCAAATCAATTTACTAAAACCTTATGCACAAACGTAATCGGAAAAGAATTTGGTGTGGTTCAACCTAATGGTTGTTTATAATTGTCTTCCGTAACAGTAAAATTTATTGTACACAGCATTATTTATTGCAAATACTTACTTAGCTCTATCACTTATTGAGACACGCAATTTATTTTTTATAAATACGAATACACAATAAACAAAAAAGTAGTTATTGTTTTTCCTGGGACTGTCTCCATTAATATAATTCTACAATTGTTCGTTTGAATTCGAGATTTGTTCGAGAGATTCATGCAAAATCTATTCATTAGAGATGCATGTAAGAAGATGTTAGTGCGTCTGATCACAAAAACCTCGAACTTTTTTATTTATGTTCAGGTTGAAAGAATACAAAAGTTATATCATCCATTAACTTATACGGATTTGTGATGAGGTCCGCAATCCAATCCGAAAACGACACTTATAAATTGATAGTACACATTTCATCTATAAATTTAATACACAAATGATTTTTTTAACACACTATACCTTTTCTATTTATAAAATAATCTAAAAGACTTCCAATTTCGTCAACTATCGTAGAGCAATGCCGATAAATATCCTAAATCTTAGACTACACATTGAATCCATCTAAGCAGCTCAAATTTCGTGAAATACTCAATAAGTATATATATTCTCGGCTTTGAACAGTAATTCGTCCCTGGACTATCGTCTTTGGCGACAGATAGTCCCTGGACTTTCAAAAGTCCGTTCGTAGTCCCCAGACTATCCAGTTTGGTGACATATAGTCCCTGGACTTTCAAAAGTCCGTTGGTAGTCCCTGGACTATCCAGTTTGGATAAAGTTAGTCACATGCGCATGTTTATTAAGGGGACTAACTTTATCAAAAATAGAAAGTCAAAGGACTAACTTTATCGAAAATGAATAGTTGAAGGACTATCTGTCACAAAAATTGATAGTCAGCACATGCAAGATGATTAACTTTATCCAAACTGGATAGTCGAGGGACTACGAACGGAATTTTGAAAGTCCAGGGACTATATGTCACCAAGTGTGATAGTCCAGGGACGAGTTACTGTTTAAAGCCTATATTCTCATTAGATTCAATAATATATTTCTCTATATCTTCCTAACAAGAACTGTTTAGGATACCTAAGAGGTTGGTATATAATCAAAATCTACGAAATAGTCATAAATGGAATACTCAAATAGTCGTAAACCAACGTAAATTATTTGAACACATACCAATAATAATTTTATGGTAAAATACAAACATATCATTTAATTTGGGCTCGAATCCACCATTAGTCCCTCTTGCTTCAAGTTTGTATTAAGTTAGTCTCTTATGTGTTGGGAATATGCGTGTTTGGTCCACATATTCCACTTCCGTATATAAGTAAGAACACAACCGATCTCAACACAAGTATGATATTGTCCGTTTACAAGTATGATATTGTCCGTTTTGACACCCGAAGGCCCTCCCGGCTTTGCATTTGGTCCACTACCAAAAAGCCTCATACTAGTTGAGATATGTTCTGACTTATATACCACTGATCATTCCCATGTTTAACCGATGTGGGATGTGGGACTTTGGTCGCCACCCTAACAAATCCTCTTCTCGAACAAAGTACCACCTTAGCCTCCTCTCAAATTGACTTTCACTCGTCCACTCTAATCAGGTTGGAAGACTACCCGACCATAGAGGCACTACAGATGTTACTTCTCACCTCTTATTAGACCACTCTGTCTTGTTCCTTAGCGCCACTCCAATCAAGCCACACTGCTTGATGAGCCACAGACACTCCGAACTAGGATCTCTAGAGCAGATCAGCTTGAACATGGCTAATGGTTCATCATGTTCGACCTCCGAGAATATTATCACCATCGTCCGAGAATATTACCATCATCGCGTTCCGTTTTGGTCTGGCTCTGATACCACGTGTTGGAAATATGCGTGTTCGGTCCACATATTCCACCTCCGTATATAAGTAAGAACACAACCGATCTCAACACTAGTATGATATTGTCCGCTTTGGCACCGGAAGGCCCTCACGGCTTTGTATTTGGTCCACTACCAAAAGGCCTCATACTAGTCGAGATATGTTCTTATTTATATACCACTGATCATTCCCATGTTTAACCAATGTGGGATGCGGGACTTTGGTCGCCACCCTATCATTATGTTCACCTATGTTTTAGAAATTTCCATTATAGTCCCCGCACATGTGAGTATTATAAAGATGCCTTTCATGAACTCAAATGCATTCAAGAGGTTCACATCTTCGTGGACGTTCCAGGTAGAATCACCCATTTTTATTTCTTTGAAGTGTAACGATACATCTCGATGATACTACTTATAGTACGGTAGTTAAAGGGTACATCTCCAAAATCTTAGCGGGAAAAAAACATTCATTTCGCGGGCTAATATGCTTTGGCGGGAAGTAATAAAAAAAACAATATTATTTGTTCCCTTAGTGTCTAACCGCCGGTTGAACAATTGTCAACCGGCGGGGAGGTAGTCAATCGACGGTTGAAAAAAGTTCAACCGGTTGGAGTTAAGATTACAAACTATATGTGAGTTAAAGTGTTAATGATTGTAACCGGCAGTGGACTATTTGTCAACCGGCGGTTGACTAATTCCCGGCCGGGGTGGTAACATCCCCGATAGTGGAAAATTCTCCAACCACTGGGGATCTAACCCTTTACCATAGTCAGCTTTGGCTTATGGAAAGGAACTGTTACCCGACGGTGGAGTATTTGTCAACCAACGGTTGAATACCTCCTCGCCAGGGTGGTAATTTCCCGTCGGTTGAAAATTATCCAACCGTCGGTTACTACATGTGCAGGTTAATGATCCCAAATGGGCAGACTAGTGCCATGGCGGCCCAAATATTTCAGCCGGCAGGGGAGTGGTCAACCGCGATTTGAAAATTTTTCAGCCGGAGGTTGAATACTCAGCATCCTACACTTTTAGTAACCACCGTATCCACGCTTTCAAACGCTCGGTTGAAAATAGGGATGACAATTTGGGTGTTGTCCGGCTCGAACATAGAACGGGTCGGTCCGGGTTAAGAAATTGTAACCTGCAACCGGGCCAGGCCGGGTTCGGATTTTTAGTTTGTCCGATCCATTCCGGTCCAAAAATTATAAAAATATATAAAAAGTTAATATTTTTTTTATATAATAACAATATATATATATATATATATATATTCAAAATAAATTACAAAATATTAAAATTAATGTCCGCGAGTCGGGCCGGATTGGCCGATGGACACGAACGGACGGGTTCGGGTTTCGAAATACAAGCCCGGGAGCGGATCGGGCCGGGTTCAGATTCGAGTTTCCAAAAAACAGGTTCAGACGGACCGGTCCGAACCCGGGCCGCGGACGACCTATTGCCATCCCTAGTTGAAAACAACCCCGACGGTTGAAAATTGTTCAACTGCTAGTTGAATGTAATTTTGAATTTGCTTAAGTTGTGCAAATACTGCCTTGGTTAAAGAAAACCAATTAATAATTATAAAGAAAACCAGTTACCTAGATAACCAATTACTAAGAAATATATAAAGAAACGATACAAATTATTAACGAAACCAATTACTAAGCATTCATCTTTTAAAACTTCCAAATCAACGTTGAATCCAACATAAAAAAAACATCCAAAATACTGAGTCTAAAGCATAAAAACATGGTCAAGAAAACTAAAAGAGCATACAAACAACAAACAACAATAGCATTACTACATGCCATGGACTGGTGAGTTCTAGCACATTCTTTACGAATGACACTAGCTCTTCAAGTGTCTCGTCTAACGCTCGAACACGATTTATCGTATTCACCACATCCACTGCGGATTTCTCGCTATGGATACGAGGAGTGGTGGGGAACCAACCGCGTTTCTTGACGTACAGTTTGTACTGAGGGAATAACGTCCGCCTACTCCCTTCCAAGGGCCTTGAGTACCTATCGATGACGTACAAATGCTCCCTTCAGTTGGTCTAGTGTTGACCCTGTACCATGTAAATAAGATTGTCTCCTCTTGATAGACCACTTCTAGGAACAATGGGAGCCATCGATCTCTTGTATCCAACCGAATTGTCGCATCAGTCGGTCCGGGTGGTACGCATCGGTCACCAACATTAGCCGGATATGGTTGGATACAACCCTATTTCCGGCTCCGGGAACACTGCACGAAAGTCTTCGTAAGGTCAGAAAATAACCTGCAATAAACATTTAAACATGTTAACATTGTATAAATTAACACACATTTAATTTCATGATAAGAAACAAACTTACATCTGTCTCCGTTAGCCCCGTGAGAATGTCACGGTCGTACAGCTTCCCGCGAATAAGGTCTCCGGTCAGCCTTCTCGGTGCCCAAGCTAACATCTTTGGATCAGTGGGGCTATAACCGAGATTCTGACCCAATCGGAAAACGGGCAAGTGATCGTACACCCAACTCTCTAGTAGCGCCGAAAACCGACTAGGCTCTTCAAAGAGTGTTTTGAAACGCCTCCCCAGCTCTTGTATAGCCATACCCCATGCGTACTTGTCGAGCTTCTCCAAGTTCTCAAGATGATAGAGAATATCTCATTGGATGTTCTTTTGGCTAGTTTTTGTGAAGATGGTACACCCGAGGAAAAATATGATGTAAGCCCGAGAGGCTTGTTTCTCCATATCCGTAGTGATGGCGGTGTTGGTGTCCAAATATGGGGGCACAGAGAAAGTCTCTCTTAGCCATCGGAGGCCGAGCCCACTCCCGTTATACGCCTCCATATCCTTCTGCATGACTTCCGCCAAAACTCCCAACAGATATGCATATCGTGCATATGTCTCATCTATCGACTTCGTCTGAAAGGCGTCTATAATTCTCCCCTCGACTGGGAGGCCGGTGATTAGGGGCACGTCGTCCAACGTGATGGTCATCTCGTCGAACAAGAACTGGAAGGGGTTCGTCTGTTGGTGCCACCTCTCAATAAAAACCTCGTCCAACTGTGGGTGCGAGTTGAACTTTGGCAGATGACGTATCAGTAGCCAAAACGAGGTTTCTTCCAATAGAGCCTTGACCCCCAACTGTTTGGTAAGGTTCAATTGACTGAGGAGCCCATACTCGGATTGGACCGTGATACCGGATCGGGACTGAAAAAAACAAATATGGAAAAACGGTAAATAACATATTTACAGTTAATCGTAAATATTTAATTCAAAATTTAAAAATTTATGTCGTCCATGAACGTGAAGTACGCCTCGTGTTGCACGTAATATGGGAAGAGAATGATGTTGTCCTGTTCGAGGAAAAGGTTCCTCCGTCCCTCCGGATCGGTTGGACGACCTTAGGCTTCCGTACAGACCTCATGTGGAGGTGATGACTCGGGGACCCCGTCTCCTCCTCCTCCTCAACTATAAATACAACTTATATAGATAATTATATTAACATAATTATATATTTAGACAATATTATTACAAGAAAAGAAGAGGATCTATAATTAGTGACCGTCTTTTGTTGTTGCAATTCAGATATCCGAATCGGGTCTAATTTTTTTTTTATGTGTGTGTGTGTGTTTTTTTTATAAAAATAGAGGATAAATACATTCACAATTCACTCACCTCTCAATATTGTTCTAATTCTCTTTATTGCTTCTACGAGACATCTTAAAACATCAGTACAAACTTCAACATTGCGAATAGTTGCTCTTTTATTTCGATCAAAAAATTTATTTGATAAAAACAATTAAATTTGATTGTAGTAACATTATACTAACTGGATTAATTTCTTTGTATAATATTTTCACATATTTTGTTGTTATAGTAGCTTCGATATTAGTTTGTATTACTTGTTACTTATTAATTTTTTAAAAAACAAAATAATTTATTTTTATTGGTGGTATTAATTAGTATTAGTTTAAATTTACCGTCTATTAATTTGCGATCTTGTTTTTTTGTGATATTAGTTAGTATTAAAAGATATGATTTTGGTTTATAAAATAATAACAACACTTGTATTATTTATAACTAAATCATAATAATAATAAAAAAAATGTAATAATAAAATTATAATCATATATCTTATAATATTTTAAAATTATAATATATGATTTTGATTTATAAAATAATAACAACACTTGTAGTATTTGTAACAAAATAATAATAATAATAATAATAACTTATAATATTTTACCATGATAAGATATGATTTTGGTTTATAAAATAATAACAACACTTGTAATATTTATAACCAATTCATAATAATAATCACTATGTAATACTAAAATTATAACCATATAACTTATAATATTGGGCAACGCTAAACCGAGACCTGTTTTGGTTATAATGAGACCTCATTATAATGAGACCTTCTTCAGCTATAAGGAGACCCCAAATTTTACTAAAATACCTTTAGTATATAAACCTTTTTCAGCTGACTATCTCTCTTCTCTCTTCTCTATTTTCTCTTTTCTCTTTTCATTTTTCATTTTTTTTCTTTTTTATTAAATTCAAGTTGCAACTCGCATCTCACCAATCAAAATAAGAAAACTATTTCTCTTCTCCAATTAATCTCTCTCTAGAGAACTCATTTCCTAATCAAAATCAACAATAGCACCCCAATCAGAAAAGAAGTCGACTGAGAAGAAGGTCGTCGAGAAATATCCCCTGGCCGCCGTAGCAGCTAAAAAGAAACCAAAGGCCAGAAAGAAGTTACCGAAAGAAGTTGTCGCCAGAGCTGATAAAAAGAAGAAATGATGCAAGAAAAGTGTCGAGACCTACAAAATCTACATCTTAAAGATCTTGAAGCATGTTCATCCCAATATCGGTATTTCGAGCAAAGCTATAGGAATCATGAACAGCTTCATCAACGATATCTTCGAGAAATTGGCTGGTGAGTCTGCGAAGCTTGCGAGGTACAACAAGAAACCGACTATCACTTCAAGGGAAATCCAGACTACGGTGAGGTTGGTGTTGTCTGGTGAATTGGTAAACATGCTGTATCTAAAGGAACAAAGGCTGTTACAAAGTTTACAAGTTCTTAGGTTATGGAATTTGGGGATTTAGGGTTTCTGGTTGTAAATTTAATTAAAACTTAGAAATCGATGTATTGTTTTCTTTCTTGTGGTTTTGTTATCTGATTGATGTTTCTGATTTCGCTATTAATCAAAGATCTTGATTTCAAATATTGATTTCTTTCATATTTTTATTAAAAAAATTGCAGCTCGCGTCTTATCTTGCCATCAAGATGATCGGGTTTCGATCAAGATTGCCATTACCATCAGGCTGGGAAATATTTTCACAGTTACTAGTTTATTTCTTAATAGAAAATTATACAAATTACTGGGTCCACAGATTAAAATATAATTTTGCTCTTCGACTAGTATGATTCATTCTTTTTACGCTAATGAAAAGTCGGAAAGTTCCACAAGGCCATATTAAAATATAATTAAAAAATAGTGAAAAGTTTTGTTAAAGAAGAGGAAAAAAATAGTTAGATTTTAATGTAATTCATTCTTTGGGTATTAGATTAGTTTTAGAGAGAAGTTTGGTTGGAGAAGAGGATGAAAATTGTTTAGATTTTTGGTCGAAAACTTGGTTTTATATGATAGGTAAAATGGTAATTTTACATAAAGTAAAATAATAAGTTTGATTTAAAGTCTCGTTATAGCCAAATGGGGTCTAAATATAGCCTTTCCCTAGTAACAATGTAGAATTCTTAAGGGTCTGTGTTGGTTTCTGTACCTTATTTCACGCTTTAGGAAGAAGAATTAGAACTTTGGTTTTATATATGAAGGATAAAATGGTCAATTCACATAAACAATTTATTTATTTATTTTGGGGTCTCATTATAGCCAAAAGGGGTCCCAATATAGCCTTGCCCTATAATATTTTAACATGATAAGATATGATTTTTGTTTATAAAATAATAACAATACTTGTAATATTTATAACTAAATCAGAATAATAAATATCAAAATATAATAATAAAATTATAACCATATAACTTATAATTATAAAATTATAATATAAGGTTTTAGTTTATGAAAAAATAAAAACACTTAAAATATTAATAACCAAATCATAATAATATTAACAAAATTGTAATAATTAAAAAATAATCATATACATTATAATATTTTAAAATTATAACTTAAGATAAGATTTTGATTTTATAAAATAATTACAACACTTGTAATTTTTGTAACTAAATCGTAATAATAAGTATACAAAGGTAATAATAATCATATAACTTGTAATATCATAAAATTATAAGATATGATTATGGTTTATAAAATAATAACAACAATAATAATATTCACAATCAAATCATAATAATATTCATAACCAAATCATAATAATAATATTCAAAATGTGATAATAAAATTATAATCATACCTCTTATAATATTTATAATTATAATATATGATTTATATAATTAAGTTTGTAAATAATGTTTTTACTATCAAGTATAATATGAAATTGATTTGCGAGACTAACATATCGTTATTATTAACGTGACTTGGTGTGTGCAGGACTAACGTGTGCATGATTGGCAGTTTATTATTATACACAAGACTATGCGCGTGCATGACTAACATGTCGCGGGACTGACAGGTTGCAGGATAAACGTGATATTCTGAAGGTATCTATTTAAGTTCTGTCGTGCTCCCATTTATTTTTGGCGGGACTAGTCCCATTTGCCACCTTTAGATGTAACCCTTCAATAAAAAAATTTATCAGTATTGTAGAGAGATAATCAATAAGAGAGTAAGCTTCTTATAATTCTTGAGTTGTTTTGTTTTGATTATGTAATCATTGACATTTTCTTTGATTATGTAATCCCTCGTCAAATTTAACATCGTATCTAGGAATTTATTTGTAAATTATACTTTTGAACCAATTGTGATGACTCACTTAAGAGTTGGAATAAGAGTCTCTTAAGGTTAAACGACGCGTGAAACTCCAATGGTTGCACAAGAATGGTCATGATTGCTTCTTCAAATAATGAAAACGATGTTATTAGAGGTGCATATTGAGATGTAATTCCTAATCCACTAGTGTTATTACCAATTCAGGAAGAAGTAGTCGACCCTATGTCATTTCAACAGTTATCGTAAGAAATAAAGGTAATTTTTTGAATTCTATTTTTCATTCTTGAGAATTTGAAACGAATGAGTTACAATATGAGCAACATAGACCTAATACTTTTACATAATCAATATATGAAAAATGATCAAATTGGTTTGCTCAAATGACTAAAATGTGACAGTTTATAATTTAATATGTAGCGTAAAAAATGACTTAGATAATAGTGAATGTGGTGTTAAAAATGATGTAATTCAAGCTAAAGAAAACATTTTAAAAACATAGATTAAATAATAACGTTAAACATCCAATTAATTAAGTAACATAAAGAAAAGTTAATAAAAGAGATTGAATTACTAGATATTGACTAGAAAGTCTTAAAAAGACTAAAGTAGAATTTTATACTTTAGTTCAATCTCCGCATCTTAAATTATTTTTAAAGCTGAACTAAATAGAAATGTGGATCTCTATCCAATAAAAATATATGATGGAACTGGAGATTTTGGACATCACTTGGAACAATTTTGTAATATTATGCTTGAATTTAATAAAGAAATACTTTGTTGTGCATGATAGTTTCTATCTTATTGTCATGTGGATGTGAGCTTGGAAACTATGATGAGGATTTTCAAGTTGAAAATTGGAGCAAGTAAAATTAACAATAAAATAAAAGATGAAATATTTGTTCAGAAGTGAGATTTGGCACTTAAGTGAGCTATCAGAAGAGAAGAATGATTTGCCTAATGAATGGTTGTATATAGTAAATGAAATGTACGATAAGACCAAATATCACAGTACTAGGTTTGCCGTGACTGGTTTTCAACAAAAAAAACAATGTGTATTACATTAATATTTTCTTACTTGTGAGGTTAAATACAATTAGATCGATTTTAAGAATAGTGAGTGCACATAACTCAGATTTAAGTTCTAAAACTTTTTTATACTCATTTTATTTTTTTAAACAAATAGTTTATAAAAATATAAACAAAAAATTTACGGTACCATTGGAGTTAGCAACATTTAAAATGCAACGGTCGTTAGCGTAGCAGCTGATTAGGCTGTCGCAACGAACCAACCTTATGCCCAATATGGCTCCGAAATAACTTGACCAAATTTGGGCTACAAATGCGATGGGGCCAAAATGTGTAATTACAGTTTTGTGCGTAATCAGAATTCAAAAGTAAACAATCAAATCTAATTTGGAAACGTTATAATAAAGGACTAAATTCATGCGCAAATATATAAAAATATAAAATTTGACTTTTTACGCTACAAAACTTGAATGAAATCTTAATTGTCCGTGTATGTAAGCCGTCGTTTGTTTAGAGTGTGAAGTGTGAGTCAAGTAAAAACCAATAAAGGTCCATTATGATCTATCCGGCGCGGCTTTCTTCAGACACCACTTCATTAACATTTCTTACACATTACATCATTCTTCTGTACCTCTGTTTTTGTTTTTGTTTTCTTTATATATCTTCATATCATATAATATCAGAATCAAATCAAATCGTACATGATACAGTTACAAATATACAAAAAAATATTAGTAAAAGAGCTAAATATAAACCCGTATTAAAAAAAGTATGGTGCAAAACTGTTTATGTCGCATTTATTCACTATGCTTATTCGATACTTCATACTTCCTTTTTTCTCTATATATAGTGATAAACGTGCATAACCTTGATAACATCAATAATCAAGTATTTCATCTATTAACTCAAGCCTCTTTACAAACTTGGTTTCCGTTCTTTCTATAATCATCTATAAAAGTATACACTTCTAGCTTTTACAAATAAAAAATGGCGAGGTTCTGTGACTTTGTTATTCTCCTTTTGGTGTTACAAGCACACCAATCATTTGCATCAACAAGCTACAACGTGTTGAACTTTGGAGCCAAACATAATGGCGCTACAGATTCGTCTCAAGCTTTTCTTGATGCATGGGCTGCCGCATGTCGGTCCACAAATTCAACAATGATATATATTCCTAAAGGAAGGTACTTACTCGGGTCCTCTATGGAGTTTAAAGGAGACGCGTGCCAAAGCCCTCACGTCACTATTAGAATTGATGGTACCCTCATCGCTCCCACGGATTATCGTGTTCTTGGAGAAAAATATAGCTGGCTTTGTTTTGACGGAGTGAACGGTGTCTCCATCATCGGTGGAGCTCTTGACGCTAAAGGAACGTCCTTGTGGGAGTGCAAAGCCTCCAACAATTATTGTCCTGATGGAGCCACGGTATAAATTCCTATACTAATCTTATGTTCTCTTTAGCAATATCCTTAAATTGATTAGAGTTCATTACTTGGTTGCAGACATTGAGCTTTCACAACTCCAACAACATTAGCGTAAGCCGCCTATTGTCCTTGAATAGCCAAATGTTTCACATAGTCATAAACAGATGCCAAAATGTCCACATTGAAGAACTCAAAATCATAGCCTCGGGTCTAAGCCCGAACACGGATGGGATTCATGTTCAACTATCAAGTAACGTTGAGATCGTAAATTCTAGCATCAAAACCGGAGATGATTGCATCTCTATTGGACCAGGAACCAAACATTTATGGATCGAAGGAGTCACTTGCGGTCCTGGGCATGGAATTAGGTATTGTACTATTAGTTTATCACAAAAGACTTCCATATATTCCTCTGATGCTTTTATATACAAACCTTCTAACAAATATCATCGCACATTATTGCAGCATTGGTAGTCTGGCCAAAGAGATGGAAGAGGAAGGTGTTCAAAATGTGACAGTTAAAAATACAGTTTTTATAGGTACACAAAATGGATTGAGGTTAAAATCATGGGCTAGACCTAGTAATGGATACGTACAGGGCGTTCGGTTCTTAGACTCGCTCATGATTCATGTCAGTTATCCTATTATTATCGACCAAAACTATTGTCCTCACGACTTAAATTGTCCGGGCCAGGTAACTTTACGAATTTATGTTACACGTTAATATCTATACATTTATCTTCCAAGTATTTTTGAGATTTTGAGCTCGAATAGAATATATCGAGACGAGTTTAAGAAAAATTTGCATTGCAGCTAATCTGATCCAGTCTCTCCTTTTTTGCTAGACGTCGGGAATAAAAATAAGTGACATAACGTATCAAGGAATACGAGGAACATCGGCCACACCGGTTGCGATAAAACTTGAGTGTAGCCCTCAATTTCCTTGCCAAGGAATAAAATTGCAGAGTGTGAATTTGACGACATCAAATCAATTTACTAAAACCTTATGCACAAACGTAATCGGAAAAGAATTTGGTGTGGTTCAACCTAATGGTTGTTTATAATTGTATTACGTAACAGTAAAATTTATTGGACACAACATTATTTATTGTATATATTTAGCTCTTTTACTTATATCTGTAGGGTTATAATTATGAGTGTCAAATAAATTGCATAAAAACAGTTCATTAAATACGCAGAAAATAAGTAGTTTTTTTTTATAGATACGAGTATACAATAAACAGAAAATATATTCATCCAATTTTTGGTATTTTATAGTTTTTTTTGAATTCGAGACATGTTCGAGATATACATACAAAAAAATGTTAGTGCTTCCAATCACGAAGACAATGACTTTTTTATTTAGGTTTATGTTTAAGGAATAAAAAAACCTAAATCATACTTATATAAGCTATACAATTCAACCCGGTTCCATCATATTTTTTCATTGGATACAATTGAACCTTTTTATATAAAATAATTAAGTCTATTACTTTTATCATTGGACTACCTTATGACAATGACTAAATATATATTTAGCATACCGATCCATAAAAATTCCAACAATCTTCAACTTGGACCATTATGTGCTACTCAAGAATATATTTAAATGCAACATGCCCCTTAATCAATTGTCAATAGGCGAACGATACAATCCCGTACATTATCAATAAACGATAAAAGATTAAAGATATTTTTCATGTAATGTGAACAATAGGATACAATAGTAATCACGTCATTACTATCAAACAATTACTTAGACCAATTATGGTGTGTAGCTTAAGAGTAATATGAATCGTAATCATACATATCTACTCTTAAATTGTCATACCTTCAGATATCTACTAATATATATATATATATATATATATATATATATATATATATATATATATAAATACAACCAAGCATATATATATATATATATTTCAATAAACCTTTATGCACAAAATACTGCAAATATTATGATATCTTATTAAAAATGCTCCCATTAAAACTATAAATCCTCTAAATCAACTACACCCATACTAAAAATGTGGCCCTAGAAATCTTTTGGAAACACTCTATTTATAAGAGGATCTGTTATGATGGAGTTTGTGCCGATGTGCTCTATACATATATCACCAATCTAAACTCTTTTTTTAACATACAAGAACTTTATGTCTATGTGTTTGAATTTAGACGAGCTCTTATTACTGTTAGAGTACTACACCACAGAATTATTGTCGCAATACAACCTCATAGGACCTTCTATCCCTTGTACCATACACAACCTCGTGAAAACATTCCGCAACCACAATGCCTGGTTCGTTACCCCTAAGCACGCAACAAGTTATACTACCATGGTGGATGATGTAATAAGTTTTTTCTTTACACATTTATAGGATATTAAATCTCCAACTAACAAAAATATGTTGTCTGAATTAGGTTTTAGGGTGTTTACACATCCACTAAAATTCGAGTCGAAATACCCAATGCTCTCCAGCCTTTACGACTTCTAATATGTCAAAATATACCACTTTGTTCCTCGTAGATATTGGAGTACCCTTTCAACTACTTTCGAGTGATCCACACCTTAGTTGATCAGATACCTCCTCAACATATTTACAATAAAAGAAATGTCCACCCTAGTACAAACCTGAACATACATTAAACTCCCAACTGTCGAAGCATAAATGATCGTTTTCATTTCCTCAATCTCAAGTTTTATTTTTGGATATTGACCTAGAATTAGTATTTCTGCTTTCACTATCAGGGTACTCAGGGGTTTGCAGTTTTTCAATCCGTAATGTTGTAACACACTTTCAATATATGTGTTTTGTGATAATCCAAGAATACCACGAGAGCGATCCTGATGTATTTGTACTCCTAATATAGATCTGACATCATCGAGATCCTTCATATTAAACTTGTCTGATAGATATCTATTTATAGTGTGTAAGAGTTCTTTATTTTCAAGGCAAGAGTTCTTTATTGTTCAAGGCAAGCAGTTTTTCCTCGACATATAATACCATAAAAATAAAATTACTCCCACTGAACTTGTAAAACACACAATCCTCAACCGATTTGACTTCAGAGTCAAAAGAGACGATCACCTCAAGGAATTTCGATACCACTAACAAGAAGCGTACTTGAGCCCATAAATGGATTTCTTAAGCATGCAAACCATATTTTTGAAGTTACATGTTACAAATTACTCCTGTTATACTATGTAGATCGTTTCCTCAATATTAGCATTGAGAAACACGGTTTTTACATCTATTTGATGAAGCTCAACATCAAAGTGTACAAAAAATATTACGATTGTTCTAAATGAATCCTTCGTCCATACCAGAGAGAATGTTTCTTAAAAATGAATCCCTTCGCGTTGAGTATAACCTTATGCTATGAGGCATGTTATATGTATTTCCATATTATTTAGGGAATTACGCTTGGTTTTGTGAACCCACGTACAACCAATTGATTATTTCCCTTCAAGTAATGAGACAAGTTCCCATACCATATTGTGTTGAATTTATTTATACTCTTCCTTCGTAGCGTCAACCCATCTTCGAAAGTAAAATATTTCCGTGATCTATTTGTAAGATGAGAGATCATTTACATTTCTAGCACATGACTCATTATGTTCCTGAATATATACTATAAAAATTTGGATGTATAATATTCTTATTTTCTCCTTTGGACCTTCTTAAGGGCACAATTACCTATGGTTTCACTTCTTGATGAGGTAAAGTTTGATCTTCATGAACGAAGTCATTTTGATCTTCTTGCAGAAGATTAGCTTGAGGTTTCAATTCTAAGACTTAAGTTGCTCTATACGCCCATACCTTTTTGGTGTTGGTTTGTTTTCTTTTGATACACTAAATACACATACAAAACCAGAGTAATCAAGAGATCCAATAAAACTTTATCAAACTTCTATACCTAACAATAAAATTATTTAAAAAGAAGGTAAAACTGTTGTTTCTCATAAGACAAGAATATACATACAAGTTTAAAACCGTAAATGAAATTATATTCCTTTGAAAACTAGGAACAAGCATTACATTATCTAACAATAAAACATGTCAAGTAGAAAAATCTAAATGTAAATCATAAATTTCCAATACATGGCATGAGCTCATGTCTGCGGTTAAAATAGATCTTCCATCATCATTTAACATGGCTCATAGACGTACCCTACAATGAAATACATACATGAGTTGTTGCAACCAAATCAAACCACTAAGTATTCTTTCCAAAAGAAACAAGATTAATTTCTAAACAACCAAAGTTGTGGGAGTACTTTTTCTTAACATGTAAGCCCGACGCTTACTGCAATCTTTCTTTAGATGTCATTTCTATTTGTAAAAAATATATCGATAGTCAGTCGATTCTTCAAGATTTTTCTTCTTAGCCAGACTTTGAGCTGGTCCTTTTCCATCAACCCTTCGCTTAGGCTCCACCCCTTTCTTAGATGCTATAATGTTCACTTCAGTCATTACCACTTTAAGTCTTTCCTCCTCTTGTGTGGCATAGACAATCAAATCATTGATATTCTATATTTTCTACAATTATAGGTGGACTAGAAATGCTGAAACATTTTTAGCAGTGACTGAAAAATGAATCCTACCACACACTCCTCACGTAAGTGTACGATAATTACCATTAAATTCTAAGCAATCATAGACAATCCTAAAATATGCTCATGGTTTTTTCTTTTTCCGGTGTATTTCTTGGTAGAGAGATCATTGATAGGATGTTACATCTCTAATTTGTCATTCTAAGCAAAACTTTGTCAAATCCCACGAGAAAATCCGAAATTATGGTAGTATCTTTTGGGACATCTCCATAAATTTTACTAGTACTCTTTGTAACATAATACCCATGCATAACCTATTAGATTGTTCCCACTTCTCATGTTCTTTAGTTTCTTCGAGTGTACATCCTTCACTAAGAGTAGAGTGTTTGAGGTTCATCATTGCATAGTCATATTCACGAACAAACAAATACAACATCATATCTGCCTTCTATATAGTGAAATCTACACTATCCAACATGTGAGTTTTATTCCTTAATGGATTGTAACCCAAGTTCATTAGAAAAAAAACAAATAACACACATCACATTTAGATTCGTGATATAACAACTAACATGCATGAACTTGGTATATAGATGTAAAACATAAAATAATATGAAAATATATACCAAAATGAAAATCATTCTGGCATGTATTTAAGAGTTTGAGAAAAATATAATGATCGTTATTTTAATTTTTCTAAGTACTAGTTAAACGCACCGGAGGGCTGATTTTACTTACTTAAATTAAAATAGTCATAATTTAATTTTCCTAAGTCGGTGAACCATCCAGCGGACCGATTTCACATAGTTAAAATTAAAAAAATTGTAAGGATTAATTTAATTTTCCTAAGTACCGGTGAAACCCTTCAGAGAGCTGATTTCACCTACTTAGAATTAAATTATCACGATGACCATTTTCAGTGAACTTTCTCCAGTTCATGAAAAATCAAACCCAAATATTAACTTTCTAGAGCATCGTCAATATCAAATGTCATCGTGACAATAGTTGGTTTACAAATTACCTCAAAATTTGTAGTATCCATCTACAGCCTCATTAGTTCCCTGGCCATGGTAAACATCACTGGACAACATTTCGATCAACAATAACATCAGGGTTAAGCTATCGATGAGCCACTACTCCAATAAATTTGAATTGATTCGTCAAATTAGGAATTATTTGATGATAATTTTGGGAAGAAAATTCAAGTTATTAAATAAAACTTTAATTAGTCGGAAAAACACAAATATTATCACATACAATAATTTATTCAAAACCAATTAGACAAATAATTATACATTCAAAAAGACAAATAATTGTATTCATAATTTTCACATAAATCCTAAATCCATACCCTAACCAAGTCAATTAAACATTTAATCCCAATGATATGGATTTTTTACAATAAGAAAAACACATGATTCGATAATAAATATAGAATTATTTATCCTATGAATAATAAGAGGGTTTCATAGCCCTGATACAAATTGATGAGTACTAAATGAATCACATCAAAACAGCTCATCAAATATGTAGAAAATAATTAACCCTCTTATAGATTCGACCACATGATAAACTCAATATTGCACTTTTTCCTGCTAATAGTATCAATTAATCCAATTTAATCCAATTTCCGGTGTTCTATAGTTCTTCGTTAGACTTCGAGACCTGTTCTAGAGATGCCTGCAAAAGGTTGTTAGTGCTTCGAATCACAAAGACGTCGACTTTCTTATTTATGTTTAGGTTGAAAGAATACAGAAACCTAAGTCATTCTTATATAGACTATACAACTTGGACTTTAACTTATATAGGTCCGTTAATATATATCGTCTTGTGATCGAGGACAATAACCTAGTAAATTAAATTTATCAATTTATTCCGTGAATTATTAGTTCAGACTTAAGTGTTGAGATTTGGGCCAATTTTTCACAAACCAAGTTCAATCCGGTTACCACATTTATAAATTTATAATACATTTTTTTTTCTATGAATCTAATACACACTTAATTATATAAAATAATTAAACTGACTTATCTCAAAGATATCATTAATATTAGATTCTACGTTTGAAACTCCGCCTCATGTCCGACTCGCTTGAAATAAATTAAATAAGAGATGGAAGAAAGGTTTTATCTCACTGTATAAACTTTTGTTTTCCTTTAATCTTTACCGTTCAACAATTAGTTTGTTACAAAATTTTGTATCTTGGTATTTACACTAACGTGACTTCTACAACCTTATCTTTAAACGTATGTTCTTTCTTTACGCGTGTCTCGTAAACCAATCTTTTGAATAGCAGTATGGGCTTATAGTCATTGGGCTTTTGGTATAGTAGAGTATAGTAATTTGGAATGAATGTACCAAAGCTTCTTGCTCAAAGAAGATTTTGTCTGAAGTTTTGGGCACACTGTTTTGGCAAGAGTAATGAGTCTGAATCAGAGGTTGACTTCACTTCACCGGTTTTTATTTTTTTAAAACCTTAGATTATACTATTTACAAACATATATATTTCATTTTCGATTTTAACAGACAAACCTATTTTTTATGGACAAGGCTAAATTGAGATCCCATTTGGCTATAATGAGACCCTTCTATAATGAGTTCCATTTGGCTATAATGAGATTCTAAAAAAGACCAATTTACCCCTGATATAAAAGTTGTATTTTCAGCCCAAAAACCTCTTTTCTCTCTTCTTCTCTCTTCTTCTCTCTTCTCTCTAGCAAAACCTCTCAAAATCCCGGAAAAAAGGCAAGATTTCTCAAATCCGACATTACAAACACCTTAAGGTACGAATCCTTTACATATTCATGTAATTTTTAAGCAATTTACTTTAGTATTTTTAGTGATATTTAGAGTTTAGGGTTCTGTCTAAAAAGTCTGATTTTCATGTATATGTTGTTGTTTTTTTGAAAAAAATAGTTGTAGATTCGTGTTAGTCGATGCATTAGGAACGTTTTGGTACCATAGTTGTTGAATTTGGGTTGTTTTTGTGAGTTTTTGGTTCGATTTTCAGATCTAAGGGTTGGGGCTCCTGAAAGTGCAAAATTGCGAACAAGCACCTCGCAACCCGTGCAAAATCACGAGGTGCTTGTTCGCAATTTTGCACTTCCAAGAGTGGTGAAATTGCGAAGGAGTTTGCAATTTCACCAAAATTGGGAGCGGTGAAATTGCAAACTCCGTGATCGCAATTTCACCAAAACTGGAAAAAGACCATTTTTTGGGTCAAATTATGATGTTTTTATTCCTTTTTTTTTTAATTTCCAAATTATGATGTTTTTATTCCCAAATTTATTAATGATTTTATTTTTTTTGTATTTTAGCATGTCTCGCAGCATACACCTATTCGACATTCAGGCTCGAGCCATTAATTGGACACTCAGAATACACGATTTAGCCATTAATTATTTTTTAATTAAATATGAATATATAGTTATAATTTCGTTACTTATCCATTTATGTGTGATTTGTACTAGTCTATTAATTACTATATTAAACAGATGATTTATTTTTTTTATTTTTTTAACGGATAGTTCGCTCTTACAAATGAAGTATATATTAAAAACATTGTTTTTAATTTTACATATTTCGTTGTTCTATTGACAAAGTTTAGTTCTTTTTGTCTTTATTACTTCAATAAATCTAATATATTCTTTGACTATTTTAAATTAGAATAAAAAGATTTAGAAATTAAATATTACATATGTAATATTATGTAATATGTAATAAAAAAATTAAATATGCGATATATCTATTTGACTTTCTTAAACTATAATAAAAATACTTCGAAAACAAATATATATGTTTGACTCTCTTAAACTAGAATAAAAAATTTAAAATATAATATATTTATTTGACTCTCTTAAACTAGAATGAAAAATATTTAAAAAATAAATATTACATAATAAAAATACAATATATATTTTGACTAGTTTAAACTATAAAAAAATTTAGAAAATAAATATCAAATAATAAATATATAATATATTTCTTTGACTATTTTAAACTAGAATAAAAAAAATCAAAAAATAAATATTGCATAATAACTATGCAATATATACTTTTAAATATTACATAATAAATATGTATTATATTTATTTGATTAATTTAAACTAAATATTATATAACTCTTTAATAAAAATGATAGTGATAATAACTATGCAATATATACTTTTAAATATTACATAATAAATATGTATTATATTTATTTGATTAATTTAAACTAAATATTATATAACTCTTTAATAAAAATGATAGTGATATATTCATCGTCTAATAAATAGACTGTTCGCTATTTTGTCCAAATCACGAGCAGTGAGCTCGCGATTTTGACAAAAAAAACATGCAATTTTGTGAATTCTAGGTTCGTAGTTCGTCACTTTTATAGCGTAATGAGTTCGAGAATCGCACTGAAAGTAAAAAAATCTCAAAAAATACTTCATCTTGGGTTTCGAGATGGTCCACGAACCAATTTCATTGATATTACAGCTAAAATCATCATTAAGTCGTTCAAATCCATAAATTTTAGTTTTTTTTAGAATTTTTGGTATGTTAGAGAGAGAAAGCTTTGTGGAAAAGAAGAAGAAAAAGTTAATTTTTTAATTAAAAATGGGTTTTATATATAAAGGATATATTGGTAATTTTACCTGAGTTGAAAAAAATGTTGGATTTGGGGTCTCATTATAGCCGAATGGGGTCCCGATATAGCATAGCCCATTTTTTATACATCCCCTCAAATAAAATGCTTAGTTACAGAGTCTGAATTTGTTTTGAAAATAAATAAATCGAGAGTGTGAGAAGTGTTTGATAAGGCAATCAATGGTCTAATCATGAGAAGATATATACATAATGCTGAAGGTCTATTAAACAACTTACTCACCGATGAAATGAATATCCAATTCAAAGTAATTCTATGACATGGAAGACTGAGTCAGTGACAAGATAATTAGCTCTCAGATTATCACACCGAATGACCTTCGTATGGTAGAAATAAATAGAAGTCCATTAAAAATCCATCGAAGCTAAATAAGTTTTACATAAAAATTAATAAGAACTTTATACTCAGATTTCGTGTTTGAACGTTCTACTACAATTTTTTTTACCACGAGATAAGAATGTCTTCAGAATAAACATAATATTTTCCACGTATCTACGATCCATAGGAGCTAGCTCCTTCTGCAACAAAAAATCCTTGCAAGTGAAATGAGGGCTAGACTTTATAAAAAAAACCAAACCAGATAATTGGAGATATGTAACTGAGAATTATTTCAAATATTTTCAGTGAATATTAGTAAGGGTCTCGCGAAAGTGGCTTTGTATATATATACAACAAACAAACGCAATGTTAGGTTTTGTGTGTAACAAGTATTGAAAATTTTATAATTTTATTTTCTATTATGTAGAATTGAGGAGAAAAATTCCATAAAAATGGAAAGAGGTTGTCCAACGCTCATTGGAGCTAGATATGGCTTGAAACTCGAGAGACCTTGGCGTACACGTAAGTTTTATATGTACTCGATGAACCTCTATTCCTAGTAATAGATGTAATAACCCCATATGTTTTAAGGCAAATACCAAATGTAATTAGTTGATAAATGTGTGTAAGAAGAAAAATTAATTACATGTGACAATAATATCATACACATAGATAAAACATTTAGGATAAAAATCTATGAAATATAACACAACATAGAATAGTCATCCTTGAAATTTTAGCACCCACACTCAAGTAGATTATCTTTTAGTTTAGAGTACTAACCTTTAGGTGACTGCTTGAGCCTATATAGTGCCTTGTGAAGCTTGTACATATAATAAGGATATACAGAGTTCTCAAATCCTTCAAGTTGAGCCATATAGACGGTCTTAGTCAGGCCTCCATTCTGTAATACATTATTAATATCAAGTTGCGTGACATCCTAATTCTTAGCAGCTGCAATAGTATGATCCAATCTGATATTGGAATCATTCAACATTAGACTAAAACTCTCCAAAATGTATATATCAGGAGTTTGATGAAACTCTTTACAACCAATATTGCCTGGTAACGTTGGACTGAACCATTTTTTATTGTATTTAACGTTGTAGACCTATTTGCACCCAATTAATTGAGCAAAACATAACTAATTAAGTAATTCGAGACATAAACTGAAGAAGCTTACGCATAGTCAAAACATCGGTTGCTTCGGTAAAGGTTTTGGTTGCTTAAGCCTGGAAACCTTTTGCTTAAGCTGAAACAACTACTTACACCAGTGTAATATCATCGAAGGATTTGACTATTTTAAGTAGGAAATCATTAGACAAACCAATCAATTTCATTTACCAAGAAGCTTAGGCAAATGCATTTTCTACTTCGGTTGAGAAGGAAATTAGTAAATACGGGTTAGGTTATAGACCTAGGGTCCTTAAGGTAAGAAAAAGGTTTTCTTTGGTAAGAATGAAGTAATGTCTACACTAGCCAAGTAGGTGACAATCTGAACTTGAGTTGTTAAGTGCAATAGGTGGTATAAGGTTTTAATTATAGTGGTTAGATCGATCTACTTGTTACACCAGAATTAGTTACTCCTTATTAAAATAGAAATAGTTATATGTGTTGATGAGTTTTTTATATTTTGTTGAAGAGACTGATTGTAACGATGTATTATATATAATGCTTTTTGGACTTCGAAGAAGCAATCAAGACTTTGGTGGAGTGTGCAACAAGTATAATAAGAAAATATACTTTGTAGGTCAGAGGTTGATCTTGGAAGAGTATCGAGTGTGAGCTGTGGTTTTAGAGTTTCTGTAAACGCTATGTTTTTCTCTGTTATCTCTATCTTATATATTATTGTTATTATTGAAAATCGACTGAATGATATTTTTTGTGGCTCAAAGTGGATGTAGGAAAGTTTACGAACCACTATAAATATTTGTGTCCAAACTTTCTCTTACTCTGTTATTACTTTGCTAATTTTCAGCGGAATTACTACATGTTTCTTGACGTATTTCTTGGAAAGATCTGTTTGAGAACTGCGCATATCGAATAAAGCTTATATAAAACGTCATAATTGGTATCAAAGCCTGGTTGCAAAGTGACTCTTATACCTGAAATGAGACTTATGAAGTCTGACATAGAGAGGTTAAACGAGAAATGAGATTTTGGAATCTGGAGACAACGAATGTGAGTAATATTGGTTTAACCAAAGGTTTCTCTAGCCCTTTCAGGAAAGACTAAGATACCTTAAATATTTTCTAAGGTTGAGAAGCATAAAATGCTCGAAACCACTTACAACATGATCTATGCATTGGAGTGATAATGTAATGAGGCAAGTCTTAACAAAAAATTAAGTAGTTGGAGTCCGGAACAAACTAGAGAGCATGTACATGATAAGTTTCTTGATATCGACCTTGATGGCTTCTCCAAAATGGTGATCGATTTGGCGAACATTGATGATAAGATCACTGAAGAAGATCAGACAGTGATTTTGTTGAACTTATTGCCTTCTATATATGGATAATTGAATGAAATTATCCTTTATACTAAATAAAATTTTCCAATTGATGAGTTAGAACCGACAATCAGATATAAAGAGTTGGAACTCGTGTAGTGTCGAAGGGCTGAGAGTTTTGGTAGTAGCAATGAAGCTTTAAGAATTAGAGGATGAGCATAGAGAATGGATATTGGTAAGGTTGGAGAGAAATATAAATAAAATTCATCAAATAACTTTGATAAGTCAAAAATTAGATGTCACATTTCAAGAACCTGGTTCATTTCAAGAAAGAGTGCTTCGAATGATTGAGAAGGCAAGATGATTGCATATAAGATCACGAGGGTCTGTTTCCGTTGCTTCTGAAGGATATGACTTTGCAGAGGTTTTGGTTCACTTTTTAGATGAAGGTCAAATGCCGTGGATTATGGATTCTAGATTCTCACTAAGTTTGGTGAGGATAAGTGCAGGCCATGATAAAGGGATGAGTTTTTTTAAGAAGGTTATTGAAGTGATTGACTAATATATCAACCACTCCCCTTTAGGGTTGGAACAAGGCATGCCTAAATGATCGTTGATTGTAACGATTTTATTCCTAGCAATGAAATTTATTATGCTATTATGGAAGAACTTTGTGTTACGGTCTCCTAATTTAAGTCAAGTTTCTCTAGATTTATGCTTGAAGAATGATTCTCCAGCCATGTCAAAGAATATGAATTCTTTAGATGCACTAATATCAGCTTCAATAAGAGAGGAAACTTTGGGGTTATTAGCTAAGAAACGTTAGGCTTGAGTTAGGTTTAGTCAAGCCTTGTCAACTATATCATAGATGTTGCTAAATTCTCTTTTGTTTAAGTTGATTAGGAATTTTAACGATGTCCCAACTTGACCGTTACAATAGAGATAGGCCACCATGGAGCTAGGTTAATGCACCTTTTGGATACAATGAAATTATATACGGGGTAGGATTGCCACTTGCTAAAAAATCTAAAGGTTTTTTTGGGAATAGAATTTGAGGGTGTGAAGTAAATAAGGTGATGCGGGTATTATTTGAAGTGCGAGAGAAATGAAAGTGGGTTACAAAGTTGGGAAAAAAGAGAGCCCTAGGTACTATTAACAAGCACATAATTGATTTTTAAGGAGATGGTGTTGTCGATTTCCTTGTTGCACCAAGAAAATTAGAAGCCCGTAGAACGAAGGTTGTTTAGTTAATTTTGGTAACAACAATTATTAACATCATTTATAGTAAACTCTAGAGGTCCAAGTTATCCGTTCGGTCGTATGGTTTTTGGATTTCATAAAAGTCACCAAGGGCAGCCCATGTGTTGTCATGGTGGATGTTGATATAATGTTGATGTAATTCCAAAGGAGAACACGATCAGATGGTTAATTGAAACCATAAATAACAGATATGCCGAATAAAGAGTAATCAATTAATTGTTCTAATATATGATTAATTGTGAGCTTAAATATACTAGGGTTCTAAGCAATGCAAATCTTACATTGTGGGTAAGAATCATGACTAGTTATGAATTTCCAGTATGGTAATATGGTTTCCATAATTCTTCTCATCTTATTTACCTTAACTTTAGTTTTGATAAAATAAATTTGTGTTATGTGATTCGAGAACACAGATTCATTTACATCATTTTGACAAATGAGATCATTTAATCCTCTAACGTTCAACATAAAAATGATCATGTATTAGTAGATTAAGGAGACTTACATTTAATATTGACGGAGGATCATATAATCCTTTTGTTTCTCAGAACTAACTAGAGTAGCTACATCAAATCCAAGGATTACTAATCGAGGAGATACGATTAATGTGGTGTTATTTTCCTTTAGAATTCTTAGGTGGTCTACAGATTTCAACCCCAAACGAGAGTCTCCTTTGACTCCCGTTTGGATTTCTTTCCCCAAAATTCCTGAACATATGTATAACTCTGATACCATAGAACATATTGCCAAGGCAATTGGTTTGCCGTTGAAAACATGGATACCATATAGAAATAGAGCTAGTTATAACTTTTGTAAGGCCCGGACTGTTGTTGATACTTCAAGTCTTCTTCCCCAAAGACTTTGGATAAGCTTTGGGGATCAAGATGGTTACTGGCAAGATGTCATTTACAATGACAAACCTGCTTACTGTAAAAAATGTAGACATCTAGGACACAGTGAACCCAGTTTTAAAGTTGAGGAATTAAGTCATAAAAAATAATTGAATTTGCAAGTTAATACTATAAAACATAAGGAGAAATGGATTCCTAAACTTAAATCTGTGATAGTTCCCAATGAAAATGATACTTGTGAGCATGTTAATGATAATCAGAAACTAATTAATAAAGCTGTTGATACTTCTCTATCTATGAAGACAGATGATAATTGCTTAGTTTTTAATCAAAATTTAAATCCACCTGTTTTAAATGATAGTGATGTTATTGAGGCCTTAAAATCTATAAACCTTAGCAATACTTTTGATATACTGAATGAGGACAATATTTCTGATAAGGAATTGTGTGATATTTCTAGTGATAGACCAAATTTAAGTCTCCCAAACTCTCCAATAAATAGTCATATAGAGATGCCTGATAAGATAAGTAATAAGAAACATTCCAAAGTTAAAGTTAAAGGACTGAAGAATAACCTAATCAACAAACCTCTATCTTTCAAAGGATGTGTAAGATCCTCAAAAATGCTTAAAAAATGACAGTATCTTTTTTGAATTGGAATGCAAGAGGAGTTGGTAATATTAACACAATTAGAAGAATTAAAATTTTAACTAAAAAGTTTTCAATTGATCTTATAGTTATTCAAGAACCTATGATGTCTAATGAAAAAATAGATAAAACTTCCAAAAATTAGGCTTTGATCAATACTTTGGTAATAAAAACAATAAAATTTGGATATTTTGGAAAAACTCTTATAAGATTAACATTATCTTAGATTCTGACCAATTAGTTCATACTATGGTAAACCATTCTGACTCTGTGGAGGAGTTTCTGGTTACCATAGTATATGCAAAATGTAATAGGCTTCTAAGATTGAATCTGTGGAACCAATTGAGAGATATATCAAATAATATTTCTAATGAACCTTGGCTAGTAGTTGGAGACTTTAACACTATCTCTAATCATAGTGAACAAATAAATTGTGTTACACTTTGTATGAACTCAATGGAGGACTTTAAAAATATGATTCTTGACTGTAGTCTTGAGGATCCAGGATTCTCAGGTACTAATTTTACATGGACCAATAGCCATAAATGGAAAAGATTAGACCGAGCTTTGCATAATGATAAATGGAGAGAAAAATTCAATGTTACAAGGGTGAGGCATCTGACCAGAACAGGGTCAGATCACTCACCCTTATTAATTTTAGTCTCATCAGTGTTAAATGCTCATAAACCTCCTTTTAGGCTTCAAAACATGTGGTTAAGTCATCCTGATTTCTTATTAACAGTTGAAAATAATTGGTTGAATCCTTTAGAACTATCTCCTCATTTAAATTTCATTCATTTATTCTGGTTTAAGCTTAAAAGACTTAAGACTCATTTAAAAAACTGGAATAAAGATATCTTTGGTAACATTTTTTGTTGCATTGAAAAAACTGAAGAGGAAATTAGTATATTGGAAAGTTTGTTAGATGCTTCTTACTCAATAGAAAACAATAGGAAACTCTCTGAACTAAAGTCTAAACATCTGGTCTTATTAGCTAGGGAAGAAACTTTCTGGTTGCAAAAGAGTGCTTCTAAATGGTTAAAGGATGGGGATAAAAACACTCAGACTTTTCATAATTATGTTAAGAAGAAGAGGTCTAGAAATAGGATTGATGAAATTCTTGTTAACAATGAAAGATTAGAGGATCAAAAGCTTATAGGTGAGTCAGTTGTTACCTATTTTTCAGATCTACTTAATACAAAAGATGTACCAGATGAACCAATACCAGATTTTCCTCAGGATATTATTCCTAAGCTAGTTATTGATCTTGATAATCTATCCATATTAGCTAAGCCTACTTTATATGAGGTGCATAGTGTTATAAAAGGTTTAAACAGTTCTAGTGTCTCTCGAGTTGATGGTTTCAACTCCAGATTCTATAGTGAATGTTGGTTTAATTAAGGAGGATCTTGTTAAAGCTATATCTGATTATTTTGTTAAAGTTAGTTTCCCTCAAGGAATGTTTGCCACTTCTATTTGCTTAATTCCAAAGAAATCAAATGCTAAATCTTGGTCTGAGTTTAGACCAATTAGCCTATATTCTGTATTCAACAGAATTATATCCAAACTTATTAATAATAGACTAAGTAGTTTATTGCATAAACTAATCTCTAGAGAACAAGGAGCATATGTGCCTAATAGAACTATACAAGAGAACATACTGATTACACAAGAGTTGGTCAATGATTTAAACAAAAAGCAGAGGGGTAGTAATATTATTATTAACTTGGATATGAAGAAAGTCTTTGATAAACTTAATTTTAAGTTCATATATCAAGTCTTGGAATCTTTTGGTTTTAGTATTCAGGTTATTAGTTTAATTAAAAAGAGTATAGAGAATATTCAGTACTTAGTGATTATTAATGGTTTAGCATATGGCTATTTTAAATCTTCTAATGGTATTAGGCAGGGGGATCCTTTATCCCCATCTCTGTTTATATTAGCTGAATAATTCCTTATTAGAGGAGTGAATAAAAGTATTGCTTTAGATCCATCTCAGATTTTTAAAACTAGGAGCTCTATTACTATAAACTGTCTAGCATTTGCTGATGATGTACTTTTGTTTTTAAATGGCTCTGTTAGAAATCTTAAAAAGATAGGAAGGTTTTTATTATCTTATCAAATATTATCAGGTCAACAAATAAATTTACAGTAAACATCTTTTGTGGTGCCATCAATAATGCCTAGACCTAGAATAAGAATTCTAGAACTCTTACTTGGTTTCCATCATAGTATTTTACCTTTTAAACACTTAGGAATACCAATCTTCCTTAAGAATAAGAATTCATATTATGATGAAATTATAAATAAGATTAGAATGAGTATAGACCATTGGAACTCTAAAGCTTTATCTTTTGGAGGTAGATTGTTTTTAATCAAATCTGTTCTATTAGCTTATCCTTTATATTATATGCAGTGTATTGTAATACCTAAATCTATTATTAACAGGATCAATAAGCTTCTTAATAAATTCTTATGGGGTTATTCAGAAAGCAATAAAACAATAATATGGAAAGATTGGCTTAGTTTATGTAAACCCTTTAGTGAAAATGGTTTAAATTTTAGAGATCTCTCAACAATTCAAGAAGCTCTATCATACAAATTGTGGTATAACTTTAGGTCTAATAATACTTTATGGGCCAATTTGCTATATAACAAGTATTGTTCTAATCTTCATCCTTTACAAGTCTTAGCTAAGCAATCTGATTCACATAGTTGGAAAATGATGTTAAAAGTTAGGATAAAAGCCGAAGAACATATATATTGGGAAATAGGGAAATGGAATGTAGACTTCTACTCAGATAGATGGTTTGATAGGAATCCAATCTTTCAATTGAACTATAATGAATCTAACACCTGGTACTCCTATACTAAGGTTAATGAATACTGGCTTAATCACTCTTGGGACCTGGCAAAACTTAAGGAGGATATTAATAATGATTTTGTTGTTAACAAAATAGTCCATATTAGAGTTAATCAATATCATGATGATTTGATCATCGGGAGACTCTCTCCAGATGGTGATTTCAATCTTAAACATACTGTTAATAGCTTAAGAGTTAAACATGTTCAATCTTCTTTTAAAAGTAAAATTTGGAATAATATAACACCCACAAAATGTTCTATAGCACTTTGGAGAGTTTTAAACAATCTTATTTCTGTTGATACCAATATACAAAATATAGGTATAAGTTTAGTCTCTAAGTGTCAATTCTGTGCTGATTATAAAAACCCTTAATCACTTGTTTGTTAGTTGTCCATTGATATGGAAGGTCTGGTTATATTTTTCTAATACTTTCAAAATTTTAGTTGGTAGTCATATGTCAATTAATCATATAGTAAACAGATGGTTCTCTTCTTCTCAATCTAGAATACATACTAGAACCATTATTCCTTCTTTGATAGTGTGGTCCATCTGGATGGATAGAAATAAGATGAAACATGAGGGTAGACTTTGTTCAGATATTACGATAATAAAACAAGTTAAATCTATGATGTTTTGTCTAGATAGATCATCTTTATTAAAAAGAAAGCATTGGAGACATGATTTGTACATAGCTAAATAATTAGATTGTCACAATCATAGTTCATATAGTAAAACCAATTTATACATCAAATGACATCCCCCTGCTACCAATAGACTCAAGCAGTGGTTTTATTCCAAGGAATCATAGTGGTGAGTTAGTTGAGGGTCAAGGTCTCTTAATAGGCAAGAGTTCTCATATTGTTGCTGAATCATTAGCCTTATTATATGGGTTACAATACTGTTTTAGGAACAATCTGACTAATATTGATATCGAAACTGATTCCCTTCAATTATTTAATATGATAGGTTATAATAAGTGCCCATGGTATCTATCTAAAGCATTATCATGTTGCAGAGATGACATTAAAACATGTTTTTAGGGAAGAAAATGTATCTTCGGATTGGTTAGTTAAATATGCTTTGGAAAAAAAAACAGGACTGTGTTTTCAATGGATTGAACTGTCCTAACCCTCTCAATGCTATTCTTTTGTTAGAAAGCTTGAATTTGGGCTACTTTAGATTCTCAGACTAATATACTAACTCTTATGGCAGGTTTCTACCTGACCATTGTTTTGTTTTCTCTTTGCAGGTATATAACAAGGAGGTTCGGGAAATAAGATGCATCTTATCAGAAACTGGAAGAAGTTGCAGATTGGAGATCAGGAAGATGGAGCATATAACAAGACAAGGAACCAATAACAACATATACTTAAAGAGCCAATAAGGATGTAAACTTAGAAATCAAAGCAGAATCAAGATCCAACTGAAATGTCAATGCTCTAAGTTGTAATACTGTTAGCTTAGAGATTTCAACATTGATTGTATTATTCTTTTCAACATCAATAAAGATTTTGTTTTGCTAAAAAAAGAGAGTTAAATACAACTAGATCGATTTTAAGAATAGTGGGCTCACATAACTCATATTTAAGTTTTAAAACCTTTTTATACCCATTTTATTTTTTTTAAACGAATAGTTTATAAAAATATAAACAAAAAAAATACAGATCATATTATAAAATGAGGTACGATTGGAATTAGTAATATTTAAAATGCAACGGTCGTTATCGTAGATCGGAATTAGTAATATTTAAAATGCAACCGTCGTTATCGTAGCAGCTGATTAGGCTGTCGCAACGAACCAACCTTATCCCCAATATGGCTCCGAAATAACTTTACTAAGTTTTGTAAAAATTTCTATTTGATGATATATCGAGTTTTGGTTAAAATAAAAGAAGAAGTTTGGGCTACAAATGCGACGGGGCCAAAATGTGTAACTACAGTTTTGGGCGTAATCAGAATTCAAAAGTAAACAATCAAATCTAATTTGGAAACGTTAGAATAAAGGACTAAATTCATGCGCGAATATATAAAAATATAAATTTTGAGTTTTTAGGCTACAAAACTTGAGTGATTTCTTAATTGTCCGTGTATGTAAGCCGTCGTTTGTTTAGAGTGTGAAGTGTGAGTCAAGTAAAAACCAATAAAGGTCCATGTATCATCTATCCGGCGCGGCTTTCTTCAGACATCCATTTCATTAACCTTTCTTCCACATTACATCATTCTTCTGTACCTCTGTTTTTATATTTGTTTTCATTATGTCTTCATATCTTATAATATCATAATTAATTCAAATCGTACAAGATACAGTTACAAATATACAAAAAAAATATTAGTAAAGGAGCTAAACATAAACCCGTATTAAAAAAAGTATGGTGCAAAACTGTTTATGTCGCGTTTATTCACTATGCTTATTCGATACTTCATACTTCCTTTTTTCTCTATATATAGTGATAAACGTGCATAACCTTGATAACATCAATAATCAAGTATTTCGGGGTTTATAGTTACATCTATTAACTCAAGCCTCTTTACGAACTTCGTTTTCTTTCTTTCTATAATCATCTATAAAAGTATACACTTCTAGCCTTTACAAAATAAATAATGGCGAGGTTCCGTAACTTTGTTATTCTCCTTTTGGTGTTACAAGCACACCAATCATTTGCATCAACAAGCTACAACGTGTTGAACTTTGGAGCCAAACCCAATGGCGCTACAGATTCGTCTCAAGCTTTTCTTGATGCATGGGCTGACGCATGTCGGTCCACAAACTCAACAATGATATATATTCCTAAAGGAAGGTACTTACTCGGGTCGTCTATGGAGTTTAAAGGAGACGCGTGCCAAAGCCCTCACGTCACTATTAGAATTGATGGTACCCTCATCGCTCCCACGGATTATCGTGTTCTTGGAGAAAAATATAGCTGGCTTGGTTTTGACGGGGTGAACGGTGTCTCCATCATCGGTGGAGCTCTTGACGCTAAAGGAACGTCCTTGTGGGAGTGCAAAGCCTCCAACAATTATTGTCCTGATGGAGCCACGGTATAAATTTCTGTACTAATCTTATGTTCTCTTTAGCAATATCCTTAAATTGATTGGAGTTCGTTACTTGGTTGCAGACATTGAGCTTTCACAACTCTAACAACATTAGTGTAAGCCGCCTATTGTCCTTGAATAGCCAAATGTTTCACATAGTCATAAACAGATGCCAAAATGTCCACATTGAAGAACTCAAAATCATAGCCTCGGGTCTAAGCCCTAACACGGATGGGATTCATGTTCAACTATCAAGTAACGTTGAGATCGTAAATTCTAGCATAAAAACCGGAGATGATTGCATCTCTATTGGACCAGGAACCAAACATTTATGGATCGAAGGAGTCACTTGCGGTCCTGGACATGGAATTAGGTATTGTACTATTAGTTTATCACAAAAGACTTCCATATATTCCTCTGATGCTTTTATATACAAACCTTCTAACAAATATCATCGCACATTATTGCAGCATTGGTAGTCTGGCCAAAGAGATGGAAGAGGAAGGTGTTCAAAATGTGACAGTTAAAAATACAGTTTTTATAGGTACACAAAATGGATTGAGGATAAAATCATGGGCTAGACCTAGTAATGGATACGTACAGGGCGTTCGGTTCTTAGACTCGCTCATGATTCATGTCAGCTATCCTATTATTATCGACCAAAACTATTGTCCTCACGACTTAAATTGTCCGGGCCAGGTAACTTTACGAATTTATGTTACACGTTAATATCTATACATTTATATTCCAAGTATTTTCGAGATTTTGAGCTCGAATACAATATATCCAGACGAGATTAAGAAAATTTTGCATTGCAGCTAATCTGATCCAGTCTCTCCTTTTTTTTTTGCTAGACGTCGGGGATAAAAATAAGTGACATAACGTATCAAGGAATACGAGGAACATCGGCCACACCGGTTGCGATAAAACTTGAGTGTAGCCCTCAATTTCCTTGCCGAGGAATAAAATTGCAGAGTGTGAATTTGACGACATCAAATCAATTTACTAAAACCTTATGCACAAACGTAATCGGAGAAGAATTTGGTGTGGTTCAACCTAATGGTTGTTTATAATTGTATTACGTAGCAGTAAAATTTATTGTACACAACATTATTTATTGCAAATACTTATTTAGCTCTATCATATATTTAGACACGCAATTTAACTTTTATAAATACGAGTACACAATAAACATAAAAAAATAGTTATTGTTTTTCCTGGGACTGTATCCATTAATATAATTCTACAATTGTTCGTTTGAATTCGAGATTTGTTCCAGAGATGCATGCGAAATCTGTTCTATTACGGATGCATGTAAAACGATGATAGTGTTTCTGATAAAAAAAAAGCCTCGAATTTTTTATTTATGTTTAGGTTGAAGGAATACAAAAGTCTAAATCATTATTATTATATAGGCTATAAAGTTTGGACTTTTAGTTATACGATCCATTAATCTATATACCGATATTTTGATCGAGAACCGCAATCCAGTAAAATGAATTTATATTAGTTCAGATTTAAAAATTGAAATTTGTATCAATTTTTTACGATATTCGACTTCAATCAGACGACGACAACGTTTATAAATTTATATAAATTTATAGTACATTTTTCAGCTATAAATTTAATACACAATTAATTATTTTAAACTGATTACTCTTTATTATTGGTACGGCAACGATTAAATATTTAACATATCCCCCAATAAATAATATATCTTAAAGATATCATTAATATTATAATAATATTATGTTCTACGTTTGGAACTCCGCCTCTTGGTCAGACTCGCTCCAAATAAAATAAATAAGAGATGGAAGAAAGGTTTTGTCTCAGTGTATATATTTTTGTTTTCCTTTAATCTTCACCGTTCAACAATTACTTTGTTACAAATATTTTATCTTGGTATTTACACTAACGTGCCTTCTACAACCTTATCTTTAAAAGTATATTCTTTCTTTACCCGTGTCTCATGAAACAATCTTTTGAATAGCAGTATGGACTTATAGTCATTGGGCTTTTGGTATAATAGAGTATAGTAATTTGGAATGAATGTACCAAAGCTTCTCGCTCGAAGAAGATTTTGTTTGAAGTTTTGCGCACACTGTCTTGGCAAGAGTAATGAGTCTGAATCAGAGGTTGACTTCACTTCACCGGTTTTTATCCTTTTTTTCAAACCTTATATTCATACTATTTACTTTTTACATTCAGTCTGTTTTAGGTTTGACAAGTGGTATCAGCACCTGTTTTTTTTTTTTTTTTTTTTATAACACTAACCTTACCTTTTTTTGAAGATTTTTCATCAAAGATTTTTCTCCAAGATTCTCATCTTCGCATATGTTCTTCTTCTTCACGGTGAGATCGATACTTTTGATCTACTTCAAGTAATCGGTTAAGGTTCTAACAATGGAGTTTGCGGAAGAGGAATTTCCTTCTCTGGTTTTGGGAAACAAGGAAAACAAAAACATTAAGTCAACTAAAAAATCCTACGCTGATATTGTGAAAAGAAGTAACAATGTTCCTAATTCAACCTTTCACCCTGATGAAATCTTGCAAAAATCAGACCATGTTTCAATCCATTATAGTGCTAAAGTAAAGAAAAGTTTGGTCAAGAATGCTAAAATCACATTGATCGGAAAGTTCGCCGGAGGTCTTCTCAAACGCTCTACGTTTGTACAGTTCTTTACCTCTTTAAAATTCAAAAGCGAGTACAGTTATAAGATCTGGGATTCGCACCATATACTGATCGAATTCGATAACAAGGATGATGTTGCTAATCTCTGGTCCAAGGCCTATTGGACGATGAGAAGTTCTGTGATGAGAATATTACGTTGGTCGCCAGACTTCAATGTTAAATACGAAAATCCTTGTTCGTTAGTCTGGGTCAGGATTGGTAACGTCCCAGAATTTCTGTTTAATAAGGACGTGGTGAATGATATAACATCATCTATAGGCACACCATACAAAGTGATTGTGCCCAGCAAGTGTAGAGCATTTTCTAATGCTTGTTATGCATTAGTTGAGATGGATACATCGAAAAAAATCTTGTATGACGCTTGGATCGGGTTTGGATTAAAAGATGGGTGTTGGCTTTCTCTTAGTTATAAGAATCTGCCAAGCTACTGCAATTTCTGTGCTCATCTTGGACATAAACAAGAGGAATGTAAAAAGATCAAGAATAGAGAAGAAGTTGAAAAGAAAGACAATTCAGAAGTGTCTAAAGAAAAAGATAAAGGAAAGGTTTGGATTATAAAGAATACTCAATTACAATCTATAGTGATTCAACCTGTGAAGAATGTAAATGAACAAGTGTTACAAGCATCCCCTGGATTCTTCAGGGAACAAGAAACTACAGAGGAATCTCCTAGTAAAAGTAACTCCTTTACAGGAGACAAAGAAGTAATAAAAGCTATAGAATAACTAGAACAAGGTCTTGAGCACAACAACTCTCTGAATTACGTCAATGTTTGCTTTGGAAACATGATTCCACTTCAACAGAATATTGGAAGCACTTCTTGTTCTCCTAATTCTCCTAAGATTCAAGGTAGCGATATGAAATTCAATGCTATCCTTAGAAGTAAACTCAGAACTGCAAAAAAAGGGATAGAAACAAAGTAAACTCATTATTAAATCTTTGAACTATCCAGGTGACAAAGAGAAACATTATTCTTACTCCGACAATGATAAAGATATTTAACTGGAATATAAGAGGTATTAAACAAAAAACCATAGTCAAAAGACTGAAATCTATTATTTTTAAAGAAAAGCTTAAAATGATTGCTATTCAGGAACCTTTTCTTAATATTGACATGTTAGATGTTACTGCTAGAAAGTTGGGGTTTACTAATTGTATTGCTAATTCCTCTAACAAGATCTGGTTTTTCTGGTTAGATGAGATTTTAATTTTTTTTGTTATTGATCATGAGCAATGCATTTCTATGGAGGTATCCTATCCAAATCAGGATTCCAATTTTTTACTCACTATAGTCTACGCTAAATGCCAAAGATAAAAGAAAGTTGTTCTTTGGATATGCTGAGAACTTTATCGACTACTAACTTGGCTTGGATTTCTGTTGGAGAGTATAATGTTATTTCCACAGCTGACGAACAGATTGGGTGCTCATCTCTTTGCCTTAACAACATTCAGGATTTTAATGACACTCTGAGGGACTACCAATTAGATGACGTAGGCTACAGTGGTTCTAAGTTTACATGGAATAGAAATATTAGATGGAAAAGACTTGATAGCCCTGTCATCAATAATCATTGGTCTGAAAATTTTAAGGAAACTCAGGTTATCCACATGGCCAGAACTGGTTCTGATCATGCCCCTTTACTTATTAATGTTTCTCTTACTCCTAACTCTATTAACAAAAGCTTTAAATTTTTAAATATGTGGACTATGTATGATTCTTTTGTTAAAATTGTTGATCAAAATTGGCCTATTAGAATGGGTGGCAATCCTGTTCAAATATTATGGTCTAAACTTAGAAGACTCAAGAATTGTTTAAACTCTTGGAACTCTAACTACTTTGGGAATGTTTTTTATAAGGTTTTACAGGCTAAAGAGGATGTCAAAAGACTTGATAGCATATACCAGTCTAATAATAACAGAGACAATAAAGATAATCTTAATAAAGCTAATAGCCTGTATATTAAAGCTTTGCGTATGGAGGAAGATTTCTTGAAGTAGAAATGCTATAATAGTTGGTTGAAAGATGGAGATAGGAAATCTAAAGTGTTTCACTCCTACGTTACAAAGAGAATGAGGAAAAACAAAATAAGAAGCATCAAGGACAACAACAATTGGATAACTCACTCTTCATCTATTGGTGATTCAGCTGTTTCTTACTTTAAACAAGTCCTAACTTATCCTAATTCTATTGCAGAAGAAGAAGACTCAATGCAAGATAATCCTATCTTTGAGACTATTCCTCAGCTAGTTACTATGGAGGACAATATAAAACTTCTCAATCCTGTAGGGGAACAAGAATTTTGGAAGATTATCAACTCCCTTAATCCTGATGCAACAGCAGGTATTGATGGTTATAATATCTATTTTTATAAATTCTGCCGGAAAACTATCAAACTAGACTTATGTAATGCTTTAAATGCCATCATTAATGGATATGATATACATAGTGGCATATTTGCCACGAGTTTATTTTTAATCCCTAAGACTATGAACCCCATTAGCTGGACTAATTTCAGACCTATAGGCCTTTGTACCATGTTTAACATAATCATTTCTAAAATAATTAACACTAGACTTACAAATATTCTTCATAATATTATATTTAATTCTCAAGGTGCCTATGTTATAGTAAATATATTCATGAGAATATTATCATTGCTAAAGAACTGATTCATTGTATTGATAAAAACCTAAAACTTGCAATATTTTAGTCCAATTAGATATGTCTAAGGCATTCGATCGAATGTCTCATTGTTTTATCTATAAATTTTTAAAGTCCTTTGGTTCTTTCTAATAAATTTATCCAGTTAATTAAAACTTTAATTAGCAATGTCTATGTTTCTATCCTTATAAATGGATCTGTGAAAGGCTATTTTAAAACTAAAAGTAGCTTGAGACAAGGAGATCCCTTGTCTCCAAGCCTCACTATTGGCCAAGAGGTTTTAACTAGAGGTCTTGATAAACTTTTTAGTATTAATAAGGATATGCAATATGCTTCTAATTCTAAAATGTTTGTTTTTGGTTTAGCTTTTGCAGACGATACCCTTATTTTTACTAACAACAAAAATAAAACTATTGAAAATCTTAGCTATTTCCTGGATTGTTACCAATCTGTTTCATGTCAACTTATCAACAAAAGGAAAACAAAGATTGTAGTCTATACTAAATTTCAAAGAAGTAGACAAGATATTCTAGCTAACCTTACTGGCTACTCTATTGACCAGCTCTCCACTAAATACTTGGGCATCACCCTGCACAAAAACAACAAAGCAAGAAATTTCAGAAGTATCATTGACAAAGTCAACAATAAAATCTCTGAATGGGAAGACAAAAACCTATCCTATAGTGACATGCTCGTTCTAATCTCTTCTGTTCTTATTTCTATTCCTAATTATTGGATGCAAAATAATTTACTTCCTATAAGTGTTATTAGGAATATGAAGATGATTTTTAACAAATTTCTATGGAAACTCTATGGCTGAGAAGGCTATTCATTGGACCAAGTGGAGAAATTTTTGTAAGCCTTTCGAGAAAGGAGGTTTAAATATCTGAAATCTCTCTGATATTCAAAACTCTTTCTCTCAAAAGCTGTGGTTTACTTTTAAAGAGAATAAAACCTTCTGGTATAAGTTTATGCATAGCTCTTATTGTTACAATTCTCATCTTTTATGTTCGTATTACAATAATACGGGGGTTCTAACTTGGAGAAGGCTTGCTAGTGTCAAAGATAATACTGAGCATAATATCAGGTGGGTATTTGGCAAAAGTGAGATTGATATATGGCTGGATAACTGGCTAGGTCAAGCTCCTATCATTACTTTAAATGGGAATGAGAGAAATAATTTGTTTCTTCCTACCAAAGTTAATACTTTATGGATTAACAATAACTGGGACACTAATATTCTAAATACTTATCTGTCCTCTCTTAATGTGGATAAAATTAAAATTATTTTTATTAATCATGATAAGGATGACTGTATTAATTGGAAGCTTACTAAAGACTGCAGTTTCATGATTAAATCTGCCCGAGACAATGCTAGGAAGCACCATAATAGGTCATCTTTTTAAAAAAAAATATGGAATAATGTAACTCATAGAAAATTTTCTTTCCTATTATGGAAATTGGTCAATAATTATATTCATATGGATACTATTCTTCAAAAAAGGAATTTTCAACTGGCTTGTAAATGCCAATTCTGTAATAACATTGAAAATCCTAATCATTTGTTCGTTAACTGTAACTACTCTTGGCATATTTGGCAGCATTTTGCAGGTTTATTCAAAGTGGAAATCCTTAGATTTATGAGCATTACTCATATCATCAGACAATGGTTTTGTACTTCTACTAACAGAGTGCACATCACTCATGTTGTGTGTGCTGCCATTTGCTGGGAAATATGGCAAAACAGAAATAGGGCCAAATTTAAGACTAATCATAAAGAGAATTAACAGAATAATATATAGTCTTAACTTATCAAATGCTCTAACTAATAAGCACTGGTCTAATGCTCTTGAGACAAGTTTTTCAATGGGATGCACTTCTTACACAAAGAGAAAATATGAAATTTCTTACCTGAAGTGGAATGCTCCTTAGCCTGGAAGACTAAAGATGAATTCTGATGCCTCATGTACCTCCTCCGGCGAGTATAGTGGAGGAATTATTTTCAGAAATCAAAATGGCGAGATGATTCAGGGATCTTGCAATAACTATGGCAACCTGAATCCCTTAATGGCAGAGACAAGAGCTCTGCTTGACGAATTAATCATCTGCAAGAGAAACAATTTGGTGAAATTCGACACAGAATCTGATTCTAGTATTCTAATTGACTACTTAGAAAAGGAAACACTACGTGGTTCCTCGATCCTATTCTTTCTATTTGCAGGAAGCTAATCCATCCTGAGATGACCATTAAGCATATCTCTCGAGTCCAAAACCAAGAGGCTGATTGACTAGCAAGGTGTACTTCGAGATGTAAGCAGAAAGATCATCTCGACCTTGATGGTTTTAGCATCCCTCCATCTTTACAAGCAATAATTCTTCTTGAAAGCATGGGTCTCAGTTATTTTAACTAATTAAATTGTATAAAATCAGAATTACCTCTCTGAATTTCTTCTTTGCAGGACCGCAAAGCTTTCTGGCTAGAGTGAGCCTTTTCGTGTGCTGGAGGTGCTGGTTTGCATGGCTGCTGGTAGTACATTCACCTGTAGAAATCACTTCGTAAGAGTTCGCAATAGAGGAGATATGAGATTAATCAGTGCATAAGATGAATAATCAGTGCATGAAAGACCTAGTTTCGAATCCGATTCTTTTGGTGCTCGCTGCTCTGAAGAATCTTTCTGAGGCATGTAAGTTTCTTGGAGAAATTCTCTCCCTGCTTCCTGGAAGTTGAATTGCTCCAAGAAACCTGCATGCCCCAGTTTTGATCTAAGCATCGTAAGAGGATTTTCGTCGGGAAATTGTAATTTGACCTTTTTTGGCCTAATTTTGGTGAAATAAACCTTGATTGAGAGATATTTAAGCTGAAAACCTACATGCATGGTACTTTACCTTAATGAAATGAGGCTGTTTGATGTGAGGAAGAAATGTGTGGGTGTTGAAGAGAAGGAGGTCGAAGAAATGGATGGGGAAGAGTGGATCTTTCTTTTAACTCTTTTTTAGGAAATGATTCCATACTTTCATGCTCAAAATTGGACTATGGTCTAATTCTATGTAACCAATCAACGTCCGCCATTTATTTGATTAATAAAATTATCTCCGATTAAAAAACCAAATTCATACTATTTACAAACAAGTTTTTTTCATTTTCGATTTTAACATACAAACCTATTTTTATACATTCCCTCAGGTAAAACGGTTAGTTACGGAATCCGAACTTTTTTTAAGAAAAATAAATCGAGATGGTGAGAAGTGTTTAGTAAGACAATCGATGGTCTAATCGTGAGAAAGAGATACATAATTTTCAATTTAGTCACAGATGGAATGAATATCCGATAAGTTTTACATAAAAATTAATGCGAACTTCATATTTAGTTTCGTGCTTGAACGTGATGTTACGATTTCTTTTTATGACCACAAGATAAGAATGTCTCCGAAGTAAACATAATATATTCCCACGTATCTATGGTCGTTAGGAGCTAGTTTCTTCGGAAACAAAAAGTAAATATCTGAAAATTATTTCAACTATTGTTAGTGAATATTAGTAGGGGCCCGGTGAAAGTAGCTTACTTTAATTACCACAAACGCAATGTTAGGTTTTGTGTTCAGCCAGTATTGTAAATCCCATAATCTTATATTAATATAACTGAATTAAAAGTATTATTAATTTACTATGCAATTTATCACAAAATGGTTCAATCAGAGAACACAAATGAAATAAATAACGCTAAAGATAGAACATACAATTTAACGTGGTTCGACAATTTTCTACGTCCACAAGTGTCGCCAGAGAAAAGTGTTACAGATTTCGGATTATGTTTTGTGTAGTCCTAGTAGTCAATTTAGAAGGAATAAATAGACTTACCAGACAATGGGCCTAATGGGCTCATATACACAAATCTAGTAAGAAAACCATCCATTGTATCTTACTGTCAATGACACAAAACTGTACCGACGAGCACGGTACACTGTCAAGGCACTATTCGGCTCATTCACAAAAAATATTCCCCTTGAGGCGAATATCCTTTCTTCACTATCAAGACAGAAACTTCTCTTCTTCTCACTCACCAAATGCCCATAAGGCATTCACTCTATATTGCGAACACCAATCCAGTTTAGGCACTCCCTAAACTTTCAAACTGATACTGCCTTGGTAATTATATCTGTTGGATTATCGTGTGTAGACACCTTCTTCACATCAACAATTCCCTTTGATATTATATCACGAATAAAATGATACCTGACATCTATATACTTTGTACGCTCAAGGTAGATCTGGTTCCCTATAAAGTGTATGGCACTTTGACTGTCACAAAACACTTTTGTAGTAGTCCTATCCAAGTCCAAATCTACCACCAAACTTTGCAACCATATTGCCTCTTTAAATGCTTCTGTTACCGCTATGTACTCTGCCTCTGTTGTAGACAAAGCTACAGTAGCTTGCAACCGTTCTTTCCGACTGATTGCACTCCCAGCTAGAGTAAATACATATCCTGTTAGAGATCTCCTTTTATCCATATCACCTGCAAAATGAGAATCAACAAAACCAACCAATGATCCTGCAACATCATTCAACGATTCACCAATATCAGTTTTGTTAAAAGTTAAGCCAACGTTCACAGTATTCTTAAGATACCGAAGTATCTATTTCACTGTCTGCCTGTTCTTTCCCAGGACATCCCATGTACCTGCTAACTACACTAACCACATGTGAAATATCAGGACATGTGCATACCATAACATACATGATATTAACAATTTCTCTAGTATATGGAACCTTTGACATTTGTTTCAAATCAGCATCGTTCTTGGCCGCTCCTACTACAGACAACTTGAAATGAGTAGCAAACGAAATGCTAACTGTCTTAGCATCAAACATGTTGAATCGTTGTAACACTATCTCAATATAGCTTCGTTGAGACAAGTGTAATGATCCTATACTTCTGTTCCTGATAAATTCCATACCAATAATCTTCTTTGCTCTACCTAGATCCTTCATCTCAAACTCGGCACTAAGCTGCTTCTTTATCTGCACAATGTGTAACATACTACAAGCAGCAATAAACATATCATCCACATACAACAACAAGTAAACATAAGAATCATCTGTAATATTTTGATGATACACATAACTATCATATGGACTCCTCGTGAACCCTTTTGACATCATGAATGTATCAAAACGTTTATACCACTGCCTATGTGATCGTTCAAACCATACAGTGATTTTTTCAGCAGACAAACTTTGTCCTTCATATTAGGTTCGATAAATCCCTCTGGTTGTCTTATGTAGATTTGCTCATCCAATTCACTATGTAGAAACGCAATCTTCACATCCAATTTCTCAAGCTCGAAATCTTACAAAACTACTATGGCTAACAAAACTCGAATCGAGCTATGCTTCACCACTGGAGAACACATCATTGAAGTTAATTCATTATCTTTGAGTAAAACCCTTAGCGACCAGTCTTGCCTTGAATCGAGATGCCTCAACCCCTGGATTACCTTCCTTTTTCTTGAACATTCATTTACTGCCTACTAGCTTCCGTCCTTTAGGTAATTCAACAAGCTTCCATGTTTGATTCTTATGAAGAGATTCAATCTCTTCCCCCATAGCACCAATCCATCGATTTGCCTCTAAACTCGCTATAGCTTCTCTGTAGCTACTAGGTTCCCGTATCTTAACTTATTCTGCAACCGACAGAGCATATGCAACTAGATTCATGTACCTTTTTGGAAGTCTAATATCTCTTCGTTCTCTGCTCAATGCTATACTATAAGGTTATTGTTCTGGTTCGGGCGTAGCATCGTCACTATCATCCGATGTTGACGCTTAACCTCCTGATTATGGATCTACCTCAAAACCACTTGAATTATTGGACCTGATAGGAACTCACTCTACTTCAAGATCCACCTGTTTAATCAAAACCGATCCTGATTCGACCATTTATCCTACTTCATTCTGAATGTCTATCGAAGCAAACTCATTAAAGTAACGTCCCTACTGATGAGAAAACCTAGAGACATTGGAGAGGTACACCATAACCTATATCCTTTCACTCCAGTAGAATATCCTAGAAATATGCATCTTTTTGCCCTCGGTTCAAGCTCACTATCTCTCACCTGAGCATACGCAGGACAATCGAACACCCTCAAATATTCATAATCAGCTGACGATCCAGACCAAATCTCAAAAGAAGTTTTATAATAAATAGTCGTTGATGAAGACCGATTCACCAAGTAACACGTTGTATTGATAGCTTCAGCCGAAAAATCTATTCCCACACCGGAATACGAGAGCATACTTCGTGGCTTGTCAAAAAGCGTTCTGTTCATTATTTCTGCGACTCCATTCTGTTGTGGTGTTCTAGAACAAGTGCGATGGCGCACTACTCCCTCAGCTTCGCAGAACTCGTTGAACTCACGATTGCAATATTCTAACCCATTATCTGTCCTAAGACGTTTGCTTCTCAATCATCGTCTTCCATTTGAAAAAGGTTGAATATGCCTCATCTTTCGTTTTCAGAAATTAAACCCACACCATCCTTTAATAATCATAAATCAAACTCATGTAGTATCTGGCTCCGCTCTTTGATGGAATTATGTTTAGACCATAAATATCTGAGTGAATGTAGTCCACTATCCCTTTAGTCTTTCTTATAGCCGATTTGCTGAATTTTACTATAGTTTGTTTACCAAACACACAGTGCTCACAAAACCCCAATGATTTTGCTTTATACCTTTTCAGCAAATCTTTCTTTCCTAAAACAGCTAATCTTCTGTCACGCATGTGACCAAAACACCAATACCACAACTTATTTTGATCCTGCTTACTTTTTTTTATTACTCCCTGATGATGCTATTGCAGCATCGCCCATAACAACACTCCACTGGAGAATGTAAAGACCCTTCTGTAAACTGCCCTTCATGCATACCATTGAGCCTTTTGTCACTTTGATTCAGCCGTCTTCTGCACAGTACTTTTAACCCCGAGAGTCTAGATTCCCAAGAGAAATTAGGTCTCTCTCTAACCTAGGAACATGCCAACACGTCAAGATTCTAACAACCCCATCAAACATTCTGATTCTGACGTTACCGATTCCACCAACAATCAACGAATGATTGTTCCCTAAATAGACAGTTCCCTACGTTGATTTGTTAGTATCAAACCACAGCTTGAACTGACACATGTGATATGTAACGCCGGTATCGAGTACCTAAGAGTTTTTCTCACAGTCTGAACTCACAGATAATACATCTCCTCTACCACTATTTTCACTATCATCGGAATCGTTCACACCTTCAACAATGTTTGCTGCATTTTCCTTTTGATTTCCCTTCTTACCATTCAGTTTCGGACAGTCTCACCCATAATGACCCTTCTCACCGCATTCATAACAATTTGGGTGCTTTACCTTTGACTTGGACCTCCAGTTCTTCCTTCTTAAAGAACTCGCTTTGCTTCTAGATCTCCCCTAGTCATAAGACCTTCCCCTTCAGCTTGACTGTCTGGCTGCAACTATCTCATCTCCTTTGATTTTAGTACCCCTTTGACATCTGCTAGCGACAACTTATCCTTACCATATAATGGTATCTACGAAGTTTTCACATGGAGCTGGTAACGATCTCACTACAAAAAAATCTTGATCCTCATCCTCAATATTGATATTTATGTTCTCAAAGTCCATCATAATTGATTTAAATTATCTAAGTGCTCAGTTACGTACATACTTTCTTTCAATCTGAAATCGTACAAACGCTTCTTCAAGTATAATCGATTTACTATTGATTTCTTTGAGTAAAGATCTCCTAGCTTATTCCATGCGCAGGCAGCAGTCTTCTCACCACTAATCTCACGAAGCACATTATCTTTCACACTTATTAAAATCCAGCACAAAGCCCTTTCTTGAAGATCTTGCTTCTCCTCTTCTTTCATCTCTTCTAGTAACTTATTCTCCGCAGCCTTCCACAGCCCTTGCAGTACTAATGAAGATATCAGTTTAATCTTCCACAAAAGCTAGATCTCCAATCAAATTTTTTAATCATGTATTTTGTTGCTGTAGACGTCATTGTAAAACCCTAATTGCAAAAGACGTAATTTCACCACGTGGCTCTGATACCAATTTTATTATTAAATCACTATGCAATTTATCACAAAATGGCTCAAGCACAGATCATAAATGAAACAAATAACAGTAAATATAGAACATATGATTTACCGTGGTTCGGCAATTGTCTACGTCCACGGACGTCGCCAGAGAAAAATGTTTCACTATGATAGAAAAGGTTACAAATTTCAGATTATGTTTTGTGTAGCCTTAATAGTTAATTTATAGGGAATAAATAGACTTACTAGAAAATGGGCCTAATGGGCTCATATACACAGATCTAATAAGAAAACCATCTATTGCATTCACGTTCTTCAAATATCCTAACATGGGTTCTTCTTTGATTCACATGTGTTTTTAGATTTGCTCCACAACTATACTCTTCAGAATTGTGAAGTATCGACTTCTACCATTTCTTCGAATAAGGAGACAATTCAACAATGATTCCAGAAATATCTATTCTTACAGTCATGAGTTTATTAATTATGATCTGTATCTTATGTATTCAATGAAAAAATGGTTTTCCATCAAGAAATTTATAATCCAAATATTGAGAATATATTTTTAGCGCCAAAATCTCGTTGATGTATAACTCCAACATAATGTCTAAAAATGTTAAATAATCTTCTTCTTACTTGCGTCTTTTATCATTGATCTCCACGGTAAATTTATCTTTGTAAGATTTTTTCAATTTGGAATTAAAGAAGTAGTCTACTTCAATACAGTGAGGTGGATCGCCAATTGGTCTTACCAACGTGTAGTTTATTCCGTCAAGACTTTCAAAAACTAAAAAAATAATGATTCATGACTTTAATGGTGGTTATTGTTGTTTTCATGGCTATAGATAATATTTATATTTTATTTTTAGAAAATTAATAAACCAAATGACCGAAAATAATATGATTGAATTCTAGTCGAAAGTTTGTAGAAAATACTTTAGATATAATTTTTTTTAGTTTTTCAATATAAGCAACACGAAATCTGAAGTTTTTTTATGCATAAATGAGAAAATGATAGTTTTAAAGACTATAGAAAATTATTTGATGTTGCGACTTCGTCTCTGAGCTCATAAGTCTATTTATAGGATGGAAAAAAAACTCCACAAACCATGTGTTTAATCATCTCGCGACATGATAAATGGTTGTGGTGGCGAACAAACTTTGTGAATCTATAGATAGACCTTAGTCTCGTGACAAGCGCCACCACGATGAAGGTCCACACAATACGACCGTTGTAGAGAGAAGATGGTAGGATTGCGTTAAATAAAGTTTGTGTGTTTTTTTATATTTAGAGAGTTTAGGGAAAACAAATTTTATTGAAAGGGTTAATCTTTCATTTCATAATATAATATTTTAAATATTAAATAGCAAAATAACTTGACATAAATTGAAGAAAACGGTCTTCTATCTAACTTCTTCCAACTATTTTTTTTCTCAACTGATCAAATCTTTCAAAACTCTACTTGAAGTTGCTACTTTGCCTACATAATTACTCTGACATTTCTCTACTGTCAATTGTATAGTCACTCAATCATCCATCTCCAAATCTGACTTTTCTTTTAACGGAATTATCAAAGTTTATCTCCGCTACAAGAAACATAATATAATCCTCCACTTGCTGAATTAAGTGAACATTTTCTTATTTCTTGTCCTCACAATTTGTAGTAAAATAACCATAGTTATTGCAGTTGTAACATCTGAACTTTTTTATGTCAAAGGCAAAATTCTGTTTTTTTTCTCTTACCTTTGTTCTTAGTATTATTTTTGCCTCGACCCTTACCTTTGTTCCTAAAATTATTTTTGTCTTGACCCTTACCTCTATCTCGACCTCTTCCGTTTCTTTGGCTTCTTCCTTTGTTACTGGAACTGCTTTGATCACTGTTTTGCACAACTGTCTTTGCGTATAAGACGTTTTCAACACCTTTTTTATCCTTTAACTTTGTCATCTTATCTTTAAAGGCTTTTACAAAACCTATGATTTCTTCCAGAGACTTGGAGGAGATGCCACCAAACTCTTCAATAATCGGAACCACTGGCATGAACTTTAATGAAACCGATCTAAGCAATTTTTTGATCACTTAACTGTTGTCAACGTTTGCTCCAAGAGACCTTATCTTACCGAGTATCGTGCTCATCTTTTTGGTGTACTCATCATTGAATTCATTCTCAACCATATCCATATTGGTTAGTTCTCTCTTTAACGCCAGCGTTCTGACTTTAACAACACGATTGGTTCCAACAAGAGTCTATTTCAACACATCCCCCACTCCTTTTGCGGTGTCTTTATCCAAAATTTGATATAGTGTCTTTTCATTCAACCCTTGGTAGAGCACAACGAGTGCAAGTTGGTCTGTTTGTGTACCAACCGTTGACTCCACTGTTTTCTAAACTTCTTGAGTGCGCATGAGAATTTTCGTCTGCATAGCCCATACTTGGTAGCTCATATTAGACAACTTCAGGTATTGGAAGGATAAATATTTCTCCCTCGAAACTTTTGTATGCATGCTCCCACTTCCTCTCATCACACTGGCATAACTATTATCACGCCCTTGCATCTACGACATATACCAAATGTTGTAATTCAGTCTTTTTGCTTCTTCTAAACCTAGGATTGAATCATTCTGCTTTTTCTAAATGTAGGATTGCGTTAACCAACATTTGTGTGTTTTTTTTGTTTTTAGAGAACAGAAAAAACAAAGTAATTTGAAATGGTTAATGTTTCATTTCATTATAGAATATCTTAAATATTACCTAACAAAATATTTGAAAAATAAACCGAAAAAACGCTATTCTATTCAACTTCTTCAAAATGCTTTGTATCAATTTTTTCTCAACTAACAGTACCTTTTAAAGTGCTATTCGAAGTTGCTAGTTTGTCCGTCTTGACTATATAATTTAGTCCCACAAAGATATGTCTAAATGGTATCTTTGTCTAAACATGGTCGCCACGACGTTCTACATGGTTGTCGGACGTGTAAGCTTTGTGAACCTCTGAATTTTGGTTTCGTCACATAAGCAGCGATGATGGTCCAACGTACGACCGCTGCGGCGACGAGATGTCTTTTTATCGTGTTTCTTTTGGGTGGTTATCTTTTAAACTATCTGGTTTGCTTTTCTATCCTAAATTCATTCAAACGAATCCAGTCTCCTGATAAATTCCAATCGCTTATGTTTTAATATTACTACAAGCTTAAACCATTACAGAATCCAATCCACCCAGAACTAAGAACTTTATTAGGAAAATATAAGATTATTAGAAAACAAAGTAGTTTAAGTAGATGATATAAACTGATAAGAAGCGCAAGAAACCCCAATCCCAGGTAGCCAGCTATGATGAATTAGCTTTGCTTTAGCATTCACACCAGCAGCACCCATCACTACATGTAATGGATAGATATGATCCGGCGACTTATATACCATTTTCCCATTCGGTGCTTTGTCTAAGTAATTAATCACATCGTCATATTTTGCCTCAAGGAGACGATCTTTAAGCCAAGTATCGAATTCAATTGCCCCCGCAATATTTCCAACATCACTAAAGTTTTGCGTAGTGCTTCCCGAACCAATAATAAGCACACCTTCGTCTTTAAGAGGGGCCAATGCTCTGCCAAGATTATAATGATAAGTAGCGTCTTGGTGCGACTGGAGCGATAATTGGCAGACGGGGATATCCGATTCCGGGTACATTAACAAGAGTGGAACCCATGAACCGTGATCAAGACCGCGTTTTGTGTCCTGATCAACACGGTTGAACCCAGCGCCCATGAGCAATTCTTTTACTCTATTAGCCAACTCTGCTGTTCCTGGGGCTGGATACGTGAGGTTGTACACTGCTTCGGGTAAATTCACGTGAACGTAGTCATGGACTGTTTCGTGTCGGTCCACGACAAGAACGGTAGGGTATTTTGTGTCCCAATGACCAGAAATCATAAGGATTGATTTTGGTTTGTCTGTACAAATTTTCTGTTTCCATGATTTTAGAAATGGACTTAATTCGACTGAATCGTCTATCCAAAGAAACGGCGATCCGTGAGGAACGTAAAATGTTGAGGGCATCGTTACCATTTCTTCTCCAGCTAGTTGTTTTTCTTATTTGTTATGTTATGACTATTAATTATTGAGTTTTTTAGGCTCTATAATATATATATATATATATATGTTCTATCAGGGTGGGGTGTGTTTTAATATTATTTGTTAAAGTTCATTAGATAATCTTCGATCTAAGGTCCCTTACTGTAGGGTCTACATATGGTGGGAAACGGATCTACCTCCGATGTGATGTATTAGAATTTTTTAATTTAAGCTGGTCAGCGCTTTTAGAGATATTATTAAATTTATTTTCTTCGTATTCGGACTAATCTTCTATTCATGTATAAGATTAAATTTGATTCTTAGTTGAGGTTTATCAAGTAGTACTAAAATATTCAATGCCATGTAAAATGGCGTGACATTTAAGCTATATGATAGGCTGATTTTAATAATCAATTTATTATTATATGATTCCTTAAAATACTTAAATCGAATTATATTTTACTCGATACCGGATAGAAATCGTTTCATATAAATAGTATAAAAGGTGGAAAACTTTAAATTTTTGAAACGATTCGTTCATTTAGAATAACGTTTACACGTTTTTACACTGTTGTTTTTCCTTTCGTGTTTCCATACGGGTGCTATGATATTTTTTATCGATTTTCCAAACACCGGATGGAATGGCTCTTATTGTTTTTTTGTTTATAATTAAATAATTCAAATAACTAAATCTTTTGTTTATAGACTCTACAATATGAAGTCTAATGTTTTAAAGTTCGACATATTTTATTTCTACATGAATTACCATCTTTTTCATGGTGCCCAAATTCTATACTCATAGGTCTAGTTCAATTAATTTTTAATTAACTCGATTACTTTCAATTTGGACTACCTTAAGACAATGATCGAGTATATTTATTTAGTATGTCGGTGCATAAATATATTAAATAAATATATTATAATAATATCCCACTTGGACTCCACATATTACTCGAGAATACATATTCAACTCTAATTGGATCATTATATCCATTTTCAGTTGAGAAATCGTATAACCTCGTGCATAACTGATATCTATAGTTAACTAGTTGTGTTGGCAAAGTCAAACACTAGGTAAATGTGGGTTATGTAACACCGAGAATATTATGAGAACGGTTTTATGATCGTCGATTCTCTCATCTCTTATAATTCAATTTTAGGAAGACCTGTTCTACCCCGCATTGATTTGTATAACACCGAGGAAATGACTTGTTCTACCTCGCATTGGTTGAAGTATTATATTGGAAACCTATTAAAGATAGTCAAAGATTATCAGAGAGCTGCAAGGAGTTATCATGCGATCTCTTTAAGTCTTGCAAAGCTGGCTCAATAACAATAGAAAATCCATGAGGAGGTCGATCAACTTGCAAATAAATTTGACGACCCAAGAGAAATGGTTCAATGTGACAATCCTTCAGGTGAAATGGTTGAAGAAACAATAGAAAGTGGGTAAGTCGTTATTCTCGGGACTCAACTAGATCTCAGTTTCAAGCGTAGATTTGTATAATTATTAAGCACGAATTCAGATATTTTCACGTGCAATATTGATAATGTCTTCGGGTTTAGCTAAACCTATCCTCTATCACGAGCTATTAATATATAAGTGGTTCAGGCTGGTTCGAAAAAATGAAAGGTTTTTTCTTTTGAGAAGTTTGAGGCCATCATTAAAGACGTAGACAAGTTGCTCCAACTTGGCCGTATTAAAGAAGTGAGATATCCAATTTGGGCTGACAATCACGTATTGGTTACGAAAAAAATGGACAATGAAGGATGTGCGTTGAGGTTATGTATCTCAATTAAGCGTATCTGAAGGACGGACTCCCGCTGCCTCATATAGTTTAATTGGCAGACGCTACTTCGGGAAATGAATTCCTATGATTCATGGAAAAATATGTGGAATATAACTGGATTTAAATGCATCCACATGATGAAGAACACGCCGGTTATCAGGGTCAACCTACCCTGAAAAATTTAGGGTTGACGTACCAAAGGCTTGATAATTAAATATTTGAGAAATTATGAAAAATTTGGAGGCGTACATCGAAAATATAATCATGAAAAATAATAACAGTGATCGCTAGCTTGGGGTCCTATCCGAAATATTTGAGACCTTACAAAATTTTAACCTCAAACTGACCCATTGAAATTATTCTTCGGAGTCTAGAGTGGCAAATTCATAGGGTACATCATCAACAAGAATGGAATTTAAACCGACCCCTGGTGTGGTTAATTTTTGTCTGAGGGTAATTTTGTAATTTGTTTAGAGTTTGTGAAGGTTGGTATATGTTTAATGTTTTGAGTAGAAAGTAGAGGGAGAATTAAGCATCCTGGTTGTATTTAATATTCATTACCCATATTTAATGCAGGTGGTTGGGTATATATACCCTTATATTTGGGTTTTTATGGGTTTTCGGGTCATGTTTAATGGACCCGGGTCATGTCAAAGACCCATGAGCTCTTAGTAGAAGAGCAAGCAGCTTAGTCAAGAAGTGTTTAGGTTTTTAAGTACTTTAGTCATAGTTCGAACAGTCCAATGAGCTAGGTGTTCGAACTGTCCTGTCCGGTCCAGTGATCTTAGTCCGAACTGTCCCTGTCCGGAGAGGTAGCAACATTCAGACTCATCAACCCCTACCAACTAAAGGCACTTTTAATATGGAACCACCACGAAATATCAAAGAAGTCAAAAGTATGACGGGTTATCTAGTAGCGTTATCACAGTTTATCTCTAAAACTTCTTATAAGAGCCACCACTTCGTCGAAGTCCGTAAAAAAGCCAAGAAATCGAGTTGGAATAAAAAATATGACGAGATCTTTTCCCACTTTGGTAAAATATCTTACCTCCCCTAAAATTCTTTCAGTTCCAATACAAAGTGAATCACTATATTTATATTTATATGTCTCTCAATGCGCCATGAGTTCTATCTTGGATGAATTTTATGTAAGTTAAAATTCGTATGCACCATATTATATTAACTATTTAGAAAAATTATAAGTATTATCTGTTGGAATATTTTTATGGACCAACAATAATTTGGACCAACATGCTAAATAAACATTTTCGGTCATTGTCTTAAGAAATTCCAAATTAAAAGCTAAAAACCAAATGAAAACCATTATTTTGTCTTACAAAATACTCCCAAAACTTTATATTTTGCTTAAGTTTTTTTATTTTAGAATCCATTTGTTACTTTTTTTTATTACTTTTATTGGACTTATATTGACTATAGTCCGATAAAACATGTGACAGTCCAATTCAATGGATAAATTTCCACAATCTCCCACTTGGATCATCATATGCTACTATAGGATGTATCCACTTAAGGAACATTCTTAATTTATATCATAATATATATAAACTTAACAGTCCCTTAAGTAACAATTAACGACACGTGACTAATGTCATCGTCAATGTATTAAAAACTGTAAATGGAAGCATCAATTATCACGATATCGTAACAATCAATTACACGGATCTATTATAGTGCATACCATTAGAATAATATAAAATATAATCATACATATTTATTTTTTACTAGTCTTACTTAATTGGAGGTCTACTTATAACAGAGTATGAGTAATCAAATATAGGAGCACACTAGATACTTATATATAATTATATTTATATTCATGAACTTAAGTGCGCGATTATCATAATACAAACACATCTAATAGCTTGATAAAAAAATCCCATTAAAACTAACAATCCTCCAAATACACAACACTCATATTAATGGGGTAGTCTATAAAATCCTTAGGCATTGATGCATTCTTAAGAGGATTCTCTAACATCTACTTTGTCTTTATGTTCTCTGTATTTATTTGACCATTATGAACTTTATTTTTAACACACATTCACTTGATATATACATGTTTTGGCTTAACCAAGCTCTTGTTACTATTTGAACATTGAACTGTCAAATTTGCATCTCAATATAATCTAATGGGTGTTAGCTTAAAACGTTTATATATTATTACAAATCCTATTAAATAGAATATAATACTTGAGGTTGAATGATGAAAATCCTGACATCCAAAAAATCTAAGTTGAAATATCATATGACCTCCAAATTACCCGATTTCATATATGTGAATCTATTATGTTCTTTGTTGCTGCAAATACCTGAGGGAAATATATGGTGGTGCACAAACTAGACCGTGCATAAGACTTCCAACAACCGTAGCATATGGATCTTTCATCATTTTTTCAATCTCAAGTTTGTCTTTGGGTATTGGTTAAGGCTAAATTTTTCACATTTTGATATAAGGGTTTACTTACCTTTATTGGTATTCATCCCCTAAAGTTGGAACATATTCTCAAGATATGCTTATTATGATAAACGCAAATCGACACCGGATTGATTCCTATGAATTTGAATTTCTAACACAAAATAAACATCACAAAGATCTTTTGTATAGAGTTTGTCCGAAAAACATTTCTTAGACATATGTGAAAATTCTTTATTATTTGTGGCCAATAATATATCTTCAACATACATCACTAGAAATATGAATTTACTCCCACCAAACTTTTGATATAACAATCCTCCACTAAATTTATCTCGAAACCAAATGAGACTATAAATTAAAAAAATAGTTTTCATATTGTTGACTATGGATCACCGGAGACAATATTTTTAGGTTGCACCATATAGATTGTTTCTTCAATGTATTTATTAAGAAAAGCGGTATTTACATCCATTTTATGGACTTTGAGGTCGAAATATGAACTATTTCCATGATTGTGCAAAAGAATCCTTCAATGAAACCCAGGAGAAAGTTTATTGAAATTTAATCCATTCACGCTGAGTAAAACCTATGGCTACAAGTCGTGTTTTATGCCTCTCAATATTTTCCTTCAAGTAATTGAAGAATCTCCGATACCGCATTATCTTGAATGGATTTAAACTCTTTGTCCATTACTTTAATCTACATTTGAGAATTATAAATTTCATGGATTTATTGACGCCTAAAGCATCATTTTTTGTTGCACTACAAATTCCTCTTGTTCTTGAAGATACACTATATAGTCTGAAGATTTAAAGCTCTTCATTTCTCTAATATGTATCTGGAAAGTCATAATTTCTTTAGTTTTTGCTAGAACTTCTTAAGGAGGTATAGTTGGATTTTCTTAAACAACTTCATTGTTTTCAATTGGAACAAAATTCATTTTTTTCAATTGGAATAAAATTCATTTTGTTCAATATGGAATATATCCATAGGTGGAAGATTAACACAATCTTGAGTAAATTAATATTCAATTAGAACCAAATCATCTCATACATGAGAAACGATCCACCCATAACCTTCTTTTGGGCTGATATTTTGGCTTTTTTATCGCTCTATCTATTACGTATAATCCACCAACAACATACTTTAGGGCCGATATATTAGCTTGATAATTTATTTATCTTTGTTAGAACGGTTATGAATCTCTACATGTTCTTCCTCAAAATGAAAATTTATACTTAAATTCTTCCTCCCAAACTTAACATCCTGAAAGAATATCGTTGTACCTGTCTCAAATATATTCTTAGTAGAAGGATCATAGAACTTAAAACCCCTACTATGTTCGGGATATGCGATGAAATAAGTACTAACCATTTTGGGATCCAGTTTTTTTTTCATCTGGCCTATAACGCTTTGCTTCAGCTGGACATGCCCAAACATGTAAATACTTCAGATTAGGTTTTCTCCCAGTCTAAAGTTCATATAATATCTTAGTAGTTTCTTTTGTAAAAACTTTATTAAGTCGATAGGTCGCACATATTATTACTTTTTCCAAAAGTGATATTGGTAATGTTAAATACTAATCATACTTTTTACCATAACCTCCAATATACGGTTTCATCTATCATATACTTCATTCATGATGGGAAAACCCCGCGTCACATATTGAAGAATTATCCTACACTCCTCTAGGAACTTTGCAAATGGCCAATGACGTTGTTCAAGTGAATCGTCGTATCTACCATAATATTCACCACCAAAGTCCAATCTTATGAATTTAATGTGTTTACCAAGCTGTTTTTCAAACTTGGTCTTAAATATTTTGAACTTGACAATGGCTTTTAACTTTTCGTGAATAAGACATAAATACTCGTGATGCAAAAAATCATTAATGAATGATATAAAATGAAGTTATCTGTTACATCATGTTGTAGGAATGATCCACAAATGTTTGTATGTATCAAGTGCAAGACCGATTCCACTTTGTATACGTCTAATCTTTTCATTTTCTTTCTCAAAGCGCACCGGTTTATTACAATGAAAATAACTCGTTTTACCGGACCAACCCTTATGCAACTTTTAGCCCAAACCGGATACATGTGCATCTGAATCTTCCTGTTTTTTAATTCCCTTACTCTTTTGAGCTTTCACAATCATCACCTCTGGATGTTCTTGCTTAAAAGTTTCCTCATCTTGAGACTCCAGAGAAATGTGCTCATTAAGAGTAATGCGCTGACAGTTATAAAATGTTTTGAAGTTCTTATACTAATGTCTTAATGTTTTGAAGTTTTTATAAGTTTGATATTTCCAAGATGTGCTCACGAACAATTATTTTGCCACGATACTTCATTAAGGCTAGCTGAATAAGAAACTTCTTGATATCCACTTTATGGTTCTTGGAAAAGTATTTATCTACCTCTTTTCGAGAAATAATTTCGCATTGATGATTTCATGTAGATCTGCACCATAGAATGCTAATTGAATTGTTTGCTATACGACTCTCAAACTTATCTTGTTGTATTTTTTTCTACTCTCTAACTCTTTCTTCTTTGTAGGAGAACTCACATCAGTTAGAGGTTCATAGACCCTTAATACTAAGTTGTAATCATGACACATCAAGTCTAAGTAACACATGTTCTTTGCATAACTGAAAGTTGATCCCATCAAAAATGGGTTCCTTCAGTCTATCGGATTGAAAATATACAAATTTACTAACATAGTAAATAATATAAAGCCAAAACACTAAAATTAAACAAGAAAGAATTAAAAAAAAAGAAAACAATAAAACTTTTTCCGACTTAAATAAAATCAATAGTGTGGGACGTAAAAATATATTTTAATATGTTTTCAGCTAATATAAAAATTATTTAATTAAATGGATGTTTTTCTATTTAGTTTTTGAAAAACAGGTCGGTTTAAGCTAGAGTAGATTTAGATAAGATAATCACGTAGGAAAGGTAGAAAAAGGTAGTTACGCAGGAAAGGGAATAAGATGCTTGCACATCACTAGGGTTAGATTAAAAACGAGCTGAACCAAGTACTTGATAATTCGAGTTCTTTTTATAAGAAAAAAATAGGTATTTGAACTTAGACTTGAATTTGAACTTTATTTGATTTGGGGGACCAGATGATTTATCAAGCACTTAGATCGAGCTAGAACACTACCAGTGAATTCAAAATTGTTGTGTGGGAATTTGAACACTTCTATATTAAATAAAATCTGCAGATTTATCATATTTTACTTGTATTCTAATCGCGCCTACACTAACTTGAACGAAAATGTAAATTCTGAGAGGTTGCTCCTTTATGTCATGCGGAGAATATTCGAGTTTCAGTTAATAAGAAGTTTGATACTGATAGAGCTCGAGCTTGACAATTACTGAACGGTGGTGGCGGGGGTTTATTCGAGCTCGACAATTAAACTATTTGTTGGTAGCCGACTAGTTAAGGTTTAAAATCTCTAATTTTGTGCAATAATTGGAAGCAAAACGTACATGATTTATTAATGGCCAATTGGAGGGATCGATAAAAGAATGGAATAGAAAAAAAAACCACAACAGTTTTTGAAGGTTTTTTTTAAAAAAATGATGATAGTAGAAAACCGAATCAGTAGTATAAGAGTTTGTAGATTGAAAAAAAAATGGAAAGAGAACAAACGGAGGTAAGTGATGTTAGAGGTCATTTGATTAAAGATGAAAATAGAAATTAAGGTTGAGGGATTATGAACGAAATAAATTTATGTAGAGTATGTTGTCACGTGTCAATTTAACAGTAATCAATCGTTGTGGAAGACTATCTTTGTCCAAACTGAAGGCATTAAATAGTACATCGTCCCTCGACTATCACGTTTGGTGACCAATAGTCCATTGACTTTCAAATGTCCGTTGACAGTCCCTGGACTAACGCGTTTGGATTAAGTTAGTCCACCAGATCCTCTGATCCATGAGAGGCTGCCACATGTCACCATAGTCTCCAGATTTTTGTATCACCACTAGTCCTTTGAGTTTAGTTATCTGTAATATTCTACATTTTGGGTTTGACCTAAACTCAATGGACTAGTAGTGGTGATACAACAATCTGGGGACTATGGTGACAGGTGGCAGCCTTTCATGGATCAAAGAATCTGGTGGACTAACTTTATCCAAACGCGATAGTCAAGGGATGATCTACTGTTCAAAGCCCCAAACTGGATATTCAAATGATTTTCACCAGAGATTTTTAGTCGAGAGACTATGTGTCACTAAAGTCGATAGTCGAGAGACTATGTCCTATTTAAAGCCTTTATAGTTGTGGCGCCCCCTTATATGAGCATGAAGAAAACATGCACTTTTAAGAATATATTGTTTTCAGGATCCGGAAGTAATGACATGCAATCGTTTCAAAATTGTCCCTTCAGATATACGAGGTGATGTCATGTATTACCAAATATTGTTTATTTTAGGTTTGGAGTTGGAATATCGTTCATATTTCTTCAAATACGTGATCTTTAAAAAGGATATTCCATGTTATGGTAAAAACAACACAATACTTTGTTTTAGTACGAACTACAATTGTTCAGATTGAGTTGCACACGGAAAATTCATATGTTCATACTTTGAAAATGTAAAGTGGACTATTCATGCCATCTAAGTGATCTCTGTATGTGCGAGCCTTCAATAAAAAATATTTGGGTACTCATGCCAAATACCAATGGTTTTGTTTGTAGGCTGGGCCACGCGAAGGTTATACACACATTCATATTGGAGTATGAAACCTATTAATCTTGTTATTATTTTTCTCATACACTACATAATCATGCACAACTAGATTTAAGCGTGTATTGGTTACAATAAAGCATGTCATGGGACCCTATACCGACCAACAGGAAGGTTTCAACAGTTTTCATAATGGGGTAACTAGGATTAACTTTTGTTTGTCTAGTAATTTCATTATTCATTGATATAAACTTATGTTCTAGTGATCTTATTTAGGTGAGATATTCAAAATCAATTAGGCTGAATGAAAATATGATATGATTAACCATTGGGAATTGTAATGATATTTATAATGCTATCGAAATGGATGAAGTTTGATATCTTATTCTCATAGTTAAATGGAGGATACGAGGACTATAATATTTGTATATTGTCCAATTTTATAATTCAGATACTAGTATATCATAACATATTTTCTAAATGAGATAATTAAGATAATTTTAGATTTAACTACCACAAACCATATGTTTATTGCACTATTGTATATTTATGTTAGTTTTTTAAATATGAAAAGTGAAGTAAATTAAAAGTGTTAAGTTTAGACTTCATTATAAATAAGGGTAATGATAAAATTTATGAGAAACATAATTATAATTCTGGAGTATGATTGTTTAGTGTGCAATGTAGTGATCTGGTTTGTTAAATTATAGTTTTCTTCTTATACAAATACATTTAGAGGTCCAACGCAATCAAAGATATACAATCCTAGCAATGGGAAACTAAATTCTATTACAAAAATAATAATCTCGATTTACCATACATTCTATTCTATAACAGTTTAGTGTAGGATCACACTACGAAATTTGGATTACAGATAATATATTTATTTTAAAAATATTAAATTTGGGGGAAATAATTAGTAAACAACTTTTATTTTAGGGGACTAATCACACACATACAAAATACAATCTTTCATTCTAAGTCATCCTCTAATCATAAAACCCAGACTTAAGAATAAATAATTGTAGTTGTTTATGAAAAACAAACTCAACATCCTCAAATTGTAAAAATTAAATTTATTTTATTATTTTACAAAGATCCACAAAAGAAGAGGAATGAAGCACTATGATTTAAATTCATGCTAAGTATTTTTACAAAGTGTTCTTAAAAAAATGTTAAGATATTTATGATGCAACCTAATAAATTTGTTTTAGCTTCTATAACAATGTAATTGAGCTATATACAAATATTCAGATGTTGGTGATGTAAAAGAATAATTTAGTTTTAGCTTCCGTAGCATCACTTAGAATTTCAAGTCTGAATGAGTATTATTATAACAAGAGTAAATTGATGTAAGAAAATTTAGGTTAAGTTCTAATCTGTTGATAATGGGTTAATTCGTAACCCAAGCGAACCCTAACTTATAAAGGGTAAAGTTAAGTAAATAAATTCTTAAAAGTGTTTTTTTACAATAAGATCTAGTACAACTATGAATTCATAAGCATTTATTACGTAATGTATTCCACTATAAATAAAAAGTCCAACCAAGAATCTCGAGATCCCAATCTAATTATTTGACATCGGGCGAACAATTTCAATTCCCTTTATTGGAATCATTTGTTGGAATTCACTAGTACCAGACAGTTGTTTCAAAAATCAATCAAAAGAATAATTTTTTACCATGTTCTAAACCTCATGATACTGCCCCTGGTGCGGAAACAGACCAAGTTGCTACAATGATACCGCAAATGGATAATCTACAATAAACGTATACAAACAAATCTTGAATATCAAATAAAAGGTGGTTATTTAAAACAACCTAGTGATCGTCGATTATGTTGTTAGGAAGATAATACGACGAGGTCATTTCTCATTAATTTGTTGTCCCTGTCGTTTGGGTAACTATAACTAAGGCAATGATTCTTCAGCTGACTCAGTCCGATGATATTGTTCACTAACCAATCACTCACCAGAAAAAAAAATACAATATCTCTCTAAAGATGAGGCTTTTTTATATACACACTTCAAATGTTGATATATAAAATTATCAATTGGCATAAAAAATATAATATCTCTCTAAAGATGAGGCTTTTTTATATACACACTTCAAATGTTGATATATAAAATTATCAATTGGCATAAAAAATATAATATCTCTCTAAAGATGAGGCTTTGGATATCTTTTATTCACCATTGAATTGACGATATTTTCCCCCAATCGATGCCAACAACGGACCGGCAAAAGGTCAACAAGATTATCCAACACCACCAACAAACAATCTTTTCCACTTACGGGCATCTTATTTGGGCCCGCAATAATAGTCTGCACAAAATAATAAGAATATTCAGGCATCTCTCTAACATGATAAATTTTGGTATGAGGTCAAACCCAGAAATTAGATACGTACATGATAAATAAATAAGATGGGAAAAGTGAGCAAAAACATCATATAAAATAATTTCAAAATGAGATGTTGGGGTTTGGTGACGACGACAAACTCTTTTGTTGAGATTTCTCGAGGATACAATGAGGCAGCGTCCTACCATGGTTTAAGCAATTTCTTATGAACTTAAGTCATATGTTTGGGTCTTTATGGATTGTATTAGGAGACTAGTTTATAAGGATTAAGATAATTCAGGAACATGGAAATTTTATCATCTACTGTAAGCAAGAGGTTAACGAGATCTTGCACGACTATACTCAGAGGTTTACTTAAAAAAATAATAGCATGGAAACTTCGATGATCTGGTAACGTGTATCACGTACCATTAAGGTTTCATTTTTAGTCAATTAACCGCATACATCATAAATTCAAGGTTTTAAATTCCAAAAAACATTTAGTCCAGGAAGAGAAACAAGTAAACTGGAAGAAACCATGCTATGAAGGGCGTCGAGAAGGCTAAAATCATATCTGAAATATGACCCAACCAACATGCATCCCAAACACCTTACCGTATCTATAATCCAATAAGTTAAAAATGCTGTTAACAAAAACATGAATTCTCGAATTGAGAATAAAAGACCTTTGAGAATAAAGAGTTTTAACAATACATGGATTTGAACACATAGTACACTTACCTCAATGAAGGTGATCCATGAATGAGCCAAAATTTTACCTTGATTCCTAAAACCTTTATAAGTATTACAAGTACTTTAGTTCAAAAAACTTGATAAGTACGTAATATTTGAGGAATTCTAATAAGTTTTACAACTACCGTAACAGTGTTGGTCACCGTAATCGATAATTTACAATTTTCAAAGATGACATTCAACACCCTAATTAAGATGTTAAGCTTCTCAAACTCGTTAAGGGACCACTACTTCTAAACAAAATTTAACGACTCAATCGTCGACACAAATAGGCAAGCTCCCATAAGTAGCATCAAAATATGCACGTATTAGGCAAAATAACTGGAAGGAAGACCGTCGTAGATATCATTACTTCTTCTAGAAAACAATATATTGATGGCCTTGAGGTCCAAAAGATATGCTAGACTTTGGTTCATATTTACATAAGTCATTTCCCTCCTATCACTTTTAAAGATAATTACAATAGAGGGTTAGTGGGAACTCGTGGGGATGGAGTAATTATAATCACAGAAATTGAAAGTGCCAAAGTCATAAGAATTATATTTGACACGGTTTTACGAATATTCTTTTTAAAACGATTTATGATCATATATCAAGCATAATACCTCTACCGTTCTCTTGAAGATTCATGTTGGGTTCCCATAGATCTAAAACTCTAGTGTTTGGCAAACTAAGACAAGATGTCCTCTTCGGACACGGAGATGTAAATAGAGAATACAATATATTTTCATAATACTAGACAAACCTTTATCATACACCGCTATTTTTGGGGTACACTGCCTAAATCAAATGCATAACATATGTTTCCAACGAAGAATCGACTTAAATCATGATAGTTAGCGTGTATCATTAGAGTGTTATGGTGTCTCCCTTACTCGTTAGAAATAAACGAATCGTTCCCCACCATATTTTTAAACGATGTAGACAATCTGAGGGACACATCCCAAATATTAGAATATAGAAACGTCGCAAAAAAAATAATACTTAGAATGGGGCGTATAGTCTGTATTTGGCAAGACCTACAAAGGGTTCTAGAAACTATAAATTTAATTTGTATCAGATTAGTATAGGAAAAGAGCGCATTAGTAAAGAAAAAAATCCATAGCATCATCAAAACATAAAAAAGTGACAGAAGATATTAGTATCAACAAATAAGTGTTTTTTAACAATCAACATCATAAGTAAGTAAATTGTAACATGATGAAGGAAATGAGAGAATAAGAAAAAATAGAGGGTTCGAGAAAGATGTGATGTATTGCTAAAATGGTCATAGCAATAAAGGATAAAATAGAAATTTATGTAATAGATTGTTGAAACATGTTATAAGATACATGTGTCATCCATTTTAAATAATTAGGAATAAAGTGCATATAAGTAGAGAATCCAGTTAGTATGAAAAAGGGTTGATTCATTTTGTTAATAAAATTACACTTTAATTTTATTCTTGATCATTGACTAGTTCTTACTCTTTGGTAAAATTCTAAGAGAGAATTACCCTCATCTTATTGGGTGACATCTGTGGGAAACATCTTTAAGGAGTTCATTGAACAACCAAATAGTAACAACTAGGTGAGTGGTAGATGAAGGTTTGTTTTAAACTTACCTTCAGTTGTCTTTGACATTGATCTTTTGGTTTATTGCTTCATTTGATTACATAAACAAAAATGTATAAGGAGTTTTAATTGATGTTGGAAGAAGATATGAAGATTTGTTATCTCGATCAACAACGACACTGAAATCACAATAAGAAGCCATAGTGGATGTAAGACATGGTCAAAAAATATTTTGACGAATTCTCAAGACGATAAAATTCTTAAAAGATAGAAAAAGATAGACAACAAGAGTTATGCACTATTTTTGGAGGTGATACATTGTTGGGATCAAATAGTTTTTCAAAAAAAATACATAAAAGATTTAGAATTCATCTAATTGATGAATCATCTTTCCATTTGCATAGAAATTTTGCTTTAACTTTTTTATTTACCAATGACAATTTTAAAATATTAGTGACACCTCACGAACACATTTTATGGTTAACCCATGTGATTATTGGATTTATTTTGAGAAATGTCATAATTGACACTGAAAGTTCATGTAATGTTTTATACAAGTCAGGATATGATCAAATGATAAGTATTACACCTTTTAAGAAAATATAAAAAACTAATAAGTTTTGTTGGAGGGTCAAATGATTTGTTGGGGATATTGATTTAATTATATCTTTCGGGAAAAGAGAGAACCCATAATACCATTATAATATTAGTCATGATATCTAATGCTACAAGCTCTTACAATGCAATTTTATGACGATCATGGCTAAATAAAATGGAAGGAATAACATCATTTTTTTAATAAATGTGTCAAGTATATAATTAATGGGTCAGTTGGAGTTATGAGATGGAGTTAAAAGACGGCTTGACATTGAAGTTCTTTGTCAATAGCTCGTGAAAATATAGTGTTACAACAGTCACATGAGACTTTAGGAGATGTGTTGGCAGGAAAATCTTACAAATTCTTAGTAATAGTAAACGATGATGAGATTGATAATCCACGTGAGGAGAATGAAACTAAAGTTTTGGAAGAATAATAGAAAATTGTTTATTAGCTATTGGAAAAATAATGAAGATTAAAGGGGGTAGCTTGAAGAATAGTATACAAATAAATTAGTGGATTGTTTAAAATTAAAATAAAATAAAATTAGAGCTTAGTTTAGTTGTATCTGCACGGAAAATGGGACTATATTTTCAAGCTCGTATAATTATTGTTCAAACATATCTCTCGTTGAAAATCGTGCTTTGAAAGACAGATGTTCCTGGGAGGTTAACAAGGTGGTTAACGCTTGTGGCCATTGCAAATTTGTTAACGCTTGCGGCCAGTGCATGGTTGAAAATTTTGATCATTATGAGCACTTTTCCAACACAATTCATGTTCATAATGAATTAATGGGTTCAAATCTTTCTACATACCCATTTGATAGGCAAGGGATTGATTTGGTATAATCATTTCAAATTAAATTAGAGAAGGTGATTCTCAATTATGGTTGTTGATTATTTGACTAAATGGGTCGAGGCGAAAGAATTTGTAAATACAATATCTCAAAAAAAATTGTGAATTCTACAGTCCAACATATTGAGTTGTTATGGAATTATGAAGGTGTTAATGAATGATAATGGCCCTCGGTTTAAAAATGATATGGTGACAATTTTTTATTAGAAATATGGGATAAAGTAACATTTTGTTACTCCATATTATCCACAGTTTAAGGAGCAAGAAGATGTTACAAATATAAAAAAATTGTATGGAAAAAAAAAGAAAGCTAGAACTGAACACAAAATGACCAGATTTCCTTAACGAAGATTTTGGGGCATATAAAGCAACTCTTAAAGATGCAACAAACGAAACATCATTTGCTAATCATCGGATTCAATATTATGTATCATAAGATAATCACAGGATAAAAACATATATATGTTGTTTTAATAAAAGAACAATGAGATCAATCCGAGGTTAAATAATAGCATTATAGGAGTCTAATAAAAGAACGATGAGATCAAGAATTACATTTGGTATTAAGTATTTCAAAAGACAATGGATAAAAGCGTCCTGAAGTTAGCTCCAAATTGGGATGATCATTTTAATGTAATATCTAAATGAAAAAAATGAGCTTACAAACGGATAGATATCGAACGACATGCATTATATGCTTAAAAGATTCAACATTTTGTATAAAACCAAAAATGTAACTGGCTAATGGGTATTTTAATAAGACGGCCATTTTTCAATAATTTTTTTTTCTAAAGGTTTGTTTAAAGTTTCATCCTACCCTTATAAACTATATAAGGGTGAGAATTTAGTTATAAATCATAGTGATTATAATTTCCAATCGAAGTTAATTATAATTTGGAACTTTTAACTAATGGATAAAATATTTTTGAATGAAACTTTTAATCGCCGATTATTAATGTTTTTTTTAAGAAGACTCTAAATGACAGCTACGTATAAGAATTTTTTCACCCGACAATAACCGATGTTTATTTTTGTTAATATTTTTAAAATGTTTTAAAATGATAGGTTTTAGAAAAAAAAATGACATGAGTTCCAAAATTAACTAATAAACGAATATGACTACAAGCTAAACCGAGCTGAAAAATATAAAAAGTTATACACCCAATTGAAATAAATATAGCTCTAGGCTTTGAGTAATTGAAAAACGTAATAGGCCATGCTAATGCTAAAAAGCAAACTATTGTTAAAGTATAAAACATTGGCTAAAAACCCTGTCAAGTCACTAGTGTTTGACACATGTTGCATTTGTGCCACTAAGCTTCATTCGTCCCCAAAACGAGTCACTGGTGTTTCAAATCCTTGTATTCTTACCACTGGTGCGTGCAAATTAACAAGAGACTGACACGTGGCACCCCAATGTCTCCAGATTTGTTGCATATACGGTCACCTCTTTCTTCCTTCCAAAAACACCCTTCTTTACTACTTTACCTTATTTAATTTAAATTTTTACTTTTTGCTATATCTTTTAACTTAAAATTGATTTATCTTATATACTTTTTACCATATTTATTTACTTCACTCTTAATCTAACTGGACGCGTTTTATATTTAAACCCACTTAAATATTTTACCCTTACCCTATTTGATTTTACCCTAATAATTCACCGATCCAAGTGGCTAGTTCTTCTGGTGCATTGCAAACCCAGATATCATCGCGTTCCAAGTGGCCAACCTTTTATTTTGCATCCGATTAAACATTTGTTTTGCTATTTCAATGTTTTCCGCATTTAGCGTACATGGCAACGAGACTGGTTGAGAGGGAGGTGCCTAAATTTTTACAAAATTTCTTATCTACATAAGCATGAATCCATTTTCCAATATCAAGTGCACCTAAGTTAGCACAAGCTGGAAGAATCCCTAAAAGAGTAACATCATTAGAGTCCACATTTGATCTCAAGGCATCTTTATATTGGTTTATATTAGTATATCCCCCAATCATTGCATTCCATAAAATTACATCCATTTCGTATAAATCGTCGAACAAATATCGTGTTTTGTCTAAATCACCACATTTTGAGTACATATCGATAAGCCCATCAATAATCTGAAGATTGTAACTGAGTTTGTGATCATCAATCCAACGGTGCACCCAGTTTCCCAACTCTAGCGATTTTGAGTGAGCACAAGCAGACAGGACCGTAAGAAGTGTACTCTCGTTCAACTCAACATTAGCATCGCACATCTCCTTAAAAATACTCAATTCTTCTTCAAATTTCTGACACTGAGAATAGACCGTGATCATAGCGTTCTAGGAAACAACATCTCTCTGAGGCATATCATCGAACAGTTTCTGAGCGTTATCCATACGATCCTTAGACGCATAACCAGTGATCAATGCAGTAAACGAAACAACATCTCGATGCCAACTTTTGTCGAAAACCAACCTCTCTTTGTCTAACTCGTCGAGTTGTGCGTACGTATTAATAAGAGAAGTATGCACAAAAATTAGAGTCGAGCTCAAGCTTGAAAACATGTGCGTGGATCTGTTTCCCTTTTTTTTATTATCTCCAGTCTTCGAACAAGACTTCAAAATGAAGGGGAAAGTATATGAATTTGGAATAAACCCAGGATTTAGGACTGTCCACTGAATCTTATGCCAGGTTTGTAGAAGTAGGCGAATCGATTTAGTAGAATAGCAGAAGGTGGCTATGGTGAAGAAGAGAATTAGAGTTTTAGAGAAATCACGAAGATGGCTATGGTGAAGAAGGGAATTATGGTTTTAGAGAAGTCACGAAGATGGCTATGGTGAATGGGGGAAGTTAGGGTTTGAAACAAGAGAGGAAAAAGTAGTTATATGGAGACGAAATGGTTAAATAGTTAGGTTAACAGTGGGTAAGTAAATAAATATGGTAAAAAGTAATAGGGTAAATTGATTTTAAGTTAAAATGTAGAGGAAAAAGTAAAAAATTAAATTAAATAAGGTAAAGTAGTAAATAAGGGTGTTTTTGGAAGGAAAAAAAGAGTGACCGTATATGCAACAAACCTGAGTACATTGGAGTGCCATGTGTCAGTCTCTTGTTAATTTGCACGCGCCAGTGGCAAGAATGCAATGATTTGAAACACCAGTGACTCGTTTTGGAGACGAAGGAAGCTTAATGGCACGAATGCAACATGTGTCAAACACAGATGACTTGACAGGGTTTTTAGCCGTAAAACATTATATCAATGTAAAATACCCTACTACTTTTCAAAAGAGATAACAAATAGTAAACAAAGTCGTTTTAACAGGTAGTTATCAAACTAATATTCAAATATAATTTAAAAGGAAGAAATAACACTAAAAAAATTTATGAATTAAGAATTAAATAAATACTCTACAAATATATGTTTTCATATACATTTGGCAACCATGTTAAAAATCAATGTTTAATTAAGAATTCTATCGATACAAATATCATTTTTTTTATAGTGGTCAAGAAAATATAGTAAAAGTCAATAAAGGAATAACACGGTTATAAGTTATATTTTCATAATAATAAAATTTATGGAATAGAAATAAATATAAAAAATATACGGTTATTTCCAATAAGATATATAGAATAATTAAAAATTCTTGTTTAATGGGCTTTAGTTTGGTTAATTCTAATAAGTGTATCTAGAATATTAGATACAGTGTTAGTATCAAAAATATTATACACTTATTAGAATTATGAAAATATTTTGTATGTAACAAGAATTTTGATATATTTGATGTACCTCTTAAGAACTCACCCCAAAATATATTAAGCAGAGAAATATTAGATAATGAAAAAAAAATTGAAAAGATCAGCCACATTTTAACCAATAAAAAGTTCTAAGCAAATGGAAAAAAATATTAAAATTACAACCGGATGTTAGTCGAGAATAGTTCCAAGCTGTCATAGTCTTATACAACGATTGATAAAAGGTTAAGTATTTTCATGCCATGAGAATATGTTGGAGAGTATCTTGGTGATTCGTGTTGTTTCTCGATCTTCAAGAATAGTACTTATATTTTTTCTTCGGTTGAAATTGGTGGTGTTTTTGTTTTTACCAATATCTTCAAGGAAACAAGTTCCAATTTTGAGAGAAGCACTGAAAATTGTTCGAGCAATATAAATGGAGATATCTTTTTTTTCTTAAGGTTAACTTATTTAACGTTGTTACTAGTTTCAATATCAATGTTGAGTTTCTTAATTTCTATTTTTAATTGGTATTCCAAGCTTTTAGGTTTGGTATTTTTTTATCCTTCGATTTCAAGTCTTTTTTCAATTAGTTTTCTCCAACCATTGGGCTTCCGCCTTTTTCCAATTGTTAAAAAGGTTTTTTGGTCGCTTATTGTATGTTGCAATATTGTCGATCCCTCACTTATGTGAATCGTATAAATTAGAGTTTCATCCAAGAGTTTCATCTCATAAAAGAAAACTACCCAGCAAGAAGCATGATAGAGTTAAAGGATTTCTACAAAGCATTTTGAATATAGAAATTAGTATTAATAAGAAAAATATGAAGTTAGAGAGATTTTTACCTCCATATAAATTTCCATTCAGCGACGGAGACCTTCGTCAATGGTAATAATTTTCGAGTACTTTTTGGGACAAATGACTACAAATAGATTAGTAAAGGATTGTGGATCTGGCAATGGTGAGCCACCAATAAAAGCAGTTGACGAGGGAGGGTTTTTAGCATTAACAGGTAGGACTGGAAGATATCTGCTAGAATCGATAGAATACATACCACATTCAGTAAGAGCAAGAGGGTCCGTTGTACCGATTGGAGTATGAGAGTTTTGGTAATCGTTAGTTGGTTTTATGGGTTTGAAAAAAAAATTCTTGATGGACAACTTTCAATAACCTTTTTATATTTTTATCATTAGAATTGCGACTTCTGGAGGGACAGGTGGTGGTAGCATTGGGACGTTTATTAGATGACTGGTTTGTGTGTTGCTTGATTCATTTTTATTTAGGTTTCTTGTTTCCTTATTCTTTAGATTACTGAACCTTTTATTGTTTGGGGATGTTAATATCCAATCCCCATTCAGATTCATCTCCAATATAGTTTTTCAAAACATCATTATAGCCATCCCTTTTTGAAGGATCTTTGGTAGTAGCGATGATTGTGAAAATTTTATTTTCATACTAATCGAGAGACAATAGTGATGAGTCCGGATTTATTCACCACCACTCACAGAGAAAACCGGACAGAAATACCTTTTGACTAAGCTAGTTGCTAATCTACTTAAGAACTAATGGGTCTTTAAACTTGACCCTGTTTCACCACTTGACCCGAAAGCCCATGGGTCCATAATTAAGGGTATAAATACCCAACCACTTTCATTAATAAGGGTAATAAACATTTAATACAACCAGGCAGCTTGAATCTCTCACTACAAAACACCCAAACATTTAATACCTTTAAAACTCTTTAAAACGTTGGAAAAAATTACCCTCAGTTCAAAATAAACCACACCAAATTGGCGACCACAGTGGGAGCGGAAGGTGCCTGAATCTAGCATTCAAAATTAGCAAGAAAAACTAGTTCGGATAAATCTGGACGAGCAAGCAGTGTCACCACCTTTTATAGAAGTTGTGGGTGAGAACGATGAGTACACGATAGAAGAACGAGACATGTTGAAGGCTGAAATAGAAGCGTTGAGAGCTGCTAAAAATGCAGAGATAAGTTTGAAAGAAAAGTCAAACATGTCAGCCATTCACCATACTAATAACCCAAGGGAGAATGACCCATCAGCAAAGACTCAATTGAGTACAAAAAAGACACATGTTAGTTTCAAGAAATCTCACCGGTCTAAGTCGGTCGAGAGCTCAGAGTCTGAGTCCTCTAGTAGCTTCTCGAATGAGGATGTACTAGAGAAGTCCTTGTCATCCAGCAATGACGAGGGCAGATCCAAGAAGAAGCAAAAGTTGGTTAAAAAATATTCAAGAAATAGGGATAGCCATGGGAGGTTAAAGAGGCATCTGGGAAAAGGGTTGTCTCACAGCCACAGTCATAGCCGTAGGTATGTGGATCAGCTGCTGATGGATCCCTTTGCATTTCATGATGAGCCAGGTATTTTTGCAACACCTAATGAAGACATTGTCTTTAGTCGTGACCGGAATTGGAGACAATCCCCATTGTCATCCAAGATTCGGTCTATAAACCTTCCTAAGAGGTTTGACAATACTAAGATGGAACAGTATGATGGAAGCAAGGATCCAGACAATCATCTGGAATAATTTAAAAACATTATGATGAATTTTGATGATGATGATGATGATGATGAAAAACTGCTCTGTAGAGCCTTCTCTCAATCTTTTACGGGGAGTGCTTTGAAATGGTACAATAGCCTACCACAGGGTTGTATCAGAAATTTTGACACGTTTTGGGTGGACTTCCGAAGGCAGTTTGTTGGGAGTAAGGAGGTGAAGGGCAATGGAGATACTATTATCTATTGTTCCCAAAAGCCAAACGAATCACTGAAAGACTATATAAGCCGGTTCGTGAATGGGTTAGCTGATTGCTTTGAGGAGGTAGCAATATCTTATTTGAGGCAAGGATTAAACCCTGGGAATCTGGCTGATTCGATAACAAAAAAAAGGCCATGACTTGGGGTGGTTTGCTAAACCAGGTGGGGAAGCAAATAAATGTAGATGAATAAAAAAAACTAGCGTACACATGCAAGTGAGGTCTGTCCAGATGCAACAGACCGGAACCACTTCGGATACAAGGCCAAGGAAGCTGGACAGGGGCCCAAACAGGGCCAAACATACTCAATCTCACCCAGCTCCAGCTCAGAGCCAACAGTCTAGAAATAAACGGGGACCTTGGGTCCAATCGGAGTGGTTTGCTGAATTGAAAGAGAATGTGGCAACCATCTATGACAAAAAAAAGATGAGGAACATTTCAGGAAGCCGACAGCGCTTCAATCTCATAGGGAAAGTCGTAATACTTGTTTTTGCCAATATCATCATAATATTGGTCATAACACCGAGGATTGCATTTCCTTGAAACCAGAGGTGCATAATCTGATTGAAAGATGAAAATTGGGAGCTTATGTCAAGAGTAGAAGTGTGAACGAGCCTGACAATTCTCACCGGACTGGCCCAACGAACAATGCAGGGACATCGGCTCCGGACGGGGCTATGGTAATTATTGAAAGGTTTGATGTGGAATCAGAGTATTTTGATCATGATCCAAACCGAAATAAAGTAGGGGTTATAACAGAACATACCAAGACAATGTCTGGGCTAATAAGCCTTTTTGCGTCACTCACTATATTCACGGGGGACACAATGATTGCGCCGACTCCTTCTTCAAGGAAGAGGCATGTTCACACTCTAGCTACTCAGTTTAGGGAGGCATGTGCTCCTATCAATCCCAAATTCATTTTCCCTTCATTTGTTTTGATGAAGATGACCTAAGGGATATAATTGGTACTCATGAGGATGTTGTGGTGATAGGAGCATCAATTTGGGGCAATGACATGAGGCAAATTCTGATTGACATTGGCAGCTCAGCCAACATCCTCTTTTTATGTTCCTATAAACAGATGAAGAATCCAGCAGTGATTCAGCGTTCGAACAGGTCCATTATGGGCTTCACAGGAAGCTTTGCGGATGTGATCGGAGAGTTTGAGGAGGAGGTTTTGTTGGGCAATGGCCCTTTCAAGAAGATAGTCAGGGTACTTTTCGTTGTGGTTGATTGCCCCATGTGTTACAATGAAATCTTTGGGAGATCCTAGCTCCCCAGGATGCATGCTATGGCTTCAACAGTTCACCAATGTTTAAAGTTTGCAGTTCAAGAACAAGTGGGAGTTTTCCGGAGTAGCCAAAAAATAGCAAGGGAGTGTTATGCAACTGCACTTGCCCCTAAAACTCTAGGGGCAGACCGGATAAACGAAGATTAGCACCTGTTGGGGCCCTCTGGGGTGACGGTGAAATTAATGACCCCAGAGAGACCCCTGGTGTTTTGATACCAATTGAAGAAGTTGAAACCCACTCTCTCGCTGAAAGAAGAAATGTTAAAGTTGGCTCCAAGATGGCACCATAATTGAAGAAAAAGTGTTGTCCTTTTTGGCAAACCACCAACATGTTTTTTTTTGGTGTAATGCTGATGTGACCGGAGTACATGTGAATGTTATCCAGTCCCCCGGATAGATCAGTTGGTAGACTCTACATCTGGGAGCAAGTTATTGTCCTTCATGGATGCCTTCTCTGGTTATAACCAGATACATGTGGATCCGAAGGACCAGGAACACACTACTTTTGTTATAGATAGGGGCCTCCATTGTTACAATGTGATGCCTTTTGGGTTGAAGAATGCTGGGGCTACCTATCAAAGGTTGGTGAACAAAGCATTTGCTGATCAGATTGGGAGGAGTATGGAAGTATATATTGATGACATGATGGTAAAAAGCTTGGAAGAAGAGTTGCACCTAGCAGATCTTCAAAAAACTTTTGCTAACTTGGCAAAGGTTAATTTAAAATTGAATCCAGAAAAATGTGTCTTTGGGGTGCAATCCGGAAAGTTTTTGGGGTATATGATAAGTGAGAAAGGGATACACCCTGATCCGGATCAGCTTCATGCCTTAATAAAAATGGATCCTCCTCGGAATGTTAAAGAAGTACAAAGGTTGACGTGCAGGTTAACTGCTTTAAATCATTGTATTTCAAAGTCTTCGGATAGGTGTGCCCCGTTTTTCCAGACTTTAAAGGGTGTTAAAGACTTTAACTGGTCTCCACAGTGCGACTAGGCATTTAATGAAATAAAAAATCATTTATCTTCCCCCCAAAATCCTTTACAAACCTGTTGATGGAGAAACACTGTACATATACCTAGATGTGTCTGAATGTGCTATAAGTACGGTGCTGGTAAGAGAGGTGGACAATCATCCTCGTCCGGTGTACTACATCAGCAAGAGTTTGATGGATGCTGAAAAAGGTACTTAAAGCTTGAAAAACTAGCACTAGCCTTGGTGATTGCTGCAAGAAAAATGAGGTCGTATTTTTAGTCTCATTTTATTGTCGTCCGGACGTATTTTCCTTCAAAAAATGTCCTTCCAAAGGCAGACATATCAAGCAGGATGACCAAATGATCAGTAGAATTGGGTGACTATGATATTGATTTCGCCCCCCGAACTGCAATCAAAGCTCAATCTGTTGTTGATTTCCTGGTGGAGTTCCATTCAGACAGAAGTACCAAGCAAGCTGCAGATTAGAAAACTAAGAAGGTATGGGTTGTCCGGACAGATGGTGGATCAAGTACCATGGGTTGTGGTGCTGGGATATGTTTAACCTCTCTGTATGGCGATAAGTTATACGAGGCTATATGTTTTGATTTTAGGGATTCTAACAATGTGTCTGAATATGAGGCTGTTATAGCTGGTCTGAAACTAGCTTTTCTATGTGGGGCTAAAAGAGTCAGTTAATGAGTGATTCTCAGCTTCTTATCCATCATGTTCAAGGTCAATCTGAGGCTAAAAAGGAACAGTTGATTAAATATTTGTTTATCCTTAAAGAAGTAGCAGCTAACTTCAAAAATGTTGGCTATGAGCATATACCTAGATCGGAGAACACACTAGCAGACTCTTTGGCAACCATAGCATACTCTGAGTCCTACCCGTGAATTCATGTACGAGAATTCCCATCCATACAACCCAATCAGGGTAAGGAAGAGGAGAAAATTTTAATGATACAAGTGGTTCAACCCAAAGACTGGAGATATCCATTTCTTCAATACATCTCTGATGGCATTTTGCCTCCGGAGAAAGCTGTCGCAAGGAAAATGAAACATAGGGCTCGTGGTTTTTTAATCATAAGGGATGTCCTTTATAAGAAGTCGTTTACTAGACCTCTCCTGCATTGTTTGGGGATTGGAGAGTCCCAAATTGTGTTATCTGAACTACATGATGGTGAAGGATCAACACACTGTGGCTATAGAGCTTTAACTCTGAGGGTTTTGTTGGCCGGATACTATTGGCCATCCATAATGACATATGCGAAGGATTTGGTGAAGAAATGTGACCCATGCCAAATATATGATAATGAAATTCATATCCCAACTGTTCTTCTGGAGTCGATTTCTTAGCCAGTGCATGTTGCTCGTTGGGGACTGGATTTAGTAGGGCCTCTACCAATGGCATCCGGAGGGTGCATGACTATTATTGTAGCCAATGATTATTTCTCAAAGTGGATAAAAGCAGCCCCTGGCAGGAACTACTTCAAAAGCTGTTATAAAATTTACTATGTCTAACATTTGTTGCAGATTTGGGGTTCCACAAAAGATAACCATAGATAATGGGCCACAATTTGATAACAAAGATTTGGAGAGTTTATGTGCCTCTAGGGGCATTCTGCATTGCTTCCCTTCTCCTTTCCACCCACAAGCAAATGGTCAAGTTGAAGTGGCAAACAGGACCATTATGTCCGGTCTCAAAAAGACTTTAGAAGGGGCTGCAGGAAAGTGGCCAAGCTATTTGCAAGAAGTATTATGGGCATACCGGACTACGCCTGTAGCTGCTACACAAGAATCTCATTTTGCCTTGATATATGGGATGGATGCAATTGCTTCTATAGAGGCAACTCTTCCGTCATACAGAGTCCACAATTATTCTGAACAGGCTAATGAGGAGGCAATTACAAGTCAGTTGGACTTAATAGAAAAAAAGGGTTAAGGCTCATCTTAGAACCACCCATTACCAAAGCTTGATGAGGATCAGATTTGCTTCCAAAATCAAAAGAAGGGATTTTCGGCCAGGGGACAAAGTGTTGAGAAAATTCTTCTTGCATACTAAGGAGAAGTAGTTCGACAAGCTAGCTCCAAACTGGGAAGGCCCTTATGAGGTCTCCAGAAAATTAAGCATAGAACATACAAACTTCAAGACAAACATAGAAGAATCTTAAAGAACCCTTGAAATATTGAAGACCTCCGCTTATATCTGGAGTGAAAGTTGTTTAAATATTTACTTGTTTGAAGTCCATGTAAGTATTAGGGGGAACACTCTTTCCTACCTAGGTGGCGCGGGGATGTTTTAATGAGGTGTCCGGGGTTTTTCAATAAAAATATTCTGAGTGATTTGATTGAAATTTCTTTAAAATTCTTCTAAGGATCTTTGGTAGATCAGATTGGCTTGGTTGAATGATGACCATTAAACGCTTGTCATTGGAGATTTTAAACACTCGCATCTTAAATACTTATAAAATAAATAAGGGCTCTTTAAACATCAGCCATCAAAATTAAGCAAGTATGAAACAAGAAATTTTTTAGCAAAATAAACATGTCTGGCTAAAAACATGATGATAATATTAGAACATAAAATATGCCTTGGCCATCCAAGGACTTTGAGTTTGAAGAAAGGTTTAACCGGACTCAAACTGGACATAGTTACAAAAATGCCTTGGCCATCCAAGGACTTTAGTGTTTCACAAGATTAAGAAAAACAAGTAAGAAAAGATAGTTAAAACCTCAGGGCTTATTCCCTTCGGATGTTCCTGCATCGTCTTTTTTCTTGGGATCTTTGGGTTCACCACTGGAACTCTCTTTGGTTCCTTCTTTCTCATCGGTATTATCATCAATACCACTAGAATAATTCTTCTTATCACCATCCACCATCGTATGGAATGGGATATCTTCATATTCAACATATTTCCACAAGGTACCAAGCGTTCTCTTCGGGAACGTTTGGAGGAAAAGAAAAACCATATCAGACTTAACTTTGGTATATCTTTTTTCGAAGGAATCCATCACTTCGTTGGTGTATGCATCGGCGCTGGCCTGGATTCTCTAATCCTGCTTTCACCAAGTCTTCTTTCTCCTTGGTTACCTTGGACACAGCCTCTTCAAGGGAAGTCTTGTCACCGGGCAAGGTTCGGATGACATCGTCCTTGGTTTTCATGTCTCCCTTCAAGGTGGAAAGATATTTTTCCATACCAGAGCACTTGGTTCGGAGCTCTGTGTTAGCTGTCTCCGAAGTAACCAACTTGGTTGCCAGATCTTCTTTCTCCTTCTTCAATTCCTCAAGCTCCTTCTTTAATGCCTCATTACTTTGGTTGGCACTAAGGAGGCCAGTTGTCAAACTCTCCTTGTCTATGTTGAGAGTGTTGATGAGGGCAGACTGGTTTTTTACTTGTCTTTCCAAGTTGAGCACTGGTTGAATATGGCCTAGTAGAGAGTGAGTCACCATATCGTGTTCCCCTAAGACAGTGAAGGACTTTCCCTTGAAAGTCACCATATTGGAGGAGCTTGGGGGAAGGTAGGGGTTAGCAAAGTCATCTTTCGCAAAGTCGTTGAAATAGAGACCAATATTTTGGAGGCCACTAATGTCTACTCCATCAATTTCCCCTGCTGTACCCTCCCCGAATTGTAGATCGGTGGGGATCTACTCTACCAAGGTAGGGTCAGTTGGGTCTGCCGGAGGTAAAGACTATAAAAAGCAAATGACTACTTCATCCCCCAAGGTGACCTTCTTTTTTTTAGCAGTCCTCTCGTCGCTGCTTGCTCCTTTTTTCGGTCCTTTTTAGAAGACCTTGGTGGATTTTGAGGTTCACCTGCCTCCTTAATGGTCTCATCCTCAACTACTTTGGTCTGTCCTCCTTGATTCTCTGGAACAGTCTCCTCTACAGCACCCCGGACTGCCTCTGCTGCAACCTTCTTCTTCTTGCCCTTTCCTTTCATTTTGCTTGGGGCTTTGGCTCTGGAGGCCAAGGCCAGTTTGCCATCCTTCTCCTCCGTTCTCTTAAGTATGACAACCGGAGGAGGTGGTGTAGTCAGCTCCTTCCTGGAGAGATCTCTTCGAACCCTAGTATTCCACAAGTGGGATCTCACCAAGTTGCCAGAAGTGAAACAGTTGTGGAAGGTGTTCCCCCAAAGATCAACAGCCCAGGCGTTTAGTTTGGCGCATGTGGTCTGCCCGTCCTCTAAATAGTCGGAGAACTCCTTCGGCAATACTAACATAAGAGAAGAGGTGATTCAGGAATAATTGTTTTGTAAAAAATAAAGATAAACAAAATAGAATACTTACTTGTGCTCTTCCACCTGCTGGTGAGCATACTAGGATTGACATTGGTCTTAATTTTTCTCCCATTCTCCTACGTCCCACTGATGAATAGGAACTGGGTCTTCTAGTTTTTGTTTGACTCTACTAGGTCATCCACCACTTTGAAGTTGTCTCCCATGTTGTAGTGGTAGAATGGGATGTGATGATTTTTGCACAGGCTGGCCACTGCAGCAAACTGCTCCATGGGGAGAGGAATACCGGACAACCTCGACGCCATTATACAGGCGAAGAGAGTATACCAAGCATTTGGACTCAGCTGTCTTGGATAAATTTTAATCAAGTGGAAATACCTGACGATTTCTGGATCCAAGGGGAATCTGAGCCCCCAGTTGAATAGCTCAGTATACATGACGATCTCGTTGAGCTTGCAGTCCATCGGAGTTTTTGGTGTGACTGGTATTCTCACCTTCACTGATTCAGGGATCCCCCACTTGGTTCGGATCCGGTCCAGCTCAGTGGTGTGAGTATAGACAAAATTGATGTTCTGCATGGCCAGTAGACACTTCACATTGACCTTATGAAAACAAGGTCCCACTTTGCCCTCCAAGCTCTCCGGATGCTCCGAATGAGTCATTCCCACCTTCACATTGCCCTTTCCTTTTTTGTTAGAAACAGTGTCCTCAACTTGTCTAGAGGCTTCAGTCTCGAAAGGGGGATCTTCAGTGCTATCCTCCATTAGTTCTTCCATCATTTTGGAAGGTTTGACAGCTTGTGGATCAGTGGTCTGTCCGGATGGCTGAGCACCAGTTTCTTCTAGAGGTCTGGTGTCCGGTTGGGTCTCAGCTCCGGAAGATTTTATTTGAGGAGTTATTCTGGTTCCTTCTGATTCGTAGGGTTTGTCTCTTGGTGCTCTTATAGATACATCCGATCCGGAGGCTTTATCCTTGGTTGCTAACTTAAATACCTCTATTTTGGAGGACTTGGGTTGTGAGCCAGTTGCTTGGCCTTTCACCAGGCGTGTTGTCCGGCGAGGGTTGGATTTCTTTAGGGATTTCTCAATGTCAGATCCCATAACGATAAACGGAGAAGGCTTCCTAACACTTGATACTGCTTTCTCTTGAACGGTGTAAGGCTCAGACTCCTAAACCGAGGAGCCTGACTGGATTGGCTAGAGGTTTGGCTTGAATAAACGTTTAGGTTTTACGCTTTTGGTAGAAGACGATCCTTGATCAGCTTGAAGGATGGTGTATCAGACTTATTGTTTGGAGAGACTGGAAGACCAGCAACAATGCATCTCTCACGTTCGACTTTTTTCGCTTTCTCTAGTTCAGAAAGATTTAATTAACCACCTTTCACAAGAGCGTTCCTCGCTGTGAATATAAAACTATCTAAGATAGGTTTTGAAAGAAAAGGTGAAAAGCTCTGAGAAAAGAAATTGTGGAGTGGTGAAGATGGTGAAACAGTGAAAGAAAGTAATTTATATATTAGTAAAACAAAAGCTACTGATACCTAGGAGAAAACAAAAATATTTAGGTAATGATTGAAGACGACGCTGACGTAAGAAGCATTATATGCAGGAGTTACTTTTCAGGCTTAGTGGGAGCGTCGTTCTAGGAAGAAAACGGCTGGTAGGACGAATCAAAATGCAACACGTGTCCCACGCTCCAAAGAAAAACTCTTAGAATTCTGAGAAGAAATCAGTTGGGTTAAACCTTGAACCAAACACATGAACGGGCCGGATTTATTCACCACCACTCATAGAGACAACCGTACAGGGGTAATTCGGACAATAGGTGCCCACTGAACTATCCGGACAGAACAAAAGTACTAAAACACTAAACACCTTTTGACTAAGCTAGGTGCTAATCTACTTAAGAACTAATGGGTCTTTAAACTTGACCCGGTTTCACAACTTGACCCGAAAGCCCATGGGTTCATAATTAAGGGTATAAATACTCAACCACTTTCATTAATGAGGGTAATGAATATTTAGTACAACCAGACAGCTTGAATCTCTCACTACAAAACACCCAAACATTTAATACCTTTAAAACTCTTTAAAACGTTGGCCAAAATTACCCTCAGTTCAAAATAAACCACACCAAATAGAAATATCATTAAGGAAGTTTTGTTGAGAATTATATTTTTTCCAATCCGTAGAAATTTCTTTTACTTATGAAAAATCGAAAACAATTTATGATACAATATGCAATAAAAATATAACAATAAAAGTTAATAACATATAAAAATTAAACAAACTTCTTGGTATTTAACGTGTTCCAATTTTGCAAATTAGATCATATGATTTAGACTTTCACTTGCCATTGACATAGAAAATAATGTATTTCCCACCATGATCAAAAGACAACAATATAAATATGCTTCCGACTTTTGGTAGTAGTAAAATAGTATAAGTGCGACCCAAAAACTTTATTGAATTGGATTCCATGAATGATTTTAGAAATTTCAAATGACATCTCCAACAAGACATATACTATATACTAGTCACCATTTGTTATTTGTAGGGAATAAGTTAACTATGGCATAATCTATATTGTTGGAAAACCTATAGTATTTTGGGATGTACGGGAAACCTAATGCCCCACTTCATCATCCAATAAAAGAAGCACACTTCATCACAAACAACGTGATGGGGATAATCTCATTTTGATGGAATGTAAATTCTAACATCGTTAAATATGCTTTATTTGAATTGAAGCAATTTTTCTTATTCACCTTTGTTCTCACCATAAATGAATGTTTAAAGATTAAAACATACGTAAAAACACCCAACTACATTTTCTTCAGACTGGTGAGAAGAAGAATCAATACCAGGTATGATATGTTTTTTAAGTCTTGATCCTCGTTGTTATTATCATATAATAAAGGTTTAGAAGGTCTGTCAGGAAGGAATTCATATTTTCCTTTAATAATTTTCATGCTATTTAGATTTGGTATGAGAAATACAGGTTGGGTCGGTTTCTAATAGGTTTATATTATCTTCAGTAATATATGAGGAAGAGATTGAACTTTAAGAGTCATTAGTACCTGACGAACTAGCATCATCTTCAAGTTTACCACTACCTTGGTCATTTTAAGAATCTAGTAGATCGTAGTCACAATTCGATGCCCTAGTTGTTGACATTTTACCTGGTGGATAATTAAAAAATATACAAATAATGGAGAATTGTCTATGAAAATATAGTGTAAATCTTAGTATCTATATAATTTTATTTATGATGCTTAAATTATTATAAGTAAATATATTGCCTTGGTATAGCGGCGAGAGTAGATGAAGTTTTGTAGGATAAATGTGGAGGACATTTGTTGCACAAAATAAGTTTAGAAACAAGACTTAAATAAAGAAGTCGTGGAGGTTAAAGTTTGTAAAAATAAAATTGAATATTTTTTTTAAATATGTATGGAATGAATAAATTAATAATAGTTGTTGATCTAAGATGAGATAAGTGGTTCACATGAAATATAAGATGATCCATTACAAACCGTTAAAGGTTCGTTAGTTTAGAATATTTATTAATGATGTCATTAATTATTTATTGTAGGATTAGTTGATTTTGTAAGATGTTTGACAAAAAATGTAACCGACGGTAAAGTTGAATTAAAATTTGATGTGGATCGTACATTTTTTATTTTGAAAACAGTGCTTAAACATATTAATATATTTTAGGAACAAAGGGGAGCTCTAATAAAGTTATATGTCGATGGGACGTCGTTACCTTTATCGAGGATAGGTAATTTTCTTATCACCAAGGTAAAAATGTCGGTGAATTTGTTACCAAATGTGTGAGTTAAAAAAATATAAGATTAGTAGATGAAAAGAGAGCATCAATAAAGCAATTAAGTCGTAGCATCGACAAAAAAGAGAAAGAAAGTCACAGAAGATAGAAGCATCAACAAATAAATGGTATTTGTGAGTCTTCTAATAAGATGAATTAAGGAAAATGATGAGAAACAATATAGGCCAAAGCTATTTCCTCCATGGAAATTTTTATTTCCTCCATCTTTTGAAAAATCTCCCATGTTGTTATTTCCTCCATAAAGGAAAATACATATTTGTCCTTTTACCTATTTTTTTTACCTTCACCTATTATTCTACTTACTTTCACCCATTATCCCTATTCATTCACCAATTAAAATAAAAAAACCCTAACTAAACTATCCCTTCATTTTCCAGCAACTTATCTCTTCTTTCTACCCATTTTTTTTCACCACCTACTTTCCCTTCTTTCTAGCAAACTATCCCTTCTTTCCAGCAACATCCAAGAGAGAGAAGCTTTTGGAGAAGGTAAACTTTCTCTAGTTTCTTTGTTAGATTCGGTTTAGATTCGATTTCTTTGTTAGATTTCTTTGTTAGAATTGATTATGGTTTTGTTTTTGTTTGATTTCTATGATAGATTCGGTTAGGGTTTGGGTTGTTGTTAGATTTCTATGTTAGGGTTTCCATTGGGGTTTAATTTGTTTGTTAGATTCGGTTTAGATTCGTTTGGGTTGTTCTTGTTAGATTTCTATGTTAGGGTTTCTAATACCATCGTTAACTGTGCTCGATTTTTTTTTCAGCCCCGAGCAGCTGATTCCGAGTGGGCCACTCGGAATCAACTGCTGCTCGGATTAAAAAACAGCAGCTGATTCGAGAAAGATGTGATGTATTACTTAAATGCCCATAACAGTAAAAAGGTGAAATAGTAATTTATGAAATAGATGATACATGTGTCAAATAAAATGCTTATAAATAAATAATCCAATTATTCCGAAGATGATGGATTTACTTTGCTAATAAAATTACACTTTATCAATAGTGTCTATCAACACTGGTTGTTGGCCGATAAAACAAAGATACATAATGCTCTTTCATAAGAAATTTGAAGCAATTATTCTCGATGTAAATCAACTAAGTTATATTGGTCATATCATATCATGGAAGATCTATATCTTTTTGAAAAACGCATTTGATTTTTTAAAAAAGATAGTAACTAAAAGTATATTTTAATTTCAGATGTTTCAATTTTGAGAATTGAAAATCATGTCGATTCCATTTGGTATCATTTTAGCATTCATGAATTTTTATAAAAAAAAATCAAATTAAAATTGGACGAGATTTGCGTTGTCGGTTTTAAAAAATTGTAAAGGCTAGGCACCAAAAATTGGTGAGAAAAACTTCTTCCACTCAAATCAGAAAAAATATTAAAATATAAATAAATACATGTCGATCAAAAGAACATCTAATAAAAAAATTGATTGTTAATAGATTAGGTATCGAACCCAAAATATACCCGAACAAATAGAATGAGAAAACATTTTAGATATGGAATCACGAAAGTCAATCTTTTAAATCCAATTAGCATAAACAAATAGCCTTGCTTTTGTTTCTAAAATTTAATACTACTTTGATGTATATGCATCGCCAGAATTCCACTAAATTTTATATATGGTTTTGCTTCATTAATTTAATGCAGACCAGTATAACATTATTTATCTTAAGAGTATAGTATACACTGATTTAATGCACAGATAGGGATCACTATATAATTACTTCGGTTGAGTATACACTTAGATAACCTCGTCCGCACGTCATTGCGGATAATACAAATTAAATAATTTCACAGTGTAGAGTATACTAAAACCATGATTGAATACATAGTATATAATATATGATCGATTTTCGGACATTGAACCAAACAAAAATTTCCAACATAATAAACACAGATTTTTGACGTAATAAACATAAAATACAAGTTTAGAGATATTTACTAAACAAACTAAAGGATAATTTGTAATTAAAATTAAAAAAATTATAGATCGTGCTAGATAAAGTTTTTTGTAATTTTTTTGGAATAAAAAAAAATGTATTTGGAACTAAAACTAAGATCATACTCCTAGTTGAAGTCATCTAGATATGGAGAAAAATCTATTGAGCTAAGCTAATTCAAGATGCGTTTTGTTTTATAACGAGACCCGGTTATAGTGAGTCCTGGCTTGGCTATAACGAGACATCTTTTAATTACAAAATTGTCATCCATATAAATAGAAAAACTCCCAAATTTCACAACTTTCTGTCTTGTGAAACCCTAAATCTCTCTAAACCCACGATTTTCAAAGTCAAGATTTTTCAAATCCAACACCAAATACTTGTTAAGGTAAGCATTCTCCACATCTTGGTGTAATTGTTTTTGAAATTTCCATATGTGGTTTTAGAGATATTTAGAGTTTAGTATTAGGAGAGAAAAACCTAATTTTCCTCTAGTTATAGTTGTTTTTGTGATGTTTGAATGCATGTAGGTGTTTAGTTAGACGAATAGGTTCAATTCGACATGTTTTTTTGTTAGAATTGGGGTAGTTTATGGTAGATTTATGATTTTGGGGTTGGTTTCTAATCTTGGTATTTCCAAGCACTCTTTCGTGTTTGAAAATACCGGATGCACGCAAGAACATGCGTGCATCCGGTATTTCTTGGCACGAAACAATGCCAGGAAATACTCAATACGCGGTTCGTGGATTGGTCTGATCCACGCTATTGAATGTGTGGATCAACATTTTCTAATTTTTAACCCTGTTTTTTATTCCGATGAATTATGTTCCGTGTTACGATGCATTTCTTATACTACATCGACGATTTCACAAAAAATTTTATTCATTTAAAATTTGTTGTAGTAAATTATGCTTGCTTAACGGAAAATTTTGATTAAATTGTTTGCGTGATTGTAGGATGCCTTCACGCCCTCATTCTCCCAATATGGTGGAGCGAGATACCGCTGATGATACCAAGGCGATGGTAGTAGGTGAGACATCTCGGAGTGCACTTGTCCGTGCTAGACGGGACGTGAATGTCGACGTTGTTCCCCGTCGTCGAAGTACGGACCATCGATTCCGTAGATATAACCAACATGTGATTGACCTATATTCGACATTCCACTCCTACAAAGACCACGAGGCTTATAGTGTCTTCAAAAACGACGTAAGTTTTTTAGTTTTTATTTAGTTGTTAAGGTTATAATTGTTAGATGCAATGTGGTTTATGTTATAGTTATAGGTTTATGTTTAAAACATTGTTGAATATATAGGTTTAGGTTCAGGTTTAGGTTTGAATGCATTTGTTTAGGTTATATTGGGTTGGTATCGGTTAATGGTTTATGTTATATTTGTTATTGAATTTATTCGTTTTGGTTTGAATGCATTGGATTGGTTTTTGGTTATGTTATATGTTATATTTGTTATTGCATTGATTCATTTATGTTTGAATGCATTGGATTGGTTATTGGTTTATTTTATATGTTATATTTGTTAGTGAATTTATTCGTTTAGGTTTGAATGCATTGGATTGGTTTTTGGTTATGTTATATGTTATATTTGTTATTGCATTGATTCATTTATGTTTGAATGCATTGGATTGGTTATTGGTTTATTTTATATGTTATATTTGTTAGTGAATTTATTCGTTTAGGTTTGAATGCATTGGATTAGTTTTTTGTTTATATTATCTGTTATATTTGTTATTGAATGTATTCGTTTAGGTTTGAATGCATTGGATTGGTTATTGGTTGATGTTATATGTTATATTTGTTATTGAATTAATTTGTTTAGGTTTGAATGCATTGGTATCGGTTAATGGTTTATGTAGATTGTAATGTAACGGTTTAAGTTTATATTGCATATATGTTTATATTGTATTTTTTATGCAGGCGAGGGTGCATATGCGGTGCTATGCTATGTACCAAACACACCGTTTTTGGGATTTGAAAGTGCATTAAAAACGGGTACGTAATGAAAACGTGTTTTAGAGCCATTGTTGACGCTTTTGCTCGATGGGCTACAAACGTCCATCTGATAGAGGCGTTTTTGGAGAGATGGCATCCAGAGACGAATACATTTCATTTCTCTTTTGGGGAGATGACTGTCACACTGGATGATGTCTACAGTATCACGGTTCTACCAGTGGTCGGTGTGAAATACGAGACGTTTGAGTGTCCTACTGCCGATGCGCGTAATGTGTCATACGCTCGCTTACTTGGGTGCACTGTTTAGGAGTTGGTGGCGGCGATTGACGAGAACAAAAGAGGTGGCAAGTTGCATGTTCGCCTTTTTTCGGAGGGAACACGCAGCCGCTACTCAGAGTGCAATGAGTGCGCACAGGGTAAACCCTCAGTCTGACGCGATAGCCTGCAAACCAACGCCAGAAGGTAAACCACATAAGGTGACAGGCTCAGCCGAGAAAGCGTATGTAGAGGGACTCGAACTCATGACCTTTTGGTCATAAGAATGCCATACTAAACCAACTCGGCTACCCCCTTGGGGGCGATGCATGTTCGCCTTGCATGGCTGAAGATGAGATTTTATGCACATCAGTATTATGACGATGAGATTACTGATGCTGATGTTCGCCGAGCTACTAGTGCATATTTGTTGCACTTGTTTTGCTGTACCATACTAGCCAACAAGTCGGGGAATGACATTTGGCTCGACTCGTTACAGTTCATAGATGATTACAGTAGCACGGGCAGCTACAATTAGGGATAGATCATACTCGCTCAGCTCTACTTCCAGCTAGGAAGAGGATGTCTACACTCCCCTTCCGGTATGTCTGGATTCCTGGGCTTGTTAGAGACCTGGATTTACGACCACTTCACCATATTTTATGCTCCATAATACTCTAGATTTAGTATCGCACAACCTACGATGTGCAAGTATGCGCCTCCACTGTTTCGACAAAGCCAACAAGATCGAAACGGTGTTTGAGATTACCTAGCTACCTTCACCGAGCACGATGTAAGTTATAATTATCTTCATATTTAATTTCTGTAATAATTTAATTAACTCTCCATTCTCTAATGTTAAAACTTTTGTTTTTATGCCTCGTAGGTAGTATTCAAGCCTTATACGTACATACGGGATGCTCGAGGTCATTCTGATGTAGCTTGGATAGATGCGATATTGAAGTCTTCAGACATTGTCGAAGTATACTATCCCTTACGGCTGGCTAGACAGTTAGGTCGCATCCAACGGGTAATATTTTGCGATACTTGATATAATATATTTTTTGTTTTACGTATAGTATTATGGACTAATAGTTTCATTACAGGTACCTGGTGAACTACGTCCCGTTCTTACAGGTTCTACTAGGGTTCATCGTGTGAACACTATCTACAACTGGGACGCATTCACTTGGGATAATTGGGAGTCTCATAGTCTACAAAGTGGGCAGTATGTTCCGTGTCAGGAGGATGGTACGACCTTGATCTACTCTGAATGGTTTTCGTAAAACCTGTGGCACGTCATTACCGATCCAGAGACGTACCGCGACGATGCAGAGGTAGGAGTGAACCCCTCTGCACCCACACATGCCACCAGACTGCACGATTTGACGGGTCACCTTTTCAAATTATAGGCGTATGAGCATATCCACCCTGACATTAGTTTGGAGGACCTTCGTGCACCTTTGGACGAGTGCTACTGTCTTGCTCACGAGTATATAGATTAATTCTTACGTTTTATTATTTTTTGTTTTCATGGTTGACAATTTACGACTTTTTACATTCATGTATTGTATGACTACTTTAAATTATGTATTATGGTATTTTGTTATACTTTAATTATGTTACCCTATTTTAACTTTTATTTGTTTGCAAGTTTGAATCTTAAATTTTAGAAATCCAATTTTATAATATAATCATTTAACTTCATTACTATAACATTTATGGAAGAAAAAAAACTTCTTTGAAATTGAGGACTAAAAATAACATCACAGTAGCATTAAACAGGGTAAAAGTACATCACAAATCATAAAAAAACATTGATGGAAACTCATACAGAAACATGAACTTAAGAAAACATTAACCCATACAATAACTAAGAGATTTATTTCTAAGAACTCCTAGTAAACGTAGTTTACCTATTAGGCCAGTTCCATTTCATTAACCTCCTTTCTTCTTTCGGATTACGGTACTCCTCCACAACAACACGCATTTCCTCTTCCTTGATGGTAACAAATTCGGACTGGACATGATCCAGCTGAGCCTCCGTTATAGTATCCGTGAGTTTGTAGTTGAACACGTTAAACGCGATAAGATGTTCCAAGTCGTTGAGGTTGGAAACGAGATGTACACGAAATTTTTTATAACGTACCACCGAGCTTTAATCTCATCCAAACGCCTTGAAATATTAGGAGGTTGCACCCCAACCCTACCGTATAGGAAATACATCTGGCATAGCATTGCCTTCCAATATGGTTTTCCCCATTCTTGGGTGTATGTTTTGCCTACTTTGAGAGATGCTTTCATCAAATATTCATCTTCTAACTCAGTCCAAAGAGACATATTTTTCGTAATTATATTTTATTTATCTGTTACTGCCTACCAGAGTGTCTATTTATATGCCACTTAGGATTCAAATAACGTAATCCAAGTAGACCAATCAATAAACAATACTTGTAAGATAAGGATAACACAATCCAAGTTGACGAAAATTTTAGTGACACCTAATACTTACAAAAGTAGGCACATAAATTTGTACATTTTTAAGGGTCTCACTATAGCGTAAGTTCCATTATTAGGGGTCTGGCTATGACAAGACCTAATATCAATTCCCGCCAAATAGGACTCCACCTTATTCAAAACCTCCACCTAAATAAAATAAAATAAAACTACCGCTTAAATAAAAACCCCCGCCAAGGATAAAGCAATCCAAGTTGACCAATAATTGTGTGACATCTAGTAAAACATATGATGTAATATCATATGATGTTCGTCAATTACACGATTAACAACATTAAAGCATAAAAAACGTAGGAAAACATAAAAACAAAAACACAAGAACAATCAATAAACGAAACATAGATCACGTTGACTCGACAATGCGTACATCAAATACTGTCTTTGTTGATCCCATGATCCTACATTATCTTAATCATAACATCTACGGCCTTAAATCCACAATTACCTTCAGGAGAAATGTCTTCAACGCTAATTATGTATTTGTGCAAGTATTCGGGAAAACAACTCTCATATGCGCTAAATTTGTTTCCCTTATTCGATTTTCTAGATCAAGTCACTTTGTCATTTTTCGGTTGGGCTTTAGATTTGGATTTGGCTTTGGGTACTCAAAATTCCTTAACTGCCGAGGCGGTCGTGCTACCTATCATATCGGGAGTACTAACGCCTAAACTACCATCGTATTCCCACTCGGATGGGCTCTGTTTAGTTGACTTGTCGGGACCGGCTTTTTTTCGACCTTTAGTGACAACCGGCTCCTTAGGTTCCAAAACATGGTTTCTAGCACGATCAATGATTTGCATTATCCTATTTATTATGTGATCTTGCACTTGTGGACTATAACCACGGATGGTACCATCCATTAGGGATAGTTTTCTTGTAAGCTCATCTTCGGTACCAACATTATCCCTTGACTTGATTTCTAAAGTACTCCAATAAACATCACATTCACTCTTTTGAATCGCCCTACCTTCTCTCGTGATTATAGCACACTCGCGCGCACATGGTAAATTGTGCGTTGTCCTAATAACACAACCACACATTGCGGGAGTGAACCATAAATGCCCGAATTTTTTAATAGTTTTCTCTAATATATCTATGGTCCTACAAACTTCGTTCAAACGTTTTGAAGATGCTAGAGTGTTGAATGTGAAGTAACGAGTGAACTTTATCCCAAAATTTCTCAAACGTACATAGACTTGTGCCGATATCCCGTTTTAGGCTCAAGTGAGCACTCTCCGCCCTATAACATAAACTTAAATTTTTTAGAAGTCTAACAATTAATAAAATAGATTAATGTATAGATATGATAATATAACTCACCGGTTGCTAGTGTGGTTGCCCAATAGATATGATAATGTATGTATAGATATTAAAGAATTTGTGTCTGTAAGAATATATCCATTGTTTCATCAAGTAATCGAAAACCTTTGCACAATAGGCGTAGGCTTGGTGTAACTCGGCAAGGTTTTTGTTATACTCTTCGATCGTCTCTGAATTGGAAACCGAGGCATAAAATTCTAAGAACTCTTCACCCATGTCCGTTTTTTTTTTCCTATTGATATGCCAAGTGCACACCATATGACTTGCATCCGAAAATACATCATCGATAGCGTTCATTAAATCCAAATATTATCGGTGACGATAATATTTGGTAATGCGTACATGTTATTCACCATCGATCTTCTTAGAACGCTCAATGCCCACGTGTAGTTCTCTTCTTTCTCAGAGCTCATAAAACAAAAATCTATATAAAAGTTGTTTTTGTCGAAGTTTTGCCAACTATTTCTAGCAAAGGCTTTTTATACCTTATAGTCTTGTACGTGCTATCCATTATAAGAACTTGAGGAAAAGTGCGCAATAAATCGATGCTTATAGGATGGGCGAAAGATAATTCAAGGATCTTGTTAGTTTCTTTGTTTGTTCCCTCCCAAACATAGTACTCGAGCTCTTTCAACTCACCGAACAAGTATTGTATTTGGGATTTTCCCACTTTATCTACCAAATGGTGTTTTTGTCGCATGTTGTAGATGGTACGCATACTAAATACATTTTCCGGATCTTTTAACTTCAAACCACAGGATATATCTCTTGATCGAGAACCAATCGTTGTGAGTTTACGAACATACTCCTCCTCCTCCGCTTTTAGCCTCGCGGCTCGTGAATGACCATCCAAATGTAAGAAGGGTTGGTGGTTGTGTTTCCAATTTCTAACTACCAATGTTCAATAATCGGGTACTTCTAAGACTGGATTTCCCCTTAACATGAACGGAAAACAACATTTTTTGGATGAACACTCTCGGCGTGTCTTCACAATCCCCGGTTTGGACCTCGGTTTGTAGACACCGTACCTCTCGCACTTAAAATATATCCTCGGAGTTTTATTGTTTTTACTACCATCGTCATCTTTATCGACAAATACAATGAATCCTATGCTTTACGAAAACCATACGGAAATACCAAGTCCAAACTTAAATACCTGGCAGAAACAAGTCCAAACTGCGAATCGAAATACCAATACGAAATGGAATAACAATAACAATATGGAATCTAAGAATTTAAACAACAAATCAAAATCGAATATCTAACATAAAGCAGATCCAAACAGTGAATCAAAATACCAAAAAGATATTGAATACTAATACTAATACGAAATCGAATACCAATATGTAATCCAAACAATGAATCAAAATTGAATACCAATAATAATACGACTTCGAATACAAAAATGTAATCTAAACAGTGAATCGAAATCGAATACCTAGCCGAAACCAGAACCCAAACAATGAATCGAAAATCAAATAATTGGTAGAAACAATATATTTTCTCTAAAAGAGAAGAGGAAATATATATATATGTATACGTTTGAGTAAGAGAACTGAAGAGAGAAATACCTAAAAAAAGATAATAAATATAAATATAAAAGAATTGTTAAGACATTGACGTATGATAATAGTATACTAAAACGAAATATTAATCGACTTAATGAAAAAATTAAATATAAATAACTTTTTTTAAAAACATATTATATATATATATATATATATATATATATATATATATAAAAGTAGATAGAAAATATATTGGTAAGGTATCGATTCTATTCAATGTTCATGAACACAGCGAATGAATTTATACTTTAGTTTAGATTATATATAAATCTATAATCTAATTATAACAAATAACATTGATGGTGTTTATCGTCAATAAACCCAAACTTCTTTGGTGACGACTTTGTCTTTGGTTAGCAAGGAAGGCATAATGGGTTAGCAAGTTGAAATACATAAAACGCAAACATGGAAGATAGTGCCAATTAAAATTGTCTATTTTTAATAGATATTGTCGGAAACTTATTTGAGTAGAATATCGTGGTTTGGTTTTCCACATGGATAAAGTAGATACGACCCCTAAAGATCTTAAAAAAAATAAACTAAACCAATGGATAAAGTAGTTAAATCTCACCGCTACAATACCTGGTTAATAAAAATTGGTTTCATTTTAAGTATATGATTTAATTTAAATTGGTAATATAAAATACATCGACATATTTTATGAAATGTTTTTTTAAAAAATTAAGTAGTTTGTTCGGTTATAAGAGTTTTTACGGTCAATTTATTAATGATTTTTTCTTTTAAAAATTAATTTTTTATGCTATTTATTAATAAAAATAGCTAAATTTAAATTTTATGCTAATTTTTTAGACACATTGAATTAGATAAATTATCATTGTATTTGTTATTTTATCATTCGGTTGGACTTAACCATTCGAATGGATTACCAATGCTAATAATTATGCGATAAATACAGTCGTTGGACAACAAAAAAATAATTTTTTTCATACTATATATTATGCTAGCATAAATTTTATGGGTGTGAAATTGAATATCTCAAGAACTGAGAAAGAATTATTTTGAGTTGTATTTCAATTGAATAAGTTTCGATAATATTTACTAAGTACTAGAGTCACAATAAACCCAAATCTTGTTACCTTCCAGTTTCTTTTATATAAGAAAGTTTCAACTGTCATTACTATAAATAAAGATTTTGTTGCACTCAATCATCTTTAATATTATATATTTTTTTATCTTTAATAATATTTTATTAGTGTATACGCATCACTACAAAACAGAAAGCAAGTTAGCTAAGCATTTATAAAAAAAATCGAAAACTGAAAAATAATATATAAAAATTTCAATAGACTTTTCAATCTTGTCCAAAAAATGGAAATCATACACCTCAGAAATGTAGCAGGGGCGTTGCATAGACCAAACGACATCCTCGAGTATGTGAAAGCCTCATATAGACATGTGAACGTCGTCTTCTGCTGATCCTTTGGTCGGGTATAGATCTGTTGTGTCGAGAGTATCCATTAAGAAAACAATAGAATGCGTGTCCGGCCAATCTCTCCAACATTTGATCGATAAAGAGAAATGAAAACTGATATTTACTTGTCGCATCATTTAATCTCTTGTAATCGATATAGACCATTCATTCAGAATCGTTCGTATCTATATCAATTAATTTTTGGAGTTTGTGAGTACTGTCAAGTTACTGTTCGTATTTGTATCAATTAATTTTTGGAGTTTGTGAGTACTGTCATTACTCATTTCTTTGGAACTACTTATGTCGAAATCACCCATGTATTGTCTGAGATAGGGTATATAATTCTTGCATCCAACAACTTCAACACTTTTTTCATCATCACTTCTTGCATCGCTGGTTACAGTCGTATTTGAGTTTGAACAATTTGTTTATAAACATCCTCAATTAATATTTTATGTTGACACAGAGAAAGAATGATTCCCTTAATATTTGTAATCATCGACCTAATGGCTTCCTAGAATTCTCTGAGCACCCTCTACAAGTTTCATGTATCTGTATAACTCAACAAGGAATTTATAATCATAGGAAAATTATTAGGTTCGTCTCAAAATATAATATAAATGTGATAGTAAAGGTTTTAATTCCAATTTATATGTTTAAACGTTTGGTGATCTACTCTGATATGGCATAGTTATTGTGTTTACACGCCTCATACTCATGCAAAAAATAGTTTTCCATGTTGAATTGTTTGTTTAGTATATCATGAAACATTCAGATATGCCTCTCACAGTGGACTTGGTTGTTTTTAGATATGACCTTGAACCAACATTGTCTTCCTTAAAGTGTTGTCTCTATCGATGATGTAGAATGCGCTAGCGCACACCATATCCTTAGTGGATCATAATGAGTCCGCACATATAAATGTTTTTCAAAACTTTCAGCTCAATATGAATTCACCATTGTTCGTTAGATTACGTTTTCTTTGCATAAATTATTTTATTATTTTATTTTTATCTTTTTTGATTATTCAGTGAATGATTCTGAGCTAAGAAACAACATTGAGGTCTCCATATCGGTTAGGGGGAAAGTTAAATAGTATAAAATGAATATATTTCTCATTTTGGGTCTCATAATATAGACAATTGGCGTCATGAGAAAAAACCTTCCCCTCTTGTAGATACGAGTACTCTTGATAGAAAGATGATCTCACGTAGGTGGGAGCGTTCTAATTACCTAAGTTGTTATATCCTATATAATGAACTCTGACATATGCTATTGAGTTCTACTACCACTAATAATGATAAATACATATTTACCTATTTCGAAAGGAATTTCTTAAGTCACGATGGGTTGAAATTAGAAACCTTATTGGTAAGATCTAGATGATAAAATACAACGACAATGGGAAACTCTGAGAACATGTTTTTTAAATGACTAATATTTACGAAACATTGAAGGTACTAAACGCTGAGCTCCAAAAGAGTGTTGCAGTATTTCACATTTTTTATGCCACTCCTCACACGACTCAGCACCTTATAAAAGATATACGATTGCCTTAAAAATAAGTGGGACAATAACACTCTTATTTTGAACATTGTGCATGAAGAGAAAAATAATGCTCCAGGGAGTAAGGAAGCCAATATAGTCCATGTTTGTAAAAGTTATTCTCAAAACAAGAGGAGACATTCTTCGATTTAATTTTTACAAACTTCAACTTTTGGATTTTGAATTCAATTTGCTTTCACTGTAAGAGTCTGGATTATTGGAAGAGATATTTTTCCTAAGTGTAAGGCATGGATGACGATGAAATTTTATCTATATTCAGTTGTAACTTTAGAAGGAAATTTAATTTTAGTTCAAAAGGATATATGGTGGTTTAATATAGCAGTCAAACTCATGTTTGTGTCTATTTACATGGCTAAAACCAAAGTAGGCCTTATAATGATGGAGAGGTTCAGATTTTTTATTCAGATGGGATAAAGTTCCTTGTGGAAGTAATTTTAGTTTTTTTCAATCGAGGGCATGATTTTTTTTTACAAGATATATTGTTTGTTCTCTCTTTTAGAAAAAATTTACTATGTTTTGATTTATTCGACATGAGTGCATAAGTTTGTTTGTTTCATAATAAAGATTGTTAACTTTCTTTTGATAATAGGTTGGTTGGTACATGTGTACTTGTTCGGGTTCATAATTTGTATAAATAAATTAATATTATTAATTATTTAAATGTAATGAATGTATCACATATAATTACTTTTGAAGATTCTGATATTTTATGGTATATACGTTTAAGTCACATCATTCAAAAGAGGATTGATTAGCTTGTTGCTGATAGTATTCTAGTTCCTTTTGATTATACTAATGTTGACAAATGTGTAGGGTGTATCAAAGAGAAATGTACCAAACAAATGAATTTTGGATCATCTCGTGCCAAAATATTATTTAATACAAACATTTTACAGCCTATTTGCTACATCTTCAAGGAACAGGTAAAGATAATTCATATCATTTATACATAAATTTTCATGATACAAAAATCTTTATTTTCTTCGTAAGAAATCTAAAGCCATGTACGTGGTCAAATCCTTTGAGGTCGAGTTTGAATTACAGCATGACAAACATATTAAGGTCGGCAGATCTGACCGTGTGGTAAATACTATGGAATACACGATCATTATATAGCATAATTGTATGGCCCGTTTCCTCTCTACCTTTAAGATTGTTGGATTGTCCCTTAATACATCATCTCGGGTTTTTCCACTATGAATGGTGTATCCAAACTATGAAACCGCACATTGATAGAAATGGCTATGAGCATAATTTCTCATATATCACTACTTGTTTCATTTTTGGGGAAAATATCTTAAGTGTGCAGCTTACATCCTTAGCATGGTACCTTCGTCAGCAACAGGCAAAACACTACTTCAACTTTTTCAGAGGGTGAATTTCCAGCTTCATAAACTTTCATATATGGTGATATCCAGCTGAAGCAAAGAATTACATGCTGAACGACTAAAAATGTAATCTGAAATAATTAGTTTTCCTTTCATAGGCTATCCAAACCACTTAAAGGTTGACAAATTGTCTATTACGTTAAATGTTTAACTTTTAAGATGCAAACTACCGTATTTTTTAAGGATGCGTATTTTTTTAGAAGGGGAATATATTCTCATAACTATAGTATTTTGGAGGAATAATCAAAACCAACTCCTTCAGTTCCTGACATTGATGATGTGGCTATAATTTTCAAACCAATATGGGAATGAGTTCTTCATACTGATATTGTACTTCCGCCCCAAAAAAGAATGATAATATTCATCTTATAAGCATCCTCGTCAACCTCGACCTTAATAAATTAAGAAATAAACTGAGCCTATGTTTCATATATCCACTGGATAAAAATGATTGTAATACCTTCACATTATGTGCCATTTTTTTGAATGAACATGAAGAGACTTAAGATGTTTTGGAAGAAGATCCAACTGCATTTTTTGGTGCTATAACGAGTTCAAACTCTAAATTATAGATTAACCAATAAATAAAGAGTAAAATTTGATGTAAAGAACTTATATATAGATATTGCCACCTTACTTAAAGAGACACTTAGTTGGAAATAGCTGTTTACAACCAACCATGATGCTTCATGGAAAGTAGATAGATATAAAACGCATATTGTATCAAAAGATTAAAGCCATCATGAATGGATTCATTATTCAAAAATCATTTCTCAAGTTTCAACAAAATATTCACTTTGAACAATAATGGCTATTGTTGATCAATTTGACTCATAGCTTTATAAGATGGATGCTGAGATAATGTTTCTCAAGAGAGATATTGACTCAAACAAACATCTCATCAGTAATACCATAATATAGTCACCCCATTCAGTTTTCAGGTGAAACTTGTCGAAGATTTTATATATCTCAAGTCCAGTAGGAGTAAATAATTTATTCAACGATGTATGTTTATGACATACTCCTTTCTAGAAACGTAATAGCTTTATTACATGTTACTAAGATTTTTATGTCAAATATATTTGACATAAAGGAACTTGGTGAAGCGTTTATGTGTTGTAGATTAAAATAGTAGGAACCTCCCTCGTGGCATCTTCGGTCTCTCACAAAAGGCATACATTGAAAGTATATTACGTTGTTATCATTTGGAAAACAACAAATCTAAGGATACCGTGGTAGCTAATAATGAAAATTTCTCCCATCATCAGTGCCCAAGACAGAGTCTGAAATTTTGATCATAAAGATATACCTATATGCATGGGTTGTTGGAAGTCTCATGTATAATTAGGTGTATACTAGACCAAACATTTCATTCATACTTAGAGTATTGAGAATATACGATTAATCCAACAGTTTCCCATTGAAATATTATAAAGAAGGTGCTCCGGTAGTGGAAGAATATAAAATGTTACGAATTGACATACAATAAATTGGATAACCTACTGACTGTAGGTTATTATGATATAAAATTTTACGGGTGTGTAGACACTAACAATTATATTATCGGTTATATATATATTGGCCGGAGGCGCGATATCATAGAAGAGTGCAAAACAAACTCTCATCACAGATTCTATTATGGATGTCGAGTATGTGACATGTTTCACAACTTCACATCATGCACTATGGTTAATAAATTTTGTTATGAGATTATGTACGATATGGTGAATTGAAAGACTTCTCATGAGTGACTGTGACAATACTTCAACTCTCATGTTCTCGAACAAAAAAAGAACAGGTCAAACAAGTTTGAACATGAAAAAATTGAGTTTTTGGACTTGTCAAATCAAGATTGAGCATATCAACACATACTTAATTATTTTAAATATTTTTACAGATGCATTACCATTATTGATACTTCACGAACATGTTTTTCGTATGGGTGCCCCTATCTTATAAGGTATCTAGATTCAATGGGAGTTTTTTTTTATCATATACAATTCAGTTTTTAATTTTATTTATTCAGACTATATTGTAATGTTATTTAATATTTTATGCATATATATATTTAAATAATACAATATTTAGTTTTTACCAATTATTCGTGAGTTTTAAGAAATCTTAGTTCAGGTCAATATGACCAGTTGGAAGTCTGCACGTAGTGCTTACAGGGTTGTGTTGCTTCCATGCTACTCTCCATGAAAATTAAGGATTCATTAAGGTGGTAGTTGGCAATGCATTTATCGTATAATTTGTTACGCATCACTAAGCCGTGGCTAATACTCTTTATTAGCTATAATCTAACGTGATAGAACATCTAGTGATTTATCTATAAACAACAATGTTACATAAGTGCACATTCAGAGGATATGCTTCAATATATGTGAATGATCCAAATACGAGGTTGTAAATATATCTGGTACCATGAATGTCTCATCACACGTAGATTCAGAGTATCAAGACCTCTCAATATATATTTACTTATAAATATAATTAACCTTATATAAATTATATTGGACCTACATATAGTAAGTAATTGTGAATAATCCAAGTGGTTAAAAAATATCCTAAATTCAGAATCCCTCCTCACAAGAGGATCCATAATATCAAAAACATGTTTTTATATATCCAATTAAACAAATATAATCAACCTTACATCAAATCGGTAAATAATAATATGTATAAATAGAGATATATAATCTAGTCATTATCCTCCCATAATCCTAATATAATTTGCTTGCCCCTGTGGGTCCAATATCAATTAAAAGTTAAATCATTGATTTAAAATAGAAGAAACAATAAATCATTTACGGCTTTCAGTTTATCTCAAAAACGGCTAACTATTTGAATAAATCCAAGTAACTAAATATAATGGTGGTTTCAAAAACCCTAATTTATTATTTGTGTAATTTGAATTTTAATCTACCTCTTTATTTTGTCTTTTTTTTTTAACTCAAATTTAGTGATGTGGATTGCTGCCCTCATCGAACCCTATCGTTCTCTATCACGAATTAAATTCCGCTGCGGATCCAAAGGATCAGTGAAGATGGTAAAATCAATAAATATATTTTCTTTTCTTATTAATATGTTTAGAACAAAAGGATCAATCTTTCGGTATTTTTAGAGTTTACTATCCTGAAATTAATTGGTATTAACATCGTATCGTCTCAACAATTTCATTTTTCCCTGATTATTATATTTCCAAAGTTAGACTAACAAGCTCGCTAACTACGTTGATTACAGGTTCTAGCTGTTTGCCACAATAGACAGACGAGGTGGGTAACACTTTTTATACATTATTCTTTCTGTACTTTTGTTTTTCTCTTTGCATTCCTTTTCGCGCAAAGGCCCTGGCGTCTTGCTATTGGTGGTGCGGAAGACAAAGGTTAATGGTGAAAGTAAATGAAAATGAAAATGAAAGATCCAGAGGGTTACTAGAATGTGAAAAGAGAAAATTTAATTCATTCAATAAAAATTCTTTGTTTAAATACATATAAAAGTTACTAAAGGTGCTTCAGATGGACTTTGTCATAAAAGACAGTAAAAAAACATGGAGAAGACAGGTAAAAGACACACAGTTAATTATATATTTTTGGATGCAAGAAAATTAATATTACAAACATAGGACTTATACGAACTTTATTGAAAACCAAGATAATCATATATGGTTTAACGGAAAATAAATCAAGCTGACGATGTAAATTGATACGAAGCACAAGAAAGCGCAACTGTTAGCCAACTATGGTGAATCAGCTTTGGTCTTGCATCATAACCAGCAGCACCCATCACCACATGTAGCGGATAAAAATGGTCAGGTGACTTATAGACTAATTTCCCGTTTGGTGCCTTATCTTTATAATTAATCACATCATCATATTTTTCATTAAGAATACGATCTTTAAGCCAAGCATCAAACTCAAGCGCTGCCGGAGTATCCTCAGTGTCACTAAAGTTTTGAGTAGGGCTTCCCGAACCAATAATAAGAACACCTTCGTCTTTAAGAGGAGCCAAAGCCTTACCAAGATTATAATGATACATCGCGTCTTGGTCCAACTGGAGGGATAACTGGCACACCGGTATATCGCCTTCTGGATACATCAACATCAATGGAACCCATGAACCGTGATCAAGAGGCTGTTCATTGTTTTCATCAACGCGGTTGAACCCCGAGCCCAAGAGAAGTTCTTTAACCCTATTAGCAAGTGCGGGGCATCCTGGTGCTGGGTACTGGAGCTTGTACACAGCTTCGGGTAAATTCTCGTGTACATAGTCATGGACGGTTCCGTGGCTGTCCACGGAGAGAACGGTAGGGTACTTTGTCTCCCAGTGGGCGGATATTACGAGGATTGATTTTGGTTTTTCGAGACAAATTTCACGTTGCCATGATTTTAGAAATGGACTTACCTCGACGTCATCGTCTATCCAAAGAGCCGCGGATGCATGCGGAAGGTAATAGGTAGATGCCATCGTTACTATGTCTTCTCTAGCTAGCCTAGCCTATATATTGAGTTGTGTTAAGATGCTTGGATTATTGAATTATAATTCTGCCTATGGTTACCTCGTTCTAAGTTGCGTAGACGTTTTTTTTTTATTTGCTATGCTGGTTATTGCGTTGTAAGTTGCTTAGACATTATTTTCAATATATTTGTAATGCTTTAGCCACAAACAAAACCTACTAACACATTTTATCTAAATTATTGAACACATTTGCTGTTTGACTTTGTTTGTTTTGCTTTCCTTTTTAATATCCTTATATTCCTCTTAGTTTAATAATTGAAATATTCTAAATTCTTTTAATATAATTAGTTTTAATTTGATAAAATATGCTAAATTCTTTTAATGTAACTAAAAGAAAATATTTTGTCATATTATTTTATCATTCCAATTTTTATGGAATATAAATGACTTTTTATTATATTTTTTTTAAAGATACAGATTTTTGAATTATCGTTTTATATTAATTTTATTTAATAAGTTAGTATTCAATATTAATCACAGGCAACCGCTATACGGATAATAATAAATTGGGTTCTAACCCATCCCTTTGCGCTTGTTGTTTTTTTACACGAATCCGAACCCGATCCGATCCGCATCGGGTTTAATAAGTTTGACGAACCCAATTTAAATTTGTTTTATTTTTAATTTCAATAAAAATTTAAGGTATAATTGTTTAACAAAATCAAATATAACTAACTAAAAAACTTACTATTATTAAAAGAAATAAACATAAATCTTTAATAAAAAAAATATAATATGTTTAAAATAATATAAAATAAAATATCAAAACGAACGCAAAACACATTCTTGAAAGTTATTCTAGATTCTATTAACATCATCAATCATAACCACCACTTATCACAATGCTTCCATCTTCATCTTCATTATCAAAATCATTAAGAAACTTTGGAAATGTCGATTCCAAATGTGTTATAAATTTTGGTGACGAACCTAGATGTTAGGTTAAATAATAAAAAAATTAAAAAAACTAAATATTTAGAAGAATAACAAGTCAACCTACCCAGAATACAATAATAAAAGAGAACAAATTTTTAAAAAACTTGAAAAGTTAGAAATTATGATGGGAAGTATAGGAAAATATTAGAAAAAAAGATATTTATAATTTATGAAATTAGTTGTGATGAGAATATCGTTAATAAATATATTATTGATTTTAGAAGTAAAATAATAATTACACAAAACGAAATATTATTGGAAACAATATAAATGTCAGTTTTTTTAGTAATTAGTAAATATATATTCCTAGTTATATTTTGTAAAATTATAATTATATTTTACTATATTTTATGTTTTTATATTTTTATATATATTATATTTGCAGGCCGAATCGAGTTGGACAAATATAAAATCCATATGCGGTCTGATGTCCTTAGGGTCATAATTCGTATATCTGTACCCGACTCGTTATGTATTCGGACCGGACAAAACCCAACCAAATTAGACCGGATCAGACCGGTTTGGATCGGCTCAGACCAACATTCTCATCCTTAAACCGAAATTTTTAATAAAAATATAATTTAAATTTATTATATATAAACTCGTATTTCAATAATATAATAATTTTATATACTATTATTTACCTTACCTAGTTTTTTCTTCCTCATGAACGAAATACAAAAAATATGGTCTTTTTTTCTTCTTAAAAAACAAATCAATTTCTTCATAAAAAACTGATTCCCATACTAGGTGCGGATCCAATTATTTTTTTAAATAGAATTTTTTTATATATAACTATTATTTATTTAAAAATAATGGTAGTGCTACATCTTATGGTGGATTCGGCCATGACTAACACTAAACTTGAATATTTTTCGCATAGTGAAATTTGTTTTTGAAGCAATTCCATTAGTCCTCCCAGCCTTGGGTGACAATAAAAGAATAATGGTTGTAGTTGATCATCAACTTGTAAACTAATAATAACATTTTTAGTGTTTTAAATCAATCGAGGTTGATACAGGTATTTGTTGCGGTTTTGGCCAAAGTTGTATGAATAAATTGTCATCGAGGGAAAAAGATTTCTTCTATAAGTGGCTTTGTTTTAATGTTTTTTATGACAAAATTTACAAAAATGATGACATATTAATTTGTATTTTAAACGCGTGCATGAATTTATTTTTAACCAGATGGGTGCACTTGCTTCTTATTCTTTTATCTTTTATGTTGGTCTTCCAAATATCTGTTAATCATTAGCGCTCATCTTGCAAATAAATCCAAACCACAAAAATGGAAAGAGATACAATTATCTTTATGTAATAATACCCATTTTTGTTTTCATTTATTTCTTTTTATTATTTTTTGATTCCACATTGTATTTTTTTCTTTGTATCATCTTAAATCTCTTAATTATGGAAATTTTATGTACAACACATTGTAATTTTAGACTTATAAATGGGAAATAAAAATGAAGGTAGTGACTACTCATATAATCAAAACAATCATGATAACTGTTTATTTGGGTTTGTGTCTTCTTGTCACTCTATCGAAGAAGAAGTTGTTAAAACTATTCACCATACTCGTCAAAGATACCAAAATTAAAAAAAATCAATGAAGAAAGATAAATCTTGTGAGCATAATATCTTTCTTAAATTTTTTCTCGTGTTGTTTCAACTTTTTACGATATAGTATCATAGAGAATATATATCTCTACATTCAGAAGTATAATCAAGCAAACACTACCTTTAAACCACAAATCATAAGCTTAGTTTGAGTTGACAGTTTACGTTGGATCACATGCTATATGATTAAAGAGTGACGATGAATGTTATACTTATTCCATACTAACCTGTCTCACCTGACACGATGGATGAACGTACAAATGACGTTGTAGGTGTCTTTGATTATGAACTTTGAATTCGTCAAACTACGGTCAAGCAATGCACGTCACAGAAGTTGATATTTGGATGGGGCAGAGAGGGAATCAAAACCTTAGTCTTTTGAAGGTTGTTGTAGTTCCTTTCACGTGTATATCTGATCTGAGATGGCCATAGACTCAGGAATAATCTCAATATCTTATACATCATTTGAGATGCCCAATTCTAACGACCATCCCAAATGATGTATAAGATATTGAGATTCTTCCTGAGTCTAGATTATTTACTGATATTTTTCCCATAGTGGTTAACAAGAGAGGTGAGAATGAGCTAATGATCATACATGAAGGAGGTACCCGCCCTGTTAACAATCGTCACCATGTACCAATTACTAGCCATGTGCCTAAGACATAAAACTTTCTTCCAAGTCTAAGAGAGCGAATAACCTAGATCTAAATCATAGAAACTATTTTTTTTTGGATTTGATCTAGTCGCACGAGATATAATTTGTGTTATATAATTAATAAAAAACACATATATTTAAGGACCACCTCCTGATTCTATATTTTTAGGTCAAAAATCCCAAGGTCACCCTCCATTATGAGAATGGTAACATTATTCCATGAAACCTTGGCCTACGAAATTTTCATCCCATGGTCCGCCCAAAATAATCAACAAGATAATAGGACACGATTATCATCTCACGACCCTAGAAGTAAAGATGAACATAAATGAGAAGTATAATTGTCTCATAAATAGAACATATTTGATAATCTGGACCGATCCATATATGAGAGGTACTTTAAGATCCTTAAGCCCATGCGTGATGTAATATTATAAAAAAGAGGACGATAATTGGTATGAACAAGCCATCATATGAGGATGGGAACTCGTAGATACTTCACAAAATATTTGCCATCCTTGTACCCTAAGATTGTGATTAGATTAAAGATGGTGAGATTGCCGCCTTAAGGAATATGTGCCTTGTAATTGGACTAACTTGGAGCCCTGAAAGCCAAAAAAAGTCATCCACACTATCTTTAATAAATTGGAGAGAATTAAGATCATCGTCATCTTCAAAGCAGATATTGCTAATTTTGAGCTTATAACATTTTAAATGGAATTTAAACTTCTTATGATTACTTTTTTCCTTGATGATCCTATAAATAACTTACATTACTAAGAAAAAGATTAAAACAGATATAATGGAACCTTGCCTAACCGCCTTCATACCTTAGAAGTTACCATAAGGGTCATCATTAATAAAGAGGTTATTAGAAGGATGCCAATACATTGGGTGATCCAAAAGGAAGTTCGTGGTAACACGAATATCAATAATGAGGTGCAAATAGGCATTATCAAAATGTTTCATAAGGTTGATTTTAAAGACAACCCTCTTGCCTTTATGGTTGATGTGATAACCCCTTAGAAGTTTTTAAGATAGAAGAATGTTGTATGAAATTTTGTTTCGGGAGACTATAGCTGATTGACATTTTTTAACCAGATAAAAGAAATAATATTTTATTATATAAGATAGAATTTGTAAAGATTAAATTGTAGACCATATTGCAAAGAATAATATGCCTAAAATCAGTAGCTAGAGAAGTGGGATCTTTTTTCTTGGATAATGGAGATAAATATGAAATTACAAGAAGCATAAATAACTAGAATATAAAAGAACTCAAGAACACTATTACATATGGTATTGCCCATAATATTTTAAGATATCTTAAAAAACTAGAATTAAATCTATTAGGATCGAAGTATTCGTTACTATCGATATTGAATAAAGCATTTTTTTCATCACACCTTATTTATATCAGTTACCATAGTGGAAATGAGACGAGACCCTACCCAAGCCATGGTATCCCCGTACGTGCCTGATTCTGGATAGATTCTTGAAATTTCTCATAAAAACATTACCAACACTAGTAGGACTAGAAAAATCACAATCAGATAATTTGTAATCGGGACAATCTTGTTGTGTAATGCTCGAGTTTTAATGCTATTTTGGAAAAAAATGGTATTCATGTGACCGAGTTTGAGCCAACATTTTATGGATTTTTTCTTAAGAAAATATTCTTCAACTCTATTCAACAAGATGAACAAACAAGATGCATGTATTTTATTGGAAACGAGTTCACGGTCTAAAAGGTCTTGAGAAATACGAGATTGATCTTGGAAAATATTTAATTGGGCTATGGAAACTCTCAAGATACTGTCATTTTACACTTTATATTTGGGGTAGTTAAGCTCCAGATGAAGACGTGAAATTTTTTAGGAAACCAAACTCATACCATAAGTGTTGGTTTTCAAATTATTGGAGACAATCTCTTTGAAAAGAGGTTGAGATTGCCACATGTTAAATAATTTGAACTGTTTTTCCTACGCTTCCGAGGGGTTCCAAGATCAGGTGTTAGAGTGGTATGGTTCAAAGATCGAAGGAACTCGTAATGAGTGAAAAAGCATGAGGAAGAACTCGTCCTAATTATTATTGACTAAGATGTTATTGATTTTAGAATAAATATGATTGATAGATTGTTTATTAATCTAGGTAAAATGAAAAATCGTAGAATGGAGGTCACTGATCTTAGATTAGACAACATTTGTTGAAATTATCAATTCTCATGGACTAATTATCAGATGAGCCAGTTCGCCCATTTGACTTACAGATAGAGTTAAAATCATTGAGGATGACCCAAATAATAACATGGTATTAGGTCACAATGGCTGCAAGATCGTTCCATAGCGGATTACGATAAACAACATCATTGAATGAATATATGACGGTGAAACGAAAATATATGAAATATTGTGACATCCTACTTTACAGTGGATGTGCTTAGAGGATTATAATAACATAAAAATATATATTATAGTAGGATTCCAAATTATCTAAATTGTGCCAAGTGGATGAGAGGCATGGTTGGTGAGGAAAAGACAGAAAGATATTATAGTTCTAATAAGGGATTTAACTTTGTGACTATGGCCTTTAGTTTATACAATTATCATTAAAGATATACTATTATTAATAATAAAATCAGTAACGTCTTTTTACCTAGCATAATCATTTAACTCACAAACATTCCAAGACGAAATATGCATAAACATTCAACTTGTAGTAAATCAGTCGTCTCGGACAGTACTGGAGAAAGTGGTCTTTACAACGATTTAAAAAAAATGTATTAATGAAATTGAAAGAGTTACAAAGATTAGGGACTAAAAAGCAATTATTATGTAGAGTATATATACTCTAGATCCCCAATTATCATTTGAACCTTAATTTCATTTGATACACCTCCTTTCATCTATAGACTTCCAAAACAATTAGACAATATCATTTCTTCCCAATTTCCTCTTTCTTCTAAAAACCCTAGTGTTTACAACATAATCGCTGACTCTGAATAGGAATTAGCAGTGACACGATCTTCTATGAGGAGTTTGGAGCTTTAATCAGGATCAGGTTAGTCATCTTTGAGCAGCTTACATTCTTTAGACCAAATATTACAACGACTTGAAAACAAAGAAAATCTTCACTGATCCATTGTAAAAAGTCATTTATAATGGATTTATAGTCAAAAGTACTGGTTGTGGTAAGCTGAATCACTAACCAAACTCAGTTGCCACTGAGGCATTTGCAACCAGCTATTAATCACAAATCGTTGCAAATTTTGACGCGGAACGAACTGGAATACGTCATTACAACTATTTTTGTAACCTCATGACACCATTTCAGAAAAATGGTTACGTTTGTTGGCATGTACGTTGTTGGAGACATCTTTTCAATCCTTTTACACACTAACTTATTCTAATGTTGTCGCTGAAAGTGTTACAATTCTGTTGGAAATAGATTTTATTTAATTTTCTATGTAATTCTTATTGTTGTAGATGTATTGTGTGACCTATTTTAGTTTTTATTACACTTCTTTAGTAATTCCATTGTTAAATATAATAAGAATATCCAAAAAACATGCATAGGTATGTAGCTCAATTTCATTATTCGAAAATTCAAAATAGAAAATAATTTACCAAATACTATTCAAGAGAACAAAACATAATTCAAAAATAAAATTGACATTCACAATAAAAGTTTCATAATACTTCTTTCTAACCTTATAACTTGATTAATTTAACTTTAATGAATTTCCATACATCTATTATATCTTCTCTCTTCCAGTCTTTATTATTCTCTCTTCGAGTCTTCGATGATACATGTACAAAATATGCCAATTTAAACCTCTAAAAATATGCAGTTCAATAAGTGGATACTTTTAGTTTTAAAAATAACAACTACACAATACCAAAACTAAACCCTATGTCATGTAAATAGTTCTAGATTAAAATGAATAAATTTGTTGGGCATAGACAAAACAGTTACGAGCAAAAACTTTGTGTTAGATGTAGAGGCTTAAATCGATGCTTCGTCCCTCGACTATCACGTTTTATGTCATTTAGTCCCTCGACAAAAAAATCACGGTTGAAGGTCCCTCGTCTATCAAAAATCTATAAATTCAGTCCCTGCGCGTGGTTTTTGCTGTAATGCTGCCACGTGTCACTATAGTTAAATGGTTTGCGTTCCACAAATAGTCCTTCGACTTTTAATTCCCTTTTTACCCTTCGAATTTAATATTTTTTAAATATATATTTTTATTTTATTTTTTTAATTTTTCTCAAAACAGAGTATAGCAAAATTTGCTATACTCTGTTTTTTTTTCTCCGACTACTTTAGCTGGATTGGTTCCGGAAAATCGTTCATGGATTGCGGTGAAAAACGTTATTTTCTACCGACGAAGTACTCTCCAGTTCCTACACATCCAAAACAAATGCCACATCGTCTTAATACTTCTTTGTCTTCTTCCTTTTCTTTTTACAGACAATTATATTCTCACTTCTTTCTTCTGTTTTACTTACATTCTCTCTTACTTCTCTAACAATTCTAAACAATCTCTTAATCTTCAACTTCAATAAATATTCAACTTCTCAGATTCTCTTTCTCTCTCATACCACTTACTAATCTCTCAATCTTCATTCGACTCCTCCTCTATTTTTGGTTTCCCTTTCTCTCTCTCTCTCTCCAAAACTTCAAATAATCTCTTCATTTTCAACTTCTCTTTTTTTGTTTCTCTCTATAAAAATCTTCCACCTTTTAGTTCTTGGTGATCTCTCTAAGAATTTTCTTATAATCAAAAGGGTTAGTTCGAAAGCAGATGAAAACCAAAACCCAGTTTTTGATTTCTTTAATTCTATTTCAGACAACAAACTCACAGGTGAATTACCAGCCACGTTGGGAAGTGTTTAGCTATGCAAATGCTTTTTATGCAAATCAATCGTTTTAAAGGTTCTCTTCCGGATTTTAGTGGGATGAAAGAAATTGAATTTCTAGATGTTTCACAGAACAACCTGTCTGGCCACATACCGAAATATATGGCCGATTTTCGCTTGATACAGAATTTGAATTTATCCTTCAACGAGTTTAAAGACCAGGTACTGACTCAAGGGATCTTCAGAAACGCTAGTATAGCTGCAGTTTACGGAAAAAAAAAACAGAGTATAACAAATTTTGCTATACTCTATTTTGAGAAAAACTAAAAAAATAAAAATAAAAATATATATTTAAAAAATATTAAATTCGAAGGGTAAAAAGGGAATTAAAAGTCGAAGGACTATCTGTGGAACGCAAACTATTTAACTATAGTGACACATGGCAGCATTATAGCAAAAACCACGCGCGGGGACTGAATTTATAGATTTTTGATAGACGAAGGACTCTCAACCGTGATTTTTTTGTCGAGGGACTAAATGACACAAAACGTGATAGTCGAGGGACGAAGCAGCGATTTAAGCCTAGATGTAGAGGTGATAAACAGTTGCACACCAAAATTGAACCCTATGCCATGTAAATATTTGTTTTGAAAACATGGATGGTGGAATAATTGGATACATATGTGATACACGATTGCAAACATGAAAGCATGTTTATATAACTTGAACACATCCTCTATACCTAATTTTACCACCACTAATATGGTCAAATATGGTTAACACAGAACAACATTATAAACAATGAATTCAATTAAAACATGAATAAACCTAAACGATATTATAAACTATAAATTGAATACAACACGCAAGCATATATTATAAAATCTATTAATATAGAGGCATAAACTAAAGTTATTAGCAAAACACCAGCATAGAATATAAAATCTACTAACAAAGAGGCATGAACCTAAACCTAAATAGAATTATGAACAATAAAATAGATTAACAGAGGCACAAACCCAAACAAAATTATTCACTATAAATAAAACTCAGCACAAACACATACAATATAAAATTTATTAACACAGAGGCATAAACTCAAGTTATTAGTAAAATACCAGCATACACTACATAATCTATTAACACAGAAGCATAAAACTAAATTTAAACATCATTATGAATAAAATCGATTAACACGTGTATAAACCTAACATCATTATGAAATATAAATATAATTCAACACACGTGCATATACTATACAATCTATTAACATAAAGGCATAAACTAAAGTTATTAGCAAAACACCATCACACACTAATGATGAGGGCGGAATTCGCCGATTTATAGAGATAGGGGTAACAATGTGATAGATAAATAGTCAATATAATTAAATGAGCAGTCAAGGTTCTTCAGGGACTAATATGCAAAAATAAAGTAGTTAGGGGAGGCCCATCGACATGTGATGATGGCCCATTGAGAGCTTAAACGGGTCCTCCATATTTTACTATAAAAGGAGGACCCATTTGCCTAAAATGGTATGGGATTTTTTCTTTACAAAAAGACTACTTTATCTCTCTACACTTTCTCTCTCTAGTCATATCAGGTCCTAGATCCGGAATATATTCTTTTGACAGCTATTCACTCATCATTGGCGCCGTCTGTGGGAACAGTGATACCGAAAAGGAATCTTCTGTCCTTTGAAAATCACATTGTACGGGATGAATAGCGAAGCGGCGACAGAGAGGGACGGTAGGGAGGTTGTCCGAGCCGCTGCTGGGTCGGAAGACGCGGGAGCTCCTGGTCGGGAGTGGAACGGCGGTCGGGATAAGCGGTCGACCCTGATTATGACCAGAAAGCAGCTGCTCGAAGATATTGCCCGGTTAGAAGAGGAGCGAGAGCGGGCACTGGACGAAAAAAGGGTTCGTGAAGGGAAGGGCAAAGAGCCCGCCCTGGACGATCGGGGAACGGCTGGTCGCGGCCAAGCGTCGCGGATGGAGGTCCGACCTGTCAGGTATTACCGAGATTCACCTCCCGAAGATGAAGAGGCCGTCAAGACTCGTCGGAACCCAGACACCCATCGGATCATGACGTCGGACTATCCCTCAGACGATTCGTCCGGCGAGGATTACCGGCGCCGGGAGAGAGCTCAACGGACGCGAAAGATTCGGTCCCAGCGCGTTCGAGGGTCCAGGGCAGACCCTTCGCGGTACAAAAAGGGCGGCACCGATAAGCCGACCCCTGTGTCCTTTGAAAAGGAAGGAACGCACGTCGCCAGCCGCGGAGAGCGAGAAATGTTACCACCAATTCCGTGGCAACCGACGAACAGCCAAAACCTTGGATACCGAACGAGCAGCCAGTTCGTCGGCCCAAGACCCGAGGGGCTCTATGAAATCAGGACCGAGGGTCTTGGGGGAGGAGCTTTTGAGCTCGGAGTCAACTGGAGAGCCTCCCCGTTATCTGATGAGATTTTAGCGGGACCGCTCCCTAGGCGTTTTGACATTTCTAAACTGGAAAAATACGACGGGAAAACGGATCCGGACAACCATCTGGAGGCCTTTAAAAACTTTATGCTGAGTTTCGATAACGATGATAAGCTCTTATGTAGGGCTTTTTCTATGACGTTCAAAGATAGGGCTTCGAAATGGTACAACCGATTGCCGCAGGGGTGTATCAGAAACTTCGGGACTTTCTGGGCAATGTTTAGGCAGCACTTCGTGGGAAGTAAGAGTTTCCGAGCTAATGGAGACACTATCATGAACTGTCGACAGAAGCTGGGGGAAAGCCTAAAAAACTACACCAGGCGATTTAATGATGCGAAAACCGACCTGGACCATTGTGAAGAGAATGTGGCTCTGACAGCGTTTCGATTGGGCCTGCTCCCGGGGCCAATGAAGCAAGCAGTTACGAAAAAGCAAGCGTTCACTTTCTCTGCGCTCTTGGCACAAATAGAAAAACAGATACTAATCGAAGAAACGGAGGCTTCCGAGGTGGCGGCGCAGATCCAACAGAGCGCTCAGGCATCGTTCGTAATAAAGCAGGGCTCCCGACCCGACCATGCTAGAGTAGCCCAGCCGATTAGTACAATACCCCCGACCCCGCCAGCAGTGACTAAGTCTCCCGCCCCGACCGGTCCAAGGCAAAAACAAAATGGGCAGGCAACGTCCCGACCCACGTCCAACAAATGGATACGACCGGCCTACTTCGCGGATCTCACGGAGTGCGTGTCCTCCATCTACGAAAAAACCAAGAGGAGCGGGATGTACCGGAAGCCTTTTCCTATCCCGACGCCTCGGGAGCAAAGGAATAACCGCTATTGTCGTTACCACGAGGACGTCGGCCATGACACGAAAGATTGCATAGCCTTAAAGAGGGAGATCCAGATGCTCATCGAGCACGATAACCTTTTAGAGTATGTCAAGAAGGCCCAACATGCCGCGCCCTCGAAAGAAGTGGTTATAGTCCCAAAACCAGAAACCGCCATGGCAATTTCGGAGGTTGCGGATCAGTTCGACGTATCGGTTGAATACCTTGACCCCGAGGTCGGTCGGAATATCATAGGGATCATTGAGGAAGAGGCGGAAGTTAGCGTGCGTGGCCTTTGTGAACTTTTTGATTCATCAACAATCCTCGAAAAGGGATCTGCGACGGGAACCAGAACTTGCTTCCAAACCTGGGGAGCTAACCACGCCGATATCAGAGTTGTTGATGAAAAAATTGGCAACCGCACCGATATCAGAGTTGTTGATGAAAAAATCGGCGAGCGCATCGGTCGGGTCCAAGGCTTGCGCGATCTTTTCGAATCTATGACCATCTTCGGGGGGGATTCAATGGCGGGAATCACGCATTCCTCCAGGAAGAGGCACATCGTTAACTTAACCACCCAGCTGGAAGCCAGAACTTGCTTCCAAACCAGGAGTACCCCTTCGCCAATTTTGTATTTTGACGATGATGATATGAGGGACTTAGCCGGGCCTCATGAGGATGCCATTGTGATCGGGCAGCGATCGCGGGAGAAGAGGTTCGGCGAATTTTGGTAGATACCGGGAGCTCAGCCAATATCATCTTCGCTTCGACTTTTGCCAAATTCCGAACACGACCAGTAATCGAGCGATCCGACCGTACCATCGTCGGGTTTACAGGAACGGCAGCAGACGTCGTCGGAGAGTTCGAGGGTGTGGTACAGCTCGGCCGCGGCCCGTTTAAAAAAGAGGTCACGGTGCTGTTTATAGTAGTTGACGCGCCGGCTTCGCACAATGCTATTTTGGGACGATCTTGGATATCGCGCATGCATGCGGTGACTTCCACCATTCATCAGTGCGTAAAGTATGTGGTTGGAAATAACATCGGAGTAGTGCGAAGCAGCCAGAAAACGGCCCGGGAGTGTTACCGAGCTGCGTTGGCACCCAAGAAAGACCAAGAGATGTACCCCTCCCAGGCATAGCAATTAAGGGGGAGCTCCCCAGGATCGCAGCCGGTGGACGACCCTAGGGAGGCCCCAAGCCTTTTGACAACCGACGAAGAGTGTGAGCTGCATCATTTTGCAATTGGGAAATGTCTGCGGGTCGGGTTGAATATGTTACCGACCTTAAGGGAACGGATGCTGGCTTTACTCCGAGAGAATCTTGATTTGTTCGCATGGTGTTCCGGGGACGTTACGGGAGTACCCGAGTCGTTTGCAATTCACAAGTTGACAATTAACAAGAATGTTAGACCAATAATTCAGAAGCGTCGGGCTTTCTCTCCCGAAAAAGCAGAAGTAATTCTGAGGGAAGTCGAAAGAATGACCGGCGTCGGACATATCGTAGAAGCGCGATACCCTTTGTGGATATCTAACCCTGTTCTTGTGAAAAAGAAAAGTGGGAAATGGAGGATGTGTGTAGACTTTACCGATCTCAACCGAGCGTGCCCGAAGGACCCCTTCCCAATGCCACGGATCAATCAACTGGTGGACTCGACATCGGGTAACAAACTATTATCTTTTATGGATGCTTATGCCGGTTATAATCAAATTAAGCTGCACCCCGCGGATCAGGAGAATACCACATTTATCACGGGTCGAGGGCTATATTGCTACAAAGTAATGCCCTTCGGACTAAAGAACGCGGGCGCGACATACCAAAGACTGGTTAACCGAACGTTTGAAGACCAGATCGGGAGAAACATGGAGGTTTACATCGATGACATGTTGGTCAAAAGTGAGACCGATGTAGATCACCTTACCGACCTCAAGGAGGCTTTTGGTAACCTACGACGGGTAAACCTTAAGCTAAACCCTGAGAAGTGTTCTTTTGGTGTTCGGTCAGGGAAATTTTTGGGTTTCCTCGTCAGTGAGAAAGGCATCGAAGCCGACCCTGTCCAACTCCGAGCCCTAGCCGACATGGCTCCCCCTCGGAGTGTAAAAGAAGTTCAGATACTGACTGGGCGGTTAGCCGCGTTGAATCGTTTCATCTCTCGATCGTCTGACAAATGCGCTCCGTTTTTTCAGGTCCTACGACAGGTAAAAAATTTCGTTTGGACTGATGAGTGCGACAAGGCATTTTTGGGGATCAAAGAGTATTTATCGTCCCCGAACCGTCTGACCAAGCCCGTTGCGCACGAAACTCTGTTCCTCTACGTTGCAGTCACGGATTACGCGGTCAGTGCAGCTCTGGTCAGCGAATCAGGGCCGGCTCCGACGGCTGTGTACTATGTAAGCAAAAGTCTGCTTGACGCCGAAACGCGATACTTAAAGCTCGAAAAAATGGCCTTGGCCCTGGTGACGGCTGCGAGGAAGATGCGCCCATACTTCCAAGCGCACCACATTGTCGTCCGCACGTCGTTTCCACTAAAATACGTTTTTCAACGACCAGATATGTCCGGGAGAATAGCCAAGTGGTCGGTAGAGCTGGGGGATTTCGACATTGAGTTCGAGCCCCGAACCGCGATCAAGGGTCAGGCCTTGGCCGATTTTCTGGTCGAATTTCACTCCGACCGACCCGAACAAGAAACACCCTCACACGAAGCCGCGGAGGGCGAATGGACTATCCGTACTGATGGAGGAGCCAACGTTAGCGGTTGTGGCGCGGGAGTTCAAATCGTTACTCCTTCGGGTTTGAGCATGTTCCAGGCCATCCGTTTTGGTTTTAACACGTCAAACAATGAAGCAGAATATGAAGCGGCTTTGGCGGGGTTACGATTGGCGCAAGTCTGCGGGGCGAGGCAAGTGCGCCTTGTAAGCGACTCCCAACTGTTGATAAACCAAGCCTCGGGGAATGCGGAGGCTCGGAAAGAACACCTAGTGCAGTATTTGGCGGCCTTGAGAATTTTGGCTGCCTCTTTCGACAAAATCACGTACGAGCATGTCAACCGAAGTGAAAATATGACAGCCGACTCTTTGGCGACGGTTTCTTGCTCGACAAGCTATCCTTGGGTAATAGAGCAAGAGAGTCCGTCCATTATTAAACGGCATGAACTCGATAACCGACCCGAAATTGCGTGCCAGATCTCTCCAGTAGTGCATTCGGATTGGCGGCAGAATATCATCACGTTTTTAGCTGGAGGTCGGCTCCCCGACGATGCGGCCTCGGCTCGAAAATTGCGCAACAAGGCGCGGGGATACGTTCTTTTGGGGGATGTGCTGTACAAAAAATCCTTTAGCCGGGCTCTGCTTCGATGTTTAGGTTTCGATGAATCCCAAGTAATTTTGTCCGAGCTACACGACGGGGAGGGCGCGGCGCACTGCGGATACAAGTCTTTGATTAGGAGAGTTTTTCTCGCAGGATTCTATTGGCCGACAATAACGACAGACGCAAAGCTCATGGTGAAAACGTGTGATACGTGTCAAAGGTTCGGGAATGCGATCAACATACCTGCAACACATCTGGAATCTATATCCGAAGGGTTACCCTTTGACCGATGGGGGATCGACCTCGTCGGGCCATTACCCATGGCATCAGGAGGAAGGCAAACGATCGTCGTCGCGGTCGACTATTTTTCAAAATGGATCGAGGCTGAGCCCTTGTCAGCCACAAAAACCAAGGATATTATCAAGTTTATCTGGGCGAACATTTGTTGTAGGTTCGGGGTACCCCAGCGGTTAACCATGGACAACGGACCACAGTTTGATAGCGCGGAAATGAAAACGTTCTGCACCACGCACAATATCCAACAGTGTTTCTCTGCTCCTTTTCACCCGCAAGCAAACGGTCAGGTCGAAGTCACGAATCGAACCGTTCTGGATGGCCTAAGGAAGAACCTCGAAGGAAAGGCCGGCAAGTGGCCCGACTACTTACAGGAAGTGTTATGGGCTTACCGAACGACACCCCGCACGGCAACCCAGGAATCACCCTTTGCCTTGGTGTATGGCATGGACGCGGTCACCCCCGCGGAATCCATTTTCCCCTCTTTCAGGGTCGGCACTTATCAGCCGGAGACAAATGATGATACCCGACGGCTAGAGCTCGATCTCATTGACGAAAAACGCCACCGCGCCCGTTTAAACTCTTTGCATTACCAGACTTTAATGAGAAGTCGGTATGCCAGCAAAGTCCGTCGTCGGGAATTTAAGGTCGGCGACAAGGTTCTGCGACGGGTTTTTCTACACACCAAAGACAAGAGCCTCGGGAAACTCGCACCAAACTGGGAGGGACCTTACGAAGTAGTCGAAAGAGTCAGAAACGGGACGTACCGCCTGCAGAACCGTCTCGGACAACTCCTAAGGCTTCCATGGAATATCGAGCATCTGAAATTGTATCTTGAATAGTTTGTAATTTTTGATTAATTTTCGTATTCTTTCATTTTTAGTCGAATTTGTAATGATCGGGGGTGCACTCTTTCCTACCTTGGTGGCGCGAGGAGGTTTTAATGAGGCATCGGTCAAAACCCGAACCGCATTATTGATTATAAAATTCTTTGCCTTTTAAAAATTAATTCATTATACGGCGGTGGACAGCTGACGAGCTGGGCGCCATCGTCTCTTTTACAGTCGATTTACGGAACTCTAAGAGTTTTTCGGTTTTTTACCGATCTACATTTTGATTTTTCCGACCCGTTGGAAAGATTTTCGACGATGAGTCGATCTACGGAACTCTAAGAGTTTTTCGGTTTTTTACCGATCTACATTTTGATTTTTCCGACCCGTTGGAAAAATTTTCGACGATAAGTCGATCTACAGAACTCTAAGAGTTTTTCGGTTATTACCGATCCACATTTTGATTTTTCCGACATATTGGAAAGATTTTCGATGATGCGTCGATCTACAGAACTCTAAGAGTTTTTCGGTTTTTACCGATCTACATTTTGATTTTTCCGACCCGTTGGAAAGATTTTCGACGATGAGTCGATCTACAGAACTCTAAGAGTTTTTCGGTTCTTACCGACCTACGTTTAGCCTTCCAGACCCTCTGAACTCACCTTCAATGAAAGTCGATTTACAGACCTGGGCATGACAAATTAACCACCAACATCAAAGATTTAGACCTACAACACTGTACTTAGTAAAACAAATCATCATCCGCACAGGGGGCCCCGTGGCCCCCAAAATAAGATAGTACGATACAAAATCTGGGGGGCCGTGGCCCCCGAAGGTTTACCATACGTGTTCAAAAAACAAAGAACAGAACAAAAAAAAAAGAACTGAATCACTGGTCTTCACCATCTTCTTCGTTTTCTCCTACATCGTCCACATCATCGGACTCCTCCACTACGATCCCCTCGGGGCGATCCTTTTCCGGCACGTCAAGCCATAGCGAACCAAGATCCAGGTCCGGGTACCGGTTGTGGAGTGACAGAACATAGGCGGCCTTGGAGGCTGCGGCATCTTGGTCCGACCAAAGCCTGCATCGTTCGAGAAAGGCTTTGTTCGAGGACTTCAACTTTTGAACCTCCGACGCTAGAGCAGAGGCACGGTCTTCCGCGGCTTTTCTCGCCGTCTCAGCGGTAACCACCGCACCCTCCGCAGTTCGAGCGGTTTTTTGCGCCGACTCCATCGCCTGCTTGGCTGTTTCCGCGGCCGCCTTAGCTTCGGTGGCTAGCCTCTCCGCCTCAGCAATCCGACCCTCCGCCACTGCCAGGGCATCAATGGCAGTCTTCGCCTCCGCGGTAAGACGGGAAATTTTTGCCTCAGCCTCGGTTAACTTCTTGCCAAGCCCCCTCGCCCGGCGCTCTTTCAACGCGGCCGGTACAAGCAAACTGTACAGCGACAGTGCCAACCCATCCGTGCTTCGAAGCGGGAAAGGGTGCGGGCTGCCCATCGTCGTTAGCACCGGGAATTTGGGACCACTCGATGACGAAGCATCGGGGCCAGTAGCCTCGGGAGGCTCAGTATCATCCGGAGTAGTGACAACATTGACCGTAGCCAGATCCCCACTTTCAACGTGGTGCAGGAGGGCGGGGTCTGAAGCAATCACCTCTGCGCTAACTGCCAACCGGTCCTCTACCACAGCCTTGGCTTTCTTTAGCTTGGACCCTCCCGTCTCTGCACGGTTCTTTCTCTTCGGCGGTACGGCCGGGTTCTGACTCACTTCTGCTGGATCTACCACCGGCACAACCGCCCTGTTCGGATCACTCTCAGCTTCGGGTCCGACTTCAGGTTCCTTCCCGCCCTCCTCTGACTTGGGACGCTTGCTGGGCGCCTTATTACGCTTGGGCAAGTACAATATGTACCCAGGGCGACCGGTTCGGATAAACATCTCGTCGAGGCTTGGGGGGTCCCGCAGCTGTTCAATCGTTAGCACCTCGGATGAGCACCGCCAGAGGTTGCTCATGAACAAATTCTTGTCCATAAACGTGCGGTGCATACCCCGACCCCAATTCTGGCGAACATAGTTTTTCAGCACCTCAAAGGTGTCCTCCGCGGCTTTCGCGTGGTCCTTCTTTACCCCCTGCAGCCAGTCCTTCGACACTGCGCCACGGATCAGCACGTCACAAAAAAAAAAAAAAAAAATATTACCATCATGGACCCAGGTCCGCAGAATCTGCCTCGGATTCTCCTTTGTGTATGGAAGCCCGTTCTCCCAGCACCCGCTCAAAAATACGAACCGATGCTTCCACCCCTTGTCGCCCTCCAAAAAGTCGTTGACAATTTTCCATTTATTGCCAAGAGAGGAATAGAAGAATGGTGACTTCGGGGATTTCGACAGACCCGACATGGCGATGTATTCCTCCATCGGCATTGCTCGACCAGAGAGGCGGGATGCCATGATGCAGGACATCAGGGTGTACCACGCATTGGGCGTCAGTTGCGATGGGCAGATTTGGAGAGTACGGAAGTAGAGCGCAATCTCGGGGTCCAGGGGAAAGCGCAGACCCCAGTTGAACAACTCGGTAAACACCACGATCTCTCTGGGTCTGGCGTGAACGGGTGTCTCCCCCGGGGTCGGAAATCGAACGGTGACACACTCGGGGATTCCCCAGCGGATTAGCATCTCATCGTGATCGGACTCGGGGAAGTAGAGGTACTTCCCCTCGAAGAGAGAGACCACGTCCCTGGTCAGAAGCCAGTCGAAGTACTTGGTTGAAACGGCAGCTTTCACCGCCTCGGGCCAGGGGTCACCCTCGTTATTAGCCGCGTGACACCCTGCGGCAGCACACTCCCCTGCGGGAGCAATATCGATTTCGGGCTCTCCAGCTTCGAGGGCCGGAACTGGGTCGGAGCAGCGGTCAGCAGCAGCGTTTGTGTCAGACGGCCGAACCTGGGAAGAGGAAGCATCGGGAACACCACGGGCCATGGCTTTATGAGCCTCCTCCAACTGCTTGGGCGTTAGCTGCATTTTGGGCAGACCTAAAAAAGTGACCGCAGTATTAGTACCGGTCCGAAACCCTCTGATCGAGGGTGTAAGCTGAACCATTTCGGGACTATTACCTCCTTCCGTGTATTGGAGTAATTCGTCTTCCCCCATAGTCAGAAAGGTAGATTTACGAGCACGTCGGGGAATAGGCAAGTTTGTGGAAGACTGGGTCGGATTTTCCGGGCGAACCGATGGGGAATGGAAAGAACTGTCGCTAGAGGAAAGGACGATGGGCTCTGGAGATTGACCAGCTTCGGGAGTCGTAGAAATGGAAAGATCGGAAGCGAGGAAAACTTCTGCGGGAACCGGGGTAGGTAGGACAGGGTCGTGAGGAGGTGGAGCGGGAACGAAAGGTTTGGAGTTGGACCCCCAGATCAGACCAGCGCGTCGGTACTCCTCTGCTCTATCGCCAATACTAGACCACTGTTCGAAGCTCCACTCAGATCCTTTTTTCTTGGTCGGTTTTTTCTGCGATCGTCCGGGTTTCATGCAACAAGAGGCAAAGCAAGGAAGGGTCGGGCAAATTCACTCTCTCTCTCTAGAAATGCTCTGGCAGCGTCTTTTCTCTCTCTAAAAAGCTTCTGAGCGACGCAGAAGGCTTTGGGGTATTTATAGGGAAGCATGGAAGAGCGGGGGATATCAATCGACAGAAACACAGCGGGAAGACGAAGAGTCTCCTAGGAGCCTAGCCTGTCAGAAGGATGGTCAATTAACCCTTGACGCGTGTCGACCCAGTTCTGACGAGCCTTGACGTAAGCACCTGTTCCAAGCACCGCGTAGGAATGGGCCGCCACTATCGGGGCTGGCAAGAAAGCTTGGCCCATTAAGAAAGGCTTAAAGATGAAAGCCCACAACACAAGAAGAGGAGGTGCGGGAAGGAGTCCAGAGAAGCCTTTTCCTATCGCGTCGGGAAGTTGAAACCAGCGGGATCGGAAAGCCAAGATAAGGACGGATGAACGGTAAAAATGCTTCTGAAAAGTCTCCGCTCCTGATAGTTCCCGAAGACTGGGGGGCTACTGATGAGGGCGGAATTCGCCGATTTATAGAGATAGGGGTAACAATGTGATAGATAAATAGTCAATATAATTAAATGAGCAGTCAAGGTTCTTCAGGGACTAATATGCAAAAATAAAGTAGTTAGGGGAGGCCCATCGACATGTGATGATGGCCCATTGAGAGCTTAAACGGGTCCTCCATATTTTACTATAAAAGGAGGACCCATTTGCCTAAAATGGTATGGGATTTTTTCTTTACAAAAAGACTACTTTATCTCTCTACACTTTCTCTCTCTAGTCATATCAGGTCCTAGATCCGGAATATATTCTTTTGACAGCTATTCACTCATCAACTAAAATCTTTAACATAGAGGCATAAACCTAAACCTTAACATCATTATAAACAATAAAATCGATTAACGCAGACATTAACCTAAACAACATTACAAACTATAAATAGAATTAAACACACATGCATACATTATGACATGAGAAGGAAAGAGAGAAAAATACTTTATATCTTCAAAATGTTGTTAGGTGAGCAACCCCGGCTAAACTTAGGGTTATGGAGAACATGAGAAAGGCGGTTACAAGAGAAGAGATAAGAAAGAAGATTAAGGATTTTTTTTTAATTTATGGATTTTAGAAAAGGTAGGTATAAATATATATAGGAGAGGGTGAAAAAATTAGGGTTAAGTTTAGATAATATATATATATATATATATATATATATATATATATATATTAGTTCGAATGTAAAAGTTTAACATCTGTAAATTAAGTAGTATAATTTTTATTAACAACGCATTGTAAAAAGGTCTCTAATCCATTGCAAGTAGAGAAAATGTGAAAAACAGAGTCAACTTACAACACAGATACACAACAAGACCTATCTAAAAATAAATAGAACTCAACCATCAAAACATCAAATTAAACCTCAAATTCAACATTAGTACATTAAACATTAGCATATAGAGAACATCAAATTTAACAACTCAACAAAAAGATGCAAACTCAATAATATCAATATTTAATAAACTATTAATTAATGGTATTCTTTTAAGTCAATCTCATTTTGATTACCGGAAACATGATTTATGTCATCTTCATCGTTTATAAACTCATCATCAAACTCTTCCATTTCAACGGGTTCAAAACGTCCGAGGTCAATAAGATCGTTAGGATAATATAGGTCCATGTCCAGTTAGAGCGGCACTAGTGGAGGTATTTCGGCTTTTTGGAGTGAATGAGGTGCTCCATTAACACAGTGGATTAAGCTTGAGAAAGTGATAGGGTTCTCTAAATGGTATTACTCTTTAGTAAACCAAAGAACATATAATGAAAACGTGACTGGTTTCTACAATAGTTGGTTGGATTTCAGCAACTAGTTGAACATGGCATGTAGGAAGCTAAAAATCAACATTAGTCCCCCATGTTTCGCATTTGTATCAAACTAGTTCTTTATGTTCGTTTTTGTCTCCCACTAATCCTTTATGCTTTAGAAAATTGCATTTTTAGGCTCCCGTACATGTAAGTATTGTGATGTGACATTATTTCTTCCCGTAAACACTAACATTTTGTCTCGCTATTGATCTCTAAGAAATCTATAACCCTAATTTGAAAAACCCATAGTCCTTTTCCTAAATCTCAAATTCTGAAACCACACTCGTCAGATTTTTGAAGACCAATAATAAAATGAAATTTTGATGTTTGGACAACTTCTCAATACTAACATATAAGAGAGATTAATAATACAAAATTTTAAAATATAAAAAAATAATGAGAAACAAAAATAATTTAAGAGATTAATTTAATATAAATGTGGAATGCGTTAACCATATGAAAAAAATAAAAAATAAAAAAGATTAAACAGAGTTTGAAACTTTTATCCTATTTAAAAATGGTTGGTATATCGAGAGGATAAAGAAAACATAATTGACGGAACTAAAAAAATAGATGCGACCTTACTGTTGGGCAACTGGAGAGACAAGAAGCCTCCCCTCTAAACTCTTTTTTCCATCCTCGGGTCTTGGGAGGGCTAATAAAAACGAATACACGGCTTGGCTTCCCTATCCTTGGCTTTGAGACCGCAATTCACCCTTTATCAATTTAAGAAATTTATTATTCTCATATAAGAATCTAATGTAATGTCTTTATACAGATTTAATATTCTCATATAAGAATCTAATGTAATGTCTTTATACACTTAGTCGGTGGATATATAATATTAATATATAGCAATGGAATATATAAGAATTTGGGTGCTAGCTAAAGTCATGGTATAGCTTAGATCGGATCGGTTCGGTATAACAACTTTTTTGTTTTATCCGGGAATCATTTCCATTTATGTTACTACTGTTAATCCAAATAATGTGGAATCTGAGGCGAAATAAATATGAACATGGGACAGATTTGATCCATCTGATCATACCATTTTATTCTTGTTTTGGAACACGTAACCTATTAAAATTTTGTTTTTAAAAATAGCCAAAACCATAAAATTCATATGATTGCATTTTGGGAATGAAATTCAGAATGGACTTTAAATAATTTTATATAATCTGAAATTATTGGGATTCGCGTTATAAGTTAATCCCTCCGTTTCATAATATAGGTCGTTTAAGATTTTTTCACAAATATTAAAGAAAGTAATGATGACTTTGAAAGATTAGAAAAAAATAAATTTGATTGGTGGAGTTGAAGATTAACTATTTTATTGGTGAAATTTGATTGGTGGAGTTGATAACTTATGCAAAGGTTAACTATTTTATTGATGAAAAGTGGATTATGTGTAATGAATGTTGCATTGGAAAATGAGAACGACTTATATTATGAAACAAAAACTTACTCCTAAAAAGACTTATATTATGAAACAAAAAGAGTATGACAAAGTTCAAAAAAAAATTACTTGTGTTGTTATTAGATTTGAATGTATAGCATGTATTATATAGATTTGTGGGTTTGTACTAATTTGGTAGGGATTGACCGATGTTTTGGGAACTGAGACACTAATATTTGATATTGTGGAAGTGGCACAATTAGGCTTATTTTAATATATTTTGTTGGTACGGTAATAAGCACAGTGTTGGAAAGGTTAAGTAGTTGAACGACTAAGCTATTATAATCTGAAGTGGTACTTGTGAGTAGTAGTTAAAAGGTGGCAAAAGGAAGAGAGTTTTTAGGTTAAAAGTTTTATTGTCTATCTGTTACTCTTATTTTGCCTAAGCCTATATGATCATTAGACTCCCACATAGAAAGAGTCCAACAAGGCACGATACAAACTAGTGTTGTAGGAAACTCTTCACTTTTAGTGGCAGAACTTTATTGCAGATGCTGCAAGAATAGGTCGTTTTAATGAGGAAGAGCTTTATTAGAATTCTTATAAGGCTGAGATCAACAACTTAAAAAAATAGTTGGAGAGTGTTGGAGAAACAAAAATGATAAATTTGCAAAAACATTGTCGTTAGATTTCAAATTTGTTGAACTGTAAGTAATTACAATATTCTTGTGTATATTTAGAATTATGTAGTTCTGTTTATTATATGGATCCGAATCATTCCAATATATAGAGAAATTTAAATTGTGGACGTGATATTTGTATGGAATCCAATATCTTGATGGTTGTTCATAGATTTGAATATGTTTCAAGAGGAGCTTATAATGTCAAATGTTGGGAATATGGGTGTTGCACATTCTGCTTTTATATATAAGTAAGAACAACATGATCTTCATGCTAGCATGATATTGTCCGCTCTGGACCGAAAGGTCCGAACGCTTTGGTTTTGGTTCAATTAAAAAAACATCATATTAAAAGAAGATGAGTTTTATACTTATATACCATTGATCCTTCCCATATTTAGCCAATATGGAATGTCAGATTTTGGTCGCAGCGTAACAAATCCTCCTCTTGAACAAAGTACCAATTTAGCCTCCTCTCAATTAACTTACATCCGCTCACTCTAATCAGGTTCTGGCAGGGGATGTACTACATGATCCATAGAGCTTTACAACAGATCTATCTGTAAACTAAAGACCACCATACACATTCCTTAGCACCACTTCATAAACACCATGAACTAGGTATTACCAGGTCACACAATATTTTCCTTAGAACCACTCCATATAAGTCATACTTCCTTGATCCAACGAGCCACATGCACTCCGAACTAAGTCGTATCTGATGAGTTAATAATGGACTAGGAGAATATTTCGGATCTTGTGCCAGATGTGATTAGAGGGAGAAAGTCTAGAGAGAGAAAGGGAATATATTAGAATAAATAAAAAGTGTCCCCTACCAAACAAGTGGGTCACCTTTTATATTAAAATAAGGTGGGCCCTGTTTGAGGCCTTAGTGGGCTGACTAAATATTTAATAACGCCCCTAAGTTAATTCTATGTTTGCATATTGGTCCCTGAGAGACCCTAAATTCCTTAATTAGTACACAGAAAAGCCTTTCATCACAATTTGGCCATTATCAATTACATAGGTAAATTCCTCCCTTATTAGTAGCCCCCAGTCTTTGGGAGTATCGGGAGCGGAGACTCATTGCCGAACCCGTGCTGGTCGTCTGCGTCTTCCTGCGCCTCGGATCCCGACCCATATTTAGGCGAGTTAATCTTTCCCCTTTCGCTTCGGTTGTGTCCCGATGCTTTCTAACCAGATCTGTCCCGTCAGACAAAATTCAGATTGTAAGATCTTTCTTTCCCGACGTGCTCAGCCATGAGTTGGGTCGGTTTCCACCTTCTTTTGGGTTTTTATCCTGGGCCTTTCTGTGTTGGGCCGACTTTTCTTAGTGGTCATGGCGGCGAAGGCCCATATCGTCAATTGGTTCGTAGAGGGCTGCTTAGGTATGCCTTCGTCAGAAGGTGACCAACACGTGTCGCCAGCCCTTGGGGTGCGTCTTTTCCAGATTAGGCTCTTAGGGAGACTCTTCGTCTTCCCGCTGTGCTTTTGTCGAATGGTATTCTCCGTTCATTCATCCTCGCCTATAAATACCCCTCGATCCTTAATCTCTCTCAGAGGCATTCTAGAGAGAGAAAGTGCTGTCAGACCGTTTCTAGAGAGAGATAGTGCTTATCAGACCTGATTTAGACCTGGGATGCTTGTTTTATGAAACTAAAATTCCTGAAGCAAACGCCCGCAAAGAAAAAGAAAAAGCCTGAGTGGAGTTTTGAAGAGTGGTCTAGAATCGGAGACCGAGCCGAAGAATTCCGTCGCGCCGGATTATCTGGGGGTCTAACTCCAAGTCTTTTACTCCCGCACCGCTTCCTCACGATCCTGTCTTAGCTACCCCGATCCCCGCTGAGTGTTTCCTTCTACCCGATCCTCTTGTTTCTTTATCGCCCGGGATTAGTCTTTCTTCCACCAGTAGTTCCTCTGATTCCCTTGCAGTTTGGTCAGAAAATCCGACCCTAATACCGGTGACTTCGCGAGTTTCTCCATCTCCGTCCCTTCCCCGACGTACTCGGAAAATCAAGTTCTTGACTATGGGAGAAAACAGTCCTCATTCGTCTTCCGCGGGAGGTAATACTCTTGAAATAGTTCAGCTTACTCCCTCAATTCGAGGGTATCGGACCGGTACTAATACTGCGGTAACTTTTCTAGGTTTGCCTAAGCGTCATCTGACACCAGAGGAACTGGAGGCAGCGCTCCGGGCTCAGTCAGTAAATGCGGCCGAGCCTTCAACTTCTCGGGCACGTGCATCGGACCCGAACATCGCTACTGCCCGGAGCTCTGACCAGGCCTCGAATCCCGATGCTGGGGAGTCAGAGGTGGATATCGCGCCCACAGAGATATGCGTTCCGCTGTTGGTATTGCTGCCAATCCTCCGGATGAGCCTTTGCCCGCAGAAGTTGAGGCTGCCATCACCACTCCTTACTTCAGTTGGCTTAAAACGAAGGATGTCGTTTCTCTTTATGAGGCGAAATACCTCTATTTCCCAGAGTCTGGCTATAAGGATCTGCTGATCCGATGGGGAATTCCCGAATGCGTCAAAGTTCGGTTCCCGGTTCCCAGGGAGACCCCCGTTCATGTCCGATCGAGAGAGATCGTGATATTCACCGAGTTGTTCAACTGGGGGTTGCGCTTCCCCTTAAACCCCGATATCGCGCTTTACTTCTGAACCCTCCAGATCTGCCCATCGCAGCTCATGTCGAACGGCTGGTACACTCTAATGTCCTGCATAATGGTTTCCCGTCTCTCTGGTCGGGTTATGCCTATGGAGGAGTATATTGCTGTGTCGGGCCTATCCAAGTCGCCAAAGTCCCCGTTCTTCTACTCTTCCTTGGGGAACAAGTGGAAGGTGGTTAACGACTTCCTGGAGGGGGACAAAGGCTGGAAGCATCAGTTCGTGTTCCTGAGCGGGTGTTGGGAGAACGGCCATCCTTACTCCCCGCAGAATAAGAGGCAACTTCTCCGCACCTGGGTTCATGATGGTACTGCTCTGATCTCTCTACATATACTATTTTTTTTATATCGATTCTTCGTGCAGTGTCGAAGGAATGGTTGCAAGGTCTGAAAAAGGACTACTGCAAAGCCGCTGGGGTTACGTTCGGGGTCCTGAAAGCTTATTCTCGGGCGCACTGGGGTCGGGCTATGCACCGGACCTTCATTGACACAAACTTAATCATGAGTAACCTCTGGCGTTGCTCATCCGAACCTCTCACCATCGAGCAGCTTCGACAGCCCCCTCCATTGGAGGATGTTATTGCGAAAACTGGCGCCCCTGGATCGCAACTATACTTGCCCAAACGCAACAAGGCGCCTAGCAAGCGTCCGAAGCCGGATGATGAGGGGGAGGAAGATGCGGTTGTGGTTGCTGGAGATCTGGTTCGGGAAGGGGCACCCGCGACGGAAGGGGCAGAGGCTAGTCAGGACCCGACGCCCGTGCAGAAGAGGAAGGCTCGTGCTGATGTGGATGAGACTAAAGCAAAAAAGTCTAAGCACTCAAAGGGAGAGAGCAAACCGAGTGACGGCGCGGGGGTTGGCTCCAAAAGTCTGAAGCTGTCCGATCAGGGCGATGGTGCGAATAGTATTCCACCGGTGGACCTTGTGGAAATCCCCGATGATGCTGAGCCCCCCCGAGCATCGGATCCGACTGTAGCCTCGTCGAGTGGCATAAAGTATCCAGTGTTGTCCATTCTTGGCGGTCCGCACACGTTCCAGCTGCGGGGGTCGGATGGTCTGGCGTTATGCTTGTACAACTTGCTTGTTCCCGTAGTTGTGAAAGAGCGTCGGGCGAGTGAATTAAGTCAGCAGCTGGCCTCTACAGAGGGAAAAATCGTCGGCCTGACCGTGGAGCTGGATAAAGCCAAGACGGCTCTGGCAACGGCGGAGGGTCGTATTGCCGAATCCGAGCGTGCTGCAAAGGAGGCGAAGAAAGCCATGGAGGAGGCAAAGAAGGCCGCGGAGGAGTCGAAGAAAGCCGTGGAAGACCGCGCTGCTGCTTTGGCTTCGGAGGTCCAGAAGTTAAAGTCTTCAAATGTCGCCTTCGCGAATCGGTGTAGGCAGTGGGCTGACAAAGGAGCTGCCGATGCTAAAGCCGCGTATGTGCTGTCGCTCCACAACCGCTTCCCCGATCTTCAACTCGGGTCGATGTGGTTGGACGTGCCAGAAAAGGACCGGCCCGAGGGGGTTGATTGCGGGAAGGAAGAAGAATCCGACGACGATGAGGAGGACGAGGAGAAAGATGATGATGAGTGACCCAGAAGTTGGGCTCTCTCCCTTTTTTTGTTTTGTTATTCATAACTCTTTTGGGGGCCACGGGGCCCCCTATCAATGTTTCTGTTGCAAATTTTTACCCTTGCTTTGGGGGCTACAGGGTCCCCTTTTAATATATTGATGTTCTCGGTTATATCCCTTCATAAATTGTGATCTGTATGATTTAGTAACAAAATATTTAAAGCTGAAAAATCCATTTAGGTTCTGTAGATCGATATGACATCGAAAATTCTCCCAAATGGTCGGGAAGAACATATATGTAGATCAGAAGACTGAAAAACCCATGTAGGTTCTGTAGATCGATGTGGCATCGAAAAATTCTCCCAAAGGGTCGGGAAGAACATATATGTAGATCAGAAGACTGAAAAACCCATGTAGGTTCTGTAGTTCGATGTGGCATCGAAAAATTCTCCCAAAGGGTCGGGAAGAACATATATGTAGATCAGAAGACTGAAAAACCCATGTAGGTTCTGTAGATCGATGTGGCATCGAAAAATTCTCCCAAAGGGTCGGGAAGAACATATATGTAGATCCATTAATATTAATATGAACAGACGCTGTCCAACTCGTCAGCTGGTCAAGGTCATAACACTTTAATATTTGGAAGGCAAAAACGTTTGATTAATGTGATCGGGTGGTCGGGTGTTTATGATGCCTCGTTAAAACCTCATCGCGCCACCGAGGTAGGAAAGAGTGCATCCCCGACCAATACAATTCAAGACAAAATGTAAAATACAAATTGAAATACAAGTTTGCTACTATTCTAAATACAATTTCAAGTGTTCGATATTCCATGGTAGCCTCAAAAGATGTCCGAGCCTATTCCGCAGGCGGTATGTCCCATTCTTGATTTTCTCAACGACTTCGTAGGGTCCTTCCCAATTTGGGGCGATCTTACCGAGGCTTTTATCTTTGGTGTGGAGAAAGACGCGCCTGAGAACCTTGTCTCCAACCTTGAACTCCCGACGGCGGACTTTAGAAGCATACCGACTTCTCATCAGGATCTGATAGTGTAAAGAGTTCAACTGGGCCCGGTTGCGCTTCTCTTCTATGAGGTCGAGTTCGAGCCGTCGGGAATCGTCGTTTGCTTCTTCCGCGTAAGTACCGACCCTGAAAGATGGAAAAATGGATTCTGCGGGGGTGACCGCGTCCATACCATATACTAAAGCGTAAGGCGACTCTTGGGTAGCTGTTCGGGGTGTGGTTCGGTAAGCCCATAGTGCCTCTTGTAAGTAATCAGGCCATTTTCCGGCTTTTCCCTCGAGATTTTTTCTGAGGCCCTCCAAAATGGTTCGGTTTGTTACTTCGACTTGCCCATTTGCTTGAGGATGGAAAGGAGCTGAGAAGCATTGCCGGATCTTATGAGTGGTGCAAAATGCTCTCATTTCTCCACTGTCGAACTGCGGTCCATTATCCATAGTCAGCCTTTGCGGTACCCCGAATCGGCAACATATGTTTGCCCAAATAAATTTAATAATATCTTTGGTCTTAGTGGCGGACAAGGGTTCGGCTTCGACCCATTTGGAGAAATAATCTACTGCCACAACGATCGTCTGCCTTCCTCCCGACGCCATCGGTAATGGTCCGACGAGGTCGATTTCCCATCGGTCAAAGGGTAGCCCCTCTGATATGGATTCTAGGGCAGTTGCGGGGACGTTTATTGCGTTGCCGAACCTTTGAAATGTGTCGCAGGTTTTAACTATGAGCCGCGCGTCTGCTGCTATCGTCGGCCAATAGAACCCTGCGAGGAGAATTCGCCTAATTAGGGCCTTGTACCCGCAATGCGTTGCGCCCTCACCATCATGCAGCTCGGACACAATTATTTGCGACTCGTTGAATCCCAAGCACCGAAGTAGTGGACGACTGAAAGATTTCTTGTATAATACATCCCCTAAAAGGACGTATCCCCGAGATTTGTTGCGTACTTTCCGGGCTGAAGCGCTGTCCAAGGGGAGCTGACCCTCAGCTAGAAATGCGATAATGTCCCACCGCCAATCCGAGTTTGCTACCGAAGAGATCTGACATGCGATTTCAGGTCGATTGTCTAACTCATGACGCTTGATAATAGACGGGTGTTCTTGTTCCGTCACATAAGGGTAGTTGCTAGAGCTTGAAATCGTTGCCAAAGAATCCGCGGCTGTGTTTTCGCTTCTCGGGACGTGTTCATAGGTGATTTTGTCAAATGAAGCAGCCAGAACCCGGAGTGCTGCTAGGTATTGTACCAAATGTTCCTTTCGAGCCTCCGCACTCCCCGAAGCTTGATTTATCAAAAGTTGGGAATCGCTGATGAGGCGTATTTGCCTTGCCCCGCACACCTGTGCTAGCCGCAGTCCTGCCAAAGCAGCCTCGTATACTGCTTAGTTGTTTGAAGTATGGAAACCAAATCGGACGGCTTGGAGCATGCTAATGCCCGAAGGGGTGGTGATCTGTATTCCTGCTCCGCAGCCACCGACGTTTTCTCCCCCGTCAGTTCGGACAACCCATTCTCCCAGAGTAGCTTCTTGGGGGGGGGGGGGATCTCTCAATCGGGTCGTTCGGAATGGAACTCTACTAAAAAATCAGCCAAAGCCTGGCCTTTGATAGCCGTTCGAGGTTCAAAGGCGATGTCAAAATCCCCGAGCTCCACTGACCATTTGGACATTCTCCCGGACATGTCTGGCCGCTGAAAAATGTACTTGAGGGGGAACGATGTTCGGACCACGATAGGGTGAGCCTGAAAATACGGGCGCATTTTCCGTGCTGCGGTTACCATGGCGAGTGCCAATTTCTCCAACTTTAAATACCGAGTTTCCGCATCTAGTAAGCTTTTGCTCACAAAGTAGACCGCTGTAGGAGCCGGTCCTAATTCACTAATTAGAGCCGCACTGACCGCAAAGTCAGTAACTGCGATGTAAAAGAAATGTGTCTCGCCCGCTGCGGGCTTTGTCAGAAGGTTCGGGGACGACAGGTATCGGTTGATTCCTAAGAACGCCTCGTCACATTCAGAGGTCCATGCAAAAATTTTGGCTTGTCTCAAGACCTGAAAAAAGGGAGCGCACTTGTCAGAGGAGCGGGAAATAAATCGATTTAGGGCAGCCAGACGCCCCGTCAAGATTTGTACTTCCTTGATGCTCCGGGGTGGAGTCATATCGGTGAGAGCTGGCAGTTGTGCAAGATCTGCTTCAATCCCCTTTTCACTTACGAAGAAACCTAGGAACTTTCCCGATCAGACTCCGAAAGAACATTTCTCCGGGTTAAGCTTGAGATTTATCCCGCGCAGGTTGTCAAAGGTTTCCCCGAGGTCGACGAGGTGGGCTGCGTCCGCGCTGCTCTTTACCAACATATCGTCGATGTACACCTCCATATTTCTCCCGATCTGACCCTCGAATGTTTTGTTAACGAGTCTTTGGTATGTTGCGCCAGCATTTTTCAGCCCAAAAGGCATTACTTTGTAACAATATAATCTCCGACCCGTGATGAATGTGGTACTCTTCTGATCCGCGGCGTGTAATTTGATCTGATTTTACCCGGCGTACGCATCCATAAACGACAGCAATTTGTTACCCGATGTCGAATCTACCAGTTGGTCGATCCTTGGCATCGAGAAAGGATCTTTCGGGCATGCTCGGTTAAGGTCGGTAAAATCCACACACATTCTCCATTTCCCATTTTTCTTTTTGACCAAAACGGGGTTAGAGATCCACAACGGGTAACGTGCTTCCTTGACGTGTCCGACGTCGATCATTCTCTCAACTTCTCGCAAGATAAAGTCGGCTTTGTCTGGGGAAAGGCCCGACGTTTTTGAGAAATTGGTCTGACGTTTCGGTTGATGATTAGTTTGTGAACGGCAAAAGATTCTGGTACCCCGGTGACATCTCCCGACCACCATGCGAACAGGTCTAGGTTTTTCCGCAGGAGGGTCAGCAGTTGTTCCCTCAGGTTTGGTGAAAGGCATACCCCGATCCGTAAAGACTTTCCCGCAATGAACTGGTGCTGCTCGCATTCCTCGTCGGTAGTCAAAAGGTTTGGAGCTTCCCGAGGGTCGTCAACGGGTAACGACCCCGGGGGTAGCCCCCTTAATTGCTATTCTTGAGCCTGAACCATCACTTGGTCCTTCTTAGGTGCTAATGCCGCCCGGTAACATTCCCGCGCCGCTTTCTGACTGCTCCGGACCACGCCCACGTTGTTTCCAACCACATATTTTAAACACTGATGAATCGTAGAAGTTACTGCATGAATGCGCGATATCCATGATCGGCCAAAAATGGCATTGTGGGAAGCCGGAGCGTCGACTACCACGAACAAGACTGTGACCTCTTTCTTGAAAGGGCAGCGGCCTAACTGGACTGCGCCCTCGAACTCTCCTATAACGTCGGCTGCTCACCCAGTAAAACCAACAATGGTTCGGTCAGACCGAGCAATTGCTGGCGGTGTTCTAAACTTGGCAAAAGTAGATGCGAAAATGATATTGGCCGAACTCCCGGTGTCCACCAAGATGCGCCGAACCTCTTGTCCCGCAATGGCTGTCCCAATTACAATGGCATCCTCATGGGGGCCGGTTATGTCCCTCATGTCGTCGTCGTCGAAGTGCAAAATCGGCGAAGGGGCGCTTCTGGTTTGGAAGCAAGTTCTGGCTTCCAACTGAGTGGTTAGGTTGACGATATGCCTTTTCCTGGAGGAATGCGTAACTCCCGCCATAGAATCTCCCCCAAAGATCGTCAAGGATTCGAAAAAATCACAAAGGCCTCGAGCGTTACCGACGCTCTCCTCAGCTTCCTCCTCGATGATCCCAATAATGTTGCGGTTGGCTTCTGGGTCGAGGTATTCAATGGAGACATCAAATTGGTCGGTAACCTTTGAGATGGCCATGGTGATTTCGGATTTTGGTACCACCACGACTTCTTTCGAAGTCGCACCTTGCTGTGCCTTCTTTACATATTCTAGAAGGTTTCTGTGTTCTATGAGGATCTGTATTTCTTTTTTCAAGGCAATGCAGTCTTTCGTATCATGCCCAACATCCTCGTGATAGCGACAATAGCGATTATTTCTTTGCTCCCGAGGCGTCGGAATCGGGAAAGGTTTTCGGTACATCCCGCTCCTCTTGGTCTTTTCGTAGATTGACGCCACACACTCCGTAAGGTCTGCGAAGTATGCTGGTCGGCTCCACTTGTTAAACATGGGTCGCAAAGTCGTCTGATTAGCCCCCTTCGATTTCGAACTGGTTAATGCCGAAGGCTTGTTTGTCACAAGAGGGTTCGGGTGTATCGTGCTAACCGGTTGGGCTGCCGTTGCGTAATCCGACCGGGAGCACTGCCTTATTACCACCGACGCTTGGGTACTTTGCTGAATCTGTGCTGCCAATTCAGACGCTTCGGTCTCCTCGATCAATATCTGCTTTTCTATCTGTGCGAGTAGTGCAGAAAACGTGAATGCTTGTTTCTTTGTCACCGCTTGCTTCATTGGCCCGGGGAGAAGACCCAAGCGAAACGCTGTCAAGGCCATGTTTTCTTCGCAGTGGTCTAGGTCGGTTTTCGCGTCGATGAATCGCCTGGTATATTCTCTGAGGCTTTCCCCTAGTTTCTGCCTGCAATTCATGATGGTGTCTCCGTTGGCTCGGAAGCTTTTGCTTCCTACAAAGTGTTGCCTAAACATCGTCCAGAACATCCCGAAGTTCCGAATACAACCCTGCGGTAAACGGTTGTACCACTTAGAGGCTCGGTCCTTGAAGGTCATAGAAAAAGCTCTGCATAGGAGCTTGTCATCGTTGTCGAAGCTTAGCATGAAGTTTTGGAAGGCCTCCAAATGGTTATCCGAGTCCTTCTTCCCGTCGTACTTTTCCAATTTAGAAATGTCGAATCGCGTCGGGAGTTGTCCCGCGAGTATCTCGTCGAACAGTGGGGATGCCCTTCAATTGACTCCGAACTCACACACTCCTCCCCCGAGGCCTTCTGTCTGAATTCCGTAGAGTCCCTCAACTCCTGGGTTAATAAACTGGCTGCTAGTTCGGTAACCGTGGTTCTGACTGTTCGATGGCTGCCATGGTACAGGTGGTAAAGCTGCCCGATATTCTCGGCTGGCGGCATGCATTTCTTCTTTCTCAAAGGGTCTGCCCTTCTTATATTTCAGAGGGTCTGCCCTGGGTCCTTGGAGGCGTCGGGAACGACTTTTTTGTGTACGTTGGACCCTTTCCCGTCGCCGGTACTCTCTACTTGAAGAGTCATCCGAGGGGTAGTCTTCCGTTGTGCCACGCTGATTCTCCGGGTACCTCCGAGCCCTAGCAGTTTGCTCGTCGTCAGGATGAGATTCTCAGTAATACCTAACAGGTCGGGCTTCGCTTCGTGGACCAACATCATGGCCTGCCGCCTCCTGATCCTCCAATATGGGTCCCTTGCCTTTTCCTTCCCGAACCAGTTTCTCACTTAGTGCCCGCTCTCTCTCTTCCTTTAACCTGGCAATATCTTCAAGGAGCTGTTTTCGCGTCATTATTAAGGTCGACCGTTTGTTCCGACCCCGGTCTTCGCGCTCCCGACCAGGGGCTTCCTCTCCTTCCGACACCGAGACGGCTCAGACGACTTCTCTACCGACCCTCTCTATCACAACCTCGTTATTCATCCCGTAAAATGTGATTTTTTAAAGAACGAAAGATTCCTTTTTCGGTATCACTCGATTCCCACAGACGGCGCCAATGATGAGTTAATAATGGACTAGGAGAATATTTCGGATCTTGTGCCAGATGTGATTAGAGGGAGAAAGTCTAGAGAGAGAAAGGGAATATATTAGAATAAATAAAAAGTGTCCCCTACCGAACAAGTGGGTCACCTTTTATATTAAAATAAGGTGGGCCATGTTCGAGGCCTTAGTGGGCTGACTAAATATTTAATAACGCCCCTAAGTTAATTATATGTTTGCATATTGGTCCATGAGAGACCCTAAATTCCTTAATTAGTACACAGAAAAGCCTTTCATCACAATTTGGCCATTATCAATTACATAGGTAAATTCCTCCCTTATCAGTATCGAGCATATCATTCACCTTGAGAATAATAGTTCGTTCAACATGTTCGACCTTTGAAACTTTCACTCACACAACATTTCGTCTGGGTCTAAAACTCTTATATCATTTATGATACATTACATAATGATTTATAACAAGAACAAAATGGTATGAGATGAGATCAAATCTATATGGACCTGAAGCTCTGATATCATTAGTTGGGAATATGGGTATAGCATATTCATCTACCATTAGCTGGGGATATGGGTATTGTATGTTTCGCTTCAGTATATAAGTAAGGAAAAAATCCAATCTCAACACTAGTATGATATTTTCCGCTTTGGGCCCGAAGACTCATACAATTTTCTTTTTGGTCCACTTTCAAAAGGCCTCATACTAGTTGATCCTTCCCATATTTAACCGATTTGAGATGTGGGACTTTTGTCACATCTTAACACATCAGCATCTCTAAAAAATAATACTTTAGCCTCTTCCCAATTAACTTTAATTTGTCCACTCTAATCAGGTTGCGGACTATCTGAACCATAAAGACATTACATATGTAATTGCTCACCTCCTATTATACCATACTATCTTGTTCCTTAGCGCCACTCAAATCAATTACCACCATCTTGATACACTCAAATTCTGTCACACCATCTTAACCAGATGAGCCACATGTACTCTGAACCAGGTCATATAAAACAGATCATTCACCTTGGTATGACTGTTGGTTCATCTAACTCGACCTCCGAGAATTTCACTCACATTCCCTACCGTATGGACCTCAAGCTCCACTACCATTTGTGATACATGCATAATGATTAAAAAAAATGGTACGAGATGGGATCAAATTTTTTGTCAAATTTTGGTCGCATAATTATGTGCAATCATGTTGTCGAAATAAATTTTTAGATTGGTTAAACATGGCTCTGTAATTATGAGTAACTTGGTTGCGTAATTGTGATTAGCTTAGGTGCGAATTTAGTTTTTTTGTTACCTGGATTCTTCAAATCGATTAATTCTTCGTGGGTATTCTTTATTTCTTTTGTGAGATTAAATGTATATGGAATTTATGATGTGTGATAGGGTCGGATACTTTTGGAAGTTATTATGTGAAAGAGTCAGAATAATTCGAAGGACGTTTTAGACTATAGTCTGAAAAGCATTTTAGACCTAAAACAAATGTAAATTTTTTTATCCTTTGACTAAGCTGTGTGGCTCCTATAAGAATGTTTACACTAATAGGTTTTTAATGTTTCGAGCCTTGACTCGGTCTATGACCCTAAATCATACTATAAATACCTTAAGGAGCCTTATTAATGAATGGACACAGAAACATTACTACCGTGATTAATAACTAACTTAATTATCTCACTACCAACTACTAATCATTAAGTATTTTCACTACCAACTACCAAGAATACCCTTATTCGTATTTTTACTCCACCAGACTACTGACCATAGTGGGTACGGGAGCACCCAGATAACAAAAATCCGAAGCTAAAAAGTGTTTTATAATTCCACCGAATAATGGGAAGTGAAATGCACATATATATATATATATATATATATATATATATATATATATATATATATATATAGCCCCGGTAGTTCAAGAAGGATAGGTCGGAGAAAAACATATTATAGCCTCATATGAGAATGATGAACGTGAGGAATGAAGCCAATTATTTCATGAGCTTGTTGCATTACGAAACGAAATTGAGGCGATGAAATTACACAAACAATGTCAAAGAGATTTAGTTCTACCAAATGATAATCTCCTTAAGTATCCAAAGCGATCTTCACGGGAGATTCACTTAAAACCATCAACTTTCTAGAAAAAAACCTCAATCTAAAGAGGTTCTAACTCTTTCGAGTCCAGCAAAAGTTGTTCTTCATCGCCAGACATCTCGTCGCCCTCATCAAGTAGTGATTACAATAAGAAGAGAAGAAAGATAAGCATCGAGATAAGCATCAATGCATGAAAATGCTAGTCACAAAGAGGCACCATAAAGATAAGAAGACAGATTATCAGAGAAAATAAAAGGGATCAGCTAATCATAGCATAGGCCAGGTGTTGAGTGACCCATTTATTGTCCGGTCCGAACCAAGTTTATTTGTTGATTCTGGTGAAGTCCATCAATTTAGTCAGGGCGTAATTGGATGTAATCCTATTTATCAGTAAAGATTTTATCCAGAAACCTCCTAAGACCTCTTGATGTCTCCAAAATGGAGAAGTACGATGGGAGTAAAGATTTAGATAATCACTACGAAGAATTCGAGATTTCTATGATGAGTTTTTATGATAATGATAAGTTATTGTGCACATCATCTTCTTAAATGTTTAAAGACAGTGATTTGAAATGGTATAACAGGATTCCGGAGGGATCGATTATATTTTTTGAAATGTTTTGGATGGCCTTCTAAAGGAAATTTGTGGGAAGGAAATAGCTAAGGGGAAATGGAGACACAATAATTCATTGTCACCAGTTTGCTTCTGAAAATCTAAAAAAATATGTTAGTCGGTTTGTGAATACCAAAAATGGTTTGAGTCATTGTTACGAAAAGGTGATCATATCATTCCTTAGGTAGGGGTTGTTATCCGAAGATTTAGAAGATACAGTTACTAGAAATAAAGCATAAACTTGGGATGGGTTGTTAAATCAATATGAAAACAAATTACGGTAGATGAAACTAAACTCTCAAGGCAATCTCGACTTAATAAACCTCTTACAATTACATCATATCTATATTCTGGTGGTCAGAACCATGTTTCTTCCAATAGTCTTCCTCGAGAGTCTTGTTAGAGTTCTAGTCGGTCCAGGTTGAATCAATATCAACAATTCAGACCAATGGGGAATCAATGGATTCAACCTAACTAGTTTACAAAATTGATTGAAAATGTGGTAACAATTTATGACAAGTCCAAGGGTCGTATACAATTCTAAAGTCCTTTGCTTATTCAAACCCCGACAGAAAAGGGAAAGACTCATTTTTATAAGTATTATGAGGATACGTGACATGACACTAAAGATTTTATAGCCCTGAAACAAGAAATTCAGTTGCTAATTGAGAGTGAGAAATTGATGACTTTTGTTAAATAACAAGGTTTGAATAGAGCACAAAGTACAAACAAACCATGATCTAGTGCTGGTAGAGAGCACACATTTTTGTTAGCCGTTCGAAATCTGTCTATATAAGCTCTTGAAAAAAACACACCACGATGATTATGGAGCGACTTATTGAGGAGTTCAATGTGGATTATGAATACTTAGATCTAGATACGGACCGAGGTCATGTGAATACGATAAGTGAAGAGAGTAAATGGGTTTCTAATTTGTGTCAGTTCTTCGAATAATTAACAGTATTCGAAGGATATACAATGACAGCACATTGGAGTTGTTTTAGAAAGAGGCACGTGAGCAGGTTAAATGATCAATTGAAAAGAAAGATGTCTAATTATTTGTATAAAGGCCCTTTGTCGTTCATAGTTTTTGATATATATGATCTAAGAGATGTTTGTTGGGCCACATGAAGATGCAGTGGTAATATGGGCATCTATTGGTATAGGCAGCTCAACGTATTATTTTTATTTGCTTATAAATAAATGAAGAGCCCTGTTACTCTTCAACATTTGAATCTAACCACCGTATGGTTCATAGGAAACTCTACAGATGTGATTGGAGAATTTGAAGGGGAGGCAATCCTTGGCAAATGACCATTCAAGAAAGTTTTCAGAGTATTATTTGTGGTAGTGAATTGCCCTACTTATTATAATGCTATTTTTCGCAGGTCTTGGATTTCAAGGAACCACACTGTTGCATCAACCATTTATCAATTCTTAAAGTATGCCATTGGAGGCCAAGTCGGAGTGGTTCAAAGTAGTGATAAGGTAGCTAGAGAGTGCTTTGTTACTTCACTTGCCTTGAAATCTCGTAATCATATAGTTGCTAAACGGGGATACGAAGGATTATAACCATATAGATAATCCAAGATAGACTCCTAGTGCGGTTATTCCTATTGAAGAAATGGAAATTCATAGTTGGGCTGATGAGAAAAATGTTAGAATTGTTTCAAAATTATTAACAAGGTTAAAAGAATAATTATGAGTCTTTTTGTTCAAGTATCTACGTGTGTTTTCTTGGTGCAATGAATATGTAACATGTGTGCCAATAGTGCTATGTATCACAAGTTATCAGTGTGATCAGATGCAGGTTATATGATTCAAAGAAGAAGAGAATTTTCTAAATAAAATTCCGACTAACAAAAATAGTCCATATTAGAGAATCACAATACCCATTATGGACGACGAACCCGGTGATGGTAAACAATAAAAGCGACTAGTTGCAAATGTGTTTCGATTTTACCGATCTTAATAGGGACTTTCTTAAATATCTATTTTTGATGCCTCAAATAGACGAGCAATAGAGGCCAGATATATCGGGTCGAATCATGAAATGTTCTATCGAATCATAAGATTACAGTATTTATTTTGCTCCTCGAACAACAATCAAGGCACAAATTGTACCTGACTTCTTGGTTGAAATCCATTCAGATCGGTATTGTTTGGAAACCCTTACCATTATCTGGAAAAAGAATGAGTGGTTCAGATAGATGGAGGATCCAGTATGTTGGGGTGTGGGGCAGGAATATGTTTAATTTCCCCTTTTGTGGATTCGATCTACCAAGTTATCTATTTTGGTTTCAAAACATCCAATAACGAAGCTGAATATGCAGTATTAATCACTAGTTTAAGGCTTGCTCAGATATGTACGGTAAAAGCAATTCGATTGGTAGGTGATTTTCAACTATTAATACATCATGTTCAGGGTTTCTCTAAGACAAGGAAGAAGCAGTTTGTAAGATATCTTCAAGTATTAAAAGAAATATCTTCTTACTTTGAAAACGTAACGTATGAGCATGTACTCATGGCTGAAAATTTGATGGCTAATTCCTTGGCCACTATCGCATATGTTGAAGCCTACCTATAGATTTTAATACAAGATTGTTCATCGATATCAACAACTCTTCAAATGAAATTTGAAACAAAAACAAATTGTCAGTTATCAACAATAGAGAGCCTGGATTAGAGGTATGAAATCCAGATCCTAATAACCAAGGCTATTCTTCCTGAAAATAAAACATTAGCGAAGAAGTTGGAATTTAAAGCGCATAGGTTTTTAGTTATGGAGGAAGTTCTTTACAAGAAATCTTTTAGCAACCCTTTACTACGTTTCCTTGGGTCCGATGAATCCTAAATAATTCTGCATGGGGGAGAAAGTCATACCCACTGCGGTTATAAAGCTTTAACTAGAATGGTTTTGTTGGAAATATATTATTGGCCTTCTATCATGACATATGCTAAGGAATTGGTTACACGATGCGATCCATCTCAAATGTTTAGAAATACAATTCGTGTTCCACTAGTTCCAATGGAAACTATATCTAAAGAAGTTCATTCGACAAATGAGGGTTTAATTTAGTTGGCCCACTGCCAATGGCTTGTGGAGGATGTCAGACTATTATTTTGGCAGTTTATTATTTTTCAAAGTGGGCGGAACCTGCACCTCTTTCTGAAAATACTTCTGAAGAAGTAATAAATTTTATTATATCGAATATATGCTGCAGATTCAGAATACCTAGGATTATTGCAACAGACAATGACCCTCAATTTAACAATAAAGATACAGACAACAGACAAGTGAAAATGGTAAATAAAATCGTTTGAAAATGTCTAAAAAAGAACTTAGACGGGGTGACACGTGAATGGACAAATATTTACAAAAAATATTTTGGACCTAAAGAACAACTCCACATACTGCTACACAAAAGTATTCTTTTTCCTTGGTATACATGATGGATGCAATAGATCCAATAAAGTCCACTCTTCCCTCATTCAGAGTCGAAAATTACTCTTAAGAAGACAATGAGATCCTAGTATGGGCTCAACTAGATTTGATTAAAGAAAATAGACTCAAAGCTCATTTAAGAATATTTTATTATTAAGGTTTAATGAGCAACAAATGTGTATTCAAAATAATAAGAATAGAATTCGGGATTGGAGATAAAGTTTTGAGGAAAGTGTTTTTACATACAAAAGACAAGAAATTTGGAAAGTTGGCGCAGAATAGAGAAGACCCATATACTATTGTAGAAATGATCAAATGTGGAACGTATCGGCTAGTTGATCAAGAGGGCCTTCCATTGAGGCAACCATGAAATGTTGGGCGTCCGGAACTTTGCCTTGAGTGAACATTTGTAAAAATTTACTTTACCTTTGTTTAATGTAAATATTTAAGGGGTGTACTCTCTCATACCATAGTAGCTCAGATAGGTTTTAACAAAGTGCCCGTATTATCAATCTACCAATGTTTTCCTTGAAAGCCTATTGTTTCCAAGTATATTCGGTAATTCTTATATTCCTTTGAATGTATTACCTCTGAATGGCTTGTATTTGACATTTTGTATGCCTTCAAATGAATTACCTTCGAATATCTTGTGTTTGAAATATTGTATGCCTTTGAATGGATTACCTTCGAATGGCTTGTGTTTGAAATTTTGTATGTCTTCGAATGGATTACCTTCGAATGTCTTGTGTTTCAAATTTTATATATCGTCGAAAGGATTACCTTCAGATGGCTTGTGTTTGAAATCTTTTATACCTTCCAATTATTTGTTCATTTTGTATAAACCTATTCAAAATAAATTATAAATTTGAAGCAATGTAGAAGAAATATACAAAAATGGCACAAAAGTCATTAAATTAAAAGGAACAAAAGAAATCCTTTGAATGATTCAAAGATTCAAAACAATAAAGTGCTTTGATATTTTCAAATCCTTACACAATTATCTGACCCACTGTCTCAAAAATGCATTGTATACAACAAGGACATGCACAAGCATTCAAGACAACCTTACAAAATTGTGTTACACAATAAGGAATTTTACAGAAGAGTAAAATTTGAGATTGTTAACGTTTGGACTCTTTCTCTTCGATCTTTTTTTCTTTCTTATCTGAACGTCCCTTGTCGGAGTCCATTTCATCGTTTCCATGACCGTCATTTGACGATTCATTAGAAGCACCCATCTTATCTATCAAAGATATGTTTGGGGGTAGAAAATTCTCTAGAACCCACCCCCATATAGGACCAATTGATAGTTGTGGAAACTTTTTATCAGTTGACAAGACCATGTCCGACTTGATCTAGGCATCCCGTTCATTTAGTTTGTCTATAGTGATGTCGGTATATGCTTCAACCGCATCATATGCTTCCATTGTAAACTTGGCTTTTAGGGACTCAATCTCTTTTTATAACTCTTTCTTAAAATTCTCTAGATTTTTTTCATCTAAGATACGATCCATAGCTTGTTTGCTTTTCTTCTGCTAAGATTGCAATAAAGAGATCTCATTGGAACTAGATGTTCACACTCCTTTAAGTTCTTTTTGAACGTTGGCCACCTCCTTTCTAACTATTTCCACTTCTTTTTTGAGTGTATCATCCTCTCTGATTGCCCTGCTCGCCTTAGTCTTCTACTCTTCGAGGGAACTTTGTATGTTTTTGTTCTCCAAGAGAAGAAATAGCTCCGTATTGGGATTTTGCTTCCATTTCCAGTTCAAAAATAGGTTTCACATAAATTGAGTGACAAGAGCACTCTCACAACTCACACTAGAAGAGAAATATTTTTCTAACATTCAATAGAGCATTCTTGTCTCTTGTTTCTCGCACTCTAATTTTACTCTCTAAGCTTACTTCTTAGTGTGTTTGGTGATGCTCTAGATGGTTGGAGAGCTCCACTATTTATAGAACCATAGTGGAAACAAGGATCCGCCGTCTAAGATCTTATGGATATTTAAACACTCAACCTCAAGACTACACTCAAGGTAAAAGTGTTTCTTACACTCAACGTCAAAAAATATCTTGCACTCAACTTAAAGATGGTCTTACACACAACCTTCACTACTAAATAAATATTAATTTAATTGTTTCTAGAATATACTTTCTAGATTGGCCTTATTAAGTCGGTTGGACCCTTTAACCAGATCAAGTTTATGATCCAAGAAAGATGCATTGACACGAGATATTGTGTTTGTATTAGAGTGACAACAACCCATTTCATATGTGGATGTGAAAGCAGCGAAAATTAATAGAAAGAGAAAGCTTTTGCTTGTATGGTTTTCAAGAGATAATTACACTATAATATAAAATACTTACATAAACTCTTGAGTTTATATACCAATTTCATTTTATTCAAAACTCAAAATCCCAATTATCATTAGTCTTCAGGAGATAAAGAGGAAAAAAACTCAGTTTTAATTCAAACTTCTGCATAAACTTAAAATTGATCTAACATTAGTTGGCTGGAAGAAGCATAAGACAATGATATAGTGCAAGGTTTTTTTGTTTTTGCAAAGACTGTTTTCATTTTATATTACATAATACATACTAAATTTGAGACTATAACCAAAAATAGTCACGTTTTGATGAGTAGATTATTATTCACAGTAAGCTGGCTAAACGGTACGGACTCAACATCAAATGGTATTTAAGTCAATATAAAAACAGAAAAATCTATCTATATGGAAAACTACACTATGAATTTATGTACAATCATTGGAGATCTAAACAATCATAAACAGCCATTAGGTTCAACTAAGCCAGGGACTTTTACCATCACATTGGTGCACTTTGTTTGAGCAGCTTGATTGGAGTACTTCAAGTTGATATTTTGAAACCTTACCCCTTTGCATGGAAACTGGGAACTGCAATCAAGATTTATAGCAACTTCTGTCGCAGATGTTCCTCGAATGTCTTGGTACGTTACATTGTTTATTTTTACTCCCGATGCCTGATATCGTAAAATAAATATCAGTCAGATTTGTAAAAAGAAATAGTAAGCAGCAATAATTGCATTGGTAATATAGGAGGTTTACCTGATTTGGACAATTTATGTTGCCTGGACAATAATGTTGATCTATAACGATCGGATTTCTAACGTTATACATAACAGAGTCTATGAACTGAACGCCTTGCACGTATCCGTTGCTAGGTCTAGCCCATGATTTAATCCTTAGTCCATTTTGTGTGCCAACAAATTTTGTTTTTAGAACTGTCACATTTTGTACACCTTCTTCTTCCATGTCTTTAGCCAGACTCCCAATGCTTTAAATCGAACAATTCATACATAGTAAATTCAGTATATTGTATTATAACAGTTAAGAAAAAAGGAATTTTAAGTTGAATGGATAGAAGTACCTTATTCCATGGCCAGGACCACACGACACTCGCTCGATCCACAAGTTTCTGGCACCAGGTCCAATGGAAATACAATCGTCTCCGGTTTTGATTGAAGTAGTCATAATTTGAACATTGGTTGATAGCTGAACATGGATACCGTCCGTATTAGGGCTGTCTTCATGGGCTATGATTTTGAGACCTTTTACGCGTACATTTTGGCATCGGTTGATCACAATGTGGAACATTTGACTGTTTGTTGAGGTTAATCCGCTTATGCTAATGTTCTTTGAGTTAAGGAAGCTTAGAGTCTACACAAGCAAATTTTACAACCTCTATTAGTTATTTGTGATGAAAAGAGTACTTCAATGTAAAAAGTTTTGGACCTGTAAACTCAAAGCGATCAATGTATAAACATAAAGAAAAACAAAGGCTATTATCTAGATAACTTGTGGATAAAGCTATTTTTCAGTTTATGTGATTAATATTTAAACAATAAAACGTGCAGATTGTTTACTTTGACGATATGTTTTATATGTTAACATGCCCAGTCACACATTGTGTTCAGGAAAACTGCGACGTCTATTGATAATTAGAAAGTAACATTTACCGTGGCTCCATCAGGGCATGGCTTCCCTGTCCCCTTACAAGCCCACAAAGCCGATCCTTTGGCATCAAACACTCCTCCTACAATGGAAACACCGCTCACTCTTTCGAACCCAAACCAATTGATTTTTTCCCCGAGTACAAGATAATCATCAGGAGCTACAAGGATTCCATCGATTCTGATAGTAACACGAGGGCTTTTACACTCGTCGCCTTTAAACTGAACCGAAGAGGCAATCAAGTACTCTCCTCTTGGCACGTAGATTATTGTCGAATTCGTGGAGCTACACGCTGCAGCCCATGCATCGAGAAAAGCTTGAGCTGAGTTGGTAATCCCATCGCCTTTTGCTCCAAAATCCAACAGATTATAATTTGTTGATGCACTCAAAGGCTTTACGAGTAAGATGGAATAGACAATCACAAAAACAAAAAATGTAGTCATTTGTTTTGGTGTTAAAGAATACGGAAGAGATTTATTAAACGTTGCAACTGTTTGATGTTATGAGATTCTGATCTGCGAAGACATTGTATATAAAGATATAAAGCATAAGCAGTGCAACACAGATACATGGATTGGGTTTAGATAGAGAAGAATGGAGTGCTGTCTAAAATAACGTCTTGATATGATACATGCACGGACTCATGTATTGCTTCGTACGTACTCTCCTCCAAGAAAAAGGCTGCTTGGACATGAGGTTATTAAATTCATCATTCTTTAAAACTTTAAGTCTTACTTTAGTATTGCCCATTTCGATAACTCATTGCTATAAAAATTAGATATCACGTATAAATCTTGCTCATTCTTTTGATACTCGAAAAATATTTAGGGAGTTTAAAGATTTAAAAATATTGTATTAAAATTTGAAACCTTTTTTAATATATCTATGTTCAATAATAACATTTCGATCCATAAAATCATAGAATTCAATCCGTATAGGAGTAAACTTGTAATTCTAACGATATCATCAAACAAAACTAACATATTACGAAACTGAATACTTTTCGACTATAAAAAGAAATTTTCATATTAGATATCAAACAAAACTAAACATATTACGCAACTCAGTACCTTTCGACTATAAACAGAAACTTTCATATATTTTAGTTAAGCGGGTCGTTGATATTTTTCGATTTGTCATATAGTACTTCAAATTTCACTTAGAAGTAGGGCTAAGGGTTTAGATATAAGTTGCTCCAAACCCTAATCTAAAATTATTGAAATAAAATATGGCCCAACCAAATATGAACAAAATTAGATTTGTTTTAATAAAATTCATAAAAAAACGTTAAAACAACGGTTTTGGCCGTGAAGAACGAGTTTTAGATTTGGTGCCTCTGTCAGCTCCTTGACTATCAATGCACTCATTAAGATCTTTGATTTAAGTATTTGTGGCGTTCAAACCCATACTCGGTTCATCGCTAAGGTTCGTTTGTGTTTGCCCAAAATATCTCCTCCCTAGGAAGAATTCTCCCTTGCATTCTCAGCTTCATCGTCATCAACATCATCGATAAAAGGCACCATGGACTTCACCTTAAAAACTATATTCGTCTTTATATGGCGTGGTATCTTCAACTTGTATGCATTTTGGTTTATCTTCTCCACAATTTCATACACACACACATTCCTTACTGATAGCTTTCTGTACGCATAGACAAGATAACGATCTATGGTCGAAACAACCCACACAAAATCTCGTACTTCAAACTCGACTAAGGAGCGTTTCTTGTCCACTGCAGTTTGATACATCTAACTCGTATCCTCGAGATGCTTCCTCGCATTCTCGTGAGTTTCCCAAAACTCAGCAATCGTGGTCTCGATCATAACATGAATTTTTTTCTATAACTAGGAACTCCAAATCCATAGGACCCCGTAGATATATGAGTAGAGCACTATAAGCGGACTACACCCTATACTCTTTTTTTGGTGCGTGTTATAAGCGAATTCAATGTTATAAAGTCACGAATCTCACGAAGTTCAAGTTTCCAACCGCCTCCGGACGTAACATGTTTCCCGAAGTTCTCTTGGTTACCTGTCTCTGCCCATCCACCTATGGGTGGTATGAACTGCTGAAGCTCAATTTTGTATTCGTAAAATGCCATAAACTCTTCTAGAAACGACCAACAAACCGAGAGTCTCGGTTATAGATGATGTTCATAGGCAGACCTTGGAAATGGTAGACCTCTCTGAAGCACAGAGTGGCGATGCTCACTGCATCCGTTGTTTTGTTACATATAATAAAATGATCCATTTTAGAAAATATGTCAACAACCACGAAGATAAAGTCATCGCCTCTTTATGTCCTTGGAAATCTGGAAAAAAAAAACCATGCTCACACTTCGCCATGGTCCTTCTGGTATAGGAAATGGTATGTATAGACCAATATTGGAAGTCGTACCCTTCGCCATCTGACAAATCTGATTCCCGACCACGAAACAGATAACATTCGTCTTCAAGTGAGGCCAATAAAACTAGCAAAATATAGAATTGAGGCTATGATCTTGACATTCATGACCTTAATTATGCTTTTCCTACACTATCAATAGTCTCAAACTCCTAGCATGAAGACATAATAAATTACTTCTGAAGAGGTAGCCATTGCTCACTGAAAAATTTGCTATTAAAACCCGCCAATATTTTCAGGTACACAACTAATTACTCCCGACATACGCTTGATTGGAATAAGCAAACTACTAAGTAAATGTTGGCCATCGCGCATGACGTGCATAGAGTTTATTTTGACTCTGCAGACGCTTCAATACATCGTTAGAGTCTACAATACAAAATCATTATATGCCAGGTAATAACTCGAGTGTTTCAAACCCCAAACCACTACGCAGAACTCGACGTTATAAGTGTTGTAGTTGAGTTTGACCCTACTTAATTTCTCATTGAAGTAGGAGAGGGGTCGCCCCTTTCGATAAGTACAACCCCAATACACATGCCAGGTGCATCACAATGTAGTTTAAATATTGTAGAAAATGTTAGGGTCCATCCCAATTAAGCTCATCTTATAACCTAGGGTTTTCATCTCCTTAGGTTTATATATATATATATATATATATATATATATATATATATATATATATATATATATATATATATATATATATATATATATATATATATATATATATATATATATATACGGGGCTAGAGATAAGAGACGGGGACATCCAAAAAGATAGAAAAAAACAAATAGAGAGAAATTTTGTCGAGAATACAAACAGAAAGAGGATTTTTCAATTTTGGGTTTTCGGATATGTTGAGCACGGTCACTGTAAATAGGTTGGATCAAAGGGCAAACGACGTCCGTTTGTGCTGAAATTTTAACAACGTGTTTAGGACATCAGGGGCTTTAATATGACTGATTGGATTATTGAATTGGTTCTACCGATCGGAAGAAATTACTGTTGGAACATACCTGCAGTTTTGGTGATATTTTTCCCTTTTGTGCTTCTCTTTTGTTATCTATTATTCTGTGTAATAGTCGATGGGTTTGTAGATCTGTGTGAGACTGATTCATACTACTTGTACCCTCAACTATAATAATAGAAGTGTTTAGGGTGGAATCCTAATCCATCCCGTGGTTTTTTACTCTTTACATTGAATGGGTTTTTCCACGTATAGATCTTGCACGTTGTTTTGTTGTCTGCTGATTATTTTTACCGTTGTTAATTTGGGATCTACAGTGGTATCAGAGCAAGACCCAAATGAAACATGATGGTGGTAAAATTCTCTGAGGTCGAACATGATGAACCAGTAGCCATGCTCAAGGTGATCTGCTCTAGAGATCCTAGTTCGGAGTTCCCGTGGCTCATCAAACAGTGTGGCTTGATTGGAGCGGCGCTAATGAACAAGACAATGTGGTCTAAGAGGAGGTGAGCAGTAACATCCGTAGTGCCTCTAGAAGTCAGGTAGCCCCAAACTGATTAGAGTAGGCGGATGGAAGTCAATTGAGAGGAGGCTAAACTGGTAATATGTTCGAGAGGAGGATTCGTTAGGGAGGCGACCAAAGTCCCACAACCCATATCGGTTAAACATGTGAAGGATCAGCGGTATACAAGTAAAAACATACCTCTACTAGTATGAGGCCTTTTGGAAGTGGACCAAAAGCAAACTCGTGAGGGCCTTCGGGCTCTAAAGCGGACAATATCATTCTGGTATCGAGATCAGTTGTTCTTACTTATATACAGAAGTGGAATATGCGGTACCCATATTCCCAACAGAAAAGTCAGGTGAGATGGTCAGTCGTACCTTAATCTGTTCGGATGCGGTTGCTGATGTTGAAGTTTGACTAAAAGTCTTCCCTTTCATGCAATCTATAATAGGTGCCATAATGGTACTGAAGTTGTGAGTAAACTGCTCATAAAATCACACCAACCCTGGAAATGAATGGAATTTGGTGATAGATATCGAATGGTGGCCAATCAAGAACTCGACTATCTTAGACTAATCAACTAACTGTCCATCTTTCGATACTTCTTATCTCAGGAATATGACATACTCTGTGAGAAAACAAAATGTGTTCAAGATCCAAGGGCTTAACTACTGCAAGTCATCGTTCATACATCCCCACGATAATACATTCTCTGAAAATTAACACACATCCTAAAATATATATAATTGGTTCACAAAAACTTTATATCCCCAAAACACCGTAACAATTATATATCTTTGATTTTATCCTAATCATACAATTTTATATATCAAAACATCCAGCATCGTTTTTGATAGGATTGGATATTTTTGGACATGCGTTGCAGTAATCCCGTTTTAATCCGAAGGAGTAATTTGGATAAGATAAACAAACGTTAATGAGTAAGCAGTAACCTAAGCGAACCTATGACTCAACTATGTGCCTAGTACCTTGAATCATGGGCTTGGGGGATTATATAATGGACTCAAATAGAAGAACCGAGCCAAATGACCCATGGATGTTAAAAAGAGCATAAATACCTCAACAAACGATATTAAATAGGTTGGAATTTTTCTAAAACATTAAATACAAGCATACACCTCATTTCTCTTACTACTCTCTACTAAATACTTAACATCAACTAGCTGAAAAATCTTCAGATTTTACCCTTAAGTCAATTTTTTCCATCACTAGTTGTATTTATGGAAGCTAATTTTGCTTGGAACGAGAGTTTTTGTCCATACTCTATCTGAGAACTTTAAAGTCACTCTTTAGAAATACATTTCATTGTAAATATTTTGAGTTCAAAGAAGTTTTAAGTTTGGCCATTGTAAGATAATTGTTTCCATAACGCACAACGTCAACAAAGTACTCATACACATTTGACTAAAAATTCAAGATGATTATTACATGATCCTCATTTTCTACTTAGACTCCAACTATATTCAATTCATAAAATCATTCAATTATCTCTCGATCTCCTTGTAATTATCTACTGTCAGTGTATACATCTGTTTCTTGAGATACAATATATTCGCTAGGGACGTATTCATGTAAATAACTTCCACTGATTCCATATTTACAACATCACATGCTCTTCAGAAACCTCTCAAAGTACCTCGTCCATCAAGCTAAAGATCAAAGCACTTTGGCACTTGGAAATCATCTTGGTCGCTTTCTTTAGTTTCTTAATGAGACCAAAATTTCTAACCTCTCATAGTTGCAAATATTCTTAGAGGGGTAATCTGTCTAAGTTATTTTTGTACGAGAATGTTTAAAGAGAGAACACGGGTCAGCAAAAGGGGCATCAAAGCCGACCCCGTCCAGCTGCAAGCAGTTATCCAAATGACACCTCCACGAAGCATAGAAAAGGTATAATGTCTCATAGGAAGCCTCATAGGACGCCTCACAACACTTTCCCGTTTGATTTCGAGGGCTTCAAATAAGAACCATCCTTTTCTTGAAGTGCTCTGAGGGGCTAAAACGTTTGAATGGACAGAATAATGTGATAAGGTGTTTACCGAGCTGAAAAGTTACCTTATGTCACCAAAAATATTATCTGCACCCTTGGTTAGTGAGTCGTTAGTTATTGTTATATTTATCTGTTTCACCCTTTTTTGCCAATGCACCCTTCGTAAGGGAGCTAGCTAGTGTCCAACGACTTATTTATTACACCAGCAAAAGTCTGACGAGATACCTTAATCTAGATAAACTTGCACTACTATTGGTCACAACCGTTAAAAAAACACGCCCGTATTTCCAAGGGCACACGATCACCGTCCACACATCTTTTCCTATGAAAACGGTACTGCAAAAACCTGATGCTTCGGATGACTAAGTGGAGCATTGAACTCGGGCAGTATGATTTTTAGTTCAGACCGCGTACGGCAATAAAGGGGCAGGTCGTGGCTGATTTCTTGACAAATTTCTCTTCATACAGAGACCTACCTCTTCCAAACAACACCACACCAAAGACAAAAACACATAGAATAGATTGTCAAAACTGATGGGGCCTCGAGCACTTCCGAATGCGGCGCGAGGATCATACTCCGCTTACTTACAGGAGAGAAAGTTAAACATGAAATCAGATTTGATTAGTCCGTAACAAATAATATGGCATAGTTGAGGCGGTTATCTACGGGATGAAGCTAGCTCTGATATATAGGGTGCGTCTCTTTTGAGGCGTTATATGTGGGATGAAGCTAGCTCTGATATGCGGGATGAAGCTAGCTCTGATATGAGGGCGACTAAGTACTATGTTCTCGATAGCGTCTTATACAGAAAAAGCGCAACCCAACCCATGTTGCGTTTCCTCGATTAAGTGGAAGGTACATCAGTACTGTATAACATACACAACGGGAAGTTGGTGCACATTGTAGGTACCAGAGCCTCATTCGACATTTTCTGCTAGCAGGTTATTACTGGCTAAAGTTGGCCAATAATGCGGAACAACTTGTCCAGCAGTTTTACCAGTGTCAGTAGTTCACCAATACTAGACATCTTCCAAGCGAGCCGATGCGGTTGTACCTATCTCTTGCCATTTCGTTAAATGGGGCATTAACCTTGTAGGGCCACTTCCCATGTAAACCGGTAGGCGTCAATTTCTAATCTTCGCGGTGGAGGCTAAAGCTCTTTTCTGAACCCGAGCTCTAGGGTATGCGACTTTGTCCATAATCAAATACTTACAAGATTTGGCATACCATGCATTCTGATGACAGATAACGGGGCTCAATTTCAAAATATTGCGGTGACAACATTCTGTAAATAATGCGGACTTCAACAACTCTTCTCCACACCATATTACCCGCCAGGAAAATGGTCAAGTCAAAGTAACCAACCAAACCACTTTGGAAGGCATTAAAAAGAAGCTCGAAGGTGCTAAGGTAAAATGTCAAGAAAAAGTTAGCGCAGGTCTTATAGGCATACCGCACTACCCCTTGAACTGCAACCGGCATCACTCCTATTTCCCTTGTCTACGGTAGCAAAGCTGTGGCAGCCAACCGAGCTGAAAGAATGGATCTTATTGAAGAAAAGCGGGACCAGGAACTCGTACGGGCATAACATTACAAAAGCCTCATGCACAGGGATGTTTTAACACTCGGCTCAAACCCCGTAGGTTTCAGGTAGGCGACACAGTTATGAAGAAAATATTCCACAGATCAGGTGTCAAAGCAGCTGGCAAATTAGGGCCGAATTGGGAAGGGCCATTTACTATCATCTCAAAAGGTCATAGTGGAGCCTATCGCATTGCCGATACAGAGGCTCATTCCTTGAAGCACCCATGGAATATTAACCATTTCAAGTTGTATCACCAATATTTGTAATTGAGAGGATGCGCTCCCCCCTCCCCCCCCCCCCCCCCCGAAAGCACGGGAGGGTTTTTTAATGAGGCATCAGAACTCTTGTTCATTTCGTTAATATATTTACTGGTTTCGCCATTGTGTGTGTTGACGACAACGTTTAATTCATCCTAGCAATTGTTACCAGGTCTATAACAATGCCTACGCCCTATGCAAGCACCCAAACCAAGTATTTATAAGCATGATCGGCTAATTGGCCACACCTACTGGCTAATTCGAGGCCAGATTGAGCCTCTTACCTTGTACACGGTATATAAGCGAACTGATCTAAAATAAAGGCTGTAACAGGTCGTGCAATAGGATTGTATGACCTCTCTGCGATTCATCTAAGGGACATATAAGATCCTAGCTATGCAATGAGCCTTAATGAGCTCGACCTTGTAAGGATTCGCCCATAAATTATTATAATTAGTAAACATATCTGTAAAAAAACATTCGCCCGCTGACATGGTCATCAAAATCAAAACTACATTTGATTAGAAGGTTGGCTATCAACATAAAAAAACAACAAATCCAATATAAGTTTGCGTTAGGATATCATATGATTAAGTTGTGCAACAAAAAACCTCACATCCATAATCAAAATCTCAATCAAGTCTCCTATGAAATTACACATAAGAAATATTAAGTTTTTAAGTATTATATAAGTTAACACCATTTCATGCATCAAGAATAATTGGAGGATCTTTAAATGTCCCCTCATTGGGAGCCAAAAAGGTAGTGTTCTTGTGCTCAACTCCTTAAGCTTGTCATCGCTCAAGCTAAAAGAAATTTTGATATCAGTCATCGTCTGTCGAAGCTCCTCATTAGCCCGATTTTCCTTCTCTTTCTGTGATCTAGCCGATCCATAAGCATTTTTAAACCGAGCAATTTCGGTAGTCAAACCCTCGACCGATCCAAAGAACATCGGTTCCGTCTTCTATTTCTCAATGACCTGGTAGTTGGCATTTGACATACATTGGTACGTGAGAACAACCAAATTGTGGTGCATCAGCATCATTCTCATATAAGTTCATGTTCATCATTTATTAATTAAAGTAAATAATTTCGACTTCTCTTACCTTGATTGGTAGTTCCACTTGTCTCTGCAGGAGTTTGCTTATAGGCATGTCATCATAGTAAGACAATTTCAAGCAGTGTTTGAGCTGCTCAAACATTAGCATCAAGGCAAAAGACATAAAAATGTATGTAGGAGGAAACTCCTCGGCAACCTGACCATATTTACTAGACTCTGCTCATTTTTCCCAGTAGGCATCAGTTTGGGTCTTACAATGTTAAAAATGATGACCCAATGCCGATTCTTGTTACAAAAGAGGAAGGGTGAATACCTGCTGGCATTACGAATTGCTTCATCATTTGAGTTATCTCCCCAGGTATCTGCTTTTTCTGCCCCTCTCTCTCCTCACTATCCTCAACCCGGCTCGTTAGACCATCTGTTGGAGCCTCGTCTAGGAAAACAACTTCAGGGGCCTTTCCCCAGTTCTGTTAGCGTTTGAACCCGTGGGGTGGCCGCTTTGTTTCTCTGGAATCATTCTTTCATCATCAAATTCCTCATCAATCAATTGTAGCTTTCGTGTTGTAACAGGAACAACATTTACAATCACACGCGATTTTTTCACAAGAGGAGTCGTCGCTTCTTCACTCTCATCTTCTTCTTCACGAGCTCACCGAGCCCGATCTTGTTGCACCTCACCCTCTTACGAGATAACATCATCCTTCTACTGATCTACTTCATCATCCCCGTGAATAGCTAACACTTCTCCCTCCTCATTTTGAAACTGCAGCGATGTTGACCCTTCTGCCTCCCTCGCCTTTGCTCCATTAGATTAGGGTTTGGAGCAACTTATATCTAAACCCTTAGCCCTACTTCTAAGTGAAATTTGAAGTACTATATGACAAATCGAAAAATATCAACGACCCGCTTAACTAAAATATATGAAAGTTTCTGTTTATAGTCGAAAGGTACTGAGTTGCGTAATATGTTTAGTTTTGTTTGATATCTAATATGAAAATTTCTTTTTATAGTCGAAAAGTATTCAGTTTCGTAATATGTTAGTTTTGTTTGATGATATCGTTAGAATTACAAGTTTACTCCTATACGGATTGAATTCTATGATTTTATGGATCGAAATGTTATTATTGAACATAGATATATTAAAAAAGGTTTCAAATTTTAATACAATATTTTTAAATCTTTAAACTCCCTAAATATTTTTCGAGTATCAAAAGAATGAGCAAGATTTATACGTGATATCTAATTTTTATAGCAATGAGTTATCGAAATGGGCAATACTAAAGTAAGACTTAAAGTTTTAAAGAATGATGAATTTAATAACCTCATGTCCAAGCAGCCTTTTTCTTGGAGGAGAGTACGTACGAAGCAATACATGAGTCCGTGCATGTATCATATCAAGACGTTATTTTAGACAGCACTCCATTCTTCTCTATCTAAACCCAATCCATGTATCTGTGTTGCACTGCTTATGCTTTATATCTTTATATACAATGTCTTCGCAGATCAGAATCTCATAACATCAAACAGTTGCAACGTTTAATAAATCTCTTCCGTATTCTTTAACACCAAAACAAATGACTACATTTTTTGTTTTTGTGATTGTCTATTCCATCTTACTCGTAAAGCCTTTGAGTGCATCAACAAATTATAATCTGTTGGATTTTGGAGCAAAAGGCGATGGGATTACCAACTCAGCTCAAGCTTTTCTCGATGCATGGGCTGCAGCGTGTAGCTCCACGAATTCGACAATAATCTACGTGCCAAGAGGAGAGTACTTGATTGCCTCTTCGGTTCAGTTTAAAGGCGACGAGTGTAAAAGCCCTCGTGTTACTATCAGAATCGATGGAATCCTTGTAGCTCCTGATGATTATCTTGTACTCGGGGAAAAAATCAATTGGTTTGGGTTCGAAAGAGTGAGCGGTGTTTCCATTGTAGGAGGAGTGTTTGATGCCAAAGGATCGGCTTTGTGGGCTTGTAAGGGGACAGGGAAGCCATGCCCTGATGGAGCCACGGTAAATGTTACTTTCTAATTATCAATAGACGTCGCAGTTTTCCTGAACACAATGTGTGACTGGGCATGTTAACATATAAAACATATCGTCAAAGTAAACAATCTGCACGTTTTATTGTTTAAATATTAATCACATAAACTGAAAAATAGCTTTATCCACAAGTTATCTAGATAATAGCCTTTGTTTTTCTTTATGTTTATACATTGATCGCTTTGAGTTTACAGGTCCAAAACTTTTTACATTGAAGTACTCTTTTCATCACAAATAACTAATAGAGGTTGTAAAATTTGCTTGTGTAGACTCTAAGCTTCCTTAACTCAAAGAACATTAGCATAAGCGGATTAACCTCAACAAACAGTCAAATGTTCCACATTGTGATCAACCGATGCCAAAATGTACGCGTAAAAGGTCTCAAAATCATAGCCCATGAAGACAGCCCTAATACGGACGGTATCCATGTTCAGCTATCAACCAATGTTCAAATTATGACTACTTCAATCAAAACCGGAGACGATTGTATTTCCATTGGACCTGGTGCCAGAAACTTGTGGATCGAGCGAGTGTCGTGTGGTCCTGGCCATGGAATAAGGTACTTCTATCCATTCAACTTAAAATTCCTTTTTTCTTAACTGTTATAATACAATATACTGAATTTACTATGTATGAATTGTTCGATTTAAAGCATTGGGAGTCTGGCTAAAGACATGGAAGAAGAAGGTGTACAAAATGTGACAGTTCTAAAAACAAAATTTGTTGGCACACAAAATGGACTAAGGATTAAATCATGGGCTAGACCTAGCAACGGATACGTGCAAGGCGTTCAGTTCATAGACTCTGTTATGTATAACGTTAGAAATCCGATCGTTATAGATCAACATTATTGTCCAGGCAACATAAATTGTCCAAATCAGGTAAACCTCCTATATTACCAATGCAATTATTGCTGCTTACTATTTCTTTTTACAAATCTGACTGATATTTATTTTACGATATCAGGCATCGGGAGTAAAAATAAACAATGTAACGTACCAAGACATTCGAGGAACATCTGCGACAGAAGTTGCTATAAATCTTGATTGCAGTTCCCAGTTTCCATGCAAAGGGGTAAGGTTTCAAAATATCAACTTGAAGTACTCCAATCAAGCTGCTCAAACAAAGTGCACCAATGTGATGGTAAAAGTCCCTGGCTTAGTTGAACCTAATGGCTGTTTATGATTGTTTAGATCTCCAATGATTGTACATAAATTCATAGTGTAGTTTTCCATATAGATAGATTTTTCTGTTTTTATATTGACTTAAATACCATTTGATGTTGAGTCCGTACCGTTTAGCCAGCTTACTGTGAATAATAATCTACTCATCAAAACGTGACTATTTTTGGTTATAGTCTCAAATTTAGTATGTATTATGTAATATAAAATGAAAACAGTCTTTGCAAAAACAAAAAAACCTTGCACTATATCATTGTCTTATGCTTCTTCCAGCCAACTAATGTTAGATCAATTTTAAGTTTATGCAGAAGTTTGAATTAAAACTGAGTTTTTTTCCTCTTTATCTCCTGAAGACTAATGATAATTGGGATTTTGAGTTTTGAATAAAATGAAATTGGTATATAAACTCAAGAGTTTATGTAAGTATTTTATATTATAGTGTAATTATCTCTTGAAAACCATACAAGCAAAAGCTTTCTCTTTCTATCAATTTTTGCTGGTTTCACATCCACATATGAAATGGGTTGTTGTCGCTCTAATACAAATACAATATCATCTCGTCTCAATGCATCCTTCTTGGATCATAAACTTGACCTGGTTAAAGGGTTCAATCGACTTAATAAGGCCAATCTAGAAAGTAGATTCTAGAAACAATTAAATTAATATTTATTTAGTAATAGAAGTTGTGTGTAACACCATCCTTAGGTTGAGTGCAAGATACTTTTTGCGTTGAATGTAAGAAACACTTTTACCTTGAGTGTAGTCTTGAGGTTGAGTGTTTAAATATCCATAAGATCTTAGATGGCGGATCCTTATTTCCACTATGGTTCTATAAATAGTGGAGCTCTCCAACCATCTAGAGCATCACCAAACACAATAAGAAGTAAGCTTGGAGAGTAAAATTAGAGAGCGAGAAAAGAGAGACAAGAATGCTATATTGAGTGTTAGAAAAATATTTCTCTTCTAGTGTGAGTTGTGAGAGTGCTCTTGTAACATTTCTTCTCTTCCATCTATATCAAAGTTGTTTGTTTGTTTTAAAAAGAGTGTTGTTTAATATTTTACGCCAACAAAGTGGTATCATAGCCACAAGCTCTATCCGAAATTTTGTTTTTAAATATTCAACATATTTAAAAATATGGCAAATCGTGTATCATTCTTCCAAGTTCCAACACTCAACAACAACAACTACAAAAATTGGATGATGATGATGGCTTCGAAAAACTTTCAAGCGCATCTTCCGCCAAGAAAGCATGGGAGAAATTACAAATCTCATACAAAGGAGTCGAAAAGATGAAAAAGGTACGTCTCCAAACATTAAGAGGTGAATTTGAATCCCTATACATGAAAGTGTCTGAATCTATTTCGGAATATTTTTCAAGAGTAGCAACCGTTTCTAATCAATTAAAAACAAATGGTGAGAAGTTAGAAGATGTGAGAGTAATAGAAAAATACTCCGTTTGTCGGATCCTAAATTTGAGCATATTGTCGTGACGATTGAAGAAACTAAAGACTTGGAGAAAATGATGATTGAAGAACTCCAAGGCTCATTACAAACCTATGAAGAAAGCACAAGAATAAACAAGAGATCGCCGAGAAAATCCTCAAAGTAGAACTCAAGGACATGCACGCAAGTCAAGAGGAATTCCAACTACAACTATGACAAACGAGAAATCTCAACACGAGGTCGTGAAAGAAGAAATCTGAACTCGAGGTATGATAAATCTCAAATCTAATGCTATAAATGTCAAAGGTTTGGACATTATGCTTTGGCATACAGAGGCCCCAACAATAGAGTTGAGGAGAGGGCCAACTATGTAGAGGAGAATACGGAGTAAAAAGACATGTTACTACTAACATACAAAAACACTAATGAAGGTCACGAGAACATTTGGTATCTTGACACCGGTGCAAGCAACCATATGTGTGGAAAAAGAAGCATGTTCGTAAAAATCAATGAAGCAATGAGTGGAAATGTCTCTTTTGGAGATGATAGCAAAATATTGGTGAAAGGACAAGGTAACATTCTTATTCGTGCAAAAGATGGTAGTCACCAAATAATTTCAAACGTCTATTACATACCCACCATGAAAAACAACATCTTGAGTTTGGGACAACTACTAGAAAAGGAATATGATATTCATATGAAAAAATATAGTCTTTTTATTAGAGATGATAAAGGAGACTTAATTGTTAAAATTCAAATGCCAAAGAATAGAATGTTTCTTTTGAATATTCAAAATGATGTTGCAAAGTTTCTTAAGGCTTGTTACAAAGATTCATCGTGGCTATGGCATGTTCGATTTGGGTATCTGAACTTTACAAGTTTAGAGTTATTATCCAATAAGGAAATGGTGAGAGGTTTACCATGTATCAATCATCATGACCAACTATGCGAAGGATGTTTACCTGGAAAATAATTCAGAAAAGGCTTTCCAAAGAAGTCAGAACCAAAAGCTAAGAAACTTCTCGAGCTTATACATATCGATGTGTGTGATCCAATCAAGTTGAGATCTCTAGGTAAAACTAACTACTTTTTTTCTCTTCATTGATGATTTTTCAAGAAAAACTTGGGTATATTTCTTGAAACATAAATCCGAAGTCTTTTGAATATTTAAGAAGCTCAAAGCAGTTGTGGAAAAGGAAAGCGGGAATAAGATCAAAGCCATGAGATCTGACCGAGGAGGAGAGTTCACATCTAATAAATTCCAAGAGTTTTGTGAATCACGTGGAATTCGTCGCCGCTTGACTATGGCTGTCAAACGGATAATCAGAATATCTAAATTTCCACTAAATTTTTTAACTAATTGAACTATTGATCGTGCTACTTTTATAGGCACCTTAGTAGAAATTCATATTCTCATTTTAGATGTGGGATAAGGCTAAGAAAAATATACTTATTTTAAAAAGCCACCATGTCTTTTATCGGAAAAGTTTGGTAGCAATTCTTTCCCACATTTTAGATGTGGGATTAGAGTTATAAGATTAAAAAATATATAGTTGTTAAGAAAAGCCACCGTGTGTTTTATAAACAGGTTGGTAGCAAATTTCTTTCCAACTTTAGATGTGGGATAAGATACATTTAGTAAAGAATCAATCCTCCATATTTATAGCCAACTTTGTTAGTAACTTGTTTTGCTTTTTACAATGTGGGATAGCTAAAAAACATGGTTAAATATAAAAAATTATATATATTTATTTATAAAATTTCGGATATCGGATATTTCGAATACGACTATAACTACTATGATGTCCACTATTTTCGGATACGAATTTGGATACGAATATTATCTGTTTTCTTTCGAATACGGATATTATCCATTTTATTCGGATTCGATATTGAATATTCCGGACGTATATCGGATTTTTCCAATTTTTTTAACAGCCCTACGCTTAACAGTTCCCAGATCTCCCCAACAAAATGGTGTGGTAGAAAGGAAGAATAGAACAATCCTTGATATGGCACGAAGCAAGCTCAAAAGCAAGAAACTGGCTAAGGAGTTTTGGGCGGAAGCAGTGGCATGTGCGGTCTATTTTTCCAACCGATCTCCAACAAGAAGTGTTTGGGGAAAGACACCAAAAGAAGGGTAGAGTGGAAGAAAGCCCGAAATTTCCCACCTGAGAGTATTTGGAAGCGTACCTTATGTCCATGTACTAGACGAACAGCGAACCAAACTCGATGATAAAAGCAAGTTTTTATCTTCATCAGTTACGACTCAAGTTCCAAAGGCTACAAGTTATACAACCCAAACAATAATAAGGTTGTGATAAGCCGAGACGTGATAGTTGATGAAGAAGATAAATGGGATTTTGGGTCTCATACAAATGAGTTCACATTTTTCCCCCAAATTGAAGAAGATGAGCAACCATCGAATGAGCAATCAGAAGATGTTGCAACCCCACATGCTTCACGAACATCATCTACTCATGAAGACTCACCACCTTGATCATTTTAAAATGGTAGTCAAAATGAGAAAGCAGTGGAACGTACAAGAAGCCTTAATGATCTTTGATGAGTTCGGATTATCTAGTCACAGCTCATTGTGTTATCCGGGCAGGGGGAATCCGGACATAAATGTACCACTGAACTATCCGGACAGGACAAAAGTAAAGAAACACTCAAACACCTTTTGACTAAGCTATGTGCTAATCAGCTTAAAATATTAATACGTCCTTAAACTCGACCCGATTCCATAACTTGACCCGAAAGCCCATGGGTCCTTAATTAAAGGTATAAATACCCCAACTACCTTCATTAATGAGGTTAATGAACATTTAATACAACCAGGCTGCTCAAAATACTTTGCAAAAAACTTTACAATATTACCCCTAGCCCAAAATATACCACATCAAATTGGCGACCACAGTGGGAGCACGGCGGTGCCTGAATCTTGCATTAAAAATAATAGAAAAGACCTGTTCGGATGGATCCGAACGAGCAAGCAGATCCACCACCCGTGGTGGATGTAGTTAGGGAAAACAAAGAATATACCATCGAAGAGCGAGACAAGTTAAGGGTAGAAATAGAAGCGTTGAAGGCCATAAAACAATCAGAAATTGGTATAAAGGAGAAGTCGAGGGCGTAAGCCATCCATCATACTTACAATCCTAGGGAGAATGATCCATCGGCAAAGACTCATTTGAGTACCAAAAAGACCCATGTCAGTTCTAAGAAGACTCAACGGTCCAAGCCGGTTGAAAGTTTAGATTCTAAGTCCTGTAATAGCTCTTCGAACAAGGCTGAGTTTGAGGAGTCTTTGTCATCGATCAGTGATGAAGGGATGTCCAGGAAGAAACAAAAACTAGTTAAAAATATTCAAGAAAAAGAGATAGGCATGGGAGACTTAAAAGGCATTTGGGCAAAGGTTCATCTTACAGCCACAGTCATAGGCATGTAGATCAGTTGTTGATCGATCCTTTTGCTTTTCATAATGAACCATGTATTTTTGTAACACCTAATGAAGACACAGTCTCCAGTCGTCATAGAAATTGGAGACAATCACTATTTTCTGCCAAGATACTGTTCGGAAACCTACCCAAAAGGTTTGACATTTCCAAAAAGGAGAAGTATGACGGGAGTAAAGATCCGGACAATCATCTGGAGCAGTTTAACTACTTCATGATGAATTTTAATGATGATACAAACTTCTGTGTAGAGCCTTCCCCCAATCTTAAATGGTAAAACAGTTTACCCCACAGATGTATCAGAAACTTTGATACATTCTAGGTTGCCTTCCGAAGGTAGTTTGTGGGAAGTAAAGAGGTGAAAGGAAATGTAGATACTATCATCCATTGTGCCTAAGAGCCAAATGAGTCATTAAAGAACTATATAGTTCGGTTCGTAAATACCAAGAATGGGTTAGCAGATTGTTTCGAACAGGTGGCAATTGCTTCCTTGAGACAAGGGTTGAACCCTGGGAATCTAGCCGATTCGGTGACAAGTAAGAAGGCCATGACTTGGGTGTCTTGTTAAATCAGGTGGGGAAGCAAACTAACGTGAATAAAACTAAGAAAACTAGGGTGCACCTTCAGGTGAGGTCTACCCCAGTAGCAAAAAACCGTAACTAGTCTGTGTATAAGGCTAAGGAGACCGGACAAGGGTCCAACAGGGCTAAGCAAGCTCAATCCAACCAAAATTAAGCTAAGAGCCAGTAGTCAAGGAGTAAAAATGGTCATTGGATTCAACCAGAGTGTTTTGCAGAATTAAAAGAGAATATGGCCACCATATATGACAAGACCAAGGATGAAGTCCAATTCTGGAAACCAGCAGCACTGCAGTCTCGCAGAGACAGTCGAGCTACTTGTTTTTTATATTGGCCATAACGCCTAAGAATGCATTGCTCTGAAGCAGGAGGTGAAGAATCTCATTCAAAGAGGTAAATTGGGCTTATGTCAAGAGAAGAGGTGGAAACAGACAAGACAATGCTCCTCGAACTGGGCCTACGAACAATGCAAGAACATCTGCTCCAAAGGGGGCAATGGTGATCCTTGAAAGATTTGATTTTGATTCGGAGAACTTGGATCCTGATCCCGAGAATATAGTAGCGATCATATAACAGAGCAAACTAAGACGGTGCCCGGACTCATTAGTTTCTTTGAGTTGCTCACTATATTCGGAGGGGATACCATGACAGCGCCAACTCCTTCATGAAGGAAAAGGCACGTTCACTCTCTGGCTACTCAGTTGGAGGGAGGTATGTCTTCTTATCAGTCCCAAACTCCTTTTCTATTTATAGTTTTTGATGAGGATGATTTAAGTAATATTGATGGGCCTCAAGAGGATGATGTGGTGATAGGAGCATCTATTGGGGGAAATGATATCAGACGGATTCTTATAGACACAGGAAGCTCGGAAAACATCCTCTTTTAAAGTTCTTACAAGCAGATGAAAAATCAGGCTGTTATTCAACGGTCAAATAGAACTATTATAGGTTTCACAGGGAGCTCTGCGGATGTAATCAAGGAGTTTGAAGAAGAGGTCCTGTTAGGAAATTGTCCTTTTAAAAACTGGTTAGAGTGTTATTTGCTGTGGTAAACTTCCCCACATGTTACAATGCAATCTTTGGGAGGTTCTCGCTCTCTAGAATGCATATTGTGGCCTCAACAGTCCATCAGTGTTTGAAGTATGCAGTTCAATGACAGGTGGGTGTTGTCCGAAGTGGTCAGAAGATAGCGAGGGAGTGCTATGCAACTGCACTAGCTCCTAAAACTTTGGGAGCAGTTCAAATCAATGAATATTAGGAGTTACTGGGGCCTTCATATGGGGAGGGTAAAATTGATGACCCTAGAGAGGCCCCTAGTGGTATAATACATATGGAAGAATTTAAACTCATCCCTTGGCAGAGGGTACAAGTATTAAGATTGGCTCCAAGATGGTGTCGGAGTTAAAACAAAATTTTTGTTCTTTTTGTCAGACAATCAACATGTTTTTGCTTAGTGCAATGGTGATGTAACCGGAGTGCTTGCAAGCGTTATATCTCACAAATTATCGATTCAGAGTGATGTTGCACCTGTTGTGCAGAAAATGAGGGATTTCTCTAAGGAGAAAGCTGATGGAATAGTCCAAGAAGTTGACCGGTTTAACAAGATGGGGCCCATAAAGGAGTCTCAGTATCCTTTATGGACAGCCAATCCAGTGTTTGTCAGAAAAAAGAACGGGAAGTGGCGTATGTGTATTGATTTTACTGACCTCAACAGAGCTTGTCCAAAAGATCTTTATCCGGTCCCCCGGATAGACCAGTTGGTGGACTCAACGTCTAGCAACAAGTTGTTGTCCTTCATGGATGCCTTCTCTGGGTACAACCAGATTCAAGTGGATCTGAAGGACCAAGATCATACTACGTTTGTTACGGACAGGGGTCTCCATTGTTATAAGGTGATGCCTTTTGGGTTAAAGAATGTTGGGGCTACTTACCAGAGGCTAGTAAACAAGACATTTTCTAATCATATTGGCAGAAATATGGAGGTGTACATTGATGACATGATGGTTAAGATCTTGGAGGAAGATTTACACATAGCTGACCTTCAAGAAACTTTTGTCAATCTGACAATGGTGAATTTGAAACTGAATCCAGAAAAATATGTCTTTGGTGTTTGATCCAGAACATGTTTGGGGTATGTAATAAGTGAGAAAGGGATACAACTCGATCCGGATCAGTTGAATGCCGTATTAGAGATGGATCATCCCCGGAATGTTAAAGAGGTCTAGAGGCTTACTGGAAGGTTAGCTGCCTTGAATCATTTTATTTCAAGATCTTCAGATAAGTGTGCTCCGTTTTTCCAAACCTTGAAGAGTTCTAAAGACTTTAATTGGTCTCCACAGTGTAGTCAAGTTTTTTATATAATAAAGAAACACTTGTCTTCACCAAAGACCATTTTCAAGCCTATACAAGGAGAAACACTATATGTATACTTGGCTGTGTCAGCATGCGCTATAAGTGCAATATTGGTAAGAGAAGTGGATAATTAACCTCGTTTGGTGTACTACATCAGCAACATCCTGATTGATGGTGAGAAGAGGTACTAGAAGCTTGAAAAGTTGGCACTAGCCGTAGTGATTGTTGCAAGGAAAATGAGGTCGTATTTTCAGTCTCATTCCATCATTGTCTGTACGTCTTTCCCATTGAAGAATGTTCTTTAGAAAGTAGACATATCAAGCAGGATGACCAAATGGTCAGTAGAGTTGGGTGATTATGACATTGATTTCGCCCCACGAACTGCTATCAAGGCTCATTCTGTTGTTCATTTCCTAGTAGAATTCCATCTGGATAGGAGTTCTAAACAAGTTTTTGAAGGGAAAGGTAAAAAACAATGGGTAGTCCGGACTGATGGTAGATTAAGTACAATAGGTTATGGAGCTGGAATTTGCCTAACCTCTCTGTATGGTGATAAAATGTACCAAGCCATATGCTTTGGATTCAGGGCCTCTAACAATGATTCTGAGTATGAAGCAGCTATAGCATGTCTTAAACTAGCTTTCTTTATTGGGGCTAAAATAGTTAGGTTGATGAGTGATTCCCAGCTTCTTATTCATCATGTTCAAGGTCAATATGAGGCAAAAAAGGAACAGCTGATCAAATACTTGTCCTTGAAGCGATGGCAGCAAATTTCAAAAGTGTTTGATATGAGCATATTCCTAGATCAGAAAATACATTGGTAGATTCCTTGGCAACCATAGCATATTCTGAGTCCTACCCTTGGATTCATGTACAAGAATGCCCATCCATACAGTCAAGCCAGAACAAGGAAGAGGAGGAAAGCCTAAGTATACATGTAGTCCAACCTAGAGATTGGAGATTTCCCCTTCTTCAATACATTTCTGATGGTGTTTTGCCTTCGGATAAAGGTGTAGCAAGAAAAATTAAACACAAGGTTTGTGGATTTTTTATCATAAGGGAGTTACTCTATAAAAAAATATTCCAGTAGACCTTTCCTACGTTGTTCGGGGGTTGAATAATCTCAAGTTGTTTTATCCGAATTACACGATGGCGAAGGGTCAGCTCATTGTGCCTACGGGGCATTAACCCATAGAGTATTGTTGGTTGGGTACTTTTGGCCATCCATAATGGCAGATGCTAAAGAAATAGTGAAGAAGTGTGATCCATGTCAAAGGTATGGCAATGAAATTCATGTGCCAGCAGTACCTATGGAGTCGAATTCTGATCCAGTACATTTTGCCCGTTGGGGACTAGATTTAATTAGGGCTCTGCCAATGGCGTTCGGAGGGCGCAAGACTATTATAGTTTTTATTGATTACTTCTCAAAGTGGATAGAGGCAGCTCCTTTGGCAGGAACCACTTCAAAATCTGTCATAAAATTCATCTTATCCAATATATGTTGCAGATTCGGGATTCCTCAGAAGATTACCACAGATAACAGGCCCCAGTTTGATAACAAGGATATGGAGAGTTTTTTGTGCCTCTAGAGGCATTCACCACTGATGAGCCCGAATAACTTAACCACTGCCTGCTGAGATTTCCGGACAAGGGCAATTTGGACACAAACTTCCCACTAAACTATCCGGACAGGACAAAAGTATAAAATGACAAAACACCTTTTGACTAAGCTAGGTACTAATCAGCTTATTAAGTAAATGGGTCCTTAAACTTGACTTGGTTCCATAATTTGACCCGAAAGCCCATGAGTTCATGATTAAGGGTATAAATACCCCAACTACTTTCATTAATGAGGGTAATGAACATTTAATACAACCAGGCAGCTCAAATTTCTCATTACTAAACACCCAAATATTTAATACTCTCAAAACTTTCCAAAACATTTGAAAAAATTACCCTCAGCTTAAAATAAACCTCACCAAATTGGCGACCACGGTGGGAGGAGAAGGTGCCTGAATCTAGCATTCAAAGCAAGCAAAAAAAACATGTTTGGATGGATCCAAACGAGCAAGTGATTCCAACACCTTTGGTGTAAGTGGTGCGGGAAAATAATGAATACACTACCGAAGAGCGAGATAAGTTAAGAGCTGAAATAGAAGCGTTGAGGGCCACTAAAAAACAGAGATGGGCTTAAAGAAAAACTCGAAGGCGTCAGCCATTCACCATACTGACAACCCAAGGGAGAATGACCCATCAGCAAAGATTCATTTAAGCACAAAAAAGACCCATATCACTTCCAAGAAGTCTCACTGGTCCAAGCCGGTGGAGAGCTCAAAATCTGAGTCCTCCAGTAGTTCTTCGAACGAGGATGAGCTTGAGTCCTTGTCATCAAGTAGTGATGAGGGGAGGTCCAGAAAGAAACAAAAGCTAGTTAAAAAGTATTTAAGAAATAGAGATAGGCATGGGAGGCTAAAGAGACATCTGGGAATAGTATCATCTTACAACCAAAGTCACAGGCATGTGGACCAACTGTTGATTGATCCCTCTACTTTCCATGATGAGCCATGTATTTTTGCAACACCTAATGAAGACACATTTTTAGTCATAGTCGCAATTGGAGGAAATCGCCATTGTCTGCCAAGATACCGTCTGGAAACCTTCCTAAGAGGTTTGACAGAACTAAAACGGATAAATATGATGGGAGCAAAGACCCGGATAACCATCTGGAATAGTTTTAAAAATTTATGATGAATTTTGATGATAATGACAAACTTATGTGTAGAGCCTTCTCCCAATCCTTTACATGAAGTGCTCTGAAATGGTACAACAGCTTGCCACAGGGTTGTATCAGAAACTTTGACACATTTTGGGTTGTCTTCTAAAGGCAGTTTGTGGGGAGTAAAGAGGTGAAGGGAAATGGAGATACTATTATCCATTGTACCAAAGATCCAAATGAGTCATTAAAAGACTATATAAACCAGTTCATAAATACCAAGAATGGGTTAGCTGATTTCTTTGAGCAAGTAGCAATAGCTTCTTTGAGACAAGGGCTAAACCCAGGGAATCTAGTTGATTCAGTAACAAGGAAGAAGGCCATGACCTAGGGCGGTTTGCTAAATCAGGTGGGAAAGAAAATCAACGTGGATGAAACAAAGAAGACGAGGGTACACAGACAGGTGAGGTCTGCCCCAGCTGCTCCAAACCAGAACCAGTTCGGATACAAGGCCAAAGAAACCAGATATGGGTCCAACAGGGCCAAAGAGACTCAATCCCACCCAAATCCAGCTCAGAGCCAGCAGTTCAGAAATAAACGAGGACCTTGGGTCCAACCAGAGTGGTTTGCAGAGTTAAAGGAGAATATGGCAACCATTTATGACAACACTTAAGATGAGGTTCATTTCCGAAAGCTGGCAGCGCTTCAATCTCCCAGGGAAAGTCGTAATACTTGTTTTTGCAAGTATCATCATGATATTGGCCACAACACTGCATCGCTTTGAAATAAGAGGTACAAAATATTATTGAAAGGGGCAAGCTAGGAGCTTATGTCAAGATAAGGAGTGGAAACAGGTCTTCCAATGCTCCTTGAACAGGCCCTACGAACAACGCAGGAACATCAGCTACGGAGGGTGCAATGTTGATCAATGAAAGGTTTGATGTGGACTAAGAGTATTTGCATCCTGATCCAACCCGGAAAAAAGTGGGGGTCATAACAGAACAAGCTAAGACCGTGTCCGGACTCATAAGCTTTTTTTACTCACATACTATATTTGGGGGAGACACTATGACAGCGTCGACTCCTTCTTCAAGGAAAAAGCATGTTCACACTCTAGCTACTTAGTTAGAGGGAGGCATGTCTTTTTATCAGTCCCAAATTCCTTTTTTTTTATGAAGACGATTTAAGAAATATAGTTGGGCCTCATAAGGATGCCGTAGTGATATAAGCTTCAATTAGGGGCAACTACATCAAACGAATTCGGATTGACACGGGTAGCTCAGCCAACATTCTCTTAATAAGTTCTTACAATCAGATGAAAAATCCAGTAGTAATTCAACATTCGAACAGATCTATTGTGGGCTTTACAGGGAGATCTGCGGATGTAATCGGAGAATTTGAGGAGGAGGTATTGTTGGGAAAAGGCCCTTTCAAGAAGATGTTCAGGGTACTATTCGTTGTGGTAGACTGCCCCAAATGCTATAATGCAATCTTTAGGAGGACCTGGCTCTCTAGGATACATGTTGTAGCTTTGAAAGACCACCATTGTTTGAAGTATGCGGTGTAAGGGAAAGTAGGAGTTGTCCGGAGTAGTCAAAAGATAACAAGGGAATGTATACAGCTTCACTTGCTCCTAGAATTCTGGGGGCAGTCCGGGTTAATGAAGATTAGCAGTTGTTGAGGCCCTCTGGGGATGAGGGTGAAATTGAATACCCCAAAGAGACCCCTTGTGTTTTGATACCAATCGAAGAAGTTGAAACCCACTCTCTGACTGAAGGAATGAGTGTTAAAATTGGCTCCAAGATGGCTCCAGAATTGAAAAAAAAGTTGTTGTCCTTTTTGGTAGGTCACCAACATGTTTTTGCTTGGTGCAATGCTGATGTGACCGGAGTGCCTGCAAGTGTTATATCACACAAGTTGTCCATTCCGAGAGATGTTGCCCCTGTTGTGCAAAAAAAGAGAGCTTTTTCGAAGGAGAACATTGATGTAATAGTCCAAGAAGTTGAACGGCTTACCAAGATGGGGCACATTAAGGAGTCTCAATATCTTTTATGGACAGCCAACCAAGCTATTATCGTTCACGGATGCCTTCTATGGGTATAACCAGATACAGGTGGATCCGAAGGACCAAGATCGCACTACCTTTGTTATAGATAGGGGTCTCCATTGTTACAAGGTGATGCCTTTGGGCTGAAACATTCTAGGGCTACTTATCAGAGGTTGGTGAACAAAGCATTTACTGATCAGATTGGAAGAAATATGGAAGTATATATCGATGACATGATGGTTAAAAGTTTATAAGAAGAGTTGCACCTAACTGATCTTCAAGAAACTTTTGCCAACTTGACGAAGGTTAATTTAAAATTGAAGCCAGAAAAATGTGTGTTTGGGGTGCAGTCTGGAAACATTTTGGGTTATGTAATAAGTGAAAAAGGGATACAGCCTCATCCGGACCAACTCGATGCCCTGTTAAAAACGGACCCTCCTCGAAATATTAAAGAAGTACAAAGGTTGACACGAATATTGGTTGCTTTAAATCGTTTTATTTCGAGGTCTTCGGACAAATGTGCCCTGTTTTTTCAGACCCTGAAAGGTGCTAAAGACTTCAACTGGTCTCCACAGTGCAGCCAGGCTTTTGATGAAATAAAAAAGAATTTGTCTTCTCCCAAAACCTTGTTTAAGCCTGTTGACGGAGAAACACTTTATGTATACTTGGTTGTGTCAGAATGTGCTATAAGTGCAGTGCTGGTAAGAAAGATTGACAATTATCCTCGTCCGGTGTACTACATCAACAAGAGTCTGATGGATGCTGAAAAGAGGTACCTAAAGCTTGACAAGCTGGCACTAGCCTTAGTGATTGCTACCAGAAAAATGAGGCCATATTTTTAATCTCATTCCATCATTGTCCGAACATCTTTTCCTTTGGAGAATGTTCTTCAGAAAGCAGACATATCAAGCAGGATGACCAAATGGTCATTAGAATTGGGTGATTATGACATTGATTTTGCCTCACAAACTACAATTAACGCTCAATCTGTTGTTGATTTGTTGGTAAAGTTTCATTCGAACAGAAGTACAAAACAAACTTCAGAAGATAAAATTTAAAAAGAGTGGGTTGTCCAGAGAGAAGGTGGATCAAGCACAGCGGGTTGTGGGGCTGGGATTTGTTTAACCTCTTCATATGGTGATAAATTATACCATGCTATATGTTTTGCTTTCAGGGCATCTACCAATGAGTCTGAATATGAAGCATTTATAGCTTGGCTTAAGTTAGCTTTTTTGTGTAGGGCTAAAAGATTTGGATTGATGAGTGATTCTCAGCTTCTTATCCACCATGCTTAAGGTCAGTCTGAAGCCAAGAAGAATCAGTTGATCAAATACTTATTCATTCTTAAAGAAGTAGCAGCCAACTTCAAAAATGTTTGTTATGAGCATATTCCTAGATCGGAAAACACGTTGGCAGACTCCTTAGCAACCATAGCATACTCTGAGTCTTACCCATGGATTCATGTACAAGAATTCCTATCCATACAATCAAATCAGAACAAGGAAGAGGAGGAGTGTTTAAGTGTACAAGTGGTTCAATGAAAGATTGAAGGTTTCCCCTTCTTCAATACATCTCTGATGGAATTTTGCCTCCGGATAAAGTTATGGCTAGGAAAATGAAACACAAGGCTCGTGGTTTCTTGATCAATAAGAGAGGTTCTCTATAAAAATTCGTTCAGCGGACATTTCCTGCGTTGTTTGCGGGCTGATGAGTCCCAACTTGTTTTATCCGAACTACATGATGAAGAGGGATCAACACACTAAGGCTATAGAACTCTAACCTGGAGGGTTTTATTGGTCGGATACTATTGGCCATCCATAATGCTAGATGCTAAGGAATTGGTGAAAAAGTTTGACCCATGCCAAAGGTATGGTAACGAAATTCATATCCCAACAGTTCCTATGGAGTCAATTTCTGAGTCGATGTCTTTTTCTCGATGGGGACTGGATTTAGTTGGGCCTCTAGCAGTGGTGTCTGGAGGGTGTAAGACTATTACTGTAGCCATTGATTATTTTTCAAAGTGGGTGGAAGCATCCCCCCTAGCAGGAACTACTTCGAAAGTTGTTATAAAATTTATCTTGTTTAACATTTGTTGCAGATCTGGGGTTCCACAAAAGATAACCACAGATAACGGGCCACAATTTGATAACAAGGATATGGAGAGTTTTTGTGCCTCTAGGGGCATACAACATTGCTTCTCTCTCCTTTCCACCCACAAGCAAATGGCCAAGTTGAAGTGGCAAACAGGACCATTCTGTCTGGTTTAAAAAATATTAGAAGGGGCTGTAGGGAAGTGGCCAAGCTATTTGCAAGAAGTATTGTGGGCGTACCGGACTATTCCTAAAGCTGCTACTCAAGAGTCTTTGTTTTCCTTGGTATATGGGATGGATGCAATTACTCGTATAGAAGCAACCCTACCATCATACAGAGTCCATAACTATTCCAAACAAGCCAATGAATTGGCAATTAGAAGTCAGTTGGACTTAATAGAAGAAAGAAGAGTTAAGGCTCATCTTGAAACCACCTATTACCAAGGCTTGATGAGGAGCAGATTTGCTTCCAAGATCAATAAAATGGATTTTCAATCAGGAGATAAAGTGTTAAGAAAGGTTTTCTTGCATACTAAGGAAAATCAGTTCGGCAAACTGGCTCCGAACTGGGAAGGCCCTTTTGAGGTCTTCGAAAACCTTAATCCTGGGACATATAGGCTTCAAGACAAAGAAGGAAGATTTTTCAAAGCACCCATGGAATATTGAACACCTCAGGTTATATCTAGAATGAAAGTTGTGTAAATATTTACTTGTTTAAAGTCAATGTAAATATTATGTGGCATATTCTTTCCTACCCTGGTGGCGCGGGGAGGTTTTAATGAGGTGTCTGGTTTTTTCAATAAAATATGATGCCTTCTTAAAACATTCTATGTGGTTTGATCACAATTATATTCAAGTGATGAAGGAAAACCTGGTTGAGGCTCAGTTCTGGAGGACTTTGCTTGAGAAGCTACTTTGGATGCCTCTAATCTGGACGGCTTATCTCGTGGGGCTCTTATGGATATCCCAGATCTGGAGGGTTTATCCTTGGGAGTTTCTTTAGAGGCCTCCAGTTTGGAGGGTTTTGATTTTAAGTCAGTCGATTGAGCCTTCACCAAACGAGTTGTCCGGCGTGAATTTGATTTTTCTGGAGAAATTTTCAATATTTGATCCCATGGCTATGAAAAGGAAGGGTTTTCTAATGCTCGATACTGCCTTTTCTTTGGTAATAGAGGGTTAGGACTCTTGAACAGAGGAGCCTGATGCGATTGGTGAAAGGATTTGTTTGAACATCCGTTTGGGTTTAGGATTTCTGGTAGAAGATTATCCTTGATCAACTTCTTGGGATGATTTATCAGACCTTTCACTTGGAGAGACCGGGAGACTAGCCGCAATAAACCTCTCTCTTTCGACTTTCCTTGCTTTCTCTAACTCAGAAAGATTCAACCAGCCGCCTTTTATAAGAGCGTTTCTAGCCGTTAACATAAAACTATCTAAGAATAAATTTGAAAGAAATGGAGGAAAGCTCTGAAGAAGGTTTTTTATTGTTAAAGATAATGAAACAGTGAAAAAATGGTTTATATATTGATTAAAAAAGATAACTGATACCTAGGAGGAAATGAAGAGGTATTTGCAATGATTAAAGACGGTTCTGACGTGGGAAAAATTAAATGCATAGGCTGCATTCTAGGTTTAGTGGGAGCGCCAATCTAGGTAAAAAAACGGCTGGTAGGTCGAATCAGATTGTGACAGATGTCCCACGATCCAAAGAAAGACTCTTAGAATTCTGGGAAAAAGTCAGTTCGGACAAACCTCAAGCCAGATACACAAACAGGTCGGAAAACGTCGTTACTGACTAAATAAATTTTTTAATCCTGCCAAATATTTTTGACGAGGCCTAAAAAAGGGGCTACTGATGAGTTTGGATAACTTAACCACTGCCTACTGAGATTTCCTGACAAGGGAAATTCGGACACAAACTGCCCACTGAACTATACGGACAGGACAAAAGTATAAAATGACTAAACACATTTTGACTAAGCTAGGTACTAATCAGCTTATTAAGTAAATGGGTCCTTAAACTTGACTTGGTTCCATAATTTGACCTGAAAGCCCATGAGTCCATGATTAAAGGTATAAATACCCACATTAATGAGGGTAATGAACATTTAATACAACCAGACAGCTCAAATCTCTCACTACTAAACACCCAAACATTTAATTCTCTCAAAACTTTCCAAAACATTTGACAAAATTACCCTCAGCTTAAAATAAACCTCACCAAATACTGCTTCTCTTCTCCCTTCCATCCACAAGTGAACGGACACGTTGAAGTTTCTAACAGGAATATTCTGTCCGGATTAAAAATGAACCTGGAGGGGGCAGCATGGAAATGGCCAAGCTATCTGCAAGAAGTATTATGGGCATACCGAACTACTCATCGGGTTGCTACACAAGAATCTCTTTTTGCTTTGGTGTATGGGATGGATGAAATTACCCCCATTGAAGCTACCCTACCATCATACAGGGTCCATAACTATTCCGAACAGGCTAATGAGATAGGAATTAGGAATCAGTTGGACTTAATAGAATAGAGAAGAGTTATAGCTCATTTGAGAACAACCCACTACCAAGGTTTGATGCGGAGCAGGTTTGCTTCTAAGGTCAAGAGAAGAGATTTTTAATTGGGAGATAAAGTTTTGAGGAAAGTTTTCCTACACACCAAAGAGAAGCAGTTCGGTAAGTTAGCTCCAAACTGGGAAGGCCCCTATGAGGTCTCTCAAAATCTTAAGCCTAGGACATATAGGCTTAAGGACAAAGAAGGAAGGGTTTTGAAGCACCATGGAATATTGAGCATCTCAGGTTATATCTAGAATAAAAGTTGTGTAAATATTGCTTGTTAGATATCAATGTAAATATTAGGGGGAATACTCTTTCCTACTCTGGTGGAACGGGGAGGTTTTAATGAGGTGTCCGGCTTTTTCATTCAATAAAATGTTATGCCTTCTTGAAATATCCGGTGTGGTTTAACTATAATTCAATTCAAATATAAATCAATGGTTCAACACTTTGGATCTTTGATAGATCGGATAACCCTGGTTGGATGATGACCATTAAACATATGTCATCGGAGATATTAAACACTCTCACTATAATAAGTCTCAAATAGTTGGGGCTATTTAAACATTAGCCATTAAAATTAAAGGGAAAGACAATGTTAAATAAAGAAAGATTTGATAAATAAACTTGTTCGGACTTTAACCGAACATGAAGAACAACATATGCCTTGGCCATCCAAGGACTTTTAGTATTTCAAAAATCCAATCCTGACTCTGACCGGATAACGTTACAAAATATGCCTTGGCTATCCAAGGACTTTAATTGTTCATAAAAGATAAAAAAAATATGATCAAAACCTCAGGTCTTGTTCCCTTCAGCACTTGAACTCTCATTGGTTCCCTCTTCATCATCTGTAGTGGAATCAATTCCACTGGAGTAGTCTTACTTGTCACCGGTTGCCATGGTATGATGAGGAAGGTATTCGTATTCCACATATTTCCATAAGGGACCAAGGGTCCTCTTTGGAAAGGTTTCATGGAAGAGCAGCACCACGTCAGACCTGATTTCATTGTATCTTTTCTCGAGAGTATCTATCACTTTGTTGGTATATTTATCAATCTTGGCCTGAATAGTTTGTTCTTACTGCTTTACCAAGTCTTCTTTCTCCTTGGACACAACACCTTCTATGGAAGTCTTCTCACCGAACAAGGTTTGAATGACACCATCTTTGGTCTTCAGGTCCTCCCTTAATTTTGAGAGATCCTTTTCCAAACCGGAGCATTCAGTTTGAAGCTTAGTACTGGAAGTCTCTGAAGTGCCCAGCTTGGTTGATAGATCTTCATTGTCCTTCCTTAGTGCTTCTATCTCTTTCTTCGGATCTTCTATGATCTGATTGGCATTGATATGATTGGTTGACAAAGATTCTTTGTTAGTAGTGAGGGTATTGATGAGTGTGGTCTGACTCTTCACTTATCTCTCCAGGTCAAGCACTGGCTGGATATGACCGAGAAAGGAATGAGCCACAACATCTTGTTCTCCGGAAATGGAGAAAGACTTAACGTTATAGGTCACCATGTTAGCAGAACTTGAAGGGAGGAAGGGGCTAGAAAAATCATCCTTCTCAAATTCATTGAAGTATAGATCGATGTCTTGAAGGGAACTAATGTCCACTCCATCAATTCCTCCCTCGGTACCCTCTCCGGATTACAGACCTGGAGGTAGAAGCTCCAAAGGATGAAGAATTATTTCTTCTCCTAAGGTGACCTTTTTTTTGCAGCCTTTTAGTCACTGCTTGCTCTTCTCTTCCGGTCCTTTTTGGGAGGCTTTGGTGGGTTTTGTGATTCTCTTGCCTCCCTAACAGTCTCATCCTCTACTACTTTGAGTGACGCAGCGTCGATTCCCCCTGGGTTCCCCGAACCAGTCCCTTCTGTGGCAGCTTAGACCGGCTCTGCTACAACTTTCTTCTTTTTCCCTTTCATCTTGCTAGGAGCTTTGACCCTGGAAAGTAAGGCTAATTTACCATCTTTGGCCTTCGTTCGCTTAAGGATCACACCAGGTGGAGGTGGCATTGTCAGCTCTTCCCATGTGAGGTCCCTCGGACTTGTGGTGTTCCACAAATGGGACCTCACCAAGGCTCCTGAGGTGAAGCAGTTATGGGATGCGTTCCTCCAACGCTCCGCATCTCATGCATTAAGCTTGGCACAGGTTGTTTGTCCCTCCTCCACGTGTCCGGTGAACTCCTTCGGAAGCACTAAAAAAGAAGTAACAGATAATTCAAGAGAGGAATACTTATGAGATAAAAAGAAGAACATGAAAAATAAAGATAAAAAGGTTACCAGTGCTCTTCCATCTGCTAGTTAACATACTAGGGTTGGTGTTGGCTTTGATCTTTCTCCTATTTTCCTATGACCCACTGATAAAAAGGAACTGAGTCCTCCAGTTCTTCTCCGACTCCAGCAAGTAATCTATCACTTTGAAATCGTTCCCCCTGTTGTGATGGTAGAATGGAATATGGTGATTCTTGCATACAATTGCCACAGCAGCAAATTGCTCCATTAGGAGAGGGATTTTGGACAGCCTTGATGCCATTATGCAAACAAAGAGAAAATACCATGCATTTGGACTTAGCTGGCTTGGGCAGAGTTTCACCAGGTGGAAATACCTTACAATCTTTGGGTCCAATGGGAACCGAAGTCCCCAGTTTAGCACATCGGTGAAGATGACCACCTTGTTGAGTTTACAGTCCATCGGAGTCTCTGGAGTAACAGGTATCCTTACCTTCACTGACTCTGGGATCCCCCACTTCGTCTATATTCCTCCCAACTCTGCAGTGTGGGTGTAGACATAGTTTATATTCTACAGGGCCAGGAAATATTTAACAGTGACGTTTTTTAAGCAAGGGCCTATCTTGCCCTCTAGGCACGCCGGAAGATCTGGGCGAGTCAAGCAGACCTTGGTTTTGCCTTTACCCTTCATGTCAGAAGCAGCATCACTAGTTTGACTTGATGCTTCAGTTTCGAAGGGTGCTTAATCGATACTATCTTCCATCACTTATTCTATCACTGTGGAAGGTTTATTAATTGTTTTGGATGAGGGGAGGGGGGGAGGGGGGGAATCAGCTTCTGGCACCAATGGTTGTTCAGATGAATGAGCGCATGTTGCTTCTGAAGGTCTGGTGTCCGCTTGAGGTTGGGATCCGGAGTACTTCGCCCTTGGGACTATTTTAGATGCCTCCGATTCGGAGGGCTTATCTTTTGGTGCTATTTTAGATGTCTCCGATCCAGAGGGCTTATATTTTGATGTTGCCTTAGATGCCTCCGATTTTGAGGCCTTTAGCAATGAAGTAGTTGTTTGGGATTTGACCAGATGATTTTTCGGCGTAGAGTTGATTTTTCTGGGGACTGTTCAATGTCTTAACCCATGCCTAAGAAATTGGAGGGTTTTTTTACTTTTTAATGGAGGGTTGAGAATCTTGAACAGAAGAACCTGAGGGGAGAGGAGAGAGACTTGGTTTGAACAATTGTCTTGGCTTTGGATTTCTGGATGAGGATGACCCTTTGTCAGCTTCCTGGGTTGGTTCACCAGACTTTTCACCTGGAGAGACTGAGAGACCAGCAGCAATGTGATTCTCCCTTTCGACTTTTCTTGCTTTTTCTAGTTCTGATAAGTTTAACCAGCCACTTTTTACAAGTGTGTTTCTGGCTGTGAACATAAAACTCTTCGAGAACCAGTTTGAAGACAAGAGTGAAAATATCTCTAGAAAGTTTTTGATTGATAAAGCCAATAGAATAGTGAAAAATAATTTATATAACAGTAGAAAAAAGTAACTATTACCTAGGAGGAGTTGAAGAGGTTTGGCAATGATTAAAGACGCCGCAGACTTGTGAAGGATTAAATCCCTGGGCCACTTTCTAGGCTTTGTGGGAGCGCCGATCTAGGAAGAAAAATGGCTGGTAGGTTGAACCATATTGTGACACGTGTCCCACGATCCAAAAAGAAAACTCTTAGAATTCTGGAAAAAGAAGTCAGTCTGAGCAGACTTCAAACTGAATGCACAGGCAGGTCGGACAAAGTCATTACTGGCTAAGTAAATTTTTTAGTTTTGCCAAAGATATTTGACAAGGCCTAAAAATGGGCTACTGATGAGTTTGGATTATCTAGTCACAGCTCACTGTGTTATCCGGACAAGGGCAATCCGGACATAAATGTACCACTGAACTATCCGGACAGGACAAAAGTAAAGAAACACCTAAACACTTTTTGACTAAGTTATGTGCTAATTAGCTTAAAAGATTAATGGGTTCTTAAACTCGACATGGTTCCATAACTTGTCCCGAAAGTACACAGGTCCTTAATTAAAGGTATAAATACCTGAACTACCTTAATTAATGAGGGTAATGAACATTTAATACAACCAGGCTGCTCAAATCTCTCACTACTTTATACCAAAACACTTAATACTCAAAATACTTTACAAAACACTTTACAAAATTACCCCAGCCCAAAATATACCACACCAATCTTTATGAGGTAACCAAACCAATGGATAACCTTACACTATTTTGTCTCTTTGCTGATTGTGAGCCAATGATATTTCAAGAATCTACACAAGAGAAACAATAGAGAGACGCGATGGATGAACAAATTAGATCCATCGAGAAGAATGACACATGGGAACTCACCTCACTTCCCAAATGGTGCAAAACAATAGGCGTTAGATGGTTATACAAAACTAAGAGAAATGCTAAGTGGGAGATTAAAAAACACAAAGCGAGGCTTGTTGCAAAACACTATAGTCAAAAGGCGGGAATTGACTATGATGAAGTATTCGCCCCCGTTGCCCGATTAGAAACTATAAGATTAATAATTTCTTTGGCAGCTCAAAACAAGTGGAAGGTATAACAAATGCATGTAAAATCAGCATTTCTAAATGGCTTCCTTGAAGAAGAAGTCTAAATTCAACAACCATTAGTCTATCAGGTCAAAGGTCACCAAGATAAGGTGTTGAAGCTAAAGAAGGATCTTTGCGGGCTAAAACAAGCACCAAGGACATGGAACAATAGAATCGACAAGTATTTCTGAGAGAATGGCTTCAACAAATGTCCTTACGAGCATGCTCTATATACCAACATCAAAGATGAAGATATTTTGATTGTGTGTCTCTAAGTGGACGATTTGATCTTCACCGGAAGCAGCCCAATCATGTTTAATAAATTCAATGAAGTGATGACGAAGGAATTTGAGATGACAGAGTTGGGGTGCATGGCGTACTACCTTGGCACTGAAGTTAAGCAACAAAAAGATAGAATTAACATCTCACAAGAAATATATGCTAAAGATATCAAAAAGAGTTTTAAGATGGACAATTGTAGACTGATAAGCACACCCATGGAGTTTGGAGTCAAAATGTCCAAGCATGAAGAAGTTGAAAATGTAGATCCGAAATTATTCAAAATTTTGGTAGGAAGTCTACGCTATCTAACTTGCACGAAACTGGATAATCTTCATGCAGTTGGATTGGTTAGCCGCTACATGGAATCTCCAACAACTCATTTCAAGGCTGCAAAGAGAATCCTTCGTTATCTTAAAGGGACAATTGACTTTGGATTACTCTATTCCATTTCTAATGATTACAAACTTGTTGGGTATAGCGATAGTGGTTGGGGTGGATACATAGACAATCGAATGAGTACTACTGGATTTTTATATTTTATGAGAAATATTGCTTTCATATGGATGTCAAAGAAACAACCGATTGTCACATTATCTGCTTGTGAGGCGGAATACGTTGCTGCTACTACATGTGTTAGTCATGAAATTTGGCTTAGAAATCTATTGAAGAAGATAGACCTAACACATAATGAGCCAACTAAAGTGCATGTCGATAATAAGTCAGCCATCGCCTTAGCTAAGAATCCAGTATTCCATGATCGAAGCAAGCATATCGATATTCGCTACCACTACATAAGGGAGTTCATTTCAAGAAAGGATGTGCAATTTTAATATGTGAAGATACAAGATCAAGATGCCGATATTTTCACCAAGCCACTAAAAACCAAAGACTTCAAACGATTAAGGAAACTACTAGGGGTCACGAGATCAAGTTTAAGGGGGAGTGTTGGATCATAAACTTGACCCGGTTAAAGGGTCTAACCCACTTAATAAGGCCCATCTAGAAAACATATTCTAGAAATAGTTAAATTAATATTTATTTAGTAGTGGAGGTTGTGTGTAAGACCATCCTTGGGTTGAGTGCAAGATAATTTTTGATGTTGAGTGTAAGAAACACTTTTACCTTGAGTGTAGTCTTGAGGTTGAGTGTTTAAATATTTATAAGATCTTAGATTGTGGATCCTTGTCTCCACTATGGTTCTATAAATAGTGGAGCTCTCCCACCATCTAGAGCATCACCAAACACACTAAGAAGTAAGCTTAGAGAAAAAATTTAGAGTGAGAGAAAAGAGAGACAAAAATGCTCTCTTTAGTGTTTGAAAAATATTTCTTTTCTAGTGTGAGTTATGAGAGTGCTCTTATAATATTTATTCTCTTCAATCTATATCAAAGCTGTTTGTTTGTTTTAAAAAGAGTGTTGTTTAATATTTTACGCCAACAATCCTTCCCTGGCGCATATGCCATTGTAGTATCTTGTTTTATATCAATGTATTTTCCAAATTAACCTTCATGATCAATCGCGTAACTTCTTTAACAAATCAAAATCTTATATAGAAGTTTTTTATGTCTTCACACCACATATTTTGTTAGAAACAGTCAACGAAGTCTTCCAACATGAGAATTAAAAATCCCAATTGGATGTCGGAGCAAAATACAAATTCAGATTAAGCTTTACTCAATACAAAAAACCGGACACATTTATACGATGATCTAGATACAAATCTTTTCAAAGTTGTCGATCTTCTTGTCAAAATCTGTACTTCTTTGATCGTTTGAGATGATGCCATAGTGCTCAAAACATTTAGATGTACACGATCAGCTTCTATTCCGCGTTCACTAACTATGTACCCAATAAAGTTTCCGGACCGCACCCCGAATGTGTACTTCTTTGGATTTAGCTTCAAATTTATATTTGTTAGGTTGACAAAAGTTTCTTCTAGATCTGCAAAATGGTCCCCTTCCCTTGTGCGTTTCACTAACATATCATCGATATAAACTTTGACATTCTATGTAATCTGAGCCTCACATGTTTTATTTACTAAGTGCTAGTAAGTTGCCCCTACATTATTCAAACCAAATCGCATAAGCTTGTAGTAATGTAAGCATTTTCCAGTGATGAACGGAGTGCTTTCTTGGTCCTTTGGATCTATAAGGATTTGATTGTAGCCAGCGTACGCATCTATGAATGATAGTAGCCGGTTTCCTAGATTATAAACCACTAATTAATCTATCTGAGGGACCGAGAAATGATGTTTTGTACATTCTATTTAGATCCGTGAAATCTACACACATTCACCACTAACTATTTTTCTCTTTCACCAAAACCGGATTGGCGGTCCATAAAGGTTATTCTGATTCTCGTATGTACCCAACCTTGGATAAGCGATTTACCTCAGCTATGATTGTCTCTGATTTCTCTTGAGAAAAATATCTTTATTTTTGGATGATTGGACGCACGCTGCTTCGAATTGCCAGTCTATGATAGATTATTTCTGTAGGCACTCCCGATACGTCTTTAGTGCACCATGCAAACATATGTCACCTTGTTGACAAAAATAGAATTAACTTCTCTTTCACCTCCGGATAAAACTTGTGTTGATTTTCAAACTCTTTCTGATCGGAAAAATATGATCCTTAAAACTATCATTAGAGACTAAAAACCTAGGGTTTCCTCGGATGATCTACAATATTGGACTCTGAAGAAGACCCCGCTAATTGCTATATCTTCTTCAAATAACACTAATGGTTCCATAACACTCTTTCCAGGCTGTTTTGGGGCCAAAGTCGTTCGATAACACTCTTTGGCCACTTCTGGGCTACTACTGATGGTTCAGCACTTTTTCCTACAGCATAGGTCAAGCATTGATGAACAATTGATGCCATCGCGTGCATTCGAGATATCCAAGACCTTCCAAATATCATATTATAAGACGTTGGCGCATCTACCACAATAAATGACACCGTCACTACGTTTTTAAATAGTCCACAACCCAGCTCTACTATTCCCTTAAATTCCTCAACCACTTCTTCGGTTATCCCAGTAAACCCAACGATTATCCAATCTGACTGAAGTATTATAAGGGGATTCAATATTTTTTGATAATTTGTCATGAACACCTTTCCATTCAAGATTGATTCCTCCACCACCAAGATAATATTTGTGCCCGAGTTGGGGTCTAAATACTCCGTAGAAATATCAAAATTATCGATAGGCTTCAAAATCATTAGTATTTTCTTGCTTTAGATTTGCAAAAGGTTTTTTTTCTTACAAACGTTATCAACTTTCTATTTTCGATCAAAGCATGTATTTTGTTTGTTCAATGCCACACAATTCTTTAGGTCGTGCCCAACATAAATTCGATATCAATAGATAGAAGTTTGCATTATTTTTATTATATTTAATTATTATTTTTTAATTTATTTGTCTTCTACCTTCAAACAATCTATCCTAAAACTTCTATTTTTATGAAAGAAATTGCAGGTAAATGCAAATTTTTATTTTTATTTGTCTTTAAACTTGACCTTTGTTTGTTTGTCTCATGTCCAACATGTTCTCTTTCTCGAGAAATATGTAACAATTTATACGTAAGTCTTTCCATGTATCATATCAATAACGTTTTTGAAGAATATTCATATTTCATATCTAAATCCAAGCTATACGTATGTGGTTCAGTGCTCCTTTGTTTTCTTTCTATATATAGATATATTATCATACTATAGTGTTATAATGTTGAGGTTCTGCTTAGATATAAAAACCATATATGAGACTCAATGGTAATTATAATAATATGCGTCAGTCGGTCTATGCTTAGGGTTAAGCTATATATATATATATATGATTGGCAGTAAGTCTGGTTTCCTTTTTACAAGAGTGTAAGGAAGGAATTAGAGTTTCGGCTTTGTGAATTTTTCAAACACAAAGCTTATAAAAGATCTATAAACTTAAAATAATCACCTAATATAAATATAAAATGGTATGGATAGCGAATAAATCATACATCGACAATCAATACACACATATTTTATATAGAAAAAAGTTAGAAGGATATTTTATTAAAAATCTAACAAATCATTTTTCTTTTGTTATAAAACGGATTCGGGTTAAAAATGAACAATGTATGTTTATTGTTTCTCTTAGTGGGCATACCTTACCTTAATTCTTCTTAAAATTAGACAAACCTGAGAGTTTCTTTTCATAGCTAATTCACACAAAGCTCAATAATCTATTAGTTTTTTTTGTTAGGTGTATGCGAAAAATGAATACTTCAACTCATTATAATATTTAAAGGTTGAAGACTTGATTAAGCCAAAAACTTAAGGTTTGTACCTGTTGAATCTTTATGTCTAATAATGACCAGTCAACGATTTAGACGCATAGACATCTGTTTGAACTTAAAGGTGAGCTCAGCCGAAGATAAGAGTTATGCTACTGCTAGAACTGAATATGTGGGATCATTATCTGTTGAGACTAGGTGCAGAAACATGTAACCAAAGGCTTCTTAAGATACCTAAGTGTTGCTAAAATAAAAATGACACACTAATATGTTAAATAATTTTATATTTATGAATTAATCTCAACCATTGATCAACTAGTCGTTGATCTGAGTATTTTTGAAAAATGAGCATGATATTACAAGGTATATTGTCATCGTTAGTAGTGCCACTACTTGTGGCAGTGTACGACCGTACGGATTTAAGGGCTGCAACGTTTCCGTTCAGTTTTAAGGAAAAAGTTACAATTTTTTATATTGATCGTGGGGTTAAACTCACTCGTTATCGATTCAATATATAGTATGGGTGATATATGAAGTAATAATCGTATCATTTAGCTAGAAAGAGAAAGTCTCAACTTGTCCGTTTTAGAGAGAGAAACAAGGTAGAAGCTAAACAATAAGATTCATAGTACCTTCTGATAGGGTCGAAAATCTTCGAAGTATTTTCTTTGGGAGGGTCGGATATTTTTTAGGGTCAATCCTAACCAAAGGAAAAATACTACATTCTTAACTTTGGACTTAGTTATTTTAGCGTAAATATATTTACTTCTTTCTTATTTATTACCTTGTATTAAATATATCAATGGATAATAATTAATGGGACTTTTGGTCTTTGGGCTTTACCAATGACCTTAATCAAACTGTTAGACCCATTAACCTAAAGTCAGCTTATAAATGATTTTGGAGATGTTATTTAAGATAGGTTGGACTTTATATCTCTAAACATTAAATATAACAGCCTTAGTATCTCTCTACTTCTTACCTCACAAATATTACACCTTCACCATATTACCTAAATACCATCCAAATTAGTTTATGTATTATCAGATTGATGACCACAGTGGGAGATAAGGTGCCCGCATAGCGAGATCCAAAACCTAACGTAAAATATTAGTCGTCAAAATAATTTGAAAATTAATCATGAGATGCACACAGGCCCTACCCTAAAGAATGACAAATTTAGAATAAAAATGGGAGCATATTCGTACATCACATGTAAATAATGAAACCTAAGAAAGGATTCTCATGCAAAAGAAGCGATATCGGTTACGAAGATAAATTGTGGCTTTGAAAGCCCAGAGACATGATGAGAAAAATCTAGAGGGGAAAGGTTTCATCAGACTCGAAAAGGTTAGATGAGCCAGATGATAGTCCATAATATAATATGAAACAATTCCAAGATAACCAGGCTTCTAAAGCCCATAAAACTTCTAATAAAGAGGATCGAGGTAAATATCATTCTATCACTTTGGAGTCTACTGAGTACTCCACAATAGAGTCAGACTTCCCTCATCTTCTTTGAGCAATGATCATTGTTACAAGAAAAACTAAGTAAAACGCTGGTCTAAGAGACATTCGAATAAAAACCATAAGTCAAATATACGTGATTCTTTGGGAAAGAAAATAAATTGAAAAGGTAAAGAGAAAGAGAGAGAAATAATATGAGGGAAAGATAAAAGGGTCAAATGATCATAACATAGATCACTTATTGAGTGATCAATTTGTTATGCAATCCCAACTTGGGATTTTTGCGACCTCTAATGAGGATCACATGTTCAGTCAGGGACACAATTGGAGGCAGTTGCATTAATCTGCAAAAATATATTTTGAATCTTTACCTAAGTGTTTTGTTATCTCTAAAATGGAAAATTGCGATGGAAGCCTAGATCTGGATAACCATCTTTAGTAGTTCAACAATTTTATGATGAGTTTTAATGCTGATGGAAAGTTACTTTGTAGAGTGTTTTCTCAAACCTTCAAGGATAGTCCCTTGAAGTGGTATAACATATTACCTCAAGGCTCAATCAAGAACTTTGATATGTTCTGAATGGCCTTACAAAGATATATTGTGGGGAGAAAATATCTTAGAGGAAATGAGGATACCATAATCTGTTGCTAAAAGCATCTCAATGAATCTTAAAATATTATACCCAACATTTTGTGAATACCAAAGATGGATTGGTGAATTGCTTCGAACAAGTAGTTATAGTTGCACTTAGGAAAAATTTGTTAGCTGGTAGATTGGCTGATGCGGTTACCCACTTGGGGTGCCTTGTTGAACCAAGTAGGAAAACAAATCACGGTAGAGGAAACTAAAATATTCTGATAGCCTCATCAATAAAGAATTTCCCCTTCAACCCTTCTTCAATAAGTTAGTACTCAGTCACAAGCTACGGTTAGCAATTGTCTAAGATAGTCTAGACAGGGTTTTCATCGACCTAGATTGAGCCAGTCCACTCAGGGGCATAAATTTATACCAAGAGGAAATCAATGGGTTCATCCTAGCTATTTTGCAGAATTAATTGAAAATATTGTGACTATTTATGACAGGTCAAATAATTATGTGCAATTCGGAAGACCCTCACCTATCCCGACTCCAAGGAAAAATCAAAACACATGATTATGTAAATATCACAGTGAAGTGGGATATGACACCAAATATTTTATTACTTTAAAGAAAGAAATATAATTACTAATTGAAAATAGGAAGCCAACTACCTTTATTAAATCATAAGTGGGTAACATATCAACCGAAGTACGAGTGGGGTGCATGCAACCTTAGGTGATGCCACAAGATAAGCCACAGAAGCTCTCAAATAGGAAAGTACAATGGTAATTATTGAACAGTTTGATGTAGACTCAGAGTATTTGGATCTTGATCCGGATTGAGGTTGAGTGAATATGGCGTGTGAGAATTGTGGAAGGGTCTCTGAGTTATGTCAGCTCTTTGAATCATTAACTACTTTTGGAGGAGATACAGTGACAACTCCTTCAAGTTGTTCTAGAAAAAGGTATGTGGTTAGCATGACCATACATTTAAAAGGGAAATGTATTATCATTTGTATCAAAATCATGCTCCATTTATAGTTTTCGATGAAGATGATTTAAGAAATATTGTTGGGCCACATAAGGATGTTGTAGTAATCGGGGCAGATATAGAAGAAACTAAAATCTAAATAATCATAATCGATTCTGGTAGCTCAACTATTATCTTATTTATGTCTACTTATAAATTGATGACGAATCCATCTGTTATTCTCTGATCGAACAAAACCATAGTGGGATTTACGGGAAACTCTGTTGATGTTATTGGAGAGTTCGAAGGGTAAACAATTCTTGGAAAATAAACATTTGAGAAAATGGTAAGAGTTTTGTTCATAGTGATGGACTGTCAGGCTCCTTACAGTTCTATTTTTAGCATATCTTGGCTATCCAAGATGCATGGTGTTATGTCAACAGTTCACCAATACTTGAACTATACAGTTGGAGACCAGTTAGAGTTTGTCTGAAGTAGTCAAAAATATTCTAGAGTATGTTATGTTACCGTTCTTGCTCTAAAGGTATTGGAAGGTGGGAGGCTAAAAAAGATCAAAAATTACTAGATTTTTCTTTGGATCCGAACAAAATAGATGATCCAAGAGAGACTTCTAGTGCAGTTATTCCTATATATGAGGTTAAAGTATATAGTTTTTCGAATACAAAAAATGATACAATTAGACCAAATTACCACATGAAATAAAAAAAACGTTTATATCCTTTTTGTATAAGAATTGGCATGTGTTTTCCTGGTGTAATGAATATGTTACAAGAGTATCAGCTAGAATGATTATCTGAGCCCTATAATCCAAATATAAAAAGTATTTTTGTAGAAAAATCCAAAGCAATTGTCAAAGAGGTAGACATGCTAACAAAAGTAGGGCATATTCGGGAATCTCAGTATCTGTTGTGGACTGTGAATCTAGTATTTGTAAAAAAGAAAAATGGAAACTTAAAGATGTGTATTGATTTCACTGATTTTGTATAGATCCTGCCGGAAGGATCCTTTCCCTAGCCCACAAATAGATCAGCTGATAGATTTCATTTATGACAATAAGTTATTATCCTTTATGGATGCGTTTTCTGGTTACAAACATATAGATATAGGTCTGAATGACTAAGATCAAACTACATTTATCACTGATAAGGGGTTTCACTGTTACAATGTGATACATTTTGGTTTAAAGAACGTTAGGGCTACTTACCAACATTTAGTAAATAAAGCGTTGGCCAATCATATTGGGAAAAATGTAGAAGTTTACATTGACGATATGATGGTGAAATTTTCTAAAGAAGGAGGATTACTTGCATGATCTCCGAGAAACTTTCTCCAACCTGGAAGCTATAAATTTAAAGCTAAATATGGAGAACTGCACTTTTGGCGTGCTCTCTGAAAAATTCTTAGGGTATGTTCTTAATGAAAAAGAGGTTCAAGATGAACAAATATAGTTAGATGTATTTCTAGTTATGGATCCTCCCAGATCCATAAAAGAGGTTCAAGTGTTGACTGGAGGACTAGCAACATTAAATAGGTTCATATCCAGGCAATTAGACTAGTGTGCACAATTCTTCCAAGTGCTAAGAAATGCAGAGGAATTTAATTGGTCCTCAAACTGCAATAAAGCATTCCGTAAAATCAAGAAGCATATATATTCACTCAAAACTCTGTTAAAGCTAATAATTAGAGAAAGATTTTATGTATATTTGGTAGTATCTGACCATGCGGTAAGTGGAGTGTTAGTCCGAAGAAGTTGACAATTACCTTCGCTCTGTTTATTATGTAGTACGAGTTTGTTGGATGTTGAAAAAATATATCTAAAGTTAGAAAAGTTAGCTTTAGTCTCTGTAATAGCAACAAGAAAAATGAGACTTTGCTTTAAAGAATATTCTATTGCTGTTTGAACTTCTTTTCCATTCAAAAGAATGTTACAAAAAATGATGTATCAGGTTGGATGACCAAGTGGTCTAGAAATTTTGGGGATTATGATATAGATTTTGCTCCTCGAACAATAATCAAGGCACAAGCCATAACATATTTCTTGGTTTAGTTTCATTCCAGACGATCCTATATAGAATCTTCTATTAATAAGCCTGGGGAAGAATAGGTAATCTGAACATATGGAGGATCTAGTATGATGGGTTGTGGGACAGGAACTTCTCTACTCTCCCCCTTTGAAGACTCAATGTACCAAGCGATACGTTTTAGTTCCAAAGCATCAAACAATAACAATGAGTACGAAGAAACAATAGCGGGTTTAAGACTCACCCAAATATGTGATGCCAAAACAATCTTATTGATAAGTGACTCACAGCTGCTCATACATCAAGCTCAGGGACAATTTGAAACGAGGAAAGAGTAGTTGATGAAACATTTATAAGTATTAAGAGAAACTTATTCCTTCTTTAAATGTGTAAAGTATGAGTATTATCCAAGCGCTGAAAATTCAATGGTTGATTCTTTAGCCACTATTGCGTACATAGAGGCATATCTTTGGATTTTGGTATAAGAGTTCCCTTCCATAACAACAACCCCCAAAATGGGATTTAGAACTGAGGAAAGTTTTCAAATATCTAGAATAACCAGCAGAGATTGGAGGCATGAGATCAAAGAGTTCGTTACTAAAGGAAGTCTTCCTGAAGACAAAAGACTAGCTAAGATTTTGAAGTTTAAAGCACATAGGCTTTTAGTTTTAAGGGAGATCTTCTACAAGAAATATTTTAGCAGGACTTTATTGTGTCGACTCGAATCCGATGAGTCATAAGTAATCCTATTTGAAATACATGATGGGGAAGGCTCTACCGATTGTGGCTACAAAGATTTTACTAAACGGGTCTTGTTTGCAGGATATTATTGTCATCTATCATGGTGGATGCTAAAGATCTAGTTAAAAGGTGCGACCCATGCCAAATATTTAGAAATACGATACATTTACCAGCTTTCCTTATAGAATCAATGTTCGAAGCAGTACCATTTTATAGGTGGGGGCTTGATCTCGTAAGACTTTTTCCAATGCCGTCTGGAGGTTGTTGAACCATTATATTAGTAGTAGATTATTTCTCTAAATTGGTGGAAGGCGCGCCTCTATCTAGGACTACCTCTAAAGCAGTAATCAAGTTTATCATTTCCAACATATGTTGTATATTTTTAATTTCTAAAAGTATTACAACATATAATGATCCTCAGTTTTATAACAGGGACATATAGAAATGTTTTGTACTTCCATGGGATTTGGAATTTATTTCCTTTAGTTTTTATATCCCGAAGCTAACGGGGCAGATAGAGGTTGTGAAAAAAATTATTTTTATGGGTCTCAAGAAAAACTTAGAAGGGACAGCATGCAAAATGGTCGTATTACTTACAAGAAGTATTATGGGCATATCGAACTACTCCTTATACTGCCACACAGGAATCTCATTATGAATTGGTATATGAGATGAATGAAATAACACCAATAGAGCCTACTCTCTTTCTTTTAGAAGTCAAAATTATTTTAAAGAGGATAATTAGACAACAATAAGAGCTCAACTAGACTTGATTGAAGAAAAAAGAGTCAAAGCTCAATTAAGAATGGTGCATTATCAAGGTTTAATGAGAAGCATGTATGCATCTAAAATTCGAAGAAGAGAATTTGACGTAATGGATATGATTTTGAGAAAATTATTTTTACACAACAAAGACAGGAAAGTGGGAAAGCTTATGCCGAACTAGGAAGTTCCATATAATGTCCGTGAAAAAATAAGAGATTAATTTATTGGTTGATTGATCAAGAAAGTAGTTCATTGAGGTATCCATGGAAAGTCGAACACTTGAGACTTTATCTTGAGTAAATGTGTAAAATATTTACTTTATTTTTGTTTAATGTAAATACTTAGGGGCATACTATTTCCTACCCTGGCGGCTCGGGGTGGTTTTGATGAGGTGTCCGAATTATTAATAATCTACCATGGTTTCCTTAAATATTTGTTCATAAGTATACTTGTGTAATAATTTTGTTTGCCTTCGAATGGATTACCTTCGAACGGTTTGTGTATTAATTTTGTTTACTTTCGAATGGATTAACTTTGAATGGCTTGTGTATTAATTTTGTTTGCTTTCGAATGGATTACCGTCGAATGACTTTTGTTTTAATTTTGTTTTTCTTCCCATAGATTACCTTCAAATAAATTTTGTATTACTTTTGTTTTCCTTTGAATAGCATTTCCTTCTTCTTCTTCTTTCGAACTCCCACTCCCAGATTTCCTACATCACTATCTTTGGAGACATTGCTGGGTGAGTCCTCTGAACTATCAAACTGATCAGCTATAGACATATCGTTGGGCCACAAGTTCTCTAGAACCAATTCCCAGAAAGACTCGTGGTCTAGTGTATGGAATATCTTATGGAATTCCAACAACATATAAGATGCAAACGAGGCATCCATTTTGTTTAAGGATTCTAGGATCCCATCAGCGTATGCATCAAAAATGATGAGTCCGAATTTTCTCACCACTCACTGTGGGAACCAGACAGGGGCAATTCGGACAAAAACCACCCACTGAACCATCCGAACATGACTAATGTATTAAAAACTAAATAACCTCATGACTAATCTAATTACCTACCTGCTTAAAAACTAATGGGTCATTGAACTCGACCCGAATTCATAAGTGTGACCTGAAAGCCCATGTGGCCCATAATTAAGGGTATAAATACCCAACCACTTTCATTAATGAGTGTAATGAACATTTAATACAACCGTGTGGCTCAAATCTCTCACTACAAACTATCCAAACATTAAATACCCTTGAAACATCACAAAAATCTAGACAAAATTTCCCTCAGTTGAAAATAATTCTCACCAAATTGGCGACCACAGTGGGAGTTGAAGGTGCCTGAATCAAGCATTCAAAACCATCAAGAAAAACTAGTTCGGATGAATCTGGACGTGCAAGAAGTGCCACCATATTTGGCAGAAGTGGTGGGGGAAAATGATGAATATACGATTGAGGAGCGAGATAGGTTGAAGGTTGAAATAGAAGCTTTGAGGGCTACCAAGAGGGCAGAGATGGGCACAAAAGAGAAGTCTAAGGCGTCAGCAGCTCATCATACTGACAATCCAAGAGATCATGAGCCATCAAAGACCCATGTGAGTGCAAAAAAGACTCATGCTAGCTCAAAAAAGTCTCACCGGTCTAAACCGGTGGAGAGCTCATATTCAGACTCAGAGTCTTCTAGTAGCTCCTCAAATGAAGATGTAGTTGAAGACTCATTGTCATCCAGCAGCGATGAAGGCCGTTCTAAAAAGAAACAAATGTTGATCAAAAAGTACTCAAGAAAAAGGGACATGCATGGAAGGTTGAAGAGGCATCTGGGTAAAGGATCGTCTCACAGTCATAGTCATGGCCGGAGACACGTAGACCGCTTGTTAATGGATCCTTTTGCCTTCCATGATGAGCCAGGTATCTTTGCAACTCCTAACGAAGATCCTGTATTCAGTCGTGGCCGGAATTGGAGACAATCTCCATTGTCCTCTAAGATACTGTCCGGAAACCTTCCTAAGAGGTTTAACAGTATAAAAATGGAGAAATATGATGGCAGTAAAGACCCGGATAACCACTTGGAACAATTCAAAAAAATTATGATGAATTTTGATGATAACGACAAATTACTTTGTAGAGCATTCTCCCAATCTTTTACGGGGAGTGTGTTAGTCATTTTCTCACGCAAGTATACGCGGTCAAATAGTAGCAAGTAATAAGTAAGAAAGGTCGTTCCCACGAAGACTAGGTGTATAAGACAAGAATTCACTTATGCAACAACGTATGATTATTAAACTAATGCTTGAACGAGTAATAAAGTATGAATGTAACTAAACAAATCAACTAACAAAATTATCTAACGAGTTTTTACTTATGCGAGAGAAAACATGGAACCCTAACTTCATTGTATATTTTACTCATAGTATTAATATACTTAATCAATATGTAAGATAACTACGATTACTAATCATATAACACAAAATCAGAATACGCTACCTTTCAGTACACGTAAACCAAACCACTTAAACTACCACAAAAGAGATAGCAGTTAAGCAGACACCGCTTGCATCACAATCCTATATGTCTATACGAATTGAGGTACAATTGGTTTTAAGCACAAGTTATCTATTTCGATTACATAGGGTAATATGATATGGTTAGTGACATATTACGAATCATGAACAATCACAATATGAATTATTGAAGAACCTATGCTAGCATGGCAAGTTCTAAACCCTTAAATCCACTTTCGCATTTATTAAAGATTAACAAACTAGATGTTCGCGACGCATCTAACGATAAACACAACCATACTAGGTAACCGATAAACATATCTCACAAATCAATTAAGCAATAAACCCTTTAATATTATTCAAACAAATCCGCTAAGGTTCCATGACAACGATTAGTTCATAATCGAACAAATCATCATCATGGGTGCAAAAGTTAACAGAATTATTTAGGAAGAATGTAAATTAACGAATAAAAGTTTAGAGAAAGTTAAACCGAACAAATGTCTGCCTCCTGCCGACTGATTGTATGTTGCCGTTGCCGAAAGAAAACCCAAAACGGAACTCCTTCTGAATGAAAACCCAAAACGGCTATAAATCGAATCAGTCGGCCACTTGTGTTTTTCTTTCTTGCCAATTATCTTTTTTTTTCGTCTCTGTTCACCAAAGAAACCAACAGTCGTCTTTTTATGTTATTAATGGAAACCTAAAATAGCCCATTGTCTTTTTTTTCTACTGGGCTTTTTTTAATTCTTTCCACTGGACCCACGATCGAGTTTAATTATATAGTATAATTATATGAAATAGCATAACGGATCTGTTTAATTCTTTCCACCGAGCCCACACTAATATAATTTTATGAAATATCTATTTCGATTATTCTGAATTATAACTAAAACCAACAAAGTCACCACCCCTGCTCCTTTATCAACTAATCATGTTCATCCTTGGAGCCCGGGACTGTTTCTGCTACTTCTGCGTCAATCTTTGGCATCCCTGATAACTCTTGAGTACAGGTAGAGTCGGTGGAGCTTGTTTCCGAATGTACTTCCATTATATCATCATCATCATATTTCTGGCTTGGTTCTCCACCTTGTTGGCTGGAACAATCTGGGACAGGAGGGCAAACTTCATAGCTTGGGTTTGACAACGTTTGAAGCTTGCATAAATATTTCTCGAACCGAGCGAATTCTTCGGGCCTTTCCCAGCAACTTTCACAGGTGATGCAGTTATAGTAACACTTGTATCCATCAGGGCAGGTATGCTCACTCCAATCACACTCAAGAAGAGATTTCATTGTTGGTGGATCTTGATAAGTTGTAGTTAAAGCGATAGCCACGGTTGAAGGATTGTTTACAGCCTCATGCCTGATAGCCTGTGACTTCAGTTGCTCCTCTAATACATATTTCACCACGTGGTGTATCGGCGTTGGCGTCATATACATGGATTCAATCCTCGCTTCAATGGTTGGCATGGAACCTCAACCGTTCCAGCCATAGAGTATTGTTGAGAGATTACGTAATTAGTGGCTATTGTTTAGGAGTGTTTAATGTAACTCCGTAATTAGTGGCTATTGTTTAGGAGTGTTTAATGTAACTCCGTAATTAGTGGCTATTGTTTAGGAGTCGTTTCGTTTATTTAGGAGACGTTACCTTAATTAGATTGGTGTAAGTTATTATATAAACACAGGAAGTGAATCAATCGAGGCATCTCATTGCTTTGCAATCTAGTTCACTCCAAATTTTTTTTAGGGTTTTTCTTTGAGCCATGTCTTTTCATGGTATCAGAGCCTGACATACACACACAATAAAACAATGGCCGGCGACGATGAAAAATCACCATCGTCACCAAGAAGGGAGATGAATTCACCATTTTTTCTCGGCACGGAAGACCGACCAGGCGACTTCATCACACCCACTCGTCTATGCGGAGACAATTACGATGATTGGGCTTCAGATATTCAATTAGCATTAGAGGCACGCCGCAAGTTCGATTTTCTGGACGGTACCATCACTAAACCGACGCCTCCATATACCCAATCTGATTGGAACACCATCAATGCCATGTTGGTTTCTTGGATTACCAACACAATCGATCCTACGGTAAAGAGTACCCTATCTAAATTTCGTGATGCGAAACGTTTATGGGAGCATCTTAAGCAACGATATGCTATGGTTAATGGTCCAAGAATTCAACAGTTAAAGACTTCAATTGCAAAGTGTGAGCAACCAAAATCTATGTCGGTTACAACTTACTACGGGAAACTGAATGCATTGTGGGAAGCATTGTTTAAGCATGAACCACTAATTACTTGCAGCTGTTGTCAGTCTTGTACTGCCGCATCTTTGCACCAAGCAAGACGAGAACAAGGTAAATTACATGACTTCTTGATGGGACTCAACACTGACTTGTATGCTCAATTACGTACCAATATTCTTTCTCAAGATCCTTTACCTTCGCTTGATCGAGCGTACCAACTGGCGATACAAGATGAACGTGTGCGGCTTGCCAAGTCAGTGACAGAAGACAACCCAACAGAGGTTCTTGGTTTCGCTGTTCGTACTCGCTTTACTGGCACAGGAAGAGGCCGCGGAAAAACGGACAGGCCTGTGTGTAGCCACTGCAAGAAGACAGGGCATGAGTCTTCGAATTGTTGGTCTCTCGTTGCTTGTCCTCACTGTCACAAGCATGGTCATGACAAAAATAATTGCTATGAAATAGTTGGATATCCCCAGGGGTGGTTGGATCAAAACAAGGCTGATGTGGGTGCTGGTCGTGGTCGTCAGCAGGCTGGTCGTGGGCGTGGTTCCGCTCGTGCTAATGCAACAAGCAGTACAATTGGAGTATCCTCTACTAAAATCACCACCGATCAACTCTTCACACCAGAACAATGGAAAGCTCTTGCAGGCTTAATTGGTAATGCTCCTGTTCAGGATGACAGGTTGAGTGGTAAGTTTGACACGAAGTCATGGATCATTGACACTGGGGCAACTCATCATGTTACCGGTGATTTGTCTTGGTTATTTGACACTGTGGAATTATTTGACTGTCCAGTTGGACTTCCTAATGGTGAATCTGTCGTTGCAACAAAATCTGGTTCAGTTCGATTATCAGATAAATTAACTCTTAATAATGTTCTATATGTGCCGAAACTCAATTGCAATTTACTTTCGGTTTCACAATTGAATGATGACTTACATTGTATTGTCCAATTCAATTCTTATATGTGTGCTATACAGGATCACACCCCGGAGCTGATTGGGACGGGAGTTAGGCGAGATGGACTTTACTACTTCTTTAGAGATGAAGGTGATTCAGTACAACATGTGTCTGTCAACAAAGCAGAATCGACTTTGGAGTTGTGGCACAAAAGGATGGGACACCCTTCAGCAAAAATAGTAAAGTTACTTCCTCCGGTTGGTAGTCTTAAGGGTAGTTTAAATAAAGCTTGTGAAATATGTTTCCGTGCTAAGCATCCAAGAGACAAATTTACATTAAGTGACAATAAGGCAACTAGAATTTTTGAGAAAATACATTGTGATTTGTGGGGACCTTATAAACATGTCTCTTCTTGTGGAGCTCCGTATTTTTTAACTATTGTTGATGATTTCTCAAGAGCTGTATGGATTTATTTGATGGTTGATAAAACAGAGGTTTTTCGTATGTTCATGTTTTTTATTGCAATGGTAGATCGACAATTTTCTCAAACAGTGAAAGTCGTTCAAAGTGATAACGGTACAGAATTTAAATGCTTGCTTGACTACTTTTCTGCAACTGGTATTTTGTTCCAAACTTCCTGTGTGGGGACCCCACAACAAAATGGGAGGGTTGAACGAAAACACAAACATATTTTAAATGTCGGGAGGGCATTACGCTTTCAAGCAAATTTGCCTATTTATTTTTGGGGAGAAAGTGTTCTGGCTGCTGCTCATTTAATAAACTGCACTCCTTCTCCTCTTTTAAACAATAAAACACCTTTTGAAATTCTATTTGGTACCCCTCCTTCATATGAGGAAATACGCACCTTTGGTTGCCTTAGCTTTGCTCATAATCAAAAATCCAGTGATGACAAATTTGCAAGTAGAAGTAGAAAATGTGTTTTTTTGGGTTACCCGTTTGGAAAGAAGGGGTGGAAATTGTTTGATTTGGACAGAAAGGAATCGTTTGTTTCTTGAGATGTCAAGTTCTTTGAGGATATTTTTCTGTTTAATAACCCAGGTGCTGCAAATATTATTCCAGAAAATATTGTGCCTACGGCGCATGTTGAAGTTGATCATGATTTTGCTGATTTTGTTAATGCTGATTTGCCTAACCCACAAGTCCAAACACAACCCCAAGAAGATCAAGCATCCCATTTTGATGCAGATCGGGACCCAGGTTTCAGGGAGGGTGGGCAGGTCCATACCGAGACTTCATCAGCAGCACAAACAGAGGCCCCTTCTCAGTCATAAGTTGTTTAGCCTGATAGGCCCGAGTCACCAGGACTTGATAATACACGCAATGGGCAGTCCGTTCCTATGGGAAGGGGGATGAGGAATAAAATTCCTTCAGTTCTATTACGAGACTTCGTTACTCATACTGTTATATTTGAAAGTCCATCTTCCGCCACTCCGTCTCCACAGCATCCCTCAGGTACCCCTTATCCCATAGCACATTATATAAATTGTGACCATTATTCTGTGAATTATCAGAAGTTTCTTGCATCTATTATTTCGAGCAATGATCCCAAGTCGTTCAAAGAAGCTATGAAAGATGTAGGTTGGCAAAAGTCAATGCAGGAGGAGATTCGGGCTTTGGAGGAAAATGGTACGTGGACGCTTGAACCTCTTCCAAAGGGTAAGCGTGCTTTGGGAAGTCAGTGGGTTTACAAAACCAAGTATTCCTCAAGCGGTGATATTGAAAGGCTCAAATCCAGATTAGTAGTTTTGGGGAATCATCAAAAAGCAGGTATTGATTATAATGAGACTTTTGCTCTGGTTGCCAAAATGACTACGGTACGTGCTTTCTTGGCTATTGCAGCTTCGAAAAATTGGGAACTTCATCAAATGGATGTTCACAATGCCTTTTTGCATGGAGATCTTGAGGAAGAGGTTTATATGAAACTTCCCCCTGGATTTGAGAGTTCTTATCCAAACTTGGTCTGCAGGTTACGAAAATCTCTTTATGGGTTGAGACAGTCTCCGAGATGTTGGTTTGCAAAGTTGGTCACGGCTCTTAAAGGATACGGTTTCTTGCAATCCTACTCTGATTATTCCCTTTTTACTTACACTAAGGGCAATGTTCAAATAAATGTGCTAGTGTACATCGACGATCTTATTATTTCTGGGACTGATTCCGCTGCACTTAAGGCATTTAAAGCCTATCTCAGTGACTGTTTTAAGATGAAAGATCTTGGCAATTTGAAATATTTTCTCGGAATCGAGGTGGCAAAGAGTTCAGCTGGTTTGTTCTTGTGTCAACTCAAGTACACGCTTGACATTATTTCGGAGGCTGGATTATTGGGAGCCAAACCGTGTGGCTTCCCGATTGAGCAAAATCACTAATTGGGTCTCGCAAACGGGGTGCTTTTGTCGAATCCTGAATCCTATCGTAGATTAGTGGGTCGGCTCATTTATCTGGCAGTGACCCGTCCAGATTTGGCCTACTCGATGCATATATTATCTCAGTTTATGCAGGAGCCCAAAATTGAGCATTGGGAGGCAGCTTTGAGAGTCGTTCGTTATTTGAAAGGTACTCCGGGTAAGGGTATTTTGTTACGTGCAGATAGTAATCTATCTCTGCAGGGTTGGTGTGACTCTGATTGGGCAGCATGTCCAATAACTAGACGCTCTTTGTCCGGATGGCTTGTGTTTCTTGGACAATCTCCTATTTCTTGGAAGACCAAGAAGCAATACACAGTTTCTCGCTCGTCTGCAGAAGCGGAGTACCGAGCTATGGCAGCCATTACTTGTGAGCTCAAATGGTTGAAGGGGTTGCTTCTGAGCTTGGGCGTGCACCACCCTCAGGCAATCCAGCTTTTTTGTGATAGTCAGTCAGCCCTCCATATGGCCAAAAATCCGGTATTTCATGAACGCACCAAACACATTGAGGTTGATTGTCACTTTGTTCGGGATGCAGTAGTCGATGGTTTGATTGCTCCGTCATATGTTCCTACTGGTGCACAATTGGCGGATATTTTTACAAAGGCCCTTGGAAAGAAACAATTTGATTATCTTCTTGGCAAGCTGGGCATTTTTGAACCTCATGCTCCACCTTGAGGGAGGGTGTTGAGAGATTATGTAATTAGTGGCTATTGTTTAGGAGTGTTTAATGTAACTCCGTAATTAGTGGCTATTGTTTAGGAGTGTTTAATGTAACTCCGTAATTAGTGGCTATTGTTTAGGAGTCGTTTCGTTTATTTAGGAGACGTTACCTTAATTAGATTGGTGTAAGTTATTATATAAACACAGGAAGTGAATCAATCGAGGCATCTCATTGCTTTGCAATCTAGTTCACTCCAATTTTCTTTTAGGGTTTTTCTTTGAGCCATGTCTTTTCAAGTATACATCGCCAATGGATGTAAAACACCCACCGCAACTTTCTGTAAGACCGTATCCTTGTGATAAACTAGAGGACAAGATGACCCTCAAAAACCCGTCAACTTGGCGATCAAATGCAGCATTTATCACATGCCTAGCTGCAGGCGGTAAAATTATCAGTAGGAAAGTTGCTCCTTGAATTGTTGATCCAATTTGACCAAATGCTTCAAGTGTAGATTCATATTCATCAGCATCCCCGGCCTCAAGTGTTTCAAGTCTTACATCAAGGGCTGAAATCACATCTCTAACGGTAAATTCGTCAATAAACTACATTGTCTTTTGAGAGAAGCATGCTGATTATCATCATTGCTCTTGATCTTAAAATTCCTCCTACTAATGTATTGCTGATTATTGTACGTAGAACTTGAAGAAGTTTGGTCCTTGATAAGAATTCAGTACTGTGTGGGATTTCTGCCGACTCATAAAAGAGCTCAAGTGCATTCAAGACTGCAAGGGTGTCATCTGTGTTGCCGACTTCCATCTCTAACAAACTAAGCAACTTGAAATTGTATATCACTGATGCCACAGACCTGGGTATAGAGAATAGCTTCACGATCAAGGAAATAACACGGACACGTCCCAGTGAAGAAGATTGTGCTGCCAAGTTTCCAAGTTTTGTGGCTTCATTGCTATCAGCTGGTAAAATGACAGACAAGCCTTGTGGAGTTTCAGCAAGGGTCTTAATTACATGGACTGAAGCATTGGCTACTTGTTTATTCCGAAATAGCAATTCAACTGTTACATGTATTTCTTCCAATGAACATTCGATTAACTTAAAGGCTTTGTGCTAAAGAACAAACAACTCTCGCAGTTATGGATTTTGACTCGCTCAAGACCTCTTCTGATACAGGATTTAGTTTCTTTTGGACCTAATTAGTTTGAAGAAGTACTCGTCCGAAATTCTACATGAGCCTCTTCTTTTAATGTTTTATGTTCTCTCAAATCCTTTGTCCGGTTTTTAATGAAACTTAGAGATGTCCTTAACACCTTTGGTGATTTTGGAAGTTTCGACTTTAGTACAACATTGGGCTGCGCTAGTCTTGACATAGTCTAAGTGGCACCAACTGACTGGGCTGTTTGAAATTATCTCCACCCGCAAAATAACTCTCAAATATTAGAGTTCCTCCGTTATAAAAATTTGGAAACAAAAATGTTTCACTTTCAGTTCCAAACAGACTGCCTTGTCATAAATGTAGGGAAAAATAGTACCCTACTTGTTATGCACAAAATTACAAACAAAAATCTACATGACATAAACCTCTGTAGTTCTATACTATCAAAATGCAGAAAAATGGCAATATACCTTTTCATGTCTAATGGACCACACAAAATAGAACATACTAGCGATAACGGCGACGATTTTAAGGCTAATGGAAGCGTAATAAGTGACATGAAATGCACTTATCAGAGTGCTCTGAAGTGGTACAATAGTTTGCCAAAGGGCTGCATCAGAAATTTTGACACTTTTTGGGTGGCCTTTCGGAGGTAGTTTGTTGGAAGTAAGGAAGTAAAGGGCAACGAAGACACATTTATCCACTGCGCCCAAGAACCAAACAAATCCTTCAAATAATACATAAGTCGTTTTGTAAATACCAAGAATGGATTGGCTGATTGTTTTGAACAAGTAGCAATAGCTTCTCTGAGGCAGAGCTTGAACCCTGGAAACTTGGATGATTCAGTAAACAGAAAGAAGGCCATGACATGGGGAGGTCTGCTGAATCAGGTCGGTAAACAAATTAATGTAGATGAAACAAAGAAAACTAGGGTGCACAGGCAGGTGAGGTCTGCTCCAGCTGCACCAAATCAAAACCAGAACCAGTCCGGGAACAAGGCCAAGGAAGCCAGATAGGGTCATAACAGAGCCAAAGCTCAGTCTCATCCAGCTGCACCAGCCCAGAGCCAACAATCTAGAAATAAGCGGGGGCCTTGGTTTCAACCGGAATGGTTTGCTGAGCTAAAAAAAACATAGCCACCATTTATGACAAAACAAAAGATGAAGTACACTATAGGAGGCCGGCTGCATTGCAATCTCCTAGGGAGAGCCGTAATAATTGTTTTTGTCAATATCACCATGATATTGGCCATAATACTGAAGATTGTATTACGTTGAAACAAGAAGTGCAGAATTTGATTAAAAGAGGAAACTTGGGAGCGTATGTTAAAAGAAGAAATGGAAATAGGCCTGATAATGCTCATCGGGCTGGTCCAAACAATGCAGGCACATCGGCTATGGTAATAATCAAAAGATTTGATGTAGAATCAGATTATTTAGATCCTGATCCAACCCGGAATAAAGTGGGTGTTATCACAGAACATTGCAAGACGGTGTCCGGACTTATCAGCTTTTTTGAGTCGCTTACAATATTCGGGGGAGACACCATGACCGCACCAACTGCTTCTTCAAGAAATAGGCACGTTCATACCTTAGCTACCCAACTGGAAGGAGACATGACTTCTTATCAGTCACAGATTCCATTTCCCTTCATTGTTTTTGATGAGGATGACTTTAGGGATATTGCTGGTCCTCATGGAGATGTTGTTGTCATAGGAGCATCCATTGAGGGCAATGACAAAAGACAAATTTTGGTGGACACCGGAAGTTCAGCTAATATTCTCTTTTTAACTTCCTACAAAAAAACGAAGAATCCAATAGTAATTCAGTGTTCGAACAGGTCAATTGTTGATTTCGCTAGAAGCTCAACATATGTGATCGGGGAGTTCGAGGAGGAGGTTTTGTTGGGCAAAGGCCCTTTTAAAAAAATGGTTAGAATACTTTTTATTGTGGTGGATTGTCCCACTTGTTATAATGCTATTATGGAGAGATCTTGGCTCTCTAGGATGCATGTTGTGGCTTCAACAGTCCACCAATATTTGAAGTATGTTGTGCAAGGACAAGTGGGAGTTGTTCGAAGCAGCCAAAAGGTAGCAAGAGAGTGTTATGCAACAGTACTGGCCCCTCGAACGTTGGGGGCAGTCCGGATCAATGAGGAATAGCAGTTTGAGGGACCCTCTGGGGAGAGGGTGAAATTGATGACCCCAGAGAGACCCCTGGTGTTTTAATACCAGTTAAAGAAGTTGAAACTCACTCTCTGGCTGAAGGAAAAAGTGTCAAGATAGGATCCAAGATGACATCGGAATTGAAGGGTAAAATGTTAGATTTCTTGAAAGACCATCAGCATGTGTTTGCTTGGTGCAATGCTGATGTAATCGGAGTACCAGCAGACATTATATCACACCAATTATTCATCTGAAGGGACATAGCACCTGTTGTACAAAAGAGGAGATCATTTTCAAAGGAAAAGGTTGATGTCATAGTTCAAGAGGTTGACCGGCTTACTAAAATGGGGCACATAAAGGAATCTCAATACCCTTTATGGACAGCCAATCCGGTGTTGGTAAAAAAGAAAAATGGTAAGTGGCGTATGTGCATCGATTATTACAGATCTCAACAGAGCTTGCCCAAAAGATTTATATCCGGTCCCCCGAATTGATCAGTTGGTGGACTCCACATCTGGAAACAAGTTGTTGTCCTTTATAGATGCCTTCTCCGGGTATAATCAGATTCAAGTAAATCCGAAGGATCAAGAACATACTACATTTGTTACCTATAGGGGCCTCCATTGTTACAAGGTGATGCCGTTTGGGTTAAAAAAAATGCTGGGGCTACTTATCAGAGGTTGGTGAACAAGACTTTTGCTAATCAGATTGGAAGAAACATGGAAGTTTACATCGATGACATGATGGTGAAAAGTGTGGACGAAGAACTACACTTGGCAGATCTCCAGGAAACGTTTGCCAACTTGGTGAAAGTAAATTTAAAATTGAACCCAGAAAAGTGTGTCTTTGGAGTGCAATCCGGAAAATTCTTGGGGTATGTGATAAGTGAGAAAGGGATACACCCTGATCCAGACCAACTTAATGCTTTACTAGAAATGGAGCCTCCTCGGAATATTAAAGAAGTACAACGATTGACCGGGAGGCTGGCTGCACTAAACCGTTTTATTTCAAGGTCTTCGGACAGGTTCACCCCATTTTTTAAAACTCTGAAAGGTGCAAAAGATTTTAACTGGTCCCCACAGTGTGATGAGGCCTTCGATGAGATTAAAAAGCACTTGTCTTCCCCCAAGACTTTGTTTAAACCTATTGATGGAGAGACCATCTACGTGTACTTAGCAGTTTCTGATTGTGCTATAAGTGCAGTGTTGGTAAGGGAAGTGGATAATTATCCTCGTCCGGTGTACTATATCAGCAAAAGCTTGATAGATGCAGAAAAACGGTATTTAAAACTTGAAAAATTAGCACTAGCCCTGGTGATTTCTGCGAGGAAAATGAGGCCCTATTTTCAGGCTCATTCTATCATTGTTCGGACGTCTTTTCCCTTGAAAAACATTCTCAAAAGGCAGACATTTCAAGTAGAATGGCCAAGTGGTCAGTAGAGCTGGGAGACTACGATATTGATTTTTCCCCTCGAACAGCAATCAAATCCCAAACTGTGGCTGATTTCTTAGTTTAATTCCATTCAGATAGGGATACTAAACAAGCAACCGGTGTAAAAGCTAAAAAAAAGTATAGGTCATCCGGACCGATGGTGGATCAAGTACCATGGGTTGTGGTGCTGGGATATGTTTAACCTCGCTGTACGGTGACATGATGTACCAGGCTATATGTTTTGCCTTCAGGGCTTTCCATAATGAGTCTGAATATGAAGCTGTTATAGTTGGTTTGAAGTTAGCTCTCATCTGTGGAGCCAAAAGGGTCAGGTTAATGAGCGACTCTTAGCTTCTTATCCATCATGCACAAGGTCAATCCGAAGCCAAAAAAGAGTAACTGATTAAATATTTGTTCATCTTCAAAGAAGTGGCACTCAATTTCAAAAGCGTCACTTATGAGCACATACCGCGAATGGAAAATACGCTAGCAAACTCCTTGGCAACCATAGCCTACTTTGAGTCCTACCCTTGGATACATGTGCAAGAATGCACATCCATTCAAATCAATCTGGATAAGGAAGAAGAAAGTTAGAATATACAGATAAAACAACCCCAATATTGGATATTTACTCTCCTACAATATCTCTCAGATGGCATCTTGCCTCTGGAAAAAGCAATAGCAAGGAAAATAAAATACAAGGCTGGTGGTTTTGTCATCTTAAAAGATGTTCTTTATAAAAAAAATCCTATAGTAAACCCCTCTTGCGATGTTTGGGGATCGAGGAGTCTCAAATGGTGCTCTCCGAGTTACATGATGGTGAGAGATCAGCACACTGTTGGTTCAGGGCCCTAACTAGAAGAGTTTTGTTAGCTGGGTACTATTGGCCCTCCATAATGCAAGATGCCAAGGAGTTGGTGAAGAAGTGTGATCCATGCCAACGATACAGCAATGAAATTCATACCCCAGCTGTCCCTTTGGAGTCAATTTCTGAGCCAATAAATTTTGCTCAGTGGGGGCTGGATTTAGTGGGACCTCTACCCATGGCATCCGGGGGGTGCAGAACGATAATTATTGCCATTGATTACTTTTCGAAGTGGATCGAAGCAGCCCCATTGGCAGGAACTACCTCGAAAGTTTTTATCAAATTCATCCTGTCTAACATTTGTTGTAGATTTGGAGTTCCACAGAAGATAACTACAGACAATGAGCCACAATTCGACAATAAGAAAATGGAGAATTCATGCGCCTCTAGAGGCATTCAACACTGCTTCTCTTCTACTTTCCACCCACAGGCAAACGGTCAAGTTGAAGTGGCTAACAGGACCATATTGTCCGGTCTTAAAAAAAAATTAGAAGGAGCTGCTGGAAAATGGCCTAGTTATCTACAAGAAGTCTTATGGGCCTATCGGACCACTCCCGGGGCTGCAACACAAGAGTCTCCATTTGTCTTAGTATATAGGATGGATGCCATAGCTCCCATAGAAGCTACTCTTCCTTCATTTCGAGTTCATAATTTTTCCAAACACGCTAACGAAGTGGCGGTCAGAGGCCAACTTGACTTGATGGAAGAAAGAAGAGTTAAGGCTCACCTCAGAGCCATACACTATCAAGGTTTGATGAGAAGCAGGTTTGCTTCTAAAATTAAGAGAAGGGATTTCCAACCAGGGGATAAGGTATTGAGGAAAGTTTTCCTACATACCAAGGAGAAGCAGTTCAGAAAGTTAGCTCCAACTTGGGAAGGACCCTATGTGGTCAGTGAAAAGCTTAAGCCTAGGACATACCAGCTCCAAGATAAGGATGGAAGGATTTTGAATCACCTCTGGAACATTGAGCACCTACGGTTGTACTTGGAATGAAAACTATGGACATATTTACTTGTTTAAAATTTCATGTAAATATTTGGGGGCATACTCTTTCCTACCCTGGTGGCGCGGGGAGGTTTTAATGAGGTGTCCGAGCTTTTTAATAAAATTTGATGTCTTCTTAAAATATTCAGAGTATTTCAATTAATAGTTTTCTTTGAAATTTTTTATCAATGGCAGACCGGATTGAATTGGTGGAGTGAGGACTACTTAAACATTTGTCATCAGAGAATTTAAACACTCTCATTTTAAAATACTTGTAAAATAACTAAGGGTTATTTAAACATTAGCCACCAAAGTTGAAAAACTATGAAACAATGCAAGAGTTGTGTAAAATAAAACTACCCATTAAGATATACGAAATGCTTTGGCCATCCAAGGACTTTGAATTTTCAAAACAGAAAGGTTTATCCGGACAAGGGTCGGACATGGTTACAAAAAATGCATTGGCCATCCAAGGACTTTGGTTCAATCACAAAAAATTAAAAAGATAGTTGATACTTTAAGATTGCACTTTCTTAGATGGCTCAGCCTCACTTGGTTTCTTATTCTTTGGGTCATCATCTTCTTCATCGGGACTCTCCCTAATCTTTTCCTCTTCATCGGTTATGTCATCCCAGCTACTGGAGTAGTTATGCTTGTCGCCATCGGCTATGGTATGGTGGGGAAGGTCTTCGTATTCCACAAATCGCCATAAATCTCCTAGTGTCCTCTTCGGAAATTTATCATGAAAGAGCAGGACCATATCTGACTTGAATTCGGCATACCTTTCCTCCTGAGAGTCTAGCACCTCGTTGGTATAAGCATCAATCCTAGCTTGGATTGTTTTCTCTTGCTCCCTTAACAAGTCACATTTTTCTTGTTTAGCCTTGGACACATTGTTTTCAAGCGAAATCTTGTCATTGGTTAGGGTCTGAATGATGTTGTCTATGGCCTTCACCTTCTCTTTTGAAGAAGATAGGTTTCTCTCCAGATCAGATTGCTTCAATTGGAGTTCTTTGACCACTCCCTCCGAAGTGGCCAGCCTGGTGGCCAAGTCCTCCTGACTTTTCTTCAACTCCTCATTTTCTTTCTTCAATGCCTCAACATTTTGGTTGGCGTTAAGCAGATCGCTAGATAATTTCTCTTTATCGGAGTTGAGGTGTTGATGATGACCGACTGATTTCGCACTTGCTTCTCCAAGGTAAGCACTGGCTGGATATTTCTCAGTAAGGAGTGGGTGACAATGTCTCTTTCACTTGAAACAGAAAACGACCTGCCATTGAAAGTGACGATGTTCGAAGATATTGGGGGAAGGTAGGGTCCAGCCAAATCATCTTTGGAAAAGTCTTCAAAGTAAAGACCAATCCTTTGAAGCCCAGTGATGTCGACACCATCAATATTAATGTCCCCTCCGGCACCCTCTCCGGTGTGAAAGTCACTTGAGATTTCTTCTGCTTGAGTGGGGTCAGCTGGGTCAACTGGAGGAAGAGACTCCGGAGCCCGAAGAGAAACTTCATCTCCCTTGGAAGTTTTCTTTTTCTTGGCCTCCCTCTCTACACCTTCTGCTCCCCGTTTTCTGTCCTTTTTTGGAGCCTTTGAGGGTTTTGGAGACCCAACTACTTCCTTGGTGCTTTCATGCTCCACCACTTGCACTAAAGCAACATCAATCTGTCCTTGGTCTTGCCCCTCTGGGTTTGTTGGGACAGCTTCCTCCACCTCGGTAGGATTGGCCTCAACCACACCTTGCTTGCCTTTGCCCTTCTTGCCTTTCATCTTGCTTGGGGCTTTAGCTCTGTCCGATAAGACCAATTTTCCATCTTTTCCCTCCGTCTTCGGAAGAATCACCCCTGGAGGGGGTGGAGTGGTTAATTCCTCCCAGGACAAGTCCCTCCGGTCGGTTGTATTCCAGAGATGGGATCTTGTTAAATTGCCTCCGGTAAAACAGTTGTGGAAGCGGTTTCCCCATTTCTCAGCAGTCCAAGCATTTAGCTTGGCACAAGTAGTCTGCCCAACCTCTAAGTAATCGTTGAAATCCTTAGGCAGTACTACCAAAAAACAAAATAAAAAAATTAGACAAACAAATTTGTTATAAGTAAAGGTGGAAGTATGTGACGAGGTTTTTACCATCGCTTCGACATCTGCTGGTAAGCATGCTTGGGTTGACACCAGCTTTAATTTTCCTCCCATTCTCCCAGGCACCACTGATGAACAAAAATTGATTCTTCCAGCTTTTCTCTAACTCAAGTAAGTCATCCACCTCCTTATAATTATCGCACATGTTAAAATGATAGAAGGGGATGTGGTGGTTCCTACAAAGGCTGGCCACTGCAGCAAACTGCTCCATCGGAAGAGGGATTCCGGAGAGCCTAGAGGCCATAATACAAGCCATAAATGTATACCAAGTGTTGGGGCTCAATTGGCTTGGGCAGAGCTTTATGAGATGGAAGTATCTAACGATCTCCGGATCTAAGGGAAGCCTAAGCCCCCAGTTGAATAGCTCAGTGAAGAAAACTATATCACTCAGCTTGTAATCCATCGGTGTCTCTGGATCCACCGGTATCTTCACTTTAACATTCTCAAGGATCCCCCACTTTGTCCGCATTCGGCCTAGTTCGGTTGTGTGAATAAAAGCATAATTAATCTTTTGCATAGCCAGCACGTACCTTACACTTACTTTGTGGAAACAAGGTCCCACTTTTCCCACAAGGCACTCTGGCAGATCCGGGTGTTTTAAACATAGCTTTTCCTTGCCCTTACTTTTCTTGGCAGCAGCAGCCTCACTTGTTTGCCCGGAGACGTCGATCTCAAAAGGGGCTTCTTCGATACAATCCTCCATTACATCTTCTATTACCCTGGAAGGATTATCGGTTATTTTTGGGAGAGAAGAACTGGTGGTGGGCTCAGTAGGTCCTCCGGATGGTTGGGCGTTACTTTCCTCTTGTGGTCTGGAGTCCGGCTGAGGCTCAGATCCGGAGGTCTCTTTCCGAAGGCTTGAACTGGTTGCCTCCCGACCGGACAACTTATCCTTGGGGATTTTAATGGGTGTTTCTAACCCTATAGTTTTACTCTTAGCCCTAGACTTAGAAGGTGTGGATTTGGTAGGCTTAGGTTGTGCAGTGGTAGCCTGCCCTCTCACTAAGCGACCCCTTCGTCGATCGACCAACTTCACTAGGGAGATTTCAGCATCTGATCCCATGGCGATAAATGGAGAAGGTCTTTTAGTGCTTGTAACTACCTGCTCTGATTCCTGGACCGATGAGCCTGAAACGATCGCTGAAACGTTGGGCTGGAATAATCTTATGGGTTTAGCACTTTTTGCTGAAGACGAACCTCGATCAAGCTCTGAACTCGGTATTTTAGATTTTTCAATAGGAGAAACAGGAAGGCCTGCAGCAATGCGCTTTTCTCGTTCGACCTTTTGAGCTTTTTCTAACTCCGACAAGTTGAGCCACCCACCTTTTACTAGGGTGTTTCTTGCTGTGAATATAAACTCACACCAAAAGAAGGGTTTTTTTAGAGGTAAAAGCTTTGAAGATTAACAGAGTAGAGATAATGAAGATGGTAAAACAGTGAAAAGTGGACTAATTTATACTAAAAGAACAAAAGATGCTTTGATACCTAGGAGAATACGAAACGATAGGTGTAATGATTAAAGACGGCGCTGATGTCACCAACATTAACTAAACGGTTACTTTTTGAAGTAAGTGGGAGCGCCATTCTAGGCGGAAAACGGCCGGTGAGGCGAATCAGAGAAAGACACGTGTCCCACGATCTCTGGCAAAACCGTTCAGCTTCTGAGAGTTTCATCAGTCCGGATAAATTCGTTACACAATTCGAAATCTGTCCGGACATAATTACGGGTACACATGAACTATTTTTTAGGTCTTGTCAAAGGCTTTCGAACATAACCTAAAAAGGGGGCTATTGATGAGTCCAGATTTTCTCACCACTCACTGTGGGAACCGGACAGGGGCAATTCGGACAAAAACCACCCACTGAACCATCCGAACATGACTAATGTATTAAAAACTAAATCACCTCATGACTAAGCTAATTACCTACCTGCTTAAAAACTATGGGTCATTGAACTCGACCTGAATTCATAAGTGTGACCCGAAAGCCCATGTGGCCCATAATTAAAGGTATAAATACCCAACCACTTTCATTAATGAGGGTAATGAACATTTAATACAACCAGGCAGCTCAAATCTCTCACTACAAATTATCCAAACATTAAATACCCTTGAAACATCACAAAACTCTAGATAAAATTACCCTCAGTTGAAAATAATCCTCACCAAAAAGTGTCCTCTGTCTCTTTAGCATTATCCTTAAGATAAGTTACCTCGTCTTCGTATTTTATAATAAGGGCCTCATGATCAGTCTTTTCCTGCAGTTAGTTTTCAATGGTGCACTTGTTAGTAGTTTGTTGATTCTTCAACAAAGTGATCTCTCTAGACTTAGAGGATTGTAGTCCTTCGAATTTTTTTTATTTTTTTTGCCTAAGTAAGTTCTTCTTTAATTGAATTAACCTTTTCGAATAGATGGTCAACCCTAGCTATTTTTAGGAGAAGGCTTCTGATTTTTGTTCCCATATTGAAAAGAAGTGATAGTCTAACTTTAGAACCTCATTTATCTCTCTGTCTCGAGAATAGGTCTCACATAACTCAGCATTAAATATCCCAGTACATCATTTTCCTTTGACAACTCAAAGGGTACAGCTTTGAACAACCCATTGGTTGTGTCACTTATAGAATCTGGGATGTCTTTCTCAAATGCATCAAAGTCAAACCCCCCAAATACCTTCCATTGGGTTGTCATATATGAATGTTTGTCTCTCAAGTGTGGGGAATAATGGAGAAAGAGGATCCGATATTGAGGTTGGTGGAAGTTCAACAGTATCGATTGTTGGAGGAATAATCTCCGAACGAAGGACAATCTCCGAATAGGTCGAGATTTTCTTTATCTTCTTATTTCTGTTATTGTTGTCTTGTTTACTTCTCTTATGTGTCTTTTTATTACAAGAAACTTTGTGGGTGCATCACCCTCTTCGATAATGGCAGCAAAAACAGCTAACAATGAGGCATCAATCTCATCAGGTTGCTCGTTGGTTCAAATTTCACCAACACTTTTAGATGAGCCTTGCTTGTTTTTCTTGTTTCGATGACTAGGGGTTCGGTTTCTTGTCGGAAGATATATCTTTCTATATGCAGCTTCGACTCTCATTAAAATGGCAGTCGGTCCAGGAAGGGTAGTGAATTACTCTCATGTTAACTCACGTTTATGGTTAATCCTCCCTAGATGACTTCGAACTAAGTTGGTGGGAGTGAAGCATTGATGGAAGTCGTCCGAATATGTTTATCTCTGCCTACTGATTCAGCTTCTTGAAAGTGACCTTCGAATCTTCCAAGTGGTGCATACAAGACTTTGAAATAGTTATTGGAAGAAATTTTAGACACAAACTATAAAATATGTATGTATAAGAAAAAATAGGAATTCGAAGAGAGCTATCTGTATTCTTCCAGAGCCTCATAAGTAAGCTTGAATTCCTGTGTGAGGTGATCTTCTTACCATTCTCCCACCAACCATTGATAAAGATAAATTGAATCTTTCACAATTCATCTTCCTCCAGCAAATAATCTATCATTTTGTATTCTCTCTCATGTTGAATTAATAAAGAGAATATGAGAGTTGCGAGACAACCCAGCGATAGCAGCGAATTGCTCCATTGGCGTCAAAAAAATTTGATAGCTGATGTAGGCCACTATTTAAATTCAATTATTTAAATATTTTAGTTATATATTTATTTTATTTTAAGGATTTATTTAAGATAACAAATTAAATCTAATTATATTCATATTTAATAGGATATTATTTTATTATGTTTATTTTTGTTTCCTTATTTTGTATTAGGGATTTGGGCGATTTCTAGTTAAGACGCCTCAAACCCTACTTTTATTGTTTAGACTTTGATTAGTTGAATTTTGATAAAGAAAATTAGGGTTTCCCCTATATTGGTTTCTCTGCGTTTACATGGAAGACATTATGCATGACATCAAGGTGAACAAGGAATTTGGACTAGCTTGACTTAGACACAATCCTATTAAGCTAAATTGTTTCAAAATCTCAGGAGCCAAAGGAAACCGGAAGTATCACTTGAGTACTTACAAATATATAACTAGCTCTTTAGGACCATAACTCATCGGGGTCTGTTCGAGTGTAGGAAGTCTAACCTTAAATCCGTCTGGGAACCCCTACTTTTCACGAACAACTTCTAATTCTTTCTCATGAAAATAGATTTAAGACATTTTATATAAGGCCAAAAGGTGCTTGACACTAACTTTCACAAAGTTGGGCTTACACATTTGACCAATGATGGAGGAAGTATTTTGCATTATGTTTTGAAGGCCTTGCCTTTTCTATTTCCCCTTTGTTAGCTGTTTTATTTCAAGATTTTTTTTACTGGCCTCAAAGTCTCTCTGGTTTGAGCATATATCTCAAGATGAGAATCATTACTAATATTTTCAATGTTTTCTTCCATGAACTTCAGACTTGATCACGAGGGTTCAAGATGTTGAAAGCTAACATTCTCTTCTTCATTTGGTTGTTGAGGGAGAGCCTGGTTAGATTGAGATGGCTCAACTGGTTATCACGGTTTTATTCTGTATTCGGATTTGGAGGAGAACGGTTGTTGGAAGTTTGCTATTGTAGTCGTGACCCTGTCTCCCCATACGGGTTAGATTTGCCCTTTGATTGGCTGGTTAGTTTATAAGAAGTTTTTTTGAAATCATCTAAACCCATAGCTTTGAAATTCAAAATAATCCGACGACTAGTGGCTCCTTGAGATCGAGATGGATTTGGTGAACAACTGTGAGAAGTGAAAAACTGTGACTCTTCCGTAATCAGTTGACTGAGTTACTACAACTGTGCATGTAGATACTGGGAACCCAGTAGCAGTCCAAGATTTTTTATTTTCTTCGTTTAGTATGGATAACTTTAACCAACTGTCTCAGTTAATACATTTGTGGCGGTGAGCATACAAATGATGGAACATGCATTTCTCGCGTGGTTGAAGCGGTAAAAAGAAAGGAATATATGATCGTTGGCTAGTTCGATATCAACAATAAACAACAATTTCTCCCTATAGAAGGTAAATTCTCTCTTTAAAAATCACTAAAATGTGAAAATGAGAGAGGAACTTACAAAATAAATTGTAGAAGACTCTTAATTACCCTACTAGGGAAGTGGAAACACTACCAACAGTTGTAATCCCTGGAGAAGTGGAAACGTTTTCAATTGATTGGCTCGCCTCACCTAGGGTAAAACAAGTTTGTGGCTCTAATCAAATAATTACACCTGTCATAAAGTACAACGGGTTAAAACCGTGATTTTTTTTTGCGATAAGCATTTTCGAATTATACCATCGGATGGGGTTCGAATTTGTTCATCGTCATGTATAAAGAATATTGGAAAATACAATTTTGAGAAATAAACTAGTACGATTCGGATATGTGTCTGTTAGCCCTCCTAAAATACCTTTGAGAGGTACAAGGGGGCTATTGATATGGGCGGAAATCTTCGGGGGTGTTTTATTTGGGAGGTTCGGATATTTTCGAGGGTCAATCCTAACCAAAAGTAAAATATTACATTCTTACCTTTTAACTTAGTTATTTTAGGAACTACTTTCTTATTTATTACCATGTATTATATATATATATATATATATATCAATGAATAATGTTTAATGGGCCTTTTGTTATTTGAGCTTGGCCCACAACCTTGGTTTGACCTGTTAGCCCAATTAGCCCAAAGGCAACCTATAAAAGCTTACAACTATTACACCTCCCCTATATTACCTAAATTCCATCCAAAAAAGTTTATTCCTAATCACCTTCTATAAGTCGAATGAGATTCGTAATATAAAAAGAGTTGTTGTGTTAGTTATGTTTGAGAGAGCCTTATTTTAAATATTATTCTATATAAAATATGTGTATGTTGTTAGTGGATGTATGATTCTTTCACAATTTGAACCATGTTAAATCTTTATTGTGTTATTGGTTTTGCGTTTTTGTCTTCCATATAAACTACTTGCTGGAAGGTTCAAAAAACCGCTGCTCTAATGTCTTATTTCACACTTGCAAAGAGTGAATCATCTAAAGATAAAGATCATTTCAGATCTTGAGACTAGAAATTTAGGTCTCACTATAAAACTAAGGAAAGTCACCAAGATGAGACCCACGAAGTTAGATCTTGAAAAAACCTATGGAGAGATTGATTTTATGTATTCAAGAATTAAAATTTATGTTACTCTAGTACAAAAAGGTTTGGATCCTTCCATGTATTAGAATGTCAAAGAATAGGTTAGTGTCGATATGTTGCTAAAGGCTTATAGTGCTCTGATCTTGGGCTGGAGGGATGAGCTGCCTCGAGAGGTGTCTAAAGAGCCCGTTATGTTGGAGATATGGAATCGGTTTGAAGTTATATACATGAATAATTCCCTAGCGAATAGATCGTATGTCAAGAAACACTTGTATACACTAACAATGCATAATTGCAAGGAGATTCAGAGACACTTGAATGATTTTAATAAAATCATTATTGACTTGAATATATTTGGAGTCAAAGTAGAAAATGAGGAACAAGTAATAATTATCTTGAATTATTTTTCAAATATATATGAGTACTTTATTGATGTTGTGTGTTATGAAGACAATTATCTTCTGATGGCCAAAGTCAAAACTATTTTGAACTTAAAATATCTCCACCGAAAGATATTTTTGAAGAGTGTCTTTAAAGGTCTCAGATTGAGTGTGAACAACATGTCTGAAGGGACATATTTAATCAAGAAAATATAAAACTCTCGGTCCAAATCAATGAGATTTGTGAGTACTCATATTGTAGTAAACGATTCAGCTTCCATAAACACAACAAAGTCTGATGTTTAGATATATAGTATTGTATGATTACGATAAATTTGAAGATATATATTTTTTATGGATTTTTGAGGATATAGAATTTTGTTGCACCAATTATATGTGTTTTAGGACGTGTGTTAATATTCGGAGAATGTATGGTCATCGGGATGCATGAGCGATGACTTGCAATAGTTAAGACGATGGACCTTGAGATGTATGGGATTATGCCATGTATGTCCAAATATGTTATGTGTCAGGTTTAGAGTTTGAGAGACATTCATGTCATTTTATATATCTAATCCTTCTGATGGGTATTTGGGATGATGTCTTACATATCCATATATGCTAAAGATGTTCATCTTGTGAGACAATACGGTAAAATAATTCTTTTTGGTAGAAAAGAGAAGTATTCATGATAAGTCACCCTTGAAACTTTATATGTTTGTTGTTTAGAATTGTATTGAGGACCTAGACCTATCTTAAAAATTATCTCTACTAGTAATTCATATAAGAAAACAGGTTGAGTATTTGTGCAAAATATCGTTGTTAGGTGAATAATTTGGCCCAAACAAAAATTATGCACACATTTTTCTATGGGTGAGCAAATTGTTGAATGATGTCGTTTATTCATTCATATGTCGTATAATCATGCACTACTATATTGTAGTATTGAATTATTTTGGTTAATTATGCCATAAAATAGTCAAATTGGCCCATAAGGAAGGGTTCGGTTGTTTTCATATTGTCATCTGCAATATCAAGTTTTCACACCATTGTCAACCTTTCATTTTTCACATGAGTTACAATTTCACTATTCTTTTGAAGAATTAAATTCTTGAAAATGGCACAATCTACCATAAACTAAATACATAATTCCACTTGACCAAAAACTTGTTATGCTCTTGAAATTTATATTATTATAGTTTTCATTTGTATTTGCGGACATAACTATTTTAATTATGTATCTAGATTCAAAATTTTATGAGAAAATAATTTTTTATTACTAAAACGTTATAAGCTACATTTTTTATATGTAAGAAATTTAGTGGTATTTATGTTTCTCTGTAAGTATGCTCCATTTTTTAATGTCGATGTTTATCATTCCATCTTTGATAGTTTTCTCTCGAACACCGATCCAATCATATATGGTCTTTTTCCATGACCATACTTGTTTCTTCTTATATGATACTAAATTTGTTTTATGATTACAATATAAAGTTTAAAAATAATAAATAACAAAAATAGATAATTCTTGTCGGAAACGATAAGGTTATACCCTCTGGAATTATCCATTAAACTTTATGCCAGTTTTCTCCATGAAGTTTAACGGATATATGCTTCAATAGTTCAATAATACCAAAGGAAACGCTTTGAGATTTTAAAGGAATGTGAAACGCTTTTAAGAATCAATTTGTTGTCAACAAGAACATAATAAACAAGGCGAATCCATCATGAATTTATGCTAAATAAGAGGAGACACGTTAAAAAATTACGTCCATAGGTTTATTCATGAGATGAACGCCTTGTCGAAGTCAAACAGATCATTATTATGGTCGAGTTTAAGAGAGGGTTGAACATGGAAGTGCCGACGTAGACTAACTTGTTAGATTTCATGTTGAGAGTATGAGAGATATTTTAGGAAGATCAGATCAATTCATCATAGTCGAAGACTCTAAAAATGAAGAATCTATTAAATTTCCCTACCCCAAATCCCAAGTGTATAATTTTTCATCACCTGATAGAAAGAGAAGTGACAAGGCCAGATGAGATGAGGTCATACGAGCTGCAGTGATTAGATTGAGGTCCTCATATTAAGAAAACCCAACTCGTAAGTCTACACCTTTGACCGAGAACATAGTGGTCATCTTTAAAAAAACCAGAGGGAGGGAAAATGAACATCCTCCGCGTAGCATGTTAACCCACGATTGTGAAACATCTTGTCTGAACCATAACAATCACGGTCATGAAACTGACGATTGTTAGCAGTTACACGAAGATATCCAGAGGTTAATTAATAATAGTGATTTCGTCCAGTTCATCAAACGTAAAGAACGAGAATGACATAGAGACAAGAATAATGAGGGGCTAAGTGACGCAAGTGTAGAGAAAAAGAAAGATGACAGGTAAAACAACAATGATGATATACTATCTCCGATGGAGACACGATGTCAGGGTTAGATCAGAGTCTAGGAAAAACATAAGAAAACTTAGATATTCACCTTGTGGTAGTAAACCGCTTGTTGACCTGACTTTTAATGAGGACGATTTACCGGGCGTGGTCACTCCTCATGAAAACGCTTCGATAATCCACTTGGATATAAGCAGGTTCATTATTACGTGTGTCTTAGTAGACAACCGCACCTCGATTTACGTCAGAATTTTTTTCCATACCATAAATTCCTTGCTAGATTTTAAGGAATATGTATCAGTTACGTCCTCAAGAGAGGCCTCCCCGAAGGGGGGAGTTATAGACTAACCTAGTTCATTTTCTAGTTAAAAGAATGAGAGACCTTCTAGCCTGAGCAGACCATTTCATCTACATTGATGATGTACCGAAAGACATCTAACCAGATAGAGCCCCACAAAAGACCAGATGGGGACCATATGACAGAAGAATAACCTATAAGAGGGCTCGTTAGTACATTGCAAGCGGCTCGGTAACCGTAGGATGGCCCTCTATTAGAGCCCATTGCACCGTTTCACACAATATTGGTCTTTTACGTCAGGACTAAGGGCAGAAGCCGATATCAGCCCCACGAACCATGAGCGCCCCTAGCCACAAGTGCGCGGGTATGCATTTATATTCTTATCACAATAACCACGGTCATCCAACCATGAAGTGAATGATATCAAGGGTTCATCTTACCACAATTAACATGACCCAATAGTTGTCCTCACATTCAACGACGAAAATCTGCGAGGAAATGTAACACCCCATGAGGATGGCTTAACCGTCAACCTGTATATCGGAGCAGTCATGGTAACCAGAGTACTAGTAGATGGAGGCAAATCGGCCAACATAATCTTTAAGGCCAACTACAACTGAATATTGGAGGTTTTGTTGTACCGATCTACCCAACAAACTCTAGTATGATATGAGGGTAAGTCATCGTAGTGCATGGGCGAGATCGAGCTAATGCTGAAAATTGTCCACAACGTTACTAAAAATGAAGTCAATACGCTCTTTGTGATTTTTTACGCCCCGAATGTTTGCCATGCTATCATTATTAGGTCGTGGATTCATCAGATGAAGGTTACTTCTTGCATATTCAGGAAATATATTAAGTATCATGTTGATAATTTTGTAGGTATAATAAGAAGGAACCAACAAACTGGAATATTCTGTTACGTAATGACCGTTGACCCCACTATACCACTACAATAGAAACTACCTGGTGATGGGGAATGGGTCTAAGCACCTAACCCCACCCCTTCACCCGTCCTGGTGGATGACCCCCGTGAATATGATCTACCAATTGACTCTCATGGGAAAGAAAGCGACGAAATAGTGGCTGATGGCTGCAACTTACGAGTAGGTAACAATTTAGACCATACTTTTCAATGTTCATTGATAAATTTATCGCAACAAAACCCGGATATTTTTACGTGGAGCGCTAGTGATGTGTTAGTGATGTGTCAGACGAGTTAAACCCGTTCACAAAAAATGTGAGTCATTTTCGACAGAGAAGCAAGAAGGCATTAGTAATGAGGTAGACAAGATTTTTGGATCAGGTATATGTCGGTATCCGATTTGGGTGGCAAACCTTGTATTGGTTAAAAAGAAAGGAGGCCAATGTAGCATTTTCGTTGATTTCACCACTTTAACAGATATTTTCCTAAATATGTCTTCATGTTATCACGGATAGACCAGCTAGTAGAATCAGCCTCTGGATGCAAATAGTTGTCGCTCATGTATGCATACTCAGGCTACAACTAAATTCATTTTCACCCTAAGAATGAAGAACATACCATATTCTAGAATGAAAGAGGGTTGTACTGCTATACCGTTTTGCCCTTTGGCCTAAAGAATGCGGGTTCTACATATCAACACCTTGCTAACAAAATATTCAAAGACTATCTAGGTCATCACATGGAAACTTACATCGATGATATGATCGTCAACAGTAATACGGGCGAGCAGTAGCTAGAGGTACTGAGCAGCATAATCGCCATCCTACAAAAGTTTAATTTTAGCTAAATCCAGTCAAATGCTCATTTGGAATCTGTCACGGTACATTGTTTTGTTACGGCGTCAGCAAAAAAAAGGATCGAAGCGGACTTTGATCAATTGAAGGCATTATTACAGATGGAACCCTAAAGAAACATTAAAGAATACAATGTCTGACGTGATGCCTCGCAACATTATCACGCTTCATATCAAGGACATGAGATAAAATTCATCCCTTTTTTCGAGGTACTTCGGGGAGCAAATAAGTTTGCCTCAAACAAAAAGTGTAACGAAGCTTTCACCGCACTCAAGGATTACCTCACGTCTCCAGAAATCATATACACTCCTACATCGGGTGAGCCCTTATTCCTTTACCTCTCGGTTTCCCCTTTTTCCGTTAAGGCAATGTTTGTTAGAGAACGAGAAGGAATCTAATGGTTGTCGGACTCGTTATATCAATTTAGAAACAATAGTGGTAGGACTCGTGGTTGTCGCACGTACTATGTGTTCATACTTACAGGGCCACCCTATCATCGTACGCACATCATTTCCTCTGAGGTACGCATTGCAAAATCCTGATAAATTTGGTCGATTAACTATATGGTGCATTAAGCTAGGGGAGTACGACATCAAATTTGAGACACACACCGCAATCAAAGTACAAGTTATTGCAAACTTTATTAACGAATTCTGATTACCATATGGAAAATCCAGCCTAACTGTACCCTTGCCGGATGACGCCCACCGGGAATAGATTATCAAACTCGATGGGGCATCGAGCACATCAGGAGGCGGTGTAGGTATAGTAATGAAATTATATATCAGAGCAGGAATTAAGCTAGCCATTCGCTTTGATTTTCGGGTTACGAATAATATGGCAGAGTATGAAGTTATATTTGATGGAATGAAGTTGGCTCACATATGTGGAGCACAGGTCCTTAGAATCTGATCTGATTCACAGTTAGTCATTAACCAAGAAAAGAGAACTTACGACGCCAAGCAAGAAGTAATTCACAATTACTTAATAGCTCTGAAAGAAGACGAGTCCAAATTACAGTCAGTCTATTACGACCAAGTCCCCCACCTTGATAAATTCACAGCCCCTGTCTTGGTTAAAGCAGCTGTCTCGAGAGATTACCCAATCGTAATCCTACAGAACTTCCCCATCACTGAAACCCCCACAACTAATTCAAGCATCTGCATGGTGAAGTCTATGAACGAATAGCGGCAGCCATACCTATTGTACCTCCCTGATAATACTCTCTCAGCCAATAAGGCAGCGGCTAGAGCTTTATAGCTACTTACCTCCAAATATAGTGTATTAGATAATTTTCCTTATAGCAAGATTGCAACACGCCCGCTACTGTGATGTCTAAGTCAAGAAGAAGCTACCACGATTCTATATGACAAACCTAACAATGGATTAATTGCACCATCTGATCTTCTTTCCGTACACCACTCTTGATGTTTACCTTCACTTGAAATAAAATACCATATTTAACAATATATCACCAAGGGAACGAATATGTGAACACAATCTAAATCATTCATTCATTACCCTTCCCCCTTCAACGAATCTCCAACTGTAGATTTTTTACAGCACTTCCATTCTCCCAATTTTCAAAAACAAAGATGAACTTATGTTTCCAATTCTTATCAAGCGTCGGTAGTGTTGAGTGTAAATATAGTTCTTGATAAATAAATAAAGAGTTTGATTGTAGAGAGAGAAAGTAAAAGTAAAGTGAGATTCAACTTAAAAATGTTGTGTCCTTTATTGACAGTCTTCGCCTTTATGTATACGCGTTCTGACTTAATATAACATAATTGGTTATACAAATGAGTTAACTGCAATTCAATCCCTCATATTTATTAAGAGTTCAAAAGCTATAATTCAACTACATAATTTGTCATATAAAACTTTTGTTTATTATATTTAAGCCCTCCAATATTTTATATCATATTTTATATCATTATCAGTAGCCCTCCTAGTTCTTATGAAAGAGAATAAATAAGAACTAGTAATCATCCAAAATATTAATAGGTAGAAAATGCTCCTTGTCAAAATTCAATTTGCCTCAAATTAGTTTTTCCTCTTTCTTTGTCCAAATGTTTTTTGACAACATATCTTATCCTCGAACAAGTGCATTTCATAATACTGCTTCGAACGCATATTACTTCAAAAAAACATTTAACCTCATAGTCATCATTCTGGCATAAACGTATACGCGCATTCACCACAAATTAATATGTCCCTTACTTTCGGCTTCAAATATTTATATATAGAAACATGAGCTGGTCTTCTCGTAATGGTCAGAAACGTTGGGGGTGGTATGAAATATGTGTGATGATTCACTGGGCACTAGGCCTGCCACTAGATCTGATAATTAACAGGTGTAACATTATCTCATTCTCAAGCAACTGCTTGATATTCCATATTTATTCCCAATCATCGCTTCCACCTCTTCTACTTCTCTAACCTTTCTTTCTCATTCTATTCTTCTATATATACCTCGTTCACACATTGTTTGTGTTTTACAAACACCTTGTACTAAGAGAAATATTATCCAACCCAGAAAACCCTTAGCTACTGCGACCTGAACACCTGATTTATTGGCTACCTCCACCGGAAAATTCTTACTTCCCAGTCAATCTTCAACCTTGATAAACTGATTTGAATATTTTTCTTCAATTTAGATTATGAGAAAATCTCCAACACCTAAGAACCCAATTTTTGGCACTTATAATTACTTGTGCATCAGCGAAAGGGCTGCTGAGTATAAAGTTGCATGAGTGATAGACAATTATCCCTATTTCTCTACAGAAACATTTTTATGGTAATTTTGATCCAATCTTAAGTTCTTTTTGGCTTCAAAGTTCATCAAACCTAGAAAACATCCATATACCAGAATTTCTTCAAACATGATCATTACCGCCTCAACCAACAAATCAAAATCTTCCTCCACCCCCTTTTAACTCCACAACCGCATATATTCGAAAGAATCACAAAGTAACTAAGAGTACATCCACTCACAGAAAATCAAAAGAAACTTCATCACCCACAAGTACTGATCCACGTCGAACCTTACGTACAGAAATGCCTCGGACTCAATCGAAAGGTCACCTCTCTCTGAGTCTTCTTGCAAAAAAGAAAACATTCATAGGCATGGGAGATATCAATACCAACAATATTTCACCAAAACTACTAAAATTATTACAAATAAGCCTACACCACCATCTCCTCCCCCCAAAGGATATTGTTCAGACTATCACTGAATCACAACAAACTCCCACGAATAGTTAAAAGGAAAACCCAATCTCAACCTTCAATCAGCTTCGATTAATAGATGAAGCTTTTGAGGAATAACCAGATTCAGAAGCTCCTCATTCTAACACTAAGGCTAAAGAAAGTGGAGCTACGTATGATACAGAAGACGACGCCTCTAAACAAGGAGCAACTAAAAAGAAAACGAAAGAAAAAGCTCAAATTTTTATTCCCGGTGATATTGTTGCTTCAATTAGTGTAAACCTGAAACCGCTCCTCTCTAAATATATGTCACCCAGTCTATTCATAATAGGCCATGAATTTTTAATAAAAGGATTAAAGAAACTCTATTCTGATTTTCCTACTGTTAACTACAAAGCAAGAGGTAATGTGCACTTATCAAGCATGTGCTTTGCTGATGATATTCTGTTGTTCTGCAATGGGTCTTCAAACTCTGTAAACAATATAATAAAGAAGTTTGGTCAATACGAGGAGGTATCTGGTCAGATTGTTAACAAAGTGAAATCTACAGTCATTACCTCTACTAGAAGCTCCACCAACTATGTGAGAAACTTGGAGAATCTTCTGGGATTCAAGCAGAGTAGACACCCTTCAAGTACTTGGGTGCTGTCATTGGTAAAAAAATAGTGTTAGAAATTTTAAGGATCTCATTGCAAAAACAATCAATAAAATGAATGAATGGGACCACAGAAATCTTTCTTTTGGGGGCAGACTGAGAATTTACGAAGAATAAATGACATAGTTGAAGTCTTTTCCCACAAACCGTGGTATAACTTGAGGAAGAATGAATCTATCTGGGCCAACTTGATGAAATCTATATATTTTAAAAATAGTCTTCCTCTCACTGTATTACTAAATCCTAAAAGCTCATCTACGTGGAAAAGGGTCTCGAGAGTAAGGGGCAAAGCTGAAAAATATATTTTCTGCCAGATTGATGCTGGTAAGGTTGATTTGTTGATTGACAAGTGGTGTAATACTGAAGCTTTTAAGGTTTTTTATGAGCAAGACGATAGAAGTTCATACAATGGCTATATGGTAAGGGACTACTGGGACTCTGGTAGGTGGAACTTATCGATGCTTGAGAACATTTTGGACCAAAATCAGATTCAATATGTTCTCAAGATGAAGGTTAAGAGTGGATGCAACAATTCAATTATCTGGAAACTTAGTGAGGATGGTCTCTTCAACATTAAGAATACATGGCATGAAATAAAAGGTAAAAGTAATAAATCTTATCTTTACAGGAGACTATGGAACAGCGTTACCCCCCGTAAGTACTCGTTCCTCCTCTGGAGATCGTTAAAGGGTTGGCTTCCTGTTGACTCTATGCTGCAAAAAAGAAACACTCAATTAGTATCTAAATGTCAGCATTGCTTCAACACATAAAATATAAATCGTGTTTTAATTCATTGTCAAAAAGCATGGGAGGTGTGGTCTTATTTCTCAGCCTACTTCAATGTTCACATAATCAGAAACATGTCTCTCTCACATATGGTGAGAAATTGGTTTTGGTCTACTGGTAAACGAGTTCACATGCGCACCATCATACCCAATATTGGTTCTTGGGTAATCTGGAACGCAAGGAACAAAAAATTATGGAGAACAAATAAATTTCTTTTGAGAGTATGATTAGTCACATTTTCAATACACTCTCGAGCATGGACAAAGCTAAATTGTTAAAACTAAAACACTGGGACAAGGATAGAGAAATTGGTTTGTTGTTTGGCGGTTTTATTTAGTTGGATAGGTCAAACACTCCTGTCTCTCTCAGTTGGGTGTGTGCTAAGCTTGGTCGATATAACTCAATTCGGATGGGGCTTTTGATGAGACAGGTGAATGTTTTGGTGGTGGTTTAGTCAGGGATTCTACTGGTACCGTCTTATTCAGCTATGGCTTAACCTAGGGCAAGGGACGCCCGATTATTGCGGAGACCATAGCAATGCTGGATGGCCTTCTATTATGCTATGAAAAGGGTATAAAGTATTTAGATGTCAAAACGTACTCTTGTATACTAACCCAAATGCTACTAACTAGCAAAGCTCCCTGGTTTCTTAAAGCACTGCTTTATTTGCTGCTACAAACTCATCTCCTCAAACATGAGGATTACCCATATTTTCAGAGAACAGAATGCAGCAGCGGACTACATGGTGAAGCACAATAAAGAGTTCAATAATAATTTACTCCTCGAAGGAACAGAAATTCCTAAGAAACTTCGTCTTATCACCTTTCTGGAGGGACTCGGAGTTGGATATATCTGATTCAGTCAAAATCGAGGTCGAGTATTACTTGGGTTTTCGTCGATCGCCTTTATTTCTGCTTCCTTAGGCATGCAAAGGGGCTTTTTGGATTCAAGAGTTTGATCTGCTCCACAATTAGTGAGACAAGGGTTTTTTGCTCTACAATTAGTGAGACATGGGTTTTCTGGGGATTCCAAACTTGTTTTGGCCTTTGATTGAGACTGGGATCTGTAGAAATGGAAAGAGAGGCGAGGGTTTTTTGTTCTGATCGAATTCGGTTTAGGAGAAATGAGGAGATAGAGTTGTTTTTAGGGTTTTGTTCGCGAAGCTGCTTGCAGTGTGTATTAATACCCAACCCATAATAAAAGGCCCAATGCTGGAAGAAAAGAAAAGGTCACCAGCGGATGTATAAAGGGCCCTAAAATAAATAAAAATTGGATAATATAGTTTTTAGTAAAAAAATTGATTAATGCCTAACCGGATGATTCGAATTCAAATTACTTTTTCTATTAAAATAATATTAAATAGAATATTGAACTAAACCAAAAAAAAGATTTTAAAAATGAACTTGTGTATTTGTTTAAAATCACTGATTTCTTATTGAATCACTACAAGATCAACAATTTCATAAGCTTGGGCTTCTGTTGCCGACATAAAAACCTCCATTTCCATGCCTTGGGATACAACCCACACGGATTTGCTCGTTCTTTGTACATAAACTCTTCTGATGGTTTCGCGCAGTTTAAGTAGTTCTTCCGCTTTCAAGATACATTCTCCCGTTTTCTTTTATATTTTTATTGCAATAATTTGTTCCAATTTTATTATTGTCTAATCTTTCTCTCAAATTTTAATTTTTATTTATCTTTGTCTTCTTCTACTGTTCTACATTACTGATTTGATTTACAGTTTCATTTAGAAGAAGATAATAAGTCTTGTTTATCAAGGAGACGAGGAGTTATCAAAATTAAAAAAAAACACGAGCCGAATTTCATCAATCCAACTTTTGAGGTATGTGTTTACTCTCTAATATTTTTAATAAAATAAATTATTAATATTATAAATTATGTTTGATACAAATTCGAGGTTGATATTAAATGACACCCATTAGACAATGAGATTTTTTTTACCAATTTGTGTTGCTTATAAAGCATCCATATGTTATATATAAAAATGGTAATAAATTCTATTGTAGATGGATTGATAAAAAATGATAAAAAAAATTATACTAAAACATAGATTAGGATAGATTTTCTATATCGTCCACATTTATCGGCTTATAATGTATCCATATATTTTTTATATAATTTTTTTATCTATTAAAACAAAAGTATATAGCGAATTTGATTTTATATTTATGTATCTTTTAAATATCTTTTAAATATTAAATTTGATTATGTTATATTTTATTTTTTTAAATATCTTTTAATAATAATATATTAAGATTTATTGTTAAATGTTATTTTTATGTAGAATAAGATATTTTTACTTGTAATAAAATTTCTTTTTATTTTTTATTTTTTATTCACAATAACATAGCTTGTACATGATTTAATTGTTGTAGGCTTATAACGGAGCGTTATTTAACTAAAAAGCTAAAGAATAATGTTGGTTGTTCAAGTAGTCTGGGTAATAATAATATGATTCATCATGATCTGATTGTCTCTATATCAAGACCTAATGTTGATAGTGTAGAATTTGATCTGAAGAAAGATATAGTAAGTGATCCGGGACTACGCCAACTTATTAGAGAATTTGATATCAATTCTGCAGATAAAATTCGACGAGAATTCATCTCAAAAGGACCTTGCCAATCAAAAAAACAAATTTTTCCCAAAACGAAATTTGGGAAAGAAACCCATAGTTTTCAAGTTACATGGTTTGAAAAACATCCATGGTTGGAATATAATGTGCACAAGGATGCGGTATTTTGCTTTTGGTGTTATCTTTTTAAACCACGTAATGTTCGATATGATGTGTTTGTTAAAGAGGGTTTTACGAATTGGAAAAAAGCACATGAAAAATTCAACGAATATGAAGATGATGTGAACAGTGCACATAATCAGGCTAGGAAAATGTTTCTTTCGTTTAAAAATAAAAGACAAAATATTGAATACAGTTTGAGAGAATATGGGAAAGAATATGAAGTTAACTATTGTGTACGCCTAACTGCATCTTTAGATGTGATCAGATTGCTTTTGTATCAGGGATTAGCTTTTCGTGGACATGATGAATCATCACAATCACTAAACAAAGGAAAAATTTTCGAAATACTTGACTGGTATCGTGAGCATAAAATAGAGGTAAAAATAGTTACATTAAAGAACGCACCTAGTAATAATCAAATGAATTCTCCAACAGTCCAGAAAAATTTGACAAATTGTTGTGCTATTGAAACTACAAACGCCATATTGGAAGATATCGGGGATCGTAATTTCTCTCTTTTGGTTGATGAAGCACATAACGTGTCGATTAAAGAACAAATGGCTTTGGTTCTTAGATATGTTAATAATAACGGAGAGATCATGGAAATATTTTTAAGCTTGGTTCATGTTACCGATACAATTGGAAAATATTTGAAAAAAGGATAGACTTTATATTTACTGAACATAAATTATCTTTATCACGGTTAAGGGGTCAAGTTTATGACGGTTCATCTAACATGCGGGGTGAATTTAATGGTTTGAAAACACTTATATCGAATGAAAATGAATTGGCCAAATATGTTCATTGTTATACGCACCAACTCCAACTAGTTCTTGTCACTATTGTGAAAGGCCATAGTGCTATTAGTGATTTTTTTAGCATTATCACTGTGATTGTAAACACATGTGGAACATCTTGTAGAATGAGAGATATACTATGACAGGTTGAGCATGAAAAATTGTTAAATCTCTTGAAAGTGGAGAAACTACAAGTGGGAGAGGGAAAAACCAATAAATGAGTTTGAAACGACCAGGTGACACTCGATGGGGATCACATTTCAATATTTTGCTACGGTTGGTGAGTATGTGGTCTTCAATAATTAAAGTACTTGAACATGTATATGAAGATGGTTCTAATTCAAATAATAGAGGCATATAAAAAACATTAATTATGGGAATGGAGAGTTATGATTTCATCTTTATTTTGCATTTTATGATTAAGTTGTTCAGGTCAACAGATGTTTTATCACAATGCTTACAACGGAGGGACCAAAATATTGTGCAAACTATTTTTTTTATTAATACAACTAAAAAGACATTGCACAAGTATAGAGAGAATGGTTTGGATGAAATTTTGGACCAATTCAATAAGTTCTGTGTGTCTAATTCCATTGATATTGTTCATATAAAAGATACAATAAAGACTCGTGTGCGTAGTGAGATGGACGTGTAACTATTTACCATCATTATAAGGTTGAAATTTATTGCCATGTAAATTTACTATGCCCTTAATTGTAATTTAGGATTATAATATATCTCAACATATAATTTTAAATTCTTATTTTCTCAAACTCTATAGTTATAGATTTACTTATTCAATAGATGGAACATCGTTTTCCGGAAGCAAATACAGAGTTGCTTACTTGCATGAATTATCTTAGTCCAAAACATTCATTTGTTGATTTTGATGTTGACAAGTTGATTCGTCTAGCAGAACTTTATCCAAATGACTTTTATGATTCTGAACATACGAGGCTTGAATTCCAACTTGAAACATACATCGACGATATAATTAGCAAGGACGAGTTCTCAAATATAGAAGATTCGGGAGAATTAGCTAAGATACTAGTTTCTACTGAAAGACATCAAAGTTTCTCATTGGTGTATCGATTGATCGAATTGACATTAATTCTTCTGGTTGCTACAGCATCTGTAGAAATAGTATTTTCTGTAATGAAGCTTGTATAGACGGATTCGCGGAATAAGATGGGCGATATCTGGATGAATGATCTTTTAGTTGTATACAATGAGAGAGAAAATTTTAGAAAAATTGACAATGAAACTATTTTACGACGATTCCAAGATATAAGGAGTTTGGTTCTGCCACTAGCTTCAGTACCCTTAATATCATAACAGCAGCATTGAAAATCATCTTAGAACACATCAATAACAAAAACAACCATTTTAGAGAGTTGATTCCATTCAAATTTTACAACAGCATTCTGTGAGGCCTTTTCATAACTCAAAATCAAACGTGACATTATTCCTTCATACTTGCACCAATCGTTTGTAAAGATAAGGAGCTTTTCCAGCACTATTGCTTTTCCGAGCACAAATCATAGGAAGTCGCTGAAATGTTTTGATCTTAATCGGTATGTATTATAGCAAAGAACATTGATGGCGGTTAATAATATTTTCTTCCGCACTCGAACGCATCGGGTTCGGATATTCACCCGCGGGTACCCATTGAAGCTATAATTTTTTATAAAACAAAAGAAAAATATTTTAAAATTTTTTAAAAATCAAATTCAATGTTTATATAAAATGTTATTTTTAAAAATATATTGTATCCACTGTCTAATGTTAATTAGCAAATATTTTTGTAATCTATTAATAATTAATATATAGTTTTTATATTTTAAAATATATTTTATTATTTAATTAATATATTATTATTAGATTCACAGAGGGAAAATATTTAAAAAAGAGAAATTAGAAAACCAAATTTAATGTTTGAATATATAATGATATTTTCCAAAATATACGGCACTAGTGATAATTAGCAAATATTTTGTATTTTTTTTGTTATGTTTATCAATAATTAATATATAGTTTTGGTATATGTTAGTAATTTATTTTAATTTAATTAATAATATTAATAATATTATAATGATACTTATGGAATTTTGCAGAGAAAAAAAATTAAAAATTCAAATTTAATATTTAAATATATAATAATAATTTTTTTCAAAATATATTGTATATATTAGTAAATAATATATGGTTTTGATATTAAAAAATTGAGATAATATTATCAATAAAAATTTTAAAGTTTGATAAATAATATTAAATAATACAATATTTTATATAATATTAATTAAGCGGGTATCCATCGGGTATCACTAATGGGTCGGGTAGCCGTAGAAAATTTATTAAAGCCATAACTCATCCGAAATATGGCGAGTAATAAATTTTCAAAGCCACAACCGATCTGTGAGAAAGTTTTTAAACCTATAACCCATCCTATCGGGTCGGTTACCTGCGGGTTCGAAAAAAAATTATCATCTCTAGTTGTATCTGCTATATTTCCAGATTGCTATCATGCATACTCGTAGTGTCAAGCTACAAGATGGAAACAGATGGCTGAAAATTCAGAAAAAGAAGACGAACAATAGAAGATGGATAGTTCTAACCCTAGGTTAGAGTAAAGGAGACTTTAAAGAAAATCAAAATTATATTCAAAAAAGTCTAAGGCAAAACTAGAGTTTGAGAGCCTTTTATAGAAGTGCTCGAACCCCTAGCCCAAAATTACAGATTTTTTTCTTATGCAATAAAATAAAGCCCAGCCCAATTTCAAAGCGATTGGAGCTGGTTAAGACGATGGACCTTGAGATGTATGGGATTATGCCATGTATGTCCAAATATGTTATGTGTCAGGTTTAGAGTTTGAGAGACATTCATGTCATTTTATATATCTAATCCTTCTGATGGGTATTTGGGATGATGTCTTACATATCCATATATGCTAAAGATGTTCATCTTGTGAGACAATACGGTAAAATAATTCTTTTTGGTAGAAAAGAGAAGTATTCATGATAAGTCACCCTTGAAACTTTATATGTTTGTTGTTTAGAATTGTATTGAGGACCTAGACCTATCTTAAAAATTATCTCTACTAGTAATTCATATAAGAAAACAGGTTGAGTATTTGTGCAAAATATCGTTGTTAGGTGAATAATTTGGCCCAAACAAAAATTATGCACACATTTTTCTATGGGTGAGCAAATTGTTGAATGATGTCGTTTATTCATTCATATGTCGTATAATCATGCACTACTATATTGTAGTATTGAATTATTTTGGTTAATTATGCCATAAAATAGTCAAATTGGCCCATAAGGAAGGGTTCGGTTGTTTTCATATTGTCATCTGCAATATCAAGTTTTCACACCATTGTCAACCTTTCATTTTTCACATGAGTTACAATTTCACTATTCTTTTGAAGAATTAAATTCTTGAAAATGGCACAATCTACCATAAACTAAATACATAATTCCACTTGGCCAAAAACTTGTTATGCTCTTGAAATTTATATTATTATAGTTTTCATTTGTATTTGCGGACATAACTATTTTAATTATGTATCTAGATTCAAAATTTTATGAGAAAATAATTTTTTATTACTAAAACGTTATAAGCTACATTTTTTATATGTAAGAAATTTAGTGGTATTTATGTTTCTCTGTAAGTATGCTCCATTTTTTAATGTCGATGTTTATCATTCCATCTTTGATAGTTTTCTCTCGAACACCGATCCAATCATATATGGTCTTTTTCCATGACCATACTTGTTTCTTCTTATATGATACTAAATTTGTTTTATGATTACAATATAAAGTTTAAAAATAATAAATAACAAAAATAGATAATTCTTGTCGGAAACGATAAGGTTATACCCTCTGGAATTATCCATTAAACTTTATGCCAGTTTTCTCCATGAAGTTTAACGGATATATGCTTCAATAGTTCAATAATACCAAAGGAAACGCTTTGAGATTTTAAAGGAATGTGAAACGCTTTTAAGAATCAATTTGTTGTCAACAAGAACATAATAAACAAGGCGAATCCATCATGAATTTATGCTAAATAAGAGGAGACACGTTAAAAAATTACGTCCATAGGTTTATTCATGAGATGAACGCCTTGTCGAAGTCAAACAGATCATTATTATGGTCGAGTTTAAGAGAGGGTTGAACATGGAAGTGCCGACGTAGACTAACTTGTTAGATTTCATGTTGAGAGTATGAGAGATATTTTAGGAAGATCAGATCAATTCATCATAGTCGAAGACTCTAAAAATGAAGAATCTATTAAATTTCCCTACCCCAAATCCCAAGTGTATAATTTTTCATCACCTGATAGAAAGAGAAGTGACAAGGCCAGATGAGATGAGGTCATACGAGCTGCAGTGATTAGATTGAGGTCCTCATATTAAGAAAACCCAACTCGTAAGTCTACACCTTTGACCGAGAACATAGTGGTCATCTTTAAAAAAACCAGAGGGAGGGAAAATGAACATCCTCCGCGTAGCATGTTAACCCACGATTGTGAAACATCTTGTCTGAACCATAACAATCACGGTCATGAAACTGACGATTGTTAGCAGTTACACGAAGATATCCAGAGGTTAATTAATAATAGTGATTTCGTCCAGTTCATCAAACGTAAAGAACGAGAATGACATAGAGACAAGAATAATGAGGGGCTAAGTGACGCAAGTGTAGAGAAAAAGAAAGATGACAGGTAAAACAACAATGATGATATACTATCTCCGATGGAGACACGATGTCAGGGTTAGATCAGAGTCTAGGAAAAACATAAGAAAACTTAGATATTCACCTTGTGGTAGTAAACCGCTTGTTGACCTGACTTTTAATGAGGACGATTTACCGGGCGTGGTCACTCCTCATGAAAACGCTTCGATAATCCACTTGGATATAAGCAGGTTCATTATTACGTGTGTCTTAGTAGACAACCGCACCTCGATTTACGTCAGAATTTTTTTCCATACCATAAATTCCTTGCTAGATTTTAAGGAATATGTATCAGTTACGTCCTCAAGAGAGGCCTCCCCGAAGGGGGATTTATAGACTAACCTAGTTCATTTTCTAGTTAAAAGAATGAGAGACCTTCTAGCCTGAGCAGACCATTTCATCTACATTGATGATGTACCGAAAGACATCTAACCAGATAGAGCCCCACAAAAGACCAGATGGGGACCATATGACAGAAGAATAACCTATAAGAGGGCTCGTTAGTACATTGCAAGCGGCTCGGTAACCGTAGGATGGCCCTCTATTAGAGCCCATTGCACCGTTTCACACAATATTGGTCTTTTACGTCAGGACTAAGGGCAGAAGCCGATATCAGCCCCACGAACCATGAGCGCCCCTAGCCACAAGTGCGCGGGTATGCATTTATATTCTTATCACAATAACCACGGTCATCCAACCATGAAGTGAATGATATCAAGGGTTCATCTTACCACAATTAACATGACCCAATAGTTGTCCTCACATTCAACGACGAAAATCTGCGAGGAAATGTAACACCCCATGAGGATGGCTTAACCGTCAACCTGTATATCGGAGCAGTCATGGTAACCAGAGTACTAGTAGATGGAGGCAAATCGGCCAACATAATCTTTAAGGCCAACTACAACTGAATATTGGAGGTTTTGTTGTACCGATCTACCCAACAAACTCTAGTATGATATGAGGGTAAGTCGTCGTAGTGCATGGGCGAGATCGAGCTAATGCTGAAAATTGTCCACAACGTTACTAAAAATGAAGTCAATACGCTCTTTGTGATTTTTTACGCCCCGAATGTTTGCCATGCTATCATTATTAGGTCGTGGATTCATCAGATGAAGGTTACTTCTTGCATATTCAGGAAATATATTAAGTATCATGTTGATAATTTTGTAGGTATAATAAGAAGGAACCAACAAACTGGAATATTCTGTTACGTAATGACCGTTGACCCCACTATACCACTACAATAGAAACTACCTGGTGATGGGGAATGGGTCTAAGCACCGAACCCCACCCCTTCACCCGTCCTGGTGGATGACCCCCGTGAATATGATCTACCAATTGACTCGCATGGGAAAGAAAGCGACGAACTAGTGGCTGATGGCTGCAACTTACGAGTAGGTAACAATTTAGACCATACTTTTCAATGTTCATTGATAAATTTATCGCAACAAAACCCGGATATTTTTACGTGGAGCGCTAGTGATGTGTTAGTGATGTGTCAGACGAGTTAAACCCGTTCACAAAAAATGTGAGTCATTTTCGACAGAGAAGCAAGAAGGCATTAGTAATGAGGTAGACAAGATTTTTGGATCAGGTATATGTCGGTATCCGATTTGGGTGGCAAACCTTGTATTGGTTAAAAAGAAAGGAGGCCAATGTAGCATTTTCGTTGATTTCACCACTTTAACAGATATTTTCCTAAATATGTCTTCATGTTATCACGGATAGACCAGCTAGTAGAATCAGCCTCTGGATGCAAATAGTTGTCGCTCATGTATGCATACTCAGGCTACAACTAAATTCATTTTCACCCTAAGAATGAAGAACATACCATATTCTAGAATGAAAGAGGGTTGTACTGCTATACCGTTTTGCCCTTTGGCCTAAAGAATGCGGGTTCTACATATCAACACCTTGCTAACAAAATATTCAAAGACTATCTAGGTCATCACATGGAAACTTACATCGATGATATGATCGTCAACAGTAATACGGGCGAGCAGTAGCTAGAGGTACTGAGCAGCATAATCGCCATCCTACAAAAGTTTAATTTTAGCTAAATCCAGTCAAATGCTCATTTGGAATCTGTCACGGTACATTGTTTTGTTACGGCGTCAGCAAAAAAAAGGATCGAAGCGGACTTTGATCAATTGAAGGCATTATTACAGATGGAACCCTAAAGAAACATTAAAGAATACAATGTCTGACGTGATGCCTCGCAACATTATCACGCTTCATATCAAGGACATGAGATAAAATTCATCCCTTTTTTCGAGGTACTTCGGGGAGCAAATAAGTTTGCCTCAAACAAAAAGTGTAACGAAGCTTTCACCGCACTCAAGGATTACCTCACGTCTCCAGAAATCATATACACTCCTACATCGGGTGAGCCCTTATTCCTTTACCTCTCGGTTTCCCCTTTTTCCGTTAAGGCAATGTTTGTTAGAGAACGAGAAGGAATCTAATGGTTGTCGGACTCGTTATATCAATTTAGAAACAATAGTGGTAGGACTCGTGGTTGTCGCACGTACTATGTGTTCATACTTACAGGGCCACCCTATCATCGTACGCACATCATTTCCTCTGAGGTACGCATTGCAAAATCCTGATAAATTTGGTCGATTAACGATATGGTGCATTAAGCTAGGGGAGTACGACATCAAATTTGAGACACACACCGCAATCAAAGTACAAGTTATTGCAAACTTTATTAACGAATTCTGATTACCATATGGAAAATCCAGCCTAACTGTACCCTTGCCGGATGACGCCCACCGGGAATAGATTATCAAACTCGATGGGGCATCGAGCACATCAGGAGGCGGTGTAGGTATAGTAATGAAATTATATATCAGAGCAGGAATTAAGCTAGCCATTCGCTTTGATTTTCGGGTTACGAATAATATGGCAGAGTATGAAGTTATATTTGATGGAATGAAGTTGGCTCACATATGTGGAGCACAGGTCCTTAGAATCTGATCTGATTCACAGTTAGTCATTAACCAAGAAAAGAGAACTTACGACGCCAAGCAAGAAGTAATTCACAATTACTTAATAGCTCTGAAAGAAGACGAGTCCAAATTACAGTCAGTCTATTACGACCAAGTCCCCCACCTTGATAAATTCACAGCCCCTGTCTTGGTTAAAGCAGCTGTCTCGAGAGATTACCCAATCGTAATCCTACAGAACTTCCCCATCACTGAAACCCCCACAACTAATTCAAGCATCTGCATGGTGAAGTCTATGAACGAATAGCGGCAGCCATACCTATTGTACCTCCCTGATAATACTCTCTCAGCCAATAAGGCAGCGGCTAGAGCTTTATAGCTACTTACCTCCAAATATAGTGTATTAGATAATTTTCCTTATAGCAAGATTGCAACACGCCCGCTACTGTGATGTCTAAGTCAAGAAGAAGCTACCACGATTCTATATGACAAACCTAACAATGGATTAATTGCACCATCTGATCTTCTTTCCGTACACCACTCTTGATGTTTACCTTCACTTGAAATAAAATACCATATTTAACAATATATCACCAAGGGAACGAATATGTGAACACAATCTAAATCATTCATTCATTACCCTTCCCCCTTCAACGAATCTCCAACTGTAGATTTTTTACAGCACTTCCATTCTCCCAATTTTCAAAAACAAAGATGAACTTATGTTTCCAATTCTTATCAAGCGTCGGTAGTGTTGAGTGTAAATATAGTTCTTGATAAATAAATAAAGAGTTTGATTGTAGAGAGAGAAAGTAAAAGTAAAGTGAGATTCAACTTAAAAATGTTGTGTCCTTTATTGACAGTCTTCGCCTTTATGTATACGCGTTCTGACTTAATATAACATAATTGGTTATACAAATGAGTTAACTGCAATTCAATCCCTCATATTTATTAAGAGTTCAAAAGCTATAATTCAACTACATAATTTGTCATATAAAACTTTTGTTTATTATATTTAAGCCCTCCAATATTTTATATCATATTTTATATCATTATCAGTAGCCCTCCTAGTTCTTATGAAAGAGAATAAATAAGAACTAGTAATCATCCAAAATATTAATAGGTAGAAAATGCTCCTTGTCAAAATTCAATTTGCCTCAAATTAGTTTTTCCTCTTTCTTTGTCCAAATGTTTTTTGACAACATATCTTATCCTCGAACAAGTGCATTTCATAATACTGCTTCGAACGCATATTACTTCAAAAAAACATTTAACCTCATAGTCATCATTCTGGCATAAACGTATACGCGCATTCACCACAAATTAATATGTCCCTTACTTTCGGCTTCAAATATTTATATATAGAAACATGAGCTGGTCTTCTCGTAATGGTCAGAAACGTTGGGGGTGGTATGAAATATGTGTGATGATTCACTGGGCACTAGGCCTGCCACTAGATCTGATAATTAACAGGTGTAACATTATCTCATTCTCAAGCAACTGCTTGATATTCCATATTTATTCCCAATCATCGCTTCCACCTCTTCTACTTCTCTAACCTTTCTTTCTCATTCTATTCTTCTATATATACCTCGTTCACACATTGTTTGTGTTTTACAAACACCTTGTACTAAGAGAAATATTATCCAACCCAGAAAACCCTTAGCTACTGCGACCTGAACACCTGATTTATTGGCTACCTCCACCGGAAAATTCTTACTTCCCAGTCAATCTTCAACCTTGATAAACTGATTTGAATATTTTTCTTCAATTTAGATTATGAGAAAATCTCCAACACCTAAGAACCCAATTTTTGGCACTTATAATTACTTGTGCATCAGCGAAAGGGCTGCTGAGTATAAAGTTGCATGAGTGATAGACAATTATCCCTATTTCTCTACAGAAACATTTTTATGGTAATTTTGATCCAATCTTAAGTTCTTTTTGGCTTCAAAGTTCATCAAACCTAGAAAACATCCATATACCAGAATTTCTTCAAACATGATCATTACCGCCTCAACCAACAAATCAAAATCTTCCTCCACCCCCTTTTAACTCCACAACCGCATATATTCGAAAGAATCACAAAGTAACTAAGAGTACATCCACTCACAGAAAATCAAAAGAAACTTCATCACCCACAAGTACTGATCCACGTCGAACCTTACGTACAGAAATGCCTCGGACTCAATCGAAAGGTCACCTCTCTCTGAGTCTTCTTGCAAAAAAGAAAACATTCATAGGCATGGGAGATATCAATACCAACAATATTTCACCAAAACTACTAAAATTATTACAAATAAGCCTACACCACCATCTCCTCCCCCCAAAGGATATTGTTCAGACTATCACTGAATCACAACAAACTCCCACGAATAGTTAAAAGGAAAACCCAATCTCAACCTTCAATCAGCTTCGATTAATAGATGAAGCTTTTGAGGAATAACCAGATTCAGAAGCTCCTCATTCTAACACTAAGGCTAAAGAAAGTGGAGCTACGTATGATACAGAAGACGACGCCTCTAAACAAGGAGCAACTAAAAAGAAAACGAAAGAAAAAGCTCAAATTTTTATTCCCGGTGATATTGTTGCTTCAATTAGTGTAAACCTGAAACCGCTCCTCTCTAAATATATGTCACCCAGTCTATTCATAATAGGCCATGAATTTTTAATAAAAGGATTAAAGAAACTCTATTCTGATTTTCCTACTGTTAACTACAAAGCAAGAGGTAATGTGCACTTATCAAGCATGTGCTTTGCTGATGATATTCTGTTGTTCTGCAATGGGTCTTCAAACTCTGTAAACAATATAATAAAGAAGTTTGGTCAATACGAGGAGGTATCTGGTCAGATTGTTAACAAAGTGAAATCTACAGTCATTACCTCTACTAGAAGCTCCACCAACTATGTGAGAAACTTGGAGAATCTTCTGGGATTCAAGCAAAGTAGACACCCTTCAAGTACTTGGGTGCTGTCATTGGTAAAAAAATAGTGTTAGAAATTTTAAGGATCTCATTGCAAAAACAATCAATAAAATGAATGAATGGGACCACAGAAATCTTTCTTTTGGGGGCAGACTGAGAATTTACGAAGAATAAATGACATAGTTGAAGTCTTTTCCCACAAACCGTGGTATAACTTGAGGAAGAATGAATCTATCTGGGCCAACTTGATGAAATCTATATATTTTAAAAATAGTCTTCCTCTCACTGTATTACTAAATCCTAAAAGCTCATCTACGTGGAAAAGGGTCTCGAGAGTAAGGGGCAAAGCTGAAAAATATATTTTCTGCCAGATTGATGCTGGTAAGGTTGATTTGTTGATTGACAAGTGGTGTAATACTGAAGCTTTTAAGGTTTTTTATGAGCAAGACGATAGAAGTTCATACAATGGCTATATGGTAAGGGACTACTGGGACTCTGGTAGGTGGAACTTATCGATGCTTGAGAACATTTTGGACCAAAATCAGATTCAATATGTTCTCAAGATGAAGGTTAAGAGTGGATGCAACAATTCAATTATCTGGAAACTTAGTGAGGATGGTCTCTTCAACATTAAGAATACATGGCATGAAATAAAAGGTAAAAGTAATAAATCTTATCTTTACAGGAGACTATGGAACAGCGTTACCCCCCGTAAGTACTCGTTCCTCCTCTGGAGATCGTTAAAGGGTTGGCTTCCTGTTGACTCTATGCTGCAAAAAAGAAACACTCAATTAGTATCTAAATGTCAGCATTGCTTCAACACATAAAATATAAATCGTGTTTTAATTCATTGTCAAAAAGCATGGGAGGTGTGGTCTTATTTCTCAGCCTACTTCAATGTTCACATAATCAGAAACATGTCTCTCTCACATATGGTGAGAAATTGGTTTTGGTCTACTGGTAAACGAGTTCACATGCGCACCATCATACCCAATATTGGTTCTTGGGTAATCTGGAACGCAAGGAACAAAAAATTATGGAGAACAAATAAATTTCTTTTGAGAGTATGATTAGTCACATTTTCAATACACTCTCGAGCATGGACAAAGCTAAATTGTTAAAACTAAAACACTGGGACAAGGATAGAGAAATTGGTTTGTTGTTTGGCGGTTTTATTTAGTTGGATAGGTCAAACACTCCTGTCTCTCTCAGTTGGGTGTGTGCTAAGCTTGGTCGATATAACTCAATTCGGATGGGGCTTTTGATGAGACAGGTGAATGTTTTGGTGGTGGTTTAGTCAGGGATTCTACTGGTACCGTCTTATTCAGCTATGGCTTAACCTAGGGCAAGGGACGCCCGATTATTGCGGAGACCATAGCAATGCTGGATGGCCTTCTATTATGCTATGAAAAGGGTATAAAGTATTTAGATGTCAAAACGTACTCTTGTATACTAACCCAAATGCTACTAACTAGCAAAGCTCCCTGGTTTCTTAAAGCACTGCTTTATTTGCTGCTACAAACTCATCTCCTCAAACATGAGGATTACCCATATTTTCAGAGAACAGAATGCAGCAGCGGACTACATGGTGAAGCACAATAAAGAGTTCAATAATAATTTACTCCTCGAAGGAACAGAAATTCCTAAGAAACTTCATCTTATCACCTTTCTGGAGGGACTCGGAGTTGGATATATCTGATTCAGTCAAAATCGAGGTCGAGTATTACTTGGGTTTTCGTCGATCGCCTTTATTTCTGCTTCCTTAGGCATGCAAAGGGGCTTTTTGGATTCAAGAGTTTGATCTGCTCCACAATTAGTGAGACAAGGGTTTTTTGCTCTACAATTAGTGAGACATGGGTTTTCTGGGGATTCCAAACTTGTTTTGGCCTTTGATTGAGACTGGGATCTGTAGAAATGGAAAGAGAGGCGAGGGTTTTTTGTTCTGATCGAATTCGGTTTAGGAGAAATGAGGAGATAGAGTTGTTTTTAGGGTTTTGTTCGCGAAGCTGCTTGCAGTGTGTATTAATACCCAACCCATAATAAAAGGCCCAATGCTGGAAGAAAAGAAAAGGTCACCAGCGGATGTATAAAGGGCCCTAAAATAAATAAAAATTGGATAATATAGTTTTTAGTAAAAAAATTGATTAATGCCTAACCGGATGATTCGAATTCAAATTACTTTTTCTATTAAAATAATATTAAATAGAATATTGAACTAAACCAAAAAAAAGATTTTAAAAATGAACTTGTGTATTTGTTTAAAATCACTGATTTCTTATTGAATCACTACAAGATCAACAATTTCATAAGCTTGGGCTTCTGTTGCCGACATAAAAACCTCCATTTCCATGCCTTGGGATACAACCCACACGGATTTGCTCGTTCTTTGTACATAAACTCTTCTGATGGTTTCGCGCAGTTTAAGTAGTTCTTCCGCTTTCAAGATACATTCTCCCGTTTTCTTTTATATTTTTATTGCAATAATTTGTTCCAATTTTATTATTGTCTAATCTTTCTCTCAAATTTTAATTTTTATTTATCTTTGTCTTCTTCTACTGTTCTACATTACTGATTTGATTTACAGTTTCATTTAGAAGAAGATAATAAGTCTTGTTTATCAAGGAGACGAGGAGTTATCAAAATTAAAAAAAAACACGAGCCGAATTTCATCAATCCAACTTTTGAGGTATGTGTTTACTCTCTAATATTTTTAATAAAATAAATTATTAATATTATAAATTATGTTTGATACAAATTCGAGGTTGATATTAAATGACACCCATTAGACAATGAGATTTTTTTTACCAATTTGTGTTGCTTATAAAGCATCCATATGTTATATATAAAAATGGTAATAAATTCTATTGTAGATGGATTGATAAAAAATGATAAAAAAAATTATACTAAAACATAGATTAGGATAGATTTTCTATATCGTCCACATTTATCGGCTTATAATGTATCCATATATTTTTTATATAATTTTTTTATCTATTAAAACAAAAGTATATAGCGAATTTGATTTTATATTTATGTATCTTTTAAATATCTTTTAAATATTAAATTTGATTATGTTATATTTTATTTTTTTAAATATCTTTTAATAATAATATATTAAGATTTATTGTTAAATGTTATTTTTATGTAGAATAAGATATTTTTACTTGTAATAAAATTTCTTTTTATTTTTTATTTTTTATTCACAATAACATAGCTTGTACATGATTTAATTGTTGTAGGCTTATAACGGAGCGTTATTTAACTAAAAAGCTAAAGAATAATGTTGGTTGTTCAAGTAGTCTGTGTAATAATAATATGATTCATCATGATCTGATTGTCCCTATATCAAGACCTAATGTTGATAGTGTAGAATTTGATCTGAAGAAAGATATAGTAAGTGATCCGGGACTACGCCAACTTATTAGAGAATTTGATATCAATTCTGCAGATAAAATTCGACGAGAATTCATCTCAAAAGGACCTTGCCAATCAAAAAATCAAATTTTTCCCAAAACGAAATTTGGGAAAGAAACCCATAGTTTTCAAGTTACATGGTTTGAAAAACATCCATGGTTGGAATATAATGTGCACAAGGATGCGGTATTTTGCTTTTGGTGTTATCTTTTTAAACCACGTAATGTTCGATATGATGTGTTTGTTAAAGAGGGTTTTACGAATTGGAAAAAAGCACATGAAAAATTCAACGAATATGAAGATGATGTGAACAGTGCACATAATCAGGCTAGGAAAATGTTTCTTTCGTTTAAAAATAAAAGACAAAATATTGAATACAGTTTGAGAGAATATGGGAAAGAATATGAAGTTAACTATTGTGTACGCCTAACTGCATCTTTAGATGTGATCAGATTGCTTTTGTATCAGGGATTAGCTTTTCGTGGACATGATGAATCATCACAATCACTAAACAAAGGAAAAATTTTCGAAATACTTGACTGGTATCGTGAGCATAAAATAGAGGTAAAAATAGTTACATTAAAGAACGCACCTAGTAATAATCAAATGAATTCTCCAACAGTCCAGAAAAATTTGACAAATTGTTGTGCTATTGAAACTACAAACGCCATATTGGAAGATATCGGGGATCGTAATTTCTCTCTTTTGGTTGATGAAGCACATAACGTGTCGATTAAAGAACAAATGGCTTTGGTTCTTAGATATGTTAATAATAACGGAGAGATCATGGAAATATTTTTAAGCTTGGTTCATGTTACCGATACAATTGGAAAATATTTGAAAAAAGGATAGACTTTATATTTACTGAACATAAATTATCTTTATCACGGTTAAGGGGTCAAGTTTATGACGGTTCATCTAACATGCGGGGTGAATTTAATGGTTTGAAAACACTTATATCGAATGAAAATGAATTGGCCAAATATGTTCATTGTTATACGCACCAACTCCAACTAGTTCTTGTCACTATTGTGAAAGGCCATAGTGCTATTAGTGATTTTTTTAGCATTATCACTGTGATTGTAAACACATGTGGAACATCTTGTAGAATGAGAGATATACTATGACAGGTTGAGCATGAAAAATTGTTAAATCTCTTGAAAGTGGAGAAACTACAAGTGGGAGAGGGAAAAACCAATAAATGAGTTTGAAACGACCAGGTGACACTCGATGGGGATCACATTTCAATATTTTGCTACGGTTGGTGAGTATGTGGTCTTCAATAATTAAAGTACTTGAACATGTATATGAAGATGGTTCTAATTCAAATAATAGAGGCATATAAAAACATTAATTATGGGAATGGAGAGTTATGATTTCATCTTTATTTTGCATTTTATGATTAAGTTGTTCAGGTCAACAGATGTTTTATCACAATGCTTACAACGGAGGGACCAAAATATTGTGCAAACTATTTTTTTTATTAATACAACTAAAAAGACATTGCACAAGTATAGAGAGAATGGTTTGGATGAAATTTTGGACCAATTCAATAAGTTCTGTGTGTCTAATTCCATTGATATTGTTCATATAAAAGATACAATAAAGACTCGTGTGCGTAGTGAGATGGACGTGTAACTATTTACCATCATTATAAGGTTGAAATTTATTGCCATGTAAATTTACTATGCCCTTAATTGTAATTTAGGATTATAATATATCTCAACATATAATTTTAAATTCTTATTTTCTCAAACTCTATAGTTATAGATTTACTTATTCAATAGATGGAACATCGTTTTCCGGAAGCAAATACAGAGTTGCTTACTTGCATGAATTATCTTAGTCCAAAACATTCATTTGTTGATTTTGATGTTGACAAGTTGATTCGTCTAGCAGAACTTTATCCAAATGACTTTTATGATTCTGAACATACGAGGCTTGAATTCCAACTTGAAACATACATCGACGATATAATTAGCAAGGACGAGTTCTCAAATATAGAAGATTCGGGAGAATTAGCTAAGATACTAGTTTCTACTGAAAGACATCAAAGTTTCTCATTGGTGTATCGATTGATCGAATTGACATTAATTCTTCTGGTTGCTACAGCATCTGTAGAAATAGTATTTTCTGTAATGAAGCTTGTATAGACGGATTCGCGGAATAAGATGGGCGATATCTGGATGAATGATCTTTTAGTTGTATACAATGAGAGAGAAAATTTTAGAAAAATTGACAATGAAACTATTTTACGACGATTCCAAGATATAAGGAGTTTGGTTCTGCCACTAGCTTCAGTACCCTTAATATCATAACAGCAGCATTGAAAATCATCTTAGAACACATCAATAACAAAAACAACCATTTTAGAGAGTTGATTCCATTCAAATTTTACAACAGCATTCTGTGAGGCCTTTTCATAACTCAAAATCAAACGTGACATTATTCCTTCATACTTGCACCAATCGTTTGTAAAGATAAGGAGCTTTTCCAGCACTATTGCTTTTCCGAGCACAAATCATAGGAAGTCGCTGAAATGTTTTGATCTTAATCGGTATGTATTATAGCAAAGAACATTGATGGCGGTTAATAATATTTTCTTCCGCACTCGAACGCATCGGGTTCGGATATTCACCCGCGGGTACCCATTAAAGCTATAATTTTTTATAAAACAAAAGAAAAATATTTTAAAATTTTTTAAAAATCAAATTCAATGTTTATATAAAATGTTATTTTTAAAAATATATTGTATCCACTGTCTAATGTTAATTAGCAAATATTTTTGTAATCTATTAATAATTAATATATAGTTTTTATATTTTAAAATATATTTTATTATTTAATTAATATATTATTATTAGATTCACAGAGGGAAAATATTTAAAAAAGAGAAATTAGAAAACCAAATTTAATGTTTGAATATATAATGATATTTTCCAAAATATACGGCACTAGTGATAATTAGCAAATATTTTGTATTTTTTTTGTTATGTTTATCAATAATTAATATATAGTTTTGGTATATGTTAGTAATTTATTTTAATTTAATTAATAATATTAATAATATTATAATGATACTTATGGAATTTTGCAGAGAAAAAAAATTAAAAATTCAAATTTAATATTTAAATATATAATAATAATTTTCTTCAAAATATATTGTATATATTAGTAAATAATATATGGTTTTGATATTAAAAAATTGAGATAATATTATCAATAAAAATTTTAAAGTTTGATAAATAATATTAAATAATACAATATTTTATATAATATTAATTAAGCGGGTATCCATCGGGTATCACTAATGGGTCGGGTAGCCGTAGAAAATTTATTAAAGCCATAACTCATCCGAAATATGGCGAGTAATAAATTTTCAAAGCCACAACCGATCTGTGAGATAGTTTTTAAACCCATAACCCATCCTATCGGGTCGGTTACCTGCGGGTTCGAAAAAAAATTATCATCTCTAGTTGTATCTGCTATATTTCCAGATTGCTATCATGCATACTCGTAGTGTCAAGCTACAAGATGGAAACAGATGGCTGAAAATTCAGAAAAAGAAGACGAACAATAGAAGATGGATAGTTCTAACCCTAGGTTAGAGTAAAGGAGACTTTAAAGAAAATCAAAATTATATTCAAAAAAGTCTAAGGCAAAACTAGGGTTTGAGAGCCTTTTATAGAAGTGCTCGAACCCCTAGCCCAAAATTACAGATTTTTTTCTTATGCAATAAAATAAAGCCCAGCCCAATTTCAAAGCGATTGGAGCTGGTTAAGTATTTTAATAAAATCTAAATAAAATAGGAAAATGCAGAAAATTTACTAAAACAACAAAACGAGGGTTTAAACGACTAAATTTAGGGCCTGGACTTCATCACTTTGTGATGCTTTCGAAAATTATTGGGCTTCTCGACGCTTTCGATTTGAGTGGTCGCATCGCCTAATTCTGAAATCTGGGCCCCAAATAAAGCCTGTTTCCGTTTGTCCAAAAGGGCCATATAGTCATGGGCTTGTGCAACTACATCATCCTCCCCTTCTTCGGAAGAATTCGCCCACGAATTCTCAGCTTTATCATCCTCAGCAGCAGCGGTAAATGGCACCAGGTGCTTCACGTTGAAAACGTTATGGGTCTTCATGTGGCTGGGTAGTTTCAACCTGTATGCATTGGGATTAATCTTTTCAATAATTTCAAACGGACCCACATTCCTTGCAGCCAACTTGTTGTACTCGTGTGTAGGATAGCGATCCCTGGTCAAAACAGCCCATACAAAGTCTCCCACTGCAAACTCCACTAGGCGGCGCTTCTTATTTGCGGCAATCTTGTACTTCTGTGTTGTTTCCTCCAGGTGTTTGCGGGTGTTCGCATGGATCTCCCATAGATCAGCAATGGCGTTCTCGGCCTTAGCTGGGACCTTATCAAGCGTTGGGAAAGCTAAGTCCATAGGACCCCGTGGGTTATAACCATAGACTACCATGAAGGGACTATACCCAGTACTGCGCTTGTGGTGCCTGTTGTAGGCGAACTCAACATGATAAAGACGAGAATCCCATGCTTTCAAGTTCCCAGAGACCTATGTGCGTAACATGTTGCCTAACGTTCGATTAGTTACCTCGGTTTGGCCGTCTGTCTGTGGGTGATATGCGCTGCTAAAACTCAGCTTCGTGTTTGTGAGGCGCCACAAACTCCTCCAAAAATACCCCACAAACCGCGCATCGCGATCAGAAACGATATTCAAGGGTAGACCATGTAAGCGGTAGACCTCACGAAAGTATAAATTAGCAACATTCACAACATCTGTGGTTTTCTTGCAGGCAATGAAGTGGGCCATCTTAGAAAACCTGTCAACCACTACAAAAATAGAATCGTTACCTCTCTGTGTTCTTGGCAGCCCAGAGATGAAATCCATGCTGACGCTTCGCCATGGTCCTTCCGGTATTGGGAGTGGTAGGTATAGACCTGCGTTGGAGGATGTACCTTTTGCCACCTGGCAAACCCGACAACCAGCTACAAAACGGATAACATCTCGCCTCAAATGCAGCCAGAAGAACTGACTGGATACAGAGTGAAGGGTTTGATCTCTACCCCCATGCCCCTCGTTGTGTCTCTCTTGTACAATCAGTAATCTCAAACTGCCCTCAGGAACACAAAGTAAATTACCTTTGAAGAGGTAACCGTTGCTCACTGCAAAATCTTTTCTCAAACCTGCGCTGACGTCCTCTAGAATAGGACCAAAATATGGATCGATAGCCAGTAGATCCTTCATCATCTCGAATCCCACAACTTCTCCTTCCATACGAATCATCATGCTGCGTCGGCTCAATGCGTCAGCTACGCGGTTAACTGTCCCCGAAGTATGCTTAATGGAAAAGGTGAATTGTTGCATAAATGCTGTCCAACGTGCATGGCGGGAAGAGAGTTTCTCCTGACTCTGCAGATGTTTTAAGGCATCATGATCGGTGTACAGGACAAAGTCATTGTAAGCCAAGTAGGAACTCCAGTGCTTCAAAGCTCGTACAACTGCATAGAATTCCTTGTCATAGGTGTTTTAGTTAAGTTTAGCTCCACTTAACTTTTTGCTGAAATATGCTACAGGACGACCTCGCTGGCTGAGTACAGCGCCAATGCCCAATCCGGACGCATCACAATGCAGTTCAAATCCTGTAGAAAAGTCAGGTAAAACCAGAATCGGTGCAGTGGTCAATCTTACCTTGATTTCCTCAAACGCTTTAGCTGCTTCAGGGGTCCAGCAGAATGTCTTGCCCTTCATACACTCTGTAATGGGAGCCATAACAGTGCTGAAGTTATGTATGAACCGTCTGTAAAAGGAGACCAATCCGTGAAAAGAGCGGACTTCGGTGATGGAAGTAGGAATAGGCCAGTCTCGCACGGCTTCTACTTTCGACTGATCCACTGAAAGCCCATCTTTTGACACAACATACCCCAGGAAGACGACCGAATATGTCATAAAACAACACTTATCGAGTCCTCCATAAAACTTCTCTCGCCTCAAAACAACCAACACCTCGCGTAAGTGCTGGAGATGCAGCTCTTCCGTGGTACTATAAATAAGAATATCATCAAAGTACACAACAAGAAATTTTCCGATGAATGGGCGAAATACCTGGTTCATAACCCGCATGAACGTGCTAGGAGCGTTAGAAAGACCGAATGGCATTACCATCCATTCAAACAGACCTTCTCGGGTCTTGAAGGCTGTTTTCCACTCATCCCCCATACGAATACGAATCTGGTGGTATCCGCTCTTCAAATCCAGCTTCGTAAACACAGTAGCACCATTCAATTGATCCAGTAAATCATTAAGGCGAGGAATAGGAAACCGATACCTGAATGTAATTTTGTTGATAGCCCGGCTATCCACACACATTATCATTGAGCCATCCTTCTTTGGTGTTAATAGTGCAGGAACCGCACAAGGACTAAGACTCTCCCGGATGTGGCCTTTCGTTAACAGTTCCTCCACCTGTCTGCGGAGCTCTTCATGCTCTTTTGGGCTCATCCGATAATGCGGTCGGTTTGGTAGACTAGCACCCGGTACAAGGTCAATCTGGTGTTAGATATCTCTCAATGGAGGAAGACCTGTAGGTAAAGTATCGGGAAAGACAACAGAGAATTCTGCTAAAAGCGGCCGAACTCGCTCAGGTATACCAGCAAATTGATCAGTACTAAATTCTTTAACCACCAAAAGATAGACAATCCCTGTTTCATGAGCATGTTCTATAAACGCCTTTCGAGCTAGAAAGTTCTTACCCGAATCCTTTGATACTGCAAGGGCAGGTTTTGGAGAAACCTCTCTAGTTGGTGTTAATATGAACCTGACATTATTCCATATAAAACTGTAGCGGTTCCTCCTACCATCATATGTGACACTTCTATCATATTTCCAGGGTCGGCCTAGCAACAAGTGACATGCATCCATCCCAATGACATCGCACCAAGCTTTATCCCTATAGTTACCAACAGAGAAAGATACCAGACATCTTCTATAGATACTTACCTCACTACCTTTCTTTAACCAGGCAAGCTTGTAGGGATTTGGGTGGTCTTCTGTTTTCAGGGCCAGTTTCTGGACAACTTCTTCAGAGATAACATTTTCGCAGCTCCCTGAATCTATAGCGAATTCGCATACCTTTCCCCCAATAGTACAAGTCGATTGGAAAATATTGTTCCGTAGCCAATCATCCCCATCACTTTTGGCTTTCGGCGTCAAGCAGATACGCCTTAGAAACAATGCCTGACCAATATCTCCTCCTGTAACATGGTCCTCTGGAACCTCATCAACAACATCCTCTGGTTCTTCATCAAACCACGGCTCGCCCTCCAGGGAAAAATCAGTAGTGTCAGCAAACAGACCCCTCGGGTGTTGTGGTTGTTGTCGTAATTTTGGACACTGTAAAGCAACGTGCCCTAGTTCATGACAATGGTAGCACCGGACCTGTGAGGAAGTAACTGTGCGACTAGGGTCCTGCAAATTAGCACTTGTGCGCATAGGAGAAGCAGTTGGCACTCCTGGGTTAGGGCTTGGAACTGTCCTTTTGGGGAATGTCAATGGATTTGGTCTGGCAGTGTCTCCTCCATAAGGCCTTCGTGAAAGGGCTTTCTCCAGCTGCAGTGCGCGCTGATGTGCTTCAGACACATTCACAGGGTCGAACATATTCAGCTGGTCCTGAAACTGTTGTCGCATCCCCCCTATATAGCGAGATACTAGCTGATCTGCTGAATCAGTAATATATACACGGTTTTGTAGCGTGAAAAAATCGTTAGTGTACTCGTCAACAGTCTTTGACCCTTGTTTAAGGTTTTGGAACTGCTGATACATTATGCGGTTATAGTTGTAAGGCAAAAACGCAGCCCTCATGTGCTTCACAAACTTAGCCCAAGTTGTTATTTTTGTCTTACCGTGCCTTGATCTGGTCTGCTTGAGTTGTTGCTACCAGGATGCAGCTCGGCCTCGGAACTTAGTTGCAGCCAACTGTACCCGCTTTGCATCCGGAACCTCCTTGAAATCAAGGACTTCTTCAACTTAGGCGATCCAATCTAAAAACTCCTCCGGTGCAAGACCCCCTTGGAACTCTGGGATCTCCAATCTGAATCCAGATTCCCACCGGCTGTTGGCGTTCAGATCAGAATCTCTCGGTGGCGGCTGCTCAAAGACTTGGTCACGACAGTCTTGTGGTGAGTATTGACCCCTAACTTGTTCTCGCCGAGGAGCAAACGGATTCTGCTCGCGGTCGATCTCTCTCTCAGATGCCGACGGCTGGTTGCTCGAACCTGGAGCTCGAAAGCCGTTGGTTTGGTTGTTCAACAGCCTGTGTAGTGCTTCTTGTACGTCTCTCAACTGATTTCCCAACGAGTGCATCTGTTCACCAACCTGGGATTGGAATTGACCGAATTCATCACGGTCGACCGATTCAGTGATAGGAATAGTGGACTTCCCCTAAAAAGATCGCTTTGGCGGCATACCGTCGTTACCCACGCCGTAGGAACTCTGAATCTGATACCAATATGGTAGCGTCAAGCTACAAGATGGAAACAGATGGCTGAAAATTCAGAAAAAAAGAAGACGAACAATAGAAGATGGATAGTTCTAACCCTAGGTTAGAGTAAAGGAGACTTTAAAGAAAATCAAAATTCTATTCAAAAAAGTCTGAGGCAAAACTAGGGTTTGAGAGCCTTTTATAGAAGTGCTCGAAACCCTAGCCCAAAATTACAGATTTTTTTCTTATGCAATAAAATAAAGCCCAGCCCAATTTCAAAGCGATTGGAGCTGGTTAAGTATTTTAATAAAATCTAAATAAAATAGGAAAATGCAGAAAATTTACTAAAACATCAAAACGAGGGTTTAAACGACTAAATTTAGGGCCTGGACTTCATCACTTTGTGATGCTTTCGAAAATTATTGGGCTTCTCGACGCGTTCGATTTGAGTGGTCGCATCGCCTAATTCTGATATCTGGGCCCCAAATAAAGCCTGTTTCCGTTTGTCCAAAAGGGCCATATAGTCATGGGCTTGTGCAACTACATCACATACTGTCTTTATCATCTTTTAAATAATTTTAGGTATTGTTTAACCAGTACATCGATAACATTTAAGGATAGTATGGTTCAATTGTTTAAACTATGCGCATATGTTGCTAGTCAGAATTTGTTTATTCAATATATGGATGAATTTCTTAAACAAGGAGGTGAGAAGGTTGAAAAAATTTGTGATAATTTACCTCCCAACAAATATGTTTGTTATTTTTTCAAAGACAATAGGTATGATTCAATGGCTTATACTCCAACTGAGTCTTTTAATAATCAAATCAAACGGTTTTGTGGTTTGCATATACTAGAGTTAATTGATAGGATTAGAGTTTTACAAATGAGTCAAATTTCGAGAGATTTTGTTGATGCTGAACGTTGAACTAGTGATTTGTGTCTTGAATTTTATAAAAAATGTAAAACTAATGTGGAAGAAGATCGTTCATGGATATTTTATTCGTCTACTCCTCTTTCACTCGAAATGTTTTGTAATCATGTTATGGTTGTTGATCTTAGTGTATGTACTCGTTCTTGTGGTAAGTGGCAACAGGATTGTTTCTCGTGCTCTCATATTTTAGCTGCATTATTTTATATAGATGCGGATCCTATGCAATATATTGAGCCATGCTATTTTATAAGCTCTTATAAGGAAACAGATTCATATGGTATAGTTACTTTTACTACTTTTGCTCAAGTATGTACTTCAACAACTTCTCCATATGTACTTTCTCCAGTTTTAAAAAGGAGAGTTGGACAACCAAAGAAGAACGAATTCCATCTAAAAGAGATTTAAGTATTCGAACTATAACGTGTTATCGTTGTTTTAAATCTGGTCATAATGGATGACCATGTGTAGACATTTTGTAAGAACCAATGTAATTTTTTATACTTTTAGTTTTATAGACTAAAAATCTTAAAACAAACTTCAAATACATAGTCTCTTTGGTCAGACTCAAACCCAGATTCAGACTCTTTTTAGTCGGTAAAATAGATAAACAGTATGCTCAGCAAAAAGCAAAAAGCAAAAAACATGTAGAAATATAGAAACAACAAAAATAAAAACCAGACCCTACCTCTTACCCTTAGTTAGAGTCTTCTTCGTCATCTTCATCCAACTCTTTCTGCAAAAATGCGAAACCAATGAAAATGTAAGAAATGATAGATGTGAAACCTTCATAACTACGATAAATAAGAAACCAGTGAAACTACGCTAGATGCAAAATAAAAGGGAATTTAATAGAAGATAAACCAGTACAATTTTGATAGATGATAAACCATTAAAACTACACTAGATGTGAAACCTAAGGAAATATGATAGAAGAGACACTCGTGTAATTATGATAGATGAAAAACTAGTGAAACTACACTAGATGCGAAACCAGTGCAAATGTGATAGATGCAAAGACATTGCAAATATGATAGATGCGAAAATAGTGCAAATTTAGAGAAGAGAGGAGAGGTAATTCACTTACTTGTCTTTTGTATATATCATTTTTAATCTTTATAATTTCATTCTCAATAGTTGGGTCTAAGTCATTGACTTGTGGCGTTTCGATTTTTTGCACTTCAGAGGCCTGATCTTTTACAAAAAAGAAAAGTGCACATTATTTGTGAAACACGTATAAAGACAATAGTTGTGAAACAGTTGTAAATATGAACGATAGATGCGAAAATCATAAACCAAATGGTAGATGCGGCCAGTGTGTCTTTGATAGATGCGAAACGTTATATAATGCAAAACCACCATGAAAGTATAGGATACAGATATTAAAGATATATATATATATATATATATATATATATATATATATATACTGATAATGTTACAATATTTAAGAAAAAAAAAATATAATATACAACAATAAATATCTACAAATACATGGGTTTTTTAAAACAAGTTTTGTTAATTTTGGTTTATATATATCACCTCTTTGTCCACATCAACACTCTTGGTCTCCTCAGATACTTCAACAACATTCTTGGTCACTTCTGATACTTTAAAAACATATTCTTTAGCGACATGTACAACAACATTAGTATCTTGATCATATTCTTCCATAACAGCATGTAAAGTAGTAGCAATATCAATATCTTCTTCTTCCATAACAGCAACAATCAACAGGTAAATCATTTTGGGTTTTAACCCCCGACCTCTTCAGAATTAGCATGCTTCTCTTCAACAGCAACCTTGGATGTAACAAGATCAACATCAACAGGAGGATCATGTTTCTTTTCGACTCCAACTTCAATAGGAGTAACATGATCATTTTCCACAACAACAATAATGTTAGATGTATCAACAACATCATACATGGTGAAAGTTGGACTAGTGATTTGTGTCCTGAATTGGATAAAAAGTTTAAAGTTATTGTCAAAGAAGGTCGTTCATGGATAGTTCGTTCGTCTACTCATCATTTGCATAAAGTGTTTTGTGATCATGTTATGGTTATTGATTTAGTGTGCGTACTTGTTCTTATGGTGTGTGGTAACAAGATTGTTTCTCATTATCTCATGTTTTAGCTTCCTTATTTTATATAGATTTGGATCTTATGAAATATGTTGAGTTATTCTCTTTGTAAGCTCTTATGGGGCAACATATTCATATAGTATAGCTATATTTACTACTTTTGGTCAAGCATCTACTTTAACAACTTCTCTAGATGTACTTCCTCTAGTTTTAAAAAAGGAAAGTTGGAAGACTTATGACAAAAACGAATTCCATCTAGAGGAGAATTAAGTATTCAAACTATAACGTGTTCTCGTTGATCTAAATTTGGTCATAATAGACGATCATGTATCGATGTTTTGTAATATTAATGTAATTTTTTATACCTCTAGTTTTCTGAATTTTCTTGTTATAACAAAAATATATGATGCACAATAGATGTAAAACATTTTATGATATACAAAGATGCGAAACCTTTTATAACCAAAATTTATAGATTTGATAGATGCGAAACATGCTATAATGAAATACATTTGTTTATGATATACGTAAAATATTTCATAACCAAATACTTGGGTTTAATATATACCAAACCCGATCATTACTAAATACAATAGATTGTAATAGATGTGAAACCTTGGATAACTAAATACATTGCCTTGATAGATGCTAAACCAGGTTATAACTCACTACATTTTTTGTGGTGATAAATGCAAAACCTATCATAACTAAAATACATGATTTTGATAGATGGGTAAAAAGAAATACAAGAATAAATAAATATATATATATATATAAACAGATAAAAAATGATAAATTTATTATGAAAAAAGAGAAATACATGGAAAGTTCAATATAACACAAACAAGCTGAAAACAAAACTATAAAAACAAAATCACCTTAGTTAGACACAAATTCAGAATCTTATTAGTCAGTAACATAGACAAATATTTTGGTCAGCAAAAAGTAGAAACATGAACATACAGAAATATAGAAACAACAAAAAATAAAATGAGACCATTTCTCCTACCCTTAGTCAGAGTTTTCTTCATCATAGATGCGAAGCGTTTTATTTATATTTTTGATAGACGCGAAACAAGGCCACAAATGATATGATAGATGTGAAACATTTGCATTTATATATATGATAAATGTGAGATTGTATATATATACATGGTGATACTTACGATATGCTAATAAAAACATGCAACGTAAAAAAATTGATTGTTGATAAACTGTACAACTAATATTTATTACAAACATTACAAACAAATTACAACAAATATTATAAAATATATATTAGTTTTTAACCACAACATTAGTAGGAGTACTATGTTCTTTTCCAACAGCAACAATACCCTTAGATGTAACGGCTACAATATCAACCCCAACATCAACAGGAGTAGCATGCTAACCTTCAACAGCAACAACAATAATAGGGTCATGTTTTTCCGCACCAATCTTCTACTGTTGTTGTTAGGGTTGATGTTGCAGCCCCCAACAACAACATCATCAGGAGTAACATGCTCATTTTCATTGAGTTTCCTTTTTAGTTCATGAATTTCTTCTTGAAATCTTCAACAGCAACATCAACTAGAGTAGCACGCTCACTTTTATTGAGTTTTCTTTTTATTTCATCAATTTATTCTTGAAATCTTCTACGTTCGATTCCAATTTGTTCTATTCTTTCTACAGTTGATAAGTGAAAACTCTGGCTAGAGACAGGGTCTGCTAGTGTTATGGCTGGGGCTGGGGCTGGGGCTAGGGCTATGGCTAGGGCTGGTGATATATTATTCATTTTCTGCAAAATAATAACTCATATTAAAGATATGAAACCCTTTATAAAAATGATGGATAATAGATTCACAACCTTAATAAATATGATAGATGTGTAATGTCAATAAACGTGATAGATGTGAAGCCTTTTCATGAGCTTATTCATAATAGATGTGCAACCTTCATTGGTATAATAGATGTGAAACGTGTTTTGAAAATGAAAGGTACAAAACCTTAATAGATATGATATATGTGAAACATGAATTAAAAGGATAGATGCGGAACCTAAATAGAAATGATAGATGTGAAACGTGAATTAAAATGATAGATGCGGAAACTAAATAGATACGATAGATGTGAAACGTGAATCAAAATGATAGGTGCGCAACATTTAGTAAATATGATATATGTGAAACGTACATTTAATATCATAGATGTGAAACATATTATGGCATTATGGACACTAGATGTGGAACCTATCGTAAATATGATTTAAATTGAGATTTTTACCTTTTCTCTTGCGAGTAATTTTTTCAACCTTATGTTTACTACTTTAAGATGGTAAATTATGTCAACAATGTTGATTGAAGACTTGTATTTTATTTTCTTTTTAGGTCTCGTCGGATTCTTAAAAATCTGCAATATTAAATTTTCCTTTCTTGCAATACGAGTGCGGCCTTTTTGTACCGTCCTTTGTTTGTTCAGAGGACCAGTTTCCATCGGTATAGTTTTCTCTTCCACATTCTTTACTGGTTTACTTCTTCATGTTGCAACCTTTTTAGTTCTTGTAACTTTTGGACATGGTTGAACAATGTATTGGTCTATTATTTTTTCGCTATCAGTAGAATCTCTTACAACTGAGGCTTGGTGTGTATCCCCATGTGGACCATCATCATCATCGTTGAGATTTACTTGTTTAGAATCAAGTTGTGAAACATCATCATCTTGTTGAGGAACATCATTATTTTCTTCTGGTATTTGGAATCTCTTCCAAATTGTTTTTCTACTTCTTCTATTAGTTTCAATTCTTCTACCGACAATCTACAGAATTGTTAAAATGTTATAGTAAAGACATATATTTATGTAAAATGTGAAATTGGACCAAAAAACAATGTGTAAATATACATGTTCATATGTTATCTTTGGTATGGCTTCAATCAAATCTAATGTTGTTTTTCCCTTAACACTCAGCCATTTGAAGCATCTAGGTATCTTGTCTTCAATTTCTTCTTTTTGACATATTGTTGTGTGTTCCATGATAAATGGCTATGTATTAACAATACTTTAGATACCATTTTTTTACTAAGTAATATTTAAAATAAAACAAACAAGAATATTATATGTAGAAGAGCAACACATCCAACTACTTTTTCATGCTTAGTTTCATGAAAAAGTGTTATTGAATTCATCAACTTGTCCTAGATTGCTTCACCCAATTGTAATTGTTTATTTTGTCTAGGTGTTCTAAATAATACACCACTGTAGATGCTAGTACATCTCCGGATGTAGACACACTAACATTATGAAGAGGATGTTATAATTCTATTAACACTCACATATTTCTACCCACGAGATTTAACATTTATCACCTACCAGCTGCCCACGATTATATATCAGTTTTTAATTTGCCTCCATTAAATAATTCTAGAAAATCATAACTCTTTTTACTTTCTCTCCATTGCCTCTTTTAAATGAGGATCTTTCAAATAATTTAGTTCTTGTAAAATTACCCTACCTTCATTGTCTCTCTTCGTTCATTAAGAAAAAATAAATGTTTAAAAAAAACTACAATTGATTCTGAAGAGATCAGTTGTTTTAGAAAAGGCAATTAATTCCGAAGGATCTGAGATATGCCTTCAGGATCGAATTTATCAAATCGGGATTTTTAGAGTTGATTTCTTTTAAATCGGGGTTTTGATGTTTAATGAATGTAAAACTTGGAAACAAAATTAAACTATTTTGTTGCAGGTTTGGATGATGTTATCATTTTTTTTTCTTTCATTAAGTTTTAAAGTATAAAATATTTTGTTACAAGTTTTTGAGTTTTATGAATTTTTTGAGTTTAATTTAGAAGTTTTTTAATATAAGTTGGATTAAATATCCAAAAATAAAAATAGAAGTAAAAAATATAGAGAGCACAAATATAAATTAGAAATTAAATCAAAGATAAAAAAGATAAAAATATATATTGAATTTTTTAATAAAATTTAAAAAAAAAAGCTTTCCCCGGGTTTTATTTAAATTACTGTTAGATAAATCTTACTACGTGTAGTGTATATCTTTATCAAATACATAATTAAATACAATGTATAGCCAGGTTAACCTGGAAAATAATCTAAAAAAACATATATATTATTCTGATACCATACATATATAGTGAGAAGGTATTTAATAATTTTGAAACCACATGTGAGCATTGACTTTACTTAAATTTTACTGGACCATTACTTGTTGATAAATCTTACCACATATATAATGTATAAGTTTTTCAATACATAATTAAATACAATGTTTAGCCAGGTTAATGTGAAACATAATCCACTTATCAAAAGATGACTTGTATAGTATGTAATAATCTAAAATGAAAACAAACCTGAATACAACACCATTTACGTTCTGATTTCTAATATAAAGTTCACTTATGGCCTTTCAAAAGAATTACTGCTAGATACATTTTAATTTTGAATGTAAGATCGGAATTTTAAAACCTGAGTTTCTTATTTCTCTAGCTCTTGAGGACTAACGTAAGATCGGAATTTTAATCTTGATAGAGAAATTTGAATTAAAACCGTGTTTAGCAGATTCCGTAAGCCAAGTGATACATAAATTTGTCCTCATACAGAGAGTAGGTGTATGACTCATACACACTTTACTTAGAAACTGGTATACTCTTCTTCATCTAGCACCATACCATGTATTTTATCTATATTTCACTGCAATGTGGTCTAAAGCTGAACAAACAACGCTGCTTAAAAATCATCCGCTTACACTGAAACATGTGATATATCTACCAACCACAAATATCAGTCTATACAAACCTTTATTTAACACTGACATAGTATAATAGCTTGTTTTGGACGATCTGAAGCAGTTACCAACTAGATCCCAGAATAAACCAAATATTCTATTTCCACTCAACAAAGAAGACTTTATACGTCTCTGGGCTTTTTTTTATGATTGCTTAGACTTTACACATAACAGCCTCACATTGAAGGGCAGCACTGGAAAACCTAAGATACCGAAAATACAAGAAGCATACACCATATATACACTCAGCGAGGGATTCAGTCTAAGTCGGGAATTTGGCATTCATTTTATTTTGTCCTCTGGCTAAAGTATGTTGCAGTTTGAATCGTCACTTCTGCTCCTTCAAGGACTGTGCAACTTTCGTAGGTGATTGACCACATCAAATGAATTGCTTAGTTGCTGGTAATCAGACCGCGGAAGAACGCTTGCTGAGGTCTGCCTGGGGCCAACAGGATTACGGTCTACGCCTTTTGCTTTGGCTGCCGGGCAGTGCCGCACGCGGATCCTATGATTTCTTGTTTCGGTTGAGTAATTTCCAAGAACCCTAACCACCAATACTACTTCCTTGTCTCTGGTGTCCTCGCACCACATATTTTGCTGGACACCGTCAACAAAGTCTTCCAAAGTCGGAAAGTCCTCGAGATGAACCGACACCTCTGCTATTTCATCTGGTCCAATAATACCAGTTGCTGGAGTCACCTGGTTTGAATACACGGAAATGAATAATTATATAAATCGAACTAGTTTATAAAAGCTCAGTTAAATACAGGGAAATGAATAATTATATATAATTCCATGTTTCAAAAGTTGATACTTGAACGAATTAGAAGATTATCACTAAACCAAACATGTGAATTGCAAAATAACAAATTTCTAGATTACTTGCGTTATTTCTCTTTATATCTTCTCTGATGCAAACATATCATTTAGGTTTTAATTAAAAGCGTAACTGAAAATGAACTAGTCAAATCATGAATCTACACTTGTAAAGAGAACTCACCTGAAGCCATCTAGGAAAGCCAAAGGAACCTAGTGGACAAGATTTTGAAGCTTGTCCATCCTCCTGGATGGTAGACTGGCCTTCACAAATTATTTCAAACAAAGCAATGTTTTCCTCGCTCTTATTTGTGATACGCAAAGTGGATGTATCCTTGTTTTGCAGGAGTATATTGTTTGTGCTAACTATGGTTTCTGGAATCTTAAATAACATTTCAAGCATTCTTTTAACCTTTGGGTTCGAGCCCATTATGTCTCCATATTCTTGCCTCCTGATGGACTCATCCACTCGAGCAATTTCAACATTGAAAACACAACGGACTGGCTTGTGGTCACTGTCTGTTACATCCATGCACGCTTCATATCTATCAAAACAGATGTAAACTTTATAAGTAATGACACACACACAAATGAACCTGTGCAACATGTTCCTTATATATGTTACAGATGCATGAATCGCCTACCGCTGGATCCTTATAATGTATGTTTGTTTATCAAAATAAATATTTCTACGTGCAGAGCAACCACCAACCCTCATAAGACCTTAGTAAACAGGACTACAAAGGGAAGTGCCGCTCACTACCAACCTCTGTTTGGTGAATTACGGCAGCACATGAGTTTGTGTGTCGCAATCGACCTAATGATGAATGCACATATAAAACCAAGCCAAGTAAACTAACTGTGTTATTGAAGAGACAACAGGGCACTCTAAGCTGCATTCCGCTTCCAAACTTGATCTGCTATCACGATATAAAATTCTGTCACACCAGGCCGGAATTCGTTTCTTTTCCCCAGAATCATATCCTGCAGGAAACGTGATATATCTTATAATATTACCTTTGACATATTCAAGTGTATTAGACAGTACAGACACGCAAGCCTAGTGCAGGACTCTATTATTTAAGTTTTAATGATAACACGGAACTCCCTCGGACAGGCCCATTCATGACCTGCCCAAGAGGCATCCAAACTGGGGGTATGCGGTAGTCCTCCCTCCAGCACATATGGCTTAAGATCGAAAGAGTTTTTAATTGCTTGGTATGACCAAAGGCAATGTTTGGAGATAAGCAGCCTATGCTCTATAGGATGCAATCCCCTTGACCATTTGCCACAAAGCCAAAACACCTATGGTAGTTTATATTGAATACTTCTTAGCTGAACCATAATCAGCATCAACGGATTGTGTCCGATTATTAGTTGCCAAAGCTTCCCTAAACATAATTAGTCTAAGACCTCACCTGCCAAACCAACCTGGTGCCTTTCAAACTTGTATGTCGGTGGAAACACAATCACTGCTTCACGCATCCCTTGAAAGACATTACCAGCTTCCATTTCAGCTCGGAGCTGATCCTTTTCTCTAAGCCAGTCAAAGGATCTTTGGGATATAAAATCCCTTGCTTCATCATAAGATATATCATCAAGCCGGTAATTAAAATCGCCAAGAAATATGACCATGTCTGCCTCGGATAGCTCAGGCGTTCCTTCTATAGAATTGACTCCCGCAGCCTGTCCAAGCAACATTTGCTTCTTAAGCACACAAAAGAACTGACTCCCGTGATAAAGGAAACTGCTGGACTGATTAAATCAAATACATACATTTGTAGTGCGAAGCATCGACACAGCAGATGAAGTACCAGCTGCAACAGAAAGGACGAATGGCAAGCCAGATCTATAAACAAGCCAAAATAAATACACTGAGCAGGCAAGCAAGCAAGACAAGAGCAGGTATGGCACCATACCAGCTGCGGCATTGAACCAATTAGATGACCGTGAGAAGGTCATTGAGCGATAGACATGATCAAAATCGGCATTGCGACGATTAACGGCTTCTAAATGCGCGGCAAAGTGGCAGTTAACAAAGCACAATAACCGATCGAAAACTCTAATTCGCAAACTAACAGCTCCCTGACGAAAAAAAATATAGGGTAATTAAACAACAAGAAATTCAAAAAGAGATTATGTTACAGAAAGGCAGCTACAGGGGCTGCGTACATACATACATTAAGCAAATTACATATGAAATAAAAAAACACATTTACAAAACCATACCGCTACAATTTTAAAATTAGGTCTCCTCGCAACACTAACACGTAATGAGAATACAGTTACAGATCGATTACCCTAATTTCAATTAAAGTCTAGTCTTTGTGCATTGCTTGGGAAGGTCTTTACTGGCATAAGTAAAAAAGTTTCTGAGGTATCAAAAATAATATTGATGTTTTGCAGAGTTGGATATGAGATTTAAAGTTGATTATTCTATTGCTTGACAGTAAGAATCTAAAAAAGTCATCCTTAGAAGCTTCTAAAGAGACACTACTCTATTATATTCCAATTCCTTTAAATGCCAAGAGTGATGTGGTTAATTAAAAACAAGTGATATGGTTTGCTGCTAGGTCAGAAGCCTTGCTAGACATTCAAGTGCAAATTGAATAGAAAAATTGAATGATCCTTTGCATAGTTTCTGGGATCTATAAATCCAGCAGTGATAAGAGAACTTAAAGACAAAATCATGTCTTTGTTTTAACTTAAAGCTCAATTGTACTTCAGGCAATTTGTTAACACTAACTACAACTTGTAAACCTACAAGTAATATTTTGTTTAATTATAGCAAGTCATAGGCTTGAAAGTATAACTTCCGGGAGTAGCAGTTTGGAATTACACTCCTCAGTTTGTATCTCTATACTATTTATCTAATTGCAGTCTCAAAACAATGAGCATACCTTATTACCAAGTGCTCGGCCAAAGCCACATGGAACTGCTGCAGCATCAATATCTCCGACATGAGGTTTGAGAGTAGATCTAACCCTAAAAGTACATTTAAAAATTTGACATTTCAAGGCGAACAGAATCAATAAATAAAAACTAAAAATACAAAAACAGACACAAAAAAAGCACATGCTATAGCAAAGGCAATGCCATGGAGAAAACTCAAATACATTTTTAACACTTGGAATAATAATATATCCATCAACTTTGGCTCACTAGTATAAACATATGACAAGAAAGTTGAAGAAACCAAATCAAATTCGGATTTTTATAACTATGGATAATTTGATTGTAATGATTTGAGCCTGAAAAAGACGACCGGGGATTTTTCTAACTTTAACATAACCCTAAAATATGTTTTAAAAAGCCCTTGTGCTTGACAAGAAAAAGAGAAGCTGATTTGGGAGAGCAACATAAAGAAGATACATTTTCGAAAACAACAAACAAAACAGCAATTGAAAAGTCTGGAGACTGACTAAAACCGCATCCCGCTATATAGCTTGTATCGCATATTACATGGGAATCGCACAATACGGGTCCCTGTGTCGCGTGATACGAGCTCGTCAGGGATACATACCTCGGTGTGTATCACTATTTGCGTTAAAGATGAATGACTGAATCAATTTCAAAAGAAAATAGGAACTTAACACTGAATGTACATTTCATCAAACTGCGAACATTATTTTAATAAGCCATATGAAGAGAAAAGCAAGACCTAGACAACCATACAACTTGTTTGGATTAGAGTAACACAGGTTTAGTTCTCAAATTTTATTACATCTACTCACGATAAACAAATTAATTTATCGCTTCTGCTGCAAAAACAGAATCGAGTAATGAATGCTCATTTTAGATCTCAAGATAGATAGAAAGATACCAGACAGCAATAAGTAGACCAGCCAGTTGCCTGGATCCAATGCGTTCAAATGATGACCCCTCATCCAATGTTTTTCCTATCATATCTAGCCACCACTGTCCTACAGAGCTTCCATCCAATCCTACCTATTTTGTTCCGAGAAAAATGAAATATGAAAGGAAAGAAAAAATTTGCGGAAAGAAGCAAACGATATGAGACATACTTTCTACTCACTATATTTTTACAACAGGAGGCAATTTTTATATTGATGTTTCCTTCCTCTTTTTCCATGTGGAACAGAACCCAAAATACAAAAAATTGGACAATAAGAATTAGAGCTTAGATTTCTGCCTTTCGACATTCCATCCATCATACTAGGGTACACAGAACCAACCCCTCTAGTGCGGATGAAAGTAGAACATCGTTTGTCGGTACAAGAAACAAACCATTCCCACCCAGTTCTATAGATTGTCAACCTAATCAGTCTTAAGATTACCTTTATCTTCTATCGTAAAAAATAATAAGTGTCAGTAATCAAATTAATGATCTTGTAGAAATTTCTGAAGGCATGCATTATATGCAGCATGCTTTACAAATGTACTATAAACCTATTGCACAGAAGTTCATCAAGCAGCATGTACTGTCAAAAAACTAAGTAGAGTTTTACCAGTACATCAGTTGAAACATATTTGGCAAGAAACCACAAGAAAAATGAATGAGCGAAAATTAGTTGAGGCTCTTAGTTTATACTTGGTCACGGTATTAATATAAAATTTGAGTTAAAAAGCTTACAGTCTCTTTCGCTGCAGACATTGCAAAGACACCAGCACCCATTTCAACTTCTTGCAAACCAACAACAACAATTCCAACTTCTGAGGCAGCAAAACCTAGCCAAGATACAAGTGAGTCGGTTGAAGCCCTCCCCTCTCCAACATTCCATGTACCAGCCAATAGTTTCAAATTTTCAATTCTTGTATATATAAATTCTTTGTCAGCTAATTCTGTACGGAGTACACTGTCAAGGGGTCCTGGAGATGTAATATTCCATCCCCGTATACCACCGTGATTGGCCATGGTACATATATAACCAGCCCAAACAGACATTTTTATTACAGGACTGCTGTGTGCTATCCATCCTCCAAGCAAATTACCTTCAAGGTCCAACACCTGGACAATACCATTTGCATAACCAACCCATATCCGATATCCAAAAGTAGACAAGGATAGAACACCTGAAGACTGGAACAAGAAATCTTGCAGACGATTCCCATTACAATCCCACTGTACAAGTGAACCATTCGCACACCCAGTCCAAATTGTTCCATCGATTGTTATAACGATCACTTCAGTTCTCCGACCATCATCCCCCAATCCACCCTTAACCGCCACTCGGCGAACAGCGTCCGCTGCTCCCATGAGAACGTTACGTGAACGCTGAAAGAAACCTAGGGAAGTTTGTATTTTATCTTTCTTTACAGAAGTAGCAGTCTTGATCTTAACCTCGTCTTCAATTGCAAGATCCGGAAGCAATGACAAGTCCACACGATTCTCCACCTGGCCATCTAGATTAAATACTTTGAGTAACTCTCTAGTGCGAGCATCCCTGTAGTGTGAAGATTTAAAAAAATTAGCCCTTTGAAGTATAGCCAGTAAGATGTCGTTGCAGATAATGTGTAACAAAATAAAATAACGAGGGAAGAAACAAATATGACAAAAACGTATCAGATAAGTATGTTTGGAAGCATGACTGCTAGAGATTAAACGTTAAAGAATGCATCACTTTCATAATATAAGTTTCACATACCACAATGCAAATGACAAAAACCCAGCACTCCACATTTTTGCTCTTGCTCTATCTGATAACAAACATTTAACATCTGAAGTTAATGAACTACTGAAGCCACTAACAGCAAGTTGACCCCTGGGGTCTACGTAAGATCTTTCCAACGACAAAACAGCCAAGTGTCCTTTTTCCAGTGTTAGAGACAGAGACTTCTCAATAGCTTCCCAAGGCCAAATCTTAATAGCACCACCCTCTGAACCTGCCCAGATATCTCCTGCATAAATATATGAATTTAAGTAGTAAGAGAAAGGAACCAAAAATAAATATACTCACAACATGATCAATACCAAGAACAAGCCATTGTACACTAAATGAAACATGAAAAATCATTAAAAAGTCATAATATAATTGTTCCAGTCCTCAGAAAGGAGAAATTTGTGGGAAGACTAATAAACTAACAAAGAAGTAATCATTAAATTGTCCATGTCAAACAAACAGACTAATACACTAACAAAGAAGTAATCATTAAAATTTTATCTAGGTAACAAATTGACACTTATGTCTAGGTCACCCGAATAAATCGAGCCTCGTGATTAAGCTAGTCATACCAGCGAACTTTTCCTTTTATTTAATATTTTCTTGAAACCAGTGTAACAAAAATGATCTCATCTCCTCATATCCTCACTCGAAATAATAGGGGGAAAAAACAGAACCGTGACACTCCAGTATCAAAAAGACACTTACGAGAAACAGTCACTATATTAGAATAAGAATTAACGACCGTTAATTCATTATTTGTATTATATCAAGTGAAACTATCTATGGAAAATCAGACCCAGTATATCAGATATAATGCCCTTGTTAAACCTGCTGTCAAGTTGTAGAGGTTTTTCGCCAATGCCAATTACAAACTGAAAACATACCAGTTCCAACTAACTAAGAAGAAAATCTGAAAAGGTTAGGATGTTCGGTTTATCAAACATTTTGTGTTGTTCATTTTATAGTGAAATATTTCTCAGAAATAGACTTTACATGAACTAAAAAAAATGTATAGTCAAGTTAAAAACTTGCAGATGACAATAAAAATTGATGCTTTCACATTTTGATGATTTGAAAGTGCCCACTTTGTTTTCAAGGTTGGTATAGATATCACCATGTTTGTCAAAATCTCATGTTAATTTCTATCTCAGTCTGGTTGATATATAAACAAAGGTCCTAACATCACATTTATCTAGTATGGATGCTTCAAAAATAACCGCACCCGGTGCAGGTGCGGTCAATGGCAAACCCGCATTGGTTGTGGCATAAAAAAATTGAAAACAAATTATTAATTTACAATAAATTGGATGTATTTTTGAAAAAATAAAGAAACCATTAAACTCCTCTCAATATCTCAAGACTTTCAGCTGTCTTTCTCTCTCAAATTAAAACCCTAAATTTACAATGCCAAACTGTTTTTGAGGCTCATGTTATGTTAATTTGGTAAAATTGTTATACGCTCTTTATTTGTGTTCTTTTCATTGTTGATTTTTATATTTTTTATACATACGTAAGATCGTTTTATTAAGAGATTTTTATATTTGATTAAATAAAAAATTGTAAAAACACCCACCATAAGCAAGCAAGAATGAACTTCATATTCCTGATATAAAATCACAGATTTTCAAAGAGTACATAAAAATATGAAAATAGATTAGATTATTCCCTAGTCTAATTTATTTTCTTTGACAAATAAAAACCACCTTCATCTACAAAAAAAGTTTTGGAGAACAAAGTTTATATTCCTGCTAGAGTATCTATCACATCTGATCTGTGTTTCTATTCCTGCTAGAGTATCACATCTGATCTGTGTTTCCATATCACTGACCATCAAGCACAAAAGAACACATTAATCAATAAAATGAGCAGTCAAAACATTATCATCCAACTAGTCTTGTCCCGTGTAAGGAAGGATTTGATGTCCCTTCTCAAGAATCACTCTACCTTGGTTTCTGTTTATATGAGTTCTCATGCACATTGTTGAATATAATCAATAATGTTTGACCTTGCAAGTAAGATAATTCCACAACCCCCTGAATACCTAGATTTCTACTTCTTAGTATAATTGCATTTTAACTTTCTAGTCGCTGTTCTGATCCTACACAAAAACCTTGTCGAACTAAATTGCATGAGGAATCAGAATAGTCTAAGGTTGATTTATCAAAGCTCAATACATAAGACATTGGAAATGTGCTAAAGGTGGTGTATCAGTTGCAGCTCAGCATTGTCACATATATCTATAAGAAATCATACAAGCAATAATGCAAGGAGAAAAAGATAACTCACTAACCATAAGACGAGACTGCAATGGAAAGAACTGGACCGCGATGGCCTTGCCATGAAAAGGCTTCAGCAAAATTCCGATCAAGGCGCATTTTCCAACAGCTAATCCTCCCATCTCTATGACCGATCCACACCACTCTGCTTCCTTCGTCTCCCACCATACACATCACCGAAGATCCCACCCCGGCTGACTCCCTATACGGCGCCGTATCAACTTCATCTCCTTCCCCTCCACTTCCATACAAATCCTTCAGCTCCCAAACCCTAACACTCCCGTCCTCACTTCCAGTCCACAACTGCCGCTCCGTACTCGTCATCGCCCTTAAAAACCGCCCGAGCTGACTCTCCCGCAAGGGATGAGGCCTCACGTCTAAACACGGTGGCCGATTCGGATGCACCGCCGCCCGAACCGGAACCTTGAAAATTCCAGCTCCCCCTCCATTACCGACGAACTCCGGTAGAGAACCGTTGCGTCGACGGCGTCTGTTACCGTCTCCGTCGTTGTCATCTGATTCATTGCTAGTCCCGAGTTTCCGGTCGAGGAACTGGACCATACAGTCGAGGCGCTTGTAAGTGGATTCGATTGACGGATTTGAGGGGTGCGACTTGTCTTCATCTTCCGATGACGACGATGTGCAGTATCGGTCGAAGAGTTTGGGTGTATGAAGCGAAGAGGGAGTGGAGTCGTATAGACCGGTGGTGGAAGCAGTGTATGATGAGAAAATGTCGTCGATCTGGTCTTCGTCTTCCATAGTCGTCTTAGAGTAGAGTTTTACTTCGAGAGGAACCGAAAATGGAGGAGAGAGAAAGCCGTTCCTGTCGTGTTAGGAAAGATTACCTGAAGAAACGGGTATTTAAATTTTGACGTGTTTTGTTGATTGCTCTAAGAATAAGATCGTCAAATTTCGTATTTGCTTTATCGCAATTAATAGTAGTATTATAGGTGGCGATATATAAAGCGTTTGAGAATCCGACACATCTCTTAATATGATATCATCAGACTATCCAAATTGATCTTTTAGTTTGATTTTGTGACATGCTAATTCGATTTTGACTCTCCTAATATATATATCAGTACATCAAAAAAGCTTAACAAACATTATTGCAGTAGTTTGGTTAAGTCGGTCTATAAAGTAGGTGGAGGAAAAGAAATGAGGCTCCATATATTCCTCATGTTTGATTAACGAAATATCTGAAAAATGAGTTATTAGTTATGTGACCATCACAAACAGTGACCCTCTAAAATTTTAGAATATCAAAATATCTTTTAGGATGCCAGATGCTATATGAATACCAAAAACACGGTTAAAAAACAGTTAATTATCTCATTTTAATAAAATTGTTTTTAGAATACATTAAATCAAAAGTTTCAAAATCCAAAAATAAATACATTATTCATTTACTCCATGTACCCATATTTTCACTATTCATTTACTCCATGTACCCATATTTTCACGTATACGTAAAAAAAACGAATTATATTTAAAAACTCGCTAATACCCTAAAATTCTTTTAGTTAATTATATAAAAGGTTTTTTATTTTTTTTAATTCAAATTTTTCTTTTTTTTGTTTATCCCTTTATTACATGTAACAATAACAAGTACCATCGAACTTCCTTTCGACTCTTTATTATTATTATTTATGTGTGATTTTGATTGTGTTTTCGTTTGATTTTGACGTTTGATTTTGGATATCTGTTTAGATAAGTCGATTTTTTTTAGGTAACTCGATTTTTTATTTCTTCGTGATTTTTGGTAACTCGAAATACGTAACTCAATTTCTGTTTTCTTTGTGGATTTTTGGTATTCACCTAGTATTACTTTGGTTTTGTAGATGAATTGTTGTTTTACAGTAAGTTTTAATCGTTTTTAGTGCATTTTTGTGTTTCTGGAAAATTTGGTTCGAGAAAGAGTTTACAGCTTAAACGAAGAAGATAAAGTTTTGAAGATGTGAAACATGTTACGTTAAGTACTGATAAATACGTACACGTTTATTTTTTGTACTGATATATGCAAAACTTGTGTAATGGTAGATGTGAAATGTTTGTATTCTATTTACTGATAGATGCAAAACGTGTAAATTCTATGTATAGAATGATGCGTATTATATTCTTTACAGCAATGATAGATGCAAAACCTATGTATTTTTCTGTTTAATGCAGGTATGCGATGTCTATAAATCGATTGTGTATTTTTAAACTAAATAGGGAACTTGCAATCTATGTTCTTGGTATGTTTAATGATTTTAAAGATATTGTTAAGTTTGTTTTAAGTAGATATGATACATTGGTTCAAGATAAATTCAGATTAAGATACTATTGTGGTGACCTATAAAACGTTATCTTAGGTTGTGATGGTTATTGAGTTGATTTGGTATCAATTGTTGATAGTTTGGGTGTTTCAATTATTACTTATTAATGTTGAAGATGATGTATTGTTCGTGATAATGTTAGAGAAATTTCTCAAAGTATATTTGGAGCTTCAAAAGAAAATATTGTTTGTGGAGAAACTAGTCAATATTATTTGTCACAAGAATAGAACAGTTGCTACCGTTGGTTGGGTTAATGAATTTAGTGGTGTTATGCATCTTTTTTAATATGGTGCAATAAGTTTAAGAATAACTGTTAGTTGGTTGGATTTACAATAATGTTTTACTTTCAAATATCTGTATAATAATAAATAAAGAGTAACTGTTTATTGCATGAAAAAAAATTAAAAGGTTGTCCTTGGAGACTTTATGTTAAAAAAGATAAGTCTACTCGTTTTTTTATTAAGAAGTATGTCCAACCTCGTACATGTGGGACTGGTTTTTACAAAGAAAATAGAAAGCATTTGTCAACGAATTAACAAAATACGTGATTTTTTTTAAATGTATACAGTTTAAATATCTTTTACCGTATATCATGGCTTGCTTTATAGAAATCTAAGAAGGTTGTAAAAGGATATAGTTTTACTTTCTATAAACTACTTAAGAATTATTTAAAAACATTGAAGATTCTTTATAGCAACAATGGTTACAGAGTGGAGTTTGTTTTGGAAACTAATGTCTTCAAGCGTTGTTTTGTAGAATTCGGTTCTTGTTTTTATAGTTTCAATTCTTGTCGTCAAGTTTTATTTATTGATTGAGCTTTTTTAACGGAAAAATATAAAGGGGTGTTGTTATCTGCCATAACTAAAGATGGTAACAATGGTGAGTTTTTGTTACCAACTATTTTTATATTATAAAATATGTTATATTTATTGTGTTAGATATAAGACTGTGAAACCAGGCATGGATAAAATATACTAGATGCGAAACCTTGAATAATTAATAAGATAGACGCGGAACCTTACTGTATAATTAAAATGATATATGTGAAACACTTTATACTTAATACGATAAATGCGAAACCTGATGGTATAAGTAAATTGGTAGATGCGAAACTTAATCGGTTATTTTTAGTATATTTTCTATGTATTTGTTGGGGCGTTTCCATGTTGCATTTGGTATTGTTAGGTTGAAGATACTGAGAATTGGTTATGGTTTTTGGTGATGTTGAAACCCCAATTTTTGGATCGATAAATCACATTTATTAGTGATTGGCATTTATGTATTATTAGTCATGTATGTGCTATATTTCCATATTGTTATCATGCATACTGTCTTTTTCATCTTTTAAATAACTTGAGGTATTTATTAACTAGTATATCGATAACTTTTAAGGAGACTTTGGTTCATATGTTTAAAAAATGCGCGTATGCTGCTAGTCGGAATTTGTTTATTCAATACATGGATGGATTTCTTAAAAAAATGAGGTGGAAAGGTTGTTAGTTTTTGTGAGAATTTATCTCCCGAAAAATATGTTTGTGTTTTTTTAAAAGACAAAAGGTATGGTTTTATTGCTTTCACTCGAGTTGAGTCTTTTAACAATCAAATTAAGCAGTTTTGTGGTTTTCCTTTGTTGGAATTAATTGACATGATTAGAGTTTTACAAATGAGTCAAATTTCAAGAATTTTTGTTGATGGTGAACGTTGGACTAACGATTTATGTCATGAATTGGATAAAAAGTTTAAAGTTAATATCGAAGAAGGTCTTTTATAGATAGTTCATTCGTCTACTCCTCATTTGCATGAAGTGTTTTGTGATCATGTTATGGTTATTGATTTTAGTGTGCGTACTTGTTCTTATGGTGCGTGGTAACAAGATTGTTTCCCATTATCTCATGTTTTAGCTTTCTTATTTTATATAGATGTGGATCTTATGAAATATGTTGAGTCATTCTCTTTTGTAAGCTCTTATGGGGAAACATATTCATATGGTATAACTATATTTACTACTTTTGGTCAAACATATACTTCAACAACTTCTCTAGATGTACTTCCTCTAGTTTTAAAAAGGAAAGTTGGACGACTTATGAAATAACGAATTCCATCTAGAAGAGAATTAAGTATTCAAACTATAATGTGTTCTCGTTGATCTAAATTTGGTCATAATAGACGATCATGTATAGACGTTTTGTAAGATCAATGTAATTTTTATACTTTTAGTTTTTCTTACTTTTCTTGTCTTAACAAAAATATATGATGCACAATGGATGTAAAACCTTTTATGGTATACGAAGATGCGAAACTTTTTATAACCAAATAGATGGATTTGATAGATTTGAAATGTGCTAAAATGAAATGCATTTGTTTATGATATATGCAAAACTTTTCGTAACCAAATACGTGGGTTTAATATATGATAAACCCGATCATTACTAAATACATTAGATTATAATAGATGTGAAACCTTTGATAATCAAATACATTACCTTGATAGATGTTAAACCATGCCATAACTCACTATATTTTTTGTGGTGATAGATGCAAAACCTATCATAACTAAAATACATGATTTTGATAGACGGGTAAAAAGAAATACAATAATAAATAAAGATATATACAAACAGATAAATAAAAGGATAAACTTTATTATGAATAAAGAGAAATACATGGAAAGTTCAATATAACACAAACAAGCTAAAATCAAAACTATAAAAATAAAATCACCTTAGTTAAACACAGATTCACAATCTTATTAGTCAGTAACATAGAAAAATATTTTGGTCAGCAAAAAGAAGAAACATGAACATACAGAAATATAGAAACAACAAAAAGTAAAACGAGACTTTTTCTCATACCCTTAGTCAGAGTCTTCTTCATCATAGATGCGAAGCATTTTATTTATATTTTTGATAGAAGCGAAACAAGGCCACAAATGATATTATAGATGTGAAACATTTGCATTTATATATATGATAGATTTGAGATTGTATATATATACATGGTAATACTTACGATATGCTAATAAAACTATGCAACGTAAAAAAAATATTGATCGTTGATAAATTGTACAACTAACATGTATTACAAACATTATAAAACAAATTACAACAAATATTACAAAATATCATCCAAAAATCTGTTAGTGTTGTATTCATTAAAAAAACATGTAAAACATATCTGCTCTTCTTAATGATGCAATGTCAGAAGTTTTTTCAAGGTCAATTTTTCTGTAAATAACATAATCTTTGAAGTAATCGCAGATCATTACTCCGTAATCAAGTGGCCTACGTTTTTGTTTAGGAATTTTTATTGGACATACGATCTTTATTTTTGCTTTTGCTCGTAAAATGTTTTTACTTTGGAGGTATCAAATCTGTAAGTCAATAGACATACAAATAAATTAGATGAGAGACATATATATATATATATATATATGGTATGAAAATACATTAGAAGATAGAAACTTACTAATCTTTATGAGAATTCTTTTTGTTCGATTCGGACGTCTTGGCAGCGGGTTTAGATTTATTGTTGTTTCATTTTCATCATCTATTACCAGTACTGTCCAATGGGCAACATTCCCTCGTCTGTCTTCTATTAGAAGCGGAATGAAGATATTAGTTTTTTGTGATGCTTTGTAGCTTATTGTCAACATATAATGTTACATCCAAATTTCGGTTAACATCGAATACATTGAAACAATAATATTTAGAAGCATTTTTTGTTCATCATTTAATACATGTGTTGTAAAAGTATAGTATTCTTACCATTACGCTTCCAGATAAGTATGTTAATGGCATAAATTATCCTGAACATTCAGCAACTAGTATTTGATAATTATGTTGTTTAAGGTGGATATATATATATATATATATAACCGTATATTACACGTGTTGTCAAAAGTGGAAGCTAAGAGTTAGTTTATCTATGTAATGGGAAGAAAGGTAAATAAAATCAATGTAAAATTAACTTTTACCTTAAAGTCGATTTCATCTTGACCTAATATCTCCATCATATTACTAAAAATTATATTAGAACATGTTATCTCTGGAGCTGACCATACTGTTGGATCTTTGTTAAATTCTCTTTTTTGAATCGGTTCTAATTCGTAGTATGCTCTATTCAACAACGGTTGTTACTTTTTTGTAAATGGTCATTCTTTTATGGTAATTTCTATGTTATGGAGTTCATCAGGGATTTGATATTGAAAAAAATCAAAATTTAGTTCAAATGAAGGCTTTTCATCCAACTGTTTTTCCAAAAATGTAAAACCAATGAAACTTTAAAATGTGATAGATGCAAAACCTTCAGCAGTATGATAGATGAGAAACCAGTGAAACTACGATAGATGTGAAACCTATGGAAATGTGCTAGATGAGAAACCAATGCAATTATGATAGATAAGAAACCAATAAAACTATGATAGATGCGAAACCCATGAAAATGTGATACATGAGAAACAAGTGCTACTGTGATAGATGAGAAACTAGAGCACATGCGATAAAATCTGAACCTAGTGCAAATATAATAGATGCGAAAATTGTGAAATTTTAGAGAATATAAGAAATGTAATTAACAAATTTGTCTCTTATGTATATCATTTTCAATCTTTATAAATTTCTTCTCAATTGTTGGGTCTAAGTCACTGACTTGTGGTGTTTCGATTTCTTGGACTTCGGATGCATGATCCTTTACAAAAAAAATTACACATTAGATGTGAAATAAGTGTAAAAACAATAGTTACAAAATAAGATTAAATATGATGTTTTATGTATGATAGATGTGAAACCATTAACATGATGATATATGCAAAAATAGTGGAACTTTGATAGATGAGAAACAATATATTATGCAAGACCACTACGAAACTATGAGATATCAGACATTAAAAATATATAAATATTATAATCTTACAATATTTAAGCAAAAAAAGAAGATAATATACAATAAAATATATGTCAAAGTACATAGGTTTTTAAAACAGGTTTTGTTAATTTTGAGTTATTTATATCACATTTTTATCCACAACAACAGTTACTTCAGCAACATTTTGGGTCACTTCAGATACTTCAGTAACAGATACTTCAACAACATGTACAACAACATTAGTATCCTGATATTTGACAACAATAGTATTAAGATCATGTTATTTGAAAACAACAATAATATCAGGATCATGTTCTTCCATAACAACACCACCAATAGGGGGAACATCTTGTTTTTTAACCCCAACATCAACAAGAATAACATGTTTATCTTTAATAGTATCCTCGGATGTAACAAAAGCAACATCGACAATGAGAACATTTTGGTTATTCAACCCCAATATTAACACGGGCAACATGTTCATTTTCAACAACAACAATAACCTTAGACGTAACAAGAGCAAAATCAACAGGGGAAACATCTTAGGTTTCAACTTTAACATCAATAGGAGTAACATGCTCAACAACAACAACAGTATGATTAATGTACTCATCTTCTACAGTAATTGTAATTTTAGGATCTGGTTGTTACAAACCAACATCATTGTTCTCTTGTGATGGAGGTGGATCCTGAACTTCCATTACAATATTAGGTGTAGTGTCTGGATTTTTTACACCAACAACAGGGTTTTTGACACTAACAACTTTATTCGGGTCCTTGTGGGTGAGAGACTTACTTATATTAGAAGTAGGTTATTGTAAACTGATTTGTTGTTCATAATGTTTTATAAAGATGTTGGATGATAGATGCGCGACCTTAATGAATATGATAGATGTGAAACGTAAATAAATATGATAGATGTGAAACCTTTATGAGATTATTTATGATAAATATAGAATTTTGATAGATATAGTAAATGTGAAACGTGAATTAAAATGATAGATGTGAAACCTTTTATGAGATTATGGATGATAGATTTGGAACCTTTTATGAGATTATGGATGATAGATGTGAAACCTTTTACAAGTATGATAGATGTGGAACCTACATTATTATGATAGATGCGAAATATTTTTATAAGATATTCATGATAGATGCGAAATATAATAAAAGAGAGATTTTTTCCTTTATTTTGTACAATAATCTCTTCAACCTTCTATTTTATACTATCAACTGGTACATTATGTTAGTATTATTGTTTGGAGACTTCTTTTTTATTTTATTTTCAGGTCTCCTTAGATATCTAAAAAATTGTGATACTGAATTTTCCTTTCTTGTAATAGGAGCACATCCGGTTTGTACCATCTTCTGTTTGTTAAGAGGGGCAGTTTCTGTTAGTAATGTTTTCTCTTTCACTTTCTTTATTGATTTCTTTCTTCGTGTTGCAGTATATTTAGTTCTTGTAACTTTTGGACGTGGTTTAACAATGTTGAGATTTTTTATTTTTTCGGTATCACTAGAATTATTTGAAACTAAGGTTTGTTTTGTATCCCAATTTGGACTACCATCGTCATTTTCCAGATAAACTTGTTCAGAATAAATATCATCTTGAACATCTTTTGTATCATACGGTAGAATATTATCATGTTTTCCCTGTTGTGTAACATCATGTGTAACATCTTGTGGAACATCATCATTTTGCTGAGGAACATCATTATTATTTTTATTTCTCCAATGAATCTTCTTCCGGTATTTAGAATTCTCATCCAAATTGTTCTTCTTCTTTTGTTAGGTTTAATTCTTCTTCCATAACCTACAAAATTGTTAAAATGTTAAATTAAAGACATATATTTATGTAAAATACAAAAATGGACAAAACAAAAGTGTAATTATACCCATTTGTTTGTGATCTCTGTTATGGTGTCAATCAAATTTAATTTTGTTTTGCCCTCAATACCCAACCATTTTAAGCATCTATGTATATTGTCTTCAATTTCTTTCTTTCCACATATAGTTGTGTGTTCTATAATGAATGGATAAATATTAACAATACTTTATATAACATTATTTTACTAAATAATATTTAAAATAGAACAAATAAAAATACTAACCAGTAAAAGAGAAACACAACCAACTACTTTTCGAGGTTGCATTTGGTATTGTTAGGTTGAAGATACTGAGAATTGGTTATGGTTTTTGGTGATGTTGAAACCCCAATTTTTGGATCGATAAATCACATTTATTAGTGATTGGCATTTATGTATTATTAGTCATGTATGTGCTATATTTCCATATTGTTATCATGCATACTGTCTTTTTCATCTTTTAAATAACTTGAGGTATTTATTAACTAGTATATCGATAACTTTTAAGGAGACTTTGGTTCATATGTTTAAAAAATGCGCGTATGCTGCTAGTCGGAATTTGTTTATTCAATACATGGATGGATTTCTTAAAAAAATGAGGTGGAAAGGTTGTTAGTTTTTGTGAGAATTTATCTCCCGAAAAATATGTTTGTGTTTTTTTAAAAGACAAAAGGTATGGTTTTATTGCTTTCACTCGAGTTGAGTCTTTTAACAATCAAATTAAGCAGTTTTGTGGTTTTCCTTTGTTGGAATTAATTGACATGATTAGAGTTTTACAAATGAGTCAAATTTCAAGAATTTTTGTTGATGGTGAACGTTGGACTAACGATTTATGTCATGAATTGGATAAAAAGTTTAAAGTTAATATCGAAGAAGGTCTTTTATAGATAGTTCATTCGTCTACTCCTCATTTGCATGAAGTGTTTTGTGATCATGTTATGGTTATTGATTTTAGTGTGCGTACTTGTTCTTATGGTGCGTGGTAACAAGATTGTTTCCCATTATCTCATGTTTTAGCTTTCTTATTTTATATAGATGTGGATCTTATGAAATATGTTGAGTCATTCTCTTTTGTAAGCTCTTATGGGGAAACATATTCATATGGTATAACTATATTTACTACTTTTGGTCAAACATATACTTCAACAACTTCTCTAGATGTACTTCCTCTAGTTTTAAAAAGGAAAGTTGGACGACTTATGAAATAACGAATTCCATCTAGAAGAGAATTAAGTATTCAAACTATAATGTGTTCTCGTTGATCTAAATTTGGTCATAATAGACGATCATGTATAGACGTTTTGTAAGATCAATGTAATTTTTATACTTTTAGTTTTTCTTACTTTTCTTGTCTTAACAAAAATATATGATGCACAATGGATGTAAAACCTTTTATGGTATACGAAGATGCGAAACTTTTTATAACCAAATAGATGGATTTGATAGATTTGAAATGTGCTAAAATGAAATGCATTTGTTTATGATATATGCAAAACTTTTCGTAACCAAATACGTGGGTTTAATATATGATAAACCCGATCATTACTAAATACATTAGATTATAATAGATGTGAAACCTTTGATAATCAAATACATTACCTTGATAGATGTTAAACCATGCCATAACTCACTATATTTTTTGTGGTGATAGATGCAAAACCTATCATAACTAAAATACATGATTTTGATAGACGGGTAAAAAGAAATACAATAATAAATAAAGATATATACAAACAGATAAATAAAAGGATAAACTTTATTATGAATAAAGAGAAATACATGGAAAGTTCAATATAACACAAACAAGCTAAAATCAAAACTATAAAAATAAAATCACCTTAGTTAAACACAGATTCACAATCTTATTAGTCAGTAACATAGAAAAATATTTTGGTCAGCAAAAAGAAGAAACATGAACATACAGAAATATAGAAACAACAAAAAGTAAAACGAGACTTTTTCTCATACCCTTAGTCAGAGTCTTCTTCATCATAGATGCGAAGCATTTTATTTATATTTTTGATAGAAGCGAAACAAGGCCACAAATGATATTATAGATGTGAAACATTTGCATTTATATATATGATAGATTTGAGATTGTATATATATACATGGTAATACTTACGATATGCTAATAAAACTATGCAACGTAAAAAAAATATTGATCGTTGATAAATTGTACAACTAACATGTATTACAAACATTATAAAACAAATTACAACAAATATTACAAAATATCATCCAAAAATCTGTTAGTGTTGTATTCATTAAAAAAACATGTAAAACATATCTGCTCTTCTTAATGATGCAATGTCAGAAGTTTTTTCAAGGTCAATTTTTCTGTAAATAACATAATCTTTGAAGTAATCGCAGATCATTACTCCGTAATCAAGTGGCCTACGTTTTTGTTTAGGAATTTTTATTGGACATACGATCTTTATTTTTGCTTTTGCTCGTAAAATGTTTTTACTTTGGAGGTATCAAATCTGTAAGTCAATAGACATACAAATAAATTAGATGAGAGACATATATATATATATATATATATATGGTATGAAAATACATTAGAAGATAGAAACTTACTAATCTTTATGAGAATTCTTTTTGTTCGATTCGGACGTCTTGGCAGCGGGTTTAGATTTATTGTTGTTTCATTTTCATCATCTATTACCAGTACTGTCCAATGGGCAACATTCCCTCGTCTGTCTTCTATTAGAAGCGGAATGAAGATATTAGTTTTTTGTGATGCTTTGTAGCTTATTGTCAACATATAATGTTACATCCAAATTTCGGTTAACATCGAATACATTGAAACAATAATATTTAGAAGCATTTTTTGTTCATCATTTAATACATGTGTTGTAAAAGTATAGTATTCTTACCATTACGCTTCCAGATAAGTATGTTAATGGCATAAATTATCCTGAACATTCAGCAACTAGTATTTGATAATTATGTTGTTTAAGGTGGATATATATATATATATATAACCGTATATTACACGTGTTGTCAAAAGTGGAAGCTAAGAGTTAGTTTATCTATGTAATGGGAAGAAAGGTAAATAAAATCAATGTAAAATTAACTTTTACCTTAAAGTCGATTTCATCTTGACCTAATATCTCCATCATATTACTAAAAATTATATTAGAACATGTTATCTCTGGAGCTGACCATACTGTTGGATCTTTGTTAAATTCTCTTTTTTGAATCGGTTCTAATTCGTAGTATGCTCTATTCAACAACGGTTGTTACTTTTTTGTAAATGGTCATTCTTTTATGGTAATTTCTATGTTATGGAGTTCATCAGGGATTTGATATTGAAAAAAATCAAAATTTAGTTCAAATGAAGGCTTTTCATCCAACTGTTTTTCCAAAAATGTAAAACCAATGAAACTTTAAAATGTGATAGATGCAAAACCTTCAGCAGTATGATAGATGAGAAACCAGTGAAACTACGATAGATGTGAAACCTATGGAAATGTGCTAGATGAGAAACCAATGCAATTATGATAGATAAGAAACCAATAAAACTATGATAGATGCGAAACCCATGAAAATGTGATACATGAGAAACAAGTGCTACTGTGATAGATGAGAAACTAGAGCACATGCGATAAAATCTGAACCTAGTGCAAATATAATAGATGCGAAAATTGTGAAATTTTAGAGAATATAAGAAATGTAATTAACAAATTTGTCTCTTATGTATATCATTTTCAATCTTTATAAATTTCTTCTCAATTGTTGGGTCTAAGTCACTGACTTGTGGTGTTTCGATTTCTTAGACTTCGGATGCATGATCCTTTACAAAAAAAATTACACATTAGATGTGAAATAAGTGTAAAAACAATAGTTACAAAATAAGATTAAATATGATGTTTTATGTATGATAGATGTGAAACCATTAACATGATGATATATGCAAAAATAGTGGAACTTTGATAGATGAGAAACAATATATTATGCAAGACCACTACGAAACTATGAGATATCAGACATTAAAAATATATAAATATTATAATCTTACAATATTTAAGCAAAAAAAGAAGATAATATACAATAAAATATATGTCAAAGTACATAGGTTTTTAAAACAGGTTTTGTTAATTTTGAGTTATTTATATCACATTTTTATCCACAACAACAGTTACTTCAGCAACATTTTGGGTCACTTCAGATACTTCAGTAACAGATACTTCAACAACATGTACAACAACATTAGTATCCTGATATTTGACAACAATAGTATTAAGATCATGTTATTTGAAAACAACAATAATATCAGGATCATGTTCTTCCATAACAACACCACCAATAGGGGGAACATCTTGTTTTTTAACCCCAACATCAACAAGAATAACATGTTTATCTTTAATAGTATCCTCGGATGTAACAAAAGCAACATCGACAATGAGAACATTTTGGTTATTCAACCCCAATATTAACACGGGCAACATGTTCATTTTCAACAACAACAATAACCTTAGACGTAACAAGAGCAAAATCAACAGGGGAAACATCTTAGGTTTCAACTTTAACATCAATAGGAGTAACATGCTCAACAACAACAACAGTATGATTAATGTACTCATCTTCTACAGTAATTGTAATTTTAGGATCTGGTTGTTACAAACCAACATCATTGTTCTCTTGTGATGGAGGTGGATCCTGAACTTCCATTACAATATTAGGTGTAGTGTCTGGATTTTTTACACCAACAACAGGGTTTTTGACACTAACAACTTTATTCGGGTCCTTGTGGGTGAGAGACTTACTTATATTAGAAGTAGGTTATTGTAAACTGATTTGTTGTTCATAATGTTTTATAAAGATGTTGGATGATAGATGCGCGACCTTAATGAATATGATAGATGTGAAACGTAAATAAATATGATAGATGTGAAACCTTTATGAGATTATTTATGATAAATATAGAATTTTGATAGATATAGTAAATGTGAAACGTGAATTAAAATGATAGATGTGAAACCTTTTATGAGATTATGGATGATAGATTTGGAACCTTTTATGAGATTATGGATGATAGATGTGAAACCTTTTACAAGTATGATAGATGTGGAACCTACATTATTATGATAGATGCGAAATATTTTTATAAGATATTCATGATAGATGCGAAATATAATAAAAGAGAGATTTTTTCCTTTATTTTGTACAATAATCTCTTCAACCTTCTATTTTATACTATCAACTGGTACATTATGTTAGTATTATTGTTTGGAGACTTCTTTTTTATTTTATTTTCAGGTCTCCTTAGATATCTAAAAAATTGTGATACTGAATTTTCCTTTCTTGTAATAGGAGCACATCCGGTTTGTACCATCTTCTGTTTGTTAAGAGGGGCAGTTTCTGTTAGTAATGTTTTCTCTTTCACTTTCTTTATTGATTTCTTTCTTCGTGTTGCAGTATATTTAGTTCTTGTAACTTTTGGACGTGGTTTAACAATGTTGAGATTTTTTATTTTTTCGGTATCACTAGAATTATTTGAAACTAAGGTTTGTTTTGTATCCCAATTTGGACTACCATCGTCATTTTCCAGATAAACTTGTTCAGAATAAATATCATCTTGAACATCTTTTGTATCATACGGTAGAATATTATCATGTTTTCCCTGTTGTGTAACATCATGTGTAACATCTTGTGGAACATCATCATTTTGCTGAGGAACATCATTATTATTTTTATTTCTCCAATGAATCTTCTTCCGGTATTTAGAATTCTCATCCAAATTGTTCTTCTTCTTTTGTTAGGTTTAATTCTTCTTCCATAACCTACAAAATTGTTAAAATGTTAAATTAAAGACATATATTTATGTAAAATACAAAAATGGACAAAACAAAAGTGTAATTATACCCATTTGTTTGTGATCTCTGTTATGGTGTCAATCAAATTTAATTTTGTTTTGCCCTCAATACCCAACCATTTTAAGCATCTATGTATATTGTCTTCAATTTCTTTCTTTCCACATATAGTTGTGTGTTCTATAATGAATGGATAAATATTAACAATACTTTATATAACATTATTTTACTAAATAATATTTAAAATAGAACAAATAAAAATACTAACCAGTAAAAGAGAAACACAACCAACTACTTTTCGAGGTTGCATTTGGTATTGTTAGGTTGAAGATACTGAGAATTGGTTATGGTTTTTGGTGATGTTGAAACCCCAATTTTTGGATCGATAAATCACATTTATTAGTGATTGGAATTTATGTATTATTAGTCATGTATGTGCTATATTTCCATATTGTTATCATGCATACTGTCTTTTTCATCTTTTAAATAACTTGAGGTATTTATTAACTAGTATATCGATAACTTTTAAGGAGACTTTGGTTCATATGTTTAAAAAATGCGCGTATGCTGCTAGTCGGAATTTGTTTATTCAATACATGGATGGATTTCTTAAAAAAATGAGGTGGAAAGGTTGTTAGTTTTTGTGAGAATTTATCTCCCGAAAAATATGTTTGTGTTTTTTTAAAAGACAAAAGGTATGGTTTTATTGCTTTCACTCGAGTTGAGTCTTTTAACAATCAAATTAAGCAGTTTTGTGGTTTTCCTTTGTTGGAATTAATTGACATGATTAGAGTTTTACAAATGAGTCAAATTTCAAGAATTTTTGTTGATGGTGAACGTTGGACTAACGATTTATGTCATGAATTGGATAAAAAGTTTAAAGTTAATATCGAAGAAGGTCTTTTATAGATAGTTCATTCGTCTACTCCTCATTTGCATGAAGTGTTTTGTGATCATGTTATGGTTATTGATTTTAGTGTGCGTACTTGTTCTTATGGTGCGTGGTAACAAGATTGTTTCCCATTATCTCATGTTTTAGCTTTCTTATTTTATATAGATGTGGATCTTATGAAATATGTTGAGTCATTCTCTTTTGTAAGCTCTTATGGGGAAACATATTCATATGGTATAACTATATTTACTACTTTTGGTCAAACATATACTTCAACAACTTCTCTAGATGTACTTCCTCTAGTTTTAAAAAGGAAAGTTGGACGACTTATGAAATAACGAATTCCATCTAGAAGAGAATTAAGTATTCAAACTATAATGTGTTCTCGTTGATCTAAATTTGGTCATAATAGACGATCATGTATAGACGTTTTGTAAGATCAATGTAATTTTTATACTTTTAGTTTTTCTTACTTTTCTTGTCTTAACAAAAATATATGATGCACAATGGATGTAAAACCTTTTATGGTATACGAAGATGCGAAACTTTTTATAACCAAATAGATGGATTTGATAGATTTGAAATGTGCTAAAATGAAATGCATTTGTTTATGATATATGCAAAACTTTTCGTAACCAAATACGTGGGTTTAATATATGATAAACCCGATCATTACTAAATACATTAGATTATAATAGATGTGAAACCTTTGATAATCAAATACATTACCTTGATAGATGTTAAACCATGCCATAACTCACTATATTTTTTGTGGTGATAGATGCAAAACCTATCATAACTAAAATACATGATTTTGATAGACGGGTAAAAAGAAATACAATAATAAATAAAGATATATACAAACAGATAAATAAAAGGATAAACTTTATTATGAATAAAGAGAAATACATGGAAAGTTCAATATAACACAAACAAGCTAAAATCAAAACTATAAAAATAAAATCACCTTAGTTAAACACAGATTCACAATCTTATTAGTCAGTAACATAGAAAAATATTTTGGTCAGCAAAAAGAAGAAACATGAAGATACAGAAATATAGAAACAACAAAAAGTAAAACGAGACTTTTTCTCATACCCTTAGTCAGAGTCTTCTTCATCATAGATGCGAAGCATTTTATTTATATTTTTGATAGAAGCGAAACAAGGCCACAAATGATATTATAGATGTGAAACATTTGCATTTATATATATGATAGATTTGAGATTGTATATATATACATGGTAATACTTACGATATGCTAATAAAACTATGCAACGTAAAAAAAATATTGATCGTTGATAAATTGTACAACTAACATGTATTACAAACATTATAAAACAAATTACAACAAATATTACAAAATATCATCCAAAAATCTGTTAGTGTTGTATTCATTAAAAAAACATGTAAAACATATCTGCTCTTCTTAATGATGCAATGTCAGAAGTTTTTTCAAGGTCAATTTTTCTGTAAATAACATAATCTTTGAAGTAATCGCAGATCATTACTCCGTAATCAAGTGGCCTACGTTTTTGTTTAGGAATTTTTATTGGACATACGATCTTTATTTTTGCTTTTGCTCGTAAAATGTTTTTACTTTGGAGGTATCAAATCTGTAAGTCAATAGACATACAAATAAATTAGATGAGAGACATATATATATATATATATATATATGGTATGAAAATACATTAGAAGATAGAAACTTACTAATCTTTATGAGAATTCTTTTTGTTCGATTCGGACGTCTTGGCAGCGGGTTTAGATTTATTGTTGTTTCATTTTCATCATCTATTACCAGTACTGTCCAATGGGCAACATTCCCTCGTCTGTCTTCTATTAGAAGCGGAATGAAGATATTAGTTTTTTGTGATGCTTTGTAGCTTATTGTCAACATATAATGTTACATCCAAATTTCGGTTAACATCGAATACATTGAAACAATAATATTTAGAAGCATTTTTTGTTCATCATTTAATACATGTGTTGTAAAAGTATAGTATTCTTACCATTACGCTTCCAGATAAGTATGTTAATGGCATAAATTATCCTGAACATTCAGCAACTAGTATTTGATAATTATGTTGTTTAAGGTGGATATATATATATATATATATATATATAACCGTATATTACACGTGTTGTCAAAAGTGGAAGCTAAGAGTTAGTTTATCTATGTAATGGGAAGAAAGGTAAATAAAATCAATGTAAAATTAACTTTTACCTTAAAGTCGATTTCATCTTGACCTAATATCTCCATCATATTACTAAAAATTATATTAGAACATGTTATCTCTGGAGCTGACCATACTGTTGGATCTTTGTTAAATTCTCTTTTTTGAATCGGTTCTAATTCGTAGTATGCTCTATTCAACAACGGTTGTTACTTTTTTGTAAATGGTCATTCTTTTATGGTAATTTCTATGTTATGGAGTTCATCAGGGATTTGATATTGAAAAAAATCAAAATTTAGTTCAAATGAAGGCTTTTCATCCAACTGTTTTTCCAAAAATGTAAAACCAATGAAACTTTAAAATGTGATAGATGCAAAACCTTCAGCAGTATGATAGATGAGAAACCAGTGAAACTACGATAGATGTGAAACCTATGGAAATGTGCTAGATGAGAAACCAATGCAATTATGATAGATAAGAAACCAATAAAACTATGATAGATGCGAAACCCATGAAAATGTGATACATGAGAAACAAGTGCTACTGTGATAGATGAGAAACTAGAGCACATGCGATAAAATCTGAACCTAGTGCAAATATAATAGATGCGAAAATTGTGAAATTCTAGAGAATATAAGAAATGTAATTAACAAATTTGTCTCTTATGTATATCATTTTCAATCTTTATAAATTTCTTCTCAATTGTTGGGTCTAAGTCACTGACTTGTGGTGTTTCGATTTCTTGGACTTCGGATGCATGATCCTTTACAAAAAAAATTACACATTAGATGTGAAATAAGTGTAAAAACAATAGTTACAAAATAAGATTAAATATGATGTTTTATGTATGATAGATGTGAAACCATTAACATGATGATATATGCAAAAATAGTGGAACTTTGATAGATGAGAAACAATATATTATGCAAGACCACTACGAAACTATGAGATATCAGACATTAAAAATATATAAATATTATAATCTTACAATATTTAAGCAAAAAAAGAAGATAATATACAATAAAATATATGTCAAAGTACATAGGTTTTTAAAACAGGTTTTGTTAATTTTGAGTTATTTATATCACATTTTTATCCACAACAACAGTTACTTCAGCAACATTTTGGGTCACTTCAGATACTTCAGTAACAGATACTTCAACAACATGTACAACAACATTAGTATCCTGATATTTGACAACAATAGTATTAAGATCATGTTATTTGAAAACAACAATAATATCAGGATCATGTTCTTCCATAACAACACCACCAATAGGGGGAACATCTTGTTTTTTAACCCCAACATCAACAAGAATAACATGTTTATCTTTAATAGTATCCTCGGATGTAACAAAAGCAACATCGACAATGAGAACATTTTGGTTATTCAACCCCAATATTAACACGGGCAACATGTTCATTTTCAACAACAACAATAACCTTAGACGTAACAAGAGCAAAATCAACAGGGGAAACATCTTAGGTTTCAACTTTAACATCAATAGGAGTAACATGCTCAACAACAACAACAGTATGATTAATGTACTCATCTTCTACAGTAATTGTAATTTTAGGATCTGGTTGTTACAAACCAACATCATTGTTCTCTTGTGATGGAGGTGGATCCTGAACTTCCATTACAATATTAGGTGTAGTGTCTGGATTTTTTACACCAACAACAGGGTTTTTGACACTAACAACTTTATTCGGGTCCTTGTGGGTGAGAGACTTACTTATATTAGAAGTAGGTTATTGTAAACTGATTTGTTGTTCATAATGTTTTATAAAGATGTTGGATGATAGATGCGCGACCTTAATGAATATGATAGATGTGAAACGTAAATAAATATGATAGATGTGAAACCTTTATGAGATTATTTATGATAAATATAGAATTTTGATAGATATAGTAAATGTGAAACGTGAATTAAAATGATAGATGTGAAACCTTTTATGAGATTATGGATGATAGATTTGGAACCTTTTATGAGATTATGGATGATAGATGTGAAACCTTTTACAAGTATGATAGATGTGGAACCTACATTATTATGATAGATGCGAAATATTTTTATAAGATATTCATGATAGATGCGAAATATAATAAAAGAGAGATTTTTTCCTTTATTTTGTACAATAATCTCTTCAACCTTCTATTTTATACTATCAACTGGTACATTATGTTAGTATTATTGTTTGGAGACTTCTTTTTTATTTTATTTTCAGGTCTCCTTAGATATCTAAAAAATTGTGATACTGAATTTTCCTTTCTTGTAATAGGAGCACATCCGGTTTGTACCATCTTCTGTTTGTTAAGAGGGGCAGTTTCTGTTAGTAATGTTTTCTCTTTCACTTTCTTTATTGATTTCTTTCTTCGTGTTGCAGTATATTTAGTTCTTGTAACTTTTGGACGTGGTTTAACAATGTTGAGATTTTTTATTTTTTCGGTATCACTAGAATTATTTGAAACTAAGGTTTGTTTTGTATCCCAATTTGGACTACCATCGTCATTTTCCAGATAAACTTGTTCAGAATAAATATCATCTTGAACATCTTTTGTATCATACGGTAGAATATTATCATGTTTTCCCTGTTGTGTAACATCATGTGTAACATCTTGTGGAACATCATCATTTTGCTGAGGAACATCATTATTATTTTTATTTCTCCAATGAATCTTCTTCCGGTATTTGGAATTCTCATCCAAATTGTTCTTCTTCTTTTGTTAGGTTTAATTCTTCTTCCATAACCTACAAAATTGTTAAAATGTTAAATTAAAGACATATATTTATGTAAAATACAAAAATGGACAAAACAAAAGTGTAATTATACCCATTTGTTTGTGATCTCTGTTATGGTGTCAATCAAATTTAATTTTGGTTTGCCCTCAATACCCAACCATTTTAAGCATCTATGTATATTGTCTTCAATTTCTTTCTTTCCACATATAGTTGTGTGTTCTATAATGAATGGATAAATATTAACAATACTTTATATAACATTATTTTACTAAATAATATTTAAAATAGAACAAATAAAAATACTAACCAGTAAAAGAGAAACACGACCAACTACTTTTCGAGGTTTATTTTTATGACAAAGTTTTATTGAATTCATTTACTTGTCCCAAATTGTTTTAGGATAATCTTAGTTGTTTATTTTGTTTACGTCTTCTACGTAATAGACCACTGTATATGCTAGTATAGATTCAGATATAGAGAAAAACAAGGTAGAGCAGGCTAACATTATGAATAGTTTCACAACATCTTTTATTGCATGCTCTCTAGGTTTTTTTTTGCTTTATTTATAACTATTTATAAACATACAAAAGCATTAGTTTATATATATATTTGGAAACTATAATAGATGTTAAACCATGACAACTATGATAGTTATGGAATGATATATTCTGCGAAACCTATGCAAATGTGAGCCATGGGTAAAAGTGATAGATGCAGATGCTTTTGTAAATGTTAAACAAAGGGAAAAATGATATATGCGAGACCTATGCTAATGTGACACAAGGCTAAAGTGATAGACGCAAAACTTATGCAAATATGAAACCGAGTAAAAATTCTAGATGTGAAACCTTGCAAATGTGTAAATTAAGACAGAAGTGGTTGATGAGAAACCGATCCGGTTCGGCTGGGTTTTGTCCGGGCCAAACATAGAATGGATCGGGTCTGGATTAAGAAATTGTAACCCGTAACCGGGTCGGGTCAGGTTCGGGTTTCTAGTTTGTCTGACCCGTTCTGGCCCGAAAATTATAAAAGTACATAAAAAATAATATTTTTTTTATATATAATAACAATACTATATATACATAATAAATTAAAAAATATTAAAATTAATGTCCACGGATCAGAACGGATTAACCAACGGACATGAACGGACGGACTCAGGTTTGAAAATATAAATTCGAAGGCAGATCGAACCAGATTCGGACTCAAGTGTCAAAAAACGGGCTCGAGCGGACCGACCCGAACCCTGTCTGCGGACGGCCCGCTTGAGCCCGCTTTTTTTGCACTTGAACCCAAACCCGGACCGACCCGTTCCCGGACTCATATTTCCAAACCCGAGCCCGTCCGCTAATGTCCATCGGTCAACCCAGCCCGACCTGCGGACATTAATTTTAATATTTTTTAAATATTTTTAAATTTATTTTAAATATATTTATTTACCCATCCGGACCGATCGGATCGGGCCGGATCGGGCCGAACACCACCCGAATTGCCACCCTAATTGCCATCCTTACACTTAAGTTATCACTCACCATGAAATCAATATACATGCATTGGTCGTTATTCTCATGATGTTTTCAAATACCATATTATTATATATATTTAAGAATATAATTAACATACGATTAACCATCTAATTTATATATTATTATTATTGCTATATATATCATTCAATTAGCGATCAAATAATTAAAAGTATTAAAAATAATGATAGAGTTTATAACAAAATAATCAAATAATATTTAATAAAATAAAAATAAAAATTCAACGTAAATTAAATATGATAATCTTAAAAAAGTAACATATGATTATGTAAACAAAATTATTGAACATGAAAAATAATAGAATGGATCTCCAGACATGAATTTGAATATTAAGTATTGAAATATAATTTTTTTGTTATGAATTTAGAAGTAATATGGGATATGATTTTTTTTAATATAGATTTTTATTTATATTTTAAATTATTGAATCTATTTCTTTATATTTAAATTATAAAAATATTTAAAACGTATATTTTATCGAAAATACCAGGTTATCAAACTTACAAAACAAAATAACATTGAAATGTATCATATTTATAAAAGAGTAATGTAATTTTTTCATACTTCTTTTTTACACTTAATAATCAAAAAATAAACCAAAAAATCTATGATATAGCTTTTTGTATTCTTTTGTATTTGTTTTTCAAAGTTTTGGCTTTTTATTAATATTCCAAACTATTTTTTTAATATTCTAAATATTCTAATTTACTCTTATTATATTAAAAAAAGCTTTATCGAACTAAATTTCAATGAAGAAAAAGATTAAACCACTTATGATTTAAAGAATGAAAATAATAATATTATTTTATCTCACTAGAAATAAATCAGTCTTCAAATGAAGGAGTGCCTCCTTATTTAAAAGGTTTATCATATTTGAAATGAAGAGATGAAAGACGCATATTCTCAGAAGTACGTAGCATTCATCCGTTACATAGATTATTAAACATACGACTAAATTATTCTCTAACCGTATATATTAGATGAGTAATATTAAGTAATAAACTATAAGTTTCATGAAAATTCTTTTATTAATACTATTTTCTTATATTTCTCAGCCGAATAAACACATATTTTTTTTTACCGTTATTTGGTCTTGAATTATTCTTACATTCTTATCAACTTATTTTACTTTAGTTTGTCATCCTCCACCATTTTACCCCGTCATTATCGTTTGCTTAGTTTTTCTTGTTGTATTTATCAACATATTCAGCTTTATGTTGTTTTGTTGTTACCTTCTTCATACTTATTATTTTGTGTGGTCTGTTTCGTCATCATCCTTCACTTCCCATTCGGCATAAACATTCTATCGTTGATTAATTTATTCTTTCATGATAGATGATTGTAGACAAGCTAAAAATATATGCAGATGAGATTGTTGTTCTTGCTAAGAACGATATTGCTGCTACCACAAAATATATGGAAATTGTACTTTTTAACCACATAGACAATGCTTATGCATATGGTTTTACCAATGTATTTCCTGACAATCAAAAGTTCAGATAATGACTCTAGTTCTTTTGTTCCTCCACTAATAATAATGTCTTTATTGTTAAAATCAAGGTTCAATTATCTCGGTAAAATTGAAATGAATTACCAAAATAGCAAACAAAAACAAAAGCATTGGGATTGCCAAACATAAACCCAATTTTGACAAGATTTCTCCATCGAGGGACTCAGTTTGATCATACACCTTATTGGATCCAATTTTTTGACAATTTATATTTATCTATTTTCCCAAATATTCATGTAGTTCCCCTCAAACAATTGTTGAAATTTTGAAGACACAAACCAAGATCACAATTGATGCATTTTTCTATTTTTACTCCTGACTCTTAGTTTATATTTTTTTGTTATTATACTTAAACATATATTTATTATCAGAACTTTTATAATTCTATGATTCTGATTGGAAAAACCATGTTTCCTTCAGATGTTAAACTTTGTCAATCATAAACTATCTCACCCATAATTGTGACATGGCGTAGTGGCGGCCACCAGAGCGACGAGGCGAGGCGACGCCTCAATGTCTCATGGTGGGGCATGGCGAGGTCCTTAGCGTGGCGCTCGTCATAGCACGCCACGGTCGCCACAATGTGTGTGGCGAGACGCTCACCATGGCGCGCCACACTAAGCCCGTTATATATATTTTTTAATTAAAAAAATAAAAACCTAAAAACTAAGAGATCACACACCCTTCTTTTTCTCTTCCAGCAGCCTTCTTTATTCCACAAGCAAGTAGCCGCATACACCGGAAGAAAACACATAAACCCCCGACGACGATGGTGTAGCATCATAATAAGCAGAGCGAATCGGACTTTACATGCACCGAACTGAACTGTAAGTCATTATTTTCAATCAATTTGCAATATTTTCATTAGGTTATCTCAAGTATTCTTTGATATATCGTAGAATTTTAGTGAAGCATCGTGACTAATTGCTTAATTAAGATTATAACTTAGATGTTTACAACCCCATTATTTCGGTTCACAGTTGACACACATTTACGACATAGTTATAGGTTTACACATATTTTGGGTTTACCAGGCTAACCAGGTCCAATAGGGTGTTTTGTATCTAGCCGTTTAGGTGATCAGGTGTCTATAAGGAGCCGACAATGGTCTTTATATAGAATGACTAAAATATTGAAGAGTTATATTGATGTAGTGCAGACTGCGAACATATTGGTTTCTCGCCCAGGTATCAGAATTGGGTCAAACAGGTACTTAAAACAAAGATTTTGACGAGCCCGTCAGATTTAAAAAATGTGACTTTTTTGAAGTATTTTGAATCTGTTGGCAGAAATATACTCTGCAAAACTTGAGAAGCCATCTACTATTCAACAAAGAGGAATCGTTTGTTTCTACAAGGGTTTTGATGTGATACAACAAGCACAGTCTGGAACTGGAAAGACAACAACTTTTTACAAGCGCAAGGGTACTGTTGTGCTTAGTAAATAGGTTGAAAAAGAAAACATAGAACAATTGGATGGAGTATATCTTGTTACTTCTGATATGGTAAAGAGGGAAAAAGTTGAGAAACCACTTCTTGGCAAGAGCTGCAACATTCAGATTCTCACCTCTCACACCCTTATGCTGGTACCAGTTGAAATCAGCGGTGAACACACCAATGTTTTTGCAGTTCTATCAATGTTTCAGCGTTCTGAATTCGAGGTCGAATTCTTCCCAACCATGGAAGGATGATTTAGCGAAGACTGCGAATAACATGGTTTCTCGCCCAAGTATCAAAATTGGGTCAAACACGTACTTAAAACGAAGATTTTAACGAGCCCGTCAGATCTCAAATTTGTAACTTTGTCACAAAGTTTGATACCCAAATTCAACCTGTAAAGCCTTCAAAAACTAGTTTGAATATTTTAGCGTTAATTTTATATATTTATTTTATTTTAAAACGTTTTTGCAATTTCTCTTATTTGGAATTAGGGTTTTGGGTAGTGCTAAATAAAGCATCATATACCTTATTTTACCATCAAACTTTGATTAATTAAATTTTGGGAATTATTTCTCTAACCTAGGGTTAGGGTTTTATCATTGCCTTCTCTTCTAATCTTCCGCCACGCCATCATAATTACTAAAGAATATGTTTGGTCTTTTGAATCTGTTTCAATATGATAAAAAGGCGTTGAACAGTACATCGTCCCTCGACTATCACGTTTGGTGGCAAATAGTCCCTTGACTTTCAAATGTCCGTTGACAGTCCCTGGACTATCGCGTTTGGATAAAGTTAGTCCACCAGATCCTCTGATCCATGAGAGGCTGCCACGTGTCACCATAGTCCCCAGATTTTTGTATCACCACTAGTCCCTTGAGTTTAGTTTTCTGTAATTTTCTACATTTTGGGTTTGACCTAAACTCAAGGGACTAGTGGTGATACAAAAATCCGGGGACTATGGTAACAGGTGGCAGCCTCTCATGGATTAGAGGATCTGGTGGACTAACTTTATCCAAACGCGATAGTCCAGGGACTGTCAACGGACATTTGAAAGTCAAGGGACTATCTGCCACCAAACGCGATAGTCGAGGGACGATTTACTGTTCAATGCCTGATAAAAATGGTATTTCTTCAACTTGATATGAATAGATAGTTCATACATTTGGTTGGTACATGAAGGTCAGAGAGATCAACGAACATTGGAAACGATATCATAAGTTTATAGTATTTTATGATGTTAAAGTAGCATAGACAACTCTTAAAGCAGTAAACGGGATTGATATAGTTGGGATTTGATAACTACTGGGTCTAAACTATTAACGAGGAACACTAACTATAAGTCTCACTAAGTCTTTATAGATCTAAAAGTTAACTATAACTATCTTTCTACAAAGTTAATTGTGTTATTATTCATATTTTAGCAGCTCGTTTGGAATGATGTTCCATCTGATATATATATATATATAATGCTTGCAACTTAGGGATTGTCCGATGCCATTAGCTGATTGTAGCCAGTTCTGCAGCCAGTACGGAATGATGTTCCAACTAGTGTAAGTTGATTGCTTTAGTGTCAGCTGTTCTTGGTTAGGATTATAAGTAAATTAATAGATTAGGATCAGAAGCTTAAGATTATAAGCAGATTAAAATATTAGATTCAGAAGATATGTATTTTAATTTAATCAGTATCCACTGTATGTGGTAATTTAATTTCAAAGGTTTGTAATGTTTTATTTCTTAAAGATAATTGTTAATTCGAATTTGTTAATTTGATTAGGAAATGGAAACAAGTCCATTTAACACGCAAGTTGGTATCTCTACGTCTACGAAACCCAAAGACATTGGTTAAGATTATGTATTTCGTACTGATGAAAAATAGAGATGCTGTTACATGTAATTTTTATGAAATAACTTATAAATAGAGGATAACTCGACTAAAGCATCATCTACTTGGGCCATCTACCAATGTCATGAAGTTAGGGTGACATGTTTAAAAAAAACTACTGAGAAACTTGTTAAAGAAAACTTAGAGAAGGGTAGAAGACGTGGTTGTAGTTTGATGGCTAATGGTTGAACTGATAGGAATGTGAGAGTTCTTGTTAACTTCTTGGTAAACACTCATAGAGGAAGTGTTTTCTTAGAACAATTGATGCTTCAGGTTTCTCTAAAACATGCTATGAGATGTGTAATATGCTCGACAAATACATAGATCAACTTGGCCCATAGAATATTATTCAAGTAGTAACGGATAACGCATCTGCGAATGTTTTGGTTGGTATGTTAACTAATCTAGTTTTTAATGCTGGTTATTATTATAATCGTGTTTCTATTTATTGTGTTCTTATAATTTTTATTGTTATAATTGTGTTTATATGCACTATACCTTTATATGCACTATACCTTTCTATGCATTGTGTTCTTATTATAATTTTTTTTACAGAATTACAGATTCTTGTTATAATTGTGTGTTTGTATTTTTCGTGTCTGCTCTTGTCAAAGAGTTGTTTCAAATTCGGGTTTTGTGTCCTATATGTTACCTGAGGTTGAATTTAGTTTCAATACATATATATTATTTAACTGGGTGCTCTTGTTTATCTTAGGTTATGATGATATTGTTGAGAATTATTTCTTTGGTCATGTTGTACAAAAGTCCATATAAGCTTTAGTTCTGTAATAAATTAAATGGTGTGTTGGTATCTTGGGGCATTGAACATTGGGTTGTTTCAAATCTCGTGACATGTCTTTTATGGGACTAAAACAACAACTATATATGAGTGGACGAAAGTAGAAACATCTCATATGTTAGAAACTGAGTCGTCTCTGAATTAGGACCGGTTGTGTAACATATTTAATTATAAAACAGTATCATCAAAAGTGTTTGATGTTGTATTTCATTTTGTATTATATACAAGAAACGGAATACGAGGATATTCCTCAAATTTCACATATATTTGAAGTTTATTTTGTCTTGACCTATGAGGACTTGTATATGTTAGATAAATAGTCTCTCCCATTTGATTTTATAAGTTAATGACAGAGGAAACACTAAAGCTGTAGCGAGTGAAAAAAATAATACAGAATAAGTTTTTTGTTTTAGGATCAAATGTTTGATTTCGTTAGAGACAAAACCTGATTTATGTTAACTACTAGTTTTTATTGCTAGTTATTTTTATGTTTACTATTTTTTTGTGCACTATGTGATATGCAAGTTTCTCGAGGGCATGTATTCATATTTATTTTGGCCTCTTTGTGCGACCCACTGCCTTGATTTGATGTTTGAGGATATTCTTAAGATTCCGAGATTCAAGTAAACTATTTAGAAGACAATTAGGATGAACGGCTACATCTACAGTCGCTCGGGGGTACTTAACATGATGTGAAACTTCACTAATAACAAATAAATTGTTAGGCTTGCTAATACTCGTTTTGCTACATGTTTCTTAACTTTGAAGAGATTTTATGAGCAAAAGAAAAACTTGATGAAGTTCTTTAATTCAAATTAATGACATTAAAGTAAGTTTAAAAAAAACAGTTAAGAAAAAAATTAAACAAACTTTGATAATGCTATGATTTTGGATAAATACTTCTATTATGCTTATGATTGGTGATCAACTGTTAGCTGTGTTACGAGTGGTAGATGGTGAATCAAAGCCTGCAATGGGGTATGTTGACAAAGCCATGGATAAGGTGAAAGAAATTATTGCCAAATCATTCTCAAATAATGAATCAAAGTACAAGGATATATTCAAAATCATTGACAAAAAAATAGGAAAGTTAATTGTATAGGCCATGACATGTTGCAAGTACTACTTGAATCCTAGTTTGTTTTACAATAATCCAGATATTGATGGGAAATTTGAAAAAATTATGGTTTTCAAACATGTCTACTGATAATGGTATCAGACCCAGATATTCAAGCTAAGGTTACAATGGAGTTAAATGCATATCGATATAAAGAAGGTTCTTTTGACAGACCTTTGGCTATTAGATATCAAAGTTCCATGCCACCAGTTATATACGTTCTTGTATATTTATTTTACAATGTTGTTTCAATTTAATTATTTTTGTTACTTATGTTAAATATTTTAGCGGAATGGTGGGTGAAATATGGTTCATTGGCGTCTAATTTATGAAATTTTGACATTCGAGTACTCAGTCTTGTTTGCAGATCATCTGGATGTGAAGAAACTGGAGCTTATTTGAATATGTAAGAAACTTGATGTATAAATATTTTAATGTTATTTATAATTTTATAACATTTTTTACTTTTTCTTCTTGATTTATTATGGATACATAGCAAAAAGAGGAATAGGCTTGCGCAACACTGCTTGAATGATTTGGTGTATATAAATTACAATAAAGCATTGAAGTGACGTCATCGATTGCGTGGAAAAATCGATCTGATTGCTTTGAGTGATATTAATTAAAGTAATTAGTGGTTGATTGGTGAACCTGAAAACATAGATTTTGATAGTGTTGCCATTGACGACGGTGTCGAAGAAGTTGTTTTAGAATGAGTTAATGTTGGAGTTGTTGAGGTTGATGAAGTAGACTACAATCTTCGGTTTAAGAATCCATCATCGTCAGCAGCTCGTGCAAGATATCGGAGGCTTGTTGATGAAGACTCTGAAGAAAAAGATACTCAATTATGAGATATAAATGGAGAACATTGTGGAGATGAGAGGTGTGAAGATGTTGTCTCAGAAGATGATGTATTTTAGTCTATGTTTGTCATTTGACTCATATGTTTTAAGAATTATGTAATTGGATGTTTTATAATTTGATCTTTTAGTCTATGTGTTTGTCATTTGACTCGAATGTTCTAAGAATCGTGTAATGGGATGTTCAAGTTATTATTGTTAGTTTAAATGTCTAAATAGTAATATTTAAATTATAGTTATGTGCTATAAAAATATTATTTAGGTAAGGGATCACCGCATGACATGTGGTCATCGCCAAGTCGCTCGCCTCGCTATTGTGGCTTTTGTAGCTCTTTTCGCCACGACCGCCTCATGTCACTGGCAACTATAATCTCACCAATTTATTCTGGTGAATATTTTAGTATAATAAAACTGTAGATTAGTGAACTTAAAAAGAATTACTCGTATTGAAAGAGTGATTATGGAAATTTGGAAAAAGATAAATCTGAAGTTGATTCCTCATTATCTTCTTTCCAAATTACTATTTCTAACAGAGATGCAGAAATTAAAATTTTGCAAGAGAGAATTGACAATTTTGATATAAAATATAACAAGCAATTGACGATACTAAAAATATTATAAAAACAAAAGCTTTGAATATTTTTTAAAGTGTTTTCAACATATTGCGTAAGAAATATATTTTTAGATTTGTAAAGTAACAAAAAGCTTAAACTTAGGTCATCACGAGAAATTATTATCCCTTGAAGAATACTCACAGTTTCTCTTAGATAAATAATCTTCAGAATATGAAGACAATATTGATAATGATAGCCTTTCTCCCGACGATAATAATAAAGTAACTCGTATATAAGATACTCCCACAAAAAATAATTAGATTTTTTTTATCATTGCTATTGAAATCATCATCACCAATGTATTAGTTGATCAAAATGAAGAGATTAATGTTGCTGATCACGGACTATCTTTTTGGTCTTATATGAATTTAATTTTGTGTACATTTTTGTGAACTATTAGTTTTTGTCAACATGCAGAAGTTTTTCATTGCCTATTCTAATCATATCATCAATGTAAACCTCAATATTTCTAGCTAAATACTTTTAAAAAATATGGTTGGTAAGATTTTGATATGTTGAGTCTCTATTGTTTACCCAAATAACATCATTTAATATCCATATAACCCTCTTCCCGACATGAACATTATAATTTCTATATTGTTAACACACATTAAAATCTAATAAACCTTGAAAAATCAATCATAAATATAAATGAATCATTCCATGTTGTAACGTCAATCAATCGATCAATACGATACAAAGAGAAAACATCAATCAACTCATCAACACTTAACTTCAAAAGGTCGATAATTTCGTATTTAAATTATCGACTTAAATGAATTTGAAATTATCGTCACCTCTGTACTATAATATATTTGGCTCATCGTTAGATATCAAAATAGGAATAGAAAAAGTCTCGACTACATAAAATTTTATAAAAGCACCAAATCGCACACATGCAATGACAGGTCTAACCCTATTGAATCAACAAAAAATATAATCATTTTCGAGAACCGGAAGTAACACTTTCAAATGAATAAGTTCAACAAATATACTTAGAGAAAAAATCTTAGGGGTAGAGAGGAGAATTAAAAATTATTTAGAAGAATGATCATCCATAACCGAATCATTGGTGGAAACAAGTCTAAATTGAGCATTGCCCTCCAATTATGATTATTGGATAGTGCATCATTTCAAATAAATGATTTTGGAGATTTCTAGTGCTATGTATTATTATGAAAAATATAGACAATGATGGCTTTTATGAGATAAGAGGAAACAAAAATCGTAAAAAATACTTTAAGGTTAAATAAAAAAACATGAAGACAAATAAAACCATAACCTTTAATTTCTTAAATCAACGTTTTGGATTCTCTTACCGATTAAATTCCACGATAAAAAGAATAGAAGGGTCATGATGAAAGAATCCTAACAAGCAATACACATAAACAAAATAATAAAATCGTTAAACGCTTCCGACATATTTCAAACGACTCTTCACTCACTTTAAAAGCATACAAATTATTTGTATTCACTACTTCAAGACTTAATCATTTTCCGGTCAAAGTGAAAAAGTTCAAGTCACACATAAAATTGTGAAGACAAAATACCAAAATAATATTTAACGATGAAAGAAATCTCTGACAGATTGAATCACAAGTCTCGAATATGATAAAACACGAAGTCTTAGATTACTTTCTCAACAAACCAAGATCCAATTAAACTTCTTTCCACTTCCTATCAATGTTAAGCTTATCAGAATACCTACTTATAAGATTACTAGCCACTAGGAAATCAAAATTAGGGAAAATGCTACATATATGCGAACTTTTTTCCTTTCAGGGAAAGTTAGATTTTTTCGCAAATGAGGTTTGACAAGGGAAAGGGTTTTAATGACGTAAGTATAAGGCTAACATATCTCTAAGGTATAGTTCAACTCGACATGACATCAATTCGTCGTGAACCTTCAATCTCAAAATCAAAAGACATACAAGATTCGACAAAATGTGAAAATACAAAAGAAAATGAATGTCTAAGCCAAAATAAAATATTTTAAAGTTCTAGTTTTTCTTCGATGTTCTAGCAAGAACCGGGGGTTACTAATAATGTTAAAAGTTGTATAAAGTGAAGATAATGGTAAAAATTGTCTATGATGAAACCCATTCAATGTGTTATTTGTAATGTTATTTGTAATTCATAACTTAGGACTCTAACTTAAGAATATAAAGATTAATGTATGATACGCGAATAAAGAATATAAAAACTTCCAAAATCTATGCATATTAATAAAAAAAAATTGTTATCCAAATAATCACTTACTCTTTTAACAATTAAAGATCATCTACTTTATTTTCTATGAAATTCTAGCAATATTTTATGTTCTAACCATTTTTTTTCCTTTGAAAAATAGTTATAACAACTTTCATTTTTTTTTTATCTTTTAAATTTCAATTGTGTTTGTCTAAATCTTAATCAGCTTCCACATAATTTATTGTTTTTCTAATCGCATAAAGTCGTCAAATAACATTCTAATTCAAATAAACTAAGTCATTAACATAGTTATTATTTAATATAGTTAATTTACTTTTAGCCAAAAGGTTAAATGTGACCTAACTTGAAACACTAATTAATTAATTATATATATAATATCTAGTGCCCCCTGGTTTTCTGGTTCTAAAAAAGCATTCAGTGCCATATACAATACAGTACTTTGCATGATCTCTCGTATAGGATAGAAATACAAATGTCATTAAATGATTTTTCAACTAGAGACCCGTGCGTACACAAGACGGAAAGTAGACAGCCGAGAAGGCAGTATTTGAGACCTGTGCGTACCACCACCACAGCTCATCCATCACGGTTAGTACGATCGTCGATTCAAGGAGATCGATTGGTAGAGTTTGGATTTGTGGACAGAAACTTTTTTTATTGCTATCAACGTTTTGGGTAAACAACTTTAACGATTAATAAATTAATTAATTAAAGTAATAACTACACACTATTGAGTCTTTATTGTTTTATTTTTTATGTTATTCTTTTTCTTAACCTATTAGAATTTATTATTTCATTTCATAGTATCAAATTTATTTTTTTAATTGAAAATAATTATTAATTTCGAACCGTCCCCAACTCTAACTTGTACAAATACAATTAATCATATATTATATATTGAAATATGGTAAGTAATCTGGGAAGGATCATCCATAACTATCCGACTAAAAATTTGATTATCGATACTGATTTGTGTTTTGTGTCATAAATTTTTCGATACACAAACAAGTACAACATACAACAATGACTACTAGGCGTTTATAATGATACTTGAAGTACTAGATTGCTATTTGGTATTTTTTTATATTTTATATTTTTATATTATCTATTGAAAAAAGGTTATTTCTATTATAATACCAAAATAAGTTTTTAATTCAATTTAGTCTATAATGAAATGTCTATTTCTTTTTATGGCCTACAAAAAAGTATTTTAAGTCATTTTAATACCAAACATTTCAAAAATACATACTTTACCCTTACTGTTTTACTAATCCTTTGTTTGTATTATAATCCAATAACTTATAACAAAATATAACTTTTTTTGTAAACTTCGTATCTTTTGATTTATAATTCTAAAAATAAAATTGAAAGCGCCGTTGTGTTTACATTTACGAGACGAATCAAACAAGTGGTCTATATGATATGTTTCGAATAAAAAATTAAAACTGCTAAAAAACAAAAAGCTAACAATGTTAAAATTTTAAAATTGTTAATTAGGAGTTTTAAGTTTTCTCTTACTCCTAATTAGCAGTTTTATATAGTTGAATTAGGTTTTAATAGTTTTAATTTTTAGCAGTTTTAAAAATGCTAATCTAACAGTTTTAAAAAAGTTCTCAATACATGTCATTTGCACCATTGTTTAATTCGTCTGGAGAAAAGAAACACAATCGTGCTTTCAGAATTTTTTTTGAATTATATTTAAAAAGATACGGATTTTCTAAGAAAAAGAAAAAATTATTTTTTTGTTTAGAATATATTGTAGAATATTACAAACCAAGGGTATTATAGTATTTTTTCTAGTGCTTGGTACCAAATATTGATAGAGATCTTATTTGGTATTAAGTATTGATTTTGAAAAAAATGTTGGTACTTATATGAGAGTCTCCCATTGAAAAATATGATCAATATTTAGGATTGATATGAGAATCATTAAGCGTGCAGACAAAATATTTGATGGGTATTTAGTTATATATAAATAACACATGTACTCATTGGTCCGTAGTGAGTCTAATTGTAATTAGGTCTCATATGTCAAAAGCACATCTGTCTCTAATTGTAATTTGGTCTCACATTTATAAGGTTTCTCCATTAAGAACTATTTGTTCCCGAAGAATAGTAAGCGAAGATTTTATATTGCTCTTCCTCTTGAATTTTGTGTGATTTAAGGTTCCTCTCATATTCTAGAACTTTCAGGTTGGATGCATTTCAATAATGTTTTCTCTTTATGTACCCATATCTTTTTCATTTTGATATGTTTTCGCCTTTAATACATTTAATACAAGTATTGAAGTCTGAATAATCAAATAGGCTTTAAATAATAAGCTTATCCATTTTGTTTGTTTGGATATTACTTATGCACTTATATCAAGGCTTACCTAATTTCAGCTTTTCAATTTAGTTTGTCCGATACTTGTATGTTTATTATTTTTCTGTGATGCTTAATAGTATTTTATAAATACAACTTATTATTGATTGCTAAATATATAGTGTCTATCACATCATCATATAACAAAAGATTTATTTGATTAATCCTAAACATCTTTTAAGGCATCTCTTATAGGAAGTTTTTTTCCTATTGCCATATTTCAAATAAAATAAATGTTAACTATAAAGCAACAACTGAAAATCACAAATGACATACACTAAGCACAAAATTCCCTTTACTTGATGGGTTGATCTTTCACCATCATTGAGGATTAGATTTCTTATCATAACCTTATTAGAAATACAAACATGGGTGGTCATAACCATACCAACCCACCATGTGCTTCCTACTGATGATGATCAGATTATCCGAAGGGCAAATAAGATAAATGGATTATTTTACAAGTGATATAATAAAGTGTAATAATTAGAAATATTTAACATAATAATGGGTTTTTGGGTATAAATGGGTATGGGTTAACAAATGGGTCCATATACCATATTAGTCCATTATGGCCACTGGGTTATTTTTCTTATAAATAGGCCTTTATAGCCATTAATATGAGTTTGTATTTTTTTATTCTCTACCTAATCTGTTAGAGATTTTTTATCTAAATTAAATCATAAGCAGCTCAATTATCTCTATATAACTTATCATAAAAATAATTGTTTATTCAGTTTTTACTTAAATACCCTCAAAAAATCGATGGCGCAATAAGTACTTGATGAAGACTAGATTATTTGAAGGGTTAATTAGACAAATAGGCTATTTTAGATGTGATGTACTAAAGTCTAATAATTAGAGATATTTAAAATCATTGATGCAATCACCTACAACTGAAAATAAATTAATTTATGAACATACCAAAGTTGTGAGAATACTCTTAGCTTTATTTGAATCTTTGTACTTTCTGAATTCTCCTTTTGAGATGTTTATTCCTTTTACAAAAGAAACATCAGCCTCCAGCAGGTGATTCCTTATGTTTATTTTCTCTTGAACTCGTATATTTATCAAATTATCTATCATGCTTTCTTTTTTATGCTTTACTTATTAAAATATCACCATATGCATCTTCAGACGTTCTTGTTCCATCATCTTATCCTCTTAAGTAGCATGAGAAGCCAATTTACTATTTTCCACTTCTCACATTGAGTAAAAATAAAATACAAACCCTATTATAACTAATTTGAAAACATATCAATTTTAAGTGCCTTAACTTTGAGATGGTCATTGATATTCCAAACAGGTAATCTTATTATCTTTTTTCCATTAACCCTTATGGTGGAGAGTTACAACGACAACATCTTAATCTTTACCTTATTAAACATTGACGAAAAAAATTTAATTTCTTTGAAAGGCTCAATTACCTACGCAATCTTAGTTGGGACAGTCTCATGAAATTCAAAAGGTGTTCATTGTTTCATGATTGACAAGCTCAATCTATATGACTTCCCCACGCCTCAAATCCTTTATTTACCTTATGAGAATTTTCTTTAGCGAGGCTATTATGAGCTTACTCCTTAATGATAGGTCACAATTGGTGTGAATAATAATTGCCTGAGGGTAGGATAGTAATTTTAAGTGGAGTTTCAAGGTGGTGTAAGGGTGTTTAACAGTAGTGTAAAGGTGTTTAACGGTAATGTAAGGGTGTTTAAAGGTAGAGAGATAATTAAGCAGCTTGGTAGCAGTTAATTTTTTATATTCATAGTTAATGCTGGTGGTTGGGTATTTATAGTGTGATGTTTGGGCCCTTATGGGCTTTTGGGTCATGTTTAATGGACCCGGGTCATGTTTAAAGACCCATGAGTTCTAAGCAGGAGGGCAGGTAGCTTAGTCAAGAAGTGTTTAGGTTTTTTAGTACTTTAGTCATAGTTCGAACAGCCTTAAGTTTACAGTGTTCAAAGTGATCTGTCCGGTCCGAATGATCTGTCCGATTGATGTCCTTATAGCCTGTCCGGTATTCGGAGAGACTTAGGCTGATCTGCCCTTCCGGGGAGCATGCTGAATTCGGACTCATCAGGAGCCCCTTTTTTAGGTGTTTGAGCAAGTGTCCTTGTCAAAGAACTAAAAAACAGTCCGATGAATGAAGTGGTTCTTAATCCGGACAGAGCTATGGGTATACCCGGACAGATTAAACGTTACGAATTCCAAACGGTTTTTACCAGAGTTAGTGTCGCTTTCTGATTGGCCACTCCAGCCGTTTTTTCACCTTGAATTTCGCACCACCTTCTTTCACAAGTAACCTCTTTAATTGCCAATAGTGACATCAGCGCCGTCTTTTAATTATTACCCAACTTTTCGGATTCTCCTAAGAATCAACTCCTTTTTCTCAAATCTACTATAAATTCACATTCATTCTTCACTGTTTTACTATCTCTCTTAAATCTTACTCTGCAATTTTACTCAGAGCTTTCTCTCTCTAGAACAAAAATTTCCTTGGCTGTTTTATGTTTACAGCAAGAACAGCGTTGATTAAAGGTGGTTGGCTTAACCTTTCAGAGTTGGAGAAAGCGCAGAAGGTCGAAAAAGAAAGGCGAATAGCAGCAGGGCTACCATCATCACCAGTTGACAGACCGGTTGCTTCTGTTACAGAATCAGATCGAGGCTCATCCTCCTCCAAAGGTACCAAGCCCAAAAAGCTCTTTCAATCCACCCTTTCTCCCATTGTATCTGGATCCTCAGTTCAGGAGTCAAGACCTGCTGTTGAACCAGGAGTCACTGCTACAAGTGTTAGGAAAACCTCACCTTTTATAGCCATGGGGTCTGATTCTGACCACTCCCCGGAGAAGTTAGTCATTAAGAGGCCTAGCCGGTTAGTTAAAGGACTAACCTCGAAGAATACTCCCTCGAAATCGGGGGCAAAAAATAGTGACTATGGGTCTGGAGTGCCCTTTAGAGCTCCCCGGGAGAGGCTTTCTGGTCCGGAGGCCAGCAGCCCAGTACCCCCTAGAGAATCTTCTGCCTCAGAAACCCAACTTGAGGTGAGAAGTCAGATGAATACGGGCAGTCAACAGTCCGGAGGGCAGGCTATGCCAAGCTTCAATCCTCCCCGAACCACTTCCACAGAAGTCCCTCCAACAATTATGGAGGAGAGAATCGAGGACTCTACTGAAGAGGTCCCCTTTGAGTCCGAGTCCTCCGGACAGGCTGATACCACTACTGTTGCTGCCAAAAAGGGCAAATAGAATTTGTACCTAAGGCGTCCGGACCTGCCGGAGTGCCTTGAGGGGAGAGTGGGGCCGTGCTTCCACAAAGTCGAGTTTAAGTACCTCTTGGCCTTACATAAGACCAAGTATGCATTCATCCATACCTCTGATCTGGGCAGAATACGCACCAAATGGGGGATCCCTGAAAATGTGAAGATAAGGATCCCCATTGATCCGGAGACCCCAATGGACTGTAAAAGAAACGAGATAGTCTTCTTTACGGAGCTGTTTAATTGGGGGCTCAGGTTCCCACTAGACCCGGAGATCGTGCGCTACTTCCACCTGGTCAAGCTCTGCCCAACACAGCTAAGCCCCAACGGTTGGTTCACCTTAATGTCATGTATCATGGCGTCTAGGTTATCTGGGATCCCTCTTCCTATGGAAAATTCGCAGCAGTGGCCAACCTGTGCAAGCATCATCAGTTCCCCTTCTACCATTTCAACATGGGGAACGATCTCAAGGCTGTTGATGATCTCTTGGAATCGGAGAGTAAGTGGAGAAGCCAATTTCTGTTCGTTAGTGGTGCCTGGGAAAACGGCAGGAAAATCAAGGCCGGAGAGAACCCAAGCCTCCTCAGGAGTAGGTGGAGGAGTGACCGTAAGTTTCTTAACTTGAGTCTCTGTCCGTTTTTCTCTCCTTTTTTTTTATTAAGTTAAGTTTTTTTTTAACCAATTTCTCTTCTGTTCTATCAGAGCTGCCAAAGGAGTTCGGGGACTACCTGAAGGCCGGACAGACTACCTGTGGCAAAATCAATGCTTGGGCCGCAGAGAATTGGGAGAATCGATTCCATAAGGCCTTCACCCTTGGGAATCTAGCAAGGTCTCACCTGTGGAACACCACAGGTCGAAGAGACCTAACTTGGGAGGAGTTCACCACCCAGCCTGATGAAGACGTTGTGCTGAGAAGGTCCCACGAACTGGATGGGACATTCTACCTGTCTGCCCGGGCCAAAGCCCCAAGCAAAATGAAGGGCAGAAGAAAAGGCAAGAAGGTGGCAGGTGATGCTGAGAAGGATGCCCCAATAGAGCCAGAGGGGCCAGCCCAAGTTCAAATTGATGCAACCCTCTTGCAGGTGGTGGAGCAGGAGACCGAGAGGCAGGAAGTAAACCTTCCAAAACCTCCAAGGGCTCCCAAGAGGACTCGCAAACAAGCAAGTGAAAGTGCTAACCGGGTAGTTAAGAAGAAAAAGACTTCACAAGGGGATGAGCTTGCTCTCCGGGATCCGGAGCCCTCTTTCCCCACTGGCCCTTCAGACCCAACGCTGGCCGAAGAGATCCCCAGAGAGTTTCACACTGATGAAGTCGAGGGAGGAGAGCTCAACTTGGATAAAGTGGACATCACCGGTCTGGGCGGGCTTGGTGAATATTTCCTTGGCCTGCCCAGAGACGAGTTCGCAGGGCCCTATATTCCTCCGAGCAGCTCCAATACAGTCAACTTTAACGGTAAGACTTTCATGGTTTCTAGTGAGAAGGACACTATTGCCCATTCCCTGCTTAGTAATGTGCAGCCAGTTCTTACACTGGAAAGACAAGTCCGAAGTCAAGAAGACACCATCAAAGACCTCAAGTCTGAGAAGGATAAGCTGTCCGAAGACCTCCGCATTGCTACTACCAATGCTGATTTACTCAAGGAAGCACACGAGGAGCTAAAGAGGAGTCATGATGAGAGCAACACAAAAGTTGCCACCCTAGAGCAGACCATAAAAGATCTCCAAAAGAAGTTGTCTGGTATGGAGAAAGATCTCACGGTCTCACGGGGAGAGACCACTGCAAAGGAGAAGCTCATCACCAACCTGACCACTGACAAGATTGCTTTGGAGAATGCAGTGACTCAGGCTGCTGAAGAGAAGGCTGCTTTGGTAAGGGACCAAGAGGCCACAATCAAGGCCAAGATCAACGCCTATGCCAGGGAGATGACACAAAGCGAAGAGCTAATGATCCAAAGGGTGAAGTCTGATATGGTTCTCCTTTTTCACGAAACATTCACGAAGAGGAGACTGGGGGACTTATGGCTCTATGTGGATGATGATGACCTTCCATATTATACTATGGTTGATGAGGGATATTCCGGTGAGTCCTCTTCTGATAATGAAGAGAAAACCGGAGAGAGCCCAGGTGAAGAGGAGAATGATCCCAAGGGCAAAAAAGTGGTCGAAGGGGGGAGCGACATTAATGGCAAGAAAGTAGATGAGGGTGAGCCATCTTCAAAGGCTCAAGCTTAATTTATTGTGTACTTTACTTATCCTTTACTCAAACTAAAGTCCTTGGAAGGCCAAGACACTTATTTTTGTTGTGGTGTCCGGTATTATTCGGACAGATCTTTTGTACTGTGCCCAAACTTGTTTAAAAAGTCCTTGGAAGGCCAAGGCAATTTTAAGTTGTTGAATGAATGTTTCTATTTTGCTCAACCATCCTCTTCTTTCATTATTCGTTTTAGTTTAGATAGCTGGAATTTAAGTAGCTTTGAGTTATTGCATTGTGAGAGTGTTTAAGATTCTCCGGCTAGAGTTTAAATAGCCCTTAGACCTTTTAGTCCGGGTAGTATGACAAGAGATAGAATTTTGTAAATACTTAGAAAATTTTGAAGAAGGCATCAAATTTCATTGAAAGCTCCCCGTGCCACCGAAGAGGGGAAGGTATGCCCCCAAATATTTACATGGATGTTTAAACAAGTAAATATTTATACAAGTGTTATTCCAAGTACATTCGAAGGTGCTCAATATTCCAAGGGTGAGTTAAAACCCTGCCATCTTTGTCTTCCAACCAATAAGTCCCAGGCTTGATTCTTTCAATTACAGTATATGGACCCTCCCAGGTTGGGGCCAGCTCCCCGAAGAGCTTTTCCTTAGTATGCAAGAAGACCTTCCTTAATACTTTATCCCCTGGTTGGAAATCTCTTCTTTTAACCTTAGAAGCAAACCTGCTTCTCATCAAGCCCTGATAGTGTGCCACTCTAAGATGAGCTTTAACCCGTCTTTCTTCTATCAAATCAAGTTGATTTCTAATTGCCATTTCATTAGCGTGTCCGGAGAAGTTGTGAATACGAAAGGAAGGGAGTGTTTTCTCTATGGGAGCTACTGCATCCATTCCATAGACCAAAGAAAATGGAGACTCTTGTGTTGCAGCCCCAGGTGCTGTCCGGTAGGCCCACAAGACCTCTTGTAGATAACTAGGCCACTTCCCAGCAGCCCCTTCTAGATTCTTCCTTAAACCGGACAGTATAGTTCTGTTAGCCACTTCAACCTGCCCATTGGCTTGTGGGTGGAAAGGTGAAGAAAAGAAGTGCTGTATACCCCTTGAGGCACAGAAGCTTTCCATTTTTCTATTGTCAAACTGTGGCCCATTGTCTGTTGTTATCTTCTGTGGGACACCGAATCTGCAACATATGTTGGACATAATGAATTTTATGACAGCTTTCGATGTTGTCCCTGCCAGGGGAGCTGCTTCTATCCACTTTGAGAAGTAGTCAATGGCCACAGTTATAGTTTTACACCCTTCGGACGCCACGGGGAGAGGCCCAACCAAGTCCAATCCCCATCGAGAAAAAGGGATGGGCTCAGAAATTGACTCCAAAGGAATGGCTGGTACATGAATTCCATTGCTGTACCTCTGGCATGGGTCACACCTTCTTATTAGCTCCTTAGCATCTTTCATGATTGATGGCCAATAGTATCCGGAGAGTAATACTCTTCTTGTTAAAGCTCTGAATCCACAATGGGCTGATCCCTCACCATCATGCAATTCGGAGAGGACCACTTGTGACTCATGATCCCCTAAACAACGTAGGAGAGGTTTACTATAGGATTTTTTGTACAACACTTCTCTCAACATAATGAAACCACGAGCCTTGTGTTTCAATGTTCTGGCTTGTGACTTATCTGAAGGCATAATACCATCGGACAGATATTGTATGAGAGGAGATCTCCAATCTTGAGGCCGACTCACTTGTATTTCAAAAACTTCCTCTTTTCCATCCTCACTAAGTTGAATAGAAGGGCTTTCAAGCACATGGATCCATGGGTAGGACTCCGTATATGCTATTGTTGCCAATGAGCCTGCCAGCTCATTTTCTGCCCGGGGAATGTGTTCATAGACAACAGCTTTAAACTTTAGCGCTTCATTTTTGAGGAGGAGTAAATATTTCGCCAACTGCTCCTTTCTAGCCTCAGATTGGCCTAAGGCATGGTGGACAAGTAACTGGGAGTCACTTAGAAGGTTGATCCTTTTAGCCCCACAGATGTGGGCCAACTTTAACCTAGCTATAGCTGCTTCGTATTCGGACTCGTTGTTAGACGCCCTGAAAGCAAAACAAATAGCTTGGTACATGTTGTCCCCATATGGGGAAGTGAGACATATTCCTGCACCACATCCCATGGTGCTAGACCCTCCGTCTGTTCGGACAATCCACACTTTCTTGTCTTTTGAATCAGTAGGTTGCTCTGACTCCCTATCGGAGTGTAATTCAACCAGAAAATCAGCCACATCTTGGGCTTTTACTGCTGTTCGGGGAGCAAAGTCTATGTCGAAGTCCCCCAACTTCACTGACCACTTCGTCATTCTGCTTGAAATGTCTGCTTTTTGAAGGACATTCTTTAAAGGGAAAGATGTCCGAACGACGATAGGATGAGCCTGAAAGTAAGGCCTCATTTTTCTTGCAGCTATCACCAGAGCTAATGCCAGTTTTTCGAGTTTCAAGTAACGCCTCTCAGCATCAATCAAGCTTTTGCTGATGTAGTACACTGGGTAGGGACAACCATCGACCTCTCTTACCAACACAGCACTAATGGCACAACTTGAAACGGCCAGATACACAATAAGAGTCTCCCCGTCAACTGGTTTGAACAAAGTTTTGGGAGAGGAGAGATGTTTCTTGATTTCATTGAATGCCTCACCACACTGCGGGGTCCATTCGAACCCCTTTGCACCCTTCAAAGTTTGAAAGAATGGAGCACACCTGTCCGAAGACCTGGAGATGAATCTGTTCAAGGCAGCTAATCTCCCCGTTAATTGCTGTACTTCTTTAATGTTTCGAGGGGGCTCCATCTGGAATAAGGCATTGAGTTGGTCCGGGTCGGGCTGTATTCCATGCTCACTTATGATATACCCTAAGAACTTCCCGGACTGCACTCCAAACACACATTTTTCAGGGTTTAGTTTTAAATTCACTTTTGCCAAGTTGGCAAAAGTTTCTTGGAGATCGGAGAAGTGCAACTGCTCATCCACGCTTTTCACCATCATATCGTCGATGTAAACCTCCATATTTCTTCCAATTTGATCAGCAAATGCCTTGTTGACTAACCTTTGATAAGTAGCCCCAGCATTTTCAAGCCAAAAGGAATCACCTTGTAGCAATGTAGACCCCTATCAGTGACAAACGTGGTATGTTCTTGATCTTTTGGATCTACTTGGATCTGATTGTACCCGGAGAAGGCATCCATGAAGAAGAGCAGTTTGTTCCCAGAAGTAGAGTCTACTAACTGATCTATCCGGGGAACCGGATACAAATCTTTTGGGCAAGCTCTATTAAGATCTGTGAAGTCAATGCACATGCGCCATTTGCCATTATTATTTTTTACCAGGACAGGATTGGCAGTCCACAAAGATTATTGAGATTCTTTAATATGCCCCATCTTTGTGAGTCTGTCAACCTCTTGTACTATGACATCGACCTTTTCTTTCGAGAAAGCTCTTCTCTTTTGAACCACTGGTGCCACATCTCTCCGGACAGATAGGTGATGGGATATCACCTCTGATGGAACTCCAGTAACATCAGCATTGCACCAAGCAAAAACGTGCTGATGGTCTTTCAAAAATTTCAACATCTTTTGTTTCAATATTGGTGGCATCTTGGACCCTATCTTGACATTTTTGCCTTCTTCCAAACAGTGTGTTTCAACCTCTTCAATTGGGATCAACACTCCGGGGGTCTCCCTGGGGTCATCAATCTCACCCTCGCCCCCAGAAAGGCCCTCAAACTGCTATTGATCATTTATTCGGACTGCCCCCAGCGTTCGTGGAGCCAAGGCAGTGGCATAGCATTCTCTTGCAATCTTTTGGCTGCTCCGGACAACCCCAACCTGTCCCTGAACAGCATACTTTAAACACTGATGGACTGTTGAAGCCACTGCATGCATCATAGAGAGCCAAGATCTCCCTAGAATAGCATTATAGCAAGTGGGACAATCCACCACGATGAAGAGTATTCTAACCATTTTCTTGAAAGGGCCCCTGCCCAATAACACTTCTTCTTCAAACTCCCCGATCACATCGGCTGAGCTGCCCGTGAAGCCCACGATCGATCTGTCTGACTTCTGAATCACATCCGGATTTTTCATTTTCTTGTAAGTGGTTAGGAAAAGGATATTGGAAGAGCTTCCGGTATCCACCAGAATTCGCCTTATCTCATTGCCCCCTATAGATGCTCCTATGACAACAGCATCCTCATGAGGGCCAGCAATATCTCTCAAATCATCCTCATCGAAGACTATGAATGGGAATGAGTTTGGTGATTGATAAGATGTCATGCCTCCTTCTAGCTGGGAGGCTAAATTATGAACATGCCTCTTTCTCGAAGAAGCAGTAGGAGCAGTCATTGTGTCCCCTCCGAAAATTGTCAGTGACTCGAAGAATTTAATGAGCCCGGAGACCGTCCTAGAACACTCCTCTATAGCACCCACCCTATTTCGTGTTGGATCAGGATCCAAGTACTCAGATTCCACATCGAACCTTTCAACTATTACCATGGCCCCCTCCGGGGCAGCATTACTTGGACCAACCCGGTGAGTGTTGTCAGGCCTGTTGCGTCCTCTTCTTTTGACGTATGCACCCAACTTTCCCCTTTCAATCAAATTTTGAACCTCTTGTTTCAATTCTATGCAATCATCAGTGGTATGGCCAATATCATTGTGATATTAGCAAAAGGAGTTGTTACGATGCTCTCTGGGAGACTGCAAGGTTTCCGGTCTCCGGTAGTGCACCTCATCTTTTGTTTTATCGAAAATGGTGGCCACGCTTTCTTTGAGCTCTGCGAACCACTCCGGTTGGACCCATGGCCCTCTTTTGTTTCTGGATTGTTGACTTTGAGCAGGAGCAGCTGGCTGAGACTGAGCTTTCGCCCTACCATGCCCCTGTCCGGTTTCTCTTGCTTTGTTCCCGGACTGGTTTTGATTTGGAGTTGGTGCCACCGGGGTGGATCTCGCCTGTCTGTGCACCCTGGTTTTCTTTGTTTCATCAATGTTTATTTGCTTGCCAACCTGATTTAGCAATCCCCCCAGGTCATGGCCTTCTTTCTAGTCACCGAGTCAGACAGATTGCCTGGGTTCAAACCTTGCCTTAGGGATGCTATTGCCACCTGTTCGAAGCAATCAGCCAACCCATTCTTTGTATTTACGAAACGACTTATGTACTCCTTCAAAGACTCATTTGGCTCTTGGGCACAATGGATTATTGTGTCTCCATTGCCCTTCAGCTCCTTACTCCCTACAAACTGCCTTCGAAAGGCCACCCAAAATGTATCAAAATCTTTAATACAACCTTAAGGCAGGCTGTTATACTATTTCAGAGCACTCCCCGTAAAAGATTGGGAGAATGCCCTACACAGTAGTTTATCATCGTCATCAAAGTTCATCATGAAGTTCTTGAATTGCTCCAGATGATTGTCCGGATCAGTACTGTCATCGTACTTCTCCATCTTAGTACTGTCAAACCTTTTGGGGAGGTTTCCGGACAGGATTTTAGAAGACAGTGGAGACTGCCTCCAATTCCTTCCACGGCTGAACACAGTATCCTCATTGGGAGTTGCAAAGATACCTGGCTCATCGTGGAAAGCAAAGGGATCCATCAGCATCTTGTCCATATACTTCCGGTGGTGAGATGACCCCTTTCCAATATGCCTTTTCATTCTTCCATGGTGATCTCTTTTTCTTGAATATTTCTTAACCTGCTTTTGCTTTTTCTTGGTTCGACCCTCATCGCTGCTAGAGGACAAGGATTTTTCATTTCCCTCACTGTCCGAAAAGCTGCCTGAAGATTCTGAGCTTGAGTCAGAGCTCTCCACAGGCTTGGACCGGTGAGACGTTTTAGAACTGGCATGTGTCTTTTTGGTACTCACATGAGTTTTCGAAGCCTCAGGCTCTCTAGGGTTGTCGGTATGATGAGCAGCTGATGCTTTGGATTTTTCTTTCACGCCTATCTTGGCCTTCTCAGCCCTCAGAGCTTCTATTTCAGCCCTCAGCCTGTCACGCTCTTCGATAGTGTACTCGTCATTCTCTCCCACCACTTCGAGCAAAGCTGGTGGCACTTCTGGATTGTCCGGATTCATACGGACAGAATTTCTTGGCAGGTTTTGAATACTTGATTCATGTACCTCTCTCCTCCCACTGTGGTCGCCAATTTGGTGCGGATAATAATTGCCTGAGGGTAGGCCAGTAATTTTAAGTGGAGTTTCAAGGTGGTGTAAGGGTGTTTAACAGTGGTGTAAAGGTGTTTAACGGTAGTGTAAGGGTGTTTAAAGGTAGAGAGATAATTAATCAGCTTGGTAGCAGTTAATTTTTTATATTCATAGTTAATGCTGGTGGTTGGGTATTTATAGTGTGATGTTTGGTCCCTTATGGGCTTTCGGGTCATGTTTAATGGACCCGGGTCATGTTTAAAGACCCATGAGTTCTAAGCAGGAGGACAGGTAGCTTAGTCAAGAAGTGTTTAGGTTTTTTAGTACTTTAGTCATAGTTCGAACAGCCTTAAGTTTACAGTGTTCAAAGTGATCTGTCCGGTCCGAATAATCTGTCCGATTTATGTCCTTATAGCCTGTCCGGTATTCGGAGAGACTTAGGCTGATCTGCCCTTCCGGGGAGCATGCTGAATTCAGACTCATCAACAATCATAACAGTTCAAATATAATTCAATGACATCCATCCATTGGAAATATTATTCTATCACAAAAACTAAGGCTCTATTTCCTTATGTGTTATAAGTATTTAAACAACTTTACATATAACAAAGAACACAAAAACACTTCATCGACATACAATACTTTAACGTGTTTAAACATTTGATATATATAACATAACATACAATGATAATAAGATACATTTGGAAAATTATATTAACACGTATTTATGGGTTTAAAAAAATCATCATTAATCTAATATTTAATTTATCAAGTAATGGTAAAATCCTCATTCAGATTGATTCCACTTACTTTAATAAAAATAAACCCAATGATTAATTTCTAATAATTTCTATCCACTTCATGATTAATCATTCCAAGCATTGATCTTCATCTAGCACTAACAATAATTGAAATAAATTAGTCCCTTGAACCTTTTTTACTATAGGATCCTCAATTTATCTGAAACCATAGTAATGCATATCCACATAAATATTTAAACATATAAATTATTTACAACACATATACATACAAAATCCAGCATGTCTAAACACATTAACTATGTTATTTTCAAGTTAAATAATTGAAAGAAGATCTCAAAAATTAAAAACAAATTACGAAATATACTTAAGGTGCGTGTTGTAGTGGTAGGCTATTCGCGGGAGCGGAATACTATACATCTTAACCACATTCAGGCCAGCCAACAACTGCAACTGGTGTCCTCACAAAAACAATACAGTTGCTCGTAACTACAAGCTGCGATAATCAACGACCACATCATGTTGATGATCACAATGAACATCGTCGGAGAGTCCTCGATCAATAATAACAATTGTGCTTAATCACTAGATTGGTAATTGTCCAATCAGGTTTGATATATTTATTTAATTAAGCATTTAATGTTTTTAGCAATCAAATAACCCCTAAGTTACAAGAAAAAAATCCAAATTTTGATTTATATATATTATTCTTTTAAAAACATAATTAATCCCCATCCAACTTTCAATTTACATATATTATTCTTTTAAAAACATAATTAATTATTCATTTTACAATTAAATCAATTATAACATGTTTTTTTCACAAAGACCTTAAATCCATATCCTAACCAAGATAATTAATCATATAATCTTAATGGTATGGATTTTTTTTAAAACAATTTTTTCAATTAATATATATATATATATAATTATATTGTCTAAATCACAAAATATACAAATAGTTCTATGTCATACACAATAAAACAAAACCGTTTGCGAGTTTCAATACTACTAAACAGGAGCGTAACTCTTACTTACTTGTAAGGTTGCTTATATTAGTAATGATTTATCATAGTAAAATAGTATACAAAGATTTTGTATTGATATTTCTTCCAAATCTCCTGTGACTTGACGTTCATTTAATCTTGTAGAACTCTCATCCTCAAAATTATGAAATTATTTATGTAGAGAAAAGATGAAGATAAAAAAATAAGATCTAGCTAGGGTTTTGCGTATCTTCTAACACAAAAGTGGCATACAGATTTAGGTAAAAGTGAAGGAATATGTTATCTAAGTCTTTTGTTTATAGACGATGCAATTGGGTTGAAATCCCAATTACATCATATTCTTATATTTTGCTTTGTAATTAGGGATCACAACCTTCTAAGTTTATTTCTATCAATTTAATCTCGCAACTTATAAGTTTAATCTCAAGTGTTTTGATATTTTGGCCCAGTCATTAGCAAAGTCCAAATTCAACTTGGTTTACACATTTATACCTTCATAATGAGTTTTGATCTATAAATCCAATTCATATTTAATAATATAGTAATAAAATTAATCTCATTACTTATTAATTGGATTTTATAATGATAATAACCAAACATATGATTAACATATCGATCCATACTTGCTCTGAAAAGGGTAGCCGAGTTGGTGGAGTAAGGTATACTTGTGATCAAAGGTCGCGAGTTCGATTCCCTCTATAAACGCTTTCTTGGTTTGAGCCTGTCACCTTGTGTGGTTTACCTTCTGGCGTTGGTTTGCAGGCTATTGTGTCAGCCCGAGGGTTTATCATATGCGCACTTGTTGAGTAGCGGCTGCGGGTTCCCCAAAAAGTAAATAAATATCGATCCATACTTTTTGTAACATATAATTATTTAAACTCATTTTATTAATATAAATATACATGAGATAGACATTTATATTAAACTAACAATAAAAAATGATTAAACATACGTCTGATACATTCAGATGTATTGGACAAGATTTAAATATGTGATTAGTCCTTTGACTATGACAAATTTTTTATATAGTCCTTTGACTTCAAAGTATCCGGTGAAAGCCCATCGAATATGAAAATTTCTTCCATATTGTTCTTTGAATTCAAAATTTTAGGTAAACATCCTTTGATTATGACAAAATATCTGATGAATGATCCTCAACTATGATGATTTTGATAAATTTAGTCACTGATTCATCAAACTTCAGGGACTAAATTTGATAAAATCATCATAATCGATGGACTTTCACCAAACATTTTAAAATCAAAGGACCATATTCAAGAAATCTTCATAGTCGATTTACCTTCATCGAACATTTTGAAGTCAAAATTATGAAAAAAATCTTAATAGTCAAAGAACCAAACACAGATTTAAACATATTGGACAATCATAAGTCGGTGAACCATTAGTCTTTATATTTTATGAATATGACTCAACATCTTCACGTGGGTGTCCTCTTTGAAATTGAAGTGGAAATTTTAGTAGTCGAATGAATTTTTTCACTCAAACTAAGACGGTTTAGTATTTGTTTGGACCAAACAAAAGCTTATAAAAAGGTCAAATGAGTATTATCTACAAAACAAATAAGTATAGGTGCATTGAATAAAAATATGTGTTTAGGTTTATTGTATGGTTATTTTGGGTAAAAATAATCAATTAGGATATTTTAAAAAATCAATATTTAGGTTAGATGTATGAAAAATTATATTATTAACTCCATGTAAATAATATGTAGACTTTTGACTTTCATTATTTTCAGTTCAAAAACGGTTTCTCTCAAAAATTAAATTAAATACCTAAATCAAAATCAAATCTTTCAAATTGATTTTTTTTAGCAATAATTGCAAAATAGAAGATACAGATTTAGACAAAATCATCAAAATCTAGCGTTTAAGGTATGAATTATTCTCGAAGTTTATGAAAATCTTTAAATTTTGATTAATCGAAATTATAAATATGTTTGAAAACTTCATTTTGAACTGTATTGTTTAATTTGAACTAACTACAGGTTCGTAATTTACGCTAGGGTGGTTGTTTAGATTTTATTCTTGGATATGTATTGTTTACCGATAAATATTATACTATTTCTAGTTTACATTAGGATAACTATGTAGTTTATATTATTGGACGTGTATTGTTTATAAGGAAACGTTACAGGTATATCTAGATTAGGTTGCGATTTGTTGAAATTGTATTCTTAAGTGTGCTTTGTTTATAAGTAAAATGTATATGAATATCTTTTTTAGGTTTTAACAATTGTTCATTTTATATGCTTAAGTGTGCATTTTTAAATGTAAGAAACCATAGATACATCTAGTTTAAGCATTGTTGGTTTATTTTGTATGTTTACACGTGTAATTCTTTATAGTTACTTATATTTAGTTTAGATATTGCTGATTATTCAGTCTCTACGTTTAGGTGCATTGATTTACAGGTAAATATCATAGCTACATGTAGTTTAAAATTTATTGTTTGTTCATTCGTGTGTTTACGTGTGCATTGCTTATATATAGGTATATATAGTTTAGGCATTGTTGGTTGTTTAGTATGTATGCTTGTGTGTGCATTGTTTACAGGTAAATGTTATAGTTATATTTCGTTTAGGTATTGCTGGTTTCAGTATGTATTCTTAGATGTGCATTTTTTATAGGTAAATGTTATAGATTTATATAGTTTAGGCATTGTTTGCTGTTCAGTTTGTATGATTACATGTGCATTTTTTTTACTGATAAACGTTCTATCTATATCAAGTCTAGACAATATTGTTTGTTGTTTCTGTATGCTTAGTGTGTATTTCTTTATAGGTAATATAGTTATATATGATAAGTTAAAATGTGACTAAATGAAGAATCTTGGATCTAGTGTATGATATGACTAGAGAGGAAAGTGTAGAGAGAGAAAGTAGAAAGAGAATGTATTTAATAATGCCCACCAACCCAGAAAAAAGGGGGTTCCCTTATATAGTGGGTTAGGTGGCCCTCACTTATTTCCTTTGTGGTCCTTCAACTTTTACAACTTGGTCCCTCACTTTTAATATCTTAGGATTATTCTCCTCTAACTAAATAATAAATACAACAATGGGACAAGTACATTTATTTGACTTAACAATTAATATTTCTAATCTTGAACTTGGTGATTTATCTCCTCATCAGTAGCCCCCTAGTCTTCAAGAGCTTGGGAGTGAAGACTTGTTGTAATTCAGCAAAAATAGCCTCTGGCGAATTCCTGCATCGATAACGGTGTCTTCATGAGTGGATATGTGAAAATGCGACTGCATTAGGATTCTCAGTTAGCCGTTGGGCATCTCTCACTCCACGTTGCCGAGGCCATCGGTCCGTTTCTTTATGAAACGCTACGCCCGACCCGTTCTTATTCCTTGCGATACTTAGGGGGAAAAATTAATTTTTTAGTTGTTGGTTCGATCTTGGGCTATGATATTATGGGCTATGGTTGATGGGCCTAACTCGGGTCTAAAGGAATACTCGGCCCATCTACGAAGTAGTCTGTTATTCTCCTTGGCGCTGGTGTACACGTGTGACTCGCTTGAGGAACACGTGAGTTCAGGCGCCATCGCACACCTATGAAGCTAACTCAATGATTATCTATTTCTCAAGGAGCTGATGAGGACTTCCATGTGTCACTCCCTTCTTCGAAGCATGTATGATCGGACACCTCTCTAGGAGGCTCTTCAACTTCCCGCGACTATTTTCCTTTGAACTTTCCCATACATAAAACGGTTAAGGCACCAGGCTGCCTATAAATATGCCTTATTTTCAACCATTATTTGCTTCCTCAGAAAAAATTCTAGAGAGAGAGTCTCCCTTCGTGTTTATGAGAAAGAGAGTCTCGAAGAAAAATCAAAAGCCTAAAAAGAAACTGAACCATGTGTTCGGGTTTATTGATTGGTTCAGCATTACGGATAGGGTTGAAGAGTACCATGTCGTGAGATTGATTTAAGGTTCCAACAAAATGCCTTTTACAGCCGTTACACTTCCTCACGATCCTGTTCAATAACACCCGTGCCCGGGAAGACATTTCTTGTGCCAGAACCGCCTGCCGTTCAGAGCCCCGAAGCAATTCTTATTTCTTCAAGTGATCATTCCCCGAGCTCTCCTGCCAATCTTTCTGGTCACATGAACCCTGAACCAGTAACTCCCACTGGTGATTTAGCCTTTCCTCATTTTCCCAACCCAAATTCGAAGAAAATTTCTCGGCCCAAGTTCCTTACAATGGGCGATTCTAGTGCATCATCCTCACCCAAAATAGTGCAGCTGACCGACACTATTGTCGGTGTTCGGACATGTGTTAACGCTGCTGCTACTCCGCGGGGTGTCGCTTAAAGAGACGACGATCGTCAGAGGTTAGAAATAGAAGCTTCCAAAAAGCTGCAAGAAAGCGACCTCAAGCATAAGTGCATCGGTAGCAGCTCAAGCTTTGTGAACCCTGCCTCCGTCAAAGCAAAAAACGTTGCTCGCTCCAAGATTTTGGAGGAAGCCAACCCCATCGATGCCGAAAGGAAACAGACTGCTGCTGAGAACACCCCAGAGGTGGCCACCTTGGCCGACCCAGAAATCGGTCCTGCAGAGGAGCGCGAGGTAGAAGAAGAGATTGTCACCGTGGGTGAAGGGTTTGTTGCAGCTGTTCCTCCCGAAGAGCCTCTTCATGTTGAAATATATGCAGTGATGACAACCACCTATCATCGGTGTCTATGCAGGGATAACATCATCACTTTGTACGAAGGAAAGTATCTGTATTATACTCTTAAAAAGCAGCCCAAGCTACTGATCCGATGGGGAATACCAGAGTGCATAAAGGTGCAATTTCTCGATCCTGGGGAAACACCCTTACATGTTAAGTCTTGGGAGATAGTTATTTTTACCGAGCTCTTCAAGTGGGGTCTCAGACTCCCTCTGGACGCTGAGATTGCGAGATATTTTGAGGTCATTGGTATTTGCCCGTCCCAGCTGACTCCCAATGCTTGGTACACGCTTATGTCCTGCATCATGGCTTCTCGGTTGTCTGGTTGTGTTATGTCGACGGAAGAGTACGTCGCCATGTCTGGGTTTTCTAAATCACAAAAGTTACCTTTATTTTACTCTTCTTTAGGGAATACCTGAAAGATCGTAAATGATTTCTTAAAAGGTGATAAGTCGTGAAAGCAGCGGTTCGTTTTCATCAGCGGTTGTTGGAAAAACAGAAGGGCCTATACTCGCGAGAATCCAAGGCGGCTGGTGCGCACGTCGGTTCCTGATGGTAATTTTTTTTTATAATATCCGAACCTTTGTTTTAGTTTGCAAGGAGTATATCCAGGATCTGAAAAATGATTACTTTGAAGATGTCAAGTTAACCTTCCAGGCGCTAAAGAATTATGCTTGGAAGAACTGGGGTCGGGCATTCCACATATCTTGAAGCCACGGTGGGGTCCGTGGGTTCCTAGGAACCCACAGATTTATCTATATAATTTAAATAAGCTAATAAAATACTAGAATTCCTCCCATCCCAGTGGTAAAAGCTGAGGTAGGAACCTAGAGGGTCGTGGGTTCAAACTTCAACCGATTTGTTATTCTATATTTAGATGATTTGTGTGTCATTTATATTTATAATTTTTTATTCAATATTTATATTGACATCAAAATTACAAACCGATTTATTATTCTATATTTAGATGATTTGTGTGTGGAATTATGGATTCTATCGAATATATAATTAACTATGGATTCGAATTATAGCTATTTCATAAAATATTTATAAAATTGTAGGATTTTTTGCGTGTGATCTTTAAATTTCAAAATCCTATAGATTAGTGCATCAAAATTAAAAACAATTTTTTTATTCAATTTTTAAAACACAAGAAAAAATTAATGATAATCGATGTGTCGAATTATGGATTCTATCAAATATATAATTGACTACGGATTCGAATCATAACTATTTCATTAGACATTTTATAAAACCGTACCATTTCTTCTGTGTGATCTTTAAATTTCAAAGTCATATATACTAGTGAAGATATTTTAAATCATAGTCTTTAAATTTCAAATTTCAAATTTCAAAGATAATTTAAATTTCAAATCCACAAAATGTTAAAATTTCAGGCGAAGAAAGAAAAACATAATTAAACACGAACCTAAGTAAGTTAATAAATATAAATAAAGTTAACTTATAATGATTGTATATATGCCTTTGAAAATTTCAGGGATGGCTTTAAAACCTTTCTTTTTTTGCTTTTAACAAGAACCTAATTTTAACATTGACTATATCATAGATTTGTCGTCTCTCGACTCATACAGATCTCAACACAATCAAAGACGTGTTAAGATACACACATAATACATGAAGATAAGTAAAAAAAGACTAAGATGAAAATACCTAAATATAAGGCATCATCGTCAAGCCCGATAACTTTGGTGTGCTCATGATTATAAATTGGTAAAATACTAAAGAAAATAACCAATACATAATGGATTCATGAATACAAAAAACACTAGTTAACCAAACAACCAAAAAAATCATACATAAAAAATCATACATAGTACATAAAAACCTAAAAAATTATATTTCTGCTATTTCATTTTTGGACAATAACCAGGACCCCATAAGGATCAAATCCTGGCTACGCCACTGGCTTCAAGAACACCAACTTGATAATGAGCAACCTTTGGCGCTGCTCTAATGAACCCCTTACCATGGAACAGTTGCGCTAACCACCTAGTTTACTGGACTTTGTGGCAAAGACTGACGCGCCTGACGCACATTTGTTCCTGCCGAAACGCAATAAGGCGCCGAGTAAGCGCTCAAAATCTGATGAGACTGCCGAGTAGGAAAATAAAGGTCAGGCTGAGGCTGAGGTTGAAAGAAAAGACCTGGTAGTTTTTGCGGATGTTGGGAAAGTTAATTGTCAAGAGCAGGTGAAAAAGAAAAGTAAGAAGTCTGTGAGTGATGGCAACGAGGCTAAAAGGCCAAAAGCATCGAAAAGGAAGGCAGAGGCTAATCAAGGGCGATTAGGACTGTTCCGCCGCTTGGTAAGAATATTACTATTCCATCTCTATTCGAGCAATATAGAGAGGGTGCTAAATGGGGAAATCTTGCTGCTCCCATAACACTATCGGCAGAGAATGCCATTTTTGTTGGGATTGCTGATGAAGATGAAGCCGGTGAGCTTAAGCCAAAGAAGAAAAAGGTCGGCCCCTCTGATGTAAAGAGAGCTGACGGCGCCTCATCGAGCGGGATGAAACTTCTCGTGCTTTCGGTACCGGGAAGCCCAAAAACGTTTGCCTTGCAATGCAATAACGTCTTGTCTCTGTCATTATATAACATGATTGTACCATTGGCTATGAAAGAGAGACGAGCGGGGAAGCTGAGCCAAGACTTGACAGATGTCAAAGAACGAATAGCCGAGTTGGAGGCTGCGCTCAAAGAGAGAGACGAGCGCAAGCAACTTCTGGAGGAGAGGGCTAAAAACGCGGAAGAGAAAGCGTCGAAGTCTGAGACGGCCCTAACGTCTCTTCAAGAAGAAAGCAACTCCTTAAGCTCCTCTCCTGCGCGAGTCAAGAAAGAATGTGATAATTAAGAGCGTCACTCGGCGGTACCGAGGTTCCAGAATCGTTTTTTCCGACACTTTGTGGCAAAGAAAGACAAATAAATTTGATGAGTCCGAATTCAGCATGCTCCCCGGACACGGACAGATCAGTCCAAGGCCTCCGGACCGGACAGATCGGACAGGTCACATGGACCGGACAGATTACTTTGAATACTATGACCATAGGACTGTTCGAACTATGACAAGAGTACTAAGAAACCTAAACACTTCTTGACTAAGCTACTTGCTCTCCTGCTTAGAGCTCATGGGTCTTTGAACATGACCCGGGTCCATTAAACATGACCCGAAAGCCCATAAGGGCCCAAACATCAGGGTATAAATACCCAACCACCTGCATTAACTAGAGGTAATGAGAATTAACTGCTACCAAACTGCTTAATTATCTCTCTACTCTCTACTCTAAACATTTAAACACCCACACACCACCATAAAACACCAACTGAAATTACCAGCCTACCCTCAGGCAATTATTATCCACACCAAATTGGCGACCACAGTGGGAGGAGAAGGTGCTTGAATCAAGCATTCAAAACCAGCTAAGAAAATATGTCCGAATGAATCCGGACAATCCAGAGCTACCACCGGCTTTGCTCGAAGTGGTGTAAGAGAACGATAAATACACTGTCGAAGAGCGTGATAGGCTAAAGTGTGAAATAGAAACTCTGAGGGCAGAGAAGGCCAAGATGGGCGTGAAAGAAAAATCCAAAGCATCGGTTGCTCATCACACCGATAACCCCAGAGAGCATGAGTCTTCGAAAACTCATGTGAGCACCAAAAAGACTCATGCCAGTTCTAAAAAGTCTCACCGGTCCAAGCCCGTGGAGAGTTCCGACTCAAGCTCAGAATCTTCTGATAGCTCTTCGGACAGCGAGGGAGTTGAAAAATCCTTGTCCTCTAGCAGCGATGAGGGTCGAACCAGAAAAAAGCAAAAGCAGATTAAAAAATATTCAAAAAAAAGAGATAGACATGGAAGAATGAAGAGGCATATTGGCAAGGGGTCATCTCATAACCGAAGGCATGTGAACAAGATGCTGATGGATCCCTTTGCTTTCCACGATGAAACAGGTATCTTTGCAACTCCCAATGAGGATACTGTGTTCAGTCGTGGAAGGAATTGGAGGCAATCTCCATTGTCTTCTAAAATTCTGTCCGGAAACCTCCCCAAGAGGTTTGACAGCACCAAAATAGAGAAGTACGATGGCAGTACTGATCCGGACAACCATCTGGAGCAATTTAAAAACTTCATGATGAACTTTGACGACGATGATAAACTACTTTGTAGGGCATTCTCCCAATCCTTTACGGGGAGTGCTCTGAAATGGTACAACAGCCTGCCTCAGGGTTGTATTAAAGATTTCGATACGTTTTGGGTAGCCTTTCGAAGGCAGTTCGTAGGGAGTAAAGAGCTGAAGGGAAATGGAGACACAATAATCCATTGTGCCCAGGAACCGAATGAATCCTTGAAAGAATATATAAGTCGTTTTGTTAACACCAAGAATGGGTTGGCTGATTGCTTCGAACAGGTGGCAATAGCATCCCTAAGGCAAGGTTTGAACCCAGGCAATCTAGCTGATTCAGTGACCAGAAAGAAGGCCATGACCTGGGGAGGGTTGCTGAATCAGGTTGGCAAACAGATAAATGTTGATGAAACAAAGAAAACTAGGGTGCACAGGCAGGTGAGGTCCACCCGAGTGACACCAAATCCCAATCAGAATCAGTCCGAGAACAAAGCAAGAGAGACCGAACAGGGGCATGGTAGGGCAAAAGCTCAGTCTCAGCCAGCTGCTCCTGCTCAAAGTCAGCAATCCAGAAACAAAAGAGGGCCATGGGTCCAACCGGAGTGGTTCGCAGAGCTAAAAGAAAGTGTGGTCACCATTTTTGATAAAACAAAGGATGAGGTGCATTACCGGAGACCGGCAACGCTATAGTCTCCCAGAGAGCATCGCAACAACTCTTTTTGCCAATATCACAATGATATCGGCCATACCACTGATGACTGTATAACATTGAAACAAGAAGTTCAAAACTTGATTGAAAGGGGAAAGCTGGGAGGTTACGTTAAAAGAAGAGGAGACAACAGGCCTGACAACACTCACCGGGTTGATCCAAGTAATGCTGCTCCGGAGGGAGCCGTGGTTATAGTTGAAAGGTTTGATGTGGAATCTGAATACTTGGATCCTGATCCAACTCGAAACAGAGTGGGTGCTATAGAGGAATGTTCTAGATCGGTCTCCGGGCTCATTAAGGTTTTCGAGTCGCTTACAATTTTCGGAGGGGACACTATGACAGCTCCTACTACTTCTTCAAGAAAGAGGCATGTTCATACTTTAGCCTCCCAGCTAGAAGGAGGCATGACATCCTATCAGTCACTGAACTCATTCCCCTTCATTGTGTTTGATGAAGATGATTTAAGAAACATTGCTGGCCCTCATGAGGATGTTGTTGTCATAGGAGCATCTATAGGGGGCAATGACATAAGAAGAATCATGGTGGATACTGGAAGCTCAGCCAATATCCCTTTTCTAACCACTTACAAGAAAATGAAAAATCTAGCTGTAATTCAGAATTCGGACAGGTCAATCGTGGGCTTCACAGGCAGCTCAGCAGATGTGATCGGAGAGTTCGAAGAAGAGGTGTTATTGGGCAAGGGCCCTTTCAAGAAAATGGCCAGAACACTCTTTATTATGGTGGATTGTCCCACTTGCTACAATGCTATTCTAGGGAGGTCTTGGCTCTCTAGGATGCATGCAGTGGCTTCAACAGTCCACCAATGCTTGAAGTATGCTGTTCAGGGGCAGGTTGGAGTTGTCCGGAGCAGCCAAAATATTGCAAGAGAATGTTATGCCACTGCCTTGGCTCCTCGAACGCTGGGGCAGTCCGTATCAATGAACAATAGCAGTTTGAGGGCCTTTCTGGGGGTGAGGGTGAAATTGATGACCCCAGGGAGACCCCCGGAGTGTTGATACCAGTTGAAGAGGTGGAAACACACTGTTTGAAATATGGGAAAAGTGTCAAGATAGGGTCTAAAATGCCACCTATGTTGAAGAATGAAATGTTGAAGTTTTTAAAGAACCATCAGCACGTTTTTGCTTGGTGCAATGCTGATGTTACTGGAGTCCCATCAGAAGTGATATCACATCAACTATCAGTCCGGAGAGACGTAGCACCAGTAGTTCAAAAAAGAAGAGCTTTTTCCAAAGAAAAAGCTGATGTCATTGTGCAAGAGGTTGACAGGCTCACAAAGATGGGGCACATCAAGGAGTCTCAATACCCTTTGTGGACTGCCAATCCTGTCTTGGTGAAAAAGAAGAATGGCAAGTGGCGCATGTGCATTGACTTCACAGACCTCAATAGAGCTTGCCCAAAAGACTTGTATCCGGTCCCCCGGATTGATCAGTTAGTAGACTCTACCTCTGGGAACAAGCTGCTTTCCTTTATGGATGCTTTCTTCAGATACAATCAGATTCAAGTAGATCCAAGGGATCAAGAGCATACCACATTTGTCACAGACAGAGGTCTTCATTGCTACAAAGTTATGCCATTTGGTTTGAAAAATGCTGGGGCTACTTATCAGAGGTTAGTCAACAAGGAATTTGCTGATCAAATTGGAAGAAATATGGAAGTGTACATTGATGACATGATGGTGAAGAGCGTACATGAGCAGTTGCACTTGTCCGATCTCCAAGAAACTTTTGCCAACTTGGTAAAAGTGAATTTGAAGTTAAACCCTGAAAAGTGTGTGTTCGGAGTGCAGTCCGGGAAGTTTCTAGGCTATATCATAAGTGAGCATGGAATACAGCCCGATCCGGACCAGCTAAATGCTCTTTCGAAATGGAACCTCCTCGAAACATTAAAGAAGTACAACGGTTAACGGGGAGGTTAGCTGCCTTAAACAGATTTATCTCAAGGTCTTCGGACAGGTGTGCTCCTTTCTTTCAAACTTTGAAGGGTGCAAAGGGCTTTGATTGGACCCCGCAATGTGATGAGGCTTTCAATGAGATCAAGAAACACCTGTCCTCCCCCAAAACTTTGTTCAAGCCAGTCGATGGGGAGACTCTCTTTGTATATTTGGCAGTTTCAAGTTGTGCCATCAGTGTTGTGCTGGTAAGAGAGGTCGATAGTCATCCCCATCCAGTGTACTACATCAGCAAAAGCTTGATAGATGCAGAGAAGCGTTACTTAAAACTTGAAAAATTGGCATTAGCCCTGGTGATAGCTGCAAGGAAGATGAGGCCTTATTTCCAGGCTCATCCTATCATCGTCCGGACCTCTTTTCCCCTAAAGAATGTCCTTCAAAAAGCAGACATTTCGAGCAGAATGACTAAGTGCTCAGTAGAGTTGGGGGAGTTTGACATAGACTTTGCTCCCCAAACAGCAGTCAAAGCCTATGCTGTGGCTGATTTTCTGGTCGAATTCCACTCTGACAGGGATTCGGAGCAAGCTACTGATATAAAAGATAAAAAATTATGGGTCGTCCGGACGGATGGTGGATCTAGCACAATGGGATGTGGTGCAGGAGTATGTTTAACTTCCCCGTATGGAGATAAGATGTACTAGGCTATTTGTTTTGCTTTCAGGGCATCTAATAACGAGTCCGAATACGAAGCAGCTATAGCTGGGTTAAAGTTAGCCCACATTTGTGAGGCCAAGAGGGTCAAGCTGTTAAGTGACTCCCAACTACTTATCCACCATGCCCAAGGCCAATCTGAGGCTAAGAAGGAGCAACTTGTGAAGTATTTACTCCTCCTAAAAAATGAAGCGCTTAAGTTTAAAAGTGTTGTCTATGAGCACATTCCCCGGATAGAAAATGAGCTAGCAGACTCATTGGCAACCATAGCATATACGGAGTCATATCCATGGATCCATGTGCTCGAAAGCCCCTCTATTCAACTTAGTAAGGGTAAAGAAGAGGAAATTTTTGAAATACAAGTGAAACAACCTCAAGACTGGAGGTTTCCTCTTCTACAATATCTCTCCGATGGTGTCCTGCCTCCAGATAAATTACTAGCCAGAACATTGAAACACAAGGCTCGTGGTTTCATCATATTGAGAGAAGTGTTGTACAAAAAGTCCTACAGTAAACCTCTCCTGCGTTGTTTGGGGGATGAAGAGTCACAAATGGTCCTCTCCGAATTGCACGATGGTGAGGGATCTGCCCATTGTGGGTTTAGAGCTTTAACCAGAAGAGTTTTACTCTCCGGTTACTATTGGCCATCAATCATGAAAGATGCTAAGGAATTGGTGAGGAGGTGTGACCCATGCCAGAGGTACAACAATGAAATTCATGTACCAGTTATTCCTTTAGAATCAATTTCTGAGCCCATTCCTTTTGCTCGATGGGGATTGGATTTAGCAGGGCCTCTCCCTGTGGCGTCCAGAGGGCGCAAAACTATAATTGTGGCCATTGACTACTTCTCGAAGTGGATAGAATCAGCCCCTCTAGCAGGGATAACATCAAAAGCTGTGATAAAATTCATTCTATCCAACATATGTTGCAGATTTGGTGTCCCACAGAAAATAACAACAGACAACGGGCCACAGTTCGACAATAGAGAAATGGAGAGCTTATGTGCCTCAAGGGGTATACAACATTGTTTTTCTTCACCTTGCCACCCACAAGCAAATGGGCAAGTTGAAGTGGCTAATAGAACTATACTGTCCGGTTTAAAGAAGAATTTGGAAGGGGCTGCTGGGAAGTGGCCTAGTTATCTACAGGAGGTCTTGTGGGCCTACCGGACAACACCTAGGGCTGCAACACAAGAATCACCCTTTGCCTTGGTCTATGTGATGGATGCAGTAGCCCCCATAGAGAAGACCCTCCCCTCCTTTCGTATTCACAACTTCTCCGAACACGCTAACGAGGTAGTAATCAGAGGTAAACTTGATTTGATAGAAGAAAGACGAGTTAAAGCTCACCTTCGAGTTGCACACTATCAAGGCTTGATGAGGAGCAGGTTTGCTTCCAAAGTCAAAAGAAGAGATTTCCAACCAGGAGACAAAGTATTAAGGAAGGTCTTCTTACACACTAAAGAAAAGCTCTTCGGAAAGCTGGCCCCAACTTGGGAGGGTCCGTATATGGTTGTTGAAAGAATTAAGCCTGGAACTTATTGGTTGGAAGACAAAGATGGCAGAGTTTTAACTCATCCTTGGAATATTGAGCATCTCCGGATGTACTTGGAATAGCACTTGTATAAATATTTACTTGTTTAAACATCCATGTAAATATTTGGGGGCATACTCTTTCCTCCCCGGTGGCACGGAGAGGTTTTAATGAGGTGTCCGGGCGGTTGAATAAAATTCGATGCCTTCTTAAAAATTTTCTAAGTGTTTTTAAAGTTTTGTCCCTTGTCATACTATCCGAACTGAAATATCTTTGGGCTATTTAAACTCTAGCCGGAGAACTTAAACACTCTCACAATACAACAACTAAAGGTTGCTTAAACTCTGGCTATCAAAATTAAAACGAACAATGAAAGAAGATGATGGTTGCACAAAACAGAGATATTCATTGAATGAAATAACTTAAACTTGCCTTGGCCTTCCAAGGACTTTTAAATAGTCAAGATACAACACAAAAAACCTGTCCGGTCGAGCACCGGACACCATTACAAAAAGAGTGCCTTGGCCTTCCAAGGACTTTAGTCTGAATAAAAAATAAACAAAGTAAATCGTAAGTTAAGGTTGAGCCTTTGAAGATGGCTCACCTTCATACACCTTCTTGCCTTTGAAGTCGTTTTTCCCTTCGTCTACTTTCTTTCCTTTGGGATCGTCTTTCTCTTTATCTGGGCTCTCCCCGGTAAGCTCTTCATCATCGGATGAGGACGCACTGGAGACTCCATTCTGATCCTCTTCGGCCATTGTATGATATGGAAGGTCATCATCGTCTACATAAAGCCACAAGTCCCCTAGGTTCCTCTTCAGAAATTTTTCATGAAAGAGTAGAACCATGTCAGACCTCACCTTCTCAATCAATAGCTCTTCGCTTTTAATCATCTGGTTGGCATATGCATTGATCTTGGCTTGGATCGTAGCCTCTTGATCCCTTAACAAAGTGGTTTTCTCCTCGGCATCCTTGGATGCTGCATTCTCAAGAGAAATCTTGTCAGTAGTTAGGTTAGTGATAATCTTGTCATTTGCCTTGGTCTTTTTTTTGAGGCAGTAAGGTCTTTCTCCACACCGGACAGCTTCTCCCGGAGGTCTCTGATGGTTTCCTCTAGAGTAGTAACTTTTGTGTTGTTTTCCTCCTGATTCCTCTTCAACTCCTCATTTGCTTCCTTTAGCATGTCAACATTGACAGTAGCAGTGCGAAGGTCTTCGGACAGCCTTTCCTTCTCAGACTTAAGGTCTTTGATGGTGTCTGCTTGACCCCAAACTTGTCTCTACAGTGTAAGTACCGGCTGCACATTGCTTAGCAAGGAGTGGGCTATGGTGTCCTTTTCACTAGAGACAATGAAAGTCTTACCATTGAAGTTGACGGTGTTAGAGCTGCTCAGAGGAATGTAAGGCCCTGCGAAGTCGTCTCTGGGGAGGTTGAGGAAGTATTCGCCAAGTTCACCAAGACCGGTGATGTCTACTTCATCAATGTTGAGCTCTCCTCCCTCAACTTCATCAGTATGAAAGTCCCTTGGGATTTCTTCAGCATGTGTTGGGTCAGAAGGGTCAGTCTGGAAAGAAGGCTCCGGAGCCCGGAGAGCAAGCTCATCTCCCTTAGCAGTCTTTTTCTTCTTGGCTGCCCGGTCTGCCCCTTCACTCCTATGCTTGCGATTCCTCTTGGAAGCCCTTGGAGGTTTTGGGAGGTCTGCTTCCTGCCTTTCGGTCTCTTGCTCCACTACCTGCAAAAGAGCAGCATCAATTTGGCTCTGAGCCGGCCCTTCCGGGTCTGTTGGAGCATCCTTCTCAGCATCAGCAGGATTAGCATCGCTCACCACCTTCTTGCCTTTCTTCTTGCCCTTCATTTTGCTTGGGGCTTTGGCCCGGCCTGGCAGGAAGAGTGTCACATCTGCTTCATGGGTCCTCTTAAGCACTGTGTCCGGAGAAGGTTGGGTGGTGAGCTCCTCCCAAGTTAAGTCTCTCCGACCTGTGGTGTTCCACAGGTGAGACCTTGCCAGATTTCCACTAGTGAAAGCATTGTGGAATCAGTTCCCCCAGTTCTCTGCAGCCCAAGCATTGATTTTAACACAAGTGACCTGTCCGGCCTTCAAGTAATCACCGAACTCCTTAGGCAGTTATGTTAAGACAAAAGAAAGATCAATTAATGGGGCTACCAACTTTAAGAAGGAAGAAGTAGACAAAGATTTAAAGTAGGAGACTTACGGTCACTCCTCCACCTGCTTCTGAGGAGGCTTGGGTTCTCTCCGGACTTGATCTTCTTTCCGTTTTCCCAAGCGCCACTGACGAACAAAAACTGGCTCCTCCATTTACTGTCAGACTTCAATAGATCATTAACAGCTTTGAAACTGTCCCCCATATTGAAGTGGTAGAAGGGGAATTGGTGATGTTTGCAAAGATTGGCCACTGCAGCAAACTCTTCCATATGAAGAGGGATCCCGGACAGCCTTGATGCCATGATGCATGACATCAGAGTATACCAAGCGTTGGGGCTCAGCTGGCTCGGACAGGGTTTGATCAAATGAAAATATCTGACAATCTATGGGTCCAATGGGAATCTGAGTCCCCAATTAAGTAGCTCTGTGAAGATGACTATTTCATTCAGCTTGTAATCCATAGGAGTTTCGAGATCTATGGGAATCCTTATCTTCGCATTTTCTGGGATCCCCCATTTTGTGCGCATTCGACCTAGTTCAGCCGTATGGATGAAAGCATACTTGGTCTTCTTTAAGGCCAAGAGATATTTAAGTTCGACCCTGTGAACATCCTCCACTTGCCATTTTTCTTTTTTACCAAAACAGGGTTGGATGTCCATACCGAATATTTCGGCTCTTTGATATGCCCGACGCTTAAAATTCTTTCAACTTCTCGTAGTATAATCTCTGCTTCTTCTAATGAGTAGACCCGACGCTTCTGTGAAATAAGTTGGACGTTTCGGTTAACTACTAAATTGTGAATTCTTAGGTCATCTGGAATCCCAGTTACATCCTTCGAACACCAAACGAATAAATGTAACCTTTCCTCCAACAACAAAATCAACTTCTCTCGAAATTCTGGTGATAAGTTGGTCCCGAGCTTCAAGATTTTTCCTTCTGTAAACTGGTAATTTGAACAATCTTCATCGGTAGTCAGCAGGTTGGGGGCTTCTCGGGGATCGTCTACCGGTAGTGACCCCAAATGTAGCCCCATTAATTGCTAGTCTTTTGCCTGTACCATTTCTTGGTCGCCCTTTGGTGTTAAAGTGATACTGTAGCATTCTTAGACAGCCTTCTGACTACTTCTCACAACCCTTACATTGTTGCCAACCACGTATTTCAAGCACTGATGAACTGTTGATGTTACCACGTGCATTCGTGACAGCCACGATCTGCCAAAAATTACGTTATGTGAAGCGGGCGCATTTACAACCACGAACGGAACCGTGACATCTTTTTTTAACGACACACGTCCGAGCTGCACAATGCCTTCGAACTTGCCGATTACCACTGCTGTTGACCATGTGAACCCCACAATAGTCCGATCTGACCTTGAAATTACTGGAGGTCTCTTGAACTGAGCAAAAGTAGTCGAGAATATTATATTCGTGGAACTACAGTGTCCACAAGAATGCGGCGAACTTCCTCTCCCGCGATTGCCGCCCCAATTACAACAGCGTCTTCATGAGGGCCCGCTATATCCCTTATATCTTCGTTGTCGAAGTACAAGATTGGTGATGGACTCCCGCGCAAATGAGGATGTCCGAGACTCCAACTGAGTTGCCAGATTCACGATGTGCCGTTTTCTGGAAGAATTGGTAATCCATGTCATAAAATCACCTCCAAAGATTGTCAGAGACTCAAAACACTGACATAGACTACTTACCTTCTTCCGACCCTCCATAACTTGTTCTTCGATGACCCCGATGATATTTTGATTGAAGTCGGGATCTAAGTATTCCACTGATACATCGAAAAAATCTGTCACCTCGGTTATGACCATCGTTTTTTCCGATTTCTGTGCTGCCACTATTTCTTTTGACGCCGCTCCTTGTTGTGCACGTTTCTTCACATACTCGAACAACTTCTAATTTTCACTAGCATCTGTATTTCCTTTTTCAAAGAGATACAATTCTTTGTGTCATGACCTATGTTCTCATGGTATCTACAATATCGATTATTCCTGATCTCCCGGTGGTCGGGATGGGAAATGGTCTTCGATAGATTCCACTATTTTTGGTCTTCTTATAGATGGTTGACACACATTCGGTCAGATTAACAAAGTAAGCAGGTCGGATCCACTTGTTTGAAATGGGTCAGGTGACCACTTAATTGTTATGCTTACCCTTCGGTACTTAGGCTATTTGATTTTTAACCAGGATTGGCTGAGCAGCTGGGGGAAGTATGTTAATTGGTTGAGGCTGTAGACATAGCTATACTGAGTATTCTGCTTTGTAACGACTGAGGCCTGCGCACTCTGTTGGATTTATGCTGCCAATTCGGATGCCTCTGTCTCCTCAATTAATATCTGTTTTCCACCTAAGTTAAGAGGGGAAAAAAGGTAAATGTTTTTTTTAGTCATTGCTTGCTTCATTGGTCCCGGAAGCAGTCCTAACCGATACCCCGTTAAGGCTATGTTTTCTTTGCAATGATCAAGATCCGTTTTAGCATCAATAAAACATCTGGTGTCTTCCAAATTTTTCTGCCAACTTTTTCTGCAGTTGACAATCGTGTCTCCATTTGCTTGGAAGCTCTTGGTTTTAACAAACTGCTGGCGAAATATCACCCAGAACATCCCGAAATTTTTAATACAGCCCTGCGGCAACCTGTTGTACCATTTGGAGGCCCGATATTTGAAAGTCATTGAGAAATCTCAGCATAGAAGCTTGTCATCGTTGTCAAAACTCAACATAAAGTTCTTGAAGGCCTCCAAATGGTTATCTGGATCCTTTTTTTCGTCATACTTTTCCAGTTTGGATATGTCAAATCTCTTTCGGAGATGTCCCGATAATATTTCCAAATCCGAAAACGCCACCACCAAGGCCCTCAATGGGAATCCTGTACGATCCCTTATTATTTGGATTGATGAGTTGGCTGCTAAACCTGTACCCATGTATTTGGCTTCCCGACGGTTGCCATTGAACTTGAGGTAACACTACCCGCTCATCCTTACTCGCTGTCAACATTTCTTCTTTCTCGTGAGAGTTTAGTGTTCTTTTTTCGGTGCTGCCCCTCTTGAGTTTTGAGAGTTAAACAACCTTGCTCTATCACGTCGGGATTTACTCTTCCTTGTGAGTTTATTGCGTCTGATTCTGCGTCGGGATTCTCTACCCGAAGACTCATCAGAAGTGAAATCAGTGGAATCGTCTCGATCCTCTTTTGAAGGACGTTTGGTCCTTCTTTCCGTTTCCCGGTCTGGTTTGAGTTCCCGATGACCTCGACCATAGGAATTGTTCTTGTTTTAATTCTCACCCGAAGAATTTTCTCTGTCAGTGTCAATCATATGTTCCTTGTATTTCCCTTCTCGGGTTCTTTTTTCATTCAAAGCTTTCTCCTTTTCAGCGTTCAGTTTCGCGATATCTTCCATGAGCTGTCTTCTCGTCATGATTAGAGTTGACCGCTTATCCTGACCCCACCCATAATGGTCATGGTCGGAAAATCTCTCGCCTTCAAACATCAATCCAGATCGGGTTGCAACTCTCCCGATCCCGTCCCCAATCATCTCGTCGTTCATATTTTAGTTAATCGTGATTTCGAGGAAAAATGTGACCTTCAGGTATCACTACTTCCCCCAGACGGCGTCAATGATGAGTGAAAATGTGACTAAAGGAAGAATCTTGGATCTAGTGTATGATGTGACTAGAGAGGAAAGTGTAGAGAGAGAAAGTGAAAAAGAGAATGTAATTAATAATGCCCACCAACCCAAAAAAAAGGAGGTTCCCTTATATAGTGGGTTAGGTGGTCCCCACTTATTTCTTTTGTGGTCCTTCCACTTTTACAACTTGGTCCCTCACTTTTAATACCTTAGGAATATTCTCCTCTCAAGAAATAATAAATACAACAATGGGACAACTACATTTATTTTACTTAACAATTAATATTTCTAATCTTGAACTTGGTGATTTATCTCCTCATCAATATATAGTTTATGCATTGATGGTTTTTCAGTATGTATGCTTATATATGCATTGCTTTACATGTAAATATCATAAGTATATCTAGTTTAGGCATTGTTGGTTTGTTCAGTCTTTATGCTTACATGTGTATTATTTATATGTAAATATTATAGTTATATTTTGTTTATGCATTTTTATTTTTCAGTTTGTATTCTTATATGTGCATTGCTTTACAGATAAAATCTATATGTATATCTAGATTAATTATTGTTGGTTGTTCAATATGTATTCTTACATGTGCATTTTTTATAGGTAAATGTTATAGTTATATATAGTTTAGGTATTGTTGGTTGTTCCATTTTTATGATTAGGTTTGCATTGCTTTACATGTAAATGTTATAGGTATATTTAGTTTAAGCATTTTTGGTTGTTCAGTCTCTATGCTTATATGTGCACTATCTATAGGTAAATTTTATAGTTATATTTAGTGTAACATTGCTATTTTTCTATTTGTATGCATACATGTGCATTGCTTTACATGTAAACGCTATAGGTATATATAGATTAGGAATTGTTGGTTGTTTAGTCAATATTTATAAATAAATATTATATTTATATGTTAGGTGTAAGCTAAAAGTAACTTGAGAGCATAAATACTGCTGAAGACTGCATGTGGCCAAAGATGGACAACCAAAAACAAAATAGAGCATGAATTGTTTGAATCTATCAGGTAAAAGTTGGTTCCGAGAATTAGTTACAAAGATGTTTCTTGGAACCTAAGAGCAAGTTATGTCGAAGGAAAGAATAATGCTTCCTTTGAACTGAAGGTGCAAATTGGTCATCGACGACGCATAATGTGTAAAGCATGGTTGTCGAAGGGCTTCTGAAGAAACCTATAAGCTTATATAGAAAGATGAGTCACTAAGGGTCTGAATTGATATTGAATCTCAAATTTTGATAATAGATTCGTTGGATCAAGGCATGCTAACATAGGACATATGGTACAAGCAGGCGTCGCTGCCTCATGTCGTACAAATTTTAGCGCTAGCCTTGTCCTTACGTGTTGGCTTGCGTGCTAAAAAAATAAACATGATGTCATATGCTATTGTGAGCTATGAAATTTTGTGAATATCATTCATTCTCTTTAGATAGCAAGAGTTGGATATGAAGCCATTTTTGCATGATAAAAAACTTGATAGATTTGAGAGAGAAAGCTAAAAGTTTTTTGATATAGTGTGGTTGAAGATAAATACTCAGAGACATTCTGAGATCCATAATTCATTTGCAAGCTGAGTGTGATTTGTAAAAAAGATGAATTGTTGAATGTTAATTATTTGAGAGAGTCTTCTTGTAATATTCTACATATAAAATTTATGTATGTTTTCCATGGATGTATGATTTCTTTACAATTTGAACCATGTTAAATTTTTATTGTGTATACATTTAGGTTTATATTCTTGTTCCTTGATTACTTTATTATTTGGGGTTCATAACTAAGCTCTGAGTATGAGCAAGAGATGCGTAGCTCTTCTGTTTTTTGTTAGAAATTCGATACTATCAGCAGACAAGTTTCGATTGAGCGGCTAAGCTTCGACTAACATTGTTTGAATTTTACCTATTATCGGAGGTAAGTTTAGTTTATGCATTATTGGTTGTTCAATCTATAATGCTTCTATTTATATTATTTATAAGTAGATATTATAATTATATCTAATTTAGGTATTTCTGGTTATTTCGTTTGTATGCTTATGTGTTCATTGCTTTATAAGTAAAAGTTATTGGTATATCTAGTTTAGGTATCACTGATTGTTTAATCTATATGCTTACATGTGTATTGCTTACAAGTAAATGTTATAATCATATTTAGTTTAGAAATTTCAGGTTTTTTTAGTCTATATGCTTAAGTGTATCTTTCTTACACGTAAATGTTATATCTATATCTAGTTTTTGGTATGGTTTATATTTGTCTGAGGGTAAGTTTGTAATTTTTATTTAGAGTTTTGTGGAGTTTTGCGGGTATTTAATGTTTGGGTAGAATGTAGAGGGAGAATTGAGCTGCCTGGTTGTATTTAATTTTCATTACCCTCATTTAATGTTGGTGGTTGGGTATTTATACCCTCACATTTGGGCCTTATGGGCTTTCGGGTCGTGTTTGATAGATTCAGGTCGAGTTTAAAGACCCATTAGTTTTAAATAAGTAAATAGGTAGCTTAGTCAAAAAGTGATTAGTGTTTTAAGTAATTTAGTTCTGTTCGGATAGTTCAATGGATGATGGTGTCCGAACTGCCCCTGTTTGGTAGGGTGGACATTTACCGAATTGACCCTGTCCGGTTCCCATAAAAGGTGGTGACAGAAATCGGGCTCATCAGTAGCCCCTTTTTTAGGTCGTGCTAAAAAACCTTTAACAAGACCTAGAAAACTGCATGTTGCTGGTGACAGTTACATCCGGACAGGTCCTTCGAACTGTGTTACAGCTTTACCCGGACTGAAAAAAGTTCTTGAAAACTAAACGGTTTCTTGCGAGAGTTTGTGGGACACGTGTCTCTCTCTGGTTCGTTACTTTAGCCGTTTTTTCACCTAGAATTTCGCTCCCACCTTCTCCAAAAAGTAACCTCTTCATTTAATAAAGATGACATCACCGTCGTTCCCTAATCATTGCAATCCTTTCGAATTCTCCTAGGTATCAAAGCACCTTTTTGGGTGTTTACTATAAATTAATCACTTCTGACTGTTTCACCATCATCTTCATACTTACTTTGCTAAATTTCAGACTCTCTCAAACATAAATTCTTTTTTTTGTTGTGAGTTTATGTTTACAGCTATGAACGCTTTAATCAAAGGCGGGTGGCTTAATCTATCAGAGCTAGAAAAGGCACAAAAAGTTGAACGGGAAAGGCGCATTGCTGCAGGCTTACCTACTTCCCCTGTCGAAAAACCAGAAATTCCAAACACAGAGCCTGACCAGGGCTCTTCTTCAACCAGGAGCGTTAAACCGAGGAGATTGTTTCAAACCAATCTTTCGCTAATTATTTGAGGCTCGTCGGTTCAGGAATCGGAGCCCACTGTTGAACCAGGGCAAACAGTTACCAGTTTCAAGAAGCCTTCCCCATTTATCGCCATGGGATCAGATGCAGATGTCTCTCCCAATAAACTAGTTGATCGGAGAAGAGGTCGCTTGGTAAAAAGGCAGGCTAAAAAAGGTACACCTTCTAAGTCAGAGGTCAAGGACAGTGACAAGGGGTCAGAGGCACCCATGAAAATACCTAAGGACAAGCTGTTCGGAACGGAGGCATCTATCTCAAATCTCCGAAAAAAAACTACCGCATCTGAGCCCCAGTCGTAAACCAGAGTTCAAGGGACCAGTGAAACCCAACAATACGGAGGGCATGCAGAGCCAATCTTTAACTCACCTCACCCAAAAACAAACGAAAACCCCTCCTCAGTAATGGAAGAAGTATTGGAGGATTCTATCGAAGAGGCTCCGTTTGAGTCCGAAGTCTCTGGACAAACGAGTGATGCTGGTGCTGCCAAGAAGGACAAAGGCAAAGAAAAACTATGCCTTAGGCACCCATATCTGCCAGAGATCCTTGAGGGAAAAGTGGGACCTTGTTTCCACAAGGTTAGTGTTAAGTATCTTCTTGCTTTACAAAAAATTACTTATGCTTTCATCCATACAGCCGAATTGGGTCGGATGCGTACAAAGTGGGGGATTCCGGAGAACGTAAAAATAAGGATCCCAATAGACCCTGAAACCCCAATGGACTGCAAGCTGAGTGATATAGTCATATTCACTGAGCTCTTTAATTGGGGACTAAGGTTTCCTTTAGATCCGGAGATAGTTAGGTACTTCCACCTCATCAAGCTTTGTCCAAGTCAACTGAGCCCTAATGCCTGGTACACTCTCATGGCCTGTATCATGGCCTCTAGGCTCTCCAGAATTCCTCTTCCAATGGAGGAGTTCACAGCTGTGGCCAGCCTCTGCAGAAACCACCACATTCCCTTCTATCACTTCAACATGGGTGATAATTACAAAGCAGTGGGTGACCTGCTTGAGTCGGAGAGAAATTGGAAGACTCACTTTGTGTTTGTGAGTGGTGTTTGGGAGAATGGAAGGAAGATCAAAGCCAGTGTCAACCCGAGCCTCCTCACCAGCAGATGGCGAAGCGATCGTAAGAATCCTACCCCACACTTCCACTTTTATTTTAATCAAACTTGTTTAACTAACTTATCTTGTTTCGAACCTTTTTTTTATAGAGTTGCCCAAAGAATTTAACGATTATCTGAAGGCCGGGCAGGTCACTTGTACCAAGTTAAACGCTTGGGCTGCTGACAAGTGGGGGAACCGTTTTCACAATGTCTTTACCGGAAGCAATCTTGCAAGGTCTTACCTCTGGAACACTACTGACCAGAGGGAATTATCCTGGGAGGAGCTTACCACCCCACCCCTTCGGATGTAGTCCTTAAAAGAACACACGCACCGGATGGGGCATTGTATCTGCCCAGTAGAGCCAAGGCCCCAAGCAAGATGAAGGGAAAGAAATGTAAGTGGAAGCTTAGTGCAGTTGAGGCCAACCCCACTGAAGCGGAGGAAACTGCCCCAACAACCCAAGATGGGCCAGTTTCAAGTCAAATTGACGCTGCTCTTCTTGAAGTAGTGGAGCATGAGAGTGCTAGGGAAGAGGCAGGATCTCCAAAACCTCCAAGGGCTCCTAAGAGAGACAGGAAACGGGGAGCAGAAAGCAAGGACAGAAAGGCCATGAAGAAAAGACCTCCAGGGGTGATGAACTTTCTCTTCGGCCTTCGGAGCCCCTCCCTCGTGTTGACCCTACTGATCCAACAAGAGCAGAAGAGATCCCCGATGACTTTCAAACCGATGAGGTTGGAGGAGGAGACGTCAGTATCGACGGTGTCGACATTACAGGGCTTGAGAGACTTGGTGACTACTTTGAAAACATCCCCAGAGACGACTTTGCTGGGCCCTATCTCCCTCCAAGCACCTCGAACACTGTTACCTTCAATGGTAAGTCTTTCACCGTTTCAAGTGAAAGAGATGTTATAACTCACTCTATATTGAGTAATGTTCAGCCAGTGCTGGTTCTGGAGAAACAAGTGCGAGGTCAGTCAACAATCATTACTGCCCTTAATTCTGACAAGGAGAGCTTGTCCGGAGACCTCCTTATTACCAACCAAAACGCTGATGTTTTCAAGAGAGAAAACGAGGAGTTAAAGAAGAACCAGGAGGGTTGGATCACAAAGGTAGCTGCCCTAGAAGATACTATCAAAGGCCTCCGGGAAAAGCAGTCCGGGTTGGAGAAAGATCTCACCTCTTCAAAAGAGGAGATGAGGGCCAAGGACCAAGTCATTCATACTTTGACCAATGACAAGATCGCACTCGAGGACTCGATGTCCAAGGCTACAGAGGAAAAAGCCGATCTACTAAGGGAGCAAGAGGAAAACATCCAGGCCAAGATTGATGCTTATGCCAACAATGTGATAGATACTCAGGAGGAGATGTATGCCAAAGTGAAGTCGGACATGGTCTTGCTCTTTCACGAGAATTTTTCGAAGAGGAATCTGGGAGACTTATGGACTTTTGTAGAGTATCCAGACCTTCCCTTCCATACAATGGCCGAGGGTGACAGGTTTGATTTCTCCAGTGCATCCTCATCTGATAAAGAAGAAAACACCGGGGAGAGTCCAGGTGAGGAGAATGATGACCTTAAGAAGAAGAAAACAAGTGAGACTGAGCCGTCTTCAAAGGCTCAGTCTTAGAATATCAATTATCTTTTACCTTTTGTTTTGATTGAACTAAAGTCCTTGGAAGGCCAAGACATTTTTGTAACTGTGTCCGATGTTTGACCGGACAGATCTTTTTGCTTTGATTGACAATTTAAAGTCCTTGGATGGCCAAGGCACTTCGGTCGTTTTAATGAGTATGTTAATTTTGCAAAATTCTTGCATTCTTTCATAGTTTTTCAATTTTGGTGGCTAATGTTTAAACAACCCTTAGTTATTTCATAAACATCTTAAAGTGAGAGTGTTTAAATTCTCCGATGACAAATGTTTAAGTAGTCATCACACCTTTAATTCAATCCGGTCGGTGCTTAAACAAAAATTTGACAAGAAACAAAGTAAGAACACTCCGAATTTTTAAGAAGGCATCAAATTTTATAAAAGAGCCCGGACACCTCATTAAAACCTCCCCGCGCCACCAGGGTAGGAAAGAGTATGCCCCTAAATATTTACATGGACTTTTAAACAAGTAAATATTTACATAGTTTCCACTCCAGATACATCTGGAGGTGCTCGATATTCCAAGGGTGATTCAAAACCCTTCCATCCTTGTCTTCTAGCCAGTATGTCCCAGGTTTAAGCCTTTCAATGACCATATAGGGTCCTTCTCAAGTTGGGGCTAGTTTGCCGAGCAGCTTCTCTTTAGTGTGTAAAAATACTTTCCTTAACATCTTATCCCCCGGCTGAAAATCTCTTCTTTTAACTTGGAAGCAAACCTGTTTCTCATCAAACCTATAGTGCACAGCTCTAAGGTGTGCCTTAACTCTTCTTTCCTCTATCAAATCAAGTTGACCTCAGATAGCCCCCTCGTTAGCGTGCTCGGAGAAGTTATGAACTCGAAATGAAGGGAGAGTTGCTTCTATGGGAGTTATGGCATCCATACCATAGACCAAGGCAAAAGGTGACTCTTGTGTTGCATACCTAGGCGTAGTCCGGTAAGCCCACAAAACCTCTTGTAAATAACTAGGCCATTTTCCAATAGCCCCTTCTAAATTTTTCTTCAAACCGGACAGTGTAGTTCTGTTAGCCACTCCAACATGACCATTTTCTTGTGGGTGGAAAGGTGAAGAGAAACAATGTTGTATACCTCTAGAGGCACAAAAACTCTCCATTTCCTTGTTGTCGAACTTTGGCCCATTGTCTGTTGTTGTCTTCTGTGGAATTCCAAATATGCAATAGATATTGGATAAAATGAACTTTATGACAGCTTTTGATGTTGTACCTGCCAATGGGGCTGCTTCGATCCACTTCGAAAAATAATCAATAGCAACAATTATTGTCCTGCGTCCTCCGGATGCCATAGGTAGAGGTCCCACCAAATCCAACCCCCATCGAGCAAAAGGTATAGGCTCAGAAATTGACTCTAAAGGGATGGCTGGGATATGAATTTCATTGCTATATTTCTGGCATGGGTCACACCTCCTCACCAGCTCCTTAGCATCGTATATTATAGAGGGCCAATAATAACCAGCCAATAAAACTCTCCTTGTTAGAGCCCTGAATCCACAGTGAGCTGACCCCTCACCATCATGTAATTCAGAGAGGACTACTTGAGATTCATCAACCCCCAAACATCGTAAGAGGGGTTTACTGTAAGACTTCTTATAAAGAACATCTCTTAGTATGATAAAACCACGAGCCTTGTACTTTACTTTTTCTTGCTATTGACTTGTCCGGAGGCAAGATGCCATCAGAGAGATATAGAAGGAGTGGAAACCTCCAATCTTGGGTTTGTTTCATTTGTATCTCGAAGCTTTCTTCCTCCTTACCCATATTGAGTTGAATAGAAGGGCACTCCAGCACATTGATCCAAGGGTATGATTCAGTATAGGCTATGGTTGCCAAGGAGTCTGCTAGTTCATTTTCTCTTCGGGGTATGTGCTCAAAAACAATACTCTTGAACTTAAGTGCCACATCTTTGAGAAGAAGTAAGTATTTTATTAGTTGCTCCTTTTTTGCTTCAGATTAACCTTGCGCATGATGGATAAGAAGCCGTGAATCACTCATCAACTTGACCCTTTTGGCTCCACAAATAAGAGCTAACTTTAAACCAGCTATAACAGCTTCATATTCGGACTCATTGTTAGAAGCCCTAAAAGCAAAATATATAGCTTGGTACATTTTGTCACCATACGGAGAGGTCAAGCATATCCCTGCACCACATCCCATAGTACTTGATCCACTATCCGCCCGAACGATCCAAACCTTTTTATATTTCATCTCAGTTGTTTGCTATGTATCCCTATCTGAATGGAATTCAACTAAGAAATCAGCCACAGCTTGGGCTTTGATTGCTGTTCGAGGAGCAAAATCAATATCGAAGTCCCCCAGTTCCACTGACCACTTAGTCATTCTACTCGAAACATCTGACTTTTGTAGAACGTTTTTCACGGGATAGGATGTTTGGACAATAATAGGATGAGCCTGAAAATAAGGCCTCATCTTCCTAGCAGCAATTACCAGGGCTAGTGCTAACTTTTCAAGCTTTAGATAGCGTTTTTCTGCATCCATCAAGCTCTTGCTGATGTAATACACTGGACGGGGATAACTATCCACCTCTCTCACCAACACAGCACTTATGGCACAACTGGAAACTGTCAAGTACATGAAAAGAGTCTCTCCGTCAACAGGTTTATATAAAGTCTTGGGGGAGGACAGATGTTTCTTAATTTCATTAAAAGCCTCATCACATTGCAAAGTCCAGTCAAATCCCTTTGCACCTTTTAAAGTTTGAAAGAACGGGGCACACCTGTCCAAAGACCTTGAAATGAATCAATTTAACGCAGCCAACCTCCCGGTCAATCTTTGTACTTCTTTAACATTCTGAGGTGGCTCCATCTAGAATAAAGCATTAAGCCGGTCCGGATCGGGCTGTATCCCTTGCTCACTTATTATGTACCCTAGGAATTTTCCGGACTGTACTCCGAACACACACTTTTCTGGATTTAGTTTCAAATTTACTTTTACTAAGTTGGTAAAAGTTTCTTGGAGATCTGCCAAGTGTAGCTGTTCGTCCATACTTTTAACCATCATGTCATTGATGTATACTTCCATATTTCTTCCAATTTGATCAGCAAAAGATTTGTTTACTAACCTCTGATAGGTAGCCCCAGTATTTTTTAGCCCAAATGGCATCACCTTGTAACAATGAAGGCCCATATCAGTGACAAACGTAGTATGCTCCTGATCCTTCGGATCTACTTGAATCTGGTTATACCCGGAGAAGGCATCCATGAAAGATAGTAGCTTATTCCCAGATGTAGAATCCACCAGCTGATCAATCTGGGGGACAGGGTATAAATCCTTTGGGCAAGCCCTGTTGAGATTTGTAAAATCAATACACATACGCCACTTGCCATTTTTATTTTTCACCAAAACCAGATTGGCTGTCCATAAAGGATACCGAGACTCCTTTATGTGCCCCATTTTGGTAAGTCTGTCGACTTCTTGAACTATGACATCAGCCTTTTCCTTGGAAAAAGCTCTTCTTTTTTGTACCACAGGTGCTATGTCTCTTTGGATGGATGGGTGGTGTGATATAATATCTGCTGGTACCCCGGTAACATCAGCATTGCACCAAGCAAAAACATGATGATGGTCTTTTAGGAACTTCAACATTTTGCCCTTCAGTTCGGATGCCATTTTGGACCATATCTTAACATTTTTTACTTCTTCCAAAGAATGTTTTTCGACTTCCTCAACTGGTATTAAAACTTCAGGGGTCTCTCTGGGGTCATCAATTTCACCCTCACCCACAAAAATCCCCTCAAACTGTTATTCTTCATTGATACGAACTGCTCCCAATGTTTGAGGAGCCAGTACTGTTGCATAACACTCTCTTGCAATCTTTTGGCTGCTCCGAACAACTCCCACTTGTCCTTGCACAACATATTTCAAACATTGGTGGACTGTTGAGGCCACTGCATGCATCCTAGAGAGCCACGACCTCCCTAGAATAGCATTATAACAAGTGGGACAATCCACTACGACAAACAGTATTCTAACCATCTTCTTAAAAGGGCCCTTGCCCAACAAAACTTCTTATTCGAAATCCCCGGTCACATCTGCTGAGCTTCCAGTGAAACCCACAATTGACCCGTTCGAATGCTGAATTACCGATGTATTCTTCATCTTTTTGTGGGAAGTTAAAAAGAGGATATTGGTTGAACTCCCAGTATCCACCAAAATTCATTTTATGTCATTGCCCCCGATGGATGCTCCTATGACAACAGCATCTTCATGAGGACCTGGTATATCCCTCAGGTCATCCTCATCCAAAACAATGAAGGGAAATGGAATCTGCGATTGATAGGAAGTCATGCCTCCCTCCAGTTGGGTAGCTAAAGTATGAACATGCCTCTTCCTCGAAGAAGCAATGGGTGCTGTCATAGTATCCCCTCCGAAAATTGCGAGTAACTCAAAAAAGTTAATAAGCTCGGACACTGTTTTACAACGTTTCTCAATGGCACCCACTCTGTTTCGAGTTGGATCAGGGTCCAAGTACTCTGACTCTACATCAAATCTCTCGATTATCGCCATAGCTCCCTCCGGAGCGGATGTGCTCGCATTGTTTGGACCAGGCCGGTGAGCATTATCAGGCATATTTCCTCCTCTTCTTTTAACATATGCTCACTTTCCTCTTTCAGTCAGATTCTGGACTTCTTGATTTAAAGCAATACAATCCTCAGTGGTATGGCCAGTATCATTATGGTAATGACAGAAGGAATTGTTACGATACTCCCTAGGAGATTGTAGTGCAGCTGGCCTTCTATTGTGTACCTCTTCCTTTGTTTTGTCATAAATGGTGGCTACACTTTCTTTTAACTGAGAAAACCAATCCGGTTGAACCCAAGGCCCTCTCTTATTTCTAGATTGCTAACTCTGGGCAGGCGCAGCTGGCTGAGACTAAGCTTTAGCTCTGTTATGACCCTGCCCGGCCTCCCTTGCCTTGTTCCCGGACTGATTTTGGTTGGGGTTTGGTGCAACCGGGGCAGACCTCACCTGCCTGTGCACCCTACTTTTCTTTGTTTCATCCACGTTAATTTTCTTTCCAACCTGATTCAGTAAACCTCCCCATGTCATGGTCTTTCTTCTGGTCACTGAATCAACCAAATTTCCAGGGTTTAAGCCCTGCCTCATAGAGGCTATTGCCACTTGCTCAAAGCAATCAACCAACCCATTTTTGGTATTTACAAAGCGACTTATATATTCCTTCAGAGATTCATTCGGTTCTTGGGCACAATGGATAATCGTATCTCCATTTCCTTTCACCTCCTTACTTCTAACAAACTGCCTCCGGAAGGCCACCCAAAAGGTATCAAAATTTCTAATGCACCCCTGTGGTAGGCTGTTATACCACTTCAGGGCACTCCCCGTAAAAGACTGGGAGAATGCTCTACAAAGCAACTTATCGTCATCATCGAAGTTCATCATGAAATTTTTGAATTGTTCCAAGTGATTGTCCGGGTCTTTAATGCCATCGTATTTTTCCATCTTCGTGCTATCGAACCTCTTGGGGAGGTTCCCGGACAGGATCTTGGAAGACAATGGAGATTGTCTCCAATTACGGCCACGAGTGAAAACGGTATCATCATCAGGAGTTGCAAAGATACCTGGCTCATCATGGAAGGTAAAAGGATCCACCAGCATCCGGTCTATGTGTCTCTGGCTGTGAGATGATCCTTTGCCTATATGCCTCTTTAACTTTCCATGTCTATCCTTTTTTCTTGAATACTTCTTAACCAACTTTTGTTTTTTTTAGATCGGCCCTCATCACTGCTGGAGGACATGGATTCTTCAGTTCCATCTTCGTCTGAGGAGCTACTGGAAGATTCTGAGTCTGAATTAGAGCTCTCCACTGGCTTGGACCGGTGAGAATTTTTGGAGCTAGCATGAGTCTTCTTCGCACTCACATGGGTCTTCGAAGGCTCATGCTCTATAGGGTTGTCAGTATGATGAGCAACTGATGCCTTTGACTTCTCTTTTATGCCCATCTTTGCCTTCTCTGCCCTCAGAGCTTCTATTTCTCCCTTTAATCTATCACGCTCCTCGATGGTATATTCATCATTTTCCCCCACCACTTCAAGCAAAGCTGGTGGTACTTCCGGTACGTCCGGATTCATTCGGACTGATTCTTCTGATGGTTTTGAATGCTAGATTCAGGCACCGTCGTATCTCCCACTGTGGTCGCCAATTTGGTATGGTTTATTTTTGTCTGAGGGTAAGTTTGTAATTTTTATTTAGAGTTTTGTGGATTTTTGTGGATTTTTGTGGGTATTTAATGTTTGGGTCGAATATAGAGGGAGAATTGAGCTGCTTGGTTGTATTTAATTTTCATTACCCTCATTTAATATTGGTGGTTGGGTATTTATACCCTCACATTTGGGCCTTATGGGCTTTCGGGCCGTGTTTAATAGATATGGGTCGAGTTTAAAGACCCATTAGTTTTAAGTAAGTAAATAGGCAGCTTAGTCAAAAAGTGATTAGTGTTTTAAGTACTTTAGTTCTGTTCGGATAGTTCAATGGATGATGGTGTCCGAACTGCCTCTGTCCGGTAGGGTGGACATTGTCCGAATTGACCCTGTCCGGTTCCCATAAAAGGTGGTGACAGAAATTGGAGTCATCAGTTTTGGCTTGGCTTATTGTTTAAACAGTATGATCATATGTGTATTTTTTATAAGTATATGTAATAACATATGTACCTCGAGATTTGTTAAACACTATGATCGGATGTGGATTAGTTATAGGTAAATATCAGACACTTAAATAGTTTAGGCTTAGATGTTCAAATTATATTATAAGATGTGTACTGGTTAAAATTAGTTTTTTCTTCAAAAGTAGTATGTTGCTACTTTAAAACATTTAGTTATTAAAAAAAATTACATGTAAAAAAGACTGATATAATAACTTTATTAATAAAGTATATACATTTAGTTATCTTTTTAAATACAACTGAACTATAAAAAGTATTTTTTTTGTATGAGAATGCTATTCGATACAAATGTGACAACTAGAGAAAAAAGAGGACTTCCAAAAAAGAATTAAGGTGTAGCTTGAATTCTATAGTTGAAACAATACGAAGTTTGAAGTTTGAGCTAATACATCTCGTATGCTAAAAAACATGATTAGTCTCTTTCATTTGTAACTTATCTCACTTTGTTCCCTCACGTTCACTTCTATAACAAATTGATCATTTGCATTTCCAAGATGTTACAAAACTATTTCTTCATGACGTCATCAATTCTTTCTACCCAATTATACCCTTTGGCTCTCTGCATCGGCCTCTGCGGAAGATGCTGACGTGGACTCCTTTACTTATTAAAAAAATAGAATATACTTTGTATCCTTATTATTTACCTAATATTTGACCCACTACCTAACTCGGCCCACCTAATAATCCAATTAATTTTAATTTAAAAAAATCCAAATTAGTTTCCAAATCGGCTCCTCAAATCAAATTTTGTTTGCTACAAACCCACGTTTTTGAGCTTAGAGCTATTATTAATATTGTATTCATATATATATATATATATATATATATATATATATATATATATATATATATATATATATATATATATATATATATATATATATATATATATACTGTCAACATATTTACTGCTAAGTAATGTGAGATTCTTTAGTATGTTTACCCCCTTGATCGTATTTTATTACTTCTCTACGAGACAATAATCTATTTTAATCAACTGAAAACTTATAGTTTTTATTATCTTTAAATCTAAATAATCTTCTTGTTTTCGTATTTTAGCAATCAAATAATTTATTAATCTCGAAATTATAGGATAAAATAGACATATAAGATAAATGTTGCATATATAGCTGACTTATGGGTTAATAAATTATTTGATCACATTTTTTTTGACATAAGCAAACACACTTTTGTGTTTATCGCTTATCCTAATGTGTTTATCCCAACATAAAATCACTTATGAGTCTTGAGCTAAACCACGCGACCTAGTGTTTTTGTGAGATTAAATTCTAGATGATCTGAAAGGCTGAATTCCTATATAATAAGATAACAATAGAATATTAAGAGATAAAGATCATAAACTATACTTATAACTCTTTTATATACTTTCCTCTCACTTGATCACTCAAATCAGAAAACTTATCTAACAACAAAAACTTCTTGGTCTCATACTTATGAGACCAACGATACAAACTGATAAACAAAACCATGGTGAAAACCGATAAAGATGTTAGAACAACAATATTATAAGGTCTTTGGTGCTTAAAATCCAATCAGAGCATAAAAATACAAAACGAGAAATTAAAAGATTTCCAATTGCAACAAGGAAAATATTGACCAAGAGAGAGTAATCTTCCATAAATTTGATCGGTCAAGACCAACCCATCTCAGATCTGATAAAAAACTTTGAGTTTGAGACCGTCTTGTGTTGAGAAATTTGTGTTTGTTATGGTTTTAGATAATAATGATTATATTTTTCTTTGATTGTCCATTGACGGATTGTGTGGTGAATTTGGAATCTGAATCCCAAAGAAAAATAAAATGCAATTATTGTTTTTTTTATAAAAGCACAAATTACATATAATAGTCATCAGTTTAGGCATTGTTTCAAAATCTCTCTACATATTCTTTAAATGAGAAAACAAAATGTATAGTTTAAATAGATCTCAATTATTTTATAAAATGCTTATTACAAATAAGTTTTGATATAAAAGAATTAATAATCAAATAATATTTGATTATTGGTATAGTATAAACCAACCAGTTGTATATGAAAAATTCATCTTAAATGTCTATATTTATCTTCTATTTTAAAGGTTAATAAATTATTTAATTACTAAAATACCTTAGCAAGAAGATTATTTAGGTCTGAAGATAATAAAAATCATATTTTTCAGTTGATTACAGTAGAAATGTTTTCAAAGGGAACAAATATAATAGGGTAAATGAGAGAAACATACTAAAGAATTCCATGTCGCTTAGTCGGAAATATAACGATGGTATATATATATGAATATATTACTAATAATAACACCAAGCTCAGTAACATGGGATTGTAGGTCACTGAAATTGATTTGTTAAATAATCGATGTCCTCCTCGCACTCGCACGGTGGTCTCCATATAGTTAACCATCCAATTAAGGTTGTTTGGTCGAGGCTCGGTCCGACCCTTTGAGGAATCCTATCCCGAGAGGTACCTTGTGGTTAGTTCTTGCGGTCCTCTATAATGTGAATCTCTTCAAGCGCACTCCTTACCGATGATGTAGTGGGAGACACTATAGAAATTATGGGAAATAACCAATGAATTTACTCCCCCAAAAAATAGGTAATTTTTGAAAAAAAGAATTTCGAGATCCAACCTCAGACCAAGGCTGAAAGTTCCTTGCTTGTCCGTAAGAAAAATAAAAAAATCCAGGAAATTTCAAGCTATCCAAAATAATCCAACAATCTGGTGCAACCGGAGCACGAAGCCCCCTAGGCCGGTGCTACATGGGTTTTTTTCAAAATTAAAGAGACACTTTCTACCGTTCTTCAGAATATTAAATATGTATATCCATAACTCAATGAGATTACAGAGATATGAACTCTATGGCTTATCCCTGTGAATGTGAAGATCAAGTTACCGGTAGAGGGGGAAACCCAATTTTTTCGTGAAGTCCGACTATGTAGTCTTTTTTACTGACGTCTCTGATACAAAATTTATTTTTCCCTTCAACCTTAGTCTTAGAGGCTTATTCAGCCAATTTGATGATCAACTAAAGTTAGGACAGTCTGAATGCCTAATGGATAATAAATTCATTTATAATCACCCCAGCCTATCACATATATCTTTAACGATGGAGCAAATTCTTTCTCAAAGCAAACTCTCTAGCAACCATAGTATACCGATTATTACCTTAACATGGGGGATAACCTAAAATTAGTGACAAACTGGGTAGATTCTGAATCAATATAGAAAAATAGTTTCATATTTATCCGAGGCACTTGGGAGAATGGAATCATTATCAGTTTAACTAACCCGAGTACTTTTACAAACTCATGGACATCCACGATTAAGGGTTTCCCCACTTTTCCTTAATACTTCATTTTTGGATAGAAAGTTTTTTTTCTCAGAAATTAACTCTTCAGTTTCTTCTTACTCTTCATATTACTTGTGCTAACTTTTCCATCTAACTTTTTTCTATGTAGAGTACTCAAAGTACTATAACGCGTTTGAAACTGAGGGCAAGATAGAATTGATGTTGTTAAGTGATACAACCATGAAAGATTAGAATCACGAGTTTTATCGGTGCTTCAGCCCTTGCAACTTAGTTAATTAGCGGAATATGGAAAAGTGGTTGAGTCCCGAAAAAAAGAGAGTAAGAAGGTCGATATCTCGAACCTTGTGAATGCTAAGAGAAAATCCATCAAGCTACCGAATAAAACTCAAGCTCCCATCAAGTGCATATGGAAGTCTCCAACTCTGAGTTTGCCCAAAATAAATCAAAGAAGGAGAAAATATTAATAATTGGCTATGATAATGCTCCCAGAATATATTTTTCAAAATCGTTAGTCCCTTCTAAAGTTGTCCCCGTTGTGTCACCCAATGATTCTTCTGCAGATGCAAATGAAGGTAGCCTCACTCAATTTGCTACGAATTGTGCCTCTCCGCTGTAAGTGGGAGGTCTGAGTCAAATAGGAAAGGTCTGACATCGGTAAGCAGCTTTAAGGACCTCTCCAAAGTAGTTACCAAATATGCCAACGCTTTGAAACTTACCTCGACAACAATCGACAAGTCCATTATGGTTGTGGTCGCATGGTACATTGCTCTTTCTAATAAGGTGAGTTTTATACCTTTTCACTTTCCAATATCACCATACTTTTTAAGTGTTCTTAGCTTTTAAACTTCTTCTCATACTTTTTTAACAATAGATTTGGCATGAGGTAATAAACCACTGCATAATGCAAATTTGAGGCTCCCGACCTTTCCATCCTGATGAGGAGACCACTTAAGCGTGTGAACAACAACGAAGGAGCTGATAAGGTGAGATGGGTTATAGAGAATATGTTGCTCGAGGCTACGATCTCCCATCGCATGAGTGAAGATCAGCTTGAGAATGAGATTACCAGGCCTAAAGCATATAATAAAAATTGAAGAAAGATCGTGTAGTTGCCTAAAAATTCGTCAAAACCACTAATGATAAGCATGATAAAAATATGGAAACGTTCATTGAAACCAACAAGAAGAAAAGAAACAAGATTTACGAACAAATGGCTCTATTCTTCCACCAAGTCTTCTTAAAGCTCAATATTGGACGGTTCTCCGTGAATTTTCTAAGGCTAAATGCCCTCCCGAGGTGTTATTAAAATTCGATCCTATATTAGATGATGGATGGGAGGAAATGAAAAGGTTTAAAGAGGAAGATATAACTAATGAGATTATATTATATGAGCTTAATCCCCTCCCCGCAATGAAGATTTACGAAGCTATGTACTTCCTAACAAATGTTATTGCCAATAAATCTCTTCCCGTCTCTAACGTCATTCTTAACGCTTATGATAACGAATGATGATCTTGTTACTTCCTTAATTATACTTGTATTTTACTACATTCAAACTATATTCCCTAGATAGCCAAGGAAAATGTTGTATTTTATTTACTCGATCTTAATATTTTGAAAGTCTCTGGGTGGTTGAGGTATTTTGTAATGAACACTTGAACCCTCGAGGTTCTTCCGTACCATATAACTTGCTTTTATCCTGCTGTTGTTTTAAATTGTGGGTTGACCGGTGGTTCATTTCAAAATTGGCTTCCTATCAATATCGGTAGCCAACCTTACCTTGGCAAAAGTTGGAACTTGGCGATCACTTTAAGCCTGAGGCTCTTCCTTACCCAACCTTCATTTGAATATATCTTTAAGGAGAAAAGACACCATCAGGACCTTGATAGTCACAACACATTCGAAGCAGTTTCAATTCATGATGTGTTTACTGAAACTAAATTGATTAATGAACAAACCAAAGTTATGATATTATATTTATCTTAATCTAAACTTAGTATTTTTCACAATTCGTTTTGAGATATATTTTTTCTTAAAAAAATTGAACCGCAGTAGGTGATTCATTAAGTTTATCGACTAATCCATCATACTATCTTTTTTTCTTCTCTTTTATGTTTGAATTCCGTAGGTGATTCTATATTCATTTTTTCCTGCTCATGAGTAACATGAGTGATCAGTTCATTGTTGATCACTTTATGTGCTGGAAGTTATAGGAGGTTTGAAATTTATTATACTATTAAAGCACATATTAAAACATGAACTCTATCACAACTTACTCATAAAAGTCAATATAAAAACCTTGAATTTGGAGGATACAATTCATATTTCCAAAATATGTTGCATTATTGCCCATTTACCATGAAATTTTGTGACGAAAAATTGCAACAACATATAAATTTCCACCTTATCATTATTAGTAAACATTATTTCTATGAAAAACTCAATTGCATAGGTGATATCAATTGAAACATCCCCACAAAATTCCAAAGGAGTCCTATATTTCATGATTGCCAAACATAACCAATTTGACTTTTCCCATGCCTCAAACTATTTCTTCTTATCTGGAGAACTATCTACAATAAAGAAGGCGGGTTGTTTATTCTTTAATGTTAAGTCAAAATCACGAAAAAATCAAATATAATTTTACGTTCATTGGAAAATGTTATGGCTCATTTAAAAATAAGATATCTATTTTCTAATCAGTTACATGTATTTATTATTAATGAATTAATCACAATAACACACACAATAAACAATACATAAACATGATATTCATCGACATATAAACTTAAAAAATGTTTAAACAAATTTAATATGTAAAACATAACCTTACATTGTTAATACAATAACGTATTAACATGCATTTTTATGAGTTTGAGAAATATAATTGTTGATCCAATTTTAATCGAATTGATTTGGTAAAATTATCGTCGGGGTTAGTTTCTATATTTCGTTTGAATAATAAATGAATAATTTACAACTGATAGTATCGTGTTCATGATTAACTTTCAGTGGTAGCAGTGATATACGCAATAGTTAATCATGAACCCTTTGAAAAACCTAATTCAATTCACCAACAAAGATCACTTGGGATAAGTTGGCTTTGTAACTTATTTATAGAAGGTAAAACGACCTTAATCACGCTATCAACGTAACATATAAACACCAGATAACCAAAAAATATTCTCAAGTTCTAAACTAACATACGATTTAGGTTAGAATGTCTGCCTTAAAAAATGCGGGTATCGCGGAAGACCACATTGAGGTGTTTATCGCTACAGTAACCATACACCAAATAGACGAAACTTAAACATATTGTTTGCATGAAAACATCAAAGAGAACGGTTACAAAATGTTCATGGTTTCTTAAACATATCGTGGGCTTAATTCGTTGCGGCAATGCCCCTTATGTCAGAATAAGACCCTAAAATCTTCCAAATCCCTAATTTGGCATAAAATCCATCTTTATTGAAACACATAACCTTACATGTTTTATCCTTAATGAATCAAATAACATGCAATTTTAAACGTTAGATCCACGTACGTCAACCAAAAATACACAATTAATTTCATATGTGGATCCTTTGCAGAAAAGTAAATCACACGCTTTAAATATTTGATTCAAGAATTTAAAATTTATTACTCAAGTTTTTTGGGTGTCGGCCACTAGTTGAGTTCAATCTGTGTGTTTTAGTCTTCGTTAATGTGAAGAATATATAGCTAAGATGATTAATTCATTAATTTGTTTGTTTTTGTTATGTTTATAATTCGTCTTCTGATTTCGATCTTCAAAAATACATCAACACTCTGATTTTTTTTAGTTATATGTTAAAAAAATCAATATAATTATCAGCTTAAATATGATAGATTTAATAAAAAAACAAAAAATATATTTATTTTATTTTCTCAAAAGAGTAAGATTATAATACAAATCCTTTCGCTTCAAAATTAGGTCTAATTTATTAGACAGTATTTTTGTATTAATATATATAATGTATATATTTTATAATTGCAAACCTATTTTATGTAAGTGGATGCGGTATTAAAAAATTATAACCTTTGATTATTTGTTTATTTACATATTAGTTGACGAATTTATGATTTAATATTAATATTCGAATTCAATCCCGCACATAATCCAAATATGATTCGATATCTACATAATTATCTTTATGAAAGTTTTTCATCTATTAGTTCAAAAGCTTATATATGTTGCTTATTATTATCGACGATAGACAATTTTTTAATAAATATATGACGATCAACCCATCTATTTACCCAATATATCAATATAAAATAGATTTAAATTTTTGTGTATAAAAGTTTCTAACAATAAACTAAATCTAATTTTATTATTTTTAAAAAGAACACATTTATACTTTGTCCATATATATTATTTATAAATTAGAGTTTTATATTTTATTGGTGGTTTTAAAGTTATATACTATATAATATTAGTATTATCATATATTTTATGATTCAAATAAATATTTAACATGTACTTTAAGTTTTCTTAATTTAAATATTTGTACATTGATTATTAATTTATATCTCAAATATTATTTATTCAAAATCAACGCAATATATCAAGTATAATGTTCTTAGAATGTAAAATAATATTATGAAAGTTAGTCTGGTAACTTTCGCAGTAATAATTTTATAATATTAGTATTTATGTTGAAGTTTACAATACAATCTGTTTCGGAATCAAACACAAAACAAAGGGATCCTGAAAAATTGAGGGTAAGCAACGTATTATCACCGACGGAATAGCTAATGACATTTAGGTGGGATTTAATACAGAGCGGGAAGATAACGAGCCAACCACTAATTATCATTACATGGTATTTATTACAGAGCTGGAAGATAACGAGCCAACCACTTATTACACAAATAATATATAATATTATTGTTATAAAAAGGGGGTTTATGTATTTATTGGTATAGTGGTTGGCATTAGTCGCACATGAATTGGTACTCTAAATTCATGTCTCCATATTCCTTAAAATAAGAAGAATTTTAAATAATTACTGATATATAATCTAATAAATATGTATAATATAATAATAGTGGTTAAATCTAATAAAAATATATTTGTGGAGTATTAAAAAATTAGAAGGATTACTTCTCTCTCAAAAAACCAAATTTTGAATGGTTTTAGTGAAAATTATCAATAGAGATTGAGCTGCAACATCATCTCGATGTTGATTTTTTCTAAGCGATCCTTCAAGTCAAAGCCAGAACATCACCAGAATCAGATGCATGCATTTCAATCCAAGCCATCTAACCCACAACCCTACAGTATGACTTCTTTGGGTACTCCAATCACAACATTTACATCTATTCAAGAAGTTTATCCCTCGCCTCAAGTCATCAGCCAGCCAGCCACCATTCCATTTGATCTTCGAAATAACCCTATGTTTGATCATTAAACCTACAACCAAATCAAGAAACTCGTAAATAACCAATTGAAAAGTTACTCTGAAATCACTAAGCCAATTTCCAAGAAGCTGATCCATGAAAATGTTGACATCCAATCTCAAGAGGACTATACATTTATAGACTTCCAAAAGTCAGACAAGGTTATCCTAGAATCTCTCGCCAAGATAAATTTATTTGGCAATTTTTCTTCAAGAAGACCTGAGATGCATGAGATTCAGAAATGTTTCGACTCTCTCAAGTCCAAAGGCCCTGTCAGTCTAGCTCTATGGGATCCAAGACATCTTATGATTGAATTGGAGTTAGCAGAAGACATAAAATGCATATGAAAAAATTAGTTTGGACTATTGGCATAATAGAATCACATATGAAAAAAACCACTTGGGAAAATCAGCCATAATAGAATCACATATATCCATTATGAAGGCCTAATCTAAAAAATAAGGAAGAAATTGCAAGAATGGGACCATACCTTACTTTTATTTGGTGGAAGGCTCACTCTTATACAATAAATCATACTTGCCATCCCTAATTATCATCTGCAACACACTATTTTTCCATGATCTACTATCAAGAGAATAGAATCCATCTGCCGTAGATACTTATGTGGGACAACTGAGAACCACATATCCATCTCCTAGGCTAGCTATACCAAACTCTGTCTCCCATACAAAGAAGAAGGACTAAGCATTAGAAAATTAGAAGATACTCAACTCATTTACTCCTGTAAACTTTGGAAGAAATTCAAAGAAAATACAAGCTTATGGTTTAAAGTCATGCATAATATATATTCCTACACTGCTCATCCTATGCAAGTTAATCTATCCTATAAAAGATCTCAAGTTTTGGAAGAGGCTTCATGATATAAGAAGCACTGTCGATGCTTTCATCTTCTGGTCTCCTGGTCAATGAAACTGTGAGTTTTGGCTTGATCGTTGGTATCATACCAGACCTCTAATTGACCTCACCAACACAAATGACACATTTTGGTATACTCAAACCAAAGTAAATTCCTACTAGATCAACAATAAATGGAATCTAGACAGGCTACTTTCTTCTGTTACCTCAATTGACATCGATAAAATCTCTAAACTAGCTATCAAGCCTCATCTTTCCGATAAGGTTCAATTCATTGCTACTAAATCAGGGGAATTTTCTTTCAAAGACACATAAAATGCCCTAAAAGTCAAAGGAACTACATCATTCTTATATTCAAGTATCTGGAACAAATTCACCCGTGTTAAGTATTCTTTCTTCTTGTGGAGACTTCTCCACAATTGGATTTTTATTGAATTTGTTCTACAATCCATAAATATTACTTTAGTTTCCAAGTGTCAACACTGTGGAAACATTGAAACTCTCCAGCATTTCGTTGTTCAATGCTATTTAGCCTGGACGGTATGGATTCATTTCAGCACTTTGTTTAAAGTCATGATTGGAAATCATATGGCTTTCTCTCGCATTGTTAGGCTATGGATATGGTCTGCTTCAAATCAAATTCATACTAAATTGACTCTGCCGTATGTTAACTGGTAGACTCTTTGGCAGCACACAAACAATAAAAAATTCAACCTACAAGATACATTTCTTAAGCAGTCATAACTCATATCAACCAAGTTATCCTTAAGTTAGACATGGCTAATATTCTTGACAGACACTTCTAGACAAATAAATCTAGCAAGGCTTATAAATTTTATTGCTTTCATCACCTAAAACAAGCAAGAAAATTAAAGGCAATACACTGGAATCCTCATACTGCTCCTAGTCTAAAACTCAACACAGATGCCTCATGTTCACAATCTGGAGAAGCTTTAGGAAGTGCTATTATAAGAGACCACAAAGATGACATAAAGGTTGTTATCAGAAGAACCTATGAAAAGCTAAGTCCTATTCTAGCAGAGACTCATGCATTACTTGATGGCCTAACACTATGTAACATAATAAAAATATATGTCTTGAGATAGAAATTGACTTTCTAATACTCTTAATTATGTTATCTTCTAATAAATCCCCTTGGTTCTTAACTTTTATGCTTCAATACTGCAGGAATCTACTTACTTCAAACATGACCATCTCACACATCAACATAGAACAAAACTATGCTACTGACTTGTTGGCTCGATGAACCAACAAATAAAAATATAATATTGCTCTAGCTGCAAATCAAATTCCTAACCAGCTGAAAGCTATTACCTTGCTAGATAGTTTAAAGACTAATTTTATCAAATATTTTTTTATCCTTAATTCTTGTACGATTACTTTTCAATTATTATCAACAAATTTTATCTCAAGATATTACTGAAATGATTCAAACTTACCTGAAAAGTCCTTGTTTTGCAGGATTCCTGGTGCAAATCTACCCCACAACTTTGATAAACTCATCAAAATATGCTTAAGGTCTTCACAAACCCAAGAATTCTCAATCTCAATCTCTCTTTCAATCTGCAGATCTATATCATATTTCCAGCCTTCAAACATTTGTGAAGAAATATCTCATTCTATTAAGAGGTCTAAACTCAATAAGTTAAATGAACATCACCAATCTCTCATTTTCCAAATATATGGAAGACTTTTCTTCTTCTTTGAAGTTCAATTTTTTTGTAATTGCATGTTAAATGCGCTTTTTTTGGTCTAAATATACTTCAAAGGTCTTGGGCCTTAAATGATCTAATAAAGTTACTTGATAAGGCTCACGTGCTTCTCAATTTTTTTATAAAAAATATTTGTAGAGTATGAATATTATTATTTTTTAAAAAGTTGAAGATAATGTTAGTTGTTTTTAGGAGTTTGTATTTTTAATTTAAGAGATGAAAATTTATAATCGGATTTTATTATAACGTTGGTGGTAAATTGAATATGTGATAAATGGGTTATATGTTTGATGATCTAAAAATGACAAGGTGAAAATAAAATGAACCAAAAATATTGAAAAAACAAAAACTAAAAGATAACAATTCAAAAATAACAAGTTGACTATCAGTAAAAAAATTAGATTATGCCAGTAGATTGAATAAGCTAAAGAAAATACATGACGAGTGAAATTGATGGATATAGAAGCAAAATTGTATAAAATAAGGCGAATGAAATATTAAAGAGAAAACTTATGTGGTCAAAATCATGTTCAAGAAGCTTATAGACAACCTATCAGACATTACTTGATAGTTCTAAATAGTTAAAGGATAATTTAGTAATACTTGTAAAGAGAGTCGTAACAAATAAACATCGCATACTTAAATTAACATGTGCAATTCATCCCTAAATTTTAGGCTTAATTTTACTATAAATATGAAGATAACATTCTATTTGAAGGATGTACAATATTTTATAGAGAGAAATAAAAAAAACTTGAGACACTTCTAATATTTTTTTTGAGTATTCAACCCTTATATTCATTGGTATTACTTTCATAAGGTTAATCTTTATCAATTTTGACGTCATTTGTGGGAATTACATGACAAATAATCAATTTAAACCAATATTGATGACTCACTCTGGGGTTGAGATGAATCTTTCGCAAAATGTTTCAGTCTGTCGATCTCCACTAGTTACTCCACGTATGCTTAATATTGTTTCAACCAAATTGTGAAAATGAGACATTTTGACGCGCTCTAGTTCTTTCCAACGTTATCCCATCTACGCGTGGAAACGAAGTAATATGAGGTGTCTCAACTGTGGTTTTACCAGTTTGTGGAAACGAGGCAAAGCGAAGTGTTACAGGTCATTCCAATGTTGGTTTTCATGTTTGTGAAAATGGAGGAATATGGGGTATTACTGTTACAATAACATTAAATCAATACGAAGTTTTGTCATGAGTTCGAGAGTTGTGTTAGGATAAGGGATGCCTCATCAATTATCGATTAAACCTGAAAATAAAATTCTTACTCCATATTTTTAATTCTTTAAAGTTACAAATGAACGATATAAGATAAGAACAAAATAGATGTAATACGTTCCAAATTAAAATAGATGAAATAAAATATTATAATGGAACAATTATCTAAAACATTACAACTATTAACTGAAATATATCTTTAAAATATAAGTAAGATACATGCGAATTGTTTGGTATAAATAATATACATCGTAGTTAGAAAAATGACATAGACATAATAGTACTGATAAACTATAATAATGAAGTAACCTCAAATGAGAAATATAAAAAAAACTGTTAAATTTGATCCAGAGGACTTTTAAAAGACCGCAGCTTGCTCTGTATACTTAACCTTTATTTCATTTGTCTCAAAATATCTAGGACGACGAGTTGAAAATAAAGTTTGATTCATATAAAATGGATAAATATGATGAGACTGTAGATCCATATAATTATTTGATACAATTATAGAATACAATGTTTTGATTCAATCAAGATGATATTCTTTTTTGTAGAGTTTTCTTCGTGACATTTAAGGAAAATGCATCGACATGGTTTAATAATCTTCTATCTAGATCGATCATAGTTTTAAAGAGTTGTGGGTCTCATTTAGAAGTTACTTAATTAGATAATAAGTTAATCAATAAAAATTGAGATTATATAGGACATTGTACCAAAAGTATGATGAGTTTTTGAGAAGTTATGTCCATAGTTTTTTCAATAGATGAATAGTTGGATGGATATCAGAAAAGTATAGATCTAGTAGCATTCAAGAAAGGTCTTCCAATAAAGAGTTAGTTGCCCGATGACCTAATTAAATTTCCAGTGGATGATATGAGATATTTACTAAAACAATCTGAAATGTTTATTAAAGTTGAAGAAACCAGAAGAGATGTACTTATACTAACTGAATATCAGAACAAAGAGGAAAATCGTCTATTATACATCGTAACGAAAAACAAAGATCGATGGACGTCGTCAAGGTGCAAGACTGATCTAAATATTATTATTATTATTATGATAATCCAAAAAAAAGCTTACACTATCACAACAAACATTAGAATGATTTTTGATAAAATAGAGATAAAGTGAATTATTAGACTCCACAAGTTATGATTTCTCACAATAATGAAATATCAAGGATATATTATTGAGCTTGCCATCGTGATCACTGATGTGGTTTATTTTAAACTGAGAGTAATTTTATCAAGTGTTTTGGAGAGTTTTAAGGGTATTAAATATTTGGGTGTTTTGTAGTGAGAGATTTAAGCTGCCTGGTTGTATTAAATGTTCATTACCCTCATTAATGAAAGTAGTTGGGTATTTATACCCTTAATTATGGACCCATGGGCTTTCGGGTCAAGTTATGAAACCGGGTCAAGTTTAAGGACCTGTTTACTCGATAAGCTAATTAACACCTAACTTAGTCAAAAGGTGTTTAATGTTTTAATACTTTTGTCCTGTCCGGATAGTTCAGTGAGCACTTATTGTCCGAATTACCCTTGTCCGGTTTTCTCAGTGAGTAGTGTTGAACAAATTCAGACTCATCAATCACGATCATGCAAGTGAAATTATTTTTTATTTAAAAGGTAAAAGTTGGAGGTTGATTGACAATGATAAGTTGTTTGAGTTCATCAAGAATATGAAGGTAGAAAATAATGATAAAAGAAAGAGTCTAAGAAAGTAGAAGGCTGGTAAACATGTGATTTGTAATATTTTTGGAGGATACACTATATCTAGTATATTCCAATCATCAAGGAAAAGACGTATGAATTATCTGTACATATTATAAATAATTTTTAATTGCGTATAAACAAGTTTTATATTTCATCATTAGATTTTACTAATGACATGCGAGGTATAGCTTCCCCTATATTGATCACTGTCGAAATTGATAGGGTGATTATTAAAATGGTTATGATCAATACAAGGAGTTTGACTAACGTTTTATATCGTACTATCTATGAAAAAATAATAGGGGTAGCCCATTTTAAAAAGACTAAAGAAATATGGTTATTTACAATCAACTAGTTATGTAAGGAAGAAAATTGCATGTCGTTGTGAGACATGATATAACGATGAAAACTTTAATACTTTGTTCACGGTCATTAAAGCACCAATTTCTTATAATGCTATTTTGGTATTACATGAGAAAGACACAGTTGAGTTACCTTATCATTAATATGTAAAGTATTTTATCGAGGGTTAAATTAGAGTTATCAAACGTAATAAAAAAATTGCAAGGAATTGATATCTAATGTATTTTTGCATTAATAATATTGTGTCACAGAAATCAAAAAGCTAATTTGAAAAGACTTGAAATTAGTGGAATTTAATAGTCTTTAATGTAAATCAAAGAGGATGAGATTGACGATCCTCATGAAGAATTTTGGTTAACCTAGCTTTGGATGGTACACTTAGTATGAAAATAGATAATGGTAATATAATTAAAAATTGGCAATCGTTTAGGTTAAAACTTCAAAAATGAGTTGGTTAAATGTTTGAAGTTAACTATTAATATTTTTCATAGAGTAGGAGTGAGAAAGTTGATCATTTGTCATGAATTGACTATTGACAAGAGGTTAAGGCCAATATAACAAAATCAAAATGATATTTCTCCAGATAAATCAGAAGAAATTGTAAAAAAAGGTAGAGAGATTTCTTAAGGTCAGACACATACATGAAGATGTCTAATAGGGGTAATTAATCCAATGTTGGTAAGAAATAAAAATGAACAATGGATAATATGTTTTAATTTTCCATACCTGAATCGTTCTTTTCCAAAATATGCTTTTCTTATATCCTGAATTAATAAATTAATGGATGTAACCAGATGGAATGAATTACTATAATATATAAATGCTTATTTATGATAAAAAAAATAAGATTCATCCAAATGATGAACAATGTACAATGTTTATACATAACAAGGATTGTATTGTTTTAAAGTAATGTCATTTGGTTCGAAGAATGCGGGAACATCTTATTAGAGACTCATCAATCATATTATTCTTAGTCAGTTATGAAATAAATCGGAATCTTATATCGGTGACATCATAGAAAAAAGTGACAATGAGGCAATGCATTCGTTGGCATTATTTAAAAATTTCAATAACCTTAAAATGTTTAATTTGAAGCAAACCCCATTAAAAAATTATTTTAATGTACGAGACGATCATATTTTAAGGTACGTGATTAGTAAGAAATGAATTTAATATAATCATTTCAACTAAAAGTTGTGCTAGCCATGAATCCACAAAGATCCATAAAAAATACAAAAGTTAATAGGATGTCTAGTAGTTTTGTATAGATTTATATCTAAAACATCAAACAAGTCACGTTTTCTTTAATATTTTAACAGGATAAAAATGGTTTAAATGGGATGATAGATTTTCCAAGGCTCTTAACAACCTGAAAGAAAATTTATATCAATAGAAATCTTATCTACACCAAGAGAAGAGGAAACTTTATTTTATATTTGTCAGTGTCAAGTTTTACACTAAGCATTCTTTTGGCTCGTGAAGATGTAAAAGTTCATCAAACAATTTATCATGCAAGAAATAGTTTTCTAAATACAGAGATATAGTATCTTAACTTGGAAAATTTAGCTATTGGCTTGGTGGTAGTTACAAGAAATATGCAGTCATACTTTTAAGGTCATGATATAGTTGTATGGATTTCTTTTCATTTAGAAATATTTTACAGCAACCATATATATAATGTCGGATAACATGTTAGTGTACTAAACTTGGAGAGTATGAAATTAAAAACAAGCGTATAACATCGATAGATGCACATTCAGTGGTGGATTTTTTAATAATGAGTTTACGAAGAGCGTCCATACATGAACAAAAAGTGAGATTATATCGAAAGGAAAGGAATGGATTGTACGATGGGATAAAGTTTCAGGATTAAATGGGGTAAATCTCCAGGATTAAATGACAGTGGATTTGGAATAATATTAATTACTTCACATAGATAAAAAATAAAATAAGCTATTAAGTTTGGGTTCGTCACTACAAATAACAAAGTATGAGATAATTTTGGTAGATATAAAATTAGCCCGTACTTTGTGATGCAAATGCAAACTCGTATAGTTTCAATTCTAAGTTGGTAGTAAGTCAAGTTCATTGAATAAATTATATTTTGGGATGGTAAAACAAATGGAGGGACATTTAGGAAGAATCATATACAAACAAGTACCTTGGTTTGAAAATGCTAGATAAAATTTACTTACAAAGTTTGGATGTTTGGAAGATAATCATACAATTATAGTTTAAGGTACTTTGTCAATAGGAACAAAATATTATAAGATGAAGATGTTATCCATTAATGCATTTGAATATTAGGGTCAATAATATATGTTGTTTCTTAAATATCAAGCGTTTTCTCAAGACAAGGCTGAAGCCCGAGCATTAAGAATGCGAGCAACAAAATATGTGGTTCTTAAATGGGTACTTTATTGTAAAATTATAACACGATCACTTTTAAAATATATGAGATTTTGTTTATCTTTAGATATTTGCATGAGGGAGTAGTCAAGATACATTATGCTGAAGTTATGGTTAAAAATTGGGACCCTTGTCAACCATTTGCTAATACAAGTAATTTACCAAGTGAAAATATGAGGTCACATTCTTCTCAACCGCATTTTGAAATATGAGGAATTGATTTGGTAGGATTATTACCAACGGAATCAGGAAGAATGGAAATTTTAATTATAGTTGTTGATTATTTTACTAAGTGGGTATAGGTAAAAACTTCGACAATAACTGAGTTTAAATAATTTTGTAAATTTTTACAAAATAACACTTTCAGTCATTTGAGATTTTTAAGATATTGATGACTAATAACGGACCCCCACTTTCAACAATACATGATTACAATTTTTTATATAAGATATGAGATAAAGCAATACTTTTATATATTTACATATGCGCGAGAGCGAGCGCGACACGAGGCCAAACTTGAAGACGCATAGAGCAATGCGATCAATAGCATGTGGGTGCCGATTGTTCCCTCATGAATGTATGTTATTGTTACCATTGTCAACATAAAGAGTCAGTTGAGATGAATGAGCTTTATAAGACTGGCGATGTACCTTATACCCTGAAGAAAGGGATCGACGATTTTCAAAATGCATCTTGGTCTTAGCGTTCAGATATCCGTAAGGTAGATTAAGCCATTCTACTATAATTATTTTTCTTTTGTTTCATTTTTTTTCATAAGAGAATTTTCCTACACCACAGAGTGCATGTATATAGTACCGTTTGTCTTGGATAACTTTGTACTTGTCACTTAGTTAAACAGATTATTTATGAAACACCTTGCATATTGTTCCTTATTATCTCAAACTGGTCAATTTATTAAATTCAGTAATGGGGTCTACATTCACCCATTTCATAAAGGATGTATGATATTTATTTTGCTAATAATAGTGGGTTAGATGTATACACATATATACTCGTTTTCCATTTGAAGTAAGGTTCTTAATTTAAAAAATATAATAGGATCGCATTTAGCCATTGTAAAATGATGCTTGTTATTAATTATACAAACATGTGTATGGTAAATGTATCAAAATACATGATTCCTACTCGTTTATTTAAAACAAGATACTAAAGTGACTAATAATAAAAATAATTTTAGCTCGAACACCTTCCGATAGCCTTTGACTAGCCTCCTCAGTCGACTATGTGAAATGTTATAAGTACCAAGAAGACGAAGTATATTTTTTGTGACTTTTAACTGTTTTCACAAAATATCATATAGTGCCGCACCTCATCCAGGGTGATCAAGACCAAAATTAAGGGTCGGTATTCGACTAAAAAACAATGCGCTAAAGTCGTCCACATTTGATGCATGGGCACTCGATCCTATGGATTCCCCACCTATCATGGCTCGTCCCTTTCAAAATTAAATTATTGGTGAGAGTGGTTCTAATATAGACATGGCCCTCGATCAACCATAATATAGTTCTCCTCTACTATAAATTTTCTATTATAATAATTTTTATTATGGAATGAATGTAGTTTGCATGAACCAATACGACAAAAAATATAGCTATATTCATATTTAGAAATAGTCTATGTCTTATATGCTTGCTTGAAAGTATGGTGCATGAGCCAAAAATGGATGTCATTATTAGAATAGTTATTTATTGACATTATATTACGAATCATGCTTCGCATTCCCTTCGTAGGATTTAGGTTGTCTGGAACCCTCGTCTCTATAAATCTTTGTCCAATGCGTTTCCGTTTAATTTATCTACTCCAATATAAATATTTGACCTCGTCTGCTTCTTTCCATCTTACGACCATATATGCCTTTAACGATGTATGTATTCGAATTCTTATATGGTCTGACTTAGACATTATGACCACCACAAATTCAGACATCACTTGGGTAGTCTTTAGGGATTTTAGTGTGATTCGTATACTGAAGTATTGAACGAGATCCTCCAACCTATGGAACTTCTCTATTTGTGACTATAATAGTTTTTATTAAAACTGACCACCAAGCTCTCTCGATCTCACTAGTACCTTCATAATATAAATCACCGATAGCTTAGCAAAAATAACAGGTGTGTTAGCGCAACCTAAAGTGCGATATCTACTATCGAATTCAGACTTAATTTGACCCCTTAAATTTTAGTGTTGTTTCTATGGTAATCAAAGTCTCTTCGACATTTATAATTCTTAGCAGGGTTGAGAAATTGTTATTTGAAAAACAATCGAGAGAGTTATGTCTGAAATTGGGCGATCCTAATACCAAATTCATCTATTATAGTCTTTAATCTTACATCATGCATAACAAAATCATATCTATTACCAATATTCATGGAAGCCCCATCAATTCCCCGCTGGGGTTGCCAAAGTCTTTGTCAACTACTTCTCCAATATTATTGGGAATGATAGTGCTCAGGATTATTAAGGGATTGCTTGTGTTTTCTCGCTGATCCACACTACGGTCAAAACCTTTTGACATGACTAGCATGTTCTAACTGGTAACAAATACTGAAATTTTAATGCCTTTTATCGCATTAACATAAATAAAACCCATGGACCGAATGGCTATAACTCTAGGTTTTTAAGTCGACTCGGAACATCGTTGGTATGCTCTAACTTATTAAATGTGTTTTGTTTACGATCTAAGTTTACTGATCTTGAATCTTTATATTAACTTCCAGGATCCTTAAAGATCTTGCACAAACCCTCTGTCGTTTCCTGATCTAGCCATGACATGAAATCTTTAGTGCATACGTTGCTTGATGCCAGCACATAAAGGTGATCTTGGGATCTTAAATCTTCAAAATTAGAATCATGTAATTATTTTTATACATATTTTTTTATTATAAGTGGTAAAAATTCTTCAATTCGATATGACGGGATAAAAATATAAAAGTAAAAGATAACAACTTTTGGAATATTAATATGGACCGTTTAAAAATTTGGCTTATGTATTTGGTTATTGACATGTATAAGATAATGGTGAGAAACAGGTGAATCAATTTATCTTTTGTTGGACCAATGACTTCTCCTCATTTTATTTTGTATCCCAATATGGGTATAATATAATTCTCGATTTTATATTGGTTATTTACCTTTTAGTATCTAATATAATCACTAATGGTTGCTCGTTATGGCTTATCTGAATTACATCAAGAGGTACTAAAAACCATATAACTTTTGAGAGCTAAAAAATCTTAATTTTGCTCTCCACATTCTAAGTATTAATAGTGAAAATATTCCTTGTTGGGCCGTTATTATTTTAAAATATTAAATTTATGACCCATATCACGTCATTAATATTCCATTATTTGTGTGGGAAGTGATAAATTGATGCGACACAAACCTTACATTTCACACCATTTTTTCAATTGTACGGCTTTCTATTTTGGACAAAACATCTCTTAATGATAAACTCATTACATAATAAACACAAATGATTGTGTGTTACACAATAATATTGTTCAACAAAATATATTTTTGTTAATTGTGATTTCATTCGTAACATCTAAGATGTTTAGTTTCAAATTTTGGCTCGACTTGATCGACCATTATTATCCTAATTGGATCGTGATGGTTGACAAGTACACGTCAATTCACCAAATATACCTCTAACATGCTTGATTCACTGTGGTTGTTCTTTGACTTGTGTGGTATTATATTGATTCAGCATTGATATAGATTTTTTAATTCCAAAATGGTTCGGTCTACATAAAACTATGATATTTACCCTTATAACTTAATATAACGTGTCATTTCTAAAGAAATAAACTTTATATAGATATTTATCTTTTCCATCACAAACAACACATATTTTCAAAACCAATTTCACTGCATTAATCAAATTTCTTAACAATATCCTCATTGCAAGAATTTATGCTTGTAATTGGGGAGGCTACACGATTCCACAAAACTTCAATCAGTCTTGTAATTATATATTTTACCCATTATTGTACAACCAATAATCAATGGCGTCCAGTCAGCTCTATCACCCTCGCTTGATGATCAATATTGAGTGCACTGCTTTGTATGTGACCATAGTTTATGCTATGATTCATCTACTTCTCTGGCGTAATACGTTACATGTTAACTTGGTGCTACGATGTTAAAGCTCAACTATGAAGCTTGAAAAATCTACAACCTTTCTGTGAGTTTCTTGGAGCTTTTGAACGCTTCCAAAGTTACCATGATTGTCGTCACAGATATGCAGACTCTTCAAATCTATGCTAAACCTTTGTATAAGATGAATAACACAGTTGTCGACACTTTGAACGTGATCTGATTTGTAGATTTAATATCTTGCATTTTTTCAGGAAAGGTTAAACAGAAAGGAGAAGCAAGTTTTTTCTCCATCACCTATTTATCTACATATGGCGCTCTCATCCACGGTTGCAGAACAAATAAAGAACCCAATACAACCATCATTCTCACTCATCATCTCATTGCAACTTAAAATGGATGAGTCCGGATTCTGTTACCACTACGGACAGGGACAGTTCAGACAAAGACTACCTACCCGGATAGGGCAGTTCGAACACCTCGCCCATTGGACTGTTCAAACAAGAACTAAAGTACTTAAAACCTAAACACTTCTTGACTAACCTGCCTGCTCTCCTACTAAGAGCTCATGGGTCCTTGAACTTGACCCGCGTCCATTAAACATGACCCGAAAGCCCATAAGGCCCAGATGTAAGGGTATAAATACCCAACCACCAACATTAACTGAGGGTAATGAAAATTAAATACAACCAGACTGCTTAATTCTCCCTCTACTCACTAATCAAACATTAAATACTTACAAACTTCCACAAAACTCTAAACAAAAATTACAAACTTACCCTCAGACGAAAATAAACCTCACCAAATTGGCAACCACAGTGGGAGACGATGGTGCCTGAATCAAGCATTCGAAACCAACAGGAAAAATCAGTCCGAATGAATCCGGACGTCCCGGAAGTACCACCAGCTTTGCTTGAAGTGGTCGGTGAAAATGATAAATATACCATCGAGGAGCGTGATAGATTAAAGGGCGAGATAGAAGCTATGAGGGCAGAGAAGGCTAAGATGGGCATGAAAGAAAAATCAAAAGCATTAGTCGCTCATCATACCGACAACTCTAAAGAGCATAAGCCTTTGAAGACTCATGTGAGTACCAAGAAGACTCATGCTAGCTCCAAAAAGTCTCATCGGTCTAAGCCAGTGGAGAGTTCTGATTCAGACTCAGAGTCTTCTGGTAGTCGAAGAGTCCTTGTCCTCCAGCAGTGATGAGGGTCGATCCAAAAAAAGCAAAAGTTGATTAAAAAGTATTCAAGAAAAAGGGATAGACATGGGAAATTGAAGAAGAATATAGGCAAAAGATCATCTCACAGCCGGAGGCATGTAGACCGGATGCTGATGGATCCTTTTGCCTTCCACGATGAACCATGTATCTTTGCAACTCCCAATGAGGATACTGTATTCAGTCGTGGCCGGAATTGGAGACAATCTCCATTGTCTTCCAATATTTTGTCCGAAAACCTCCCTAAGAGGTTCGATAGCACTAAAATGGAGAAATACGATGGCAGTACTGATCCGGACAACCACTTGGAGCAATTTAAAAACTTCATTATGAATTTTGATGACGACGACAAGTTACTCTGTAGAGCATTCTCCCAATCCTTTACGGGGAGTGCTCTAAAGTGGTATAAAGCCTACCTCAAGGCTGCATCAAGAATTTTGACACCTTTTGGGTGGCCTTTCGAAGGCAGTTTGTTGGGAGTAAAGAGTTGAAGGGCAATGGGGACACAATAATCCATTGTGCCCAAGAACCAAACGAATCATTAAAAGAATACATAAGTCGTTTTGTAAACACCAAGAATGGGTTGGCTGATTGCTTCGAGCAAGTAGCAATAGCATCCTTGAGGCAGGGCTTAAACCCTGGAAATTTGGCTGATTCAGTGAGCAGAAAGAAAGCCATGACTTGGGGAGGTTTGCTGAATCAAGTCGAAAAGCAAATCAATGTTGATGAAACAAAGAAAACTAGGGTGCACAGGCATGTGAGGTCTGCCTCGGTTGCACCAAACCCCAACCAAAATCAGTCCGGGAACAAGGCAAGGGAGACCGGACAGGGGCATAATAGGGCTAAAGCTCAATCTCAGCCAGCTGCACCTGCCCAGAATCAACAATCTAGAAATAAGAGAGGGCCTTGGGTTCAACCGGAGTGGTTTGCAGAATTAAAAGAAAGTGTGGCCACCATTTACAATAAAACAAAGGAAGAAGTGCACTATAGAAGGCCGACCGCACTGCAATCTCCTAGGGAACATCGTAACAACTCTTTCTGCCAGTACCATAATGATACTGGCCATACCACTGACGATTGTATAGCCTTGAAACAAGAAGTTCAGAATTTGATTGAAAGAGGAAAGCTGGGGGCATATGTCAAAAGAAGAGGAGGAAATAGGCCTGATAATGCTCATCGGGTTCGTCCGAGCAATGCAGCTCCGGGGGGAGCTATGGTTATAATCGAAAGATTTGATGTAGAATCAGAATACTTGGATCCTGACCTAACTCGAAATAGAGTGGGTGCCATTGAGGAACGTTGTAAAACAGTCTCCGGGCTTATTAAGTTTTTCGAGTCACTTACAATTTTCGGAGGGGATTCTATGACAGCTCCTACTGCTTCTTCAAGGAAGAGGCACGTTCATACTTTAGCCACCCAGCTAGAAGGAGGCATGACCTCCTACCAATCACAAATTCCGTTTCCCTTCATTGTTTTCGATGAAGATGACTTAAGAGATATAGCTGGCCCTCATGAAGATGTTGTTGTCAAAGGAGCATCCATTGGGGGCAATGACATAAGACGAATCTTGGTGGATACTGGAAGCTCAGCCAATATCCTCTTCTTAACCACTTACAAAAAGATGAAAAATCCAGCCGTAACTCAGCGTTCGGACAGATCAATTGTGGGTTTCACTGGAAGCTCAGCAGATGTGATCGGAGAGTTCGAAGAGGAAGTGCTGTTGGGCAAGGGCCCTTTTAAGAAGATGGTCATGATACTTTTTATTGTGGTGGATTGTCCCACTTGCTATAATGCTATTTTAGGGAGGTCTTGGCTCTCTAGGATGCATGCAGTGGCCTCGACAGTCCACAAATGTTTGAAATATGCTGTTCAAGGACAAGTGGGAGTTGTCCGAAGCAGTCAAAAGATTGCAAGAGAGTGTTATCCTACAACACTGGCTCCACGGACGTTGGGGGTAGTTTGTATCAACGAAGAATAACAGTTTGAGGGGATTTCTGGGGGTGAGGGTGAAATTGATGACCCCAGAGAGACCCCTGGAATGTTGATACCGGTTGAAGAAGTTGAAACACACTCTTTGGAAGAAGGAAAAAGTGTTAAGATAGGGTCCAAAATGCCATCCGAACTGAAGATTAAGATGTTGAAGTTTCTAAAAGACCATTAGTATGTTTTTGCTTGGTGCAACGCTGATGTTACAGGGGTTCTAACAGATATTATATCACATCACCTATCCATTCGGAGAGACATAGCACCTGTGGTACAAAAGAGAAGGGCTTTTTCCAAGGAAAAGGCTGATGTTATTGTTCAAGAAGTTGACAGGCTCACAAAAATGGGGCATATAAAGGAGTCTCAATATCCTTTGTGGACTGCCAATCCGGTCTTGGTGAAAAAGAAAAATGGCAAGTGGCGTATGTGCATTGACTTCACAGATCTTAATAGGGCTTGCCCAAAAGATTTATATCCAGTCCCCCGGATTGATCAGCTAGTAGATTCCACTTCAGGGAATAAGCTACTATCCTTTATGGATGCTTTCTCCGGGTACAATCAGATTCAAGTAGATCCGAAGGATCAGGAGCATACCACGTTTGTCACTGATAGGGGTCTTCATTACTACAAGGTGATGCCATTTGGATTGAAAAATGCTGGGGCTACTTATCAGAGATTGGTGAACAAAGCCTTTGCTGATCAAATTGGAAGAAATATGGAAGTATACATTGATGACATGATGGTGAAAAATATGGATGAACAACTACACTTGGCAGACCTCCAAGAAACTTTTGCTAACTTAGTAAAAGTGAATTTGAAGCTAAATCCAGAAAAATGTATGTTCGGAGTGCAGTCCGGGAAATTCCTAGGTTATATAATAAGCGAGCAAGGGATACAGCCCGATCCGGACCAACTTAATGCCTTATTCCAAATGGAGCCTCCTCCGAATGTTAAAGAAGTACAACGGTTGACTGGGAGGTTGGCTGCTTTAAATCGATTCATCTCAAGGTCTTCGGACAGATGTGCCCCGTTTTTTCAAACTTTAGAGGGTGCGAAGGGATTTGACTGGACTTCACAGTGTGATGAGGCCTTCAATGAGATTAAGAAACATCTGTCCTCCCCCAAGACTTTATTTAAACCTGTTGATGGAGAGACGCTCTTCGTATACTTGGCAGTTTCAAGTTGTGCCATCAGTGCTGTATTGGTAAGAGAGGTGGATAATTACCCCCATCCGGTGTACTACATCAGCAAGAGCTTGATAGACGCAGAAAAACGCTATTTAAAGCTCGAAAAATTAGCATTAGCCTTGGTAATTGTTGCAAGGAAGATGAGGCATTATTTTCAGGCTCATCCTATTATCGTCCGGACATCTTTTCCCTTGAAGAATGTTCTTCAAAAGGCAGACATTTCAAGTAGAATGACTAAGTGGTCAGTAGAATTGGGGGACTTCGATATTGATTTTGCTCCTCAAACAGCAATCAAAGCCCAAGATGTGGCTGATTTTTTAGTTGAATTTCACTCTGATAGGGATACGTAGCAGACTACTGAAATGAAAGACAAAAAGGTCTGGGTCGTCCGGACAGATGGTGGATCCAGTACTATGGGATGTGGTGCAGGGGTGTGCTTGACTTCTCCATATGGTGACAAAATGTACCAAGCTATATGTTTTGCTTTTAGGGCTTCCAACAATGAGTCCGAATACGAAGCAGCTATAGCTGGTTTAAAGTTAGCTCATATTTGTGGGGCCAAAAGGGTCAGGCTGATGAGTGATTCCCAGCTTCTTATCCACCATGCGCAAGGTCAATCTGAGGCAAAAAAGGAGCAACTAGTGAAGTACTTACTTCTTCTTAAAAATGAGGCACTTAAGTTCAAAAGCATTGTTTATGAGCATATACCCCGGACAGAGAATGAACTAGCCGATTCCTTGGCAACCATAACATATACTGAGTCATATCCTTGGATCCATGTGCTGGAGTGCCCTTCCATTCAACTCAATGTGAGCAAATAGGAAGAAATTTTCGATGTACAGATGAAACAGCCTCAAGATTGGAGATATCCTCTCCTGCAGTATCTCTCCGATGGCATCTTGCCTCCGGATAAATCACTAGCAAGAAAAATGAAGCACAAAGCTCGTGGTTTTATCATACTAAGGGACGTTCTGTATAAAAAGTCTTACAGTAAACCTCTTTTGCGATGTTTGGGAGATGATGAGTCTCAAGTAGTCCTCTCCAAATAGCATGATGGTGAGGGATCAGCTCACTGTGGATTCAGGGCTCTAACAAGGAGAGTTTTACATGCTGGCTATTATTGGCCCTCTATAATGCAAGATGCTAAGGAGTTGGTGAGAAGGTGTGATCCATGCCAGAGATATAGCGATGAAATTCATGTCCCAGGCATCCCTTTAGAGTCAATTTATGAGCCTATACCTTTTGCTCGATGGGGGTTAGATTTGGTGGGACCTCTTCCTATGGCGTTCGGAGGACGCAGAACTATAATTGTTGCTATAGATTATTTTTCGAAGTGGATTGAAGCAGCCCCGCTGGTGGGAACAACATCAAAAGCTATCATAAAATTCATTTTATCCAACATCTGTTGCAGATTTGGTGTTCCACAAAAGATAACGACAGACAATGGGCCACAGTTCGACAATAGGGAAATGGAGAGTTTCTGTGCCTCAAGGGGTATACAACATTATTTCTCTTCACCTTTCCACCCACAAGCAAATGGTCAGGTTGAAGTGGCTAACAGAACTATACTGTCCGGTTTAAAGAAAAATTTGGAAGGGGCTGCTGGGAAATGGCCTAGCTATTTACAAGAGGTTTTGTGGGCCTACCGGACTACTCTTGGGGCTACAACACAAGAATCACCTTTTGCATTGGTCTATGGGATGGATGCCATAGCTCCCATAGAGGCAACTCTCCCTTCTTTTCGAGTTCACAATTTTTCCGAACATGCTAACGAAGTGGCAGTCAGGGGTCAGCTTGACCTAATAGAGGAAAGACGAGTTAAGGCTCACCTTAGAGCTGCACACTATCAGGGTTTGATGAGAAGCAGGTTTGCTTCTAGAGTTAAGAGAAGATATTTTCAGCTGGGGGACAAGGTGTTAAGGAAGGTCTTCTTACATACTAAAGAAAATCTGTTCGGCAAACTAGCCCCAACTTGGGAAGGACCTTATATGGTCATTGAAAGGATCAAACCTCGAACATACTGGCTAGAAGACAAAGATGGAAGGGTTTTGAATCACCCTTGGAATGTTGAACATCTCCGGATGTACTTAGAGTAGGAACAAAGTAAATATTTACTTGTTTAAAAATCCATGTAAATATTTGGGGGCATACTCTTTCCTACCCTGGTGGCGCGGGGAGGTTTTAATGAGGTGTCCGGGCTTTTTATAAAACTTGATGCCTTCTAAAAAATTCGAAGTGTTCTTACTTTGTTTTTTGTCACACCATTCGGATTGAATTGAAGATGACTACTTAAACATTTGTCATCGGAGAAGCTTAAACACTCTCGCTTTAGAATATTTATGGAATAACTAAGGGCTATTTAAACACTAGCCACCGAAATTGAAACAAACTATGGAAGAATGCAAGAGTTGTGCAAAACAAAGATATTCATTAAAATAACCTAAGTGCCTTGGCCTTCCAAGGACTTTTAAATTGTTAGACAAAACAAAAGATCTATCCGATAAAATGCCGGACACAATTACAAAAAATGCCTTGGCCTTCCAAGGACTTTAGTTCAAACAAAGTAAAAGGTGATAAGGTAATTCGTAATCTAAGACTGAGCCTTTGAAGATGGCTTAGCCTCATCTGTTTCTTTCTTCTTGGGATCGTTTTTCTCTTCGTGTGGGTCTTCCCCGGTGTTTTCTTCTTCGTCAGAGGAGGAAGCACTGGAATAATCATGTAAGTCTCCATCAGCCATGGTGTGAAAGGGAAGGTCTTCATACTCTACATGAAGCCACAAATCTCCCAGGTTCCTCTTCGAGAACTTCTCATGAAAGAGCAGGACCATGTCCGACCTCACCTTGGCATACATTTGCTCTTGAGTATCTATTATGTTGTTGGCATAAGCATCGATCTTTGCCTGAATTTTGGCCTCCTGCTCCCTTAGCAGATCTGCTTTCTCCTCTGCAGCCTTGGACACTGTGTTCTCGAGTGCAATCTTGTCACTTGTCAAGTTGTGGATGACTTGATCCTTGGCCTTTGCCTCATCTTTTGAAGAGGTGAGATATTTCTCTAATCCGGACAACTTCTCCCAGAGCTCTTTAATAGTGTCTTCTAAAGTGGCAACCTTTGTGGTCCACCCCTCTTGGCTCTTCGTTAGCTCCTCGTTTTCTCCCTTCAGAATGTCAGCATGTTGAGTGGCAGTAAGAAGATCATCGGACATTCTCTCTTTGTCAGATTTGAGATCTTTGATAATATCCGCCTGGCCTCGAACTTGTTTCTCCAAAACAAGCACTGGCTGAACATTACTTAATATGGAGTGAGCTATAATATCCTTTTCACTTGAAACAGTAAAAGTCTTACCATTAAAAGTAACGGTATTCGAAGTGCTTGGAGGGAGGTAAGGCCCGACAAAATCGTCTCTGGGAAGGTTTGCAAAATAGTCACCAAGTCCATCGAGCCCTGTGATGTCAACACCATCAATGCTAAGGTCTCCTCCTCCAACAACCTCATCAGTGTGAAAGTCACCAGGGATCTCCTCTGCTCTTATCGGATCAGTAGGATCTACAGGGGGAAGAGGCTCCGGAGGCAGGAGAGAAAGTTCGTCACCCCTAGAGGTCTTTTTCTTTTTGGCCTCCCTCTCCTTATTCTCTGCTCCACGTTTTCGGTCCCTCTTGCGAACCCTTGGAGGTTTGGGAGATCCTACCTCTTCCATAACACTCTCCTGCTCCACCACTTCTAAGAGAGCATCATCGATGTGACTTGGGGCTGTCCCCTCTGGATTTGTTGGAGCAGCCTCTTCCACCTCGGCAGGGTTAGACTCACCTGCAACCTTCTTGCCCTTCCCTTTCTTGCCTTTCATTTTACTTGGGGCCTTGGCCCGGCCTGACAAGTATAGTGACCCATCCGGTTCGTGTTTTCTCTTGACGACTACATCCAGAGGGGGTGGAGTGGTGAGTTCTTCCCAGGTCAACTCCCTCCGGCTAGTGGTGTTCCAGAGGTGAGACCTTGCAAAGTTGCCTCCTTTGAAAGCATCATGAAACCGGTTTCCCCACTTTTCAGCTGCCCAATTGTTGATCTTGGTACAAGTGGTCTGCCCTGCCTTTAAGTAGTCACTAAAGTCTTTGGGCAGCTCTGTTAAGAAAAAAAACAAGACCAATCAGTTTAAGCAGATTCGATAAAAGTAGAAATAAGAATATAAAGTAGGAGCCTTACGATCACTCCTCCATTTGCTGGTGAGGAGACTTGGATTGACTCCGGCTTTGATTTTCCTCCCATTCTCCCAGGCACCACTTACGAACAAGAATTGAGTCCTCCAATTTCTCTCCGACTCAAGCAGATCATCCACTGCTTTATAATTATCACCCATGTTGAAGTGATAGAAATGAATGTGGTGGTTTCTGCAGAGACTGGCCACAGCTGCGAATTCCTCCATTGGTAAAGGAATCCCGGAGAGCCTGGAGGCCATGATGCAGGCCATGAGTGTGTAGCAGGCATTGGGGCTCAGTTGACTAGGGTAGAGCTTGATGAGGTGGAAATACCTAACTATCTCCGAATCTAAGTGAAACCTTAGACCCCAGTTAAAAAGCTCAGTGAAGATAACTATTTCACTGAGTTTACAGTCCATTGGGGTTTCAGGGTCTATGGGGATTCTAATTTTTACGTTCTCCGGAATCCCCCACTTCGTACGCATCCGGCCCAACTCAGCTGTATGGATGAAAGTATAATTGATCTTTTGTAAGGCAAGAAGATATTTAACACTGAACTTGTGGAAACAAGGTCCCACTTTTCCTTCAAGGCACTCCGGCAGATCCGGATGCCTTAAGCATAGCTTCTCCTTGCCTTTGTCCTTCTGGGCAGCAACAGCACCACTAGTCTGTCCGGAAGGTTCGGACTCAAATGGAGCCTCTTCGATAGATTCCTCCATTATTGGGGAAGGGTTTTCAGCTGTCTTGGTGAGGGGGGAGTTTGGAGTTGGTTCAGTCTGACCACCGAACTGATGAGCTTCAGCGCTCTCCTGCACTCTAGCCTCCGACTGGGGCTCTGATGTGGAGGTTTCTCTTCGGGGGCTGGAGCCAGTAGCCTCCGGACCGGACAGCCTGTCCTTGGGTACTTTTATGGGTGCTTCTGACCCTGTACTGCTATCCTTGGCGCCTGATTTTGAAGGGGTGCCTTTGGAAGCCTGCCCTTTGACCAGCCGACCTTTTCTTCGATCAACCAGTTTGTTGGGAGAAGTATCAGCATCTGACCCCATGGCTAAGAATGGGGAAGGTTTTTTAAAACTAGTAACTGTTAAGCCTGGTTCAACAGTGGGTTCTGACTTTTGAACCGATGAACCTGAGACAATAGGGGAAAGGCTGGTTTAAAACAATCTCTTCGGTCTGACACTTTTTGTAGAGGATGAACCCTGGTCAGGCTCTGTGGTTGAGGTTGCTGGTTTGTCGATGAGAGAAGTAGGTAAGCCTGCTGCGATGCGCTTTTCCCTTTCAACTTTTTGTGCTTTTTCTAGTTCAGATAGATTGAGCCACCCGCCTCTGATTAAAGCGTTCCTAGCCGTGAACATAAACAACCAAAGAGAGACACGTGTCCCATGAACTTTGGCAAAAAATCGTTTAGATTCAAAGAGCTTTTTTCAGTCCGGATAAAACCATAACACAATTCGAAAGACCTGTCCGGATGAAACTATCACTGACAACAGACTGTTTTTCAGGTTTTGACAAAGGTTTTTGAACAAACACCTAAAAAAGGGGCTACTGATGAGTCCGGATTCTGTTACCACTACGGACAGGGACAGTTCGGACAAAGACTACCTAACCGGACAGGGAAGTTCGAACACCTCACCCATTGGACTGTTCGAACAAGAACTAAAGTACTTAAAACCTAAACACTTCTTGACTAAGTTGTCTGCTCTCCTACTAAGAGCTCATGGGTCCTTGAACTTGACCCGGGTCCATTAAAAATGACCCGAAAGCCCATAAGGCCCAGATGTAAGGGTATAAATACCCAACCACCAACATTAAATGAGGGTAATGAAAATTAAATACAACCAGGCTGCTTAATTCTCCCTCTACTCACTACTCAAACATTAAATACTTACAAACTTCCACAAAACATTAAACAAAAATTACAAACTTACCCTCAAATGAAAATAATCCTCACCAAAAATTAATGTTATTTCTCATCATTCTCACTAATAAATCCTCCCATGTTTTACGAGACCCTCTCTCATCATTAAATGAAATGACATATTTCTTCAAAAATCTTACAAAATATTTGCACGACACTGAGGCAATAATAGCCCATAACCCCTTTTCTCATCAGCCCCTTGCTCGAAGTGATCATTGCCTCTACAAGGTTGTTAGATTCTTGTGCTCTCTTGTGAAATCCCTTCTAACGTTTGCATGCATAACTACCTGAGTAGAACACATAAAATCCACACAAGATCACCAATATTTCATCTGATCAAATCTATTTTACCCACCAGCCACAAAAAACCAAAACCATAAAATGTTTGATACTCGCAATAGCACCAAGCCCAGAAAAAAGAAGTTATCTGCCAAAAAAACTGGAAACCTAAGAAAAATAACCCAAAAGTTTAATGAGAAAATCCAAGCTAAAGTCCTAAGTAATGAGCCAATCGCAATGGTTACCTCTTATCTCATCTCTCTTTGAAAACTAGGCCATAAATGGCCATTATTCCAAACTCTCCTACAATATCTATTTCTGTAAATACCAGCACTCAGATGCATTTGCATGGACCTCCTCTCTCTGTGCATGCAACCCCTCCCCCAATATCTTGACTTACCCGTAAACAACAAACCCTAAGTGGGGCAAACCAACTTACCCTTCAAGTGATTCAAATCCAAATGAAGAAAACTCATCTATCAATCCACTTTCCCACTACTTTAGCTGACACGCAACTTGATGAGGATAAAGACCCGTCGGTGTTTGACTCTAGCTTACCCACTTCAAAAATGGACCGCCTAAAAGCCATATATGCTGACAATACCAACATTTATTTGGGAGATAAAAATATTGTTAAATCAAAAGAGATGCAGGTAGCTGACAATGACTTATTCTCACCTGAATCCATAAACAACTCTCAAGCCATGCAAGGTATTAAACTCTCCAGTCATCTCAAGTTTAGGATTCTTTCCTTCCACCAATGCATTCACTCTACCCTCACTTGTTGAACCACTTGAACTATTTCTCATGATCTTCTCAAGCCAGCAAAACCATAACCATGTTGTTAACTTTAGCCATGTTGGGCCAATGTTCAAACCAACCATGCAACCCCAAATACCATATCCATACAACCATAAACCACGATTAAAAGACCTGCCAACACACTTGTGTCCCTTATTAACCATAAGTCAGAATATCATGTCGATACCCACAACCAAACTCAGCCAACCACATTACCTCAAACATGTTGTACTACACACTCGTGTCCCTTGTTAACTTAAGACCATCAGCTCCAACCACATCAACTGTTAATACCACCACAATCCTAACTACCATTCCACTCCATACCTCACGAAGCTGGGAAAATGTCGATGCTTCATCATAATACATTTTCTCAACCATGAGCGTTGAAAAGATCCCTTAACTGTAATTTGAAAAATGGGTCTTAATATTCCCCTAAAGCAATTTTTAAGGATCAATCTGATTGGGAAAATCCTATCAAGTTATTTCCTAATGAATTGAAGAACATTTTATCATGTGCATTCAATGACTACAAGGATTTGAGGCATCCATGGACTCAAAGAATGCGAACCAACACCATAAGGTCACTTATTCTTCAAATCATCTACTTTTGATAATGATACTCAAGCTCTTAAGATGGCCTAATGGTTCTGTACAACCATCATATTTTCTTAAAGTGATGGGATCCCATGGACAACTCGGTCAAACAATCACTCAAAATTATCTATCTTTAGGTCGAGTTTCATGGATTGTTCCATGAGCTATGAATCGAGTGTGGTTTGAGTATTCTGGGAATTTTCTTTGGTATATCAATTTACGTAGACATTCACACTGCAAGTCGTGTTAGGCTTAGTTTCAACCGTATTTACATTATCATGAATGCTACTAATATCTTCATGGGAACCCTGAGTCCAAGCTGCCTTGGTAAGGATTACATTATAGAGATTAAGCACCAAGGTTTGCCCCGTACTTGTGGAAGGTGAAAGAATTTTGGTCACGTTACCTCAAGCTTCACCGAGTTTGAGGATGCTTTAAATACCAACGTCCCCACCAGGCAGTCACGAAATAAGCCAATTCTGTACAACTCAGAGCATAGAATACTATCTTCCAACGATAATGACACTCCACAATCACCAAATTATGAATCCATGATGATGAGTATTAAGGGGGACAGACTCATCATCCGTCATGTACACTCCCCTCGTGAAGGAAGGACAACTTTCAGAAAAGTCTACTCAGAAGCTATGGAAAATAAACAAGACACGAATAAAGTTACCGCACCCTCCATGTAGACCAGGCCAATACCATCCATACCTGCTGTTTTGAATACGCCTATGAGCAATGCAATTCTTCAAAGTTAGTTTTTGTTACTCGTACTTTGCAATCTATATGGATATTTCAACTTGGAATGTTAGGGGTCTTATTAAAAAAACAATTTGCATAAATATATTTTCTCCCATAATATCATTAGTATTTGCATGCCAGAAACTACATTTAATTCTGAAATTGTGGATAGAATTACGAGAACCATGCTACCTTTCTAGAACCACAAAAAACATGAAATTCATCCCTTATGTAGAACTTGGATAACATAGAACCTTAGTGTTTTTAGGGTTGAGTTTGAAAGTGCTTCCCCTTAATTCATAGACTGTAGACTAACTTACATTGCAAAAACACTAAAATTCCATCTAACTATGGTGTATGGCTTCATTGAGTCTTATGATTGCCAACCTCTTTGACACAATATCACCCAAATTTCTAGCACAAAACATGACATCATGTTGGTATTATGGGTGACTTAAATTGCATTAGATGCCCTTTTGAGTGTTAGGGTAACTCAAATATTTGGATTAGTTCAAGTAGAGAATTTAACGAGTGTTGTTGCTTGAGCGAGCTTTTCCACTATTCGAGATTCTAATTCTACTAGACAAATAAGTATATTGACAATCCAATCTCTTCTAAAATCGACAGGGCTGTAGTTTATAGTCACTGAGACAAAATGTTCCCAAACTCTTTCACCCGTTTTAACCTACCATGCACCTCAGATCATATTCTAATCACTCTTCACCTCATCACTCCAGTCTTACAAAAAAAATCCTTTAAAAAATTTAAACATATGACCAAGCCAACCCAGTTATATTATCATTATCAATAACAATTGGACTTCCTCTTGCGATGGGTATACTATGACCATTATCCCTCACAACTCAAGCGACTTCAAACCTCCCTTTCCATGTTAATAAAATGGATTTTAGCAATACTAGTGATAGGGTTGACCAAACTCAAAAGGACCTATTCCAAGCCCAAATATGTCTGTCCGGAAACCCGGCTGACCCTCACCTTGTTGAGGCTGAAATTGAAGCCTCAAAAGGCTATATCTTCCTTTGTATAGTGAAAGAATCTCTCCTCAAACAAAAATCCCGTGAGACATGGATGGAATTTGGTGATCGTAATTCAAAATATTTTCATAACAACATCAAGTCTAGAAGGGAGAGAAACAAAATCATTTCTATCAATGATGATAATGGGATCACTATGACAAATCCCAAACGGGTCGTTGATATTTTTTTGAATCATTTCCCAAATCTTATGGGATTCAAAAGCCATACCACCTATCTGGCCTTTAGAGGGTTAGAAACCTAATCATTTCTAAACTTGGCCTCGTAGAAAAGACCAACATGACTAAGCCAATTAATGAGGATAAAATAATAAAATATTTATTTGACATTGACAGCAACAAGGCCCTTGAGCCTGATGGCTTCAATGCCTGCTTCTTTAAGACCAGACGGTCCACTATAAGCCCTGATTTCTACAAAACTGTTAAGTTTTTTTTTTTGGAATTGGAGAATGGATCCACTCAAGAACAAAACGCTAATTGTTATTATCCCAAAGTCTGATACCCTATCTTGCTTTTTATGATTTCCAACCAATTTTATCAAGGATAAGAAACTATCTCTTATGCCTAATCGAGTGTTCTCAATCTGTATTCGTGTCAGGGTGAAATATCTTAAATAACATCCTGTTGAATCAAGAGATCCTGTATTAATACCACACTAACATAAAATGCCCTAGGTGTGACCTAAAGATAGACCTCATAAAGGTTTTTAAAAATGTTAGTTGGCGCCTCTTACTGGATGTCCTCTATGCGATGAACTCACTCACCAAAATGATTAGGTGGATTCTACAATGCATATCCTCAATTCCTCCTCAATTTTCATTAATGGTAACACTTTTGGTTTTTTTAATGGTAAAAAAGATATCTGACAAGAAGACTCTCTCTCTCTCTCACTCTTCATATCTATTTGTTTTAGTTATGCATGTCCTTTCTAGCATCATAAACGAAAAGGATACAAAACCTGAGCTTCAGATACCATTAAAAGTGTCACAAATTGAAGATTATTAAACTATGTTTTGCGGACAACCTCATGTTCTTCTGTCGTGTGAACATCCAGTTCGTCTCATTAATCAAAGAGGGTCTTAAAAAGTGTACGAGTCCCTCAGGTATTTGTTTCAACCCCAACAAGATTCAAGCCTACATTTTCAGTGCGCTGGAACGCTTAGGTTCGATGAAGGCACCATTCCTATCAAATACCTAGAAATTCCTCTCATATCATCACGTTTATCTTACAAAAATTTATGACCTTTCGTATCTCAAAATAAACAGTTTTCCATATTTTTTTAATATTCAAGATTCATTGTAAATAGGATAAATTAGTTTACACGGTTTGTACGAATTTGGAACATAATTTGATGTGTAGTTTGGGTGAATTTTGTGCAAAATCCTCAAACAATTTGCACGAACTACATAACAACATATTATTTATAAGTACTCGTAAACCGAGTGGTCACATGAGTTTCATCACTGCTTGGGCCTTCTTTGGCAATCTAAAATCCAAAAGCTTTGGATTAAAATCCTATTATACTAATTCAATTTCGAACATTATTGCAAAACTTATTTATTAACGAATATAAATAAAGTAGAGCAAACTAATTAGTTTAAAGTATACTCATTAAATAGAATATTAGAAGCCTTGAAATCACGGAATATACTATGACAACTTTAATAATTACTTTTCCATGGAACATACCTTGTCATTCTTTCTAAAGTTTAGTTCTGCCGAACTTTCATGATTCAAAAAGACATAGTCATTAAAATGTTATACTTATTTTGGAAAAGAGGACCATATAAATTCTCTTGCGGCAAAAACTTATATACTAGGACTCGATTTGCTTATGTTAAGGAATATCCGACTAATTTGATCAAATTAGGATGTTGATATCTTCCAAGGTAGTTAAATTCCGTCTGATATTAAACAACCATTTATAAACGATCAAAACACAATATACAAGAGAAACAAATCAAGGAAAACAATTTTTTCAGTGTTTATTAGAGAGATAATTGAAAGTACTCATTTGTCAATTATCCAAAAAAGAAATATAAAAAACACACCATCCACCCCTTATGGCCTTGAAAAACTTTCGGTCTTATGTTTCTTGACCGCGACCATCATTCTAGCTATCTGTTTTTCAGCCTCTAATGTTTGCCTATCTAGCTAATATATTTAAACACAATCGTATTTATATTTTCCCAGTTTGAAACAGAAGTCGCAAGTAGCTATTTCAGCTCATTAAAAAAAGGCTTTCAAATTGGAGGACAATAACATATCATCATCGCTTATTTATATATGTTAAAACTCAAAACCTCTTGGAAGACTAGTTAGAAGTTTAGATTCAGTATAAATATACAACTACAAGATGGTTCATATTAAAAAAATATTTTTAGCTCATCTTGGGTGAGTGAGATATATTGTAGAAAAATAAATAAAATTTTTATATGTAAAAGTATGTTTTGGCAGTTCAAGATAAACACTTTTGTACAATTTATTCACAGGATCCGATACAAATAAAAAAAGGTTTGTACGTTTGTAAAAATTCAAAATTGAATTTGATATGTAGTTCAGGTTAATTTTGTGCAAAATCCGCACAAGATCTGCACAAACTTTGCACGAACTACGAATCAACATATTACTATTTTTTCATAAATATTGAACTAACTTGTAGCATTATATTCCAGTGGTATATAATCATAAGTCATCTCATGACCCAAATTGTTACATGAGTTCCATCACTAGTTGGGTCTTCTCTGGCCAATCCGAAAGCTTATGATTAAATTTATAAAGTATACCAATTCAATTTCGAACATTATTGCAAAGTCTTAATTACTAACTGATGGAAATAAAATAGAACAAGTCAATTATTTTATTGCATATCTCATCAAGTAGAATATTATAAGGCTTAAAGTCACGGAATATAACTTATGGTGTCGTATTACATAGGAATGCGAGTCCTCGTGCATCTTCTATGGAAACTTTAATCTGTACTTTCCATGGAACATGACTTTTAATTCTTTTTAAAGTTTGGTTCTGCCAAACTCCCATGGTTAAAAAAGACAGAGGTATTAAAAAGCAATACTTAGTTTGGAAGAGATGACTATATAAACTCCCTTGCAACAAAAAACTCATATACATAGTCAATTTGTTTTTGCCAAGCAACATCCAATTAGTTTAACCAAATTGGGATGTTGATATTTCCTAAGATTGTTAACTTTGTTCTGATATTAAACAACCATTGGTAAATGATCAAAACATAAAATACAAGAAAAATAAATTAAGGATAATAATATTTTTTGAGTGTTTGGTAATGAGATAACTGGAAAATACTCATTTGTGAATGATCCGAACACAGAATAAAAGAAAGCATACCATCCACCCCTTATGACCTTGAAAACTTTTAGTCTTCAGTTTTTTGACCGGAACCATCATTTTAGCTTACCGTTTTCCAGCCTCTAATGTTTGGCTATCTACTTAGCCTATTCAAACACACCCGAATCCGCCTTCTCCCAGTTTGAAACGAAAGTCACAGGTAGATTTCTCAAGCTTATTAAAAACAAAAGCTTTCAAATTGAAAGATGATAACATATCATCATTTCTTCTTTGTCTACATTCAACCTCAAGACCACTTGGAAGACTAGTTCTTCCTGAAGGTAGAAGTATAGATTTAATATCAAAATAAAATTATATGATGGTTCTTGTTAAAAAATATTTTTTTAACTCATCCTACGTCATTAGCATATGCTATGAAAAACAATGAATTCATCATGTAAAAGTATGTTATGTCAGCTCAAGAAGAAATTTTTTATATAATTTGTTCGAATTTTCCAGATTCATTGCAAATAATATAAACAGATTTGCACGCTTGGTAAGAATTTTGGACAAATGTTTTATTTTTAATTCACGTGATTTTTGTGCAAAATTTGTACAAAATTCGCACGAACTACCTAACTGTATATTATTTTTTTTTCCATAAATATTAAACTTACCTGTAACATTATATTCTGACGCTACATAGTCATAAGTACCCATGACCTGAGTGGTCACATGAGCTCCATAGCTGGTTGAGCCTTCTCTGCTAATATGAAATCTGAAGTCTTTGTATTCAATTCCTAAACTATACCAATTCAATTTTAAACATCATTGATTTTTTTTTTTAAATATTAATTGATGAAAATTGATGAGTCTGAATTCGAAGTGCTCCCCGGAAGGGCAGCTATATGTAAATCTCTCCGTAAACCGGACAGGATATTTGAACCGGACAGGTGACTTCGAACACTATGAGCCTAAGGCTGTTCGAACTATGACAAAAGTACTAAAAAACCTAAACACTTCTTGACTAAGCTACCTGTCCACCTGCTTAGAACTCGTGGGTCTTTAAACATGACCCGGGTCCATTAAACTTGACCCGAAAGCCCATAAGGGCCCAAATTTCATACTATAAATACCCAACCACCAGCATTAACTATGGGTAAGAAAAATTAACTGCTGCCAAGCTGCTTAATTCTCTCTCTACATTAAAAGCACTTTGAAACAACCTTAAACACCCACACACCACCGTGAAACACCCTCACACCGCCTTAAAACTCCGCTTGAAATTACCAGCCTACCCTCATGCTACTTTTATCCTCACCAAATTGGCGACCACAGTGGGAGGCGACGGTGCCTGAATCAAGTATTCAAAACCAAGTAAAGAAATTATGTCCGAATGAATCCGGATAATCCAGAGCTTCCACCAGCTTTGCTCGAAGTGGTGGAAGAGAACGATGAGTATACTGTCCAAGAGCGCGACAGGTTAAAACTTGAAATAGAAGCTCTGAGGGCTGAAAAAGCCAAGATGGGCGTGAAAGAGAAATCTAAAGCATCAGCTGCTCACCACACCGATAACCCAAGAGAGCATGAGGTTTCCAAAACTCATGTGAGCACTAAGAAGACGCATGCCAGCTCTAAAAAGTCTCACCGGTCCAAGCCTGTGGAGAGTTCTGACTCGAGTTCAGAGTCTTTGGACAGCTCTTCGGACAGTGAGGGAAATGAGAAGTCCTTGTCCTCTAGCAGTGATGAGGGACGAACCAAGAAGAAACAAAAGCAAGTTAAAAAGTATTCCAGAAAAAGAGATCGCCATGGAAGAATGAAGAGGCATATTGGAAAAGGGTCATCTCACAACCGGAGGCATGTAGACCGGATGCTGATGGATCCTTTTGCCTTCCATGATGAGCCAGGTATCTTTGCAACTCCTAATGAGGATACCGTGTTCAGTCGTGGAAGGAATTGGAGGCAGTCTTCACTGTCTTCTAAAATCCTATCCGGAAACCTCCCCAAGAGGTTTGACAGCACCAAGATGGAGAAGTACGATGGCAGTACTGATCCGGACAATCATCTGGAGCAATTCAAGAACTTCATGATGAACTTTGATGATGATGATAAACTACTCTGTATGGCATTCTCCCAATCTTTTACGGGGAGTGCTCTGAAATGGTACAACAGCCTGCCTCAGGGTTGTATTAAAGACTTTGATACTTTTTGGGTGGCCTTTCGAAGGCAGGTTGTGGGAAGTAAGGAGCAGAAGGGCAATGGAGACACAATAATCCATTGTGCCCAAGAGCCAAATGAGTCTTTAAAGGAGTACATAAGTCGTTTTGTAAACACAAAGAATGGGTTGGCTGATTGCTTCGAACAGGTGGCAATAGCATCCCTAAGACAAGGTTTGAACCCAGGCAACCTGGCTGATTCGGTGACCAGGAAGAAAGCCATGACCTGGGGAGGATTGCTGAATCAAGTTGGCAAGAAAATAAATGTTGATGAAACAAAAAAGACCAGGGTGCACAGACAGGTGAGATCCACCCCGGTGGCACCAACTCCAAATCAAAACCAGTCCGGGAACAAAGTAAGAGAAACCGGACAGGGGCATGGAAGGGGAAAAGCTCAGTCACAACCAGCTGCTCCTGCACAAAGCCAACAGTCTAGAAACAAAAGAGGGCCATGGGTCCAACCGGAGTGGTTTGCAGAGCTCAAAGAAAGCGTGGCAACCATTTTCGATAAAACAAAAAATGAAGTACACTACCGGAGACCGGCGACCTTGCAGTCTCCTAGAGAACATCGAAATAATTCCTTCTGCCAATACCATAATGATATTGGCCATACCACCGATGATTGCATAGCGTTGAAACAAGAGGTACAAAACTTGATTGAAAGAGGGAAGTTGGGTGCATACGTTAAAAGGAGAGGAGGCAACAGGCCTGACAACACTCATAGGGTTGGTCCAAGCAACGCTGCCCCGGAGGGGGCTATGGTAATAGTTGAAAGGTTTGATATGGAGTCTGAGTACTTGGATCCTGATCCAACAAGAAACAGAGTGGGTACTATTGAGGAGCGTTCTAGATCAGTCTCCGGGCTCATTAAATTCTTCGAGTCACTGATAATTTTCGGAGGGGACACTATGACAGCTCCTACTACTTCTTCAAGAAAAAGGCATGTTCATAATTTGGCCTCTCAGCTAGAAGGGGGCATGACATCTTATCAATCTCCAAACTCATTCCCATTTATAGTTTTCGATGAGGATGATTTGAGAGATATTGCTGGCCCTCATGAGGATGCTGTTGTCATAGGAGCATCTATAGAAGGAAGTGAGATAAGGCGAATTTTGGTGGATATTGGGAGTTCTGCCAATATCCTTTTCCTAGACACTTACAAGAAAATGAAGAATCCAGCTGTGATTCAAAAGTCGGACAGGTCAATCGTGGGCTTCACGGGCAGCTCAGCCGATGTAATCGGAGAATTTGAAGAAGAAGTGTTGTTGGGCAGGGGCCCTTTCAAGAAAACGGTCAGAATAATCTTCATTGTGGTGGATTGTCCCACTTGCTACAATGTTATTCTAGGGAGATCTTAGCTCTCTAGGATGCATGCAGTGGCTTCGACAGTCCATCAGTGTCTGAAATATGCTGTTCAGGGGCAGGTTGGGGTTGTCCGGAGCAGCCAAAAAGTTGCAAGAGAATGATATGCCACTGCCTTGGCTCCACGAACGCTGGGGGCAGTCCGTATAAACGATCAATAGCAGTTTGAGGGCCTTTCTGGGGGTGAGGGTGGAATTGATGACCCCAGAGAGACCCCCGGAGTGTTGATTCCGATTGAAGATGTTGAGACACACTGTTTGGAAGAAGGAAAAAGCGTCAAGATAGGGTCCAGAATGCCACCAATGTTGAAAGAAGAGATGTTGAAATTCTTAAAAGACCATCAGCATGTTTTTGCTTGGTGCAACGCTGATGTTACTGGAGTTCCATCAGAGGTGATTTCCCATCACCTATCAGTCCGGAGAGATGTGGCACCAGTGGTACAAAAAAGGAGAGCTTTCTCAAAAGAAAAGGCTGATGTCATTATACAAGAGGTTGACAGACTCACAAAGATGGGGCACATTAAAGAATCTCAGTACCCTTTGTGGACTGCCAATCCTGTCTTGGTAAAAAAGAAGAATGGTAAATGGCGTATGTGCATTGACTTCACAGACCTCAATCGAGCTTGCCCAAAAGACTTGTATCCGGTTCCCCGGATAGATCAGTTAGTAGACTCTACTTCTAGAAACAAGCTACTCTCCTTCATGGATGCCTTCTCCGGGTACAATCAGATCCAGGTGGATCCAAAAGATCAAGAGCATACCACTTTTGTTACTGATAGAGGTTTACACTGCTACAAGGTGATGCCCTTTGGCTTGAAAAATGCTGGGGCTACTTATCAAAGGTTAGTCAATAAGGCATTTGCTGATCAAATTGGAAGAAATATGGAGGTTTACATTGACGATATGATGGTGAAAAGCGTGGATGAGCAGTTGCACTTGTCCGACCTCCAAGAGACTTTTGCCAACTTGGCCAAAGTGAATTTAAAATTAAACCCTGAAAAGTGTGTGTTCGGAGTGCAGTCCGGGAAGTTCTTAGGGTATATCATAAGTGAGCATGGAATACAACCCGACCCGGACCAACTCAATGCTTTGTTCCAAATGGAGCCTCCTCGAAACATTAAAGAAGTACAGCGATTAACGGGGAGGTTGGCAGCCTTGAACAGATTCATCTCCAGGTCTTCGGACAGATGTGCTCCATTTTTTCAAACCCTGAAGGGTGCAAAGGGGTTTGAGTGGACACCACAGTGTGATGAGGCATTCAACGAAATCAAGAAGCATCTGTCCTCTCCCAAGACTTTGTTCAAACCAATCGATGGGGAGACTCTCTTTGTATATCTGGCTGTTTCAAGTTGTGCCATCAGTGCCGTGTTAGTAAGGGAGGTTGATGGGTATCCTCAAACAGTGTACTACATCAGCAAAAGCTTGATTGATGCTGAGAGGCGTTACTTGAAACTTGAAAAACTAGCCTTGGCCTTGGTAATAGCTGCAAGGAAGATGAGGCCTTACTTTCAGGCTCATCCTATCGTTGTCCGGACATCTTTCCCTTTAAAGAATGTCCTTCAAAAAGCAGACATTTCGAGCAGAATGACAAAATGGTCAGTAGAGTTGGGGGACTTCGACATAGACTTTTCTCCTCGGACAGCAGTAAAAGCTCAAGCTGTGGCTGACTTTCTGGTCGAAGTCCATTCTGATAGGGATTCAGAACAACCTGCTGATTCAAAAGACAAAAAAGTGTGGATTGTCTGAACAGACGGAGGATCCAGTACCATAGGATCTGGGGCAGGAATATGTCTCACTTCCTCCTATGGGGACAACATGTTCCAAGCTATTTGTTTTGCTTTCAGGGCATCCAATAATGAGTCCGAATACGAAGCAGCTATAGCTGGGTTGAAATTGGCCTACATTTGTGGAGCTAAAAGGGTCAAACTACTAAGTGATTCCCAGTTGCTAGTCCACCATGCCTTGGGCCTATCAGAAGCTAGAAAGGAACAATTGGTCAAGTATTTACTCCTCTTAAAAAATGAGGCATTGAAATTTAAAGCTGTTGTCTATGAGCACATTCCCCGGGCAGAGAATGAGCTAGCAGACTCATTGGCAACGATAGCATATACGGAGTCCTATCCATGGATCCATGTGCTCGAAAGCCCTTCTATTCAACTTGATGAAGGTGAAAAAGAGGAAGTCTTTGAAATACAAGTAAACCGGCCTCAAGACTGGAGGTCTTCTCTCATACAATATATGTCCGATGGCATCGTGCCCTTGAATAAATCACAAGCCAGAACGTTGAAACACAGGGCTCGTGATTTCATTATGATTAGAGAAGTCTTGTACAAAAAGTCCTATAGCAAACCTCTCCTACACTGTTTAGGGGATCATGAATCACAAATGGTTCTCTCCGAATTGCATGATGGTGATGGATCAGCCCATTGTGGATTTAGAGCTTTAACAAGAAGAGTGCTTCTCTCCGGATATTATTGGCCATCAATAATGAAAGATGCTAAGGAGCTGGTAAGGAGGTGTGACCCATGCCAGAGGTACAGCAATGAAATTCATGTACCAGCCATTCCTTTGGAATCAATTTCTGAGCCCATCCCTTTTGCTCGATGGGGATTGGACTTAGTTGGGCCTCTCCCTGTGGCGTCCGGAGGGCGTAAGACCATAATTGTAGCCATTGACTACTTCTCAAAGTGGGTAGAAGCAGCTCCCTTGGCAGGGACAACCTCGAAAGCTGTTATAAAATTCATTATGTCCAACATATGTTGCAGATTTGGTGTCCCCCAAAAAATAACAACAGACAATGGGCCACAGTTTGATAATAGAGAGATGGAGAGCTTCTGTGCCTCAAGAGGTATTCAGCACTGCTTTTCTTCACCTTTCCACCCTCAAGCCAATGGGCAAGTTGAAGTGGTTAATAGAACGATACTGTCCGGTTTAAAGAAAAACTTAGAAGGGGCTGCTGGGAAGTGGCCTAGTTATCTACAAGAAGTCCTGTGGGCCTACCGGACAACACCTGGGGCTGCAACACAAGAATCCCCCTTTGCCTTGGTCTATGGGATGGATGTAGTAGCTCCCATAGAGAAGACACTCCCCTCCTTTCGTGTTCATAACTTCTCCGGACAGGCTAATGAGATGACAATTAGAAATCAACTTGATTTAATTGAAGAAAGGCGGGTAAAAGCTCATCTTAGAATGGCACACTATCAGGGCTTGATGAGAAGCAGGTTTGCTTCTAAAGTTAAAAGAAGGGATTTTCAACCAGGAGATAAAGTATTAAGAAACGTTTTCTTGCATACTAAGGAAAAGCTCTTCGGAAAGCTGGCCCCAACTTGGGAGGGTCCATATACTGTGGTTGAAAGAATCAAGCCTGGGACATACTGGTTGGAAGACAAAGATGGCAGGGTTTTAACTCACCCTTGGAATATTGAACACCTTCGAATGTACTTGGAATAAAGCTTGTGTAAATATTTACTTGTTTAAACATCCATGTAAATATTTGGGGGCATACCACTTCCTCTCTTCGGCGCCACGGAGAGCTTTCAATAAACTTGTACCTTTAGAAGAAGATGAACCTCTGTCAGATTCTTCGATTGAAGGGGTTGGTTTCTCAACAGGCGACGCTGGAAGCCCTGCTGCAAGTCTTTTTTCCTTTTCAACTCTTTGAGCTTTCTCCAATTCTGAGAGGTTAAGCCAGCCGCCCTTGATCAGTGCTGTTCTTGCTGTGAACATAAAACAGCTAAAGAAATTTTTAAGTTTTAGAGAGATAAAGCTTTGGGTAAAATGGCAGAGTAAAGTTTGAAAGAGATAATGAGACAGTGAAAAGTGAATAGAATTTATAGTAAATGTGAAAAAAGGAGTTGATTCCTAGGAGAATCCGAAAAGTTGGGCAATGATTAAAAGACGGCGCTGATGTCATTAATGACATTTAAAAGAGGTAACTTGTTCGAGAAAGTGGTGCGAATTTCAAGGTGAAAAAACGGCTAAAGTGACCAACCAGAGAATGACACGTGTCCCATTAACTCTGACAAGAACCGTTTGGAATTTGTAACGTTTGGTCTGTCCGGGTCTGTCCTCAACTCTCTTCGAATTGAAAAACCACTTCCTAAATCGGACTGTTTGTCAGTTCTTTGACAAGGACACTTGTTCAAATACCTAAAAAAGGGGCTCCTGATGAGTCCAAATTCGAAGTGCTCCCCGGAAGGGCAGCTATATGTAAATCTCTCCGTAAACCGGACATGATATTTGAACCGGACAGGTGACTTCGAACACTGTGAGCCTAAGGCTGTTCGAACTATGACAAAAGTACTAAAAAACCTAAACACTTCTTGACTAAGCTACCTGTCCACCTGCTTAGAACTCGTGGGTCTTTAAACATGACCCGAGTCCATTAAACTTGACCCGAAAGCCCATAAGGGCCCAAATTTCATACTATAAATACCCAACCACCAGCATTAACTATGGGTAAGAAAAATTAACTGCTGCCAAGCTGCTTAATTCTCTCTCTACATTAAAAGCACTTTGAAACAACCTTAAACACCCACACACCACCGTGAAACACCCTCACACCGCCTTAAAACTCCGCTTGAAATTACCAGCCTACCCTCAGGCTACTTTTATCCTCACCAAAAATAAAATAGAAGAAACCAATTATTTTATAACATACCTCATCAAGTAGAATATTCGAAGCCTTGTAATCACATAATATAACTTGTGGTGTCACATCATGAAGGAATGCGAGTCCTCGTGCATCTTCTATAACATCTTTAACCCTCACTTTTCAAGGAACATGTCTTGTAATTATTTTTAAATTTTAGCTCTGCCGAACTCCCATGATTAAAAAAAGACAGAATCATTAAAATACAATACTTACTTTGGAAGAGATGACTATCTAAACAATCTTGCAACAAAAAGTTATATATTATGAAACAATTTTCTTTTGCCAATAAATATCCAATTAATCTCATCAAATTGGGATGTTGATATTTTCCAAGGTAGTTAACTTCCGTCTGATATTAAAAAACCATTTGTAAATGATCAAAACACAAAATACAAGAAAAAAAATCAACTAGAACAATATTTTTGAGTGTTTTATTGTGAAATTATTAGAAAATAATCATTTGTGAATGATCCAAATAATAAATAAAAGAAAGCACATCATCCACCCCTTATAGCCTTCACAAGTTTGTGTTTTAAGTTTCTTGACCACGACCATCATTCTAGCTCCCTGTTTTCCAGCCTCTCGTGTTTGGCTATCTAGCCAACATTTTTAAACACACTAGAATCTGCTTTCCCCAGGTTTGAAACGAAAGTTAAAAGTAGCTAGTTTAGCTCATTAAAAGCCAAATATCTCAAATGGGAAGACAATAGCATATCATCCTCGTTTCTTCATATATGTTCAACTTCAAAACCATTTGGAAGACTAGTTCTTTCTGAATCTAGAGGTGTAGATTCAGTATAAAAATACAACTATAGGATGGTCCATGTTAAAAAAGTATTTAACTCATCCAGGGTGAGTGAGATCTATTCTGAAAAAAAAATATAACATTTATGTAAAAGTATGTTTTAACATCTCAAGATGAACAGTGGAAATCTGAAATCTGAGCATGAGTTCCATCACTGATTGGGTATTTTTTGGCAAATCCGAAATATAAAAGCTTTGGATTAAATATCTAAGTTATACCAAATCAATTTTGAACATCATTGCAAAGTTTTAATTATTAACTGCTAGAAAAAATAAAACAAACAAATTATTTTATACCATACCTCATCAAGTAGAACACTAGAAGCCTTGAAATCATATAATATAACTTGTGGTGTCGCCTCGTGAAAGCATGCGAGTCCTCGTGCATCTTATGTGGCAAATTTAATATTTATTTTCTATGGAACAAGACTTCTAATTATTTTTATATTTTACTTCTGCCGAACTCCCATGATTCAAAAAGGCAAAGTCATCAAAATGAAATACTCAATTTGGAAGAGAGAACTATATAAACCCATAACGAAAAAAACTCATATACTAGGAGTTAGTTTGCTTTTGCTAAGCAATATCCAATTAACTTGACCAAATTGGGATGCTGATATTTCTCAAGGTAGTTAACTTTCGTCTGATATTCAACCATTTGTAAATGATCAAAACACAAAATAGAATAAAAACAAATTAAAGAGAATAATAGTCATTGTGAATGATCCAAATACAAAATAAAAGAAAACCACATCCCCCTTTTATAGCTTGAAAATTTCCAGTCTTAAGTTTCTTGACTGCAACAATCATTCTTGCTCCATGTTTTCCAGCTTCTAATTTTTGGCTATTTGGCCAGCCTTTTTACACACACCTAAATGCTCCTTCTCCTACATCAAAATGGAAGTTGCATGTAGCTTTCTTCAGCTTATGAGATGCAAAATCTTTCATATTGGAGGATGATAACATAACATCCACGTTTATTCGTCTACGTTCATCATCAAAATCGTTTGGAAAACAAGTTATTCTTGAATCTAGAAGTGTAGATTCGGTATTAAAATACAATTATTGGATGGTTCATGTTAAAATGTATTTTTTAACTAATTCTAGGTGAGTTGGCTTTTAGAAAAAAACAATACGGTTGTTGATGTAAAAGTATGTTTGGCAGCTCAAGATACACATTTTTTTCTCATTTTGTTTGAATTTTCCAGATTTATTAAAAATACGATAAATAGATATGCACGGTTTGTTCGAATTTAGAACAAAATTTGATGTGTAGTTTGGTGAATTTTGTGCCAAATCCACACAAAATGAGCACAAAATTTGTACAAAATCCACATAAAATTTGCACGACTACATATCAACATCTTATTATTTCTATTCCATATAGATTGAAGTTACATAGTTATAAGTACTCATGACCCAAGTCGTCACCCATGACCCAAGTCTTCACGTGAGTTCCATCACTGGTTGGGCCTTCTCTGGCCAATTTGAAATCCAAAAGCTTTGGATTTAATTTCTATATTATACCAATTTAATTTCGAACATCATTGTAAAGTTTTGATTATTAACTGATGGAAATAACATATAACAATGCAATTATTTTATTGCATACCTCATCAAGTAGAATATTAGAAGTCTTGAATTCATTGATATAACTAATGGTGTCGCATCATGAAGGAATGCGAGTCCTCGTGCATCTTCTATGACAACTTTAATCATTACTTTCTACGGAACATGCGTTGTAATTTTTTTAAAGTTTGGTTCTGCCAAACTCCCATAGTTAAAAAATATAGAGTCATTAAAATGCAATACTTACTTTTTGGAAAAAGGACCATCTAAACTCCTTTGCGGCATAAATTCATATATTATGAGTCGATTTCCAAAACAATATCCAATTAATTTGACCAAATTAGATTGTTGAGATTGGTCAAGGTAGTTAACTTCCTTGTGATGCAACGTTACTAATTACATCAATTCGTAGACCTTAAGGCAGTCATCTTTGCCAGTCAAGTCTATAGGTTATCGGTTTTCATCCTCCCAGTGAGAGTTCTTAACGAACTCTCATAACTCTTTTGACGATTCTTGTGGTGAGGGTATGAAATGAAAATTTCAGGCACTAAAGTAACGTGGGACAAAATATTGCACTCGGACTATGGCAACCTTGAGATTCTTAACCTCGGAGTTTGGAATCAGGCGACCATCCTAAAAAACTTTTGGTCTATCCGACAACCGCACGTCAATCTGAACCGAATGGATTAAAGAAAAACTAAAGGATGAAAGCATATGGAGCCTCTTTAATGGCTCCTCTTTACAAAGTCGATGTCGGAAATGGAACTTCCACCTATATACGATATGATCCATAGCTTTTTCTAAACTCCATTGTGACCCCTGTAATCTTAGTATTATTAGATGTTCTCGATTGCAATGCAAAAAAAAGTTTCAAACATCATGAACTCTCAACCAAACAACCACAAACATCATTAGCATACCGTTCTCTTTATCACATATAAAAAAAACGCTAATCTTCGGAAACACTCAGTTTCTTGACTCTTGACCGTCACATTTTTCAAACCTCCGTTATAAATTCCATAGAACCGTAACATTTGTTCCATCATATTTATATAATATATGAAACACCCGTATTTTGAATAATTTTTTCATGCCGTTTTTCATTTAAAAACCAAAATATGTATTGAAGGATTGGTAAATATTTTAATTTTTATATAAAATTAACTTAATATCTTATGTTATGTGTTTGTTTATTAGTAAATATTAGTGAGTACATTTCTTTTTGGTTCGGTGAAATATTTTTCTTCTTGACCTATGATTGTTACGTCGGTTCCCATATATCTTTTGGAGTTTTTTTTGTTAGGTTACATGCTCTCGTCGCAATATGTGGGATGTATAAAACGCTTATTTGTTTCTATTCAATGCTTTTGTATTAAAAAAGATTACACTATTTAATATCTTAAAAATAATATAAAAAAAACAGTAAAATAAATAAATATGGTTTAACTAATTAGTTAATAAATTATAAATTGTGTAAACCGTAAAGCACTAGAAAATCAATAAGAAATCCACTAAATTAGGGCCCCAAATCCTGTCTTTGTCTTGTCTTCTTCTTCACGTGCTCCATTCCATTCCACTTTCTATCTCTTCCTTTTCTTCCACTTTCTTTTACAGGGTGCCTTTTGATAACAAGAGCAACAAGCCAATGAGATAAGTATGTTACACTACATAGCCGAAAACCAGGACTAAACTCACATCTTATGCACTACTCGCTTTATACATCACCATTCATCTCATTTCGCCATTATTTCAGCGAAAAAGCTCGACAAAATGATGCGAAACGGAGAAGCTAAGAACATCCGATTAGCATTGCTGCTGCTCTTGTTTTTGCTAGATGTGACCTTTGCCGTCGGCGTTGATATCCAGAAACTCAGGATATGGCCAATGCCGGAGGCGGTTAGCCACGGGGCGAAGAGATTGTTCATCAGTGATAAATTTGAATTGACGAACCAAGGAAGTAAATACAGTGATTTATCGGGGATTTTGAAGGAAGCATTTGACCGGATGATCGGCGTTGTTAAGATGAATCACGCCGTCGATCCTAATTTCTCCGGTTTCAACGATAAGTCGAAGGTGATTCGTGGTTTGCAGGTTGTTGTTGCTTCGCCGAGTGATGAGGTTAGTCTCTGTTCTTTCTTTTTTTGATTGATTGATTATTGGTGTTTGATTTCAGTTCGGCTAAAAATTCTACGACAGTTTGACCTAGTTAGTTTCTAAACTTGTCTTCAAACCATGTTCTATATACATCATATCATAACGAGGGCGGTTATCGGTCCGGTATGTTTGCGTTTGGACGGAACCGAAATGCTACGTTTATCCGTTAGGATTAGGAACAAGGGACCTCTAAATTTTAGGTTCTAGTTTTTGGAACGGGAATGCTAATGGTTTCGATTGGGTTCGGTTTATTTCCCTTTCAATCCGTTTTGGTTTGGTACTTTTTTGTTCTGTTCCAAAATTCGGTCCATTTAAAACGGTCTGGACCACAAGACCGGTTCGGACCACAAGACCGTTAAGCTTTGGAGTTTAGTTCTTGGAACTAGACCACAAGATTGCTGAGCTTTCGGGTTTAGTAAATAAACTACTAATCGTTTCTGTTCAGTTCCGTTCCTTTTGGTCCGATTTTAATCGGTTTTGGTATGATATGGTATGGTTTTGTTCCGTCCCAGGATTCCGTCCATTTAAAACCGTTCAGACTATCGGACCGTTTTAGTTTTTGGAGCTAGATCACTAATAGTTTTGGCTCGGTTTCAATTCGATTTTCGATCCGTGGTTTGGTCTAATTTGGTTTTGGTGATTTGAGATCCTGTTTATTTAAAGTAAAATAAACTTTAACTATAGTTTAACTTTTTTAATTCTTTTATTTAAACCAATGATATAAAAATTAAAATTTAGGAGTTTTGATTAGGCCATGTCTAATAATTTTGATAATATAATGTATAAAGATGAATTAAAATAAATAAAATCCGAACTACTCCAAATCAATTCGTTATTGGTTACAATTTTTACAATAAAACCGTAAACCGAACTATTAAAATTTGACCCAATTCTTGATCCGATTTTTACCGGTTCGGTTTGCCCTCGGGAACTAAGAGCCATAATCATATCTGGTCAGAGATATAAAATAAAACATGACTTTCTTTTTTTGTAATCTTCATAGTGCTTGATTTATACTCTTTATCTCTGAATATTTTTCAAAACATATAACAATTTTTGTTCGTATTTTGTAGTTGCAATACGGAGTTGACGAGTCATACAAGTTATCAGTTCCTTCACCCAGCAATCCATCTTATGCACTTCTTGAGGTATATTAATATTAATGGAGCTTGCTCGCGGCCCTTATGAAAGATAAGCAATATGTCATAATGTAACATATAAATCACTATTCCAGATATATCTGTTATCGTGCAGGCAAAGACAGTTTACGGTGCGTTAAATGGGCTACAGGTTTGTCCCTAATCTCGACACAAAGTCATAGCTAGTTTGATAGGTAACATAGAATCTAGAGATTGTATATACTTCAATCATAAACTTCGAGAAACATCGCAGACTTTCAGTCAGTTATGTCATTTTGACTTAACAACCAGGGTGATAGAAGTAAAGATGACTCCATGGACTATTATTGATAGGCCAAGATTCGCATATCGTGGCCTCTTAATAGGTCAGATGTTTGTTTTTCACTTCTAGTGACATGTTTAAGTCATTACCAATACTGTCATTTGACTCGGAATAAGATGATGCAGATACATCTCGACATTATCTACCGCTGCCGGTGATTAAGAATGTAATCGATTCTATGACCTACGCAAAACTGGTATGTTATGCTTCACAAGAGCATATTCTTTAAACCACATGCTCTTGCACAAGTCTAGTTTACGTTCATAGGTTGTGTTCAATATTAGAGGTTAATTATTATTTAGTTATCTCACTGGTTTTTATGGACAATCGTTGCAGAATGTATTACACTGGCATATCGTAGATACACAATCATTTCCGTTGGAAATACCTTCGTTTCCTAAGCTCTGGAATGGGGCATATTCAGTAAACGAACGTTATACATTTGCTGATGCTGCCGAAATTGTGAGGCAAGTAACTTCTTCCTTTTTGGAAAATTCAATACTTGCATAGAGTTTTCATTACTTATATGTTTGATATCAAACTTGGTAGTTATGCAAGTCGACGTGGAATTAGTGTACTTGCTGAAACTGATGTTCCAGGACATGGACTTTCATGGTACTTCTCTTTCCGGATTAGTAGAATTCATATAAGTTATCCGCAGTTGGGTAGAATTTTTTTATAATTATTTTTTCTTCGTCTTAAAGGGGAGTCGGCTATCCCTCTTTGTGGCCATCAAAGGATTGTCGACAGCCACTTGATGTCAGCAATGAATTTACTTTTAAAGTTATAGACGGAATTCTTTCAGGTATGCCTTTCCACTTCTTCCTTAAAACATCGTTACTTTGTCTGCAACAGAAATGTTATATCAAAGTCTTTGGTTTCTTGTTATAAGAAATTTTCGATCAGGGTACAAAAGTGATTGTGTAATTCCTTTTTTGTTTCAGATTTTAGCAAGATCTTCAAGTACAAATTTGTTCACTTAGGGGGTGATGAAGTTAATACAAGTAAGTTGTATCGAACTGCACTATATTCTCTTCGTTATCTATCATTTGGTTTCGATATGTCTAGACCTTTAAGATGACTTTGTTACAACTTTTACAAAAGCAAGTGAATCGGTCGATTGACAATATTTTACTGACTTTTTAATTATGTTCCTTGTGGCAGGCTGCTGGAGTAAAACTCCACATATACAGAAATGGTAACGATGATTATATTATACTTACAAATTCAATTGTAAACGTTATATATCTAGCGGATGATCTCACTGTTTATTAAAACAGCCTGTTGATTTTTGTTTTTCTATATGCAGGTTGAGAGCACATCATATGAATGAATCTCAAGCTTACCAGTACTTTGTCCTGCGAGCACAAAAAATTGCTTTATCGCATGGATATGAAATTATTAACTGGTATACACTGTCATCAGAGCTCAGTCTCAGTCATCGAGTAAATACAGATTCTCATTCTGACTAAAGATAAAATCTGACTCGTACAACTTAACAGGGAGGAGACTTTCAACAATTTTGGCTCAAAATTGAACCCGAAAACAGTGGTACACAACTGGTATGTCCTGCTCTTAATTACTTCAACATACATATTAGCTAAAACTAATCTGAGGTTGTGTTTGTTCTTAATGGAATATTCAGTCGGCCTTAAGTATGCACTCTCTCTTGCTACTTCAAATGAGCTTCATTATAAGATGCAACAAGAGAACTCAAACATATGAATCATAATGATGTAGAGAAATTGTTTCGAATTTTTCTGTTTATTTTTCGCATAGAAGTCTACTACCATCTATGCCATGTTGTACCTGCATTAAATTTAGTTTCTTCTCTATCTAACGATTTTCATTACAGGCTTGGCGGCGGTGTTGCCGAGCAAGTGACTGCCGCTGGGTTAAGGTGTATTGTAAGCAACCAGGATAGTTGGTATTTAGACCACTTAGATACCCCATGGCAAACATTCTATTCGAACGAGCCGTTGCAATCTATCAAAAACCCTAAACAACAGAAGCTAGTTATTGGAGGCGAGGTATGCATGTGGGGGGAGACCATTGATGGGTCAGACATCGAACAAACTATATGGCCCCGTGCCGCAGCCGCTGCAGGTACTTCTGACACTTCAAATTGAGACATAGAGTTAAAAAGCTTAGTCGTATTTTATACATTGTCCCTTGTACCATAAAAATATAGGATAAACTATCAGTTGGATATTTGTTTATCATAATCACTCTTTCATTTAGTAATTGGACATTTAACTTTGACTTCTTCTAGAAGCTACGCAGTCCTCTCCCGATGTCTGAACTAGAAAACGAAGTAATTGTGTAGCTCATGCAATTATTAGATTGATATACGATACGACGTTAATTTATCTATTTGTGAATCCTAGCTCAATCTCAACTAACAGTTTCATGCTCTATTTGTCTCTCCCGTTTTGACTGAAGAGCGTCTTTGGACACCTTATGACAAGCTAGCCAAGAATGCTACAGACGTTACATCAAGGTTGTCGCATTTCAGATGTTTATTGAACCAAAGAGGAGTTGCAGCTGCTCCGCTCTCTGGGTACGGCCGCGGTACTCCTGAGGATCCAGGTTCCTGCTACATGCAATGATCCTAGTTCGTAGAAGTTTCTCTATTTCACATAATTGTAGAAGTTATCAATTGTCCAGAAACATTGATTTTGAAGTTAAAACAATAATGAAGTTCCAATAAGTCTGATTTACTTGTGATATGCCAAATCTTAAAAGAGGTCCTAAATCAGTCAGCCATATGTTACTAAAAGTGTTTATATGTTAGATGCAGCAAAGAGAAGAGCATTGCAGGTTCCGTGGAAGAAAGACTGCATTATCTATGTTACTTAAATATATAAACTGATTTAGGTTAACTTCTGGTATAGCAGCAGAAAATATAAGTGATATTTGGGAGTCCTGTCCTCGCATAATTGTCATTAAATATAGTGACAGAGTAACACATTGCTATCGACAGAGTTCCACATATCTTTGAGTATTGTTTGTATTTCCTATGTAAATTGAACTGGTGAAGAAGTATGTCTGGCAATAAAGACATATTTTGAGAGTTCAAGGCTTCCAAATGTTCAACGAAATAGATTAGTCCAAGATTTAGTTAACATATTTTGTAGAATAATATTTACAGGAATCAATTATAGTCAATCATCTCAGCAAAATTGTAGAAAGTATATATTATAATATTAATTGTAGTAACCGTCCTAAACTATTATAAAAGGAGAAATAGTACAAAAAATAATATACAATTTTTTTAGAAAGAAAATACTTTTGATATCGTATGAGAGCGGAATTGATTTTTTTTCGAGTATTTATGTCGTAAGTTTTTTTTTAGTGTTTTGAGTGGCTATAATTTTTTTGTTTTTTCTTTCGTATAATATTTGGATAGTGAGATTTTCTTCTTCGTAGAATTTGAGGATTTTTTTTATTTTAGTTTTTTTCTCCTGAATTTTTTTTTCTTGGCAACATCATGTCACTAGATAAATTTAACTTGTTTCATATTAAATTTACGGAGAAAAATTATTTTGCTTGCGAATTTCAATTTCAATTGTAAGTGCAAGGAAAAAATTGAAAGTGCAAGGAAATTAATTGTGGGGTTATATTGATAGGAGTGATCCTGCACCTCAAGATGCTAATACTTTGTCTAAGTTGGAAATAAAAGATTCGAATTAATTAATTGTGGGGTCATATTGATAGGAGTGATCCTGCACCTCAAGATGCTAATACTTTGTCTAAGTTGGAAATAAAAGATTCGAATTATAACTTGGATTCTTAGTTCGATCGACCCTCATCTTGCCCTCACTTTGAAACCTTATAAAACCATTGGTGGTATGTGGAATTATTTGGAGACAATCTATAATCAAGATAACTCTTAGGAGATTTCAATTGGAGTATGAGATGGTTAATTATACTCAACCCAATGGCTCTGAAAACTGGAAAAATAGATTTCAATGGAAAGACATCTTTGAGTATAATTAGCCATCTCATACTTCAAGGTTTTATACGGTTTCAGGATGAGGACAAGATGAGATTCAAACGAACTAAGAATCCAAATCATAATTCGAGCATCTTTAATTTTTCACTTAGACAAAGCAAGATGAGATTCAAGCGAACTAAGAATCCAAATCATAATTCGAGCATCTTTAATTTTTCACTTAGACAAAGCATTAGCATCTAGAGGTGTAGGGTCACTCAGATCAATATGACCCCCCAATTCTTCTCCTTTCACACATATTGAATACCCCAAACATAATAAATTGTCGAATATATCTAGTGACATGATATAGCTAAGAAAAAAAAAATATATGAAATACTCTCCTAATAAACATCCCCAAATTTTCCGAAGAAAAAAAATCTCACTCACGAAAGAAAGGAAAAAAATAAATAAAATATGAAACTAAAATCTCTAAATACTCTATCCAAAATATCGGCGAAGAAACTTACCACACAAATACTATCCATTTCGCTCTAATACCAAGTCAAATGTATTTTATTTTGAAAAAATATATCTTATTTCTTGTTTCAAATGTATTTTATTTTGAAAAAATATATCTTATTTCGCTCTAATACCATGTCAAATGTATTTTATTTTGAAAAAATATATCTTATTTCTTGTTTCAAATGTATTTTATTTTGAAAAAATATATCTTATTTCTCTCTAATACCATGTCAAATGTATTTTATTTTAAAAAAAATATATCTTATTTCTTGTTTTTGTTCTCGTTCTATTTTAATAATAGTTTATAGCTGTTACAACAATTAATGTTACAATATTTAGACTATTGACTATAATAGATAGTATTCTACAAAAATATATTTACTAAATCTTTGACTAAAATAAATTAGATATTAATCTAATTTATTTATTTTAACATCAAGGACGCGTAAGGGATTACAAATAACCTCCAATATCAGATTAAAGTTAGTTATGTGCATTATAATTCCTTCAAACATCATGAAACTAATAACTCGTAGGATGTTATAAATAATATGTATCCTAATTGGAATATTGAACTGATGAATGATAATAATAATAATATTAATAACTCGTATGATTATAATAATAATAGTAATAACTCGTATGATGTTATTTAGGGCTGAATTATTTGTTTGAGGACAGTTTAGTCTTTTCTTTAACAAACTGGACTTTTTTGTAAAATGGATCTCTTGTGGTAGGGGTGGGTAAATAAAAACACACTTGAGACCCAATGGGTAAGTCTCCATTTTTTAAATGGTATTCTTTTAGTTTTGTTTTCAATTATAATATATATATATATATAACCGATGAATGATAATAATAATAATAATAATAATAATAGTAATAATAATAACTCGTATTTATAAATAATATGTGGATACCGGTTAAAATGTACCTAAAGGGAAAATTATTTAACCGAATAATTCAGTATTAGGCTCTAGATTTAACCGAATAATTCAGTATTAGGCTCTAGAAGTCCAACAAGGATGATGATCCATAGTAGCAGTGAAGTCATAATGACCTTGAGTCACATTAAATGAACGTATTTTTTTCGTTAATCAAATTTTTCTTAAAGTTATATTTTCATTATTTACAAATAAATGTTCAAGATAAAAGATCTGTCGAGCATTTAGAAGCTAAGGATCTGCTAGAACGACATATCAACCGAGCTAAGAAAGTTCGAGCGCGGTAAAATTTCTATACATCATTACCATAGAATGGACTTTCAGTTAGACCTATTGGATATTAGTGATCTTAGTTTTGAGGCTCACATTAAACATGTTTGTAGAAGGATAATGAAGTTGTCGATTGGTTGGCTAAATAGATACATGGAATGTGAGAGGATAATGTCATTTTTCCTAATGATAATGTTGAGCTAGAAAACCTTATATGGAAAGACTCATGGGCTTTGACATTTTTTTGAAATGGCCAACGCTTATTTTTATCAGTTTTAATTCCTCTTCATATTTTTTATCTTCATACTTTTGGTAGTGTTTTTCTGTACTTCCTACTCACGAACATCATAAAATTATTGCTCAGTCTGTTAAGTGTAATTTTCTTGGTTAGGTATCCATCAAAGGGTTATATTTATTATGTTCCTCATGCTCATGGTATCCGAGTTTCCAACAATGTTCTTGTCCACGAATAATATTTTTTTCCATTTATTATTGAGTTGCGATTTGCATATTTATCTTTTATGCCTGGTTTTTCTTATATCTCAAAACTTATGGAAATGTTTAAACCTAGTTTTACGTAAAGAATATATAATCAACATATGTATGGTACTATTTCCTTTGTAACCCTTTATTATATTACCTTGGCACCTAACCCTGCTCCAACTACTCTTCATCAATCTTTCGACTTTCATAAACCCCTGACTGGTATGCTCTCTTCTTTATTGTTTTTCTTGTCACAACTTTATCTACTATTTCAAATACCTCTAGTTACATACAAGTAATATAAATTGAATGTTAGGAAAATGTAATACAATTTGAACTTCAAGAGCTTGAGGAGAATAAAACTTGCGATTTTGTTCATTATCCTCACACAATCAAACATATTGGGAGTAAGTGGGTTTTCTCTGTCAAACTTCGTTGTGATGACTCTTTGTACCAGTACAAAACTAGACCTGTAGATCTAGATAACAAACAAAAATATGAGATTTATGATGATGAGACAGTTTCTCCAAATTCCAAAATGATCACGGCTCAATCATCTTAGTTATTGTCGCTTCATAGTCTGGTAACTACATCAAATAGATGTGAATAATCATTTTTTCAATGCGGTCTTCATGAGAAGATTATATAGAGTTTATTTTTGGTATCATTGCTTTTTTTTCCTCATGATGTCTTCAAGCTAATATATTTTCTATATGGGCTCAAGCAAGAACCTCAGGTTTGGTTGGAAAAGTTTTGTTGTATACTTCGTTCATTCAATTTTAAACTGAGCTGGTATGATTGTTCTTTTTTGTTTGCACATTAGAATCGAGTATAATCATTCTTTTGGTTTATGTGAATGATATTATCATTGTCGGTACTGATTGCAGTTTGATTTCTAAACTTCATCACTTGTTACGTGCAACTTTCCATATTAAAAATCTTGGCCAACTCACATATTTTCATCATCAAGCCAATGATAATCCTCTAAACCAACATAAGTATATTCAATATTTTATCACTCTCCCTAGTTTTGAGGATATTTTTTATGTTGATAGTCATATGGAGGTAAATTTCAAATATAAGAGAGATGGAAGAAACCTCTAAATGATCATACTTATTATTATCACCTCTTGTGAGTTTTATTTACTTGAACACTACTCGACCTCATATCTTTATTGATGTCTATTAGGTTAGTCAGTTTATGTTATATTCTCATCATCTACGTTGCTACATTTTGACGCATCATTTTCTATCTTCGAGATTCATTTACTCGTGGGTTGTTCTTCCTACTTACTCATCTCTTCAACTTGCTGCCTATAGTGATGTTGATTGGGTTGGGTGTCCAAGTACACGTTGATTTACTACATGTTGTTGTATGTTTTTAGGTGATGCCTTGATTTTTTGGATGTTTAAGAAACGATATCGTGTTTTTAAATCCTCTATCAAGGTCAGCTATCGTGCCATGTGTAATGTTTGTTCTGTAATTATATCGATACGCAGTTTTCTTGACAAGCTTTGATTTTCTCAGACTACTTATACTTCTCTTTATGCTGAAAGCGCTAATGTTATTCAAATTGACACCAATCTCGCTTTCCATGAAATCTTCAAGAATATTGAACTTGCTTGTCAATATATTAGAGATACTTTAGATATCGAGTAATATCTCTTCATTATAACTCTTATGATCTTCAAGTGGCTGATGTTTTCACCAAAACTATGACTCGACAACGACGTCAATTTTTTGTTAGCAAATTGTTGTTGGTTGACTTACCAACATCAATTTAAAAGGATATCAAAAGGCTTTTTTACCAAGAGAAATGATACAAGCTACAAAAACACATGTTTATAGGGTTGTTTTCTTATGATTCTTTTTAAGCCGTTTGTTTTGGTAATTTGATAGTTATACCGAGCGGCAGATCCAGGAATTAAAAGAAAGATGACTAATTTTTTTTATAAAATTCATTCTACGCTATTCATTCACCGTAAAATGGTTTCATTATCAATTTTAAATGATCACTTTTTTAAAAAATGTTTCTCATTGTATACAACTACTTTAAGGTATTTTAAATGTATCTTAATATATTATTTATTACATATAAAAATAATATTTAACAATAAATCTTAATATATTATTTTTAAGGATATTTAAAAAATAAAATATAACAAAATCAAATTTATTATATAAATATATTTTTGAAAATAGATGAAATAAAATCAAAATTTTTATGTAAAAGATTTTTAAAAACATTATATGGAAATAAAATAATTTTTTTTATATATAAAACAATATATGGAAATAAAATAAAATTTGTATCCAATATATTTTATAATATAAATAAATTATTTTATTGAAAAAAAATTAAAAAATATATCAATATATATATATTAAAACATATTTCAACATATATTATTTGTGCGTAAGCATATTAAAAATAAAATTAATTAATTCAATGCAAATCATAATATATTACTAATTAAAAAATATTTTAAAAAAATACAAATAAAATAAAAATTATTATTTAAAATATATGATTGAAGTAACTACAAATTTGCTAACAAAAAATAAGTCACTAATATTATGTAAGTTTTTTATATATGTAATTTTGAATTTGTGACATTAATGTTATTTATTTATATATTCAAAACCCGTGTTATTCATTTTTTTCTCAATGGTTTGATTTTTTTAATTAAAATCTTCATTCTTTAATTTATTTTATTAAAATTTCAATCTTCTTCATTTTTCCTGTTTAATTTATTTAATTAAAATCTTCATCTTCTCTAATCTATGGAATTAAAATTATCATTTTCTTTCATTTTCTTTCTCTTTTTAAATTTATTTAATTACAATCTCTCTTTGATAAATAATGATCCATTAACTTTTACATCAAATCAGTAATGTAGAACAATAGAATAACAAAATTTGGGAGACAAAGATTAAACCAAATACAATCAAAACAAATTATTATAAAAAAACACTTACACGATAAAACCGAGTTTTATCTGCGGTTCTAATCTAGAAGAGATTTAGATGTAGATGCGAACTATATCTTCCATTTTATAAAGATTTTAACTTAAAATTTACCTTGGAGCCGCTGGTAACCAAGATTTTAATTTAAAATTTTACTTAAAAATAGTTATTATCCAATATTTTAATTTAGATTTCTTTTTCTAAAAAAAGCCATTCTTTCATATTTTTAAATTAAAATAATAATAAAAAATATTTATTATTTCAAAATTTCAAAATTTTAAATTAAATTTTTCTTTAAAAATACCTATTATCCCAAAATAATCTATATAAATTAATTCTAATTTTATGGTAAACGGGCAACAGCGCCCCTCCGGACCCTTATGTAGGTCGCCAATTTTTTTTTTTTTCCCCAAGGGGGTAGCTGAGTTGGTTGAGTATGGCATTCTTATGACCAAAAGGTCATGAGTTCGAATCCCTCTACATACACTTTCTCGGCTGAGCCTGTCACCTTGTGTGGTTTACCTTCTGGCGTTGGTTTGCAGGCTATCGCGTGAGACACTATGGTTTACCCTGTGCGCACTCATTGCACTCTGAGTAGCGGCTGCGGGTTCCCTCCGAAAAAAAAAAAGGTCGCCAATTTTTTTTGCCTAGGTAGGACCGATATAACAATTGGAACCACGTCGATTTTGAAGTTTACCAAAAATCTTACGCAATATAAATTCTTCTAAGAATTCTAATGAAACGCACAAACATTTAAAAACAATTAATTATTTTTAACCTTCAAAACTCTATATATTTTAAAGCCGAATTAATTTTCGGATCCAATTAAAACTTATTCACAAAACATATTTTTATTTTGCTTTCAAATAACCAAACCTATCTGAGAATCAAAATCTTATTTCCGCATAATTTTCTTCTTATTTTTTCACCGAATTTCACAATTAGAATCCATTTATTTTCTTAGCAATCAATTTGCTTTGTTTGCAAACGAAACGATTATCGCAATACGATTTCATAAGAAACACGGATGAAACATCTTTAATGAATACAAATGATATTAACAGACAAGATATCTAAACAAAAAAACGGTGGAACTATATGATGCATGGACGTAGTTTTGGTTTAGGGAGCTGAGAATGAGGCTATATGATTTGATACTCGATATTGATTTTAGATTTTTTGAGAATATTGGAAATCGGAGTTGGATTTTTCCAAGCAATACGTCGGTGGCGTAGCCATGATCGAAACATAATGGTGGTTTGGATCTTATGACATTAACTGCACATGTAACAACATTAAAATATATTTCACATTAACGTGTTCTCTTACAACTGCAATAAGTGTCAATTACAATTGGTGAGCAAAACAATGCGCATAATAAGAATTGGTGAGCAAAACAATGCATTATTATTTTTCGTGATATTACACTAGTCTCTTGAACATGAACTATTTCAAATGTTCCAAATATAGAGATTGATCTTCGACTCCAGGTTGTGGATTATTGACCACCGGAACATGTGCTTCTGGAATAACTACTTCATCTTGTGTTTCTTCGCTGTTAACTTCAGTAATTAAATTAGAGACATTTGTATTTGCTCTTTTTTAGGAGTTATGTTAAAAGATCTATGTATTCAAATATAAAAAAATAACGCAATCAACAATAAAAGCAAAATAAAACTCTAATTTATGGAGATCTATTTGCTTTTAAATGGAACTCGCAATTCTTTATCTTAAAAAAAAACATAGATCAACAAATGTTAATAGTTGTAACCCAATATTAATATTTGTAACTAGTAAATAATAACATAAGACATATAACAAAACTTTGAAAATTAATAACATAAAAATATAATAAATACAAAGTTTGAGAATTAATAACATAAAAATATAATAAATACGTTAGTCATATTGTATTTCGTAGTTAGGATTTTCTTATTAAAATAAAATAAAATAGTAGTATAGGTGAATATCTATTGCACGTTTCAAACTCATGTGCTATGGTTCATGGGCTTGTTGTTCGCCCACTAGGTGGGGTTTAGTGTGCTGTTTTTGAAGTATTAAAAATAGTATTTAAGGCATCAAGTGGGTTCCTGGCCTCCACTATTATACGGTAATCATCAGCGGTAGGATTTGAAGAACCATGGGAAAGAGAGATGGTTTGGTACGGGAATGATTCTGAATTACTTTCCATCCTCGTTGATTTATCCTTTTCTTCATTGAAAGTGCTTATAACTTAGATGGAGTAAAGAAAAGAGCAAAGAGTAAGAAAGACTATTATTTATGTTACTTAAATATATAAACTGATTTCGGTTAGCTTCCGATATAGCAGCAGAAAATATAAGTCATATTTGAGAGTTCTGTCCTCCCATAATTGTCATTATATGTAGTGATAGAGTAATACAATGCTATCAATCCGACCTGAGTTCCACATATCTTTACTTTGTATTTCCTATGTAAATTGAACTTGTGACGAAAAAATGTCCTGCAATAAAGACTGTGTACTTTGGGAGTTCAAGGCTTCCAAGGTTGTGGAGGCGGTGGGCTTTCGGGGTAAAGAGGAGGAACAGCAGAGAAAATTGCATTCCTGTCGATTCCGTAACCTCCACTGCTTGTCAAAGACACAAGTGCAGCAACAAGTCCAGCATTTCCAACCAAAGTTGGCTCTGTGTAGTTATAATTCTTTCGAACGTCATGAAAGTGATCAAATCGATCAGGCCCCCCAACCATAGCTCCTGTTATGTTGTGTGGATTTGGGTTATGCTGATCAAGCCATTTCAATCCTCCCGTGCATGAATATTTCTTGTGGTCATTGGGTATCGATGCACCGCGATGATGCACATGTCTAGGGAACTTACGACCGTATCCCACCACATAGCTCATATTCATTGGGTTGTTTCCAAGAATGTAATCGATCTGAAGTAGCCGCGCAAAGGAGAAAAAAAGGTAAATCGAGGAGTAAACGATCATACCTGAAAACAATCGTTAAAGCGACAAGATACCTGAGAGACAGCAAAAGTTTTGAGAACATTGCTTGAGATAAAAGTAGGACCGCAGTTCCAGCCCGGGACACCAGTGTCATTCAGATAATCGACAAATAGGGATGCCAAGAAAGCTGCATAAGCTGCGTGCTGAAGAGGCTGTGGAGCTCCATGGTTAAGTTGGATTAATCCTCCTGCAAGGTTTTACCAATTTCAGTCATAACTCTCTTAACTATCTACCAAATTTTGTTTCTTCGTAAAATAATGTTGTAATGTTTTAAGATTAAGCTTGAACCATATATTGTAAATATCAAAATCATTATACCGAACAACCTTTTAATAGTAGTCTTGCATACCTCGAGTCCAGTTGAAAACCTGATACTGTGGAAGATAAGAACACATAGTAATACCCGTTGTATTATGATACATTTTCAGCATACCCTCGTACGGATAACCAGGATTCAAGAATATCCTATACCTCGTCAACAAGAGCATTGCAGCAGGTAACTTATTATTCCAACTCAGCACGTATAAATCAGGAATCCCTAGAAACGCGAAGGCATTCTGAGGCGTTCTATAGTCCGTCGCCGAATTTAAATAAGTCATATTTCCCGTGGCATAGTGCAACCACGCCGCACCCCACATGTATTCGTCGTAAAGGCTTGTAGAGTTATAAAATGGTTCGATCATTGGATTCCCTCGACAATACGATCTACGTCTTGACGGGTCTTTAGCAAATACCCAAAGTTTTTCAGCTGCTTTGACGAGTTTCTTGGAGTAGGTGGGGTTGTCGCGGAAGACAATTGAAGCTGCAGATAAGGCTGCTGCCATTTCGCTTGCGAGGTCTGGTGCGGAGTCAGTTGATAGGATTGGTCGCTTGTAGTCCATGTCTTCTGGTTTCTCCCAACAGTAATGATCATCTGGTGTTGTCGACCCGTTTAGAGCTCCACCAACCTAATAACGTTTGGGACATTTTCAGTTAAGAATAGAAGTAACGTTTTCAATGACAAATAACAATGAGCTACCTGGATATAAAGTTTGTCGATTAAAGGGGCAGATGTGTTGAAAGTTAAGAGAAAATAATCAGTGCCCCACTTGATAAGGTCTCTCATATGATCAAACTCGTCAATAGTTTCGAATTTGTGTCGGTACTCGATGAGACTCCAACTAAGCATTGTCATGGAAAATGCCATTGGGAAATGGAACTTTATATTGTCTCCTGCGTCGTAGTAGCCTCCCACAAGTCCTGCTTTAGTGTCAGGAAATCCATCGTTAAGGCCAGAGTTTCCTCTCCATGAAACGCCGTTATTCTTAGGCAATTTTCCAGCTGCACCATATGTTTGATTTAGGATTAGTTAAATATGGTTTTGAATTGTGTACCACTCTTCTCTCGCAATGTTTCGGCGCATAGTTCATCTAGCTTTGTTATGTTCAGCTGACTACATTTGGAAGCTCAAAACATCTATTAATCTTATAACCAAATCTATTTCAGGGTTGAAATTTCAAGCTAATAACTTTTATTCACAATTTCGTTTTTATTATATATATATAGAGGGTGAATCCAAACGGTTGTGATTAGGGCCGTTAATGATTCATAACCGCAATGAATTAGATCGGTTAAAAAACAATATTGTTTAGATATGTATTAACCTATTCTCTTTTGTTTATTTCTGCATAAAACTCATTTTTTTTATTTTAAAAATTTGTACGATATTATGTGGGATCAAAAGTGATATAAAATTTGAGATTTTAGGATCAAAAGTGATACAAAACGTAGAATTTAAGTACCACGTGTCAGTTTTTAAATGATTTATATGTGCAGAAGACTATATTTGCAAATTTTTAAAACGAAAAAGATAAGTTTCATGTAAAAGTGAACAAAAAACTATATCAATACAAATGGTAAGCATGGAGGACTAATCGTGTTTTTTAACTGATTAGATCGGTAAAAACATACCGTCGAAATTAGAATTGGAAATCCATAAATCGTTAAACCAAAATCGAAACCGATAGGATCGATACGAATCATATTCTTTTTTCTAAATTTACTTTTCATATATTAACATTTATTTCTAAGCTTCTATTCTTATATTATTTATTCAAATAAAATTAAGTTAAATTATAATTAGTTTTAATTTCATTTAAATAAATCAAACCAAACCAAACCGAAATCCGTTCCAATCTAAATCATATCAAAAATAGATCAAACAAACCGGAAATAGATCGAATTAAAATCAGGTCGAATCAGAACCCAATCGAACTAAAACTAACTAAAAATTTAACAATACGATTGAAGCCCACAAACATTCAGTTTTTTGCGAAAAAATAAACCTTAATTATGTCGTGAAGGAGATGAAAATAAATAAATAGATAAAATTTTAAATAATTAATAAAAAGTGAAAAAACATCTAATTGACTCCCTTAGACTTCTAGTGGTCAAATATATTCCATATTATGTTTTTGTTTTTTTAATTGGTCTATTTACCATTTGAATTCTTATAATTAGTCTTCCATTTTTAAAACGTATGATATTAGATTATATTTTTTCACAATTGATACATCCAATTTATATCGGTGTTCAATTTGTCAACTTTAGTTCTTTGGTCTCTCGTTCTTTCTTGTCAGGACCAAGTTTCTTATTTATATATATAAATAAAGCCTCAGAGTCGGAGGTGATAAAAAGAAAAGCTTAAAAGTAGGTAGACTAATTATCTATAAAAAATAATAGTCCAAAACAACGTATTAAAATCGATTGACTAAACATAAAAAAAAAATATAAATAAAAGGACAAAATCCAGAAATTATAAAATTTGACTATTCACTACTCCCTCTATCGATTCAAGTTTATGCGCGGATATTATAAGTTAAATATTATTATTTTTTTATAAAATGTAGGAAAAGAAAGATACCTAATTGGTTGAGGATTATAAATAATATTAAAAAAAAAAATCATAGAATTTTAGGCGGAATGAGAATAAAGTAATATAATTTTATACTAATGTGATTTAAATTTAACAGTTTAGAAGAAAACACAAAACAAATGAATTTCTTGCGAGGAAATAGAAAATAACGAGCCAGCCACTAATAACATAAATAAGAGCCAACATTCCCATAAATGTCAATCAATAATGCATTTTATATCAACAAAATCAAATCATATAAAGAAACATCAAGACGTGTGAAGAACTAATGTTTCTATTTTGGTACTTGTTTCCAAATATCAATATAAATCGGTGAAAGTGAAATTAATTATTAATATTATCACCATTCATATAGTAAAATAATAATAATTTAGCCATTTTCATATCAATATCTTTTAAGTAAATAATTAAAACATTTATTTTCCGAATCATAATAAAATCATAAAAGATGACTTACATTTCTGAGCATTGAAGAACATAAGAGCCTTACGGAGAGCAAGAGTGTAATTATCCGGCGGAGGAGGTGAGTCTTTGTGTTTGGGCAACGAGCGAGCGATGATGATCGGCAAACCGATGACGATAAAAGCGACGAAGATCGAGAGTAATGTCCATTTAAGAGCTTTTTGACTAATCATAACACAACCCAAGTTCACATATTTCTTCTTCTTGAACTTGTCTTGCGGACCAAGCAACCAGCTCTGTTGTGTTTCGTCTAAATCGTCTCTTTCTTTTTGGTTGTTCATAAGCCGGTGTCCTTGGATTGATCCTTTGTCCCACTCGCTCGCATTGGCGTTCGTGTTCAGCTCTTCTCCATCTGTTATGTCCAATGAACCGCCCCAGTGATTTGCCGATTGCATTTCTTTTAGAGATAGAGAGAGAAAGTTTGAGAAAAAGTGAGAAGATGATTGAGTAATGGCTTGTAGGGGAATGAATATTTGCACAAGTCTAGAGAGGGGAATATTAAATTGGTTGACTAAAACGTCACCAAATATTTATTGGTTAACTAAAATGAAATTATATATAATATTTACAGAATAATAATAATAAATAAAAAGCCTTAATCTTTTTTTTTTTTTCTGTAATTTACATATATTGATGTTAAATATTACTATTAGTTATTTTATGGGAAACGTTATTTTTTTCTTCGGTTTTTTTGTTTTTATTTTTATATTGGTTTTGTTATTTCCAACCTAGCTAAACTCTTTTTTTTTTCTCTCGTTTTCAAACCTAGCTAAATCTAACAATGGTTTCCGTAATCGGGGTTTAGATCCCGAAACAAAATCAATGGTTCATTTTCTTAAAACCAATCCTTTTGCGAAGCAAAAATTTTAAATATGTGAATTATAAGAAACCCAGATTTATTCTTTTAGATTTATGTTTTGATTTCTTCTTAAGATTGATTTGATTTCTTCTTATTTTACAATTTGAAATGTTAATTTTTTTAGAAAACAATGTAAAATAAAATTGTATATCCCAAATCAGATTTCAAATGAATTGGAGGATTATTCAAATCAATAATAACATCAAAATATAAATTTAAAATTAAATAAAAAATAATGGTGTAAAATTATGTTTTGAAATAATTTTAGTAGCATCTCGGACATTTTTAGTTAGGTTCGCGTATTAAATTATTAAATATTTGGGAATTTCTAAGGGCGAAGTTATTTTGAGTATTTTTTTTCTATATGATGAGATCCTTTTATAAAAAGATTTCATTTGGCTATAATGAGACTTTAAATTTTACGAAAATACCCATACTATATAAACCCATCTTTCAGCCCACTGACTCTTCTCTTTTCTAAAGTCCGTGTGAAATGTGTCAGTTATATAATCTAGATAAAATCACAAAGGCAAAATAAAATTCAATTAAAACACAATTGAATTTTAACTTATTTATTTATTTATTAAATGTGAAATTATGTGAAACTACTCTCTCTTCTTTTTCTTTCTTTTTTTAGTTAAGAAGCTCATAAAAATAAGCATAACTAACATATCCAGCAGTTTGGGCATTTGTTGCGCTCAAATCCATATGATGAATTTCAGCTGCTTTTGTCGTAGTAAGAACATATTTCTCAGTCAAAGCTCTCTCATTTCCTTTGAAAGAATTAGATTTCGTGCTTTTCCTCCTAAGCAGTATAGTCTTAATCAATTTCATAGGTGATCTTTTACTCATGGCTACAATAATAGATTCAGTTGTCAACCAAACCCTTACCCAGCTTCCTCAATAAATGTCGTGTTCTTCAATTCCGAATGGATATTCCTGGACCTACTATTGTAGTGACTTTTTTGTGATTTAAAGCATCAATCAAAATACTAAAATCAATGACTATACAAGATATATCGACAAAACAAGAAGCTAGGATTGTGAATTAACGGCTACAACAACCCAAAACCAGTTTAACAAATCCAAGGCATTTAATTTATGGGAAATGACACCTTAAATACTTATTCGCGAAACATATTAGTATCTAGTACTAGTACTTAAAAATGGGTTAATGTTCATTTAATACACATCTCAATAAAACAATTCCCTTTCAATACCTAATTTTTTTATACCATAACTATCCTCAACCTAGTATATAAACCTTATTTTGAGAATTAATGGGTATTTTCACCCAATCAACAAGTTTGAATTTTTAATTTTGAATCAACCTCCACTTTATCTCTTTTAACCCTCCCAAAACACCTGTATTTTTGAAAATTTGTTATCGTCAATCTAAACCACCATCGACCTCCCTAAACCACCGTCAACCTACCGTCATCCCGGCGACCACCCTAAACCACCATCAATCTCTCCTCTCTTTCCCTCTCTCGTTTTCCATTCTCTTTGGTGAAGGTCTTCTCTCTCTCTCTCTCTCTCTTAATTTTGATTTTGTAATCTATGTTTTGCAAACTTAAATTTTAAGTTGTTTATGGTTTCAGTCATGACTTGTTCTTGAAAGATAATACAATTTAACTAGTATGCGAGTTTGAACTGCAGAGGAGAAGGAGAAATGGATTTCAAATGTTGGATTGGTATTTCAACCTCCTGTCGACCACCCTAAACCACCGTCGGTACCTGTTAACCACCGCAATCTACCGTTTTTTAACAAACAACCACCAAGAACCGATTTACGTTCTCACCAGCGAACAGCTTCGATTAACCAGTCAGTCCTTCGATTCCGGTGAATCTTTAAGCATCGTGAGACGTCGAACAGCTTATTTTCTCGTCAACATCAACCACTATGAAACCATTCCAAGGTGAGACACGCCTATAAAACCTTGTCGTTTTTTCGTTCTTATGGAACCAGAACTACCTTAATCCGATTAGTACGAAATCATGTATGTTATTGTATTTTCTTGTTTAAAAGTTGTTTAAGTCAGATTTGAGGTCGTGGTTTTCATTTCTTCCTTGCTCCGTAACAAATTCGGTAATTTTTTACAGTTTCTGGTGATTTAGGGAACATGATGCGATTTTATGTGGAGATGATGTGATCTAAATGTTTAATTATGACATTTCTAGGTAAACGTTTATGACATTGTTAGATACATGTAATAAATTTGTATTACACACTTAACTAACATTGTTAGATATGTTATATTGAGTATGCTAGATAGGTTGTATCTACTGCAATTGAACCATGCGATTTATGTTGATTAGTTCGTTGCGTTTTAGCTTGTATTTACGGGGTTGCTGCAATTGAACCATACAATTTATGTTTATTTGTTCCCTAACACATGAATGTGTAATTGCTAGATACATGGATGTGTAATTCCTAGATACGACATTGCTAGATAGACGTTTATGACATTGTTAGATGCATGTTATAAAATTATAGTACACACTTAACTGACATTGCTAGATATCTTATATTAAGTATGCTAGATAGGTTGTATCTACTGCAATTGAACCATGCGATTTATGTTGATCCGTTATTTTCGTTTTAGCTTGTATTTACGTGGTTACTTAATTTTTAGATTGCGATTTTATACATAAAACATTGCTCGATTGGTTTAAGAATTGATAGACCTATATGTTCGCTAACGCATTCCTTCTTTCTAGATTCTACTACAACAAACTAACCCAATGTTCTAGTGATTTAGGGAACAAGATGCGATTTCCGTGAAGATGATGCGATTTTGGTGTTTAATTATGACATTGCTAGATAGACATTTATGACGTTGCTAGATACATGTAATAAATTTGTAGTACACACTTAACTGATATTGTTAGATATGCTACATTGAGTACGCTAGATAGGTTGTATCTACTCCAATTTAACCATGTGATTTATGTTGATTAGTTCCTTGCGTTTTAGCTTGTATTTACGGGGTTGCTGCAATTGAACCATACGATTTATGTTTATTTGTTCCCTAACGCATTCCTTCTTTCTATATACATGGATGTGTAATTGTTAGATACGCATATTATGACATTGCTAGATAGAAGTTTATGACATTGCTAGATACATGTTCTAAATTTGTAGTAAGCGCTTAACTAACATTGCTATATATCTTACATTGAGTATGCTAGATAGGTTGTATCTACTGCAATTGAACCATGCGATTTATGTTGATTAGTTCGTTGCGTTTTAGCTTGTATTTATGGGGTTACTGCAATTGAACCATGTAATTTATGTTTATTTATTCCCTAACGTATGAATGTGTAATTGTTAGATACATGGATGTGTAATTGCTAGATACGACATTGCTAGATAGACGTTTATGACATTGTTAGATGCATGTTATAAAATTATAGTACACACTTAACTGATATTGCTAGATATCTTATATTAAGTATGCTAGATAGGTTGTATCTACTGCAATTGAACCATGCGATTTATGTTGATCAGTTCCTTGCGTTTTAGCTTGTACTTACGTGGTTACTTAATTGTTAGATTGCGATTTTATACATAAAACATTTCTAGACTAGTTTAAGAATTGATAGAACTATTTGTTCCCTAACGTATTCCTTCTTTCTAGATTCCACTACAACAAACTAACCCAATCGTCTAGTGATTTAGGGAACAAGATGCGATTTCCGTGAAGATGATGCGATTTTGGTGTTTAATTATGACATTGATAGATAGACGTTTATGACGGTGCTAGATACATGTAATAAATGTGTAGTACACAGTTAATTGACATTGTTAGATATGCTACATTGAGTACGCTAGATATTTTGTATCTACTCCAATTGAACCATGTGATTTATGTTGATCAGTTCCTTGCATTTTAGCTTGTATTTACGGGGTTGCTGCAATTGAAACATGCGATTTATGTTTATTTGTTCCCTAACGCATTCCTTCTTTCTATATACATGGATGTGTAATTGTTATATACGCATATTATGACATTGCTAGATAGACGTTTATGACATTGCTAGATACATGTTCTAAGTTTGTAGTAAACACTTAACTAACATTGCTATATATCTTACATTGAGTATGCTAGATAGGTTGTATCTACTGCAATTGAACCATGCGATTTATGTTGATTAGTTGGTTGCGCTTTAGCTTGTATTTACGGGGTTGCTGCAATTGAACCATGCAATTTATGTTTATTTGTTCCCTAACGCATGAATGTGTAATTGCTAGATACATGGATGTCTAATTGCTAGATAGACGTTTATGACATTGTTAGATGCATGTTATAAAATTATAGTACACACTTAACTGACATTGCTAGATATGTTATATTAAGTATACTAGATAGCTTATATCTACTGCAATTGAACCATGCGATTTATGTTGATCAGTTCCTTGCGTTTTAACTTGTATTTACGTGGTTACTTAATTGGTAGATTGCAATTTTATACATAAAACATTGCTAGACTGGTTTAAGAATTGATAGACATATTTGTTCCCTAACGCATTCCTTCTTTCTAGATTCCACTACAACAAACTAACCCATTCTTCTAGTGATTTAGGGAACAAGATGCAATTTCCGTGAAGAGGATGCGATTTTGGTGTTTAATTATGACATTGCTAGATAGACGTTTATGACGTTGCTACATACATGTAATAAATTTGTAGGACACACTTAAGTGACATTGTTAGATATGCTACATTGAGTACGCTAGATAGGTTGTATCTACTCTAATTGAACCATGCGATTTATGTTGATCAGTTCCTTGCGTTTTAGCTTGTATTTACGAGGTTGTTGCAGTTGAACCATGCGATTTATGTTTATTTGTTCCCTAACGCATTCCTTCTTTCTATATACATGGATGTGTAATTGTTAGATACGCATATTATGACATTGCTAGATACATGTTCTAAATTTGTAGTATACGTTTAACTAACATTGCTATATATCTTACATTGAGTATGCTAGATAGGTTGTATCTATTGCAATTGAACCATGCGATTTATACACACTGGTGTAAACAAATGTCATTGCGATTTATATTTATATGACATTGTTATATATGTATTATATGACATTGATATATACAATAACATGACATTGATGGATACTTTATTGCATATATTGCTAGATATTCAATTACGACGTTGCTAGTGTTCAATTACGACGTTGCTAGATACGTAAGAATTGTTAAATTGTTGGTTACATTAGTAATGGTAGGATCTTGCTAGATACATTAATAATACATTGCTAGATAGTAATGGTAGGATCTTGCTAGATACATATAATATGACATTGTTAAATGCTCGTAATATGACAATAATAATACATTGCTATTATTAGGAGGTATTGTTAGATATATCAAGGTGAAATTACATTGTGATTGCCAACTGTAGGTGACTGTATAACTGGTTTGCTTTGCATTTTTCATCGTTAATGTTTAGTAATACTATACAAATGAGATTGCTAGATATTAAACAGTTATCGATTCCAAAAGCCGATACGTTGTGATTGGTACTACAGTTCCGAGTAATACTTTAATACAAGTTCTACCATTGTTAGCTATGACATAAAAAATTCCGTCTAATACCAACGTCTAAACAAGATCCTTACAAACAACATCCAATTCAAAATGAATTATATAATTAAACAATTGTCCAAAAAAACGATTTCAAAATCAAATGAAACTACCATCGTCGGTTTGTGTTTGAATCATTGAGGAAATGCTTAAATATTCAAGCTCTCCTTTTAGCGGGCATATCCTCTCCATATTTCAGAGGAACATACCCTTTTTGAATGATGTCTTTTGCGTACTCACAAACAAAAATCTCACACTCAAGGCTTTTGTCTGGTTGTTGTTGGATATCTCTCATTGTCTTGATTTTTGTATCCATCATGCACAACAACTATATATATTTTCTTGACGCAGTAGGCCAACTGTAAAAACAGGCACCCCATAAACATTACGATTTAGGCTACTATAACATTGCTAGATACGTTTTATGGCATTGCTAGATACACTCACGAGACATTGCTAGATACACTCAAGATAAATTACTAGACACACTAATATAACATTGCTACAAACACTAACATGCCATTGCTGGGTATCTTATTATTACAATCAATATATACTGGGAAATATCACTAGGACTATAAGTCTAATATCACATTGCTAGATACATTGATATGAAATTGCTAGATACACTAAAAAGAAATTGCTAGACACACTTGCAGTATCATACATTCAAATTGCTAGATACGCCTATGCGAATTTGCTAGACACACTTACAGTATCATACATTCAAACTATGTTGGCATGTATAAATCACAATTGCTAGTTATGTATCACATACACATTAAAATTTCATAACCTATATCGCAATCACCCTAACAAATCATAAAAAACTTGCCACATTGCGAATGTAGTGGCCTTTTTTCAAACTAGTTTGCTACCCATTACCAAGCAAACACTCGTTGTGTTTCACTAACCAAACAAAAACATCAACTAACTTACACATATTGCTAGACATATTGTAGACATTGCTAGACATATTGCATACATTGCTAGATATATTGCAACCATTGCTATACATTGCTAGACATGAACAACATTACATACATTGCTAGACATACTGTGCCAATACATAAAAAATTGCAGACATCGCTAGATACGTTTCTAGACATATTATGCCAACAAAATTTCAGAAATGTATAGAAAGGGGTGTCCCGGGCAGCTTCCATGTGTTCTGCTGTTATTATATTTTGTCTTAGAAGGTTGATTATACTGACTAACCCCGGCCTGTAGAATACTCCAGTCGCAGTCATGCTTGCCTGCACATATCACAATTTATACTCACTTTGATAATATTCCATATATCACATTCATAACCTACATCACAATCACCCAAACAAAACAGAAAAAACTTGCCACATTTCTAGACATTTCAAACCAACCAGTCATTGGGTTTCACTAACCAAACTAAATAATCAACGAACTTACACACATTGCTAGATATATGAAAATACATTGCTACACATTGCTAGACATATTTAAGACAGTTCTAGACATTGCTAGACATATTTAAGACGTTGCTAGACACATTGCAGACAGTGCTACACACATTGCAGACAGTGCTACACACATTGCAGACATTGCTAGACGTATTGCATGTTAGTGTACACATATTTCGAACATTGTTAGACGTTGGCATAATTTTTCCACACACTGCTAGACATGAACAACATTGCATGCTTTGCTACACATATTATGCCACAACTTCATTAAATTGACACATTGCGAGATAAGGCAACAAATTAGGGACATGTTGCGATTCATGTCAAACTATCACTGGAAGCAGTTCTGCTCCGTCGGCATGTTCCGATGTCAACAGCAACACTAACATAACACCTACATTCTCACACAAACATCTTCAACCCTTACTCAATCAACCTCGAACGAATGAAATTTCAAAAACAAAAATGATATCATACATATATCCTTAACTAAACAATATAAAACTGTCAAAATCAACAGTTGTTGAACCAGAGAGACTACTCATGTTCATAACATGTTTTAGAAACCAAATTCAGAGTCCAGCATGCTTAATCGACGTCCAACATGACTACTCGACGTTAAACTGTTTCGTCCGGAAAAAAAAACAAGTCGATACGTTGGTTACTTACCCGGGTTACAAAAGCGACGTCGAAAACTCTATCAGAATGTGGTTGTTGCCGACAACGACGATCGGAGAAGAGATCTGACTTCCTCGCCGGAAACTGTTACTTCACGGTTGTGTTGAGCCTCGGTTTTTGCTTTTCTCTTGGGTCTTGTGTTTCTCTCTCTTAAAAATTGGAAATGTGAAATTGGAGAGAATGGTAACCCAGAAGTCAGCCTTATGAGACCAAAGAAATGGGTTCTAAAATTCAGCCTTATGAGACAAAAAAGTGGATTCTAGGAAAATTGGCTCCTTTTATACCCTAGAGGCCATTTTGTCCAAATTGATATTCAAAGTATTTTATGAAACTACACTAAAAATTGGTACCACTTTAGTATTACATACTTGAATAGGTATTTATGGATACTTTTCTCTTCATTTACCCAACTTCTCAAATTCACAAACCATAACTTTCGTAGATTTTGGGTTAAAAACTTAGTTATGAAATGGTAAATAATCCATTCACATAAAATCATAAAAAAATTAATTTAGGTTTCATTATAACTAAACATAGTCCGAAAATAGCCTTAGTCCAAATTCTAATCTGAAAAAAAGAATTATCAATATAACATTTCTTTTGGATGTTTCTAGTATATGCACCATATTGATGTAGGTGTGGAGTCTAGATTACCAAAATAGGGAAATAGAGTGAGAAACTTGAAATATTACACTATATCATAAATAAGAGTAGATCATTTACTAGTGCAATTGATATACATACTTTATATCAATTTTGAATAGGTAGAGCGCTAAGGGTATATCTAGAGTTCGATGTGAAAATATAAATAATGTATATCTTCCGTCGAGAAATATATTGAAAATAGGGGCACTTAACAATTGTCATTCAAAACTAAACTATACATATTATCAAATAATAATATCTAAAAAGTACAAGTGAGCCATAAATATTTGGACAACAAATTTTAACTAAAAACATTCTTCCATTATTAATTAAAATTTCAAAAGTTTGAAATAGTTATTTTCTATGGCGCGCCACATTTGAGTGTTTTTTCTTTTCTTTATCGCCCGTCTTTTTAAAAATATCATATCACCTTAAAACTAAACCTTATAGAGAATCGGACGAAGTTAAATGGTTTCAATCGAGATCCAAACTTTTTTTAACCTATGCTATTTTTATTTTTAACATTTTATGGTTTTGATCTTCGTAAAATAATTTTTTTTCCGACGGTTTAATATTTTTTCCGATTAAAGTTTAATTTTGGTTTAAAATGACTAAAGATGTTATTCGTTATCGATTCAAATATGGTAAGTTGGACTTAAAACAATGGTCGGACTTAAGACCTGATTTTACGGTTTTGAGATTTCACGATAAAAAAACGTAATTTTTATAGTTTTTTTTCTGTTGTTCCGGAACAATGTATTGGTATACAGGTTCAAAAAAAAGGAAATTGAATAACTAGCATGTTGTTTAACATGAAAGTTACGAGACTTTTTATGTATTTGTTGAAAGTTTGACATATTTTTATGTATTCGTGGTCTGCGTTTTAGTTCCCTGTATTTGTTTGATAACAAGTTCACGATTCATTTTCAATTATTTACGTCTCTATTTTAAATATTATTCGCGATTTACGGTCTCTATTTTAAATATTATTCGTGATTTCTATTTTAACTATAGTTCATGATTTGCGCTTTCTATTTCTTTTTTAGTTGTAGTCCACGATTCGTGCTTTATATTGATATGGTTATTCGCGGAATCATGTTAATGATTAAAACTTACATTTGTTGCATGAAGTATGGATAAATGATATTTCTTAGTTTATATCTATTTTCATTTATTAAGGAGATGCAGGACAAAAATAAAATAAAAGACCATCATAATGAAACAACCAAAAATACCTCATTTTATTGTATTCTAAAATGTATACACACTTTGCTAAGAACGGAAAAGAAAAAAATTATACTAAAAATATTTGAGGCTACATAGTTAAAATCATAAAGAACCATGACAATGAAGAAGAAGTTTTCAAATGAGGTTCCAAATTCATACAACTTACAATCAATTATGTAAAATATATTTTTGGGTTGAAGCACGGTAACGAAGAAATATCGTTAAATGCTCAAAGAATGTTACAACCAAGATACGATGAGGTAGAAGAATAAAGAATTATCAAAAAAGTTATATCCGCCATGAAAGAAGAAAGACAACTAGCAAATAACAACAACAAAAAGTTAATTTTTTTAAGATAAATTAATGAATTCACATTTTATATTTAGAAATATTCACATTACTTAGCTGTATATTTATCTAGTGCGTGATACATATTTATGGGTGTCTCTTCGTTCGTGGTTTGCATCTATATTCTGGTATTAATTCGCGACTTGCATCCATTTCTTTTCTTCGTTCGCATTTTGCAATTGTGAGTTATTATTCATTCTTATTTTGTTATTAGTCAGTAAACTAATGTTTCAATTTGTTTTTCTATGTATTAGAATGGAATAAAAAAGATAACTAGAGAACGAGGAGACAAATGAGCAAAAGATGTATGTTTACTCATGATATTGTTAGCTTGCTCAGCATTATTTTTCTCAACGTCCAATATTGTCTGGGGTATGACATTGGTTACCTACGTCAATGATTGACATTTAAACGACTACAATTAGGTAACAACAATATGGGAGAAACTTATGCTTCAATACAAAACAATTATGATACCAAACGTGACAAAATTGTAGGATATATTGTTATATTGTTGGTTAATATATTAACAAATTTATTAAATAAGAATTTAAGAATATACAAATATGATCTTATATACATATACATGCAATCATTTTTTAGAACACACAATACTTAGAAAGAGATTGATTCCACGATGTTTGAAATGGGTGGGAATAAAAGTAGAAGAAAATGGTTTGATATAAGAACTTGAAAAAATACACGATGATCAAGTATTTACTTGGAATTTTACATTTAGGTATATTTACAATTTGCGTCTAATAAGCATTCATTATTCATGTTTACAATGGTTGCACTTTTGCATTGTTAATAATTCACGATTCGCGTCTAATAAGTATTCATAATACGCAGTTTATTTTCACACATTTGAATTGTTCCTCATTCACGATTCACTTATAATAAGTGTTCTTCTATTCATGTTTAGTACGCTTGCACATTTGCATTAATAATCATTCGTGATTCACATCTATTGAGCGTTCGATTCATAATTAGTAAGCTTTCATATTTTCATTGTTAGTCATTCATGATTCGCATCTAATAAAATTGGAGTTCACGGTTAATAATAAAACATATTCTCGTAGGTTTTGGCTGAGGGATTAGCTCTAGCATATGCTGAAAGAGAAGCATTTAAAGGTGAAGATGAATAAAGTTCAGAAGAAATAAAAGTATAATAATAGGAAGAAGTAGAAGAATAATAAAATAATACCACCGATGGAGGTAATATATCTAATTCAGAGGAAGATAAAGATAATCCAACATATAATATGCAAGAATATGATGTCTCAAGTGGAGATGATATGATAAATAAATTTAGGTTTAAGCCATAACGGAAAATTTTGATTGTACCTCTAAGAAAGGTTACTTTAAAGCAACACATCTAAGAAAATCTAGATCCAAAAGAATAACTCATGATGCACATCCAAAATGGTTTATATCAACATAAAAAAAACTACGAAGCAAAGAGATACTCAGACTTCATCACATAAAGTTGATTGTACAATAAACAGACGGTATCGCAAGACAAGAACTCCTTCACATAAACTAAAGTCTCATCATAGACCAGTAGTTAGGTTAATATAGAAGGTGAAGACTGCTGATAAAGTTAATAAGTTAAGATTATCAATTAGACGTCTGGAGGTATCGCTATAAAAGAGTTAAGGTAAGCCTCAATTTATAGCAGCTTGTATTTATAAAATATGTCTTCTTTCATATTTAGAGCGTTTGTCATATATTGGTTTGCGATTCACCTTTGTTCTATGCTAGTTCGTGATACACGTTCCTAATAGGTTTATGGTCGCAATTCATAATTCACGTCACTGACTAGTTTACGTTTGCGATTCATGATTCTCGTAAGCCTATGTTCATGATTCACTAATCTAATGTGTCGTTTTTCTTGATAATTTATAGACAGATAATGAGTAGTTTTAAAAAAATAAGACATAGAGAAAAGCTATAAAGAATGAAGTGAATCATCTTCCAACATATAATGATTATCTATGACAATGAAATCTGAAAAAACTATTTACTCATTACAATTGTGGATCAATCACCTTAAAAATGAAAATATATTGATAACACATCTTCAATTGCAGATTGAACACTTTTCAAAATATTATGTATTGAAAAGATAATAACTAATTATTCAACATCGAATGCACTAATCCAGGTTGAGGATAAACCAATCCAAGAGAATGCATTAATCCAGGTTGAGGAATAAAAAAATCTAAAAAAAATAATGTACAAATTCAGGTAAAAAGATGTACAATTTGAAGTAATTAACATGTGTTTTATTTTTTGGCTTCATTCGTGATTTGAAGATATTTTGTTTCATTCATTTGCGATTTGTGGTTATATATTTCCTTAGGTCACGATTTATGATTGTAAATTATATTTGTTAACAATTTGCAATTGTATATTACATTTGTTCGTGATTCAGGTTTGTATATTTCATATACATTTATTTGTTATTAAAATTTATTTACTTTGAATATTCAAGATGACATGGTCCAGGATGTTGAACATGAAACAATCCATGTTCACGAATATCAGAAGGAGGTGCAAGTTAAAAATCAGGAGAATGTGTGTGATCAAGAAGATGTGGTACATGAATATTTGTATGTTGATGCTATCGAAGATGATGCACCGCATAAAAAATGGTGTATTCTAAGAGAAGATACCGGTTCAAAACCAAGACCATGAGACAGAATTGAAGGATACACCACAAGTTTCGAAGCATAAGGTACTACATGATTCATGTCAGGACAACTTGCATGTTCGTAACGACAAGGACGATCAAAAGGTGAATGAGACACGTGTTTTTTTAAAGATTTGTTTCTGTAAAAGAGTTAACTGTGCACATATGATAAGTATTCATTGACAATTATTTCTTTTCTTCATTTGCAATTATTTATCTTCTTCATTCAGAATTTTACTTCTCTTCTTCATTCGCGATTCACATTTCTTTCTCTTATTCATTCGTAATTTGTGTTACATTAAATTTGTCTTCATTGTGTTACATTAAATTTGTCTTCATTCGTGATTTGAAATTCTTTCTTTTTTCATCCGTGATTTGAAATTCAACCTTTTCTCATTTCACGATTTTTAATTTCTTATCCTCTTCATTTTATTCACATTTTTTAAACTTTTTTTATAAGCTTTTTTTTCAAAAGTTGATCGAATGTATATATTGGGAAACTTTTGATGATATCACATTTGAGTTAGTGCCTCAATGTGAGGAAATATGTTGAGACTATAATAACCTAACAAAAATGCTAATTGATGTAAAAGAATATCACAAATTAACTAAGATTTAAAAGGAAACAAAACATGATAATCCAATAGTATGGTCGATTCCTAAAACAACGATGCAATTTTTTTTATGATTGAATTGATGGACATCACCAATAAAAATTATATTGACTACAAGGTAAACATTATTCATCTAACTACTTTCCTCTTCTACTTGTCAATTAGTATATTGCATTCATTCATATTTGGTTATTGTCATTTCATTCGCGATTCACATTTAACATCATTCACATTTGTAATATGTTTTTATTCACATTTCATATTTCTAGTTTAAATTTAGATTTGCAAACATGTTTCATACGTTATTGATGAGTATATCCACTAGATGCTTTCAGAAAAGATTATTTTACGTGAAATTAACTTTTATAATTAACTAACAAGACCTGGTAAATCAATCAATATTTCAGGACATGCAGTATTAAAATATATTTATTTTTTAAATATATATTGACGATTGAAACACAAACCAAAATCTACAACATAATCTTAATGCAACATCAATATAAAAAAATAAATACGTTAAGTATACTATTGATGATGTTTACCGCAAGCTTAATGAAAAATTATAGTTATGTTATCCTTCCAATTTGCATCTTAGCATCACGAGGTGGAATGAATAAATGATCCTTATTAACAATAAACCTCGAAAAAATAAAAAATAAACAAACTATAATCCTTTGGTGGAAAAGTCGAAATACATATGAGATAATACAAAAATGCAACAAAACAAACGCCCCCAGGGGGGTAGCCGAGTTGGTTGAGTATGGCATGCTTGTGACCAAATGTCATGAGTTCGAGTCCCTCTACATACGCTTTCTCGGCTGAGCCTGTCACCTTGTGTGGTTTACCTTCTGGCGTTGGTTTGCAGGCTATCACGTCAGACTGAGGGTTTACCCTGTGCGCACTCATTGCACTCTGAGTAGCGGCTGCGGATTCCCTCCGAAAAAAATGCAACAAAAATATTTGTAACTTATTTAATATTCACAATTGCACTATAGTTAACTTCCTATTTGGATAAAGGTTATTATGCTCTTCATGATTCATTTTTCATATTACATCATTATTAATTTTCACGACTAAGTATTCCTACACATTATGATTTGCATATTGCATTACGTCGTGATTAGTGTTTCATATTTCATCATGGTCCGCGTTTAATATTATGTCATGATTTGCGTCTCATATTTTATCATTATTCGCTTTTGATAAATGTTTGGAATTAACCATTTGCAATATAAATACATCTACAAGAGTAATCTTATTCGCAAAATCCATGGAATAAAGTTAAAATTCCCAAGAAATATTATACAATAACAACCAGACCACCTGATTGTGGCCAACTATTATGTTAGTATTTTAGAAATTTTATTGAAAATAGAAAAATTAGCAAAACTTATGACGAAGACATTCTCAACAATAAGAAGATCAAATATGTTTGATATTTTTCTAGATAACACAAACTAATATCGGTCATAATGGATGTATATATTATTGATTATAATTGATGTATATTACATTTGAAAATTAATGACTTTTTTTGTAATATTGTATGTTGTAATTTGTTATTAGCATTTTAAAAACAACATTATTCATGATTCATGTTTCATAACACGATATTAATATACATCATAATTCATATTTAACACCACAAAATTATTCGCGTTTTCCACTAACTTATTCTTCATCTTGCGATTCGTGTTTAGGATTATATAAGGATACACAATTCAACACTTAGTAGTTATATGGAATATGATTCACAATTATTGTTCCTAAGTATTCTCGATTTGTGATTCGTGCTTTTTGACATTTCTCCATACTAGCCATTTTTATAATAGAGTTAACAACTCACGTTTTTTGAAAATCACATGATTCACGATTCACATAATAACTTTCCCATTAATCGCGATGTATGTTTCGAGAATTATAAAAGTATAATATTACCATTAATTCGTTATTCACATTTTCAATAATACTTAAGAATAAAAACAAGAAACTAACAAAATAAACTTTTAAAATAAAATGTTTACAATTACATCAATCTTATCAAACTTATTCGCATAAATTCTATTTTGACTAAATATCGAACAACGAATACACTTCATCTTTCAGACTATTACTTCTTCTTTATATAGAATACGCTTCTTCTTAGGTCTGTCAACTACTTTTTCAAGTTTTGAGGGAAAACTTAGGAGAACCATTGATAGTAGATGCTTCAGCAAAATTAATCAAAACCGAAATTCTATATGAATAAGTTTTCATATAAGAGTTTGTGTGATATAATGGCTCGACATATTTCATCGAATTGTCCTTAATGACTAGTTTGACAACCAAAACATAAGAGCTTGGAAAAAATCTATTTTCTATATACCACAATAAAATTGAAACCCATAAGATCAACAACCACAATAGGTTCTGAAAAGACTTCATGCAAAACAAGTGAAGATGAACATACTAGACATGTACGACATATCAGTGCATAATTCACTAGTCTAACCTATACAATCTTCATAACATCGTGATATTTGACTCATAAGTAAAACGTTAATATTTTTAATTAGTTATGATATATGAAGATTACACAAATATTTGATATGATGGTTTAAAGACTCATCAAGATTAGGGGCTATGCAATGGTACCATTTTCTTTTAAAAATGTACATGCATATTTATTGAAAAGTAAGTTTGGAAAATTTTACAAAGTTTTTTACCTTTATCATCCATAAAGTGTTTCATATATTGAGTGTACATGCACAGATTATGGGCATAAGCATATGTTTTAAATTTGTGAACCATCATTTCCCTAAAGTTTGCACATGTATGACCTAAATGCATACTTCAAATTTTTTATAAGATGAAAAATAAAGTACATGTGATTCGTATTTGCTAAAAATTTATATATTTTTAGGTTTATGGTGTTTGTGATTCATGTTATGAGTAAAAGGTGATTCATAATTGTTAACTTATATTGTGTTTTAGACTTCTATTTTTTATTTGATAAAACCAATAGTTGAAAATTCACATTTTTAACAAATTTATAATGTTTTAAAAACTTGTTGTTGTTACCATCTTTAGGAATGAAACACAACAATACTCATTTATTTGTGTTTCCTCATAAAAACAAATTCATTGATGAATAAAAGCAGATGACAATAGTGGAAACTTTGGATACAAGACCCAAATGAAATAAAACATTGTTAGAGGAGTTAGTTTCAAGAGTATATTTGATGGAGTAGTCACTCGTTGTATTAAGATTTGAAGTAACCTTTAACTAGGTTAAACAAAGTAGAATTATCGTCGTAAACAAATTTCTTAGGTTACTCTAAAGAAATCCATGAAAATTGACACGAGATATCTAAAACATACTCGGTCTTTGGAAACGATTATACGCTTTTAGTTGTCATATTATTCTTGGATCTGATAGATCATTGTATCTGTTTCGCAATCAAATATGATGTTAAATGTTTGTTACTTTCTTTGCTAAAAACATTTACACAAATATATTATCCAACATACTTCTTAATAAGTATAAATCTGGTGGAGGTGTTGCGTGATGCATAAAGTCTCCATGGATATCCTTTTAAGCCTTTATTATAGATGCAACACAATTATTTTTTATCTGGTATTATGCACATACTTAAATAAAAAATCATCATCAGCAACATAATGACATAATATTAAAAATGCAACCCCTTTTGTAAAAAACATGCTCAACACTTTGTAATTCCATCAACCCAACAAACAATAACAAATTATTTTTTCTTATGGCCTTGAAAACTAATATCCGAAGTACTTTCCCCTCTAACTAACTATTTATATGAAACTTCAAATAAATTTAAAGCAGTTTATTTAGATGTTTCTCGATCAGGCATGTCTACAACTATGTTTATATTAATAGTTGGATAACATTTTAGATTAGTAGGTATACCCGCAAATTCTTCATTTATACTTTAAATGGTTCTTATATTAACTATGTGAATGGAATAATTGGAAATTACTTTGAATCATCTCATCACACTTTGATAACGCAAAATTAACCATACCTTCCAACTCTTCAAAATGATCAATATAAAGGATTAAAGTTTTCTTATTTAGTTTGAAAACTTACAAGACGAGGCTGGACATTGAATACTTGCATTTAATATATATAGTCAGTCAACTATTCTCATTTTGTGTCTATAATTTTAATATAATTTTAATATAGATATAATGATTTGCATTTCATAAATTCAAAACGATTCGTAATTCGCATTCAACAAACACTAGTTAGTAAGTTATTCAATATTCACGTTAGTTTTAATAAAAATATTATGATTCATGTTTTCATTATATGTATATATATATATATATATATATATATATATATATATATATATATATATATATATATATATATATATATATATGTATTCATGATTCATAATTTGTTTTTAACAAACATGTATAGCCAATACGTTATTCAAGACCCATATTATTTTTCATATAAATATTTGTGATATGTATTCGCATTTGTAATGTAATTCACATATCATAGTTACATAAGAATTTGTGCACCGTACACAACTCATATTTACATTTACATGAGTTTGCGATTCGTATTTAAGTCGTCTTCTTTGCACATCAACTTTCTATTTTTGTACAAGGTCGAATTTATAAATTTAAAAAACTCGAGACATAGCATTTCAGAACCTAAACAATACCTAGAATAAATAAAAATAAATAACACGATGCATATAATCAATTCGTACACCAAACAAATCAACTTGTACACAATGAGTTCAAAAATTGCAGAAAATTTTCAATTTCCAATAAGTTCAATAAACATAGAATTCAAAGCTTAAAGAAACTTAAGAATCATGAATACCAATTCAAACAAATCAGAAGAAACTTAAAATAGAATAAACTTACCTAATCGATTTTAAATAACAAATATTGTATACTTTCTGACTATGATAATGAATTTGAACTTCTTGATTACAAAATTAAAGAGGTTTCACGATGACAACTTGGAATACAATTACAGATTTTGGTAAGCTTCATGGGTAGCGAGAGAAAGAGTAAAAAAGAACATAATCTAGAAATATGTTTATATAATTAATGAATGATATCGGGGGCATTATAAAAACAATTGGATATTAAATGGTAATTAGTAAACTTAAATGGATAGTAGGTGGTACTAATCCCATTTTTGGATGGAAAGAGAAGAACTTTGTTTTTGGGTATTATATGGTACGTAACTTTAAAAAAAAGGTTACTACCAATAAATATCCAAAATGAATTTTTTTTACTTATTACTCTTATTATCATTTATTCATAAAAAAACTATTTAAATTTGTTAATTAATACTTATTATCTATCTTTTTTTTATAATATTCCAAATACCCTAACTAATTATATCACGCTAATGATTTTTTACTAAATTATATATTTACATTAAAGATCCTTTTTTTTCTTGAATTGTAATTGAACTGTAAATGAATATTTTCATTAAAGGATCCATATTTCTTCTATTCAATTTTAATTTAACTGTAACTAGATATTTTCATTAAAGGCTCTCTTTATTATTCTTATTGTTCGTGACTCTTTCTTTTCCTTCTCTTTTCTTTCTGAATCTATATCTTCTTCTTTTTTTCTTCTTGATTCAAATTGATTTTTTGTCTCTGATTGTCATATTTTGATGAAATTGGTTTATGAAGTGTAATTAAAATTGGAATATGTTATGGATTTAGGACTATGTATTGTTTGGGAAAAGAAAATAATTATATGTTTTCAAGTAAGTTTTATTGTGTGTTTGTGTTTTTCAGGTAAGTTTGTCCTCGGTTTATTGTCTCGTATCTCACATATAGTGTTGCTAGATGTGAGACCAGTCGTGTCTAGTATGTTGTATTTATCATCTAGCGTTATTAGATGCAAGACCAATATTACATATTATTTACATAATCGACGTAGGACGAGTTGTTCGATGTGATTCTAGTGTAAAATACTTTTAAATGATGGATATAGGACCAATCGCTGGATGTGAAACCGGTGTAATATAATTTTTAGATAGATATACGACCAGTAGCTTTATGTGAGACCTGAGTAAAAATATTAGATGATAGATACAAGACTAGTTACTAGATGTGAGACTAGTGTAAAGTAATTTTTAAGATGATAGATGAGGGATGAAGGGTGAGTGTCTAAATGTGAGATTAGTTTAAAATGGAATTATATAGATAATAGATGTGGGACCAGTTACTAGATGTGAGACGTGTAAAAAAAAGATGATGCGGGATCAGTTCCTAGTTGTGAAACTAGCGTAAAATAATTTTTAGATGATAAATGCGAGACCAATTACCAGATACGAAACTCGTGTAAATTTTAAATTTTTACATAATAAAAAAGATAGATGCGAGAGAAGGTTTAATTGGACTCGCAAAAAAAATCATTCATGGATCTAGTTTTGTTCATGTGAACTTGAGGATTGACAAGGGGAAGTCATGTGTGAAATTTTTCAGAATTTGAATTTATCTAATCTTAAGTTGAATCCTTCAAAGTGTTTGTTAAGGTTTGGAAGTGGGAATTTCATTGGTATGTTGTCAGCAAGAATTTAATTGAAGTTGATCCTGAGCAACTTAAGGCATTATTAAACATGAAGCCTCCAAGAACCATTAAGGAAGTATAAAGGTTGACATATCATTTAGTGGTTTCATCTCGGTTTATTTCAAAATCATCGGATAACAGTCATATTTGTTTAGATCCTTAAGGGATTTAAGAAGTTTTGTTGGAATAAGAACTATTATGAGGCATTTGAAGGTTTAAAATATTATTTGGTTTCACTAGAGATCCTGTTGTAACCACTGACAGATGAATCTTTGTACATTTATCTTTATGTGTCTAATCATACGGTGAGTTCAAATATTGGAGAGAGAAATAGATAAAGCGTAAAGACTGACCTACTATGTGAGTAAATTTGTAACTGATGCTGAAAAAAGATATTTGAATTTGGAAAAATTAGTTTTAAGTTTGGTTTTATATGCGCAAAAAAAAGATTTATTTTTAGAGTCTTATTATAATTGTGCGGGCATCTTTTCCTTTGAGAATTGTGTTACAAAAATAAGATGTGTCAAAAAGACTCACGAGGTGGTTGGTTGAGTTGAGAGAATATGGATTGTGTATGAGCCTCGTACTGCGATAAAAGGCCAGACAGTAAGAGATTTCGTAAGTGAATTTGCTATTGAAAGATTAACTGATGATGATGATGCACAATATGATATAGCAAGGGATTCTGAATGGATAGTTAAGGCGAATGAAGCTTTAGGTATTGGTAGAAGTGGAGCAAAAATCATTTTGAGAAAACTATTTGGTGAAAAAATTTAAACAATCGATAAGGTTTGGGGGCTTGAAGTTAGCTCATATTTTTAGATAAAAAATTATTCGAGTAAGGCCATATTAAAATTTTGTTTTAAGTCAGGTTATTGGTGTTTACGGGGTCAAACGTGAAAATATGAGGGGGTATTTGGAGGTTTTAAAGAAATAAATAAATTTGAAAAGTTGGAATTTGAGCAGGTTTCTCGTCTTGATAATTAGGGTGTTGATTTACTAGCAAAGATAGATATAATAGGATGTGGCCCATTGATTATTATTTAAAAATTGTCATATATTGATGAGGGAGATGGTGAAACCGAGGTTTTGGCGGTTGATGTGGTTGATAATTGGATACATGATTATTTGTTGTTTTTTGAAAGATTGGGTACTTCAAGAGGAGAAAACTGAGGATTGTGCTTTAAGAGTTTGTGTGAGAAAGTAAACAATTTTTAATAATGTACTTTATAGAAAGAATATAACAAGGCCATTATAATTTTGTTTGAATAGATAAGAGATATTGTTCATTTTACAAATTTGCATGAAAGAGTTGTTGGGGTTCATTGTGGATACAAAAGTTTGATTAAGGGTTTTTTCTTTGCGGGTTTTTATTGACCAAAACTAGTGGCTGATGTCGAGGCCATAGTCCAATGATGTAACAATTGTTCATTGTATGTTAGAATAAGTCATTTTCCATGTGAGCCTATGAGTGTGGTTATGGTACCTTGTCCTTTTGATAAGTGGGGGGTTGATTTGGTGGGTCCTTTACCGATGGTTATTGGTAAGAGGCAATTTTGGGTGGTGGTTATTGATTATTTTACTAAGTGGGTTGAGGTAAAGAATTTTTCAAAAATAAGGGCTCATAGAATTTTTGATTTTTTATAGAGTCATACTTTATCACAATTTAAGGTCTTAATGATATTAATGACTGATAATGGATCTGAGTTCCATAATGCGATAATGACAATATTTTGTAATTGTATGAAATTAAGCAACTAGGGAAACAGTTTTATCTTTACTATATGAAAGTAATGAATAAAACAATTGTCGGTGAGATTAAAAACAACATTGAGAGGGCCAAGAGGAAGTGGTCACATAAACTATTTGAATTTGTGTGGGCTTAAAAGATAACTTTAGAGTTGCAATAGAGGAACCATATTTCTCTTTTGTGTAGGGAATGAATGTTGTGGTTCTAGTAGAGGTCTTTATTTCAAGTCATCGAATATGATACTATTCAAAGGAGGATAATATTAAAGGAAAACAAATTTTTGTGGATTTATTTTTAAAATCGAAATAATTTTTTGATTATTTTCTTTTTGAATATGTACCTTCATATACGCAAATATAAAAAAGGAGGGGCGCAACACGATGACTTCTCATGAGGCCACCCTTACATTAATGTTGTATTAATCGCACCCATCAAGTGCTTCACGGTAAATTTATATGACCCATCACAACTGATTTTTTCATTTGAAAACCTTTTTATTAACCTTTTTATTATTTTATCCATCAAAACCTGTAATAAACCATCATATACGGTTAAACCGCAACTATAGTAAACTTAACATATGACGTTTACGGTTTTGACACAAATAAAAAACCTAGTTATTAAGTTTGAGCTAATGAAAATTTATTTTACTCTGCGTAAATTGCATTTCCATTTAATACACATTAGGAATTTGTTTCAAAATAAATATAATAAAATATCAGAGATATTTAAATAACAATAAATGTTATCTTTGGAAACGTAAAGTAACGTTTAAATCTTTCTTAAGACCCGGATTAAACTAAATGTTAACTTCTTTTTAGGTTCGGAATCAAGATAAATTAATTTTATTTTGCACGAATCGCATTTTCAACCACATTATATATATATATATATATATATATGGGTAAACAACAATAATGCTATTTTGGAATTCGGAAACGATAAGTTACGTTTAAATTTTTCTAAAATGACTCTGATTATTCTAAATATTGCTTCTTTTTAGATTTGGAACCATGTCAATCACCTGAAAGAAGATGATTGATCCTAAAAATCAAAATAAAAATCTGATTCTTTTCTTAATACGTACCTTTATATACATAATTTTTAGATTGTTGCTTATAAACTTATGTTCGGGATTCACCGAGGAAAATAAAAAAAGTTAAGTGTGAATAAAGTGTTTTTACGTAGAATAGAATTTGGTTCAAACGAGAGAAATAATTATATGTTTTAAAAAAAATTACTATTATTATATTTAGTAATTTAATTTGTATATTAAATTTCTATATCGTATTTTCAGATGATATGAGTAATAAGGATGGATACAGAGAAATATTGGCATGAGAATAAAAATATATTATTCATGGTTCCACAAACAATTAAGCAGAGTTATAAAATTTAAATTATACCACATGCTTTTAAAGTATTCGTCAAATAAGATATAAACATATGAAACGTGTAATCATCTATACACCTCATCAGTTTTGTTGATCAATAACTTTGGTAGGACGAGAGCTTGTAGTATGAGGGGGCTTCGTCGTCTTTGGTTTTGGGTTTTTCGAGAGGGGCCTCATTATTCTTGGTCTCAAGTTTTTTCTTCTATTGGATTGTTTTTTCATTTTTCATTTTCAATTGTTGTTTGTGTTTCCATCTTTTTATTTTGGAGTTAGTAGTTCAAAACGTTGGTTATGGTGTTCATGTTTGGGTAATAACTCTTTTATTTCTCGTAGAAGAATATTAGGATTTTTATTCAAGATTGATAAGGTAATTTGTTTTTACTTTCTTCGATTAAAACCTCAGCATCAACAAATGTAACTTCTTATCTTTCGGTTATAGCTTTAAAAATGTTATTATCAATATCTTGTATAATATTTTCAATTTCTCTATATTTATCTTTTTCGAAATCAAGTAACTTTTATTACAGTACTTTAATTTCCAAATTTAAAGTAAAGACTTAGTAGTTAGATTTCTGATTTCAATACTTAGGACTTTGTTTTGATTTAAATAGTAGTGTTGTGGGAGATCGGGTATGTGTTTAGATTTTTCAAATAGGTACCTTGTTTGATGAGTGTTGTAATTTGTGTATGTAATTCTTTTTTCTCGGTAATAGCAACATTTCTTTGAGCTACGAGGGTAGCATCAGATGCTTATTCTACTTCTCATGATCTAGTTTCATATTCAACGGTACTTGTTGAAAAACTATCGAATATTTTCTTTGTTTTTTAAGTCGGACACGCTGTCTTTAAGTTAGAAGTTGGCCATGAAATCTATGTCGTAAGAATTCATCGTTATGTAAGAAAGCACCATCGAATTGTGAATACTCTAAAAAAAATTAAAAAGGGTTATAATTATAAATGAAGAGATAATGAGGAAGACAATCTATAAAAAGGAAAATTTTGTATTGAAAGCAAACCTCCCGTTGAAGTTCAAATTGCATGCGTATGATTTTAGATATGCTCATGTTGTTGTATTGGGTTATGTTAGTGATACGAAAAATTGCAAGTGTACGATTTCCGTTGTAGTTTTATGAGTATTTAAATACTAAAGATATCGAACCCAAAAGAGGAATCTTTTTTGGCTAGATCTAAAATAAAATTAAAAAATAAATAACTTGGTTAATTTAAAATATTGAGTAAATAAAAATTAATTAAGCAAAAATTAAATAAAATAAATACTAAATTGAGATCTGAAGATCAATAGTTAGTGTTGCAAAATAAAATAAAATAAAATAAACAATTAATTAAATTTGAGAAGATATATATTAAAACAATTATATGGTTTTAAAACATGTATATATACTTTATTAAGAACTTTAAATAATTAATTAAATTTAATCTAAAAATAAATTTTTAAAAGTCAGGTTCTCTTTGAGAGTGTTGTGATCATCTCTCGATTTCACTAGTGTCAAAGCTAATTATTCTAACTTCAAGTATTTTTTTCTCGGCTTCTAATAAACTCTTGCTTATGTAATATACCGGACATGGGTAATTATCCACTTCTCTTACCAGCACAGTAGTTACTGCATACTCCAATACAACCAGATACATATAAAGTCTCTCTCCTTGAATAGGCTTGAACAATATCTTGGGAGAAGACAAATATTTTTTGATTTCAAGGAAAACATGATCACACTGTGGGGACAAATTGAAATCTTTATCATTCCTTAAGATCTAGAAAAACTGAGCGCACTTGTCCGATGATCTCGAAATAAATCGATTCAAAGCAGCTAATCTTCCAGTCAGTATCTAGACTTCTTTAGTATTCCGGTGGATCCGTAGCTAATAGAGCATTTAACTGATCAGCATCTTAAATCCTTTTTCCACTTATAATATATCCTAGAAACTTACCAGATCGTACGTACACTTCTCAAGGTTCAACTTCAAGTTAATAGCCTCAAGGTTAAAAATATTTCCTAGAGATCGGGTATGTGATCTTCTTCCTTCAGGCTTTTCACCATCATGTAATCTATGTAAATTCTATATTTCTACCAATTTGACTGGCATATGCCTTATTCACCAACCATTGATAAGTAGCTCTGACATTTTTTAATCCAAACAGCATCACTTTATAGCAATGGAGCCCCATATCAGTAATAAAAGTAGTAGGATCTTGATCATATGTATTCATTCGTATCTGATTATAGCAAGAAAAAGCGTCCATAAATGATAATAAATTATTTCCTAAGGTCGAATTTACCAACTGGTCTACAAGGTACTCAGAAAGGATCCTTAGAACAAGCTCTATTTACATCTGTAAAGTCAATACACATACGCCATTTTCTATTCTTTTTCTTGAATAACACTGGATTAACTGTCCAATTTGGTGTTTCATTGTTGGTTATGGGCTGGTTTGTTCGGGGTTGGGTGGTTGGTGGTTGCCTGGGATGTGATGACCTTTTGTTTAATTTTTTTCCTACACATTTAGTCATCTTCCTCGCCCTTTTATCTGATACAAAATTTGGGTCCCAATAGTTTCACCCCCACCAAATGATATTCTTTCAGCCTCTGTCAGTGTTGACTCACCCTTTAAAACCTATCCAATGATAAACTACCCAATCAAACATATATCAATATAAATATTTTCGGATTTTTATTGACCTTGCGATTCCTAGTTTGACGACCATGCGTTTCTAGTGATGTTAACTATGACAATATAATTTCTATGCTACATATCATGCGATTCTTTGGAATAAGCGCCATGCGAGACTAGTGATTCTAACCATGCGTTTCAACTTAAAAAATAATAACGTTCGAGACAAATATATAATACCTTGCTATTTTTGAGCTAGTGAATGTTTCTAATTATCTTCTTGGTTGATGGTTTTGACTCCAATGCCGATCATTCGTAGCATCTTGTGATCATGTTTGGATTCACTTGTGCTTTTGTAACCGTTATGTGCTATATGACGAATGGTTCCACTCCCCGGTATGTGATTATTTGTATATAAAACCATGTGATTTATTTGGTATTAAGCATGCGATTTCTTAGCTATTAGACCAACAGATCCAAGTATAAAAAAATAACATATACTGGTTTAAATAACATGAAATCTAAAATTGATTTTAGAATCCTACAATATATGACTTTAGAAACCTACAATATATGACAATATATATTCAAAGTTGAATCTTAATCTACTTAATATTTACTTACATATGGAGCACTAAAAGGTAGATAAATTGTTATCTCAAGGTGTGGTTGCTCCAGCTGTCAACGTAACTCAACTATCAGTTTCTCTTGCTCTTCAATCTGTCACAACAATTTCATACATATTGGCATGAGATATGTCAGAATGAAAAAAATTGAAAATATATAACAAGCGCGACCAGTTGAGAGACATATATTTACTTGTTTGTTCTTTTTTTTCTAGCAATCGTTGTATACTGTTGTTTTCGACAGACCACATGTACGTACTGTTTTTTCTTTTATGTTCCAGTCTCTGATGTAAAAGAGAACTAATGTTGAAGGTAGTCATATTCTTTATTTTTATTTTGGTTCGAGACCTTGATGTCGTTGAAATGCTCTTTGAGGGCATTAGAGTCTTCTTAAAGGGTGTTGAAGTTTTCTTTTTTTGGATAATAAAATCAGTTAGCATGTAACGTGGATCAAATTCATCTCTGAACCCCTCGGTTTCAGTTGGAGATGTCCAATTTGGTGTTTCATTGCTAGTTATGGGCTGGTTTGTTCAGGGTTAGGTGGTTGGTTGTTGCCTGGGATGTGATGTCCTTCTGTTTAATTTTTTTTCTACACATTTAGTCCTCTTCCTAGCCCTTTTATCTGATACAAGATTTGGATCCCACTAGTTTCACCCCACCAAATGATATTCTTTCAGCCTCTATCAGTGTTAACTCACCCTTCAGAACCTATCCAATTTTAAACAACCCAATCAAACATATGTCAATATGAATATTTTTGGGATTTTTATTGACCTTGCGATTCCTAGTTTGACGACCATGTGTTTCTAGTGATGTTAACTATGACAATATAATTTCTATGCTACATACCATGTAATTATTTGGAATAAGCACCATACGAGACTAATGATTCTAACCATGCGTTTCAACTAAAAAAATAATAACATTAGAGACAAATATATAATACCTCGCTATATTTGAGGTGGTGAATTTTTTTAATTATCTTCATGGTTGATGGTTTTGACTCCAATGCCCATCATTTGTAGCATCTTGGGATCATGTTCGGATTCACTTGTGCTTGCGTAACCGTTGTGTGCTATATGACAAATGGTTGCATCACAAAATTGATTAACATATAGGGTATTGAGATTTCTTTATATGTCCCGTCTTGGTTAACCGATCTACCTCTTTCCTAATTACTTCGGGTTTTTCTTTAGAAAAATTCCTCATTTTTTGTACCACTGGCCCAACATTGGATCAGACCGATAGTTTGTTGTTAACCACATCGGCCGACACCTCTGTCACATTTTCATTGCACCATGCATATACATGTAGATTGTTAGATAAAAAAGATAATAATTTTTGTTTTAACCTTAAAGGTAACTTTCCTCGATCCCTAACACTTTGTCTTTCCGACATGCAATGAGTTTCAAATTCTTCAACCGAAATTACAACCCTAGGAGCCTCCCTTGGATCATTTACTTCACTTGTATTGGCAGAAGGCTCCAATAACTACTATGTTTTATTAATTTTCCCCACCCCTAACGTTTTTGAGGAAAGGGCAATAACATAACATTCACAAGCTATTTTTTTACTGCTTTGGACAACACCTACTTGACCTCCCACAACATACTTTAGACACTAGTGGACAGTGGAAGTTATTACATCCATCCTGGAGAACCAAGATCTACTGAATATGACGTTGTATGATGTTGGACAATCAACCACAACAAATAATACCTTTGTTATTGTTTTAAATGATCATTTACCCAAAAATACTTCATCTTCAAACTCCCCGATAACATCGGCAGAATTCCCAGTATAGCCTACAATTATTCTGTTTGAACGTTGAATGACTGATGGATTCTTCATCTGCTTATAAGTGGTAAAAAAAATATTCGTCGAACTCCCTGTATCAATCTGGATCTAACGTATATCATTGCCCCCAATAAACGCTCCTATCAAAACATCATCTTCATGTGGCCCTGCGATATTTCTCAAATCATCTTCATAGAAAAAAATGAATGGGGCAGGGCTTTGGTAAAAATGTGTGGATATCCTTCCTTCTAACGGAGTGGTCAAACTATTAACATGCCTTTCCTGGAACAACTTGAGGGTGTTGTCACAGTGTCTCCCCTAAAAATAGTCAATGATTTAAAAAACCTATGCAGATAGGAAACCGTTACAGCCTTATCCACAATTACTCCAACTTGATTCCGATCTAGATCAGGGTCAAGATATTTTGAATCTACATCAAATATTTCCACAATAACCATGGTATCTTCTTGCATAGATACCCCCATACTTTATCCTAGAGTAGTTGTTTGGGGTGCATTATTACTAGGTTAAGGAGTCGTATTATCTTGTCCATTGCCCCATTTCCTTTTAACAAATGAACCTAACTTTCCCCTTTCATTAAGATTTTGTATTTATTATTTCAATTCTATACAGACATGCGTATCATTACCCACATCATTGTCGTACTTACAGAAATGAGTGTTCTCAGTCTCCCTAGAAGACTGAACTAGGGTTGGCTTTCTAAAGTGTACAACATTCCTAATCTTATCATATATGGTAGCTACGCTTTCCCCCAGTTTGGTAAATCATTCGGGCTGAACCCACGAGCCCCTCTTGGGTCTAGCTTGTTGGTTTTGATTGAGCTGACTTTGACTGGGACGATGCGATCCTTGTCCAGACTCCTTAGGCCTATAATTAACAGTGGCCTGGGATTGAGTTGTAGATTGTGGAGCTAATGTTGTAGTAGCAGACTTGTTCTAACGTGGTACTCTAGATTTCTTAGTTTTCTCAACCGTAATCTGCTTTCCAACTTGATTTAATAGCCCACCCCAATTCATTGTCTTTTTTTGAGTTATTGCATTAGCTAGCATACTTGGATTCAGTCACTGTCTTAAAGAGGCAATAATCACCTGTTCAAAATAATCAACTAACCCATCATTCGTATTCATAAATCGACTAATATATTACTTTAATGACTCATTCGGTTCCTGGGAACAATGGATAATAGTATCACTATTTCCCTTGAGCTCCTTACTTCCCACAAATTTCCTCCTAAAGCCACCCAAAACATATCAAAGTTTTTAATATATCTATGTGGGAGACCGTTATACCACTTTAGGACATTTTCTTTAAAAGTTTGTGAAAAATACATGCATAACAATTTGTCATTGTCATCAAAGTTCATCATAAAGTTTTTAAATTGCTCAAGGTAGTTGTCTGGATCTCTACTTCCACCATACTTCTCCATCTTGAAACTATCAAATCGTTCTGGAAGATGTCCGGAGAGTATTTTTTAGGATAATGGTGACTGCCTCCAATTGCGATTTCGACTGAATACTGTATCTTCATCAGGAGTATCGAAATACCCAGTGGACTGAATTTAAAATTGATCACTTAATAGATGATCAATTCCATAATCTACCGAACCCTTTATTTTTCCTTGATTTTTATTCTTTTTCATTTTGACTCTCATGTCCCTCTTCTCCAAATGTTTCTTAGTCAACCTTAATTTCTTCTTTTGACGGCCCTCTTCACTACTAGACGACTGATATTCATTAGAAACAGAATCAGAATCAGAATTAGTGGAGGAATCATCTGACGAGTCTAATGCACTTATAACTTGTTTAGTATGATGTGCCTTTTTGAATTTACCATGAAATTTAAGGGACTGACCACTTTCACCATGGTCATCTACAGACACATCACACGCATCACAGGTTTCCTTTATTGCATTTTCAGCTTACTTTTGGGCCCTTAAAGCTTTAATTTTGGCCCCAAGCTAATCACGTTCATCTTGCATGAATTATCTTTCATCTATGTTGTGATTTACATGAACACGGTAGTGTGCTTATTATTTTCCCTTACACTTTCATCTTCATGAGGTGGAACATCGTGTATGTTAATATCCATGTTTTAATAGTATCCGAACTACAATTTCTACTCACTAGTTTTGAATAAAGATATTTAAGTGCCTCACGCTTCCACTTTAGTCGTCAATCTAGTGTGGATGATTTATAATCGGAGGGTATTTTGGGTATTTTATCAGTTGACTATTAACTATATAAGTAGAAAGTAGAGAAACAAAAGAGGTATGTGCTAGTATTTAATATCTCTAGCAAAATTCCAACCTTCTTAATGAAGTTGGTTGGAGTATATATAGTTGCCTTTTCTTGACCCATGGGCCTTATGGGTCAAATTTTATAACCAAGTCATTATTATGAGCCCCCGAGCCCAGTAGTTGAACTACTAAGCATACATTTGATTCATGGTTCCACTCTCAATAGTGTTCACCCATCTTCTATTTGGTTTATCTAAAAAGCCCTTCAGGTATTATAATTAGTAGGAATATTGCTTCCAATAATATCTGAACCGATTAGTAAATACCGTACTTTTGGATCTTCTTGTTTTTTTCCCTTCATATGTTAAAGACGGTGGTAATCACAGACGTCAATGATATACGTTGTTACTATGTTATTTCCCAATCAGGGAAAGTCACCTTTTTTTCTTGTATATCATTATGTCTTTGACCGTCAAATGCCCAATGAGGCCACACATTTCTATCTTGCACTGATTCTTTGATGGTATGACATATACAAAACTGGGTGTTAACATTTGATAATATATATTCGATGTTTAATCTTAATCTACCAAAAATCCACTTACAGAATCACGAGCTATGATGTTTTCTCTTTTACAACTTTGTTAGTAGCACCGACTCTTAAATTATGAGCCTGCATCTCCTTCACGATGGTATCCAAACTTCATTGTACGAAAACATTGGCCTCGAGCTGATCAAAATATGACTGTGTAGGGTCTATACAAAAATAATCAATATATTCTACTTCTATACATACTCTTTTTGTGGCATATTAGCTGATTATGCTTCTCTGTTGCGCTTTTGTGATATATGTTGTTCTATTCGTTTGTGTTGGGTTTCCTCTTCTGCTGCTTATGGGACTGCTAGTGCTAGTTCTGTTTGGGTGAGTTGTACTGACTTTGTGTATGATGGTTCTTCTTGTTGTTGTATATCTTGGTGTTGGGGTTCATTGTGTTGGTGGTGGTATTGGGATTCTGGTTGCTGGTATCGGTGTTCGAGTTGATGATATTGGGCTTCCTTTAGTTATGCTACTTCTTCTTCAAGGTTGGTGGAGATGCTCTTCTTCAGTTTTGGATGATCAAACATGTGATTATATTACTATAAATATCATGCCAGACTTCTTAATATATCTGGATAAACCGTTTATAAAACAACAATGCGAGACTTATACAATATACTTACCAGTGATTTCTGGTTGGTTTAATTGGTCTGGTTGGTTGAATTCCTGGACGAGGGGGCTCACATGTTAACCATGCGATTCCTTGTATGATGAACATGCGATTACAATTATGTTACCATTTTGTGATTTCTTATATATTAACCATGCGATTTCAATTATAGTAAATCATGCGAGCCCTCATATACAGAACCATTCCATTTCAGGTGGATTAAACATGTGATTCTAGATTATTAAAACATGAAATTCTAGGTGTATTAAACATGCAATTTCTTGTATATTAAACATTCGATTTCTTGGGTATTAAACATGTGATATATTAGATAATAAATTATGTGATTATTTGTATATAAAACCACGTGATTTATTTGGTATTAAACATGCGATTTCTTAGCTATTAGACCATCAGATCCAAGTATAAATATAACATATACTGGTTTATATAACATGAAATCTAAAATTGATTTTAGACACCTACAATATATGACTTTAGAAACCTACAATATATGACAATATATATTCAAAGTTGCATCTTAATCTAACTAATATCTACTTGCATATGGAGCACAAAACTGTTGAGAAATTGTTATTTCAAGGCCTGGTTGTTCTAGCTGTCAACATAACTCAACTATCAGTTTCTCTTGCTCTTCAATCTGTCACAACAATGCCATAAATATTGGTATGAGACATGTGAGAATGAAAAAAATAGAACATATATAACAAGAGGGACCAGTTGAGAGACATATATTTACTTGTTTGTTCTTTTTTTCAAGCGAACGTTGTATACTGTTGTTTTCGAAAGACCACATGTATATACTGTTTTATCTTTTATGTTCCAGTCTCTGATATAAAAGAGAACTAATGTTGAAGGTAGTCTTATTCTTTATTTTGATTTTGGTTCGAGACCTCGATGTCGTTGCAACGCTCTTTGAGGATATTGGAGTCTTCTTAGAGGGTATTGAAGTTTGTTTTTTATAATAAAATCAGTTAACATGTAACCGGGATCAAATTCATCTATGAACCCCCTAATTTCAGTTGGAGATGTCCAATTTGGTGTTTCATTGCTGATTATGGGCTGGTTTGTTCGGGTTTAGGTGGTTGGTGGTTGCCTGTGATGTGATGACCTTGTGATTAATTTTTTCCTACAGATTTAGTCCTCTTCATAGCCCTTTTATCTAATACAAGATTTGGGTCCCAGTAGTTTCACCCCCACCAAATGATATTCTTTCAGCCTCTGTCAGTGTTAACTCACCCTTTAAAACCTATCCAATGATAAACAACCCAATCAAACATATGTCAATATGAATATTTTGGGATTTTTATTGACCTTGCGATTCCTAGTTTGACGACCATGCGTTTCTAGTACTGTTAACTATGACAATACAATTTCTATGCTACATACGATGCGATTATTTGGAGTAAGCATCACGCGAGACTAGTGATTCTAACGATGCATTTCAACTAAAAAAATAATAACGTTTGAGGCAAGTGCTACAAGTGTCTAAGAGGATTTTTTGGTCTTGCCAAAGGTTTTCGACAAAACCTAAAAAATGGGCTACTGATGAGTCCGGAAATATTCACCACTCACTGTAGAAACCGGACAGGGGTAATCCGGACAATAATCACCCACTAAAGTATCCGGACTGAACAAAAGTATTAAACAACTAATCACCTTTTGACTAAGCTAATTTTTAATCTGCTTAATAAACTAATGGGTTTATGAACTCGACCCGATTTCATAAGTTTGACCCGAAAGCCCATATGGCCCATAATTAAGGGTATAAATACCCAAACACTTTCATTAATGAGGGTAATGAACATTTAATACAACCAGGAAGCTTAAATCTCTCACTACAAAACACTTAAATATTTAATACCCTTGAAACACCACAAAACATCTGGCAAAATTACCCCTAGTCGAAAATAATCCACACCAGATATATGCTTAGACTTTTTTAGATTTCCAACTTTTGGAGCCATTAAAATTTTGGATTAATAAAATAATATTTGAAGTGTAGTGATTTATGAAAGAAGTATGAAGATAGTTATGAGAGTAATGAAAAAAAAGTAGGGTATTTATAGATTTATTGTTTCCATTTCAAATTGGATATCCTATTAGCCCAATTGGATATCTGGTTTGATCCGATTATTTTTGTTTATTCTCTATAAATAGAGAATAAACTCATCCAATTCTTATTCACCTCTCAAATAATATTATTCTTCCAAAATCTCTCAAAACCAATTACTCACTACTATTATCTATCAAATCAAAATATTATTCTATATTCTTCTTTTACAATATGTGATCAAATTCCATAATCGATCAATTTAATTTAGTTTTCTTGGTGGAGGAGGATCATTTTTTATTTAAGTTCTTGGTATACTCTTTTATTTTATTTATTTTTAATATTGTTTGATATTTGTTTCAGTTACTAGTTTTTCATACTTTCAAGAAAATACAATCCTTTAACTAGTATTTACATACTTTAAAAAATATATTTTAAATGGTACCAAAGAGAGGAAATGCCTTGAGCAACCGTGGTTGTGGGGCTAATATTAATCTAAATTCCTTTTATGATATGCATGATTTTTTTAAAATTGGTCTAGAAACCCTACATTTTGAAACACATTTACTCAATTCTAGTGTCAGTATCTCTGGTAGTACTGGTAGCGGTATTGAGAGTAGGAAGAAAACATCTTGGGCATGCGACCACCTTATTAAGAATCTTGATGATAATTTGTCTAAGTGTATCCATTCTGAAAAATCATATAGTTATAAAGCTGGTAAAATAAATTATAGCACTAGGGTATCTCAACACACTTAGCTACAGATAACATTTTTATCTTTTTACAATTTATAAACAAATGTAATACATATAAAGATCCTCAAACCGGTAATACTTTGTTTTTTATTAAAATACATATATGGAGCATATCATAATATATGTTGGCACTTCACAATCGTTCAATTTTGGGAATAATTGAGGATATGTTAATTAGATGTGTAATGGGGTAGACCTAAGAGCCACACATATCTCATGTACCTTTATGAGATCAGAAATTTTTATAAATTATATAAATAAATCATTCATCATACCGTGTTAGCCTTGCCTTGAGATATTTTTTTTCAGTAGCTCTATAATGATATTTAGTGAGTTTGATATGATGTGTGTGAATTTACATTGGGTGGATTATAAATGGATACTCAAAAGAAACATTATGTATTTTCAATCTGTTGGCAAGCACATTCATGCAGTAATTAAAGATCGTATGTTAGAGTGTATGAATAAATTTTAAATTGAAAATGAAATTATGTCTATTTCGTTCGATAATACATCTATGAACATGAAAGCTATTGAGTATCTCTAAAAATGATTGGAACCCTATATTTTCTAAAGTATTTTACACTAAATGGGATCCTAATATACGTATGTCATATACTTAAATTGGTTGCAAAAGATAAAATAAGAATAACTGTTAAGGATTATATAATTCCTATTAAAGATGGGATCCTAATATACTCGACTTCAGGTGTTAGACAAAAAAGATAAGAGAGAAATTATCAAGGCTACTGGAAAGACATACAAAAAACTAGTTTTAAATGTCGAAACTATGCGAAACTCAACATATTATCTTTTTACACGTGCTTATACGTATAAAGAGATCTTACTACACTTTATAATATACATTATCCTAATACACCTTCAAGATTGAAATTGGATTTATTATGCTTCAGTGTGAAGCTTCTTGAGGCTATTTAATGATGCAACTAAAAACATTTATACTCAATAGAGTCATAACATTACACTTGCCCCTTTATGAATAATCTCGATATGCACATGGATAAATATAAAGATACAAATGTATATCACAAAATGATTCCCCATATGGAATAAAAATTATGAAGTATATACATTCCATCACATACGCTTATGTTAGGGCGCATATGTTATCGTCAGATTTTACCTTTTTATTTACTTATAAAGACATACAACTTTGTGATGTAACCTATGACCTCGATGTATATATTTGAGAAATTGAAGCTCGTCTTCATATAATTATAATGAATATGTTGACAAATGCGGGAGAAATATAAATGCTAAATATTTAAATGTAGCGGGTATTAGTATTACTAATAAGAGGATAGGTAGAAGTCTCTTTAACTATGTGAAAATGCAAATGCTACATAGTAGGGTGACAAAACAAACTCCTTAAGGTGATAATATAGTGGCAAAATAGGTAAACACTTCATTTAATCTACATCAGTATGACGAGAACAACTCACTTAATATCTTAAGACGGTGGAATTCGAAAGAGGACGAGTTTCATATTCTTTGCAACTTAGTCGATGAGATAATTTTAATACTTCTGTCTAAAGTGGCAAGTGAATGCGCACTTACTAAGGTCAGATTCCAATACATAACTAAACGAAAAAGATTGACAGGTAGGATACTTAAGTGCTTGTTGTAATTAAAGATTGGACTACGGTAGATCATAGGATGCAAAACAAATAGTATACAATGGAAGAAAATCCAAGGTACATCTTCGATTAATTTCCAGAAGATGTTGAAGAAGATCGCATGGCTGGAGTTGCTACTGCGAGATGTGATGAAGATCTTGACGAAGATAACGAGACTTGCTTACATGGATGATATTTGTAATAGAGTTCGTAATATGGTAGTTCAATTTGAAAATATTTGCACAACTCTTGGTCCGCAAGAGTATAAACTCTAAAAGACTTAAATCAACAAAATTTATTTTTTTCCTCTAATCTCATAATGTAGCAACTTACCATAATTTTTTTACAACTTATAAAAATAAAAAACTTCAACAAGTTATCGGATAATAAAATTGTAAGTCTATAACAATTATCTTATCAATAACAAGTAATAATTAAAATATAAAACACTTGTAGTACTTATAATTAAACCATAACAGCGAGTTCAGTGTTACTGAACATTATAGTTGTTTTAACATACGAGTTAATGCTACTGATCATGCTAGTTATAATAAAAATGCGAGTTTAGTGCTCATGAACATGCTAGTTATAATAAACATGCAAGTTTAGTGTTGCTGAACATGCTAGTTATGGTAGTTATACAAAACATGCGAGTTTAGAAAATCGAAAGATAGAAACATACCTTAATCAAACTATTTGATATTGGTTTAGTTTTGTTTGTGCCAATTTTTCTGGAACTTTCGTCCATAAAGCATGTTTTCATGATCTTTAACTCTGTTTTTGCACCATTAGTGTAGCGAAGTATGAATCATCTGGCTTTGTTTAAAGGCATTTCCTCGTTGTTATATTTGAGATAAAAAACAGTTTTCACGTTATTGGTGGTAAGTTTGACCAGTTTCAAACCAATTTTGAAAGCTTCATATTTGACCGAAGATGTCTTTATAATCTTGGTTACAAGCTGATAATGCTTTTTCATAAAAAACTTATAATTGCAGAGCTCATAAGAAGCCTTCAAGATTGTATAGAAAGGGGGTTTCATTGGCAGCTTCTACGAATTCGGGTTAGTAATATTACTTATATTTTTCATCAAATTCAGGTGCTAACTAATCTAGACATATTTCCTGCAAAAATCAGATTCGACACCAATTGAAGTTGTCATCAAATTTTAACATCGTCGATTTCTAGTGTTTTCGGTTCTGTCGGATCTCTGAGTTTAGTGAATTTGAGATGAAATGAGTACTAAAAAATTTTGTTTAAAAAAAAGAAATTTTTTAAGACACCCTATTATATTATATTAATGGACATATTTTTGTCAATTTTATCGTCGAAAGTATGAAATTTTCGAATAATACAAAATAATAGGGTAACAAAAAAAATAGTCGAGATTAAATTTCAAAACTCAATAAATAATTTGGTACATCTAGTTAAAGATTTAACCGGTAAATTTACACGATTGCACATGTCGTAACAAAATCATGTCGATCTTCATCTTCGTCCTCAATCCAGAATGACAAACAAATTTAACATAACATCAAAATCTTGATTTTGTTCTTGAATTCGCAAATGCACCATATTCAGATCTGATTGCACCTCTTTAGATCTCCATCGTCGTCTGTAATTCTTTCTATCGTTTTTTCACAAGCCATGAACAACTGATAATTCTAGAGAGAGCAATATACGTATATAGAGTGACGCGTGAAGCACCATGAGGCTATCAACCTCCTCCCCCTCCGCCTCCGCCTCCGCCACGGATGATCGCGTCGGCGTTCTAAGCGGCGGCGGTTATCGGGACGCGGAGTCGATATTCCGTACGAAACCGATTTCCGAAATCCAGAAATTGGAATCGACGACCCAGAAGCAAATCGAAGACAAGAAAGAGGAGCTCAGGCGACTCGTGGGGAACAGGTACCGCGATCTGATAGACTCTGCTGACTCGATCGTGTTCATGAAGTCTTCGTGCGAGTCGATTTCGTCGAACATCTCTTCGATACAGAACAACATACGTTCTCTCTCGGCCTCTCCCGTATCAGAGACACCCAAGCTTGCAAATCCTAATCCGGCTAGGGTTCAGGCTTATGGAATCGCTTGTCGGGTCAAGTACTTGGTTGACACGCCGGAGAACATATGGGGCTGCCTCGACGAATCAATGTTTTTAGAAGCTGCAGGGAGGTATATACGGGCTAAGCATGTGCAGCAGAGGCTTATGGCGGAGGGTAGCAGTGGATCGGAGCTCGATGGCAACAACATTTTGTCAGATTTCCCTCTGTTGCAGCACCAGTGGCAGATTGTGGAGAGCTTTAAAGCTCAGATTTCTCAGAGGAGTCACGAGCGCCTGCTTGACCGCGGGCTTGGGATAGGGGCCTATGCAGACGCACTGGCAGCTGTTGCAGTAATTGATGAACTGGATCCCAAGCAGGTACTTTCATTGTTTCTGGATACCAGAAAAACTTGGATATTGCAGAAACTGAGCGCTTGTGATGGTAACACTTCCTGCTCTGTTGTTGTCTCAGTATTTTGTGACGTTTTGAGTGTGATTCAAGTTAGTGTTGGACAAGTAGGAGAATTGTTCTTACAAGTCATGAATGATATGCCTACCTTTTATAAGGTTATTTTGAGTTCACCTCCTGCTTCTCAGTTGTTTGGAGGAATTCCAAATCCTGAAGAGGAGGTTAGTTTGTGGAAGTCGTTTAGAGATAAGTTGGAATCAGTTATGGTATCACTTGATAAGCCATACATTGTTAAGATTTGTTTGAGTTGGTTGAGGGATTGTGGTAAGGAGATCAACGGAAGACAGTTGATTGAGGCTATTAGCAGTGGCCAAGAACTTGGTTCGGCCGAGAAGTTGATACGAGAGACCATTGATAGCAAGGAAGTTCTGGAGGGTAATTTGGAGTGGCTCAAGAGTGTGTTTGGGTCTGAGATTGAGTTGCCTTGGAGTAGGATAAGGGAGCTTGTTCTCGAAGATGATATAGATCTATGGGATGAAATATTTGAGAAGTCCTTTGTCCGCAGGATGAAAGCCATTATTAACTCAAGATCTGAGAATCTGACAAAATCGGTGAATGTGACAGAATCAGTTGCTTCTGTTGGGGAGATTTCTGTTGACAAGGTTGACTTCCAGGCTTACTTAAACAAACCTTTTACGGGTGGTGGGGTTTGGTTTATAGAGCCAAATGCTAAGAAGCCTGGTCCAGTTCTGGGGCATAAGTCTTCGTCTGAAGAAAATGATTTTCAAAGCTGTCTTAATACCTATCTTGGCCCTGAAGTTAGTCGAATCAGAGATGCAGTGGATAACCACTGCCAAAGTGTTCTTGAAGACCTATTAAGTTTCTTAGAATCTCCTAAAGCATCCCTAAGATTAAAGGATCTGGCTCCTTATGTACAGGATAAATGTTATGAAAGCATATCAACCATATTGGCACAACTAAAAAAGGAGCTCGATACTCTTTATATTACCATGAAACAAGGAAGTAAGGAGAGCCAGTCGACATCTGGTATAGTTGTGGAGAGATCACTTTTTATTGGACGATTCTTGTTTGCTTTGCTAAATCACTCTAAACACATACCAGTTGTACTTGGTTCTCCAAGGTTCTGGTCCAAAGAAGCTACGAACGCTGTTTCTGATAAATTATCATCCCTTTTGTGGCAAGCTAGAGTTTCTACTGATCCTGCAGTGACTGACAGCTCTGGAAGGCATTCACACGCTAGTCCTAGAAGACAGATCTCCTCTGCTACTGCCGCTTTACTTGGAGCAAATGAAAATGCTAGCCCACAACTTGAAGAGCTCAGTAAAACCATGCGAGAGATGTGCATTGTGGCACACAGCTTGTGGATCCAGTGGTTATGTGATCAGCTTTCAATTATCCTCACTCATCATCTTGGAAAAGATGACGGATTATCCACCACTACTCCATTAAGGGTAAGTCCCTTCGTCGCTTCTTTCGCTCATCCTCTTAGGTTTTCTTACATCTGCTATGCTTTTAAATTGATGTTTTTTATGCCATTTTGGATGTATTATTGAGTACAGATGTTCAACTGTCATGCAGGGGTGGGAAGATACAGTTATTAAGCAAGAGCAGTCTGATGCGAGCCCATCCGAGATGAAGATATCACTTCCATCTATGCCTTCCCTCTATATCATCTCATTCTTATGTCGGGCGTGTGAAGAAATTCACAGAATCGGAGGTCATGTACTTGACAAATCAATTCTCCAAAAATTTGCATCAAGCCTTTCAGAGAGGGTATGTTATTTGACTTTTAAAATTAGATTTTCTCTTTTGTCTACTGTTAAAATGCATTTAGTCCCCTGCTGCTTTGCTTTGCAAAGAACTATGTGCTTCTACGACACTGGTCTTTTAAATATATGCTTTACTATGTTGGGGGTGTCATGTTTTGCTTATATAGTCATTAACTCCAAAATCGCTGTTGGTCAGACCAATTTTTGGTATTCGGGTAGTGTGAATCTTCTGATGGTCATAAGAATGAGTTAATCAGCCTTACCAACTGAAGTATACTCGTAAATGAACTTAATAATGCAGTTCACCGTTATATACGGGGACTTCCTTTCTGCAAGAGAAGAAAGCGGATCTCAAGTTTCAGAGAAAGGGATTTTACAGTTCTTATTGGATGTAAGATTTACTGCTGATGTTCTTTCCGGGGGTGATTCCAGTAATAGTGAGAAGTTATCAAGAGGTGCTACGTATAAATCATCTTTCACAAGGAAGCAGGAACGACTCCAAACAAAGTCAGGCATTGGAGAGCGTCTCAATGAGTTGATTAATCGTCTCTCCCAAAAGCTGGATCCCATTGATTGGCTTACGTAAGAATTTATTTCTTCCTTTTCATTTCCCCTTTTAATATTCTTTGTTTTATATTTTCTCTGTCACTACTCTTGGAAGTTCAGTAATTTGTGAACATGACATGAAATAGTTTTAAAGGTTAGCTGCAGCATGGATTGTTTTTTTCCTGGCATCCTTACACCTTAACATGTGGTCTCTGAAAAAATCTTCAGTGGTTAATCTCATTTTCATGAATCCTCATATAGAAACTACTAGTTCGTTCCAGTCTGCATTCTAGTGTCTAAGTTATACCTAGACTAAATTTTTTTCTAATTTGCAATTTTACATTATAAGGTGGAAAAAGTATATTTTTTTATTTGATCTGATATGTCATTTATCTATTGCACCTGAATACTTAATTTAGGTATGAGCCTTATCTATGGGAGAATGAAAGGCAGTCATACCAACGTCATGCTGTCCTCTTTGGGTTTTTTGTGCAACTTAACCGGATGTACACAGATACTCAACAGAAACTGCCAACCAACTCTGAATCGAATATCATGAGATGCTCTACAGTTCCTCGCTTCAAATATCTTCCAATAAGGTTTGTGTTCACTACTACACTGAAATAGATCTACGCCCCAATATCCTTCTAAATATGCCATTTGTTGCCTGAATTTTAAATCTTTTAGTTGAGGTACTTATATTTTCATCTTGGTTATCCAGTTCCCCTGCATTGTCCGCAAGAGGTACGCCTAAAGCATCCATCCCAGTTGCATCAGATGACTCGTGGAAGGCTTATGCCAATGGAGAGCTCTCTCCGAAGATGAATCTGGATGATAACTCTAGTTTTGGTGTAGCTGCTCCATTCTTGAAATCTTTCATGCAGGTATGCCCACTGTCTATTTGAGTACCTCTCGGCTTTATTTCAATTTTTTTTCATCTAAAATACCTTCTCAAATTTCAAGCAAAGGGTATGTAGCTAATGACCTGAGATGGTCCTAGAGCGGTTGGGAGTGTAGCTAACTCTCATATTATGCCTTCCTGTTAAAAGAAGGAACATTGATTACCTTGTGGTTTTATCTACAAAAGGCATGGCCATGTATGTGATTTGCTAATTTCTGTCTTTGTTACTAATTGAATGGGTAGGACAAAATGCCCAAATTCCTGACCTAAAATTTGGAACCAAGCCATATTAAACCTTTTGTCCTATGATCAACTCCGCTTTCACAGTAGGATAATTTTAGGTATTAACTCTGGTTACTTACAACCAGAATATTTCGTGGTGAATTCAATTCTTCATGTTGTGGCATGACATATTTTTGTAGAGCTTGCATACTTTGCTTATTGAAACACAATAATTCTGTATTTGGACATGCTTGTCCCTGTTACACAGACTGTGTACGAGCCTATAAAGCCATTTTGAAGAAAGGTGGCCTGTTACTTCCAATTTCTTAGGAACTAGGAAATGCAGTAGCATTACTTGTACCACCTTGCTATGTATTATATTTTGATCAATAAATTCCATGTACTGATAACTGTAAAGCCATACCGACGATTGTTCAATCTTGTTATTTCAGGTCGGTAGCAGATTTGGAGAGAGCACGATGAAATTGGGATCGATGTTGTCGGATGGGCAAGTTGGCATATTTAAAGATAGGTCAGCATCTGCCATGTCGACATTTGGTGACATTTTACCTGCACAAGCTGCCGGACTTCTCTCTTCCTTCACTGCTACCAGATCAGAATATTGATTGCCTGTTGGGTTCTCTCCACTAGAGAATTACTATATATGCCTATTTTCTCACCAAATATACAAAGGTCATGGTGCGGAACTTGTTAGCCACAAGATTTATCCGAATTGGATAAGTATAAGAAGAACACACCAGGGTGAAGGAAACATAGGTGATAATTCAGTTTCATAGGTAATGTGTGTTTAGTGTGTCATTTGCAACTGAGCATATTTGGATTAGCGCCCTATAGTCAGTAACTCAGTATTTTGTGAAATGGTAAGGTAAATATTCTGGAGGCATAAAAGTAGACAATGAGGAAAATGCTAGAGTCCCTTCAATTGCTGTTTAGTAGCGTTTCAGTAGAACATTTATTCACATAGATTACTTTTTTTGATCAGATTGTAACCTAAAATGAACAATTATTTTTACAAAATTATAGAGTTTTCCTCTTATGTTTATGTTTTAAGGGATTATAGATTATATTTAGATTCAAAAGTTACAAACTTCCATTATGTTTTATTCCTTTCACATTAGTTACGTGCTAAAGAAAACATAAAAGAGTTAACTCAAATACCTCTTAGAATAGAGTCCGAGATTACTTTGCTAAAGGAAAGAGGCTTTAATCCATGACTTGGAGCCCCTGGTATATGTCAAAGTTATTATCCAGTTGCAGAAGAATATCCATCTTAATATGTTTGTAGAGTTTATTTCCCGTATTCAGAATAGAGCCACTGACTGGTCGGCTAAATGGACGTTAAATATAAGCAAAAGTTAAATGGACCTTAAATATAAGCAAAAGTTTGAAGTCAATTAGACGCTGGATGAGACTATAGTTCTGGTTAATAGTAAATTCAAACCTAGTTATTTTAGCGTTGAAGTTGCTCTGGCCTATAGTCTTTTTTGGACTATCCCGGTTTGAAGTTGCTCTGGCCTCTGAATCGGAAAATATCTCCGACGAAAGGTCTCTCTTGTTCTCTGAAAAAAGTAGTAACGGCTAGTTTTACTAGCCGTTGTTTGTTTTTAGGTTTAGTTTTTATATTTGTAATTAGGGTTAGGTTTAGTCCTATCATTTCAAAATTGTTGTAATTTATCCAAATTTTTTTTTATAAAAGACTTTATTGAATAAATGGAAAAAAAAACCAAGCCTATTTAGGCAATATTACAAAAATTTGAAATCTAAGCCCTAATCCAAACTGGGAACTTCATCTTCTTCCCCAATCCAATCCTAATTAACAAACTAAACCCTAATCAGAAAATCTCAGATAACCCAAATTAAGGCTCTCCAAGAAGGTAATAGCTTTCAACTTCGAAGGAGCCTCAATATCATTGAAATCCAAGTCCAATTGAACCCTCAAGGTCTCCTTAGCCACCCAATCAGCCCCAAGGTTCTGCTCGCGAAATACATGCTTTACCACCATTTCAGACTTGATAAGCTTCCTGCAACAGCTTAACAAAGAGTCGAGATACCAAGCAGACTTACCAAATGACAAGAGATTGACCAAGATCAGAGAATCAACCTCAACATCAACTCTATTTAACCCCAGATTGTTGCACAGTCTCAAACCATCAAATAGGGCACGACATTCTGCAATCAATGGTGTACCTTTGCCATACAACCTGCCAACACCTCTGATAATACCACCATTCCAGTCCCTTATCAAAGGACCACCAACAGATTCTTGAGTAAAGGTACAAGCTCCATCTATGTTTACTTTGTACCTGCCATACTTAGGGTTCTTCCATTTCAAAAACAACGGTTTATTCAAACCTTTTGTTTGATTCACACAACCAATACTAGCACCATCCTTAGCATAACTTCCCCAATGCTTGGATTTTAGAGTCTTAGAGTGATCCAGATTAGTTAAATGTAGATGATGTGCTTAATAATAGACACTGTATTTGTATTTTCATTACCTAATTTCTTCTTGTTCTTGCGTGACCAGATAGACGAAACAATAATAACAGGAAGGATAGTGAAAATGTCGCAGCTCCTTTGAGCAGCCGAGTACCACCTCATAATGATGTGAGAAATCGTCATGTAAGAATGGATCTGCACTTTGAAGATTGCACTGAAGTGAAGCCAAACAGCCCATGCTTGAGGACACTGCACAAAGACATGGTTAGTAGTTTCTATATCATTATAGTGAATACACTTAGAAGCCAGGTGAATATTTCGAGCTTGCATAACATCATCAGTAGGAACCCATTTGTGAAGAACCCTCCATAACAAAAACGAACATTTTTTAGGAGTCACAGCATTCCAAGACTTAGCATAAATACTAGTAACACTGCCCTTGTTTCTGATGTGATTCAACGTGTCTTTAGAGTTAAACCTTCCATCCTTTGACAGAGACCAAAGAATAACATCCTGATTATTAGAGAGAGTAATCTCCCTAATCTTGTTTATCTCAGTAGCAGTCACTCTAGTGCTGAGCCTATCAAAATCCCAAGAACCATCAAACCAGAAGTCCCTAACAGAATCATTAGCTGAGCCCCAAAGCAATCTTCTATCATTATCACTAATAACTTTGATGAAGAGACTATCTGAGCACCATCTATCATACCAGAAGCTCATGCTCCCCTGACCAGGAAGCCAAAAAACATAATCTTCAGCTTTCTCTCTTGCAGAAATAACACGATTCCAAGCTTTAGACTTAAGGTTAGGGGATATAGCTAGAACAGGATGAATACTATTTCTGCAATATATTGATAACATGTATTTAGCCTAGAACGATTTCTGCATCCTGAAGTTACCATAACTTCATTGAATACACACTCTGCACATCTTTAAGCTTCTTAAGGTTAAGGCCTCCTTCATTGATAGGCTTGCACAGTCTCTCCCATCTAGCCCAACTAACAGCTCTTTTGTCATCCTTGCTTCCCCACAGGAACTTGTTGAAAATAGTTTCGAGCCTATTGATGATGCCAATAGGCAGGACAGAATGCTGCAGATAGTAGATTGGAAAAGCAACCAGAACAACTTGAATCAACAACAAACGGCCAGCAAATGATAGGTGCAACTTGTCCTAATCCATTATTCTATTTCTGACCTTGTAAATTAACTCTTCAAAGTGAGCCATTCTTGAACTAATAGCAATAGTAGAGCCAAGATATGTAAAAGGCATATATGTATGCTTGATATTCCATATGTCTTCTATAATAACAATCTGTTGATGAGCCATTTTATTGGACACAATTATCTTAGACTTTGCAGTGTTTATTTCTTGTCCAGAAACATTTTGATAATGATTTAAAACACCTTTAACAACACCCATTGTATCAACACTTCCATTAGCAAAAACCATGAAATCATCTGCAAAAGCAAGACAAGCAACATTTTGATCACTTCTAGTCTTGTACCTGAACAAACTATTACCATTAGAGGTAAGCTTAATAGCCCTTATCAAATACTCTTCAGCCAAGATAAAAAGACTCGGGGAGAGGGGATCCCCTTGTCTTAGGCCTTGAGAGTTGGCAAAATACTCAGTTGGCTCACCATTCACCAATATGTAAGAACAAACCTTGCTAATACAATTGCCAATAAGATCAGAGACATTAGTATTAAAACCAAATAGTCTAAGAATTTCGAAGAGAAACACATGATTCAGCTTATCAAAAGCTTTAGTCATGTCAGTTTTAATAATGACATTGCCAAACTTCCTGTTCCTATTAATGTCAAAACACAACTCCTGAGCCAGAAGGATAGAATCATGAATGCACCTCCCCTTAACAAACCCACCTTGCTCCTCAGAAATAATCTTAGGCAAGACTTTAGCCATCCTGTTATTGATTATCTTCCCCACAATCCTTGAAAACATTGTAGTTAAACTGATAAGACGAAAGTCTCTCCATCTATTAGGATTATCAGTCTTAGGGATTAAGCAAATCAATGTAGCCTTCACACCCTTAGGCAGAACAAAGCCATTGAAGAAACCCTTAACAGCATTACTTAAATCACTACCAACAACAGTCCAACACTTCTTATAAAATTCGCCATTATATCCATCAGGGCCAGCAGCAGATTCCAAATTCAAAGACTTAATTGATGAGGGAGAATAAATGTATAAGGGCCAAAATGCATAGAAATAAATGTATAAGGGCCAAAATGCATAGAAATAAATGTATAAGGGCCAAAATGCATAGAAATAAATGTATAAGGGCTGAAATGCGTTAATTGCAAAGATATAACCAAAATAGGAAGGAACCTTAGAGCAGGGACCAAAAGATGTAATTAAACCGAATTAAAGCGTGTGGGGTCCGCAATTGTACTATAAAAGGACCACACACGCTTCACGAATTTAAGATGAATAGTACGACTTTCTCTCTCTACCATTTTAGCATTTTCTCTCTCTAGATCTAACACTCAAATATTCTTCTACTTCTTAATCTTCTATCAACAAATCTTCTCACAACAAAATCACCCTCGGACCATCTTTAAACTCTTCATTAATAACCTCAAAGATCTCCTCAGTTTCAGGGACACAAGAAATACTATAGTTGTCTTCATCAGTAACCAAAGAGGGAATCACATCTATTAAGACAAAATCAGGCTCCATATTACTAGAAGGAGCAAGCAAAGTTTTAAAATAATCAACATCAGAATTACCAATGTCTTCGTTAGAAGAAAGCCACTGATCACCAACCTTAATTCTGTGAATTCTATTCCTCTTAATCCTCTTCCTCACAAAGCTATGATAAGCCTTGGTATTCCTATCAGAATCCTTCAACCAGGACACATGAGCCTTCTGCCTCCAGAAAATATCTTCCCTATCAAGAAGCACCAAATGATTCTGTCTAGCCTCCTCAAAAGCACATCTATTATCATCATTAGAGTCATTTTGAAGCATCACTTCCTTGGCATTGATATTTTCTTCAGAACGTTTGATGGCATCAAAAACATTCCCAAAAGTACTCCTACTCCAAGCCTTTAAAACAATTTTCAATCTCTGCTGCTTAATCCAAAAAGCCATGATTGGATTCCTCACATCATCATTGACACTAGAAGACCAGCTCTCTTCAACAGTCTTCAAGAAATCAGGGTGAGTAACCCACATATTTAAAAACCTAAACGAAGTTTTAGACCTTTCAAAACTAGATGCAACTTTAATAACCATGGGACAATGATCTGAACAACTTCTAGCAAGGTGTGAAACAGCAGTACAATCAAAGAAATCTAACCAAGAAGAACTATATAAAACACGATCCAGCCTCCTCTATTTATGCCCATTAGACCAGGTATAGGGACAACTTGAATACCTAGCATCAATGAGCCCACAATCCATAATAATACCATTGAAGTCATCCATACCTCTTTGATTAATAGTAGAGCAAGACAACTGCTCCTGGATACTAGAAATTATATTAAAGTCGCCAAACATGATCCATTCATAAGAACCAACATCAAGGCTCCTAATCGAATCCCAAAGCAACAAACTCTGATCACTTTTGCTCCCTCAGTTTCCAAACTTTCGATAGAATTTAAAAGAGGTTTTTCTTCCTGTGTAGACACCTGAACGAACTCATACACTCCTCAGCCCGAGGACAATTTCTCAAATACACATTAAGATGTTGACCCGTTTTTCTTTTCTTTGCTGATTCCTCTCAATGAAATTTGCCACGTTGCACTAAGTTACTTACGGATGTATGCATCTTGTTCGACAAAATCCTTTTTGTTGGTCTTGAGGATGCCAACTCGGTAAGAGTTTCATTCTATGCGGGAGCCAACAGAGTCTAAAGGACTGTCCATCCAAAGGTCTTTGAGGTTCGATTTGGGGTAAGAGGACCTTTTTTTTATTTTATTCAACTTATGAAAACGGATCTGGAATAATTTATAAATAAAGCATCTGTCCGTTCTGTGATTCCGTTTTCTCATTTTTGAGCCTTTGTCTCATTCTTTTCATCTCATCAAGCCACTTACTTGATGTCTAGCTTCCCAACTAGGAGACGGTTCCTTTTCCCCCAGATTAATGAATAAGGTAGAAGTCAGTTGATTCTTCCGAAGAACCAGAAGCGAAGCGTTATGCCGGGGTGGGGGGACACGAGAACCAAATTGTTGTGTGAATGAATCAATATCTCGACATAAGCCAAGAGACAGATCTTGTGCCACTCCACCTGGTCGTATAAAACTGGCATGCATCAGGGACATGATTTGACTCAGACTCTTCTTCCAGTTTTAGAGGTTAGAGCAGCAGCATGTACTCCTTTGGGATATCATTTGGTCTTAGAATTGGTACTGGCCACCAATTCACCGCATGGATTTTCTTACTTTCTGGGACCAAAGGAAGTCACGTTGCAGGACTTCAATCTGATTGATTGTGTTGACTCCCTTCCCCTTATTTCATCTCGGAGGGATTTCTTTTGCCGGCTAGTGGGTAAGAAAAAAAAGGAAGTTCACTCTGACTTCTAAACTAACCAAATCGTGCGTAACTTCATCGAGAAAGGGATGCTGCTTGCCTTCCCGGAGTCCAAGAGGCCGATGCAGATCGACAAGTAGCGGGAGTCGTGGTTACGGGTAAGCGTCATAATATTTGAGTCTAGAAAAAAGGAAGATTCCCTCATATCGTTTAGAGCAAGTTCACTTTTCACATCCTATCCCTGTGGGAGAGAAAAATCTGGCTTAGCTCATTCACTCCTAAACCAATGAAAAGCCAGGGTAGAGCCTCAGACCGAGTACTCACTAAATTATAGACCACTTCAAATCTTCATTTTCGAGAGGGATGATCAACTCCGCAAATATCGATCGAAACTTGAACCCGTTCGTGTGTTCTCTTAAGGACTACATCCGGAGGGGGTGGAGTGATGAGTTCTTCCCAGGTCAAGTCCCTCCGGCTAGTAGTGTTCCAGAGGTGAGACCTTGAAAGATTGTTTCCGGTAAAGGCGTCATGAAAACGGTTCCCCCACTTTTCAGCAGCCCAAGTGTTGATCTTGGTACAAGTGGTCTGCTCGGCCTTTAAATAATCATTGAAGTCTTTGGACAGCTCTGTTAAGAAAAAAGACAAGACCAGTCAGTTTAAGCAAATTCGATAAAAGTAAAAATGAGAATGTAAGGTAGGATCCTTACGATCACTTCTCCATCTGCTGGTGAGGAGACTCGGATGAACTCCAGCTTTGATATTTCTCCCATTCTCCCAAGCGCCGCTTACAAACAAGAATTGAGTCCTCCAACTTCTCTTCGACTCAAGCAGGTTATCCACTGCTTTATAATTATCACCCATGTTGAAGTGATAGAAGGGAATGTGGTGGTTTCTGCAGAGACTGGCCACAACTGCGAATTCCTCCATTGGTAAAGGAATTCCGGAGAGCCCAGAAGCCATAATACAGGCCATAAGAGCGTACCAGGCGTTGGGGCTCAGTTGACTAGGGCAGAACTTGATAAGGTGGAAGTACCTAACTATCTCCGGGTCTAAGGGAAACCTTAGCCTCCAGTTAAATAGCTCAGTGAAGATGACTATTTCACTGAGCTTGCAGTCCATTGGGGTTTCAGGGTCTATCGGGATTCTTATTTTCACATTCTCTGGGATCCCCCACTTCGTACGCATCCGGCCCAATTCGGCTGTATGAATGAAAGCATAGTTGATTTTTTGTAAGGCAAGAAGATATTTAACGTTTACCTTGTGGAAACAAGGTCCCACTTTTCCTTCGAGGATTTCTGGTAGTTCTGGGTTCCTAAGGCATAGTTTCTCTTTGCCTTTATCCTTCTTGGCAGTAGCAGCATCAGAAGTTGGTCCGGAGGGTTCAGACTCGAGCGGAGCCTCTTCGATAGAATCCTCCATTATTTCCTCCATTACCGAGGAAAGGTTTTCAGTTGTCTTTGGGAGGGGGGAATTAGAAGTTGGATCAGTCTGACCTCCGGACGGTTGAGCTTCAATACTTTCCTGAACTGTGGCCTCTGGCTGGGGCTCCAATGTGGTAGTTTCTCTTCGAAGGCTTGAGCTAGTGGCCTCCGGTCCGGACGGCCTGTCCTGAGGTGCTTTTATGGGTGCCTCTGACCCTGTATTACTATCTTTGGCCCCTGATTTTGAAGGGGTGCCTTTAGAAGCATGCCCTTTAACCACCCGACCTCTTCTTCGATCGACCAGTTTGTTAGGAGAGGTATCTGCATCTGACCCCATAATTATAAATGGGGAAGGCTTTTTTAAGCTGGTAATTGCTAGCCCTGGTTCAACGGTGGGTTCTGATTCTTCAACCGTTGAACCTGAGACAATGGGAGAAAGGTTGGTTTGAAACAATCTCCTCGGTTTGACACTTCTTGTTGAGGAGGAACCCTGATCAGGCTCTGTGGTTGGGGTTACTGGTTTGTCGATGGGGGAGGTAGGTAGGCCTGCTGCAATGCACCTTTCCCTTTCAACTTTTTTTGTGCCTTTTCTAGCTTAGATAGATTAAGCCACCCGCCTCTGATTAAAGCGTTCCTAGCCGTGAACATAAACAACCAAAAAGAAGAACTTGTGTTTGAGAGAGAAAACTCTGAAAATTAGCAAAGTAAATATGAAGATGATGGTAAAACAGTGGAAAAAGTGTTTAATTTATGGTAAACCCCAAAAAGGTGCTTTGATTCCCAGGAGAATTCGAAAGGATTTGCAATGATTAAGAAACGACGCTGATGTCACCTTCATTTAATGAAGAGGTTTCTTTTCAGAGAAGGTGGGAACGAAATTCAAGGTGAAAAAACGGCTGAAATAACGAACCAGAGAGAGACACGTGTCCCACAAACTTTGGCAAAAAATCGTTTAGATTCAAAGAACTTTTTTCAGTCCGGATAAAATTATAACACAATTCGAAGGACCTGTCCGGATATAACTGTCACTAGCAACAGACTGTTTTTTAGGTCTTGCCAAAGGTTTTTGAACACCACCTAAAAAAGGGGCTACTGATGAGTCCGGATTCCGTCACCACTTCGGACAGGGTCAGTTCGGACAATGTCTACCTAACCGGACAGGGGCAGTTCGGACATCATCATCCATTGGACAGTTCGAACAGAACTAAAGTACTTAAAACCTAATCACTTCTTGACTAAGCTGCCTGTTCCCATACTTAGAACTCATGGGTCCTTAAACTCGACCCGGGTCTATTAAACACGACCCGAAAGCCCATAAGGCCCAAATATAAGGGTATAAATACCCAACCACCAACATTAAATGAGGGTAATGAAAATTAAATACAACCAGGCTGCTTAATTCTCCCTCTACACTCTACCCAAATATTAAATACTCGCAAACTTACACACAACTCTAAACAGAAATTAAAAAATTACCCTTAGACGAAAATAAACCACTTCAGGGTATAAACCTAGTTGGTCATTAACCTAATTCTTCAAGAGGACGCCAACATATTATTTTTGTAATCGAATAATTTTCAAAATGGGTAAAAATGAAACTAATTTCGAGTATAAGAGTTAATAATGTGATTAGTTTCATCCTAAATAACAAGTATTGCAATTTTGGTATGACAAAGTCGACCACCACAAACACTGGACTTCAGTTCCAAATGTATATATTGCTTCTTTTTGCCAAACCAAAAATATAGAAAAATAATTTTCAACACCCTATCATCCTCAAGAAAATGTACAAGTAGAGATCACCAACAAAATTATCCTAGATGGGTTGAGAAAGAAGCTAATATGGGCCACAAATAAATGACCTAACTTTTGCTAGGAAGTTTTATGAGCAGATCGAATGACGCATCAAATCAATACCAGTGAAACTTTTTTTCTTTTACTATATATCATGGATACAGCTGTCCCAATATAAACTATTCTACCATATTTTAACGTGGCCAACTACTTCGAAGAAAAAAAGAAAGAGAGAAGAAGGGTGAATAGGAGCATCAAATCTAACCGAGGGAGGGGGGATGTATCGACATTATTCTAGAGACACCTTTTAGAGAGTAAATTATATTTCAACATAATCAACATCATGGTTGAGTACGAAGCTGTGTTGGACGGAATATAATCGGCCCTCATTTGTAGAGAAATTAAAATTTGAGTATGATCAGACTCTCAATTGGCAATGATCCAATCAAAGGGTCTATAGAAAAAACAAGAAACTATGAGAAGGGGTTTAGAAGCGCTTCAGAAAATGGAACAAAAAGGGAAGCGTGTTTAGTACGAGCGGGTGCCTATAAGAAATAACATGCCAATTACTGAGCTCATGACAACTGAGATCATCGACGAATGACGAAATAAGTATATATTGTATATACGTGAGAAGATCATCCCTGAAGGGAAACCCGAAGCACATGCACTTTGAATATGAGCTGCCAAATTCACTATTTTATACAACATACACTATAGGATAAGTGTTATACGACCCATGGTATGATGTTTAAATAAAGAGGAAGCCCACCTCATCTTCAAAATACCTAAATGAAATACCCAATGGGGTATATTGCGGACACCAAACTTAATCAGATGTTTACTTCTAGCAGGGTTTTAATGGCCTAAGTTAGCATCTAATGACAAAGCTATCACTCAATACTGCCAAGAGTCTAAGTAATATGCCAATATGAGTTACTTACCAAAAACACTAATGAGTAACACCCATGTCCTTTGTCCATTCAAAAAATGGGGAATCAACATTGTAGGCCCTCTTCCCAGGGCTACATGAAAATAGAAACTATTAGTGGTAGCCGTTGATTACTTTACAAAGAGGGTTGAGGGAAAATCAGTATGTAGGAAAATAGGTCAAGAAATCTGTAACTTTTTGTAAAGCCAAATTTTCTCAATGGGCCAAAATCCCAAAAGAAGATGATGATAACATTTTGTCAGAGGCACAAAATGAAACAACACTTTTCAACTCTTTATTACGCGTAAGCTAATGGCCATGTAGAATGGACCAAACACATTATCATAAACGAGATAAAATAAAATCAAGTGCACCAAGAGGAAATGGCATAATGAGCTCGTCGAGGTACTCTAGGCTTACCGATCAACACCGATATCGACAATTGGCAAAACCTCCTTCTCTCTAGTATATGGAATTGAGTCAATTGTTGCTGTTGAGATAAATATCCCTAGTCACCAGGTTAAACACTATGTCGAGGAAGATAATCTTGTCAAGCGACAACTAACAATCGACTTTGATTGCTTCATATATTTTTATGAGTGGTAAATAGGTCTAAAATGGTTTATAGGTTGACATAAGGAATGTATAGAGAAAAAAATTGTTGGAGAATATTTTGGAGAAGAAAGTAGCCAAGTGTCAAGTCATTAAGTCTTATTCCCTTTCCAAGAAAAGTACACATATTTATAGGTGATTTGTTACAAGTAACAGATTAATGCTTGTTACATTGGATATCTCACCCCATTATAATGTTTAATGTAAACACACTACTTACACATTACACTCTTAGTACTTCACATTTATATGTTAAACAAAATTCACCTAATGTATCATTTATTTATTATTTTACCCAGTGTACAATAATTATTCTTATTCTACATTTATATTATCCTTATTAGTAACCCTTTAGTCCTTGTGAATTGTTTTTAGGAAGGGCTAAAATTGATACTTTAGAATTAGTTTCCTCGTCAGAGACACACCGAACAATCTTTTGGGTAAAGAAACTTGAGAAAAAACTAACAATGTTGTTTTCAAGTTAGATTCTTCCTCTCCCTGGAGATAAATTGATCATATCCTTTCCTTCCAATTAGAGCCATCCTAAACTTACATCTCATCGGAATTCATTTGAATTAGTATAGTTGTTTTTAAGAATTAAATGGAAAATAATAGAAGATGATAGAAAGTTGTATCGCTTGCTTTGACACACCTTACCTCATCAGAAACGACCACAACCACTGTATTTTATCGATGCGCTTCTATCTAATCCACATTTACTTTCAATCTAGTAATTCTTCTGTTTATGTTCAGTTTGAAAAATGCTTGGGATTGGCTTACTATTGCAAGAGGGGTAAATGAGAGAGAAGCTGCAGGGATAGTCTATGATCAACCTCTTCAAATTGTCATAACGTTTACTTAAGTTCCTTGGCCACATATAAAGAAACAATCACCATCTACCGACCTAAGATCTTCTTCTAACAACCCTTCTTGCATACCCCCATAACTTGTTTGCAAATTTCGTCTTGATAAACTCAATTCCATGCATGGGATCCGAGGAACAAAACATCTCAAAGAAACAATATTAATCTTCACATTCTAAAGCAAAAATCACTACCACCAAACCACAAAGTAACCCAAAACCTCCTCCCCCAAAGGGAAAAACTGTGATATACAAAAGTTCACAAGTGATCCCTTCAGATAAGACCAATATGAATACTTCAAAGGCACCTTCTCATTCTCAATATGAACTCTATGATTCAGAGGCACCTTCACAAATTCAAGATGAACCTGCAGCTTCAAAGGTACCTCATTAACTTCAAGACGAACCATCCGAGGAAGTAAATGACTCTGAATCAAAATCAAATCATGATTCATAAATTCAAATAGTTGACAATACTCATGTTCTTGACTCCGAAGAGAATAACGTTAAAAAGAAGTCGCTGGTAAAAAGAAGAAGAAAACGAAGGAAGCTATCACACTGACTGCGGAAATGGTTGTCACTCTGTAGTGAAAATATAAAAAACGTGCTCCTTAAATATCTTATTACACTTTATAATGGGCAATATGAATACTTTTATCAATTAAAATCAACAACGCTTCGTAAACAATGGGGAACTCTAGAAAATATTTTCCTTAGCCTACCTTTTGTAGGAGAAACTCCTCTCTCATGCGGTGAAAATGAGTTAGGTGTTTACCCGAAGATCTTAAACTAGGGTCTTTGGTTTTGGCTGGATCCATTTCCGAGCTAAGAAACTCCCAACTTATGGTTACAATGTTCTCTTTTATTATGGCTTCAAGACTCTCAAAGATCTAACTACCAATCGAGAAATTTACAGTAAAGATAGGTGTTTCAAAGAATCCACTTCTTCCATTTTACTATATCATCCTCACAAACTCTTTGAAGATAATCGAAGATCTAATTAAAGAAGATAAGACATGGAAGAAAAAATTATTCTTCATAAGTGGTTGCTGGTAAATCTAGAAAGAAATCAATATGAAAAATCCAAAGAGGCTATCGCTAAAATGGAAAATCACTAGTAATATTTTTTCATATTTTTTTTATAATTTTTATTAAGTTTGTTGGTGCTGTGTATAAATTACAAAGAGATACCCAATATACCTTGTTGCTTCAGACGAAGCATTCTCTAAGTTGAATGAATGGGTCAAGAATGAGTCGTCAAACAAATTTGACCAGTGTTTTGACCCACTCAACTTTGTCCAAAGTCACTTAAGAAAAATATCTCCAAAGTCTGTTGTTGTTGTTGGCAAAGTAATAAAACCTCCTTTGCCAGCCGATATGGTAAAAATATTAGTTTCCCTAGATGCGCAAGTTATTCTTCCTAACAAGAATAGATCCCATAGTCACAAACTGAAGAACAATATTGAGTTTGAGTCATCCAAAGTAAAAAAGAAGAAAAATCAAACGTTAGTTTAAAGAAGAAGTCCAAACAAAAGCTGATGAAGTTATCAACCATGATATTGAAAAATCCGCTCCCCAAGCTCCCAAAAGAAAGAAAACGGTTGCTTCAAAGAAAACGAAATCCTGTTCTTCCAAGAATTCTTTTGAAGTTGTCCCTGAATAAACTATTGATATCGCATCCTCAAATCCAACATCTGAGATTCATGGAAACGAAGATGAGAATGAAGAACATCAATGTTTTTTTTATTTTGAACAAAAATTCCAAGAAAATGATAATCAAATTGATAACCTCGCGCATAAGACTGCTAACAATCCGATCCAAGATCAAGAAAATCCTATTCAGGAAAATCAATCACCAGACCCTTTGGTGAACCATTCCCAACCACTTGTATCAGAAGAATCTTTCCTTTTGTACCACACCGATGAACTATAAGTGACTTTGCACAATATGGTCTTACGTGTAGCAACTCTCCAAAAAAAATGTGATATAATTCAAGATTGATGTGAAGAAGTTTGTCAATAAAGCACCAACAACTTGGGAGAAATACGAAGAAATTACTAAAGAACCCGTGCAAATTCAAAAAGGAATCTGCTACTAATAATAGATATGGTGAAAGTGCTCAAAGAAATCTCATTGACCAATTCCACGTCTTTCAAGCAGACAAGGCCAATTTTCACAAAGTTATGCAAATAAGAAATGACTTAATATCTAAGTATCAGGAGAAGCTTCAAGAAGAACAATCCAACTATTAGAAGTTTAATACTTTATATCAAGAAAGTGAAGATGCAAAGAACAACACCCTCGACGATTTGAAGAGGTTCAAAACCGATGTAGAAAAAGACAATGAGTCTACTATCAACGATGTTGTATATAAGTGTGCAAAGGATTGTCTCTATACTTTAAATACTTGTGAAAAGGAAGTCAAAATCTCCATGATTCTTGACTTCCATAAAAACATTCTGGAGGTAAATATGGCAGTTAACTAGTACATGGTTCCTGAAGACCAATGTCTAAAAGATTGCTTCAAGACTTTTGTGAGTGACTCATAGGATTCTGAATCCGAAGGTGATGAAAATATTAGGTCTACTTCCCCAGGGGACGAGAACTTAGATAATGAAGACAAAACATCAGATAACAACTCAAAGGTGGGAAAAGGTAACTATGAAGTCATCTTATTATATGCTGACAAATGTTGTGTTTAATTAACCCTTCGTATATTTTGGTACGTGGCTATCACATGCCACCGTTTGTATTTTGGAACCAAGTGTTACGTTTATTATTCTTCTACTCTCACAACTTATCGTAGTACTTCAAACACTTCGCATCTTAAAAAAATCATCCTTCAAATTGATACTTTGTAAAAATACACGCAAATTGGCAGTACAAAAAATATCGCGACAAAAATTTTACCTTCAAATAATATCGCCACACAAATTAGCACTTCTAAAAATATCGCCACACAAATTCCCACTTCAAAAAATATCGCCACAAAAATTGGTACTACAAAAAAATATCGCCACACAAATTGGCACTTAGAAATATATCTCCCTACAAATTTCCACTTTGAAAATATCGGTTTAAAAATGAAACTTCCTTGATTTTAAATCATACTACAAAGGGTGATCAATCCTTGTTTGATTTACAAAATATCTCCTTTCTTACTTTTGAATCATAATAAATTTTGAATTTGATGTTGACAAAAGTTCATATTTACAAAATTTATTTTGTCAAAATGATGAAGGCACGACACGCTCAATTTATTAGCAAAATAATTATTGTATTCATAATTTCGTCTATATAGGCACCTCATTAAAACCTTCTCGGACCACCATGAGAGGAAATAGTATGCTACCGGTCGATATACATATAAGCAAAACAATATCCCCATCACTGTTCACAAAACTACTCACAATACAATCGCAAATGTTCAATATTCCAAGGGTGTTGTAGTGGTCTCCCCTCCTTATCTTTCATAATATATGTTTGGGGCTTGATCATTTCAACCACTGAATACAGTCCTTCCCACTTCGGAACCAATTTACCCATCCTTTTTTTTTGCTTCATATGCAAAAAGATATTTCTCAAAACTATATCTTCTACTTTAAAATCCATTCATCTTACCTTGGAAGCATAACGACTCCTTATTAACATTTGGAAATGAAGTAAATTGAAATGTGCTCTAATCCATTTTTTCTTCTATCAAATCAAGTTGTACTCTTCTACTGTAAAAATTGGAAGAGTAGATTCCGGTGAACTGATTGCATCCCTTCTATACACTAGAGAAAAATGAGTCACCTGCATTGCAATTCGAGGGGTTGTTCAATAGGCCCATAACACCTCTTGAAGATAATTAGACCACTTTCGAGCTGCACCTTGAAATATTTTCTTAAGGCCATCCAAGATTGTTTTATTAGTGACCTCAACCTGGTCATTCGCATGTGGATGAAAATGTGTTGAAAAACATTGTTTGATTCCTGTCAAAGAATAAAAGGATGTCATCTTTTTGTTATTAAAATGAGGTCTATTAGTTGTGGTAATTATCTGCGGCACCCTAAATCTACAACAAGTCTTTAATAAAATTAACTTGATGACATATTTATCTCTTTTTTATTTGATAAACGCCCTACTTATACTCATTTCGAAATATAACCTACTTCAACAAGAATAGTCTACCATCCTCCAAAAGTCATACGAAGTGGGCCGACCAAATCTATCCCTCATCTATCAAAGGGGAGCGCCTCAGAAATTGAACCTAGTGGTACAACGAGTTATGAATGGTATTTGCAAATCTTTGAGAAGTATCACAATTGCGCACTAGATTCTTAACATCAATCATTATGGTAGGACAATAATGCATTGTTAATAATACTCTTCTTGTTAAAGTTTTAAAACCACAATGAACAGAACCTTCCCCATCATGTAATTTCGACAAGATTATATGAGATTCGTTTTTTCCCAAACATCTCAACAATGGCCGACTCAAGGATTTATTAAATACTCCTCAAGGATTGTAAATCTGTGCGCCGTAAACCTTAGCCTTTAAGCTAATCTCTTATCAAGTGGCAACGTCATTTTGAGTAAAAATGCTTTTAAATCAAACCACCAAAGTTTTTATTCTTCTTGGGCATCCACAAATACCTCTTTAAAATATTAACACTGCTCCTATTTCATCATTATAGATGGAATTTATTGTATTAATATCCAAGGATAGCCCTTAGAGTAAGCAATGGTTCCCAGATAATCTTCAATAGTATTTTGTCCTCAGTTGATATGTTCAATCGTTAAATCATCAAAAAACATTGCCAATCATCTCAATTATCACAAATATTTTATGAGCTAATCTTTCTTGGCCTCTAATATTCCCTACATGTGATTCACCACAAGTTGTCAATCAGTCTCCAATAATACTTTCTTAGCTCCAGAAATATTGGCAAGTCTTAATCCAACCAATGTTACCTCATATTCGGCCTCATTAATTGATGCTCAAAATCTGAACCGTATAGCTTGATATATAGCCACATCCTATAAAGCTACCATCTTAATTTCCGCTCCTGATCCCTAAATACTTGAACCTCCATCAATTCTAACTAATCATTCGTCCGTTGAAGATAATTCTTCTGTATCGTTTCCTTCCACATCAGATAATTCTAAGTGAAATTTGATGCGAAAATCTGCCAAGGCTTGGGCCTTGATAGTTGCTCGAGGATTAAAATCAATGTCATAATCTACAAACTATACAGACTACTTCGTCATTATCCCCAAAGCATAAGGTCTTTATAATACATTCTTTAACATAAACGATGTTCTAACTATAATCAAATGGGCTTGGAAATAAGGATGCATTTTTCGAAAGGCTTCGAACAAAGCCAAAGACAAAAAATTTCTAATTTCAAATATCTTTTTTTCTGAATCAAGAAAACTATTTCTCACATAGTACACTAGACGCGGATACATTTCTACTTCTCTTACTAAAATTGTGCCTATACTGTAATCTGAGACCGCGATATACACAACCCATTTCTCACCTGAAAGTGGGTTGGACAAAATTTCTAGAGAGGATAAATGTTCTTTAATTTTCGCAAATTTTACATCACACTCTCGTGTCAAAGAAAGTTCCTTAGCTACATCAAAACCTAGAAAAATGGAGCACATTTATCTTAAGCTCTAGAAATAAATCTATTTAGTGTTGTGTGTCTTCCGTTAAAATTTACACTTCTTTGATTGACTGAGGCAGAGTCATGGTTATCAAAGCTTTCACCTGCTCTGGATAACCTTTATTTCACTAACTATGTACCGCAAAATGTTTCCTAACCGAACCTTGAAGGTACACTTTTTAGGGTTTAACTTCAAATGGATAGCTCTTAAATTCGAAAACATTTCCTCCAAATCTTGTAAATGATCTTCATATCTTGTAATTTTTACCAACATATCGTCTATTTATACTTCTATATTTCTCCCGATTTGATTGGCAAAATATTTGTTCACTAATCTTTGATAAGTGGCACCAGCATTTTTGAGACCAAAATGCATAACCCGATAACAATGTAATCCTAAACCTGTAATAAATATAGTTTTCTCTTGATCACTTGGATTCGTTTGAATTTGATTATACCAAGAGAAAGCATCCATATATGATTGGAGGCTATTACCTCATGTTGAATCAACAAGATGATATATTATTAGGACAAGAAACGGTCTATTCGGGCACGCACGATTTAGATCGGTAAAATCGACATAGAACCTCCATTTTGTATTATTTTTTTAACGAGCACATTGTATGAGTCCACAATGGGTATTTTAACTCTCGAATATGACCTATTTTTGACACTCGAACCACTTCTACCACTACCACCTTTGATTTCTCCACTAAAAAAGTCCTTCATTATTTAATAACAGGCTTGACTTTTGGTTACTCCTAAACTGTGACAAATCACATCGGAAGGAACCCTTATCACATCCTCAGTTTTCCAAGAAAAAAACTCTAAATATCTTCACAACTATCTTAGCATGTGATAACGCATCTATGGTGATAATAATGTTCATATTCTCAAACTCTTTCCATTAGAAAAAACATACACCTATATATTATCATCGGTGACTAATGAACCACGGGTCTCCCTCATATCATCCATTCTTTCGATTTCCGAGGAATTCCCTTTTAACTACTATTCTGGGGTTAAAAACACCACAGGTCCTTCATGTTTGTCATTTGTAACACATCAATCCCTATTCTTTGTCTCTGTAATAAACCGGCCCCCTATGTTTTAAAAACGTAACAAATAGATCCTTTTATGAAAATTTGAGGGACCTGTTTATTACAAATTGAAAACGTGAAGGACCTATATATTACGGACATGAAGGACCTATTTATCACAAAAAAGGATCTGTTTGTTACATTTTTAAAACATAGGGGACCGATTTATTACAGAGACAAAGAATAGGGACTGATGTGTTACAAGTGACAAACATGGATGACCTGTGGTGTTTTTTACCCACTATTCTGTCATTCTCTTAATAGGTCTACCTTGTCTAGTATGTAAACGGTGTATAATATTCTCGAGCCACTTGCTGACTGCTCTAACTACCCTTACATGATCTTTAATCACATAATTCAAACATTAATAAACTGTAGAAGCTATGAAATTCATTTTTTTATAGCAAAGATCTCTCCAAGATTGCATTTTAGCTCATTAGACTATCAACTATCCTAAAAAATACTCGCATAGTTTTCTAAAACGAACCACGGCCCAATAAAACTTCACCTTCGAATCCTCCATTAACCTGCGTTGTGAACCTAGTAAAGCCAACTATCATGTGCTATGATCAGAGAATTACATGGGGGTTGTGCATATTTTTATACTTTGTAAGAAATAAAATATTGGCGAAACTGCCAGTATCAATGAGTAGCCTTCAAAACTCATTGTTAGGTATCTTTGCTCCATTTACCACTGCATCTTCATAAGGACTAACTACACCCCTTAGTTCATCGTCATCTAACAAGAAAGAAGGCATAGTAAAATTTTCACAGTAATGAGTTGAGATATTACCTTCCAATTGAGTAGTTAAACTCACCACATATCTTTTCCAAGAACTATTAGTGTTCCCAGCCATAGTGTCTCCCTAAAAATAGCTAAATATTCAAAAAATCACATAGACTTCAAACCCTTCCCTGTATCATTGAATTATTAACCATTAACCCTACCCTTCGATCGTGATCAAGATCGAGATATTCCACAGATACATCAAACCCATCCATAGGCCATAATATCAACAATGTGTTCTCTTGCTTCGAAAACAAATTTGTTACCTGCCTTGTCTGTAGAATTGTACCGTGAACCTGTTGAACCCCACCTTATCTTTTAACAAAAGTAGTTGACTTACCATTTTCAATCAGAATTTGGATTTTGTTTCGAAGAGCTATGCAATCTGGTGTGTCATGCCCATTATCATAGTGGTATTTACAAAATTTATTGCTTCGCCCCTCACTGCGTCTATTTATAGGTGGTGGTTTTCAAAATTGGACATGGATTTTAGCTCGTTTAAAATTTGTTGTTATATTTTCTTTTAATTTCGCGTAAAATGTAGTCTTACCCACTCACTTGACCTAGTTTTATGTTTATGGAAACTAGAAGCCAACACTTGAGAGGGTCCAGATCTAGGAGGTAAACTTGTTGATGCCTTAGGCCGAAGAGTTCCTTGATAGTTCAAAGTGATAACCTAATAACCTTGATTGATGGGAGCATTCTCTTGATCTGAATGTCGTTGTGTTGGACTAGGTCCAATCTAAACTCTTGTTGGTTTGTCAACCCTTAGTTTATGCTACATATGAACTATTAAAGCCCCAAAAGTGAGTGCAATTCTCTTGGATTTTTCCTTCTTTAAATCTTCCCTTAATCACTGCAATACATGCCACTTGTTCATCACAACCATCTAATTTAGTATTGGTCAAGACAAACCATTTTCCCCAACTGCCTGCTTGCATTGAATTATGGTGTGCCCATTCGCCCGCATTTCTTTACTTCCCACGAATATCATTAAAAATCTATGTAGAACATCCCAAAATTAGTTATCGATCCCAATGGAGTCCTATTATACCATTTTAGAGTTGTGCTTTCAAAAGTCTGTAAAATTCCTTACACAATAACTTTTTGTCATCATCAAATTCATCATTTAATTTTTAATTGCTCTATATGATCATCGAGATCTTGTCTCACATCAAAATTTTCAACTTTAGCGATTTCAAAACGCTTTGGAAGCTCTATTGATCTTATAACAGCGGCTAAAGGGGAAGTCATCCAAAGGATTGGTAAATTATTTAGCCATATTATACTCAAAAGTTGGGTTTTCAACAAAAATCTAGATTTACTTTTCTTCTTGGACTTGTTCTCCCTTCAATATTCCCGATGTCGGCTATTATGCCTCTTCGAATAACATTTGTCTTTCTTTTTCCTATAAGTAGAAAATCGTGTAAAGGTCTGAGAATGCCTATCATAATTAGTCCAAGGTGATTCACTAGTGTCTGAATGAATATATCGATGTTTATATTTTTTATCCTTTCTAAAAGAATGATATCCTTAGTCCAATTAAAACTTTACTTCTCGATGATTGTGCCTTGCTCGAAGAATTTCATGAGACTTATCGGAATGATCACTTCTATTTCTTCTTTTATTTACCCTTGAACCTCAAATTGTACCCTACCTGGTCTAACCAGGTGCTCCCTCTCTATCATTTGGTCATCAAATTTAGCTAAATATTCTAACAACAGATTCTTCCAATCAGATCATATTGGGCTTCTCCTCGAATATTTCCTGACTCTATCGTTTCCCATTCAATAAAAACCAGTGGGTCAATTTAGACTTCAAGATCCATGATACTGCCTCAATTCGAGCGTTCGTATTTCTGGTTTTAGATATTAAATATGGGTACCAAACGTATCTCTTACTATGGTCACTACTGATCGCTTTGACTATTTTTGTGAGTGGTAAAGAGGTCTAGATAGATTTATAGGTTAACCTAAGGAATTTATAGAGAGATAAATTTGTTGGAAAATCTTTTAGAGAGAAGAATTAGCTAAGTGTCAAGTCATTAAATTTTATTCCCTTTCCAAGAAAAGGACACATATTTATAGTTGATTTGTTACAAGTAAAAAATTAATGATTGTCACATTGGATATCTCACGCCACTTTAATACTTAATGTAAACACATTATTTAAACATCACACGCCTAATAATTTACACTTATATTTTAAACAAAATTCACCTAATACATTATTTATTTATTCTTTTACCCAATATAAAATAATTATTTGTATTCTACAATTAAATTATCCTCATCAGACTTAATAGAATAGTGTTGCGATCAAGCCTGGATTCGGGCAGAACATTACAAAGTATGATGAAATCCAATTCGACTATAAACTATGAACCGAAGATGTTTTCTACATGTGATCTGGTAATGTGCTAGGTTTGCCAAGGAGCACATGGCAAGAATGCAAGAAAACTAGCACCTAATTGTGATAGACCATACAGAACAATCTCCAAAAGACATCACGACGCTTATTGGTTAGAGGACTTGTAAGGTAACATCTTGAAGCATACATGGAATATAAACCATCTAAAGTTGTACCATAAACCTCTATAGGTTGACTGTGCACTTTTTCTTCATTTTGGTGGCGCGAAATGTTTTATTTAATGAGACACATTATAAAGCTTTGCATTGATAAAATCCCATTTCTTGCCTAAAAGTGTATTATATTTATGTTTTAACACTATAAATAATAATTAAGTTTTTATACAATAAAAATACTTAAAATGATATTCATTATCTTCCATACTCTATCAATATTAATCTCCCCACATCACCTCTCAGCTAAGGCATACTCTATCAATATTAATCTCCCATATCACCTCTCAGCTAAGGTAAAAAAAGAATAATAATACTCTAAAAACTATGAATGGGGGGGGGATTACATACAATAAATGAATAGAAAACTAGAAAACTAGCTAAGAATTTAAGGCCACGCAAGAGGAAATACTGAGCCTTGATAGTACATGTTAAACTAGCAAAATGGTTAAATAACCAATTCTACCGAGAAACGCAATAGGCCACAATAAGTCCAAACTTTAAAAGTCAATGCTGCGAGCTGGTCCACGGGTCAAGCCTTCAAGCCCATGCAAGAGGCCACACTAAGCCTAGACCATTAAAGTCAAAATAGAAAATTGCTTAATAAACTGAGCCTGCGTGGCCACGCAAGGGGCCATGTTAATGTACGATATCTCTTATCGCCTATTACCTCATCCCCCAAGACAAGAAATTCATTCGATAAACAAAGCATATGCAACGGAAACCTCCAATAAAATAAAATTGGTTCAAGAACAGATATGAGTGGTTACATCAACTTAGTACATGTTAAGATCAACAAATATAACAAGTACCTCGAATAAGTAAAGGGTTATATATATCATTCAGATTGCGCTAGATGGAACACCATCAGCATTAACTCGTCATCTTTGACCAGTGCACAACGTATAGACTTCGTCTTTGTTTGCTAATCTCGCCTCAATAACATTTGCTTTGTCCTCTTCACCATCATTATCTTTATCCTCTTTTCCCTCTTCTTCATCACTAGAAACGCTGGGACATTCTTCCTTGGTAACCAAAAATTTAAGATCACCTAAATTTACTTTTGGGTCATTTCTCCAAACTTGAAGAAGGTATTCTTCATTACCGTGGATAACATATTCTGGGTATTAGCTAAAATTTTCTCATCTTTATATTTCTTTGTATTGATCATCTCCCTCTGTGCATCCTCAGTTCCTTTTAGATTCCATGAACTTCCATATTTAACTATGCATTTTCAAGGATCACGATACACATCTTTGTTGACACGTCCACATTATCAGCCATCAAAGAAGTATTTTAAGCAATTAACTTAGTATTTTGCATTGTTTGTGCCAAGCTTTGATTTATAAGGGTATTGTTTGCAGCAACCAACTTCTCTTTCTCGGTTTTCAGCGCATATCTTTCAGTATTAACACATGATACCGCACCCTCCACTTCCACATTCTCTTTGATTAATTTTTCACATCAAAACCAAGAAAATACGTAGGCATGTTTATACTTCATCAACTCGACATTCAAACCTATGATCCACACAATGGCCATCGACTCAGGTTTGAATTCTTTCATAATCTTCATATCAACTTAAGTGATTCATCGATAGGCTAGAACCTTAGAATTATGATGTCTCTACATCAAAGAAACCCCTAAAAGAGTTAATATCAAATCTACAACACAACAGAAATTAGCTTAAGCTTATACTAACTCTTCTAGAGGTTTCTTTGATGTAGAGCCATCATAATTCTTAGGATAAAAAACCCTTAGAATAGTTAGTATCGACCAACTCAATCTGATTTTGAAGAATTTCCGCCATCATCATCTTATCATGTGAGACCCGGTTTTTCTATAACGAGACCCAATTATAGTGAGACCCGACTTGGCTATAACGAGACCCCCATTAATTACGAAATTAACGCTCATATAAATACAAAAAACTCCAATTTTCAGTTCTTTTTCCTTTTTCTAACCCTAAACCTCTCTAAACCCTCAAATTTTTAAGCAAAGTTTTTTCAAATCCAACACCCAAGACTTGTTAAGGTAAGCGTTCTCTATATGTTGGTGTATATTTTTATAAATTTCCATGGTTTATTTTAGAGATATTTAGAGTTTAAGTTTCCGATAGAAAAATCAGATTTTCTTGTAGTTGCAGCTGCTTTCTTGAAGTTTAAATGCATGTATGTGTTTACTTAGCAGATTAGGTTCGATTTGTGGTGATTTGTTTTACATATTTTGGGTAGTTTAGGGTAGGTTTAGGTAATTGGGGCATTTTTTTGGGTCTGGGTATTTCCTCGCATGGTTTCGTGCTTGGAAATACCGAATGCACGCAAGAACACGCGTGCATCCTATATTTCCTCGCACCAAATCGTGCGAGGATTACCAAATCCACGCATTGTGGATTTGGACAGATCCATACTGCGTAGATTCCGCAAATCCACGCATTGTGGATTTGGACAGATCCATACTGCGTAGATTCCGCAAATCCACAATGCGTGGATCTGTCCAAATCCATGCAATCGATTGCGTGGATCTGTAATCAGTGTTTTTTCCCCGATTTTGATTACGTTGAACTTTGTTGCGTGTTATGATACATTTTTTATCCTACACTCAGTTTTTTTATTCATTTTAAGTTCGTTTAAGTAAATTATGCATGGTTGACAAAATATATTGATTACATTGTTTGGCTTACGCGTGTGTAGGATGCTTCCACGCCCCCGTTCTCTCACTTTGGAGCGAGATACAACTGATGATACCGAGGAGATGGTTGTAGGCAAGACGTCTTGGAGTGTCCGTCACCGTGCTAGAGGGGACTTACAAGTCGCCCTGTGGTCCGTCGTCATACTACGGACCAACGCTTCCGTAGATATAACCGACATGTCATCAACCTATACTCGACCTTCCACTCCTACAAAGAGCATGAGGCTTATAGTGTATTCTGTTACTGTTTAATTATGTGTTATGATATTTTGTTACATTCTAATGATATAATTTTGGTATTTTGTTACATTTTAAATATATAATCATTTTGTAACATGCAATTTTTTTTTGTTCAAACATTAACTTTAGAAACAGCATCAAAGTAGCACAAACTCCAATATAAATTGAAACATAAGCTTAAACACAAATTTCAACAGATAGTCAAACATAAACAGAAACACAAACTCAAACATAAACTGGAACAAAAATTCAAACATAAACTGAAACACAAACTAAAACATAATACAAATCAGAATTTATCTATCAGGCCAGTTCCATTTCATTAACTTCCTTTCTTCTTTTGCATCCTGATATTCATGCATTTTCTCTACCTGGATGTCAATAATGTCAAAACGGACCTGATCCAGCTGCTCCTCTGTTAGAGAATTCGTAACCTGGCAGTTGAACCGGTTACACACAACACAACGTTTCAAGTCGTTGAGTTCAGAAACTGGATGCATACGGGATCTGACTAGGACTGACCACCTAGCTTTCACCTCATCTACACGCCTATAAATTTTAAGCGACTGGACACCATCCCTGCCGTATAGGAAATATATCTGGCATAGTAATGCCTCCTAGTATGGTTTACGCCCCTCTTCCATGTTCGTGTTACCAACTTCGATTGATGCTTGCATCAAATATTCATCTTCCAACTCAGTCCATAGACACATTTTTGCAATTGTATATTTTCTATACTTGTTACTGCGTCGAAAAACGTCTACTTAAAGTCTTTTTAAGATTCAGATAACGTAATCCAAGTAGACCAATTAATAAACGGCATTTGTACGATAAGGATAACACAATCCAAGTGGACGAATGATTTTGTGACACCTAATACTTACAAAACTACGCACATGTTGCAGTGCAATGATAGGGTTCTAAGGGCCTGTAAATGGAGGTTGTTGGCTTTATACAGAATAGCTTTAGTGTTCTGATTGTTGGTGGTGTAGTGCAAAATATTCACTCTCTTTATATTGTCTTCAATTGTTTTAACATTATAAAAAACATTACCAAACGTTTTCATATTCCAATCCTTGAGACAACCCTTAAGCCTCTTCAACTTGTACCAGAATATATGACTAGGATTTCCTCCAATAGATTGTCTCCAATCCTATTCAACAATACTTTGGAAAGAGTCATCATTAGAATACATATTTAAGAATTTGAAACTCTTTCTTTTATGAATTGAAATAGCAGTATTAGAAGAAGCAATTATAAGTAAATGAGCATGGTCAAAACATGTTCTGACCATGTGGAAAACCTGAGTTTCATTAAAGATATTCAGCCAATTGTCATTTATAAGAGCCCGATCTAGCCTCCTCTACTTATTACTTCTAGATCAGGTAAACTTAGATCCACCATACCCAACATCATTAAGGTTGCACGCCCTGTTAGTGTCATTGAAATTGTCCATGCTTGCTTGAAAGTTAGAGATACATCCTAGTTGCTCATCATGCGTTGAGATGACATTGAAATCACCAGCACACATCCAAGCCTTGCTAGAAACAACAACATTCATTAAACACTTCCAGAGCTCAATTCTTTGGATGCGATTACGCTTTGCATCGATAGAAGTAAGGTAAAATTGTTATTCAGCCCCAGGATAATCTATTTCCTCATTATAGTGTAAGTTACATTATTATGGGTCTCACTATAACGAGACCCAACATCAATTCCCACCAAATTTGACTCCACTTTATTAAAAACTCCCGCCCTGAAAAAAAATCCTGCCTAAACATCCAAACCCCTATAAAAAGACGCTAAGAAAAGCATCAACATGACAAGAATCAAACCTTCTTAAACACTCATCAAACACAAACAGTTTAACAAATGGAGTTTAACCCTCATGAAGACTACCATTTTCTTGAGGCAGTGAAGCTTGCCCAACGAAAGATGAGGGAAGATACTGGCGATGCGTTTTTTGAGCGAGTCTTGTGAAAGATGTACTACAACTACGGCCGTTTAGGAACGGGAGGTTTAGTTGTGCGCAACCGTGAACAAATCAAGCAAAGGTACTTTTTTTACAAACCGATGGATCGTTCGTTGTTTTTTTCCATTTAAAATTAAGAAAAAAACGGCCACCGTCTGGAACATGATGGTGGTAGACTACATCACTAGGGATATGATAGCGTATCTTCATAATAGGATTACAGAAAGGGCAGAGGGGATTGATTCCGACGAAAACTTGGGATATGACTTCGACGATTGAGCATTGGGATTTCTTTGGTGGTTTGCATGTTGTAGTTTATTTATTTTGTTGTTGTTTGTTTAAGTTAATATTTTAACTTGTTGTTTTAGTTTTTATGTATTTCCTTCAAGTGTCTTATTTTGTATTAATTTACCATGATTTAGTGTTGAACTCAATTTTTTATACTCTTTTTAATGTTTTTTACTCCAAATGTTGTTTAAATTATGTTATATAACCATTACCTATAATGTAGTATCATTAAACAATCCATAAGTAAGCCTAAACCCAACTTTTTGTATGTTTCCAATGCACTTTTTCGCACACGCATGCGTGTGCATGTAAAAATCCACGCATTTTTGTAAGTTTCCAGTGCACTTTTTCGCACACGCATGCAGGTGTATGTACATATCCACTCCTAGTGATGCATGGATTTTTACATGCACACGCATGCGTGTGCGAAAATATGCACTGGAAAGTTTTTTTAAAACTTGTTTTCGACCATTTTTGCACCAAGTTTTTATACCAAACTATAAAGCATAACTAAGATCAAACATAAATAAAAGTATAAATTAATACAAACCAAAACAATAGTAGTCAGAGGTAGCGAAATGTGTTTGGAAAGGATTAAACAAGAAAATAAACAACACAAAATAATAAAACTATTACATCGCATTATGCATCCCCGGACAAATCATAGAACTGATCATCCCCATCATGTAATATTGGTGGTTGTGCTGGTTTAATTTGGTGATATTTGTTGAGACGATCGCCTAGTGGTATGGCCCAATTTGTAACTTCATCGCTAGTGCGGAACGCAAACCATCATGTGTATATATCCGGCAATGGTCCATCTAAGAAAATTTACAAATTTCCATAATATGGAAGAATTAAATACCTTTTGGAATTAATGATAAAATAACAATGAAGTATAAATAGAATATATTTGTTTACTTACTTTCACAAAATGATTACCGTGCACGAAACCGATTCCAAATTCTACAATAGGATACGATCTTGGAGGCACACCACGCAAAGGAAGATACGTGTTGGAGATATGCATGGTATACTATACATTGATACCGAGTGGCTATCACCAACCCGAAGTCGGGTAATGTCATCCAGTGCCTACAACCACTCTCGTACATTTTGAAACAATCCAATCTCCGCAATAGGTTACCAACACGTTGTGCACCATCAAAAACCCTCTCCCAAAGATCACGTTGACTCGAAAGTTTGTACATCAAATCTCGTCTCACTTCATCCCATGAATCAACATTATCTTTAATCATCAAAGCTACGGACCTAAATCCATAATTTTTTTCAGGAGTAACGTCTTCAACGCTAGTTATATAGTTGTGCAAGTACTCGGGAAAACAACTCTCGTATACGTTCAATCCTTTTCCTTTATTCAATTTTCTAGATCGAGTCATTTTCTCCTTTTTCATTGGGGCTTTAGATTTGAACTTAGCTTTGGGTATTAAAAATTCCTTAACCGCCGACGCAGCCGTGCTACCTATCGTACCGGGAGTACTAGCGCCTAAACTATCACCGTCTTCCCACTCAGATGGGTTCCGTTTAGTTGACTTGTCGGGACCAGATTTTTTCCGGCCTTTAGTGACAACCGGTTCCTTAGGTTTCAAAACATGGCTTCTAGCGGGATCTAGGATTTGTATCATCCTATTTATTATGTGATCTTGCACTTGTGGACCGTAACAACGGATGATACAATATATTAAGGATAGTTTTCTTGTAAGCTCGTCTTCGGTACCAACGTTATCCCTAGACTTGATCTCCAAAGTACTCCAATAAACATCACATTCATTCTTTTGAATCGACCTACTTTCTCTCGCGATCATAGCACACTCACACGCACAAGGTAAATTGTGTGTTGTTCTAATAGCACAACCACACCTTGCGGGAGTGAACCATAAATCCATGGCCTTTTTAATAGTTTTCTCTAATATTTATATGGTCGTACATGAAATTTTACCTTTGATGTCGCTAAAGATAGCTCCCCTAGATGCTTGTCTAGGACGAAACAAACTCCGTTCGAACGTTTCGAAGATGGTAGAGTGCTGAATGCGAAGCAACGCGTGAAATTTATCCCAAAACTGCTCAAACGTGCATAGACTTGTACCGATTGCCCGTTTTAGGCTCGAGTGAGCACTCTCCGCCCTATAACATAAAATTAAACTATTTACAAGTCTAACAATTGATTAAATAAATAAATGTATAGATATGATAATATAACTCACCGGTTTCTAGTGTGGTTGCCCAAATGTTTAATTGTGTTCGTGTAGATATCAATGAATTTGTGTCTGTAAATGTCTATCCATTGTTTCATCACGTACTCGAGAACCTTGGGACAATATGCGTAGACTTGGTGCAATTTGGTGAGGTTTTTGTTATACTCTTTGATCATCACCAAATGTTGAACCGCGGCATAAAATTCTAAGAACTCTTTACCCATGTTCGCTTTAGGCAAAACTTTATCAGATTAGAAGCGAATGTTCCTATTTATATGCCAAGTGCATAACTTATTACTTACATCCGGAAATACCTCATCGATAGCGTTCATTAAAGCCAACACCCTATCGGTGACGATAATATTTGGTAATGTGCACATGTTGTTCACCATCACTCTCCTTAGATTCCTCATTTCCTACGTGTAGTTCTCTTCTTTCTCCGAGCTCATAAAAACAAAAGCTATACAAAAGGTCTTTTTTGTCAAAGTTTGGCCAACTACTTCTAACAAAGGCATTTTATACCTTATAGTCTTGTACGTGCTATCCATTATAAGCACTTGAGGAAAAGTGTGCAAAAAATCGATGCTTGTACGATGTGTGAAAAACAAATCAAGGATCTCGTCAGTTCCTTTTTTTGTTCACTCCCAAACATAGTACTCGTGTTCTTTCAACTTAACGAACAAGTATTGCATTTGGGATTTTCCTGCTTTATCAACCAACTGGTGTTTGTGCCGCATGTTGTAGATGGTACGCATACTAGATACATTTTCTGGATCTTTTAACTTTAATCCACAGTATATATCTCTTGGCCGAGAACTGATTGTTGTGAGTTTACGAGCATACTCCTCATCTTCTACTTTTAGCCTCGTCGCACGTGAATGACCATCCAAGTGCAAGAAGGGTTGGTGGTTGTGTTTTCCATTTCTAACTACTACTTTCCAATAATCGGGTAGTTCTAACACCGGATTACCCCTAAGCATGAACGGACACCCGTATTTTTTGGATGAACAATCTCGTCGCTTCTTCACAATCCCCGGTTTCGGCCTCGGCTTGTAAACAGTGCCTCTCGCACTTGAAATATAGTCGCGTTTTTTTTATTGTTTTTACTACCATCGTCATCTTTATCGAGTACAACAATGAATCCTATACTCTTTCTTTCCTTATCAACCCATGCTAGCAATTCCGCTTTGGTGTATAAATTATCCGTAGTAAATATTTGGCTATAATCGGCCATGTTACATGGTGCTTGTCTCGGTTCCTACACAAACAAATATCATTTAACTCACAAAGTCATTTAACTCACACAAAGTCACCATTCTTTCATATAACCAACAACAAAAATAACTCCATCAATTGTAAACATGTATTCACACTTCAAAAAATGAAGACAAACGTAAAATTTGACAATAAACGGGCATATAAAACAAAGACAGACCAAAATCTCGCATAGTTATGCCAAGATTTTACAAATCTTCGCATGATTGTGCAAAGATTGCGTCAAATCTTCGCATGATTGTGCGCAGATTGTGTCAATCATGCGAAGATTTGACACAATCTCCGCACAATTATGCAAAATCTTCCACGCGTGTTCTTGCGTGGAAGTGCACAATTCCAAGCATGATTTCGTGCGAGGATGTGTTATGTTCAGAAAAAACTTAATGTTTACCTCAAGGACACTCTCCATATGGTCAGTAAGCGGCTCCTTCTTGTCTGAACGAAAATCGTCAATGTTGCAGCTGAAATCGTCGTTATAGTCATTTAAATCTATAGTTTGAGTTTTTGGGGTTTTTACTTTTACGAATTAAGGTTGATTTAATGTTTGTTTAGGAGTTTGGGTTTGTGGGTTTTTGTGTTTTTATTTTATTTTGGAGAGAGAAGTGGTAGGGAGAGAGAGGAGAAAAGGAAGAAAATAAGTTGGTAGAAAAATTGAAGGTTTTTATATGTGGGGGTATTTTAGTAATTTCAAGTTCACAAAAAAAATCAGAAAAAAGGATCTCACTATAAAGAAAGAGGATCTCGTTTTACCGATGCCCTAAAAGAGCTTTAGATAGTACCTTAACTAGTAGTGCAATAATAACAAAGACGTAGTCAATAACCGAAGTTATATCTGTGTCATTTATCACTTATGGCTGTTGAATTATGGAAGGAACCAAGTTATGCACTTTTCTATCCTTCACACCATCATTCACCAACCCCGTCGTACTCGTGTCCTTGAGCATGACTGCGAATCCTAAATTTTTCTTTATCTGAGTTTTCAAATGTTATGGGAGTATGGGCATTAGATTCAGGACCGAAGTCTCATTTCCTCTGCTTGACCAGTGTAATCAGAGTATACACTAACCTAATGTTGCTCCCCTTTCCTATAGTGGTACCCTCATTACCATCTATAACAATAACGACAACTGTAACACTATGTTCATTTATGTTGGTGGCTACAGACGAGCCTTTTTGTTCACCGAGTGGTGTAGCAGTAACACCACTGGAGGGGGTAGTATTTTTTGGTATAGTATTTTTTCTCCTCGAGCGGGAAGTATCATTTGGAATAGTAGTTCTGCTGCCTGATAGGGAAAGGTTATTTTTCAAAGAAGCTTAGTTAACCAACTTTATCATGTGAGCCAAGTAAATCCCTTTCTTCATCAACACGTGACTTCTCAATTGCTCCTTGGTACTTAAAAGCTCTACTCAATTGCTGCTACAGTGTGATCTCTTCAAACATGAAAGTTTTTCATATCTTCACAGAGCAGAATGAAGCTTATGATTTTCTAGTTATATATACTACTGAATCTAAGAGGAACTCGTATTTCGAAGGAAACAGAGTCCCTAATAGACTGAGAACGATCTCCTTTCTGGAAAGTTTGGGACTTTGCTATCTTATAACAGTTTCAGAGAGTTAGAGGAGATAGTTAACTGGAGTCTGAGTCTGTTTCGATTTCTCCTTGGTGCTTCTCGATTGCTCAATGTCTCATCAATTACATTGAGAGGTTTGAACATGGCTGATTAGGATTTTACCGGATTTTTGCCAAAGGACTTCGGTCTCTGGTTTTCTGGATGCTCTGATTTGGTTTAATTTCGAGCTCGTTTTTGGGTTTTATCTGATCAGAAGGTTTTTAGTTGGGATTGATTCATAGTTTTTCTGGTTTAGCAAGCGATTTTGAAGAAGAGAAGATGAAGAGTAGACGATTTAGGTCTAGGGTTTGATATGGGAGTGAAGGTAAAGGACTCATGTTTTTTTGTTTTATCTGCTAGAGCAGTTGTAATGGGTTTTAAAAAGATAATATACAAGGCCCAACTTGGATCCATTCGATGAAAAAAAAAGTTAAGAGCTAACTCTGAATAATGCATAACCTAATATCATCATCATCATCTCATTCAATCGATAACCCAAACTACTAATTAATCAAACAAGTCTGGTCATTTACTAAGTTACATACCTGATTATAAGAAACAATATGGTGTCTAATTATCGGGCATAGTAGCTGATATGGAAATAGAGTTTTAAGGACTAAATTGTAAATAATGTAAATTTAAGGATTTAATTGTAAGTGATGTCAGTTTTGTCCTTAATTCGTGACCGATGTAAGTTTTAGAAGATATTTGTAACTATGAATAATTGCTGAGGACTAAATAGCAATTAGTTCATTTATTGTAACAGATTTCAGTTTGAGGATAAGTCTTAGCTCCTCTATATAAAGGGCAAAGCACCTCCAATAAAGGGATTCAACACTTTTACTTGAAAACATATTAGTACTTGTGTTTGTCTCTCTAAATACTCTCTAGCTATTTCTCTCTTTAGAAAATTTTCCTATGAAATTTACTAACGCAGAATTATAACTCATCAAATTGGCGACTCCGCTGGGGAATTGAATAAGAAGAATCATTTGATAATTCTGTTCGAAATTGATACAATCTAATTGTATTCTTTGATTGAAATTCATACGATAAATCCTAAAAACAATCCTACATTACAGTCAGCTATGGAAACTGTAAGAGGTGATCTGCAAAAGAATGGAACTGATAGAAATATAACTGATGGATCGTCTATGATTCAAGTTCATTCTGATATCGAGGCACGAAAGAATCAGCTCTTAGATAAAATAACTACTTTGAATGAAAAATATAAGCGGAGAGAGAAAGAAATACTCTTAGCAAGACTCATATATGAGGTTAGACATGAATTAGAAAAGACCGAAATGGAAGGTCAATCAGATCGATCTTTTGATGACTGACGCGCTAAGTCTGACCACATAAAGTACGCTTTGTGTCTCCTAAAGAGCGATATTCGTCTCGAAATGAAAGAAAAGATTAAAAAAATAATGACTTCGAGTGACGAAAAGGTTGAAAGTTTGGTTTCGGGTTTTAAGAGGTATAAAGGTTATTTGAAAGGAGAATCAGAAAGAGATTATTCGAAGAAGTATAAAAATGAAAGTAAATCTAAGAATGCTCCTCGTTCGACTTGGCACGAAGGAAATCCTTTGAATCAGTATGCTGAAACTGATAGGAATTTATATGTCACAATGGGAACTGAAGATCAGTTCGTTCAAGGAGTTGATTGGAGAAATTTCCATTGACAGGTGAAATTCACTCCATGACACTTCTGAAGCGCTTTGACATTTCGAAGGTGGATAAGTTCGATGGGATGTAGGATCCCGATGATCACATCGAACAATTCAAGAATTATATGATGAACTTCGAGGATGATCACCAGCTTGTGTGTCGGTTTTTTCCCAAACTTTTAAGGGAACAACTCTTAAGTGGTACAACAGGATTCTGAAGGGGTCCATATCGAACTTCAAAGATTTTTATACTGCTTTTCGAAGGCAGTTTGTGGTAAGCAAGGAGATGAGAGCGAATGGTGACACTATTATTCAGTGCAAGCAGAAACCTGGAGAAAAGTTGAAAGACTATACGAAGAGGTTTGTGTTGACCAAGGCTAGTTTGGACAATTGTGAGGAAAATATGGCGATGGTAACTTTTCGCCAAGGGTTATTATTGGGGGATCTCGCTAATGAAACAACAAAGAGAAGGGCTTTGACTTTTGGAGCTTTGATGGCTCAAGTTGAAGGTCAGATAAATGTGGAGGAGTCAAGCAGAGATTCCGAGGTGGACCAGTAAGTACTCCGAAAATTCGGGACAAGCAGCCAATAATCAGGGGCAGCCGTCGAATGGTAATAACAATGAAATGGTAATCAGCAGTTGAGGCAGAAGAACAACAATTTTCCTCTTTGGAGTGGTGGTTATTCAAATCAGACTCCATCTAACAATTACAACAGGCCTAGGCCAAATACATGGGTCAGGCCAGAGTACTATGCTGATTTGACAGAGAGTGTTTCTGTCATATGGGATAAAACTAAGAATTCTGTGAATTTTAGAAAGCCAGCTCCTATCAGCAGACCAAGGGAGGAAAGGAATAATAAATTTTTGTAGGTTTCATGATGATATCGAGCATGATACGAATGATTGTATTGCTTGGAAGAAGGAAATTCAGTATTTGATTGAGAATGGAAAGCTCGTGACTTATTTGAAGTCACATGGGAGCCCGTCAAAAAATAATGGTGCATCAACTTCGAAGGCTGCAGTGCCAGCTGAGAATTTGATGATTTTGGATTCACAGGTTGAATCATTCGATGCATCTTCTGAATATGTTGAAAAGGATCCCAACAGGTTGCTTTTAATGACAGTCGAAGAGCCTGTGGAATATGCAAGTTTTTTGAATCATTGGCTATTTTTTGTGGTGATTCAATTACTGGAAATTCGGACAGTTTGAGGAAAAAGCATGTTGTCAACTCTCAAGTTGAAGGGAGGATGTCTACTGATCAGTAAGGGAATAAGGATATTCCCTTCATTTTGTTTGATGAAGATGATTTGAGAGGAATTACAGGACCACATAAAGATGCTGTAGTAATTGGGGTAGAGGTGGCTGACATCGAAATTCGACGAGTGCTGATTGACACTAGCAGTTCTGCCAATGTCCTTTTTAAATCCACCTATGATAGAATGACGAATCCACCTCGGATTAATCACTCAGATCGTACAATTATCGGATTCACGGGTGTAACAGCTCGTGTTGTTGGTCAATTCGAAGGTGAGGTTAGTTTGGGAAAATAACCATTCAAGAAAAAGGTCCAAGTATTTATTGTGGTGGTGGACTGTGCCACAACTTATAATGCTATTTTTGGAAGGTCATGGATTTCAAGAATGTACGAGGTGGTTTTTACAATTCATCAGTTCTTTAAGTACGTGATTGAAGATAGAGTTGGTGTTGTTCGAGGCGATCAAAAGGTCGCCAGGGAATGCTATGCCATTGCGCTTCAGGTCCGGGGATCCAGCAGTGGAGATTTGATGCGAGAATAGCAATTAGAAGAGGCACCCTTAGAGTTAAAAGAAAGGGTTGACAATCCGAGGGAGACCCCAAGGTCTTTAACAATGAGTGAAGAAATAAAGGAGTTTACTTTTTTGGAAGGAAAAGTGCTTCAAATCGGAATTTTATTGACCCATTTTCTACGTCAACAATTACTTGGTTTTTTATCTCAAGATTTGGATGTCTTCGCTTGGAGAACAAAAGATGTAACAGGAGTACCTATTGAAATAATCCGGCATAGATTGGCTATAGATCCGAAGGTCAATCCGGTAATTCAAAAAAGAAGAGATTTTTCCTCGGAGAAGGCAGGAGCGATTGTTACTAAAGTGGATCGGTTGTGTAAGGTCGTACACATAAGGGAATCACAGTATCCTTTATGGACAGCGAATCCGTTAGTGGTAAAAAATAAGAATGGGAAATGGAGGATGTGTGTATATTTTACAGATTTGAACAAAGCTTGCCCCAAGGATCCGTTTCCCGTTCCTCGAATAGATCAGTTGATTGATTCTACTTCAGGAAACAAAATTTTAACCTTTATGGATACTTTTGCATGGTATAACCAGATCCAAATAGATCTGAAGGATCAAGAATGCACAACTTTTATAACTGATAGGGGTCTGCATTGTTATAGGGTAATGCCTTTCGGATTGAAAAATGCTGGAGCTACTTATCAGAGATTGATGAATAAAGTTTTCGCTACACAGATCGGAAGAAATATGGAGGTATATATAGATGATATGGTAGTGAAAATCTCGAGGGATGAAGTGCATCTTGAAGATCAAGAGGAAGCTTTTTTGAATTTAGGGCGATCAAGTTGAAGTTAAATCCTGAGAAGTGCACCTTTGGAGTTTGATCAGGGAATTTTTTAGGTTTTATCATCAACGAAAAAGGAATAGAAGCTGACCCAGAATAATTAAAAGCTTTGATAGCAATGAATTCCTCGGTTAATCAAAGGAGTGCAAATTCTGACAGCACTTAATCGATTTACTGCTAGATTTTCTGATAAATGCTTTCCTTTCTTTTAAGTGCTACGAGGGCCCAATAGGTTCGAATGGAGATCAGAATGTGAAGCAGCTTTCACGAACATTTTTTTTTTGTCATCACCAGAAATTCTGGCAAAGCCTCGAAATGGGGAGAAATTATTTCTATACATCGCGGTATCGGATTTTGCACTACGCGAAGTGTTAATTAGTGAGGATTCAGGAATTCTGAAGCCGGTGTATTATGTTAGCAACAGTTTGGTGGCAACAGAAAAAAGATATATGAAATTAGAAAAGTTGGCATTACCATTGGTGATCGCTGCTAGGAAGATGCGTCCTTACTTTCAAGCTCATACTATCGAAGTCTGAACTTTATTCCCCTTAAAAAATGTTTTACAACGACCTGATATTTCAGGGAGGATGACTAAATGGTCAGTGGAGTTGGGGGATTATGATATTTTATTTACACCTCGAACGACGATAAAGGCACAAGCATTGGCGGATTTCTTTGTCGAGTTCCATTCAAATCACTCAGATGAAGAAGAAACTAAAGAGGCCAAACCTGTCGATTCGAGGTGGGTTGTTCGAACAGATGGAGGATCCAGTATTTCAGGGTGCAGTGTTGGGGTTCAACTAATAGCTCTGACAGGAGAAAAAAATGGTTAAATCAATTAAATTTAGCTTTCATGCTTCGAACAATGCAGCTGAATACGAAGTTGCTTTGGCAGGTTTGAGATTGGAAAAAATTTATGGGGCTACTTTGGTGTGTTTAAAGACGGATTCTCAGTTATTGGGAAATTAGGTAGCTGGGTTTTCCAAAACAAGGAAGGATCGGTTAGTTTTGTATCTTCGGGAGCTTCGGAATTTCATGCTTTTGTTTGACAACGTTGTGGTGGAATATATTTGGAGAGGAAGTAATATGGTGACTGATTCTTTAGCAAACTTTGCTTATAAGGAAGAATATCCTTGGATTTTGCTACAAGAAACTCTTTCAATTGTTACTCAATCTAACCAATGTGAATACATAGAAGAAATTTTTACCATTGATGAAAGCCGACGCGATTAGCGATCAGATATCCTCAATTTTTTTACTCAAGGAATACTGCCAGATGATTCACAATTGGCCAAAAAGTTAAGGGGTAAAGCCTTCAGATATATATTTCTGGATGGGATTTTGTTTAAGAAGGCATTGAGCAGACCATTATTGCGATGTTTAAACAAGCAAGAATCACAAGAAGTATTGTCAGAGTTGCATGATGGTGAAGGGTCAGCTCATTATGGGTTTAAAGCTCTATCACGTCGAGATTAACTTGCAGGGTTTTATTGGCCTACAATCATGGACAATGCTAAGAATTTAGTCCGAGGTTGTGATACTTGTCAGAAATTTGCTAATGTTATTCACAAACCCGTTGTGCCATTAATGTCTATATCCGAGGCTATACCATTTGATAGATGGGGAATTGATCTGGTGGGACCTTTTCCTATGGCTTCTGAGGGTAGACAGATGATAATTTTAGGGGTTGATTATTTTAGAAAGTGGGTAGAGGCAGAACCGTTATCAGGAGCAAAGGCATAGGATGTCATCAAATTTGTTGTGAACAGTATTTGTTGTCGTTTCGGGGTTCCTGTGAGGATTACAACAGACAATAGTCCTTAGTTTAATAACATGGAAATTACTACATTTTGTATTTCAAAAGAAATTCAGCAAATGTTTTCGACGCCTTTCATCCTCAAGCCAATGGACAAGTGGAAGTGACAAACACAACAATTTTAGATGGCTTCAAGAAGAATTTATCAGGGGCAGCAGGAAAGTGGCAAAATTATTTGCAAGAGGTGCTTTGGGCTTATCGAGCAACTCCAAGAGAAGCTACAAAAGAGACTCCTTTTGCTTTGGAATATAGTATGGATACAGTCAGCCCTATTGAATCTACGATGTCATCTTTTAGAAATATCTCAATATTCTGAAAATTCTAATGATGAAATTCGAAGGGTTAATTTGGATTTAACTGAGGAAAAATGGGTTCCAGCTCATCTGAATGTAATTCATTATCAAACTCTTATGAGTAATGGATATGATTCAAAGCTAAGTAGAAGAGAATTTAAAGAATGTGATAAAGTGTTTCGAAAAGTTTTCTTGCACACAAAGGAGAAGAGCCTCGGAAAAATGGCTCCAAATTGGGAAGAGCCTTATATAGTTGTTGCAAGAATTAAGCCGGGGTCTTATCATCTTTGTGATTTCGAGGGGAGGATGCTACAACATCCGTGGAATATTCAGCACTTGAAGCTTTATTGTGAGTATACGTGTTTTTGTACTTTCGAACTTTTGTTTTGAATGGCGCATTATTTCCTATCATGTTGCCCCATGAAGGTTTTAACGAGGCGTCATGTACATATTCAATTTTATCAATAAAGTTCGTTTTTTGGCCAATGGTTGTTTACATTTATTCGGATACTATCTTAACAAGTCATCAAAGATTGATCATCTTTGAGATTAGTTAAGAGTAGAATATTCTGAAGTGTTTATGACACTTTTCGAAGAGATAACCATGTTTTATAACCATACTACATTTGTTATTTCGAAGTGAATGCTTAAAAGCGCATTGAGAATTTTGATGAACTAATCAAGCTTAACAACACATTCATATCTTTTTGAAGGGATATAATTTTTTCGAAGAATTATAATACCCATCAATTTTTATTAAGGTATTTGAGGTGGTAAGTTTATATTATATTGTTAAGATTTTCCAATCATTTTGTTTATTAAGTATTTAGCATCGAATAATATACACGAGAATGGTAACATAAAAAACTCTTTGTCATTTAGATCAAGTTGTTAGAGTACAAAAATAGATATTTTAATTAGACAAAGACAAAAAAGGGACTAAAATGATAGTTAGTCAGATGATTCTTCCTCTTCGGACGATTAGTCTTCTAAAGATGATGAACTGGGAAGAGGGTTGAAAGCTTCGCTTGGACGTTTTTCTTCAGGATTATCTTTCCAAAAACTTGTAAGATTGATTTTTGGATAAGCAACGTGAAGTTCTCGAAGAAGAAGGATGGTTGCATCTTTTTTTCCGACGTGAATAGCTGCTTGTATATCCTTTGAAAGCTAAACTTTGGCAGTAGCTATAGCAGCAACTTTTTCTGCTTCGAAATTCGTCTTCAGTTTCTCTATTTCATCGGTAAACCCTTTGTTTTTTGTTTCAAAAAGAGTGAGAGAATTTTGAAGTGTGATGGAGTTGGATTTTTTGGTGTTCAATTCAGCAACATGCTCGGTTTTGAGTTTTTTCATTTTATCTTCGTGCGATTTTGTTAGCAGCTCTGTATCAACCATATGCTTGATTCAAAGATGATCCTTTATGCAGAGGGTGCTTTTTATCAGTTCGGATCTTGCCATCTCATAACCATAAAACTGTTTGGCTATATTATTGTGCAAAGTTTCTCTAAACTTCTTTTCAGCTTCATAAGATTCCTTATAGTAAACCCTTTTTTTTGCCACCTGTTTGAGATGGTCTTGAGAAGCTTCGATTTGAGAGGCAAGAGTTTTTGCAGCAGCGTCAAGACCGAAAAATGGTTGAAGAGCGACGACAATTACAGGATTTGGAGGAGGGCTACGAAATTCCGATGTACCTGGCTTTTGAATCATATCCAGAAATGTGATAGGTTCGTAAGAATGAGTAGCTTATGGAAGAACTTTGTCTGGTGTAGATCTCCCAAAATCAAGCATGTGATTTTGGATGACCTAAAGAACAGGATCCTCTTTACTAGCAAACAACTGTGTGTTCTCAAAATGAATGAACATATATGGGACGAGGCTTGTAGGAGCATGATAAACGGTGGGCGAATTGTCATCGATGAGAATCACAAGGTTGTCTTTATTAAAATATTCTTCGGTCAAAGGGTTTGGGGGGTTATCCATCAATGTGAGGTAATAAAATCGAAACTTCAGACCTTTTGAAAGTTGATTATGTGAGAGGAAGTCTTAATACTGATGGGAATTTTGGATAGATGGGATGCCATGATCACTGACATGAGGGTGAGCCATTGATTCAGTGTCACCTAAGTGGGGCATAAACTGAGAAGTTCGAAGTACTCCACGATAATTGGATTTAATGGAAATCGAAGACCCCAGTTTATGATTTCTGGGTATACCACTAGTTCATCATCTTTACAGTTGAGGGGAGTTTCTCATTCTTTTGGCAGACGAAGGGTTATGTCTTCTCCCATTCCCCATTGTTTCTTAAGAGTAGAGGTTTGGCTTTCTTTGTAGTATAGATAACAAACTTTATTCAAGACGATAATATACTTGCTTTAGAGGTTCCTTAGATTCCTCCTAATTTTTGCTCTCTTTTCTTCGAATATTAAGCAAACGTCAGCTTCTTCTTGAGAGTCAGCCTCAAGATCAATTTTCTTAGCCTCTGTGTCAGCTTCGTTGACGTTTGAAGTTTCTTTTCGAGGATTTTGACAAGTTTGGATAATTTTTTCTGTAGAAGGGTTAACAATTTGAAGCACCTCCTCCATCACTTCTCTTTGAGGAGGATCATTGGTAGTGGGATTCGGGGGAGAAGGAGTTCAGATGATTTCTGATTCATCTCCCATTGCTATGAAAGTTCTTTTTCTTTTAGTTGCTGAAGAGCGACTCGAAAAGGGAATATTTGTTTTTGGTTCTAGGGGGGATTTCTTACTAATCTTACTATGATTCGAGGAGGTTAGAGGTGTTTTAGTTCCTAATGTTTTCGATGAGGAATTGTCTTCAGTTGTGGAAGAAGGCGAAAGAATTGGAGCTTTAGTAGGATCGAAGTTACCGTAATAGATTGTTTCAGTGGTAGTTGCAACTCTGAGGTTATTCATTAATCCAGCTCTTTTGTATTCTTCAGACCTTTGAGTGATACAGAAGTAGTCGTAAGATCCAAACACAAAATTACTATCAATATCAGGGGATTCTGGTGTTTTGGGTAGAATAGATTTCGATTTTCTGGTTCTTGGTTTCTTTCTCATAAACCAAGTACGGGATGGTCGGAGAGAATGAAGATTGGTTGGAAATCTTGAATTTTCTGGAAAAAATCTTGAGAGCAAGGGATGAGCGCGATATAGGTAGTCAAAAACTCTAACTTCCTTTTAAGCAGGTTTATGTGTGAGGAGAATCAAAATGAAGGAAGGTTGTATTTATATTGAAGCGGCTGAAGGCGTGTGAAGGTGGAAAGTCCTTTGTGATAATAGGTTAGAATGTGAATCGGTGAGGTGATTAGATGCTTGACATCTGTCAGGCTAGACTATTAGGCTTATATTCGAACGATTATATTCGAGGGAGATTATTCGAAGATGACCTATTTACTTAATAATTCGAGGACGATTTATTAAATAAACATTTTGTTATATTGATTCGAAGTAATTTCGAGCTTACATTTACCTATCAAATAATGTTCGAGGCTAATGTTGTTTATTTTTTTATTCAAATATGCTTTAAGATTGCATAAACACTTCGAATACTTATTTAAGCTAATTGCTTCGAACGATTGTTTTTAAGTTTATGACAGGTTACATAGCATATGGAAAGTTTTGAAGATGTAAAGATTCGAAGATAAAGTAGATTTGAAGACATTTTAGTTCTCATTCATTTACTGACATGAGAACAAGGGGGGCTTCTGATATGAAAATAGAGTTTTAAGGACTAAATTGTAAATAATGTAAATTTAAGGATTTAATTGTAAGTGATGTAAGTTTTGTCCTTAATTCGTGACTGATGTAAGTTTTAGGAGATATTTGTAACTATGAATAATTGCTGAGGACTAAATAGCAATTAGTCCATTTATTATACCAGATTTCAGTTTAAGGATAAGTCTTACCTCCTCTATATAAAGGGCAAATCACCTCCAATAAAAGAGTTCAACACTTTTACTTGAAAACTCATCAGTACTTGTGTTTCTCTAGAAAGTTTTCATAAGCAATTTATTAAAGCAGAATTATAACTCATCTGTAGCAAAAGACAATTATAAAATATAAAGAAGAAAAGGGGGAAACTAAATCCTTTTATATATATATATATATAGAACTCCCAAACTATTTTGCGTTGTCAGATTTAAATCTCGTTTAGGGCCCAAAATAGTATCCTTATTATATATCTAAGAAAGCAAAACGTCCTGATATCAACAGGTTCTTACACATGCCAAACGTGTCTGAAAAAGTATACCAGCAAATAGCAACATATTTATGTGTTAGCAGGATCATGATATACTCAAAATACATTAGACATATATCCATCGTAATCTTAATATTATAAGATTATTATTACATTTTTTTATATTTTTCTATACATGTTTCCTTATCTCGTCAATATGATATCACTAGTCATTCAAAGAATTACCTCTAATTATTTAAAATATTACGGGGAGTCTTGATAAGGCCATACGAGCTGAATATGATCCTTATAACAAAGAGGTAAAATATAATAAAGACTAACTATATAAGAGATAGTTTACAGGTAGTACAAGACCATTTAGCGAATGGATGGCCAATATTAAGACGAGGCAAACAAACCAATAACGAGATTGATGAGATTGAATATTTTAACTGATGTGTCTTGACTTAATCTCATGGGCAGTTCGGACCATGACCACCATTATAAAAAACCGAACAGGACAAAAGTAATAAATGCTGACTAAGCTAGTTTTTGGTCAGTTCAAACCGGATTACTAATGGGTCATTAAACTTGACCCGACTTCATGATCCAACCCAATTAGCCCATGGGTCAGTAATTAAGTATAAATACCCCAACCACTTTCATCAATGAGGGTAATCAGAATTTATTACTAGCACACAACTTAATTATCTCACTACCCACTACTCTAAACATTAAATTCCACAAAACATCCAAAACACTTTACAAAATTACCCTCAGACAGAAATAAACCACACCAAATTGGCGACCACAGTGGGAGCACAACGATACCTAAATTTCATAATTCAAAACCAACAAGAAAGGTTGTTCGGGTGGATCCGAATGAACAGAATGTTCTACCTCCTAAGATGGAAGGTGCAAGGGAAAATAAGGAGTATACCATCGAGGAGTGAGACCAGTTGAGGGCTGAAATAGAGGCACTGAGATCAATAAAACAAGAAGAAAAATGAGTTAATGAAAATTCCCGAACGTCAGTACTTCACCACACTGACAATCCTAGAGAAAACGAGCAGTCTTTGATAACCTATCTCAGTTCCAAGAAGACACGCCGATCTAAGACTGTTGAGTGCATCTGAGTCCTCCAGCAGCTCATCAAATGAGGCAGAGCTTGAAGAATCATTATCTTCGAGTAGTGATGAAGGAAGATCTAAAAAGAAAATAAGGTTGACTAAAAACCATTCAAGAAAGAGGAATAAGCATGACAGGCTTAAGAAGCACCATGGTAAGGGTAAGGGGTCAGCTAATAAGCATATTGATTAGTTGTTGATTGATCCATTTGCCTTTAAGTCCGAACCGGTTATTTTTGCAACCCCAAATGAAGATACTGTTTTTAGCCGTAGCAAAAATTAGAGGCAATCGCCTTTGTTCGCAAAAATACTCTCCGGACATCTTTTTAAAAGTTTTGATAGCCCCAGGATGGAAAAATACGATGGGAGTCGAGATCCGGACAACCATCCGGAACAGTTCAAGAACTTCGTGATGAATTTTGACGATGATGACAAGCTACTGTGTAGGTCCTTCTCCTAAACTTTCACAGGAAGTGCTCTCAAATGGTACAACTGTCTTCTGTGAGGGTGTATAAGAAATTTTGATACATTCTGGGTTACCTTCCGAAAGCAATTTATTGGAAGTAAGGAACTCAAGGGTAATGGGGACACCATTATTCATTATGCTCATGAACCAAATGTGTCCCTGAGGAATACATTAATCATTTTGTGCGCACAAAGAATGAGCTAGCAGATGTTTTTGAACAAGTTGGAATCGCTTCCCTTAGAAAAGGTTTAAATCCAGAAAATCTAGCCGATTCAGTGACTCGGAAGAAGGCTATGACCTGAGGTGGTTTGTTGAATCAAGTGGGAAAGAAAATCGATGTAGAAGAGACCAAGAAAATCAGAGTACACCGCCAAATGAGATCTACTACTACAACAACAACTCCTCCAGCTACTAACCAGTCTGGATACAGGGCAAATGAGACTGGACATGGGTCCAACTGATCAAGCTAGGTTGGGTTCAGCCTGAGTGGTTTTCTGAGTTGGGGGAGAGTGTGGCTACAATTTATGACAAGACTAAGAATGAGGTGCATTTTAGAAAACCAGCAACATTACAGTCCTCCAGAGAAACCCAGAGAACTCGTTACTGCCAATACCACAATGATATAGTCCATGATACTCATGATTGTATAGCCTTGAAGCATGAGGTCCAGAACCTCATTGAAAAGGGCAAGTTGGGAGCCTACGTCAAAAAGCAAGGGGAAGTAGACCGGATAATGTGCAAATCAATGCTCCCCGGACTGGTCCTTCGAACAATCCCGGGACATCTACACAAGATGGTGCAATGGTAATTATCGAAAGATTTGATGTAGACTCTGAGTATTTTGATCCAGATTCGAGTCAAAATCAGGTGGGGGTGATAATTGATAAGTGCATTTTGTGTCACTTATTACGCTTCCATTATCCTTAAAATCGTCGCCGATTCTTAAGTATTCGTTGAAGCGAGGCTTCAATCCGTGTATATGATGCCATCGCAGATACACCACGTGGTGAAATATGTATTAATGGAAACACTATGTTCTTATGTTACCACAAGCGGCAAGACCTTACAGATGAAGTAGTGACTGATGGTTGGTTTCTTACAGGTGATATAGGAAAAATGCAGGAGGACTAGTTTCTATCGTCGCGCATTCGGCACCTACTGCTGGTGAAAGACCATCAATATTAATTATACAAAAAAGAAATATAAGACAGTAAACACAAATAGATTAAGTTATTCTAAGCTACAATTGACTTTGTGAGACTCAAAGAGTTCAATACAAAGCAGATGAATACGATATTGCAAGACCAATGTGTCAACTCCCCTCCAAGCATAGAGAACTTCCCAAATGAAACTACCGTCATGACTACCGACATGCTGCTCAGCATAAAACTGTTGAACTGATACAAAGACAAGCTTATTCTTATTTATGTTGGGCTGGACTTCAACCCATACTGAACTCAACCCCATTATTATTCAGAGTTTTAGGGTGCCGCCATAGAATAGGAGAGCACGACTATTTTTGTTGGTTTTTTCGAATTGAAGATAAAAAAAACCCAATAGAAAAGAAAGACAATGGACTATTTTAGGTTTTTGATCATTAACATGCATTCGAATATAAAAATACGACTAATGGGTTTCTTTGGTACATACAGACGAAAATAAAGACAATTGGCGAGAAAGAAAAACACAATTGGCTACTGACATAGGCAATTGACGGCGACTTTGGTTCAGGGAAAAATACAAAATAAAAGAAGACTAATTGCCTTCTCATGTTTTACATAGAACGGCGAAAGCAACAGAGAGGTAAAGAAACCGGAATTTGCGGCTTCGGTGGATTTCTTTCGGCAGGAGGCAGGTGACAGCTGTTTTTTGGGTTTTCTTTCGGCAGCGACAACATACAAGCATACGGCAGGAGGCAGGAAGTTGTTCGGTTTAACATTCTCTAAACTTTTATTCGTTTATTTACATTCTTCCTAGAATTATGTTAAATTTTGCACCCATGATAATGATTCGTTCGATTATGAACTAATCGTTATCATGGAACCCTAGTGGATTTGTTTGAATAATACTTAGGGTTTAATTTCTTGATTGATTTGTGAGATACGTTTATCGGTTACCTAGTATGGTTGTGTTTATCGTTAGATGCATCGCGAACATCTAGTTTGTTAATCTTTAATGAATGCGAAAGTGGATTTAAGGGTTTAGAACTTGCCATGCCAGCATAGGTTCTTGAATGATTCGTATTGTGATTGTTCATGATTCGTAATATGCCACCAACCATATCATATTACCCTATGTAATCGAAATAGATAACTTGCGCTTAAAACCAATTGTACCTCAATTCGTATAGACATATAGGATTGTTATGCAAGCGGTGTCTGCTTAACTGCTATCTCTTTTGTGGTTGTTTTAGTGGTTTGGTTTACGTGTACTGAAAGGTAGTATATACTAATTTCGTGTTATCTGATTAGTAATCTTAGTTATCATACATATTGATTAAGTGTATTAATACTTCGAGTAAAATAAAAAATGAATTTAGGGTTCCATGTTCTCTCTCGCATAAGTAAAATTCGTTAGTTAATCTCGTTAGTTAATTTACTTAGTTATATTCATTCACTCAAACTTTATTGCTCGTTCAAGAATTAGTTTAATAATCATACGTTGTTGCATAAATGAATTCTTGTCATATACACCTGGTCTTCGTGGGAACGATCTTTCTTACTTATTAATTGCTACTATTTGACCGCGTAAACTTGCGTGAGAAAAGGACTAACAAGTTTTTGGCGCCATTGTCGGGGACTCGGTGTTATTTGACAGTTTTATTGCTTATCAGCAGAGGTCGTTATAAAATAACTGAATTTATTCGGTTACTTGATTTTCGTGTGTTTTCTTGTGCTTCAGGTACTTGAATGTATATGCAAACACGGTCTCAAACTAGAGCACTAGTACAAAAGGAGCTTGAAACACAGCAAGAAACAAAGTTACCATTCTCAGATTTTGATATTAATTCTACAATGGGAGATCCAGCTCCAAAAGCACTCATGGAGTACTCTCAACCAAAGATCATGGATATTCAGTCTAGGATTGTGAGACCCAATATCACTGCGAATAATTTTGAGATTAAACCCAGCATTATTCGGATGATGCAGAATTCTTGTCAGTTTGGGGGAGCTTCATCTGAGGATCCTAATATGCACATTATGACCTTCCTTGAAATCTGTGATACTTTCAAGTTCACGGTGTTTCAGATGATGCCATAAGACTGAGACTATTCCCATTTTCTCTGAGGGACAAAGCTAAGAGCTGGTTACACTCTTTACCAGCAGGCTTGATCACTACTTGGGATATACTAGCGCAAAAATTTCTCTCAAAATTATTTCATATGGCAAGAACGGCTGCCTTGAGGAATGTTATTACTCAGTTTTCTCAGTCACATGGTGAATCTTTAAGTGAAGCTTGGGAGCGTTACAAGGAGATGCTCAGAAAATGTCCTCATCATGGGATCCCTGATTGGTTAGTAATAAATTTCTTCTACAATGGGTTGGGTGCGCAAACAAGGCCCATGGTCGATGATGTATCTAAGGGAGCCTTATTAACAGAAAGCTATGAGGAGGCTCATGAGCTCCTTGAGATGATGGCTGCCAATGAATTCCAGAACCCTTCTCAGAGACAGTCACAACATAAAGTAGTTGGTATTTTTAACGTAGACACTGCCACTGCTTTAGCAGCTCAGCTTTAAGCTCTAAACATGAAAGTAGATTCTTTGACTAAACTAAGGGTACATCAGGTAGCTAGTGTGTGCGAGATTTGTGCTGGAGGGCATGACACTCAACAATGCCCAATCTCTACCGAGTCAGTGCAATTTGTGAGTAACTTTCAGAGGCAGAATCAACAACCAATCTCAAACACCTATTAACCAAGCAACAGAAATCATCCGAACTTCAGTTGGAACAATAATCAACAAGGTAATCATTATTATGGTACCAAGCCATACGCTCCTCCTGGATTTTAGCAACAAGGTCAGCAACATCAATCTCAACAGTATGCCCCAAGACAACCTCAGAATCAACATCCTGACCCTTCTCAACATTCTGTGAAAGACTCTGAATTCGAGGAGATGAAGTTAATGATTAAGAGTCTGATGGTATCTCACAAGACCTTAGAAAATCAGATTGGGTAGATGGCAAGGAGTTCTCCCTAGCGACACAGAGCATAATCCAGGTAAACGGGACGGCAAGGAGCAATGCCAAGCTATCACTTTGAGATTAAGAAAGGTTGCCGAGAACCCCACAGTTAAACAAGAGGTTGATTCTTCTCAAAACAGCCCATTCTGAAAAATTATACTCAAAATCAGCCCTTATCCGAGGTTAATTCTGATCAAGATCAGCCACCTAAAAAGCCATCTCAGTCAGATGTTGAGCCTACGATCTACCTTCCTCTACCTTTTCCACAAAGGTTGCAGAAGCATAAGCTAGATGCTCAGTTTGGGAGATTTTTGGAGGTATTCAAGAAGCTACACATCAACATACATTTTGCTGAAGCATTAGAGAAAATGCCTAGTTATGCCAAGTTCATGAAGGGAATTCTTTCGAAAAAACTAAAGCTTGGTGATTTTGAAACAGTGGCGCTCACTGAGGAATGTAGTGCGATCTTACAACAAAAATTTTCCCCCAAGCTTAAAGATCCAGGAAGCTTCACCATTCCTTGTTCAATCGGCAATTTCACTTTCAGCAAATGTTTATGTAACTTGGGAGCGAGCATCAATCTAATGCCTCTATCTGTGTTTGAGAAACTTAGGCTACCTGAGCCCAAACCGACTAACATCTCTTTGCAACTGGTTGATCGTTCTATCACATATCCTTGTGGTATCGTAGAAGATGTCTTAGTAAAGGTAGACAAGCTCATCTTTCATGCTGACTTCGTTATCTTGGATTTCTAAGAGGACAAAAACATCCCCATGATCATAGGAAGACCATTCTTGGCTACGGGAAAAACTTTGATTGATGTCAAAAAAGGGGAGCTCACTATGAGAGTGCAAGATCAGAATGTCACTTTCAACGTTTTCAAGGCTATGAAATCTCCAACAGAGGATGAAGAATGTTTCAGGTTGGATATGATCGATTCTTTGCATAGTAATGAGGTGGATTGGTATGCGAGTTCAGATGTTCTAAGCAGAGTTCTACATGGTGAATCTAACTTCGAAGACGAAGAGATATCCGAATGTGTTCAACTACTACATGCAGCCCCGTATCAAAAGAGGCTCAATATTCCACATGAGTCGCTCAGACTGGGTGATCTTAACGATTCTCAGGAAAGGCTTAAACCTTCGCTAGAAGAAGCTCCTAAAGTTGAACTCAAACCACTACTAGATTATCTTAGGTATGCTTACTTAGGAGAGTCATCTACATTACCTGTTATTATTGCATCTAACCTTTCAGGTAGTGAGGAAGAAAAGCTATTGAGAGTCTTGAGGAAGTTCAAATCAGCCATTGGTTGGACCATAGCAGATATCAAGGGAATCAGTCCCTCTTACTTCATGCACAAGATTCTGCTCGAAGAAGGGAGCAAACCATCTATCGAGCATCAGAGGAGACTAAATCCTATCATGAAAGAGGTGGTGAAGAAAGAAATTCTGAAGTGGCTAGATGCAGGCATTATCTATCCTATCTCAGACAGTCCGTGGGTAAGCCCGGTGCAATGTGTACCAAGAAGGGAGGAATGAAAGTAGTAACAAATGAAAAGAATGAACTCATCCCCACTCGGACTATCACTGGATGGAGAATTTATATGGATTATCGTAAATTGAATAAGGCTACTAGAAAAGATCATTTTCCCTTCCCATTTATTGATCAGATGTTGGATAGGTTGGCGGGCCATGAGTATTACTGTATACTCGATGGATATTCAGGATACAATCATATTTGTATAGCTCCAGAAGATCAGGAGAAGATGACCTTCACATGCCCTTTTGGTACCTTTTCTTTTCGACGTGTCTCGTTTGGACTTTGTAATGCACCCGCTACTTTTCAAAGGTGCATGATGGCTATTTTCTCTGAAATGGTTGGTGATATCATGGAGGTGTTCATGGACGATTTCACAGTCTTTGAGAAATCATACGATGGCTGTCTATCTAATCTAGGTAGAGTACTTGAGAGATGTGTGAAAACAAACCTCATTCTTAATTGGGAAAAATGTCATTCCATGGTACAAGAAGGTATTATCCTTGGACACAAGGTGTCTATGAGGGGTTCAGAAGTAGACAAGACCAAGCTTGAAACGATTAAAAAGCTTCCCCCTCCTATCTTAGTAAAAGGTATTCGTAGTTTTCTTGGTCATGCTAGATTCTATAAACGTTTTATTCAGGACTTCTCAAAGATTACTAAACCACTTTGTAGTCTACTTGAAAAGGATGCTCCCTTTCGATTTACTGAAGAGTGTTTTGTTGCTTTTGAACTCTTGAAGAAAAAGTTAACTTCAACCCGTATCATCACTGCGCCTAACTGGGAAGAACCATTTGAGATGATGTGTGATGCTAGTGATGTCGCTGTGGGATTCGTTCTTGGTCAAAGGAAGCTGAAGGTGTTTCACGTGGTTCACTATGCCAGTAAAACCCTCAATGATGCACAACGAAACTACACTGTTACTGAAAAAGATCTTTTGGCTGTTGTCTATGGTTTTGAGAAGTTCAGATCCTACTTTCTTGGTGCTAAGGTCACAGTTTTCACGGCTAATTCGGCTATCAAATACCTGCTATCTAAAAAGGATGCCAAGTCTCGCTTAATTCGATGGGTACTCTTGCTTCAAGAATTCGAGTTGGAAATTAAAGACATAAAGGGGACTGAAAACCAGGTAGCTGACCATCTCTCACGTCTTGAGCAATATGAGAAAGACAAGGGAGATGGAATTCTTATCAACGAATGTTTCCCAGCTGAGCAGTTGTTCCTGATCCAAGGAGAAGTACCATGGTTTGCTGATTTTGTTAACCATCTGGTTAGCAATGTGATTCCTTCAGATTTTACTTGGGCTCATCGGAACAAATTCTTGCATGACGTGAAATGGTATCTTTGGGATGAACCATTCTTGTTTAAACAGTGTGCTGATAAGATGATCCGACGTTGCATTCCTTACAGTGAGATTGACAAAGTTTTACATGATTGTCACTCTACGGTTTATGGAGAACATTATGTTGGGGATAAGATAGCTGCTTGAGTTCTTCAAGCAGGTTTCCACTGGCCTACCTTGTTTAAGGATACTCATCCGTACGTTCGTAGATTCGATCGATGCCAAAGGGTTGGTAATCTTTCTAGGCGAATGAGATTCCCCTTAATATGCTTCTTGAGGTTAAGGTATTCGATGTATGGGGAATAGATTTCATGGGACCATTTGTGTCCTCCTGCAACAATCTATACATACTCTTAACTGTGGATTACGTATCTAAGTGGGTTGAGGTGAAAGCTCTCCCAACTAACGATGCTAAGGTAGTGCTCAATTTTCTTCGTAAGCAAATCTTCACTGGCTTCAAAACTCCTCATGCTATAATAAGTGATGAAGGGAGTCACTTTTGCAATCGTCAGTTCACAGCATTGTTGGCTAAATATGGTGTTTCTCATCGTGTTGCTACCGCTTAACACCCTCAAACTAATGGTCAAGCTGAAGTCTCAAATCGAGAAATCAAACGAATCTTGGAAAACGTGGTAAATCCTTCAAGGAAATATAGGTCTCTGAAGTTAGATGAAGCAGTATGGGCATACCAAACGGCTTACAAAACTCCACTTGGGATGTCACCATTTCAGTTAGTATATGGTAAGGTTTTTCATCTTCCAGCAGAACTCGAGCATAAGGTATTTTGGGCTTTAAAGAATTTAAATTTCGACATGCAAGCAGCTGGTGAGATGTGTCTTCTTCAATTAAATGAACTTGACGAGTTTCGGTCTCAAGCCTATGAGAACTCGAAGATGTATAAGGAAAAAGTCAAGAAATGGCATGATAGGAAGCTTCTACATAAAGCTTTTGAGTCGGGTCAACTGGTTCTTCTTTTCAACTCTCGTCTAAAGCTTTTCCCTGGAAAGCTCAAGTCAAGATGGTCTGGACCTTTTAAAGTCAAGACAGTATATCCACATGGAGTAGTTGAAATCTATGAGGAATCGCTAGACAAAGCATTCAAAGTCAATGGTCAACGACTCAAGCATTACTATGGAGATGTGGAGAACCATGACGCATTCATCATTAACCTCGACACTATATGATTCCAAGTGGTATCATCGAGCTATCGACGTTAAACAAGCGCTTCGTGGGAGGCAACCCACTGGGAAACAATGATCAACACTGCTGGACGAATAGGGGAGTGTTTCTTATTTCTTTTAATTTATTTTAGTTGCATTCATCATAGTAGTTATTCATGTTAGTCATGTTTATTTGCATATTCATGCCATGATTATATAGACTGTGTTTAGGATCGAGTTAGTCTATTAGCATAGCATTTTGTTCATGCATTTTGAGTCTTTGATCCCTTGAGTTGTTGTTTCTACTTAACTAGCCAATGATGAAAATTGTTTGGAATGATAGTAGGAATAAAATCTAATTAGGTTGCTTGTAAGTTAGCTTGCTTGATGAAGAAGCACAATTAATAAACGTAGACTCATCGATTGTTTTTATGCTAGTTACGGACACACTTGAGTATTGTTATACATAATCCTTGCTTAGATTCAGAATCATACCTTAATCCTTTATTAGCTCATGGATTGCAAAAATATAAGTTTGGGGGAGTTAAAAGATAAAAATGCGTATTAATCAGTTAGGCGTCAAAGGCTAGTAGCCGCTCGTCGACGTACGTCCTCTCGCTGGGGGCTGCGTATTACGAGTAGTCTAGGGGTGGAATGAGATGGAGCGAAACGCACTCATTCCCAATTACTTGAAAACAAAAAAACAAACCAAAAAAACAAACAAAAAACAAAAAAAAAGAGAAAAAGAAAAGAAAAGATGGAAAAAGGCAAAATTGGCTAGGATGAGCTCTTTGGTACTCGAGTTATTAAGTTCTATGGGACTTTGTGCCTAGTGACCTAAGACTTTTTCCGGTCTGGGATTCGCTAACCTAAAGCTCGCCACATGGGCACCATTGTATAAGTCTTTCGGGGACCTTGTCCATTGCACATTCAAATAAGCCTTTGTATGTCTGTATATAAAATAAAGTATAACAAATCTTTGAAAACCCCGGGGAAATATGGATGTGCATCTTAACTATGGAGAATCTAGGTTGTATTTCGTTTCTAATTTTGTGATTATTATGATGAGAACAAGTAAGGTCCATTAATTTGTATTAAAAACATGTCGATTGAGTTTGAGCACACACGCATGCTTCTACGCTTGTATTGCTAGCATTTGAGTACCTATTTATTTCACCTTCCGAGTTCATTCCATTCGTTGAGGCATTTTTGCTGAATTAGTTACGATTACTCGTTTGGGATCATTACGTTCTTGCATTCATTTAAATTTAATTGCATTCATGCATCAATTGTTAAACCTGTTTCACATTGCTTGAGGATAAACAACAGTTTAAGTTTGGGGGTTTGATAAGTGCATTTCATGTCACTTATTACACTTCCATTATCCTTAAAATCGTCGCCGGTTCTCAAGTATTCGTTGTGTTTTAACGTGTTTTTTCATTCATTCTCGTAGGACGCTCTCGAGTATCCTTCCTACATTTTCATGGAACTAAGTTAAAGAAATCTCATGGAATAGTAAATCTTTATACGAGCTTTGATGGCCATAAACCTATCAGTTAAGTAAGGTGTTGCCTGAAGACCGGTTCAAGTGGGAAAAATGATAAATTCAGATGAAGCTAAAGCAATTGTTGTTCTCTACATCTAAAATCCTAAACATTCTAGTTAGCAAAGTTCCACCAGCTACTTTACTTGCTCATAAAACACTGAGTTCTGATTCTGATCGTAAAACCATAATAATCTTTCAAGTGTTGCAGTTTGTCTTTATGGAGTCCAATAATCAGAATTCTTCTGGTCAATCGAACGTTGAACCTACCATTGTGAATGTCACTGGGGATTGGAGAGACCAGTTTCCACCAGATGCACGCCAACAAGTTATTAATAGGATAATGAAAATTCTAACAAAGATTACTACATCGGCTGAGCCAGCGGTGATAAGCGAAGCCACCGAAATTTCTATGAAGTATGAAGAGAGAATATATCAGTTTGCTAAAAGTCAGAAAGAGTATGGGGCTATGATATTTCACAAATTGCATCAAATGGAAACAAAGTATAAGCAACAACTATCCAATGACGGAAAACCTCTAGAGTCAGGATCTAGCGGTGTGCAACACCAGGTTCATGCTCAACAACAATCACTCACTAACTCGGTAACAGCTAATCCATCGCAAGTACCCCAACAGCTGGTATCCCAAATTGGACCAAACATAACATCTAGAGAACAAGGTTCTGTTGCTATACAACCGTCTCCAAATGTGGTAAGCCAGACTTCGCAAAGGTTTGCCAGTCCCCATATGCAAATGGCAGCAACGCAGCAGACTCTTCCACATCAACAGTCACAGGATCCCTAATATCTTAGCAAGGAGAAGTTACAACAACGAGTTCTTGAACAGAAGTTTCAACAAGGAAACCATAACCTTTCGCGGCCAATGATGTCATAAATTATCTCAACCTCCTTAACTGCGGTCATATCAGCAGACTGTGCTACAAACACCATCCTCTGTGCAATCTCCTATTAACCAATGAAATCACAAGGATACGGTCTTACGGAAAGTTGCAGTGGGTGTTTTACATCCATTGGCGATGTATACTCTATGGCTGGAACAGTTGGGGTCCCCATGCCAACCATTGAAGCGAGGCTTCAATCCGTGTATATGACGCCATCGCAGATACACCATGTGGTGAAATACGTATTAGAGGAAACACTATGTTCTCAGGTTACCACAAGCGGCAAGACCTTACAGATGAAGTAGTGATTTATGGTTGGTTTCTTACAGGTGATATAGGAGAAATGCAGGAGGACTAGTTTCTATCGCCGCACATTCGGCACCTACTGTTGGTGAAAGACCATCAATATTAAACTAATTTGACTAAAACTCCAATGGTTCTAATTATACAGCAAAGAAATATAAGACAGGAAACACAAATATATTAAGTTAGTCTAAGCTACAATTGACTCCGTGAGACTCAAAGAGTGCAATACAAAGAAGATGAATACGATATTGCAAGACCAAGGTGTCAACTCCCCTCCAAACATAGAGAACTTCCCAAATGAAACTACTGTCATGACTACTGACATGCTGCTCAGTATAAAACTGTTGAACTGATAGAAAGACAAGCTTATTCTTATTTATTTTGGGCTAGACTTCGACCCATACTGAACTCAACCCCATTATTATTCAGAGTTTTAGGGCGCCGCCATCGAATAGGAGAGCACGACTGTTTTGTGGGTTTTTTCGAATAGAAGATGAAAAGCCTAGTAGAAAAGAAAGACAATGGACTATTTTAGGTTTTTGATCAGTAACATGCATTCGAATATAAAAATACGACTACTGGGTTTCTTTGGTACACACAGACGAAAAGAAAGACAATTTGCGAGAAAGAAAACACAATTGGCTACTGACATAGGCAATTGACGGCGACTTTGGTTCAGGGTAAAATACGAAATAAAAGAAGACTAATTGCCTTCTCGGGTTTTACATAGAACGGCGAAAGAAACAGAGAGGTAAAGAAATCGGAATTTGCGGCTTCGGTGGATTTCTTTCGGCAGGAGGCAAGTGACAGCTGTTTTTTGGGTTTTTTTTCGGCAGCAGCAACATACAAGCATACGGCAGGAGGCAGGAAGTTGTTCGGTTTAACATTATCTAAACATTTATTCGTTTATTTACATTCTTCCTAGAATTATGTTAACTTTTGCACCCATGATAATGATTCGTTCGATTATGAACTAATCGTTATCATGGAACCCTAATGGATTTGTTTGAATAATATTTAGGGTTTAATTGCTTGATTGATTTGTGAGATACGTTTATCGGTTACCTAGTATGGTTGTGTTTATCGTTAGATGTGTCGCAAACATCTAGTTTGTTAATCTTTAATGAATGCGAAAGTGGATTTAAGGGTTTAGAACTTGCCATCCTAGCATAGGCTCTTGAATGATTCGTATTGTGATTGTTCATGATTCGTAATATGTCACCAACCATATCATATTACCCTATGTAATCGAAATAGATAACTTGCGCTTAAAACCAATTATACCTCAATTCGTATAGACATATGGATTGTCATGCAAGCTGTGTCTGCTTAACTGCTATCTCTTTTGTGGTTGTTTAAGTGGTTTGGTTTACGTGTACTGAAAGGTAGTGTATACTGATTTCATGTTATCTTATTAGTAATCGTAGTTATCATACATATTGATTAAGTATATTAATACTCCGAGTGAAATAAACAATGAAGTTAGGGTTCCATGTTCTCTCTCGCATAAGTAAAATTCGTTAGTTAATCTCGTTAGTTAATTTACTTAGTTATATTCATTCACTCAAACTTTATTACTCGTTCAAGCATTAGTTTAATAATCATACGTTGTTGCATAAGTGAATTCTTGTCATATACACCTGGTCTTCATGGGAACGATCTTTCTTACTTATTACTTGCTACTATTTACCCGTGTATACTTGCGTGAGAAAAGGAGTAACAATAACAGACACTACCAAATCGGTTTTCGGTCTGATTAACTTTTTTGAATCACTAACTATTTTTAGAGGAGATACAATGACTGCGCCTTCTACTTCATCAAAGAAGAGGCATGTCTATAATTTGACCGCTGAATTGGAAGGTGGTATGTCTACCTACCAGTGTCAATCCCCATCCTCATTTATAGTTTTTGATGAGGATGACCTTAGGGATATTGCGGGACCTCATGAAGATGCGGTGGTAATAGGGTCTTCAATAGGGGAAACGATATACGCCGGATTATGATTAATACAGGTAGTTTGGTAAATATCATGTTTTAAAGATCCTACAAGCAAATAAGAAACCCTTCTTTTATACAACGTTCGAACATAACCATTGTAGGCTTCACGGGAAGTTCTACAAATGTGGTTGGGGAGTTCGAAGAGGAAATATTGTTGGCCAATGATCCCTTTTAAAATATGGTAAGAGTACTATTTATTGTGGTGGATTGCCCAACATCTTACAATGCAATATTTGGGAAAGAATGTTAAGATTGGTTCCAAGCTGGCACCGAAATTAAAGCACCGGTTATTATCCTTTTTAATAAATAATCAATATGTTTTTGCATGGTGCAACAATGATGTCACTGGAGTGCCACCAAATATTATTTCCCATAAGTTATCAATCTGGAGTGATATTGCACCATTTGTACAGAAGAGGAGGTTTTTTATAAGGAAAAAATAGATGTGATTGTTCAAGAAGTTGACCGTTTAACCAAGATGGTCACATTAAAAAATCTCAATACCCTTTGTGGACTGCCAGCCTTGTGTTACTCAAGAAAAATAATGGCAAGTGGCGTATGTGCAATGATTCCACTGAACTCTATAGGGCATGCCCTAAAGATCTTTATCATGTTCCTCAGATAGATAAGTTGGTGGATTTTATCTCTGGAAACGAATTATTGTCCTTCATTAATTCTTTCTCAGGGTACAACCATATACAAGTGGGTCTGAAGGATCAAGACCACACTAGTTTCATCACAGACACAGGTCTTTATTGTTCTAGAGTCATGTCGTTCAGATTGAAAAATATCGGGGCCACTTAATAGAGGTTAGTGAATAAATTTTTTTGCTAATCAGATTGGCAGAAACATGGAAGCTAAATTGATGATATGATGGTTAAAAGTTTGGAGGAAGATTCACATATATCTGATCTTCAAGAAACGTTCTCCAGTTTAGAGGTTGTAAATGAAAAATTGAACCCTAAGAAATGTGTATTTGGGGTCCGATCTGGAAAGTTCTTGGGCTACATAATAACTGAAAAGGGAATTCAGCCTGATCGACACCAGCTTAATTCCTTACTATCAATGGACCCTCCTCATAATATCAAAGAAGTTCACAGGCTGATAGGACAATTGGCTGCTTTGTATAGGTTTATCTCAAGATCATTAGACAAGTGCGCTCCATTCTTCCAAGTGTTGAGGAATGTTATAGACTTCAATTGGTCTCCACAGTGTGACCAGGATTTTATTGAAATCAAGAAGCATTTATCCTCACCTAAAACTCTATTCAAACCTGTTCGGGGGGGATCTCTATGTATATCTGGCAGTATCAGAATATGTAATAAGATTTGTGTTAGTAAGAGAGGTGGACAATTACCCTCGTCCGTTGTGTTACATCAGTAAGAGTCTATTGGATGCTGAAAGAAGATATTTTCAATTGGAAAAATTGGTGTTGGCCCAAGTAGTTGCAGCAAGGAAGATGAGACCATACTTCCAAGCTCATTCCATTGTTGTTCGAACATCTTTCCCCTTGAAAAAAATTCTTCAAAAAGCTAATTGATCAAGCAAAATGACCAAGTGGTCAGTAGATCTGGGTGATTACGATATTGACTTTGCACCTTGACCTGCAATTAAAGCTTAGTCAGTGGCTGACTTCTTGGTAGAATTTCATGCTGATAGATCCTCCGGACAGGAATCAGAAAACCTATCCAAGAAAGAATAGGTAGTTCAAACTAATGGTGCATCAAGTATTATGGGCTGTGGAGCTGAGATTTGTCTAACTTCTCCATATGGTGACAATATGTACCAGGCCATATGTTTTGGGTTCAAAGCTTTTAACAATGAGTCTGAATATGAAGCATCCATAGCTGATCTTAAGCTGGCTCTCGTATGTGGAGAAACGAGAGTCTGTTTAATGAGTGATTCCCAATTACTGATTCACCATGTTCAGGGGCAATCTCAAGAAAAAAAGAAAAGTTGATTAAATACTTGCTTATGTTGAAAGAAATTGCCTCAAACTTTAAAAAATATCAGCTATGAGCACATTCCTAGATCGGAAAATACTCTGGCAGACTCTTTGGAAACTATAGCTTATTCTGAATCTTACCCATGGGTTCTTGTACAGGAATGTCCACCCGTACAGACAGATCAGGAAAACAATAGTCAAGATAATATGAATATACTAGTTATTTAACCTAAAGGTTGAAGATATGATCTTCTCCAATACATCTCTGATGGAATATTGCCTCCGGATAAAGTTGTGGCTAAAAAGATCAAGTAGAAGGCTCGTGGTGTCTTAATATTAAGGAAGTTCTTTACAAGAAATCTTTCAGCATACCTCTCCTATGTTGCTTAGGATTTAAAGAATCTCAAGTTGTATTATCTTAACTACATGATGGAGAAGGCTCTGCACACTGTGGCTATAGGGCCTTAACTAGAAGAGTCAAATTGGCAGGATACTACTGGCCAACCATAATGGAAGATGCTAAAGAGATGGTGAAAAAGTGTGATCCTTGTCAAACGTATAGGAATGAAATTCATGTGCCAGTAGTTCCTATGGAATCCATATCCAAACCAATACCCTTTCCTAGATGAGGTATGGATCTAGTTGGGCCTCTTCCTGTGGCATCCGGTGGACGTAGAACAATCATAGTCTCTATTGACTATTTTTCTAAATGGATAGAGGCAACTCCTTTGGCTGGAACCCCTTCGAAATCAGTTATTAAATTTATCTTATCTAACATAATTTGCTGATTTGGAGTTCCCCGGAAGATTACTACAGACAATGGGCCACCATTTGATAATAAAGACATGGAAGCTTTCTTTACTTCCAGAGGAATTCAACATTGTTTTTCTTTTCCTTTCCACCCTCAAGAAAATGGCCAGGTTGAGGTAGCGAGTAGATCAATCTTGTTTGGATTAAAGAAAAATTTGGAATGAGCTACATGAAAGTGGCAAAGTTATTTACAAGAAGTATTATGAGCCTACCAGACTACACCTCGAGCTGCTACACAAGAGTCTCATTTTGCTCTGGTATATGGATGGATGCAATTACTCCCATAGAATCTACTTTACCATCTCACAGAGTCCAAAAGTATTCCAAACAAGATAATGACATAGAAGTTAGGAATCAGTTGGATTTCATTGAAGAAAAAAGAGTTAAAGCACATCTGAGAAGAACGCATTACCAAGGCTTGATGAGGAGCAGATTTCCCTCCAAAGTGAAAAGAAGAGATTTTCAAATAGGAGACAAAGTTTTAAGAAAAGTGTTTTTACACACCAAGGAAAAGCAGTTTGGTAAGTTAGCTTCAAACTAGGAATGCCCTTATATGGTCTGTGGGAAGGTTAAATCAGGAACATACACGCTCCAAGACAAAGAAGAGAGAGCTCTAAAGCACCCATAGAGTATTGAACATCTCAGGTTATACTTAGAATAAAACTCTCTTGTAATATTTACTTTTTTAATATCAATGTAAATATTATAGGCCATACTCTTTCCTACCCTGGTGGTGCGGGGAGGTTTTAATGAGGTGTCCGGGTTTTTCAATAATATATGATACCTTCTTTAAATGTCTCGTGCAATTTTGTAGAAAGTTTGGATATTAAATACTTATTCAACACCCCAGCTCTCAAGTTCTTTTGAATTGATCATATATGCTTAGGACTTGATCACGTTTATTAAACACATATGGTCGAAGATGTTGGGTACTTTTGTTCAACACATCTGAAATATTAAAGGTTATCTAAACATTAACCATAAAAGAGTTAAACAAAATTTAAACAAAAGGTAATATCATAGTTAGAATCTGAACCTATCTTTGATAGACAAAAAATGCTTTGGCTGCTCAAGGACTTTAAAGTCTTACAGCATAGAGATTAAACAAAAACTTCAACGAAATGTCTTGGTCATCCAAGGACTTTAGTATTTCAAACAAAAAGTACATATTGTAATCTTAGGGTTTGTTCCTTTCAGACTTTTCTTCACCACCATCTTTTTTGGGACATTTGAGTTCAGCACTTGAAATCTTACCCACTTCTTCATCGTCATCGGAGTCTATCCCACTCGAGTAGTTGCGCTTATCACCATCAGCCATCGTATGAAAAAGGAGATCAGCATAGTCTACATATTTATACAAAGGACCAAGAGTCCTCTTAGGAAAATTATCATGGAACAATAAGACCATATCGGACTTAATTCCATCATCCTTCTTCTCCCACTGGAACAAATCTCTATCCCTGAAGCTATTGTTTGAGCTTATTGGTGTTTTAAGGCAGTTTTCTCTTCGGTCTTCTCTCGGACAGTGTTGTCCTTAGTTTGCAGTTGCTTCTTCAAAGCTGTGATAACTTGGTTTGAAGTTATTTGCTCGTCGAGACTAACTTAAGCAGTTTTGCAGCTAAATACTTTTTTCCTTCCTCAATAATTCAATGTTTTGCTGAGCATTGAGAAGATCGTTTGACAAGTTTTGCTTTTTTGTAGTCAGAGAGTTGCTGGTAACAGTTTTATCTCTTACCTGTCTCTCCAGATCAAGCACTGGTTGAATATAACCTAAGAGGGCATTGCTCAAGGTATCTTGCTCATTAGATATCACATAAGTCTTGTCGTTATGACTAACAACGTTGGAAGATCTATAAGGACGGTAAGGCCCCGCGAAATCATATTTTTCTAAGTCATTAAAATATATGTTGATGTTCTGAAAAACGCCAAGGTCTACCTCTTCGTTACCATCACCAGTAACTTGATCAGAATAAAGATTGGCTTGGATTTTCTCTTTCAAGGTAGAATCGACATGAGCTAAAGGAGGGATTTCAGAAGGATGAATAATTATCTCTGATCCTAGAGTAACTTTCTTCTTCTTGGCAGTTTTCTCATCACTACTGGCTTTACGCTTCTTATCGAAATCTTCGGCGGGTTGTCTGACCCACCAGCCTCCTTTACAGTGACTGCTACTGCTTCCAGTAAAGCAGCATTAATGCCTCATTAGTTCTCTGAACCGGTCCGTTCAGTGGTTGTTTGAGGTGGGTCTGCTGTGGTTTTCTTCTTCCTCTTGTTCTTCATCTTATTCAGATGACTGGGGGCTTTGGCCCTGGCAGACAGGTAAAGTTTAGCATCCTTAGCCTCTGTCCTTCTCAGGATGACATTTGCAGGACGAGGGGTGGTCAGCTCTTCCCATATGAGGTCTCTTTTCCCTGTGGTGTTCCACAGATGAGACCTGACATAGTTCCTCGATATGAAGCAATTATGAAAAGCATTGTCCCACTTCTCTAAGGCCCAAGCATTCAGTTTAGCACAACTATCCTGAACTGCCTCCACATAGTCCGACACTCTTTTGGAAACACTGGGGAGAAGTAGGAATCAGTTTGGATTAAAAACTTAATGCTTGAAAGATTAAAGAGGAAATAAAAGAAACTCACCAATGCTCTTCCAGCGGTTGGTCAACTGGCTTAGGTTTGAGTCAACCTCGATTTTTTTCCCATTCTCCCAGGCCCCAATGATGAATAAGAACTGCGTCCTCCACGACTTTTCTGACTCGATAAGATCGTTTACTACCTTGTAATCATTCTCTATGGTGTAGTGGTAGAAGGGCATGTGATGATTCTTACACAAGTTTCCCACAACAGCAAACTGTTCATTGGTAGTAGAATCTTAGACGGCTTGGATGCCATGATGCAGGACAGTAGAGTATACCAAGCTTTGGGGCTCAGTTGGCTAGGACATAGCTTGGTCAGATGGAAGTATCTGACTATCTCCGGATTTACAGGAAACCGGAGTCCCCAGTTCAGCACTTCTGTATAGATCACCAGTTCATTGGGTTTGCAGTCCATCGGAATTTTTTGGGTGACTGGATTCTCACCTTTACAAACTCTAGGATTCCCCACTTAGTGCGAATACGACCCAGTTCATCAGTGTAGGTGTATATGTAGCTTATATTTTGAAGGGACAACAAATACTTCACACTGACCTTCTTATAGGTTGACCCCACTCTACCCTCCAAACTCTCCGGATGAGCCAAAACTACTTTGGTCTTGGCTTTCCAATCTTCACTTGTATCATCTTTTTGACTGGACGCCTCAAAAGGGGCTTCATCTAGATTGTCCTTCATATGTTCTTCCATAATAGTGGAAGGTTGTTCATATGGCTGTTTGGATGGCTGTTTAGATGGTTGTTCGGATAGTCTGGTTTTTGCAATGGGTTAATGTCCAGCTGGTTTTGTTTTTGCCACAACTTTTATTGTCTTCGAACTATAGGGTTTTGAAGAAGTAGGTGTGGATTTTGATTTAGACTGGAGAGTGACTCAGCGTGTGGTTAATTTCTCTGGAGATATCTCTGTATCTTACCCCATTACAATAAAAGGCGAGGGTTTTCTAATGCTAGATACGACTTTCTCCTTAGGGAGAGGGTTTTGGGACTCCAGGACAGAGGACTCTGGTGGAAGAGGTGAAAGGTTTGTGGCAAAGGGTAGTTTTCTAACCTTTGAAGCTTTTGAGGATGATGAACCTTGATCTGTATTCACTTGTGGTTGATTGTTTCCTTCACCAGGAGAAACAAGAAGGCTAGCAGCAATGCGTTCGTCTGTTGCAACTTTTTAGCTTTCTCTAACTTTGATAAGTTCAACCAACCTCCTTTTATTAGAGCGTTTCTAGCTGTGGACATATTTGACTCAAGCACAAATTTGAAGATGAATTAAGCTTTCTCTCACTAAGAATATTTGTAATTTTTGAAGACAATAAAACAATAAGAAGGTTTATATATAACAATGAAAAATGGCAGTTACCGAGGAGAAGGTAAATTGATTTCGGTAATAATTAAAAGCTGCAAGGTGTGAGAATTAAAGCCTAGGTAACTTTCTAGTGTAGTAGGTACCAGAATCTAGGATAAAAACGGTTGCGAGGTCGAACCAGAGCCTGACACGTGTCCCATGATTGAAAAAAGACTCTTAGAATTCTGAATTGAGAAATCAGTTCCACCAAAATTTGAACAAAGTCACTCTTGAAGGAAAAGTTTATAGTTTTGACGAAACAACAAATCGGAGAATGTTGGTATTGATTTTTAAGAGTTAGCTCTTCTAAAGATTCTTTGCAAGACCTAATGGGGTTACTAATGAGATCGGATATTTTAGCTATTGTGTATTGACTTAATCCGATGGGCAGTTCGGACCATGACCACTATTATAAAATCCGAACAGGACAAACGTGATAAATGCTAACTAAGCTAGTTGATGGTCACTTCAAACCAAATTACTAATGGGTCCTTAAACTTGACCCGACTTCACGATCCGACCAAATAACCCAATGGCTTAGTAATTAAGTATAAATACCCCAACCACTTTCATTAATGAGGGTAATCAGAATTTATTAGTAGCATACAACTTTATTATCTCACTACCCACTACTTTAAACATTAAATTCCACAAAACATCCAAAACACTTTACAAAATTACCCTCAGACAGAAAATAAACCACACCAGAGATGACGCAGCCTCCTCGGTGAGACAAACATAAACAAGATGAGTGAAATAAGAATAACTCAAGGAGAGAAAAAATCTCCAAGACGAGATCAATCCTTCACCTGATGGAAGATTTAACTGATTATCTTAACTTAAAACCTGAGTATATAACATTATACCCGATAGTATTGTATATGAAGAAAGCACCAACTGAGCACTCAAACTTGACGCCCAAGCTAAGTGACACCACAAAGTGCCACGTGTAATGACACATACAGACGTGATAATGTTTGGTATGATCGTGGCCGGTATTATATGCATGTTAAACACTATTAGAAGGGTAACCAACTAAATTTAATGAGTGAGATGGGTGAATTATATATATATATATATATATATATATATATATATATATATATATATATATATATATATATATATAGGCTAAGGTCACAATGTAAAGGTTCGAATTTCAAGATATGAGAAAAGAATTAGTAAATATTTCCCGTAAATCTTTTTTTTACTGTCTATTATTACTTTAGCTAAATCTATGAGAATGATTTGTTTCTATCATATATAATATAGATCAAATAAATATGTATTATTGATTATATTTTGTGTAATAAAGAGTAAAAGTGTTTTTGTTTAGTAATTTAGTGGAGTAGAGTAGTTTCAAACGAATGAATTGTCCAGGCGCAAAGGCCTAACATGCTAAAAGACCCACCATCATTGCTATATAAGGTAACTTACATTTTTTTCTAAAGAAAGAGAAGAACATTTGGTGATTAACAATTTATAATAGATTTCATCTTCTTATCATTTTGCTAATTTTTTACTACTCTCTATATTTTTACTCATCAAATAACGACCATAGTGGAGCTTTGGTTCATATTAGAAAATATTTATAAACAAAACCAAAACCAAAATACTGATTATACTTTAATTTAACAACAAGATTAAAAAGATATCTCTATTTAATATAAAGTTATCATTAGTGTTTATAATTTAATCTACCATTATGTTATTTGTTAAGTTTGTCACCAAAAGCCATGTCAAATTTAATATTGACAATGAATAAGAAGATGAATTCATTCTAATAATGGTGGTGATGATTGATGATAATATTGGAAATTAAAAAAACTTTCAAAAATATTTATGTTTATTTTAACATTTTATTTCACATTATTTAAGATATGTTTTAGATTACTTGTTTTATAAAAAGTTACATTTATTTTATTTGAGTAACATTTAATGGTTTATTTAAGTATATTTGTTTTGGTTTAAAAATATTACATCTTAATTTTTTTATAAAGTAAAAATAAAGTCAAGTTTGAGATGTGTTTCAACCGGGTCGAACCGAACCAAAAAATATAAATAGTAAAAATATTGTTTGTGAGGCCGGTTTGGACTGACCCGTTGACATATGTGGGTCGGGCTCAGCTCAAAAATATTAAACCCACAGCGGATCGGGTCAAGTTATGGTTCAAGTAAAAAAAAAGATGGGCTCAAGCAGGTCACCCCAAACCCGGTTTGAACCCGACATATTGACATCCCTAATAAGATATAAAAGAATCTTAAGTATATACTTAAGTTATTCTATGGGTGGAACATTTTAGATATAATATAGGTCACCCAATATTAAGTATCCAATATTGCATGATAACATAAATAAAATTAGCCAATAAAGTGAAGACATTTAGTCTTTTATAATTAAAGAAATATAAAGATAGAGCATATACTTTCAGCTCAGGTTAAAGTAAAGTATGAAAAGTTATCTTTCTATTTCTCACTAATTTCTATTAATATTTTAAATATTCAAAGTCTTGCATGTGGGGGTTCTTAATCCAAAGGATATCCAGATTTAGTGAGCGTGTTATTATAACAGAGCTTTTGATTCTAATTAAGAATTGAATTCAAATCAGCTTTGTGTATTTCGGGTTGTATTATTATCGTATGAATACAATTAATTTGTCAATAATAAAATGATCAAGTTTTCAATACTCCATACTGAATCAATAAACGATTAGTAGCATACAACTTTATTATCTCACTACCCACTACTTTGTAAAGGGTTATTGCTGTAAGCCTAAATCCAAGAAGGGAATCTAATGATGAAAAATGGTATGTGTATGAAATCGCTAACGCAAAGATTTTAACTATTTCTTATTTTTTATTTTTTATAATATAAAGAGGAATTAAATTCATATTTAGATTGTAAGTTCTAATAACACTGGTTGTATAAAAAATAAATACGAACGATTCACAAGATTAAGACATATATAAATAAAATAAAAAAAATTGTAGGATTTATGGCTTATCATCTCTTATGGAACTTAGTTTTACATTAAGAAAATTTACAGCTGGATCAATTAAACTTATTAAGCAAAGATGCAGAAAATAAAAATATAATCAATGGGACTGATACAAACAATAAAGAATATTATTTCTAATAATTTAAAAACAAAATGGAAGTTGAAAAAGAAAATGTATCTATGTATATGTGTATATATATATATAGTGGTTTAAAATGCATTACATTTGAAGTAAATGGTTCTTACAAATACATGAGACATACTCTGATGAGTGCTATGAAAGCGCCATGCAAGAAAACTATAAGATAAAAATCAAAGCAATACAAAGAAACAAGCAAAACTGCAAGGATCTAAAGATCATAGAGACTACAACATCAGAGTTTAGAGTAAGAAAGCGATATCATCAAAGCAACGAAATAGAGGTGGATGCGAACAACAAAGCAAACAACTTAAGTTGGAATTATAGGAATTGTATAAGCAGACAACTTTGGTACTAAGGAATCTGAATTGGAGGTTAGAAAGTATGTGGTACAATACCGTATAGGTAAGGATGGTAGACGTATCAAAACTTATGACAATGTTATATCTCTCACTCAAATTTTGGTAGACAATCACACCAAAGCAGGCATAAAGGTGCCATAAACTGGATGGAGACTAATTGGATGCATCTTGAATCCAAAAGACCCAATTGTTACTGTTACCTAAGGAGAACCCAAGCTTGGAACTTGTGAAACTTCATATGCTCCAAATGAAACTACAGTCATAGAATATATGATTGCTAGTTTTTTAGGTGGAGTTGTATAAGAAAACATTCGGGGAGAGGGGTATTTAAATCCAAACTCGGAATCTTGTCACTGATGGACAACTTGTCCTGAATAGTAAGCCAAAAGGATGAAGGAATGACGATGAATATTAACTTTGTGTCATATCAATCTTGCCCGCCTGACACAAGGGATGGGCGTATGTATGGAACTGTAGGTGTCTTTGATGGTGAAAGCGGTGATTCATATCTTAACAATCTAATAGTGGATATAGTTGTAGAGGATGTTGAGGTGATGAGAGAAGAGGATGAGATTGTTGATCTCATGGAGTTTAATCAACAATCTACAAAAATTCAGCATGGAAATGTTATAAGAAATAACAGTAAGGAATTTTCAGAAATCATTTTTAAGGAAGAAGATTGTGAAAAACTTAAAGCATCTTCTAAGCATACTCTTGTGGGCAAGTTTTCTATATGTAAACCAATATTCAGTTTAATAAAGTCATTCTTGGATGGATTCAATTTCAAGGGTGAATTCAATGTCACTAGCTATGACTATCGTCACATTTTTATTGAATTCTCTTTGAATGATGATTTCAAGAAGTTGTGGAGAAGGAATGTATGGGTCTTAAGAAATAAAACCATGCGTCTATTAAAGTGGGGTCCTAATTTTAACCTAGTTTTGAAAACCTTATTACTCCAGTGTTCATCAATCTTCCTAACATGCTTGAGTTCATGTTCAATGAGGAAACTATCTTAGAAGTGGCTAAAAGTCTTGGTAATCCTTTAAATGTTTGGGTGCCTCCTAGAAATTGGGCCAGAATCAACTATTGTAGGGTTTGGGCTGAAGCAGATGTCTCTAAACCTCTTCCAAAGAAAATTTGGATTGCTTTTGGGAGTAATGGTTTTTGGCAGGATCTAATCTATAGTAACTATCCCAGCTACTGTAAACATTGTTATCATTTGGGTCATTCTGGGAGGCATGTAAGAAGATGCAAAAGAATATCAACAATGAAGGCATTGAACAGTAAATCGTCCCTCGACTATTGCGTTTGGTGGCAGATAGTCCCTTGACTTTCAAATGTCCGTTGACAGTCCCTGGACTATCGCGTTTGGATAAAGTTAGTCCACCAGATCCTCTGATCCATGAGAGACTGCCACCTGTCACCATAGTCTCCAGATTTTTGTATCACCACTAGTCCCTTGAGTTTAGGTCAAACCCAAAATGTAGAATATTACGGAAAACTAAACTCAAGGGACTAGTGGTGATACAAAAATCTGGGGACTATGGTGACAGGTGGCAGCCTCTCATGGATCAGAGGATCTGGTGGACTAACTTTATCCAAATGCGATAGTCCAGGGACTGTCAACGGACATTTGAAAGTCAAAGGACTATTTGCCACCAAACACGATAGTCGAGGGACGATGTACTGTTCAAAGCCCAACAATGAAGAAGTTACATTACCTCTTAATATGGTTGAGAAAAATAATGTTCCTCTGGTGAGTCCTGTACAAAGAATAAAGTCAATAGTTACAATGAGTGAGAAGAATAATATGAATGAAAAGAATTATGTTGTTAATGTCTCGAATTTTAGCTCTGCTGATAATAATATTAGCATTCAAAGTAGAGTTATATTTGATAATTTGTTACCTTTAGGGGTTCAGAAGGAGGATATCATAGAAGCGCTGCACTTGATAGATTTGGGGCCTTCAAATCATACAATCTCTGATTCTCTGGATAACAGTAATGGGAATGTCTCTCCTCAAATGGAAAATACTAGTAGTCTGCCTTCATCTCCTGTTAAGAATAAAGATCATAGGAAAAAAGATAAATTAAAGAAGGTAAAATTCCTAACCCCAAAGAGTCTGATGAATCCTAAACTAATGCAGTATAGAGGTGTTGCTAAGAACCTTAAACCATCTAAATCACTATTTCAATTTTAAATTGGAATGTCCGAGGTTTGGGAAACAAAGGAACAATGGTAAGGGTCAAGTCTTTAAAAAGAGCCATGAGACCAGATTTTATATCTATTCAAGAACCTATGGTTAATTTGCTAAAATTGATTATATCTTGAAGAAGCTTGGTTATCATCAATATACTCAGAATATAAATAACAAGATCTGGGTGTTGTGGAAGGATAACTTTATGGTGGATGTTATTGCTGATGATGAGCAATTCATTCACTTGAATGTTAAGCTCAAGGATTCTAATAAGGAGTTCAGGGTCACAGTGATTTATGCTAAGTGTTCTACAGTTCTAAGAAGAGTTCTTTGGGAGAAGCTTAAGGTTATTGAATATGGTGCAATGGAGTGGAAGGTTCTGGGTGATTTTAACACCATAGTTAGCCCTGATGAGCAACTATATTGCACTTCTAACTGCAACACTAGTATGGATGACTTTAATAATTTCATTTTTGATAATAACCTAACTGATGCAGGGTTTACTGGAAACAAATACACTTGGACTAAAGGCAGGCAATGGAGGCGTCTGGATAGGGTTTTATATAATCAGAAGTGGCTAAACTACTTTACAGCTACGAATGTCACTCATCACTCTTAAACTTGCTCTGATCATTGCCCTATGGTGGTTAATGTGCCTACTGATACTATTAAAATAAATTTATCCTTTCATTTTCTGAATATGTGGGTTCTTCACTCTGGTTTTCTTAAAGTGGTGGAGGATAGATGGGCTGAGTTCTATCAGGTTTCTCCTATTCTTAAGTTTTGTTTCAAGCTTAAAAGGCTAAAGGCAGATCTAAGGAAGTGGAACATGGAGGTTTTTGGGATTGTTTTCGACTCTATCAAGCAAATCGAGGAGGATATCATGTGTAAAGAATTAAACTACCAGAGAACTAGATTTATGAAGGACAAAGACTTACTGGACACTGCTAGAGAGATTCATCTAAAACGGCTAGAGAGAGGAGGAATTCCGGATTCAAAAATCTTATACTAACTGGGTCAGGGGTGGTGAAAGGAATAATTCATTCTTTCACAACTTTGTGAAAAAAAGAATGAAGAAAAATAGAATCTCCAGGATTTGGGATGGTAATAAGTGGCTGGAAGACAAGGAAGATATTGAAGTCTCTGCTATAAATCACTTCAAGGATCTACTTTACGATCAGCCTAATCCTTGGAGTTCGAATATTATTTCAAATGTTATCTCTAAATTGGTTAAAGATGAGGAAAACAGTATGCTTTTATCTATTCATAAGAAGGAAGAGATTTTCGAGATTGTCAAGAATCTCAATCCTACGTCTGCTGCTAGTTCTGATGGTTATAATGGAAGGTTTTATAAAGATTGTTGGGATATTATAAAGACAGGTCTTTCTGAAGCTATTGTTGAAGTTTTTAAAGGAGGTACTATTCTTGATGGGGTTTTCGCTACTATTATTTGTTTTGTTCCAAAGAATTTGTATCCTAAGTCTTGGAAAGAATTTAGGCCTATAAGCCTAACTACATTCTTTAACAGAATTATTTCTAAAATAATTAACAAAAGACTGGCTGGTATCCTTCCTGGGCTTATTTCTGATGACCAAGGTGCGTTTGTTTCTGGGAGATCTATACATGAAAATATCATGGTTACTCAAGAATTAGTGCATGATATTGATCTTAAGACTAGGGGAGGCAACATTATTCTAAAGGTGGATATGGATAAGGCTTTTGACAGACTTGATCACACATTTCTCCTAAGTGTTTTGGTTGCTTTTGGTTTTAAAATGGATTTTATTTCCTTAATTGAGAAATGTGTGACCAACTGTCATTTCTCAATTCTGGTAATGGTGAGGTAAAATGGTACTTCAAATCTAATAAAGGCTTAAGGCAGGGTGACCCATTGTCAGCCAGCCTGTTCATTACGGCAGAAGAATACTTATTGAGAAGTTTTAAAGATCTAATACTAGATACAAGAATAGAGGGAAGATGGACTTAGCTTGTTTGGGATATGCTGATGATTTGCTTATTTTCTGCAATGGTGTCACTGCCTCCATTAGAAACATCTGCAAGCTCATGCAGCATTATGAAGATAAATCTGGTCAAATTGTGAATAAAGGAAAATCGAAATTTATCACAAATAAGAATACCTTACCTAGAAGAATTAATGATCTTGAGCAGCTTCTGGGATTCAAGAAAGTTGATCTGCCGATCAACTACCTGGGTGCAATCATCAACAACAAGGCCAGAGTTAGTAACTTTGATGTTCTAATAATAAAAATTAGAAATAAAGTGGCTGACTCGGACCATACTCTCCTTTCATTTGGAGGCAGGCTTATTTTGATTCAATATGTCCTATGTTCATACCCTATCTATAACATTCAGCATTCTTGCATTCCTAAGACTGTGGCAAAGAGTATTGAAGTTATCTTCAATAAATTTATATGGGGTAATAAGGATGATAAATCTGCTATAAATTGGGTTCAATGATCTAAAGTTCGCAAGTCCTACGTGAAGGAGGTCAAGGCATCAGAAGGATTAAGGATTGGGATTTGTTGTTCTCTCACAAGCTCTGGTTCTCATTCAGAAGGCAGAAATCTATTTGGTCGAAGTTTATGATAAAAACTTATTGTAAAAATTCTCATCCTTTAATTGTGTCTAAGCCTATTAAATGTTCTAAAATTTGGTCCAGACTTTTGGAGGTTAGGGAAAGTGTTGAAAAGTTTATTTCTTGGCATGCTAAGTCGGGGGAGATGGATTTCCTTATTGATAAGTGGTGTTCTACTGCTCCTCTGGTAAACATAATGAATGTGGAAAACAGGACTAGTTACTGGTATGAAGGTCAAGGATTTCTGGACTAATGGGTCTTGGGATTTATCTAGAACTGAGAACATTGTGAATTCAGATGAGATTCACAATATTCTCAAAATTTGTCTTGTAGCTGATGTGGAGGATGTCGTTTACTGGTCAGTTAGTCAGAATGGAAGTTTTAACTCTAAGTTAACTTGGGAATCTATTAAAACAAAGAGAAACATTTCTAACCTGTATAAGAGATCGTGGAATGTTATTACCCCTCGCAAATAATCCTTCTTGATTTTGAGGGTTCTTCTGAATCTGCTCCCCGTTGACTTTGCATTGCAAAAAAAAGAAAATTAGTCTTGCCTCTCGTTGCCAGCACTGTGAAAATACTGAAAGTTTGAAGCATGTTTTTGTGAACTGCCAAGTAGCGTGGGAAGTATGGAATTATTTTGTTGCTATGTTCAAAATACATATTTTCATAAACATGACTCATGTGCACATTATAAGGTCTTGGTATTGGTCTACCCAGAATGAGGTACATATTAGATCGATTCTACGTGTTATTATCTTATGGGTTTTATGGTATGCTAGAAATAAAATAAAGCATGAAGGAAAGGTCTTTAGTCCTATGGAGTTAATAAATTTATTATCCATATTATTACCAAGATAGATAGAGTGAACTTGTTTAAGAAATCTCACTGGGGAAAAGATAGGTATATTGGTTCTCAAATTGGTTGTATAGATCAATTTAGAGCTATTCATGTTCCTATAGTCCTCAACTGGAAAAGTCTTAAGCTGGGGAGATATAAGCTTAATACCGATGGGTCGAGAAGTCTCTCTGGGGAAACTGGTGGTGGTGGTATTGTCAGGAACAGTATGGGAAAAATTATTTTCGGTTTCAGTAGACTCTATGGTAAGGTATATCCGCTTATTGCAGAGTTCAAAGCTCTTTTGGATGGCCTAAATCTTTGTTACTCTAAAGGGATAAATGATCTGGATGTTAAGATAGACTTGAAGATCATCCCTGAAATCTTTCTTAAAGGTAAACCTCCTTGGTTTTTAACTGGGAACTATAATTGGTATCGTAATCTCCTCTCTTCCGACATGAGTCTGATGCATGTCTTTAGAGAGCAGAACCAAGCTGCTAACTGGTTAGCTAAGTCTGTTCTAAATTTCAGAAAGGAGATAGATTTTGACGATATTCAGGTCCCAGCAAAGCTAAAAGCTATCACTTTCCTTGACGAATTGGGGACTGGCTACATTAGGGCTTCTCAAAATAGTTAATTTTAAAGGAATTGAAAGGGATTTTACTTGATTTGTGTTGCTTCTTCGTCTTCTTGTATTGATTACTTCTGCATGTAAGCTTCTGTGTCTAATCGTTGAAGAATTCATGCTTAAAGTCTAATAAGCTTCGTTGATTTTCTAGTTTGGAGAAGTTTGAAGGGTTGATTTCGTTGGTTTGATATTTGAAATCTGGTGGAAGAATTTTGGCAAGAATGTGGCAAGAGTTTGATCTGGCTGATGGAATTTTAGCAATGGATGCTTGGATGGTAAATGTGCTACTGGTTAGAGTTTGTGTCAAATTCGGTAGAGGTTGAAGTCTTAGAATTTATTTAGTGTATGCTTACCTAATGTTTAAGACTTTTTACTTGGTCAGTTAGGCTTGGCCCTCTCTAGGCCTTGTATGAGTCTTTCATGTTTTCTATCCCAAAATTTAATAAAGTGTTACAATATGACGGAAAAAAAGTAACGGGTGTCCGTTCGGTTTTGTCACGGTCACCGTAAAGTACAGTAAGATGTATGTTCTGTTTATCTAAAAAAATTGATTTTATTTTTATTCGTCTAATTTTTTTTAATAATATATATTTTGTGATTTTTTATGGTTCGATGGACGTTTAAAGTAAAGGCGAATTTATAATATTTAAATAATAAATAAATTTTTATTTTTTAGTATATATAATATAAGCGTTGTTATTATTTGATGAATGAAGTGTTATAGAATATAAGTGTTGTTATTATTTGATAAACAAACTAAATTTTTTTTAAATTTTTTTTTGGTATAAAAATGTGTGAACTGTATTGAAATAAAAGGTTCTTACAAAGCTATTCAAGATGGCATCGTGGCCATAATATGACACAGATTACAAGTTAAAACTGGCTATTAAATCTAGAAGTAAAGCTAAAAATCCGGATGAGATTTATAAGTAGGAGAAGTAATCACATTGGAAAGCTAATTTTGGTTCCATGAAGTCGGTATTGGAGGTCCGAAAGAATTCGGTGGGCGGTGCTCGAGTTCGGAGACAGGGAGTTGTTGTATATACGGGTATTTCTTTCCATCCATATATGGTAAATGATGGCACAAAAAGCAATCCTCCAGATGAGGGAGAGGGGTCTTGAGTCCCACTTACATGCATCTTCAAGCCGATCATTCCAGGATTGGAGAGATGCGGGAATTTGTGGGTTCCTGTAGATGTTGTCCCAGATGTTGGAGGAGTAAGGACAGGAGTTGAAGATGTGGTCGAGGGTCTCCAAGTTTTCAGAGCATAAAACACAATTAGGAGGAGAGTTAAGGCCCTAACTAATGAGTTTATCCCGGTTGGATAGCTCATTTTGGACAGTTATCCAAGAGATGAAGGAGTGACGCGGTATAGAGTAATTATTCCATACGAGAGGGCCCAAGGTCACTTTAGTACCCGAGGGTCTGATAGCAATGTACGTGCTACTGATGGTGAAGGTTGGTTTTGACTTGTTTGGGGTCCAGAGGAATATGTCTTCCGCGTTGCAAGGGGGAGGGAGAGTGAAGAGGACTGATCGTATTTCAGTCAAGTGAGAGAGAAGATGTCTGTTCTGAGCTCTGGCATTGAGAGGCCATTTCCAGTATCCATTTATATTGAGGTCTGATACTCGAGAGATGTTTTCGAGGTGAGCTATGCTGGAAATTCCATTACCAAAGCATTTGATAAGGGAAGAGGGGAATAACCAAGGATCGTGCCAGATTGAAGTGTTGTGACCATCCCTAATTTTTACAGTGTAAAGGTCGGCTGCGCAGGGTCTGAGTTTCAGAAATTTTCTCCAACCCCAGCTAGCATTAGGCGGGATGGCCATGGTCCAGAAGTTTTTATTTTTTAGCTTTTTTGCGATAGTCCATCTGGTCTATATAGAGTTCGGGTTCTTTGTTAGAATGGACCAAAAAGAAATTTAGGGCGGCCGCGTGATTCCAAATTTTTAGTTTGGAATCCCAAGGCCGCCCTATTCTTTGGGAAAGGTGAGCTTGTCCCAAGCTACTTTAGCCCCCCGAGATTTTCATTTCCTGTCCTAACCAGAGGAATCTTCTAAGGAGCTGGGATAGCTCATTGAGGACCCTGACCGGGAGGATGAATTTGGAGGATCAATGAACTTGGCTTGCAAAGAGAACTGATTTTATGAGCTGGAGGTGACCCACATATGAAAGGTGCTTTGTTGTCCAAGAGTTGATACGACCACAGACCTTTTCAAAGAGGGGGCGCCAGTCCTTGTAATTAATCCTGGAGGTAATAAGAGGAACTCCCAGATAACAGACTGGATGGTTACCTTCGCTGAAACCCAAGATGTCGATGATAGCTCCTTTTGCAGTAGGGGAGGTTCTTGATAGGAAAATCTGGCTTTTGTCCGGGTTGAGGTCGAGACCCGAGATCGCGGCAAACTCCTTTAAGCCTTCTTGGATTAGTACGGCTGGAGCATCATTGGCTCGACAGAATATCATAAGGTCGTCCGCAAAGCAACGGTTGATAATCTTCAGAGAGTGACATTTCCAATGAAAGCCAAAAAGAGGGTTCTGGCTCTTTTCGAAGAGAATGCAGGATAATACCTGCATCACAATAACGAAAATTTAATGGGAGAGGGGGTCCCCTTGTCTAAGACCTCTCTCCTCAGCAAAGAAGTTCGTGGGGCTTCCGTTAATAGAAACAACAAAGGAGGGGGTGGTAATGCAATGAATGATCCAGCTAATCATTTCAATGGGGAAGTCCATCACAAAGAGAGCATCGAGAACGAGCTCCTCGCGGACGTTATCAAAAGTTTTCATAAGGTCTATCTTGAGTGCACAACGATGGCCTTTACAGTTAATATGATAGTCGTGCATAAGGTCCTGGGTAAGAAGGATGTTATTTGCAATTGAGCGGCCCGGAATAAAGGAGGACTAGGACGGGTCAATTAGGTAAGAAAAAGAGGGTTTTATTCTGTTGGCCAGGATTTTCGAGATGATTTTATATGTTAGATTGCAACAAGAGATGGGTCTATAGTCGGAGGGAGATGATGGGTTATCCTTCTTTTGGATTAGAGCGATGAGGTTTTTGTTACACTCAGGGTCCATCTTACCGTGGATGAAGAAGTGCTTAATAGCAGTGCAAATATTAGGGCCCACAATGGCCAAACATGATTTAAAGAATCATGTACTAAGCCCATCAGGCCCAGGGGCTTTATCACTATCAATGTCGAAAAGGGCGTCCTTGATTTCCTCATTTGAAATCGGCTTGGTCATTTCAGCTTTGTCGGGCTGGGAGACCTTTTTGCTGAGGAGGAATCTAATTCTATCCAGGCCATGGTAGTTTAAAAAGCCAACAGCGTTGCAGTCCCCTAGAGAGAACCGAAGTACCCGTTTCTGTAAATACCATAATGACATAGGGCATGATACCCATGATTGTATAGCCTTGAAGCGGGAGGTCCAGAACCTCATTGAAAGGGGTAAGTTGGGGGCCTATGTCAAAGAATGAGGGGGAACAAACCGGATAGTGCACAAGCCAATGCTAATACTCCTCGAACTACTCCTTCAAGCAATCCTGGAACGTCTACACATGAAGATGTTATGGTGATAACTGAAAGGTTTAATATATACTTTGAGTACCTTGATCCCGATCCAAGTCTCGGGTAGGGGTAATAATAGACAAGACTAAAACTGTCTTCGGTTTGATTAAATTCTTCGAATCTCTAACCATCTTTTGGGGGGACACTGTAACTGCACCTTCTGGTTCATCAAGGAAGAGGCATGTCCATAGTTTGATCACCTAGTTGGATGGAAGAATGTGTACACACTTGTATCAAACTCCATCTCCTTTTATAGTTTTCGATGAGGATAACCTAAGAGATATTACGAGGCCTCATGAAGACGCTGCGGTAATATGGGCATCGCTAGGGGGAAATGAGATACGCTGGATTCTGATTGACACAAGAAGTTTGGCAAACATCTTATTTTTAAGCTCCTATAAGCAGATGAGAAACCCTTCGGATATACAATGTTTGAACAGAACCATCATGGGCTTCACAAGGAGTTCTGCAAATGTGATTGGGAATTTGAAGAAGAGGTGTTGTTGGGCAAAAGACCTTTTAAGAAAATGGTAAGAGTACTGTTTGTTGTGGTGGATTTCCCAACATCTTAAAATGCAATATTTGGAAGGTCTTAGCTCTCCTGAATGTATGTAGTGGCCTCTATGATCCACTAATGTTTGAAATATGTTGTCCAGAGATAAGTAGGTGTTGTTTGGAGCAGCCAGAAGGTAGCCAGGGAATATTATGCAACAACCCTTGCCTCTAAGTCTGTACAGGCAATCAAGATTAACAGAGATTAGCAGCTACTGGAGCCTTCCACCGATGAGAATGAAATTGATGATCCCAGTGTCATGATACCCGTAGAGGAGGTTAAAACCCATTCCCTCGTCGAGGGAAAGAATATTAAAATTAGTATTAAGTTGGCACCAAGTTTGAAACACATGCTGATGTCTTTTTTAATAAATAATCAGCATGTATTTTCTTGGTGCAATGACGATGTTACCGGAGTGCCAGGTGATATAACTTTTCACAAGTTAGCTGTACGAACCGATGTTGCATCGGTTGTACAACGAAGAAGGTATTTCTCTAAAGAAAAAATAGATGTGGTTATTCAAAAAGTTAATTCTTTTACCAAGATGGACCACATAAAAAAAGTCTCGGTACCCTTTATGGACTGCCAACCCTGTCTTAGTCAAGAAAAAGAATGGAAAATGTCGTATGTGTATCGATTTTACTGAGCTTAATAGAGCATGCCTAAAGATCCTTATCATGTTCCCCGTATAGATCAGTTGGTGGATTCAACTTCTGGGGATAAGTTGTTGTCTTTCATGGATGCATTTTCCGGCTACAACCAGATACGAGTAGATCTGAATGATCAAGACCACACCACTTTTATTATGGACAGAGGTCTTTACTGGTATAAGGTGATATCGTTCTGATAGAAAAATGTTGGAGCCACTTATCAAAGATTAGTAAATAAATCCTTCGCTAATCAGATTGTCAGAAACTTGGAAGTTTATATAGATGATATGATGGTAAATAGCTTGGAGGAAGATGCACATATATCTGACCTTCAAGAAACGTTTTCTAATTTAAAGGCTGTGAACTTGAAGCTAAACCCTGAAAAATATGTTTTAGGGTCCGATTTGGAAAATTCTTGGGCTACATAATAAGTGAAAAATGAATTTAACCTGATCTGGATCAACTTAATGCCCTACTAGCTATGGAACCTCCTCGGAGCACCAAATAAGTTCAAAAGCTGACCGGAAGATTGGCTACTTTGAACAGGTTTATTTTAAGATCATCAGACAAATGTGCTCTATTTTTTCAGATATCAAGGAATGTTAAAGACTTTAATTGGTCTCTCTAGTGTGATCAGGCATTTCTTGAAATCAAAAAGCATTTGTCTTTACCCATAACTCTCTTGAAATCTGGTCAAGGGGAAAAGCTTTACATATATCTAGCTGTATCAGAGTATGAAATAAGGGTTGTGCTAGTAAAAGAGATGGAAAATTACCCTCGTCTGGTGTATTACATTAGCAAAAGTCTGTTGGATGCTTTTCTGGTGTGTATTTGAAGTCGAAAAAACTAGTATTGGCCTCGGTAATTGCAACAAGAAAGATGAGACCATACTTCCAAGATCCTTCCGCTGTCATGCAAACATATTTTCCCTTGAAGAGTGATCTTAAAAAAGTTGATGTGTCAAGCAGAATGACCAAGTGGTCAGTTGAGCTGGGTGATTATGATATTGATTTTGCGCCCCGAACGGCGATTAAAACCCAGTTAGTAGCTGATTTCTTAGTAGAATTTCATGCTGATGGATCCTCTAGACAGATGTCAGAAAGAATGGGTAGTCCAAACTGATGGTAGATCAAGTACTATAGGTTGTAGGGATGAAATTTGTTTAATTTCTCCCTATGGTGATACTATGTACCAGGCTATATGTATTTGTTTCAGGGCTTCTAGTAATGAATCTGAATATGAAGCAGTTATAGTTGGTCTTAAGTTGGCTCTTATATGTGGGGCAGGAAAAATATGATTAATGGGTGATTCCCTAGTTATTGATTCACCGTGCTCAAGGGAAATCTGAAGCCAAGAAATAACAATTTATTAAATACTTTCTTATGTTGAGGGAAGTTTTTGCAAGCTTTAAGAGTATCCACTATGAACGCATCCCTAGATCGGAGATTATTGTGGCAGACCTTTTGGCAACTATAGCTTATTCTGAATTTTACCCTTGGATTCCAATGTTAGAACCTCCATCAATGCGGACGGGCCAAGAAAAAGGTAAAAAGAATGAAGAAAGTATGAGCATGGTAACCATTCAACCCAAGTACTGAAGGTATGATATTCTTCAGTTTATATCCGAAGGGAGTTTGCCTCCGGATAAAGCCATGGCTAAGAAAATCAAGTATAAGGCTTATGGTTTCTTGGTATTAAGGGAAGTTATTTACAAGAAATATTTCAGTAGACCTCTCTTGCGTTGCTTAGAATTTGAAGAATCTCAAGTTGTGTTATCTGAATTGCATGATGGAGAAGGTTCTACACATTGTGGCTATAAAGCCCTAATCAGGAGACTTTTATTAGCAGGGTACTACTGGCCAACCATAATGGTAGATGTTAATCATGTAGTAAAGAAGTTTGATCCTTACTAGAGATATGAAAATGAAATTCATGTGCCAGCAGTTCCTATGCAATCCATATCTGAACCGATACACTTCGATAGTTAGGGGTTGCATCTGGTTGGGCCTCTTCCCATGGAATCCGATGGAAGTTGAAAAATCATAGTTGATATTGACTATTTCTCTAAGTGGATAGAGGCAGCTCCTTTAGCTGGAACCACTTCTAAGGAAATTATTAAATTTATTTTTCCTAACATATGTTGTAGAATTGGGGTTCCCCGAAAGATTACCACAGATCATGGGCCACGGTTTGATAATAAAGACATGGAAATGTTCTGCACCTCCAGAGGAATTCAACGATGTTTTTTCTCTCCTTTCCACCCTTAAGAAAATGGACAAGTAGAAGTTGCTAATCGGATAATCTTGTCAGGACTAAAGAAAAATATGGAGGGAGCTGCACGAAAATGGCCAAGTTATCAACAAGAAGTATTGTGGGCTTACCAAACTACACCTCGGGTTACTACACAAGAATCTTTGTTTTTACTTGTCTATGGGATTGATGAAATTACTCCAATAGAAGCTACTTTACCATCTTACATAATCCAGAACTATTCCGTACACAGAAATGATATGGCTGTTAGGAATCAGTTGGAATTTTTTGAAGAAAGAAGAGTTAAAGCGCATCTAAGAATGACACATTACGAGGATTTGATGAGGAGCATATTTGCTTCTAAAGTTAAAATAAGAGATTTTCAATTGGGGATAAATTTTTAAGAAAAGTCTTTTTACACATCAACGAGAAATAGTTCGGCAAGCTGGCTCCGAAATGGGAAGGTCCTTATGTGGTGTGTGGGAAAGTCAAACCAGGAATAAACAAACTTCAACATAAGGGAGGGAGAACATTAAAGCACTCATGGAACATTGAACATCTCAGGTTATACTTAGAATATAACTCCCTTGTAAGTATTTATTTTTTGAATGTTAATGTAAATATTAAGGGGGCATACTCTTTCCTACCCTGGTGGTGCGGGGAGGTTTTAACAAGGTGTCCGAGTTTTCAATAATATCTATGCCTTCTTCAAAAGTATGGTACAAAGTTCTTTTTGACTTAATCGTAGTGTCATGTGGTCGGATATTAAATATTTATTAAACACCCTGGCTCTCAAATATCTTTGAGGTGATTGGATATGTTAAATACTTGATCGTATTTGTCAAACATATGTGATCAGAGTTATTCAACACACTTACTTAACAAATCTGAAATATCAAAGGCCATTTAAAGACTGGCAGTAAAAGTTAAACAAAATTTACGCAAAGGGAAGTATGATATTAAAGTTTGATCGGAGTAGACCCGATCCATGGTTCACAAATGCCTTGACCATTCAAGGACTTTAAATTTTAAGAACAGGAATAACAAACAATGCAACAAGATGCCTTGGCCATCCAAGGACTTTAGTTTTTCAACAAAAAAAACACATAGCATAACAATACAACCTTAGGGCTTCTTCCGTTCGGTTTTTTCTTCACCACCACATTTTTAGGACTTTTGAGTTCAGTACTTGAACTCTCACCAACTCCTTCGTTATCCTCAGAATCTTCCCCACTGGAGTAATTGGGCTTGTCACCATCAGCCACTGTATGAAAAGGAAGGTCATCGTATTCCACAAATTTCCACAAAGGATCAAGAGTCCTCTTAGGAAAAGTCTCATGAAACAGTAAGACCATATCAGATTTAATACCATCATTTTTTTCTCCAATGAGTCTACCACTCCAGAGGCATACTTCTCTATTCCAGCAGCTATATCTTCGGCTTGCTTTTGTACTAGAGATGTATTTTCCTCTGTTTTCTTCTTAACAAGATCCTCCAAGTTGACCTTGTCCTCGGATAGAGTCTTGATGGTGTTGTCTCTAACTTCTAGCTGCTCCTACAAAGATTTGATCTCATCGGTTCCAGTCCGAAATATTTGGTCTTGAGATCTCTTAGAGCCTCTTCTGACTTAAGCAGTTTAGCAGCCAAATCCTTTTTTTCCTTCTTCAGAGATTCTATACTTTGCTAAGCAGTAGATAAGCTATTAGTCAAGCCTTGGTTTGTTGTGGTCAGGGAAGTGATAGTATTTTTTTCCCTCACTTGTCTTTCCAGGTCAACTACCGGACGGATGTAATCTAAGAGAGCATGACTCAGGGTGTCAAGCTCGCTTGATATCTCATAAGTCTCACCATTATGGGTCACAGCATTGGACGAGTTGGCAGGAAGATAAGGCCCCACGAAGTTATCCTTGTCCAGATCATTAAAGTACATATTAATGTTCTGAAATGCATCAAGATTTACCTCTCCATCAGTAGTAGCTTGTTCGGAATAAAGGTTGGATGGAATTTCTTCTTGTAGAGTAGGATCAGCAGGAACCGAAGGAGGCAGTTCAGAAGGATATAGAATTATCTCTGATCCGAGAGTGACTTTTTTCTTCTTTGCAGCTTTTTCATCACTGCTTGCCTTGCGCTTTTTATCCTTCTTTATAACCTTTGGTAGGTTATGCGATCCACCAGCCTCCTTGACGGTAACTTCAACTGCTTCCAGCAGTACAGCATTGATCCCTCCTTGATTCTCCGAACTGTTCCCTTCAGTAGTTGGTTGAGGTCGGTCTGTTGTGTGTTTCTTCTTTCTTTTTTTCTTCATCTTGTCCAGATGACTAGAGGATTTGACCCTAGGAGGAAAGTATAGCTTGGAATCTTTAGCCTTAGTTCTCCTCAGGATAACGTCTGTAAGAGGAAGGGTGGTCAGTTCTTCCCAGGAGAGGTCTCTTCTCCCTGTAGTATTCCACAGATGAGACCTCAAAAAATTCCCTAAGGTGAAGCAGTTGTGGAAACCATTCCCCATTTATCCAAGGCCCAAGTGTTTAGCTTGGCGCAAGTATTTTGGCCTGCCTCTACATGCTCTGAGAACTTCTTCGGAAAAACTAAAAAAAAAGACACAAACCAATTCAGAATAATGACATAGTATTTAAAAGATTAAGGGAACCATAAATAAAACTACTTATACTCTTCCAGCGACTAGTCAGTTGGCTTGGATTATAGTCAACTTTTATCTTTTTCCCATTCTCCCAAGCTCCGCTGATGAATAGGAATTGTGTCCTTTATGGTTTTTTGGACTCCAGTAGGTCATTCACTACCTTGTAATCGTTCCCCATATTGTAGTGATAAAAGATAATATGGTGGTTCTTGCACAAATTTTCCACACCAGCGAATTGCTCCATTGGTAGTGGGATCTTGGATAGTATTGAAGCCATTATGCCAGCCATCAGAATGTACCACATATTCAGACTCAACTGACTCGGACATAACTTTACCAGGTGAAAGTACCTGACTATCTCCGGATCCAAAGGAAACCGGAGTCCCCAGTTCAGCACCTCGGTGTATACCACTAGCTCATTAGACTTGCAGCATATCGGAGTCTCCGGGGTGATTGAGATTCCTACTTTAACAGAATCGGGGAAGCCCCACTTTGTTCGAATACGACCCAGCTCAGCAGTGTGGGTGTATAAATAAGCAATATTCTTGAGGGATGTTAGGTACCTCACACTGAATTTTTGAAAATTGGGCCCCACCTTCCCTTCCAGACACTCTGGAAGTGCATCTTGATCGGACAGACCCACTTTAGTTTTTGCTTTCGATCTGCTGCGGTGTCCTCCGTCTGTCTGGACGCCTCAAAAGGAATATCTTCTATACTATCTTCTATATTTTCTTCCATTACAATTGACTATTGTTCGAATGGCTTGGTTTCTGCCAGGAGTTGCTGTTCAGACGGCTTGGTTTATGCCAGGGGCTTTATTTATCTCTGAACTAGTATGTTTTGTATAGCAAGGAGTGGACTTAGCCTTAGATTGGCGAGTTATTCGGCAAGGGGTGTTCTTTTCTGGATACTTCTCAGCGTCCTAACCCATGGCAATAAAGGGTGAAGGTTTCTTAATACTGGAAACTATCTTTTTTAGGGAGAGGGTTCTGAAATTCTTGAACAGAAGATCCTGATTGAAGAGGAGAAAGAGTTGGGACAAACGGTAATTTTCTAACCTTTGATGTCTTTGATGACGATATACCTTGGTCTGTGTTTGCTTTTAGTTGATTGAGTTCTTCACCAGGGAAACAGGAAGACCAACAGTTATTTTTTCGTCTCTTGCAATTTTTCTCGCTCTCTCCAATTCAGAAAAATTTAGCCAACCCTCTTTTACTAGTGCGTTTCTGGCTGTGAACATAAATTACTTAAAGACAATTTGAAAGAGTACTAAGCTTTATCTCTCTAGAAGTGTTTGTGTTTTATAAGACAATAGAACAGTGAAATTGAGTTAAATAACTTTGAAAATAGAAAAGGTTACTTAGGGGAAGATAAACTGATCATAGCCATGATTAAGGGCTATTAAGCATGGGGTTTACGCCCTAAGTAACTTTCTAGCCTAGTAGGTACGAGAATTTAAGAGAAAAACGGTTGAGAGGTCAAACCAGAGCCTGTCACATGTCCCAAGTTGAAAAAAGACTCTTGAAATTCTTAATGGTAAAATTAGTCCCACCGAATTCTGATCGGGCTGACTCTTGAAACTCTTAAACATAAAAAGGTTATCTATTCAGTTCGGATACAAAAACAGATTGGAGGAACACATTTCACATTGAGAATGCGTTGATTTCTATTCTTACAGATTAGCTTTTCCAAAGATTATTTGCAAGATCTAAAGGGGCTACTAATAAGGTCGGATATTTTTTAAACAACAACTTACCTCTATCCGAAAGGCAGTTCGGACCAAGCCACGGCCATAATAAACTGAACAGGACAAATGTAGTGGAATGTGACTAAGCTATGTGCTGGTCATTTCACACCTAGAGAAGCGGGTTCTTAAACTTAACTCAAACCCATAACCCGACCGAAAGGCCCATGGGTCATTAATTAGGTATAAATACCCCAACCATTTCATTAATGAGGGTGATCAGAATTCAATGCAAGCACACACCTTAATTATCTCATTACACTCCACCTTAAAGATTAAATTCTCAAAACACTTTACTAAATTACCTTCAATCAGAAATAATCCACACAAATATCCAAGATATTTTCTTTCTAGACTTTGAGCTATTACTACGGGCGATACCGCTAGCACCGAAAGAATATGTTTTGAAGATTGGATTTCCTAGACCAGTATCCAAAGGATCATATATATATATATATTGATTAGTATTATCAGAAGAATTTAGTATGGATTAGCCAAAAACTTTTGTTTAATACCATTTATATAATTTTCTTTAAAAACATTAAACAACTAGTAAACGAAACAAATCAAACAATAGTACATGTAAAAGAATGGAAAGATTATACCAAAAACTTATAATCATTAATGATCATCCACCGCCAAGCAAACGTGAGTAAATCAAATATGAAAATATCTTAAAGATTGTAGAAGAAAATCATAAAATAGAAAATTGCTCTGAGAGATTATACTAGTTGGGTTTCATAGATTATAGTAGTTGTTTTGAGAGCTCTGGAAGACGACAAATTTTTTTACAAATAGTGGAGCAAACAAATATTTGTTTGGCCAAACGAACGTTCATTTGGTCCATTTTTTTAAAAAAGTAGTCATTAGCCAAACGGACATTCGTTATATTATAGAACATTTGTATGGTCCGACAAATGGACATCCATCTAGTCGTGACGAATGAACATCTATCTAATATAACAGATTTCTATTAGGGAAAATGGACAAATGGACCGTCTGCCCCAACGACTAGCTAAAACTAGTCGTTGGTTAGCCATTTTGGTAAACAAATATATGTTTTTCTTACACATATATTTATTTTCCATAAGAACTTTTTTCTTGCCTATATATATGATCCGTCTACTCCAATTTTCTCATATCATCATTCTACTTATTCTAATCTTAAAATCATCATTCAAATCTTATCTTTTCAAATCATTATTCTACTCAATTTATATTCAAGTCTCCGTAGAAAGGTCGATAAAAGTATCCGAATAGATATCTTTGAAGGATTATCATAGAGGAAAAGAGACAAGACGGTAACAATGGAAGATATGTCGGCCGATACAGACGAACAAATATTAAAAAATCAAATTAGGATCCTAAATCATATATTCAAGACAGTGTGACGACAATGTTCTATTCCAAGGTTAATTACTCTAAACGTGGGTATGTATTTAGACTATGATGAGCTTAATAAGGCCATAGGTATTCAAGTATTATTTAATCATCTTAGGTAAGTGGCCTGGTTTTAGTTTGCTATATTTATTTGTAGTTGGTATATAGATATAGTAGAGAAATATTATGTAAGTACACAAATCATTTTGCACAATGTATCAAATATAGGGATGCGTTATAAAATTCATGGTACACGGTATATATTTTATTGAAACTGGCCTAAAGTACAATCTAGTTGGCCACAACGGTCCCGTAATGGAGATGATTTAACGTCCTTAAGTTATCCTCAAATGAGTTGGCCTAATAATTAGCTTATGAGGTTGGAAGAAGCAATCATATAACTCAATAAACTCAACCAATGGTTACCAGTAGGCATAGACGTGCTAGTAGACATAATCTGAATGAAGTTCAAAAATAAGCTTTGAAACTAGATACTACTTGTTTCATTTCTAATAAGAATAATAATTCAGTCTTGTTGAATCTTCAATCATTTGTAACTGTTTCTATATTACCGAAATACATTATAAATTTACCAAGTTTAATCATTATGCATAGGAATTATTTATGTAGTAAAAAGTATCTACATTATGGGATGGCACTAACTCAATTGTTTAGGAGTAAGGGGGTAGATGGCAGTGGATATATTGAGTTTTCATTTTGGAGGGGTTCCAGATTAGGAAATTTATATGTAAGAAGCCAAAAAATATATTCCTCGAATGGACGACTGTGGTTGAAGTGGGAGATCTTAAAAAAAAGGAAAATATGAAATGAGTTTGGGATGCCAATTATTGCGCTCCACCTTCGCCACCTCAATGGTAACTGAAAATCGACACAATAAGATGTAAGGATTGACCACTTTCGGTGTTGTTAGTTATTCTCGTCAACCATCACCTTAAGAATATTTATTTACCGTGAATATATAGAGTATCAATTTAGTGAAATTCACATCAACTAGAGTCATATACATGGCGACTTACAACGTAGCCCCCAAGGGGTAGCCGAGTTGGTTGAGTATGGCATGCTTGTGACCAAAGGTCATGAGTTCGAGTCCCTCTACATACGCTTTCTCGGCTGAGCCTGTTACCTTGTGTGGTTTACCTTCTGGCGTTGGTTTGCAGGCTATCGCGTCAGACTGATGGTTTACCCTGTGCACACTCATTGCACTCTGAGTAGCGGCTGCGGGTTCCCTCCGGAAAAAAAAATGGCGACTTACAACGTCAAAACAAGTGCATACTACTAATAGCTGAAATATTCTAGTTGCAATTGATTGACCATGATGTCATATATCATAATCTTACTTTTCAGCAATAACATACATATCCTATACCTCCTCAAACACCGCAATGTTTTGACGATCTAGATTATATCGATGGCTTTGGTATGTAATCACTTAGTTTTTTTCTTTATTGTATTAAATATATTTTTTATTTTGGTATGCTTTTCTATGTTATTATATCAAACATCATTATTATTTTGTCAAATTAATTTATAGTATGGTTTTATTTATGAGTATTAAACTTTTTTTTTAATTTGTTTTTGTTATTTACGATTGGTCTAGTACGGTATGAATATTATGAATATAAAGACGATTTCAAGCTCTTTAAATTTTTATATAAATATATACATATTTTTAAAATATAGTTCTCTTTTGTTCCACTAAATTTAAATAAATTTTAAAAATATCAACTAAATATCTCAAATATTATGTTTATGATATAAATACTTTAATCATTTCATACCACTAAACTTACACATATAAATTCATTTTTAATAAATATCTTCAAAAACTAGTAAAATGTTGATTGAGGCTAATCAGCTAATTACAGTCATAACACTACATAATCACGATAAAATTCTGTCACGTCCAAATTTTACATTCACATAATTGTATTAAACGATCCGAACTAGAACAATTTTCTCTAATTGTTAGAGATTTTGGTCTGCATATAATAAAATCAAACTATTCTCGTTAGGCCAATGTTTCCGGGTAAAATTAGGGAACAAGTTCTTAGTTTCCCGTTTTGTAAGATGCTTCGAGTATTTTGGTTTTGGACGGCTATTAAATTGAAGTCCGTAATTTGTGTGAAAATCTCCGATATAATCTGCTTGAAATCAGTAAGAAGTGATATAAAACAATCAATGAGTGAAAATTTGAATAATGTCGATTTATTAATAAGTTCAATAAATATCTGATTTGTATAAAGTTAAATCTAGAGTCAGAATTACACTATCAGTGACGAAATATATAAATACCAAAAACACTAACAATTAATTTAAGAAAACTATTACATGAATCATCATATGGGTTATTAGTCTAATGATTCAATATTTCAAATTTATATTCTTATTTTTTAGTGTATTATATTTAACTAGGATTCCTACTGTATCATCGGACCAAATGACTCATCCAGGACCGATCCAAAATCCACCTGAAATTGATGCGACAGTGATCAAACGATCTACGTGTCGAAATTTAAATTTGACTCGTTTATCGGTCCAAATCAATAAAAGATAGTATTTTAAGGGTCTGATTTTGAAAGAAAAAAAAACTTTTTTTTTGAGGTAAAAAGATTATTGTATTAACTAAATGATAAGTCCAGCTACAAGGACCCAAACTACCAGGGTCCATAAACAAAAGGACGAAGGCCCATTACAAGGCAATTAGATTCAGGACCAAAAGTTAGCCCTAAATCAAACGAATCCCTAATTGGAAACCCTAATTCCTTCATATCCCTTTGTCTTCTCCCTTTCACAAACCCTAGTTTTCATTCAGCTGAAATCACCATGGCCACCCATCCAATCCATCACCACTTTATCACCATTTCGATCAATACCTCCCAAACAAAGCTTTACACCCGATGTTTCTCTAACCTGGGTCTATGTACCCAATACCTAAGCTTTCAAGTACCAGAATCGCACGAAGGGGAGTGGGGGTGTCGTGACTTGCAAATGAACGACTCCTCTTCTCCTCCAGTACCCACTTCGTAACCCAATCAGCAGCCACATTTTCCGATCTGGAAATGTGGTTGATTTTCATTGAAGGGCGAATTAAAGCTCTGAAAACCTCATCCCTGAGCATGTTCATCACGTCACCAGATGAGAAACTGATGACCAGGGGAAAACAATATGATTCAATGTCAACTTCACTCCACCCTCGTCTGTTGCAAAGAGGCAGAGCTTCCAACAATGCTCTCCTCTCAGTCTGAAGTGGAGACAGCTTTCCGAAAAGAAATCCAGCTCCCTCAATGCAATTCCCCAGGTCGTCTCGAACAATGAGTCCACCAGAAGCTTCACCAGAGTAGCAGCAGGCGCCATCCGTATTGATTTTCAGCCTTTCCTGAGCAGGAGCCTTCCACGTACGGTATGTTATCTTCCTCTAACTAATAGAACTAGCCCCAATTTTTCTACCTGCATCCATAACATGAACCCAGTGCTTAGCTTGTAGCTTAGAATCCATACCCAAAATAAACCGATTAATTCTGCCCACAGCATTGTAGAAGTTGTCTATAGGTTTTCCAAACTTGCAGTGATTCCTGTTATACCATATTGTCCACACAATTAGTTGGGGCACAATATGAGTAACATGGAATTTACTGCGAGTTGAACTGAACCAAATGAGGAACATATGCCTCAAGCTCATAAACCTCCTCACTGGAATTCTGAACAAGATCCCATAGTAATTCCATAAGTGCCAGGGGAAACTGCAACTTATGAAGAGGTGAGTTGTATCCTCACAGTTGCAGCAAAACTGGCACTTAGAGACAATATAGAAATGCCTCTTAGTGAGTACACTATCAGTAGGGACAAATTTTTTTAATATCTTCCAGCTTAAAAACGAAAACTTTGTTGGTATAAAGTTGTGCCAAATCTTTTTGAAAAAGAATGAACTGCTACTTTTAACTCTGATGTTTTCCCAAGTAGTTTTTGTATTAAACTTTTTATTTTTTGACAGACTCCACTCTATACAATCATCTTGATCATGATTGATTTTAACACCACATATGTGTTGATATCTATCATGTGAAAGAAAGGATGTAAGATTGGAGTTCCATCTGTTTTCTTTCCAAAATGATTTAACCTGGGCTGGAAGATACCAAGAATTTTGATCAGTTATAATTGGAGGCATTTCATGCCATGAGTCTCTCCAGAAATCCATATTTCCTTGCCCTACTTTCCACTGAATGAATAGATCAGCCTTCTCTCTTACAGAACAGAGACTCTTCCATACTATAGAATCACTTGCCCCACACTTAGCAGTAAGTGGGTGTCTGTCCTTGCAATAGGTATTAGAAATTAGGTCAGCCCAAAGGGACTTCCCTTTTCTAAACAAATACCAGAGCTTATAGGCAAAAGTTAGCTGAATATCAGACAAAAGCTTGATATTTAATCCTCCTTCCTCAAAGGGCTTGCAAAGGTTTCCCCAACCAGCCCAATGAATTGCATTCTCATTTACTTTAGGTCTCCATAAAAAATTGTTAAAACAGAGTTCAATCTTATTCAAAATAGTTTTTGGTATAACACTGTTTTGCATCCAGAAAAATATGATGGGATGAAGAACATGTCTTATAAGTGACAATCTGCCACTGTAAGACAAATTCTTCAGATCCCATTCATTGATCTTGTTATATATTTTTGTTAAGAGAGGAGTATAATGCTTCCCCTTGTTGTTATCAGCTATGGTGATGCCCAGATAACTGAATGGAGCATTTTCAGTCTTGAACCCCAAGGTTGCATTGATTCTAGCAGAATTAGCATTGGAGCATCTAGTAGAGGTAATAATCTTTGTCTTTTCACTGTTGATAGATTGCCCAGACTCATTCTGATATTGGTTTAGCAGGTCACTCAGACTTCTGATTGATGATGAAGCACTTTTTGAAAATATAACAACATCATCTGCAAAAGCTAAACATGGTAAGATGTATCCAGACTTTAAGTAGTACTGCATTCTGTTATTCTTTTCATATAAGTTCTCCAAGCCCCTTAAGAGGGCTTCCTCAGCAAGGATAAAAAGATAAGGAGATAAAGGATCTCCTTGTCTTAATCCTGTTTTCTGAGGGAAATAACCTGAACAGGTTCCATTTATTAATACAGATATCATTACATTAGAAATTAGCCTATTAACCAAAGAAAGAATATCTTCTGAAAACCCAAAACATTTTTAAGTTTGAATGACAAAGGTGTGAGACAGCCTGTCAAACGCCTTTGTCATATCAAGCTGTAAAATGATATTTCCTTTTGATGGCTTTCTTCTGATGTTGTGAAGCATTTCCTTAATGGTTAAGATGTTGTCATGTATAAGTCTTTCTTTCACAAACGCACCCTGCCCTCTAGATATAAGTCTGGGAAGAATACATGAGATTCTCCTATTAATGAGGGCAGAGAACAGTATGTTCATAATGGTACACATGCTTAATGGTCTATAGTTGTTCCAGGTAATTGGGTTTGCCACTTTAGGGACCAGCACAATCCCAGTAGCAAATACACCTTTTGGGATAGCACTACCAGCAAGGTAAGCATTTAATGCTTTACAAAGATCATCACAAATTATATTCCAACATTTCTAAAGGAAAAAAGTATTGAACCCATCCGTGCCAGGGGCACTGTCGATCTTCATATCATAAATAATTGCTCTGACTTCCTCCCTATTAGTAGGCTTAGTAATCTCTCTATTATCCCTGTCCAAAACAAGCTTAGGTATGTTTTTTAGAACATATTCATCATCACTAATATTGTTACTATTTTCAGGTACATTGGAAAGAATCATTTTGAAGTGTTCAACAGCTGAAGAAGCAATCTCACTTTGGTCAGTAAGCCACATATCTTTATCTTTTATTCCAGTAATAAAAATTTTCTTTCTTTTATTGGCTACAAAACTATGATAAAGTTTTGTATTCCCATCACTATCTTTTAACCAAGAATTGAAACATTTTTGTTTGCAATAGCATTCCTCATCTTTTAAAGCAAGAATAAGGATGCTATTAGCTTTTGAAAGTTTTGAATTTGAAGTGTTATCTTTAGTGTACTGGTGAATCAATTCACATTTTTCAACCTCAACAGTAGCATCTTTTACTTTATTAAAAATATTTCCAAAAGTTGTAAAGTTCCAATTTTTCAAATGCTTCTTCAATCTCTTTAGTTTATACCAAAAGATTGTGCTTTCCTCCCCATTACAATGCTTGGACCAATTCTGACTTACAGAATCCATAAAGTCAGGATGGTTGGCCCAAGCATTGATAAACTTAAACTAACCCTCCTTGATATTAGAATTTTGTGAAGTAACTTTACTAATTGAAAGTAAGAGAGGAGCATGGTCAGAACAAGTTGTGACCATGTGGCAAACCTGTAAACTTAACCCATTTAGCATATTTTGATTAATGAGCACCCAGTCTAATCTTTTCCAAACGTTATTGTTGCTCCAGGTATAACGTGATCCAGTGTGACCAGGCACTTCCAGGTTGCAGTTCCTTATGAAGTCATTGAAGTCCTCAGCCCCATTTCCATCATAAGTCATGCAGCAAAGTTGATCATCAGGGCATCTTATGGAGTTGAAATCCCCAGCAAGAACCCAAGGCATATCACAGGTAATGTTACTAAGCTGGCTCCAGAGCATCTTTCTCTGTATTCTCAAATTTTTTGCGTAAACAGAAGTAAAACACCAAGTAAAAGCAGCATGATTGATCTCAACATGTAAATACTGGTCATGATCATCAATCACTGACACATTAACTTCATTAGACCAAAGCAGCCGAATTTTATTAGATGTATTAGCCACACAATTCTCAAACCCAATTCTCCTAGTAACCAACTCCATCTTATCAGACCAAGCCATGGGCTCTTGAATTGTGACTAATTTAACTTTCTCATTTTTAATAATGAACTTAAGCCTAGCAATCGTAGGATTATTATGAACACCCCTTGCATTCCAACTCATGAACTTACTCATTATCAGATGCATAGTTTTTTAGAACCTTTCCTCTCTTTCTAAGAGAGCTTATAAACAGTCTATTTGAGTTACTATTTCTGTTAGCAGATTTGATCTTCCTTGAAATAACTGTCTCAAAATCTTGATCAGGGTCATTAGTGCTTGTCCTTGGAGAAGGATTATAACTACCAGCCTTTCTGCCTCGAGGAGAAGCATGTAACCTGTCCAACCAGTTCTCTTCTTCCTCAAGATTCTGAAGGGCACTGATGATATCAGGATCATTGTTGGATGCAGCTCTCTCCCTCACTGGACTCGCTACACTCGTAGAAGGACAAGACACAGAAGACATGTCTTTCTGTGTAATAATCGATTTTAATTTCCTCCTGTATACATGAGTAAAGGCTTGGACCTTTGTAGGCATAGTGACTTTATCAGACTTATCAACTTCCTGTAAAGATTCTTATTGAACAACATTTCTTGTAATAACATCATTACTTTCTTTCATCAACACTTTATCAGACTTATTTCTGTTTGCATCAACACTTTCTTTCACACTTTCTTTCACATTCTTGGAATCCATAGGTGAATTCTTTTTGCATTTATCCGACTCATGTCCAATATGGTGACAGGTCTTACAGTATCCTGGAGCATTTTTATAACTAACATTTATGTTGAACACATCACCCTCTCCAAACTCAACTCTCAACTTCCTCTTAAGAAATCTTGAGACATCAATCTCAATCAATGTAAAGCATGCATTCCAATTTGCCCTGTTAACCTCAGGGATAATCACGTGATGCACCATCCCAAGAGAAGAAGTCAGTTCATGTATAACAGAACTATTATACATGAACTCTGGCACTTTTTCGAACCTGACCCAGAGCAGAGCAACCGGGCACTCAAAGTTTCTGGTGCTATGTGGACACCACTTAACAACTCGCATCATCTTTCCATCAACCTTCCAAAACCTACTCACCCAAAGCCTTCCAGCATCCTCCAACACTGAAAACTCAACAAGAATTTGTCTTGAGTCGATCGTTACGTAAGTGAACACACCCTTGAACTTGAATGATTCAAGAAATGCTTGGAACGCCTGCCTTTTAGGGATGCCATCGTTAAACTTGAATATGAGGGTGGTTCTTTACTGAGAACAAAGACAGGACTTCACCTTTCTTTCGAACCGGATGACATTGTGGTCGCCAAACGATGTAACTTCCGATTTGTACTCTGTAACCACATCTTTTTTTCATTACAACATTAGAGTACCGCCTGTCCATCGACAATGCCATAGATTCAGTCACAGCAGCCTTGCTATTCAGTGGAGGAAAGTCATTGCCTTGGGAACCCATATTCATAACTCCAGCCTTCAACAGGCAGTGCCTGCGAAGGCCGAATTTTCCAATGTAGACGCAGCAGTTACCAAATTACAGATAGATACCTATATTATAACTCTTCTTAGCGATAGAATAAAGAGAAGGAGAGGTTTCTTAGAGGTTAAGAAACAGAATCTCTTCTTGGACCTTTCTTGAGAGAGAAGACCATTTTTTTTATTTTTTATTTTTTATTTTTTTTTCTAAAGAAAAAACAAACTTAAATCTGACCAAACCAATTACGGTTTCGTGATAGGTTATTATAGCTATTTTTTAAATAGTAGTGTTCTTCTAAACAACCGTCACCTTTGTTTGAAAATAAAGAGTATATTTTAGAAAAGTTTTTTCTTTAAAATATCACTGAATTATATATGCTTTTTATTATAATTAAATAAATATAATTTTTATATTTAAAAATGAAATATATATAAAACAATTATTATCAAAAAATGGTTATAAATAGATTAATAGAACTATTAGTATGCGTTTTCGATTATAATTTATTGATAGTATATTTTTTTCATAAAACAATTTTATTAAAAGAGAAACAGAACCCACGAAAAGAGGGCTTACAAGATCTAAGCCCAAAAAAGTGACTCTTTAAGGATCAAATACACATTTGACTAGAATTTAAAACTAACGCCAAAAATTTGAAATCGAAAACAATAGTCTTAGCTTGAATTTTGACGAAAATTGAGAAAGAAGACAATCCATGGAAGAGTTTGAGTGGAGAGAAAATCATGGTATAGGAAAAGATGAACTTCATGGACATGGGATAGATCTTCTCGACATTATCAAATCAGCATTATTAATCAAGGATTGTAGAAAAGCGATGAATTATGTAAACTCAAGCTGAGAGATAGAAGCTTTGGAACAAGAAATGTTAGCTGAGTTAAGAATTTCAGGAAGCTAAGATCATCAAGGAGGACGGGAGCTTCAATTGAAGATTTAATAAGAAACTAAAGAGATCAAGCCTTGAAATTTCTTGACAAAAAACAAGTCGAAGACCGAATTTCAAATCGACTTAAATGTGGAGATCAGCTAGGGAATCAGATTCTAAATGATGCAGGTGACTAGAAAGAAATAGGAGCTTAGAGGTGCAGTTGACAAGCAGGAGTAGAATGCTCTCGAAGAAGATAAGATTGAAAGCCATCTTTCTTTCTTTTTAACCTTACACTGGTACATATACTAGAATAACCCTTAGAGAAGGATCATGAACTTAAGACCTGCAATGCATTTATTAAACAAGACTTGACATGTGCTTGTCAGGATTCTATAACTGTCATTATGCATTTAGCTAAAATACATTCAAAGGATATAAACCAGATATATTAGGATAAAATTATGAGTTATTTATAACATAACCTAAGCCAATACTTTCAAGAAAAGTAATGGCTCTCAGATGATAAGGAACATTATGATTGTTGAAATCAATTTTCATTTTACATATTAATATCCAGTTATCTAGCCAATCTGCAGATTTGTTTTGATCATGACATATGTGATAGATAATCATAGAGGAATTGATAAGATCTCTACAACAATAAAAGAGAGGCTCAAGAGACCAATGGGTTTTACCTGATAAAAGAAGAATGACCATAATTTAAGAATCTGGCTCGATGTCAGCATTAGCAAAGCCTTTCTTCTTGCAGATTTGAAGACCATCAAGGAGGGCTCGAGCTTCAACCATTATTGGGGTAATATTTCCCTAAGCATTGCATATCCTGGCATGATATCTCCTTTGTAATCTCATTTTCTTAACTCTGTCATGGTGAGGAGGAGTATATGTTAGGTAGATAGGCTTGTTGTTAGTCGTAAGGTGATTGTAGCAACCCAATTCTGTAGCAGCGGAACTAGTGTTAATCAAACTTTTTTTCTTGAGGAGGGAGGTTTGATCCAAACCCGAAATCATTTGTCTTTGATCTTAGATTTATTTTTGGTTTGTCATATAACCCAGCAAATGATATGAGGCAAAATAGAGTTGATATGAGACTATTTACCTGAATTTCAGAGCTATCTTCTTATCATATTAATAATTGTCATGTCTCTGCATGTTTTGATCTTGAAAATACTAGAAAAATAGAAGCATATAGCACATGAGTAGTTGTATTCAACAAACATATGCTTGGTTGTTTCAATGTTTTCATAAAATTGGCATTTGGAATCCCTATATACGTGTCTCTTCTGCATTATTGTATCAATAAGGACCTAGTTATTAATCCGTCTCCAAGTCAAGAATAAGCATTTCGACGAGTGATAACGTTCCACAACTTTCCATAGAGGCCGGATTTTGTTGTGGTGAGTTATAATCTGATTCCAAGTGTCCTTAGTACTGTAGATATCATCTTTAGAAGCAATCCATATAAGGAAGTCTTCCTCGTGGTCTTTTATGGAAAACTTTTTTATAGTCTCCAACCCATTAGGGTAGAGGATTCTAGAGAGCTTAGTTTTGTTCCACTTGTGATTTTCCCAAAAATATTTAACCTTATCATTTTTGTACCAAATATTGTCCTAGTTATCATCAAGCTTAATAAGGGGGACGGTCTAAACCAATTATCAAACCAAAAATCAATATCCCCACAACAAATTTTCCATTTAATATAAGGTTCTTCAATATTTTTTATAGCAGCTAATATTTTCAAAACCTGATAGCCATATTTGGTGGTAAAGTTAGCTTGCAAAGGGTGAATGTGGTTACAGTAAATACTGTGAATGTATCTAGCCCAAAAGGATTTTTTTTATGTCTAAACCTAATCCAATCTTGCAATAAAAAGTGTCTTTGAGATTTCTAACATTCAAGCCGCCTTCATTAAACGACTTGCAAACATTAACCCATCTAGTACAATGGATTTTGGAAGTGTCCTTACCTGAACCCCAAATAAACTTGTTAAACAATTTCTCAATTTTATCCATTTTATCCAAAGGAAAGGTTTTTTCTATCCTAATCTGATAGTTTTTGCCTAATTTTGTTATTCAAGGGTTTAAAATTGATAACTTTGTTTTTGCTAAGAGAGATCCCTAAGTATGATGTATGGAGAGTACCAAAGTTAAATCCAGTCATGTTTGAGAGTATAAAATGAGATGATCTTTGTCTTCTCTTTATTAATATTCTGCCTACCAATTTCCTGGTAATCCGGCAAAAAGTTGCTAAGAGTAGAGATAGAAATGTTAAGGTTGTTAGTAAAAATAAGGAGGTCATCAACAAAAGGTAAACATGGAATTGTGATGGAGCTTTTAGTAATTTATTTCATTGTCTTATTATTTTCAAAAATCTGGTTAAGGCCTCTTAACAAAACCTCATCAACAATAATGAAGAGACTAGGGGATATTGGATCATGTTGTCTTAAACATCTCTTAGTTTTAAAATAACCAACAACCTCTCCATTGATGAGAATAGAATAATGAGTGTTCATGATCATCGTGCCAATTAAGTAAACAAATTTAGATTCAAAACCAAATGCAAACAAGACTTTAATAATAAAGTTGTGGGAAATTCTATCAAAGGCTTTAGCCATGTCCACTTTGATAAGAAGGTTCCAAGCCTTTTGTTATTGATATCATGGATCATCTCTTTGGAAATCAACATGTAGTTATCATCCTCATTAATTAACTTGGGAATGGTGTTGAACATAGGGTTATGCATGAAGTTTATGTTCTTCATGTGATTACGATTAGAGTTTTCAGTGAGAATTTATTTGAAATAGGATTGAGCAGAGATACCGATTAGGTGTTCATTAGTTATCCAGTTGGAATCATCTTTAATGCAGGTTATTCTGTTATTTCTTCTTTTCTTCTTAACATAGGAATAATACGTTTTTGTGTTCCTGATCCCATCCTTAATCCAGTTGCAGTAGGGTTTTTATGCCAATAAGATTCTTTTTTGGTTAGCCTATAATTTTAATGATAATACTTCAAAATAAATTAAAATAAATATTGCTAATAATTAAAAAAAAATAAAAAAAATGTGTGTAAATAGAATATCCAATTGTTATATTAATTGGATATTCTATATTCATTAGATTTTCTATATTAAATTAGATTTTCTACATTAATTAAAAAATTATATTAATTTAGTCTTCTGTAATAATTAGATTTTAATTTGGTCTTGTGTATTAATTAGATTTCTTAATTAATGGATTGAGATTTATCATATCTGGTGTATAAATAGAATAAGATATAGCTTTGTAATGTGTGACAAGACAAGATGTGAGCTGCATATTTCTTGAGAGAGAGAGAGAAACGAGCTCTATGTCTTTTAAAAGATAATTAAGGTGAGAGATAAACACTGAAGAGAGGGTTCTCTGAATCATGTTATCTTTTGTTACAGAGAATGATTGAGTCTTTTGTGTTTGAGAGTATTTATGTAACCTTCTTATTTATAAAAGAAGTGTTCGTTGCTCGTGGATGTAGGATTTCTTCACGATCTGAACCACGTAAATATCTTGTTGTGCGGTTATTTACTTTATGTTTTTCTTGTTAACTTTGTTCATGAAATAAGATAAAAGTTAAAGCTCGTATTACCTCATACGACCTCTCTAATAGGTTTTGCCAACTGTGTGTCACTGCTTCGACTGAGGTTGATGAGTCCGAATTCAGCATGCTCCCCGGAAGGGCAAATCAGCCTAAATCTCTCCGAATACCGGACAGGCTACAAGCACATAAATCGGACAGATCATTCGGACCGGATAGATCACTTCGAACACTGTAAACTTAAGGATGTTCGAAGTATGACTAAAGTACTAAAAACCTAAACACTTCCTGACTAAGCTACCTACCCTCCTGCTTAGAACTCATGGGTCTTTAAACATGACCCGGGTCCATTAAACATGACCCGAAAGCCCATAAGGGCCCAAACATCATACTATAAATACCCAACCACCAGCATTAACTATGGGTAATGAAACTTAGCTGCTACCAAGCTGCTTAATTATCTCTCTACCGTTAAAATACCCACACACCACCGTTAAACACCCACACACCACCGTTAAACACCCACATACCACTGTTAAACACCCATACACCACCTTGAAACTCCACTTAAAATTACTAGCCTACCCTCAGGCGATTATTATCCACACCAAATTGGCGACCACAGTGGGAGGAGAGAGGTGCTTGAATCAAGTATTCAAAACCTGCCAAGAAATTCTGTCCGAATGAATCCGGATAATCCAGAGCTTCCACTAGCTTTGCTCGAAGTGGTGGAATAAAACGATGAGTATACTGTCCAAGAGCGTGACATGTTAAAGCTTGAGATAGAAGCTCTGAGGGCTGAAAAGGCCAAAATGGGCGTGAAAGAAAAATCCAAGGCATCGGTTGTTCATCACACTGACAACCCTAGAGAGCCCGAGGCTTCGAAAACTCATGTGAGTACCAAAAAGACACATGCTAGTTCTAAAAAGTCTCACCGGTCCAAGCTTGTGGAGAGCTTTGACTCAAGTTCAGAATCTTCGGGCAGCTCTTCGGACAGCGAGGGAAATGAAAAATCCTTGCCCTCTAGCAGTGATGAGGGTCGAACCAAGAAAAAGAAAAAGCAGGTTAAGAAATATTCGAGAAAAAGAGATCACCATGAAAGAATGAAAAGGCATATTGGAAAGGGGTCATCTCACCACCGGAGGTATACGGACAAAATGCTGATGGATCCCTTTGCTTTCCACGATGAGCCAGGTATCTTTGCAACTCCTAATGAGGATACCGTGTTCAGTCGTGGAAGGAATTGGAGGCAGTCTTTACTGTCTTCTAAAATCCTGTCCGGAAACCTCCCCAAGAGGTTTGACAGTACTAAGATGGAGAAGTACGATGGCAGTACTGATCCGGACAATCATCTGGAACAATTCAAGAACTTCATGATGAACTTTGATGATGATGATAAACTACTTTGTAGGGCATTCTCCCAATCCTTTACGGGGAGTGCTCTGAAATGGTACAACAGCCTACCTCAGGGTTGTATTAAAGATTTTGATACGTTTTGGGTAGCCTTTCGAAGGCAGTTTGTGGGGAGTAAGGAGCTGAAGGGCAATGGAGACACAATAATCCATTGTGCCCAGGAGCCAAATGAGTCATTGAAGGAGTACATAAGTCGTTTTGTGAACACAAAGAATGGGTTGGCTGATTGCTTCGAACAGGTGGCAATAGCATCCCTAAGACAAGGTTTGAACCCAGGCAACCTGGCTGATTCGGTGACCAGAAAGAAGGCCATGACCTGGGGGGGATTGCTAAATCAGGTTGGCAAGCAAATAAACGTTGATGAAACAAAGAAAACCAGGGTGCACAGACAGGTGAGATCCACCCCGGTGACACCAACTCCAAATTAAAACCAGTCCGGGAACAAAGCCAGAGAAACCGGACAGGGGCATGGTAGGGCAAAAGCTCAGTCTCAGCCAGCTGCTCCTGCTCAAAGTCAACAATCCATAAACAAAAGAGGGCCATGGGTCCAACCGGAGTGGTTCGCAGAACTTAAAGAAAGCGTGGCCACCATTTTCGATAAAACAAAAGACGAGGTACACTACCGGAGACCGGCAACCTTGCACTCTCCCAGAGAGCATCGTAACAACTCCTTTTGCCAATACCACAATGATATTGGCCATACCACTGATGATTGCATAGCGTTGAAACAAGAGGTTCAAAACTTGATTGAAAGGGGAAAGTTGGGTGCATACGTTAAAAGAAGAGGAGGCAACAGGCCTGACAACACTCACCGGGTTGGTCCGAGTAATGCTGCCCCGGAGGGGGCCATGGTAATAGTTGAAAGGTTTGATGTGGAATCTGAATACTTGGATCCTGATCCAACACGAAATAGGGTGGGTGCTATAGAGGAGTGTTCTAGGACGGTCTCCGGGCTCGTTAAATTCTTCGAGTCACTGATGATTTTCGGAGGGGACACAATGACTGCTCCTACTGCTTCTTCAAGAAAGAGGCATGTTTATAATTTAGCCTCCCAGCTGGAGGGAGGCATGACATCTTATCAATCACCAAACTCATTCCCATTCATAGTCTTCGATGAGGATGATTTGAGAGATATTGCTGGCCCTCATGAGGATGCTGTTGTCATAGGAGCATCTATAGGGGCAATGAGATAAGGCGAATTCTGGTGGATACTGGAAGCTCTACCAATATCCTTTTCCTAACCACTTACAAGAAAATGAAAAATCCAGCTGTGATTCAGAAGTCAGACAGATCGATCGTGGGTTTCACGGGCAGCTCAGCCGATGTGATCGGGGAGTTTGAAGAAGAAGTGTTATTGGGCATAGGCCCTTTCAAGAAAATGGTTAGAATACTCTTCATCGTGGTGGATTGTCCCACTTGCTATAATGCTATTCTAGGGAGATCTTGGCTCTCTAGGATGCATGCAGTGGCTTTAACAGTCCATCAGTGTTTAAAGTATGTTGTTCAGGGACAGGTTGGGGTTGTCCGGAGCAGCCAAAAGGTTGCAAGAGAATGCTATGCCACTGTCTTGGCTCCACGAACGCTGGGGGCAGTCCGAATAAATGATCAATAGCAGTTTGAGGGCCTTTCTGGGGGTGAGGGTGAGATTGATGACCCCAGGGAGACCCCCGGGGTGTTGATCCCAATTGAAGAGGTTGAAACACACTGTTTGGAAGAAGGCAAAAGTTTCAAGATAGGGTCCAAGATGCCACCAATATTGAAACAAGAGATGTTGAAATTTTTGAAAGACCATCAGCACGTTTTTGCTTGGTGTAATGCTGATGTCACTGGAGTTCCATCAGAGGTGATATCCCATCACTTATCTGTCCGAAGAGATGTGGCACCAGTGGTTCAAAAGAGAAGAGCTTTCTCGAAAGAAAATGCTGATGTCATAGTACAAGAGGTTGACAGACTCACAAAGATGGGGCATATTAAAGAATCTCAGTATCCTTTATGGACTGCCAATCCTGTCCTGGTAAAAAAGAAAAATGGCATATGGCGCATGTGCATTGACTTCACAGATCTTAATAGAGCTTGCCCGAAAGATTTGTATCCGGTTCCCCGGATAGATCAGTTAGTAGACTCTACTTCAGGGAACAAACTGCTCTCCTTCATGGATGCCTTCTCCGGGTACAATCAGATCCAAGTAGATCCAAAAGATCAAGAGCATACCACGTTTGTCACTGATAGAGGTCTACATTGCTACAAGGTGATGCCTTCTGGCTTGAAAAATGCTGGGGCTACTTATCAAAGGTTAGTCAACAAGGCATTTACTGATCAAATTGGAAGAAATATGGAGGTTTACATTGACGATATGATGGTGAAAAGCGTGGATGAGCAGTTGCACTTGTCCGATCTCCATGAAACTTTTGCCAACTTGGCAAAAGTGAATTTAAAACTAAATCCTGAAAAGTGTGTATTTGGAGTACAGTCCGGGAAGTTCTTAGGATATATCATAAGTGAGCATGGAATACAGCCCGACCTGGACCAACTCAATGCCTTATTCCAGATGGAGCCTCCCCGAAACATTAAAGAAGTACAGCGATTAACGAAGAAATTGGCTGCCTTGAACAGATTTATCTCGAGGTCTTCGGACAGGTGTGCTCCTTTCTTTCAAACTTTGAAGGGTGCGAAGGGATTCGAGTGGACCCCGTAGTGTGATGAGGAATTCAGTGAAATCAATAAACATCTCTCCTCTCCCAAAACTTTGTTCAAACCAGTTGATGGGGAGACTCTTATTGTGTATCTGGCCGTTTCAAGTTGTGCGATCAGTGCCGTGTTGGTAAGGGAGGTTGATGGTTGTCCATACCCAGTGTACTACATCAGCAAAAGCTTGATTGATGCTGAAAGGCGTTACTTGAAACTCAAAAAACTGGCATTAGCTTTGGTGATAGCTGCAAGAAAGATGAGGCCTTATTTTCAGGCTCATCCTATCATCGTTCGGACATCTTTCCCTTTAAAGAATGTCCTTCAAAAAACAGACGTATCAAGCAGAATGACAAAGTGGTCGGTAGAGTTGGGGGACTTCGACATAGACTTTGCTCCCCGGACAGCAGTAAAAGCCCAAGTTGTGGCTGATTTTCTGGTTGAATTCCACTCCGATAGGGATTCAGAACAACCTACTGATTCAAAAGACAAGAAAGTGTGGATTGTCCGAACAGACGGAGGGTCTAGCACCATGGGATGTGGGGCAGGAATATGTCTCACTTCCTCATACGGGGACAACATGTACCAAGCTATCTGTTTTGCTTTCAAGGCGTCTAATAACGAGTCCGAATATGAAGCAGCTATAGCTGGATTAAAGTTGGCCTACATCTGTGGAGCTAAAAGGGTCAAGCTTCTAAGTGACTCCCAGTTACTTGTCCACCATGCCTTAGGCCAATCTGAGGCTAGAAAGGAGCAGTTGGTAAAATATTTACTCCTCCTCAAAAATGAAGCGTTAAAGTTTAAAGCTGTTGTCTATGAGCATATTCCCCGGGCAGAAAATGAGCTAGCAGACTCATTGGCAACAATAGCATATACGGAGTCCTACCCATGGATCCATGTGCTTGAAAGCCCTTCTAATCAACTCAGTGAGGGTGGAAAAGAGGAGATTTTTGAAATACAAGTGAGCCGGCCTCAAGACTGGAGATCTCCTCTCATAGAATATTTGTCCGATGGTACTATGCCCTCAGATAAGTCACAAGCCAGAACATTGAAACACAAGGCTCGTGGTTTCATTATGTTGAGAGAAGTGTTGTACAAAAAATCCTATAGTAAACCTCTCCTACGCTGTTTAGGGGATAATGAGTCACAAATGGTCCTCTCTGAATTGCATGATGGTGAGGGATCAGCCCATTGTGGATTCAGAGCTTTAACAAGAAGAGTGTTACTCTCCGGATACTATTGGCAATCAATCATGAAAGATGCTAAGGAGCTGGTAAGAAGATGTGACCCATGCCAGAGGTACATCAATGAAATTCATGTACCAGCCATTCCCTTGGAGTCAATTTCTGAGCCCATCCCTTTTGCTCGATGGGGATTGGACTTGGTTGGGCCTCTCCCTGTGGCGTCCGAAGGGCGTAAGACTATAATTGTGGCTATTGACTACTTCTCAAAGTGAATAGAAGCAGCTCCCTTGGCAGGGACTACATCGAAGGCTGTCATAAAATTCATTTTGTCTAACATATGTTGCAGATTCGGTGTCCCACAGAAGATAACAACAGACAATGGGCCACAGTTTGACAATAGAGAAATGGAAAGCTTCTGTGCCTCAAGGGGTATACATCACTGCTTTTCTTCACCTTTCCACCCACAAGCCAATGGGCAGGTTGAAGTGGCTAATAGAACTATACAGTCCGGATTAAAGAAAAATTTGGAAGGGGCTGCCGGGAAGTGGCCCAGTTATCTACAAGAAGTCTTGTGGGCCTACCGGACAACACCTGGGGCTGCAACACAAGAATCTCCCTTTGCCTTGGTCTATGGAATGGATGCAGTAGCCCCCATAGAGAAGACACTTCCTTCCTTTCGTGTTCACAACTTCTCCGGACACGCTAATGAAATGGCAATTAGAAATCAGCTTGATTTGATAGAAGAAAGAAGGGTTAAAGCCCACCTTAGAATTGCACACTATCAGAGCCTGATGAGAAGCAGGTTTTCTTCTAAAGTTAAAAGAAGAGATTTCCAGCCCGGGGACAAAGTATTGAGAAAGGTCTTCTTGCATACTAAGGAAAAGCTCTTCGGAAAGTTGGCCCCAACCTGGGAGGGTCCCTATACTGTGGTTGAATCAAGCTTGGGACTTATTGGTTGGAAGACAAAGATGGCAGGGTTTTAACTCACCCTTGGAATATTGAACACCTTCGAATGTACTTGGAATAACACATGTGTAAATATTTACTTGTTTAAACATCCATGTAAATATTTGGGGGCATACCTTCCCCTCTTCGGTGGCACAGAGAGCTTTCAATGAAATTTGATGCCTTCTTCAAATTTTTCTAAGTATTTTCAGAATTCTATCCCTTGTCATACTACCCGGACTGAAAGATCTAGGGGCTATTTAAATTCTAGCCGAAGAGTTTTAATACTCTCACAATGCAATAAAGTTACTTAAACTCCAGCTATTTAAACAAAAACAAATAATAAAAGAAGATGATGGTTGAACAAAATAGAAACATTCATTCAACAAACTTAAAATTGCCTTGGCCTTCCAAGGACTTTTGAACAAGTTAGGATACAGCACAAAAAATTTGTCCGAATAATACGGACACCATCACAAAAAGAGTGCCTTGGCCTTCCAAGGACTTTAGTTTGAATGAAAGATAAACAGAATAAATTATAAATTAAGGTTGAGCCTTTGAAGATGGCTCGCCCTCATCTGCTTTCTTGCCCTTGATGTCGCTCCTCACAATGCAATAACTCAAAGCTACTTAAATTCCAGCCATCTAAACTAAAACAAATAATGAAAGAAGAGGATGGTTGAGCAAAATAGAAACATTCATTCAACAACTTAAAATTTCCTTGGCCTTCCAAGGACTTTTTGAACAAGTTTGGGTACAGTACAAAAAATCTGTCCGAATAATATCGGACACTACAACAAAAATAGTGCCTTGGCCTTCCAAGGACTTTAGTTTGAGTAAAAGATAAATAAAGTGCACCATAAATTAAGGTTGAGCCTTTGAAGATGGCTCACCTGCCTCTACTTTCTTGCCTTTGATATCGCTCCCCTCTTCGACTACTTTCTTGCCCTTGGGATCATTCTCTTCTTCACCAGGGCTCTCTCCGGTTTCCTCTTTATTATCAGATGAGGACTCACCGGAATATCCCTCGTCAACCATAGTATAATATGGAAGGTCGTCATCATCCACATAGAGCCATAAGTCCCCCAGTCTTCTCTTCGGGAATTTTTCGTGAAATAGGAGAACCATATCAGACTTCACCCTTTGAATCATTAGCTCCTCGCTTTGTATCATTTCCGTGGCATAGGCGTTGATCTTGGCCTTGATTGTGGCCTCTTGGTCCCTCACCAAAGCAGCCTTCTCTTCAGCAGCCTGAGTCACTGCATTTTCTAAAGCGATCTTGTCAGTGGTCAGGTTGGTGATGAGCTTCTCCTTTGCTGCAGTTTCTCCCCTTGAGGTTGTCAGGTCCTTCTCCATTCCGGACAGCTTATCCTGAAGATCTTTTATGGTTTCTTCTAGGGTGGCAACTATTGTGTTGCTTTCATTTTGCTTCTTTTTCAGCTCCTCATTTGCTTCCTTAAGCAAGTCAGCATTGGTGGTGGCAGTGCGGAGGTCTTCGGACAGCTTTTCCTTATCAGACTTGAGATCTTTGATAGTGTCTGCTTGACTCCGGACTTGCCTCTCCAGTGTGAGAACTGGCTGCACAGTACTAAGTAGAGAGTGGGCTATAGTGTCCTTCTCACTAGAAACCATGAAAGTCTTACCGTTAAAATTGACCGTATTGGAGCTGCTCGGAGGGATGTAGGGCCCTGCAAACTCGTCTCTAGGCAGGCCAAGGAAATATTCACCAAGTCCACCCAGACCGGTGATGTCCACTTCATCCAAATTAAGCTCTCCCCCCTCAACCTCATCAGTATGGAATTCCCTTGGAATCTCTTCTTGAAAGTCCCTTGGGATCTCTTCGGCCAGTGTCGGGTCAGTAGGGAAAGAGGGCTCCGGATCCCGGAGAGCAAGCTCATCTCCTTGGGAAGTCTTTTTCTTTTTGGCTTCCCTATTAGCACCTTCACTTGCTTGCTTGCGAGTCCTCTTGGATGCCTTTGGAGGTTTTGGGAGGTTCACTTCCTGCTTTTCGCTCTCCTGCTCCACCACTTGTAAAAGGGCTGCATCAATTTGAACTTGTGTTGGCCCCTCTGGATCTGTTGGGGCCTCCTTCTCAGTATCACCTGCCACATTCTTGCCTTTTGTTCTGTCCTTCATTTTGCTTGGGGCTTTGGCCCGGGCAGGCAGGTAGAGTGTCCCATCCAGCTCGTGGGACCTTCTCAGCACAATGTCTTCATCAGGCTGGGTGGTGAGCTCCTCCCAAGTTAGATCTCTCCGACCTGTTGTGTTCCACAGGTGGGACCTTACTAGGTTTCCAGTGGTGAAGGCCTTGTGGAATCGGTTCTCCCAGTTCTCTGCATCCCATGCATTGATTTTGCCACAGGTAGTCTGTCCGGCCTTCAGGTAGTCCCCAAACTCCTTTGGCAGCTCTGTTAAAACAAAAGAGAAATTGGATAGTACAAACTCAACTTAAAGAAAAGAGAGATTCGAACAGAAACTTAAAGTAAAAAACTTATGGTCACTCCTTTATCTACTCCTGAGAAGGCTTGGATTCTCTCCGGCCTTGATTTTCTTGCCGTTCTCCCATGAGCCACTGACAAACAAGAATTGGCTCCTCCATTTGCTCTCCGACTCCAGGAGATCATCAACAGCTTTGAGATCGTTCCCCATGTTGAAATGGTAGAAGGGGAACTGATGATGCATGCACAGGTTGGCCACTGCAGCGAACTCTTCCATAGGTAGAGGGATCCCTGATAACCTAGATGTCATAATACATGACATTAAGGTGAACCAACCATTGGGGCTTAGCTGTGTTGGGCAGAGCTTGACCAGGTGGAAGTAGCGCACAATCTCCGGGTCTAGTGGGAACCTGAGCCCCCAGTTAAATAGCTCCGTAAAGAAGACTATCTCGTTTCGTTTACAATCCATTGGGGTCTCCGGATCAATGGGGATCCTTATCTTCACGTTTTCAGGGATCCCCCATTTGGTGCGCATTCTACCCAGATCAGAGGTATGGATGAATGCATACTTGGTCTTATGCAAGGCCAAGAGGTACTTAAACTCGACCTTATGGAAGCACGGCCCCAATCTCCCCTCAAGGCACTCCGGCAGGTCCGGGCGCCTTAGGTACAAATTCTCTTTGCCCTTTTTGGCAACAGCAGCAGTGGTATCAGCCTGTCCGGAGGACTCGGACTCAAAGGGAACCTCTTCAGTAGAGTCCTCCATTCTCTCCTCCATAATTGTTGGAGGGACTTCTATGGAAGTGGTTCGGGGAGGATTAATGCTTGGCATAGCCTGCCCTCCGGACTGTTTCCTGTCCGTATTTATCTGACTTCTCACCTCGAGTTGAGTTTCTGAGGCAGAAGATTCTTTGGGGGGTGCCGGGCTGCTGGCCTCCGGACCGGACAGCCTCTCCCGGGGAGCTCTAAAGGGCACTCCAGACCCAGAGTCACTATTCTTTGTCCCCGATTTTGAGGGAGTATTTTTAGAGGATAGCCCCTTGACTAACCGGCTTGGCCTTTTGATGACTAATTTCTCCGGAGAGTGGTCAGAGTCAGACCCCATGGCAATAAAAGATGATTTTTTCCTAACACTTGTAGCGGTAACTCCTGGTTCAACAGCAAGTATTGACTCCTGAACTGAGGAACCCGATACTATGGGAGAAAGGGTGGATTGAAAGAGCTTTCTGGACTTGGTACCTTTTGAAGAGGATGAGCCTCTATCAGATTCTGCAACAGAGGAGGCTGGTTTCTCAACAGGCGACAATGGTAGCCTTGCTGCCAGTCGTTTTTCCTTCTCGACCCTTTGTGCTTTCTCCAACTCCGAAAGGTTGAGCCAACCACCTTTGATCAATGTTGTTCTTGCTGTAAACATAAAACAGCCAAGGAATTTTTTGTTCTGGAGAGATAAAGCTCTGGGTGAAATTGCAGAGTAAAGTTTGAGAGAGATAGTAAAATAGTGAAAATGAATGTGAATTTATAGTAGATTTGAAGAAAAAGGAGTTGATTCCTAGGAGAATCCGAAAAGTTGGGTAATGATTAAAAGACGGCGCTGATGTCACTATTGGCAATTAAAGAGGTTACTTGTTCAAGAAGGTGGTGCGAAATTCAAGGTGAAAAAACGGCTGGAGTGGCCAATCAGAAAGCGACACGTGTCCCACTAACTTTGGCAAAAATCGTTTGGAATTCGTAACGTTTAAATCTGTCCGAGTATACCCACAACTCTGTCCGGATTAAGAACCACTTCATGCAACCGGACTATTTTTCAGTTCTTTGACAAGGACACTTGTTCAAACATCTAAAAAAGGGGCTCCTGATGAGTCCGAATTCAGCATGCTCCTCGGAAGGGCAAATCAACCTAAATCTCTCTGAATACCGGACAGGCTACAAGCACATAAATCGGACAGATCATTCGGACCGGACAGATCACTTCGAACACTGTAAACTTAAGGTTGTTCGAACTATGACTAGAGTACTAAAAAACCTAAACAATTCCTGACTAAGCTACCTGTCCTCCTGCTTAGAACTCATGGGTCTTTAAACATGACCCGGGTCCATTAAACATGACCCGAAAGCCCATAAGGGCCCAAACATCATACTATAAATACCCAACCACCAGCATTAACTATGGGTAATGAAACTTAACTGCTACCAAGCTGCTTAATTATCTCTCCACCGTTAAAACACCCACACACCACCGTTAAACACCCACACACCACCGTTAAACACCCACATACCACTGTTAAACACCCATACACCACCTTGAAACTCCACTTAAAATTACTAGCGTACCCTCAGGCGATTATTATCCACACCAGAGGTGACTAAGATTTATCATAGCAAGTCTCGTTAGGGTTTGGCCGGATCTTGTTCGGATATTGATGGTTTCCCTAACATAAACTATTAAATTTGAATTGTACATGTTTAGAAAATAACTGAATTTGATATATAAAATCTGTTGTATTTATTTTATTTGTTAACATTCTCATCATATTAATGCTAAAACATTTCCAACGAATACGGGAAATGTAACGAGGTTAAAATAGGATCACGGTAGAGCTATCAGTACATACACGATAGCAGTATATAGTAGAATTTGTGTCACAGTCATAGCAGTCACGATCGTAAGAGACTGTGACACGACTATTAATTTTATATTATTTTTATAACACATGTAATATAAGTGTTAGTTATTGTTTGATAAACAAATTGTTATATAATTTGTACATTATAGTTTAAAAGTAGTATAAGGTTATTATAATTTTATTATTATGCTTTTATTATTCTGGTTTAATTATAAGTACTACAAGTGTTATATATTTTTGTAATTATTAATAAGTGATAGAATAATTGTTATAGTTTTATTATACTATAAATTATTATAGTTTAACTATATTATATCTTGTTCTAGTTTATTTATTTTTGTAAGTAGTAAAAAAGTTGTGATAAGTTGTTTTATTATAAGATTGAAGGATAAAAATAAATTTTATTGATTTAAAGCTTTCACTTGTTATATTCTTTGAGACCACGAGTCGTACAAATGTTCTCAAATTTAACTATCTTATTACAAACTCACTAAAAAATCTATTAAAAATATACTTCATCATATAACAGTTCGTTTTCTAATTCAACCAGTTCTACTTCCTCACGTCCCTAACAGCTTCATTCAAAAGAACTTTTTTTCAATGTCATCACGAATAAGAACTATGCAACCTAATGAATAAATATTTTTCTTTCAAAAGCTCTCAAAATAACTACGATAATATTCAAAATAAGGAGAATAAAGTTTACACTGATGACCGTCGAATTAAAATTGAAATTCTTGTAACAAAACAATGTATTATTTCAGAGAAATCCTTGATGTTAGCTATAATACACATTGTTAGAGAATAATAAAATTTTGTTGATATATATATATTCTCTTACAATGTGTATTATAAGTTAATATCGGGACGTATCTGAAATACGACATTGTTTTGTTAACAAGAATGTCAATTCCAATTTGATGGTCATTAGTGTGTAAGATTTATCCAATAAGATCCAAAGTTTCTTTTTATTTATTTGAGAGGTTATAGTATGAAAAAACAAGTAAATAAAACAAATATCAAACAATCACTTAAGTAAGCAACGACCCTCCACCGCTAAGAAAATTTGATTGAGTAGATTGATTAAGAATGTTGGCCGAAGATTGTAGAAGAATAATATAAAAGAAGATCTTTGTTTCAGAGTTTGTAGTAGTAATTGTAGTAATTCGTTTTGATAGATTTTGAAGAACAATATTATTTGAAAGATGATTTCAGAAATGAATGAGAAATGGAGTTTTTTCTCTAGTTATAGGAAAAACTATAAAAAAAATTGGAGCAAATCAAATATTTGATTTGATCATTGTTTTTTTAAAAGATGAATTGAGTATCTGATTTGATAAAAAAAATACATCGCAATTGGATATCTGATTTGTAATATTTTTTAAAAAAATAACTATTGTAGTACGGATATCTAATTTGCAAAGGAAAAAAACTATATAAAGACCACTATTTCTTATTCATTATTCCCACAGCTATCTTTATAGTTCTCACACAATCACTATACTTTAAATATATTTTTCTCAATCCATATTTCTAATGTCTCTAAAAAAAAGTCTGAAAATTCTCGAACAGTTATCAGCGAAACATCCTCAACGAGTATAAGAAGAGTCGAGAGGGTTGCATCGTTACATGAACATATGTCCAAGAGTGTTGAAGAACGAGCCAAAAGTAAGGTTCAAGTCCAAAATTATCTAACACCAATGAGATCCCTATTAGCTCTAGTATATATTTAGAATGTGATGAACTTAACAGTATGACACGTATGTGAGTGTTTTTAGATAATCTTACTTCAGAGAGAAGAATTGATTGGTTAGATTTCTCCGAATGTAAATGCGAATGGTATATAAAAATAGTAAAACAATTTTGTAAAATTAGAAGACTAATTTTGAATGATAGACAAAGTTTGGGAATGAGCTATAAAATTAATGATTTAGATTATAGTTTTTTCGAAACTCCCCTAGTAGAACAATTTCATCTGCCAAGACATACAATGTATGGTTCTCGTTTAGAGTATTTAACTTATCATCGTGATAAATGGACTGAAGATTGGCTTATACGTTGGATAAATTAGTCGAAATACTAGATAGTTATAGAGACCAACAAATTGTTAATATTACATGTAAAGCTAGTAGATCTAATCTGGATGGATTGAATAAATTAGCTTTAAATTAGTTAATCATTATTTTGTTCCTAACAAAAAAATAATGGTTCAAACTTGTTGTTTCTTCAAACAAGTGTAACTATAGCTATAACGATGGAGAAGAGAATAAATTTACCAAGTTCTATAATTGGACATATTAATTCAAGAGTTCATGATATAAAGTTACCTTATTAGGATGGTAATAATTTATTTGCTTAAAAAAATAGTAGTATATGTTACTAGGTGGAGTCTACAGCCTACTCGGACGAGTTTTGGTATACGAAAGAAATCATTATGAAACCAAGAGTAATATTCTTATAATGGATATCTTTGGTCGAAATGGTAGATCTATCAACTTTTTAAGGTTAATTTGTCACAAAATTTGTTATTTAATGAGGTTACCAATGCGCATCCTCTGTCGACAAGTTGGGGGAGGCAAATCACGAATGCTACGATGCAAGAGCCTCAGGCGAAAACTTCTAATGTTGGTAGTTCTTCCAGTGTTATTTATTATACCAGCCAATAAATAATATAGTTATACACTCTATAAATAATATTCAACAATAAAAATATCAAGAAACTTACTTTAATTTTTTATAGTCTTCTTTTTTATTTACAAACTTCAGCATCCAAACAAGAATTTCTAATGTTGTTATAAAGATTGATCTCAGGCCCAACACTATTATCTTTCACACCACCAGTTTAACCAGTTGTACTATTATTCTCATCTTTACAACCACCAGTTTAACAAGTTGCACTATAATTCTCCTCTTCACAATCACCTATGTTGTATGCACCAATATAGTGCTTTCAGCTTCTATTAAGTTCTATTCACCAACTTTGTAACACCTTCTATTGTGTCCTCTTTGTTTTCACTTACTACACTTTAACTGAATATACCTTCACGACAACCTTTCTCTGGATGGTGGCCATAGCTCACTTTTGTCTCTCTCTTTTTGTTATCTTTTTTCCTCGTTTGACTTTCATAGGTGTTGGTTGTAATAAAGGAAAGCTTGATTTTATCAAAAGCAAATGTCCGTTAATAGGGTTCATCGTATGTACATATATGGATCTATTGGTTGTTACATGGTAACAAGACAAAATAATTTGGACAAGATATTAATAATTTTCTCATATGGCTACCACAATATGCTTAGAAGTTATACCAATAAGCTACCAACTTCTACAAGTGCAACTCATTACTTCCAGGTTCACAAAAAATTGACCATTCCGGGACATAACCTCATACTTGGGCCCTAATGATAATTCAACCATACATTTACCAACTACAACCAAACTAACCCCAAATTTATTCATGATACCATGGAACAATTTACCAGGTATCAACTCTCTTTTTATTTCTTTTATATTTTTTGTCATAGTCTGCTTTCGAATTCCATCCATCAATATTATGATGGATTTCTTCCGGAAATGTAGAATCTTCATATTGAAGATCTCAGCTAGATTACTCGTTTGGATGTTGCACTACATCTCTATATCATAGTGGGAGAGATCATTGGATTGTTTGTATATCAACCAACCAATTGTAAGCTCTAATGCTAACATCTCTCATCTCTTCTATTTGAAACTCAAACTCTTCACAGGCGTGGCTCTTGTTGTTACCTATAAAATTATTATTTTTCTAGTCTACTAGAATCTATGTTCATAGTTGGAAAATTCTTCGATCAATGTCAGGACTAATCTTTTATTTTATCATTGATCCATAACCAGAATTCCTGATTTTCGATTTCTATATCCTCTTGCAAAAGTCGTAAAAACCAACTCCATTATATTTTATTATTTTTTGTCTCGACTATAGTCAAAACTATAATGTACATTTGGTTGTTGGCATCTACATAAACTGTCACTAACAATTTCCCTCCCAAAGAAATCCTAAAAAAATAGTCGTCTAACACCACCAGCGGCCTACAGCCTGCCTTGAATTCCTATTCAATAATAATACTCACGCACATATGAAAAAATCAAATATAATATTTTGTTTCTTAATGAATCAGCTTAAACCTAGATTTGTTCTTCTAATTTCCTCAAAGTAGTCTAAAACCTTTAAATTGTTGTCTATCACTTTTTTAAATCATCTCGAGTGCTAGAGCTATTGTACTATATCTCTTATTCTTGTTTATTTGTACCACAAATTCTCTACTAAGTGAGGCAATTAGAGATTTTATAAACCAAATTATATATGCTTTCTTTTGAGGCATGTAGTACTTTCTCATCCAAATATTGATATATTTGATGTGGTAATAATAAATTCATAATCAACATATACTTCCACACTTGCCAATGACACATCAGGGTTAAATTCATCGAAATTGTATAACTTCTTTATGTTATCATCAATATTTATTTTTGAATTTACAAGTGTGTGAATAACATCACTTGCGATGTAATATGTCTCAGTATCATGCACTTTATCTTTTAGTATAAATGGTAGGAGAAAGTGTTACTTTTCACATGTGAAAACTGTATTTTACTCTTCACATGGTGGAGTTATATTTTTCTGTTCATATGGTGGAGTTGTATGTTACTCTTTACCTTCAGTTGGTATTGTCTCTTTCGCCTTTACATCATACACATTATAATAAAAAAATTAAATCTCTACACCCTCTTTATATTGAACATTCGGCCCCAATTTATCTTAAAAAACACTCAAACCTGACCTACACATATTCTCTCTTACGAAAGCAACACCCTCAGTTGGTCAACTACCTAAATACTCTAATTCATTAGCATATTTAGCCTATTTTCCAAACCTTCTTCATCAGTAGAAATAGCATCAACACTCTAACTTGGCTGCTTCCCAAACCCCTTCCAAACTAGAAGCACCTTTAACACCCTTACTTGGATGCTTCATAAACCCTCTTCCAAACAAGCAACACCATCAACACTCTTAGTTGGCCCACTAAAAATATCCTCTTCTTCTTTAGAAACACTTTTAACACTACATTTTGGCTCACTGTCTTGACACATTTTCTCATTAGCAACCCCATAAACACCACATTCATCCATACTTCCCAAACTCTCTTTAATATTAACGACACCATCATCCATATATCCACCCCCATTTTCGTGATCCACTTTCTCATTACCAACACCATCATTTTGAAATTTTGAAGAAAAATATGAAATTTCCACCACCGGAGTATTTGCTTTGGTTTTTTGCGTAGGCGATGCAGTCTCCATTGGACAAAAAACTTTAATGCATACCTTAATAAATCTCGCATATCAACTAACTTGCACGTATCTAATGCATTTTTAGGATTATGGCTGTATATTAAGTTTTTATCATCTGGATATGGAGATAATTAATAAGAGAAGCTCGGTACCTCAAGCTTATCTTTACGCTCACAAGTAATATAGTTATTTTTAGAAAGATAAATTGAAGAGATAAAACTTAGATTAACATAGTCAACCAGTGACTCATTCTCACCCTTATATGATACATTTCCTTTTTTTAATAAAATGTACCACAATGACGTACAATCATGGTGAATTAATTATTACTTACACCTGCAAACCAAACTTCTCAAATTAAATACCGCAGGTTAGAAAAAACAATAATCAAAATAGAAATTAATCAATCATTTCTGAAAATTGAACTACAATTTTTTAAAATAGAATTACAATCAATTACTCTCGGTAACCAAAAATATGATTAATCATGAGTCTCTAATAAAACAAACAATAGTCAATAAATAAATTCATTATACAAGAAATCAAACTAACACTTTACAAAAGCATACCTTTATATGCATCTAAAATATCATACTGTAGTTTAAGCTTTGTTTTTTATGTTTCTTATTTGATCACACCATCTATATCGCGATTAGGAATCAAAGCTCGGTTCGTAAAAATAGAACAATTTATGTAAACTAATCAATCAAGACTCGATTTGATTGAGATGAAAAAAAAGAGTATTAAAGACGTAGTTGAGAATTATAAATTTCGGCTCAAGTTTACCAAAATGAAAAATCTAAAAATTAGAGATTTAGTTGTGAATTAAAGATTTAACATGGATGAGAGAATAAGAGAAATAAGTAAATTATAGATTTATACTCGATGAGAGAATGTGAATTAAGAATTTATGCTCGATAAGATAAATAAGTCTGAAATCATATATTAAAAATATTAAGTAAATGAATCAAATAAGGGATAAAATGAATTAGTTAATAACCAATTAGAACTAATCCACGTAGCAAAATATTTTTCACTTAGATATCATGTTGGTTGTATAAAAGGAGCATGCATCCATTGAAGTAATAAACTATATTAAAAGGTTGTGGATAACTGATTTTGAAACAATTTTATGTTTAATATAGTAACATATAGCTATATTTTATTAATCGATAAGCGCAAAAACTGACTTAAGCGAAAACAAATGACTATATAAATAAAAATAGATAGTCGATTATACAACTAAAAACCTGACATTATTATAATTACGATGAAATAGTTTAATTATATTTTTAAAACATAATATAATATAATATATTTATATAGATTCTGATTTTCTTTGTATAATTTTTTTCATCTTAATTTTGAATTCTTTTTATGAATTTTTTAGTGTCAAAATATTGTTATGCAATTTATTTTAGTTGGTACTGAAAATTTTATTTTAATGTATTCCTAATAACAATGGTTAACCAATCTTATACTTTAAAATTAAGATATATATGTTATAAAACATATACTTTACAATTAAGATATACATGTTATATAAATAATTATTGTTCCAAATACTTTTTAAAAATATTGAACAGTTATTTTTATGTTTTCACAACTTTATACAGTATGATATATAAATTAATGAAAATTTGATTTTCTACAATTGATATGTGATGTTCGAGTTTTTGTGACGATCGAAAATGTTATTCGATACTAAATATCTAAAAGAAAGTTTTATGATGTTTAATTGATAATTTTAAATAAAGAAGTAAAATAAATAAATATTTACACATATTTTATGGCATGTTTCAGTAAATAAAAAAATAAGATTACAAGTTTTAGGGGCGTTGCCTTGAAAATACACATCAAAAGTGCAATGTAAAATAAAATAGAATACAACCATACATATAAAACGAAAACAAATGTATCATTGAGAATATACAACAAGGTCCAAAACCATCCAACTCGCACTTAAATATTGTCTTGAAATTGAAAGAAAATTTGTAAAGATAAAAGAAAAACAACAGTAAGCTAAAAACATTAACACGACCAATGAATTTTTGTGTCATGGAATTCGTAATGAAAGTTTGAGACGATATGGTGGGATAGACAAAACCCAACAAAGGGTATTCTGAAAAAAAATCATAAAGCTCATATCCTGCCAAATAAAAATATAAACCACCACAAATAACGGCGCCCTCAAATATGACCTAAGCTGGTGGAGGAGGGATTGCAAACACTGGTTATATGTAAACACAATCACTAACCTGAGGTCAAGTTAGGAAACCTGAGTTTTTTGCAACTAGCATACCAAACTTGTTGGATAATGAGAAATCACCCAATATATGGTTCATGGATTCGGATGAGTTACCACATAAGACACCTTTTGGAGTTGTGAGGTAACCTCAAGCGAGGAGTTTATGTTGAGTGGTAAGTTCCCTCTGAATGGTGAGTCAGACAATGAAGCCTCAACATCCCTTTGGTATGGAAAAATATTTTTGGAAATGTAGTTGGATTTTCATATGATTAATGTTTTATAATTATATTGTTTTTAATGATATCAAATTGTATGATTTTTCAATTCAAGTACTTGGTATTTTAATTTTGAAGGAATATAAAAATATATAATTGATTGTTGAACATATCTTGAATATCTATTAATTTGTATGGATGTTAAATTGTTCTTGAATTTATTTTTTATGAAATAGTAAATATTCATATGATCATCAAATACATTTTTCTATCGTAGATTTTTTAAAAAATCATATAATATATATTCATTAGAACCATTTCACACTAGATGTAATTTTTATATTTCTTTCGATCAGAAAAAACATTAAAATGCTTGACCAACCTTAAATATTTTTAGTTTGTGATACCCTTAAGTCTTATGTTGGGAAATCAGTCGTCTAAATAAAAAGACTTCTTATTTGATGGAAATAACAAAATAAAAGAAAATATAAGGAAAACCAAAAAACACAGAAGATAATATTCAGCGTGGTTCGGTTGGTGAAAATAATCCTACATGCATGGGAAGCAAAAACTCTTTATATTAATAAGGATGTCACATAAAGAATCTCCAAACACAAAGGGCTTAATCATTATTTGTTGCAAAACTCTCACGTTTACAAAGATAACGTGATTCACATAACTCTCTTTTTAGTGTTTATCCCTCACCTGGCTTTTGTTTCTAAAAGACAATAGCTTTATCTTACTATAAAGACTACAAACTCTCCCGTGAAGTCCCTTGCCTTGTCGCTCAAACGTTAGATTTGTATTTCTTCTTTTATTTATTGACTTAGGGAAAATTCTAATTCTTTAATAGATGCTTCATATTATATCTTATTATTCGATGGCTCTAATAAAACCCTAATTTTTTAACAGAAACCCTAATAAATCAAGTTTAATAGTAAAATTAATTAAATAGGACTACCAATCAAATGGGAAACTTAATTAAATAGGAAGCAAAATTAAATAGGAAATCCAAACAAATAGGAAAACCTAGCAAATAGAAGAAGCCTAGTTCGATCAAGAACTTAAGCCCAAAACATTGCAGCTTTGTTATAGGTAATCCTCTAAAGACAGCTCTGGATCAAGCCATCGGCAACATGCCTTCGGCTCATGTCTTTGGCCAAGAAGAAAACAACCAGCATGTTTTCGACTAATCTTTCATTGAGGTTCAAGCAAACGTATTTGGAACTAAATCTTGGCCACAGCTCTGTCTTGAGAGAATCCAAAACTCCATGTATATACATATCTCTGGTTGATCCATTTTTGGATCATATAGCCCTTCGGAAGTAACTTTTGTTGACGAGTTACTTCTAGCATACATCTAACAATTCTCCACCTAGGTTTATAGTTACTGTAGGATCCATTACAGACAATCTTGTACTCTTTATGGACCAACCTACCTGCATTTCATACTTGAACAAATCGCATGCAATTCATGACCTTTAAAATCTTAAATATCTTGGTCAAAGCATTCAAAGGACTTTATTTGCTAGCAATCTTAGCCACCTTCACTTTCTCTCTCTCACCAAATTGTGGATGAAGTGAAGATTAATATATATATATATATGTGTGTGTGTGTGTGTGTGTGTGTGTGTGTGTGTGTGTGTGTGTGTGTGTGTGTGTGTGTGTGTGTGTGTGTGTGTGTGTGTGTGTGTGTGTGTGTGTGTGTGTGTTTAGTTTACTTATGAAAGTTTGGATTATTCATTATATAAACGATTAGTGTTATCCCACATAATAACGACATCTTGCTTTATAACATTGAGTTAACTCAACAATATCTTCAGCCAAATAGGTTCCTTCAAGACTTCTGTACCAGCAATATATTCGGCTTTTATAGATGACAAAGGGATGAACTTCTGTATATAAGAATTCCACCTAACAACTCCTTCAAGCGCGTTAAACATATAACCCAAAGTAGACTTGTTTATGTCAAGGAAACCCGCATAATCAGAGGCCACATACCCTCAAGGATATATCACTTGTGTCCTTCTGATTATAACATAGCTCTACAACAACCCAACCTTTCAAGTAACTCATAAAACACTTGATTGCATGCTAATGCGACTTTCCAAAATTTAACATGAATCTTCTTAAAACACTTATGGTGTATGTCACTTGTTTATGTCAAGGAAACCCGCATAATCAGAGGCCACATACCCTCAAGGATATATCACTTGTGTCCTTCTGATTATAACATAGCTCTACAACAACCCAACCTTTCAAGTAACTCATAAAACACTTGATTGCATGCTAATGCGACTTTCCAAAATTTAACATGAATCTTCTTAAAACACTTATGGTGTATGTAACATAAGGTCTCGTGCAAATCATAGCATACATAATATTACCAATAACATTTGTATAAGGTATCTTTAACATATACTTATTATCTGTAACTTTAGTTGGTGTTTGACTCACACTAAGTTTAAATTAGGCACCAATGGGAGTTCAAACCGATTTGGCTTAAGATTTAGAGAACTTCCTTAGGACCTTCTGTATATTCTTGTTGAAATAAGAATAAATACCCCTTTGGTCTGTTCTTCCTTATATCAACACCAAGTATCCTCATAACCTCGCCCATATCCTTTATATCAAACTCTCATTTTAGCTGAGTCTTTATCATTTCAATATTCTTCATATCTCTTCCATTAATTAATATGTCATCCATATACAACAATAATAAGACTCGTCTCTAGATGCGCATTTCCTCATTCTAATAGACACAGTTATTATATCAGTTATGGACGTACCAGATGGATTTTATAAAAGCATCAAATCATCTATTTCACTATCATTGGAGGTTTTTCGGCCCGTAGAGAGGTATATTTAACAAATACATGTCATCTTCCTTTATTTCTTCGGACGCTTTTAGCTGACACATTTAAATTATCTTTTACAATTTACCATGCAATAAGGTAGTAATACTATATATTTGATCTAACTCTAGATTAATCTAGTAGTAATTTACAACATAATCCTTATGGAAGTTTGTTTCATAGCCAATAAAAATATCTCATTAAAAATAATACCTTCATTTAGGGTGAAGCCCTTAGTCTCCTAACCTTGTATATGAGTAACTTAAAACCATGAATACTTGGCTTCCTCTTGAATATTTATTTACTCTAAAAAACTTTCGACCCTTCTGATGCTTCACAAGTGTGAAGGTGTTCATCTTCTTAAGAGATCCCAGTTCTTCCTTCATGACCATAAGTCACTTCTCTTTATCACTACTCTTAATAGAATCATGATAACTTTCGCGTTCAAGAAAAACTTATTACATGTCAATAGATAAAAGATACATTAGTAAAACCATACCTCTGCGACTGTTTGTGTGGCCTCCGTACTCTATCCTTAGCCAATTGATAACTATCAACATTATGTTGTTCTCTAGTCTGATCATCAAAAGATTCTTGAACACCAAACCCTCGACCATCTTCGGCCTCATGTAGTGGTTGAACTTCCTGTGTACGAGTTGAAGGTGAAAAATATTTAAAATTATCTTTGACAGAAGCGTCTACAACTTCACTTTCGAGATCAGACTTGCCATCAACTTCACACATGTTCTCGTTAATACTGGGTTGAGTCTCCACCATCTTCTTCAATAGCATGTCCTTCTCATTAAAAACTATGTGCTTGTTTATCGTAGTTTTTTACGTATATGTTTAGTGCATCATAACCTATACCCTTTTATTATTTTTAGATAACCGAGAAACAAACATTTCAGTGCTCTTGGCTGAAGCTTGTCTTGCTTCGCATGTGCGTAAGAACCACATCTGAATACTCTTAAATGTTCCACTTTACGTTTCTTTCTATTCCAGACCTTTCGAGAACAAATAAACTTAAACACCATAGAAGGGATCCACTTGGATGATATACGCAACCATTTTCACGTCTTCTCCCCAGAACCTTCAGCCCATTCCATTTGTTGAAGCATACATCTAACCCTTTCTAGAAAGGTTATGTTCATTCTCTCATCAAGCCCATTATGTTGGGGAGTCCCATTTATGTTTTGGTATCTAGCAATGCCAAAAATTTCACATTAGCTAATGAAGTTCTTGTTCCCATATTCCAGGTCATTATCAGCTTAAAGCTTTTTCAGTACTTTCCTAGTTTGATTCTCTACCAACATTGTCAAGTTCACAGAGGAATCAAAAACTTGATCTTAGTCTTATAAAATATAACCCATACTTTCTGAAATAATTATTTATCAGTGACGTAGATTACATTGCTCCACCTATGGTGGGTTCACGTGCCAGAAACCAAAAGTTCATTCGTAATCAAGCACTCTATGTGTTGTCTAGTTTTTGGGCAGAAACTTCACCCTCTTTCTCTTACCCAATACACAAGGTTCACAAAAGCTCAGTGTCTGAATTACGGTACCATATAATAGTCGATGTTTTCTTATTTCACCAAGTCTTTTCTCACTTAAATGTTCCAGCCGAAGATGCCACAACTTTCACCACACTAGACATAACCTTACCACTACAAAGTCCTCAAGAACTAACACACCATTAGTCTTACACGCTTTCATAACAACAAGGGAGCATTGCAAGCCCTTAGTCCGTCATCTACATCCCTACAGATAAACTTTTTATCATCTAACATCAAAATAAGAAGAATGTTAACTTCAAGTACATACCTTAGATTGTTAATCGCTCTCTCAAGTTTTATACACAACTTAAACCGATTAGTTCCAATCCATTTTGCTTCACTAGATTCGTCATTGTCGTGGATGAATCTTCCACCATCAAGCATTTCCATGTCTTCAAAACAATACTTATTGAAAGTCATATGGAACGACATGCCTAAATTCAACACCCACTTATCGTTGTTCTTCTATGAATAAGAATTCATTAATCCATTAACATGCTCACTTTCATCAGACAACATTAAATTTTGCCCTTTCTCCTACACAAACGATCGACATGGACTCCAATACTCATCTTTCACTATTTATAGAGGATTAATGATGTGCATAAATCTTCATGTAGCTCAAAATAATGTTTAATAGCCTCATTTGTTTAATAGTGTTTGACAACCAATTGCTCCATTTGTTTAAACCATCCAACATATAGGACAAGGTTGGCGTTGAAATCTGTACAGAAACAGGTGTGCAATTGTTGCTTGTAACTTTTATCCCATGGAACACCTTGATCCAACGTCTATATGATCAAATGCTAATATTAAACATCAATTCAGACCTTTAGTGTTCTTGTTTCTTCTAGAAGATTATAAGTATCTTTAGAAGATCATCAGGAACCATGCACTGTCTTTCGACATCACAGATGATCAGTCGCTCAATTAACCTTCTCTAGTTGCATCCTTTTTACATTCGGTAGAGCTTGTTTTTAGACTCCGTCAAACAGTTTTGCACGTAAAACTTGACCCGAACTCATATATAAAATATCAAAACAATTTGTGTCTCTATATACCTTTGATTGTCTATCTTGGACAGCATATAGATCAGTACTTTTGTTCTCGAATTCTTTATAACTTAACGGATTCTAAATTTTACTATTCTAGCTCCAAATAATTTGGACTAATATTTCTTATAAAATTTCTGTTTAACTTCACTTAAATTGGTCGCAATAATCTCATGCAACCCTTAGACACTATAAGACCTTCTCGGATTACGTTCTACTATTTAAAACCAGAGTAGGTTCAATCTTGGAATTTTACCAACCCAAGAACTCATTAATTCTCTAGTTGGAATAGGTATGACTAAACTAAAGAAACATCATCTTTTGCTTACCATGAAACACATCATCTTAGCGTAAAAAAGTAAATGTAGAAAATCTTTGTAACACTTTTTCTTTTCATTGACTCATTAAGTTGGACCCAGAATGAGTTTTACTGTAAACAACAGAAACCAATTGAATAAAAACCATGATTAAACTGAACCTGCCCCAGCAGCAGCATATTTATATATATGGCATTAGAGTTGTCCAACAAGAGAGAGTAAATGACTGATTCAGCAGATGCAAATACAAGCATTCATTGTCTTCAAATAATTCAAATACATATACTACTTAGTTTAGTTAATGCCAAACTGTTCTAATTCAACTATAACTTTTTGTGTCTCAAATCTGTGTATCCTATAACTAAATTCTTAGATACCATCAATTTGTTACATAATGCTATAATTAATTAATTAACTTTTAGTTAACACCTTAATTTTTATTATAATAATAAACAATATATTATCATTGCATTATTGTCCTATTGTATTGAAATGAGTTGATTGTGACAAAAACTAGAGAATTAGTTAATGCCGCGTATAAATATTTAAGTATTTTAATATTATAAACAGAATTAACTAATTCTCGAATTAATAAGACACGTTTATATCTTGATTTTTTTTTCTAAATATTGAAAAAATTCACAGGCCACTGAATGACATAGTGTTTATTTCACCAATTTGGCTATCTTTTTCGGGTAAAAGCCACTAATTACTTATGATTGTTTGGGATAAGTGAACATTACTTTAAAAGGTACCATTATTGAAAAATATAAAAATAACACTAAGACAAAAGATGAAATTGAAAATTTTAAGAATGTTCCTCATGTGTTTTGTATAGGACAACTTTTATATAATTTTCTTATTTCATTCTGTCTTGTGCCAATATTTTATTCGGACATTTTGATGAATCTATTTTTTAAGACCTATAAATCAAATATAAAATTTATCAAGTGTTATAACAGATAGACTGATTTTATTGAGCGCTCGAGGGGTAGCCGAGTTGGTGAAGTAAGGCAAGCTTGTGATCAAAGGTCATGAGTTCGAGTCCCTCTACATACGCTTTCTCGGCTGAGCCTGTTACCTTGTGTGGTTTACCTTCCGGCGTTGGTTTACAGGCTTGGTTGGTTTACCTTCTAGGTTCCCTCCGGAATTAAAAAAAAAAACTACTTTTATTCACATCTGCATATTAAAAAACTAAATTTACCGCAATCCATAAGTTAAGGAGCTTTTATTGAAAATTTTGAAATAAAAACATCATATAACAAATCTTCAAAATTGAATGGCGGATCTAAACCTCTTTTAAAATATCTTTCTTTTAAATTTAATGGAGAATAATACAGAATTAGTAATGTTTTGTTTTGTTTTATCCACCTCTCAATTTTTATAATATTTAAATAATTAGTCATCTGATTTAAATGTAACATATCATTTTTAGATTTTTGTCAATTTTTTACATAATTTATTTTTTTATTTTAAAACATATTAAACTTGTAAAAAAAAAGGACAATTGGTCATTCTACTTTTAAATGTATTTTGTTGAATTTTTAACTTATCAGTTTTTTTAGACAATTGTTCTTTTTAAGTTATATTTAGGACAAAATTTCTATTTCTTGTATGAGTTTAGAAAAAAAATTAATATGTTTTGAAGTTAGAAGATCAATTACCCATCTATAGAACAAATTTGAAAATGGAACCATCGTTTTAAAATTGAAGAACTAGATAGCTGGAAAAAAAAATTGGACAACACTCGAATGCAGAGTAACATTACATTTGTTGGAAATATGGGTACCTCATATTCCATTTTGGTATACAAACATGAACAACCCGATTTCAACATTATTATGATATTGTCCGTTTTGGATCTGAAAGTCCGCACAAATTTTATTTTTGTCCACTTTCAAAAGGTCTCATACTAGTTAAGATATGTTCTTACTAATATATTATTGATACTTCACATTTTTAACCTCCTCTCAGTTGACTTATATACGTCCACTCTAATGAGGTTGCAGACTATTTGAACCATAAAAGCAATACCGATGTAGCTACTCACTTTCATCACTCATCAGACCACATCGTCTTGTTCTTTAGCGTCACTCCAATCAAATCACTCATCGTCCAATAATTTCAGCTACACAATTTTACTTTTGATCGACTTCCATAAAATTTCATATTAGTTGAAATATGTTTTTACTTATTATATACCACTCATTCTTATCATGTTTAATCGGTACAGAACATAAAACGTTTGATCATCAATCTAATAATATTTTATTCTAAATTGAACTATTTAACCGTAGAATTTTCATTTTGTTATCTCACTTTTGAATAAAGTGAAATCAAAAGTTTCTCGGAATTGCATCGCTATTACATTTTCTAAACTTAAAAATAAAAATCTAGAGTAACAACCCAATATATACTTGAAACTAGAGATAGTTTCAAAACTCAAAACTAGAATCTTGAGTAACAACCCAATCTAGACCGGATGCTAAAGGCGGATCTATATAACATTAACGAAGTCTCACCTCAAATTCCATATCTCTACATTGTCACAATTTTATTGAATCATAGGTGAAATTTTATAAAATTTTGTTAGTCCTCATTGGAAATCTTACTTGTAAAAAGAATGAAACTTTTGGTGGTTAAAGAAAAGGAAATGGTCATTAAGAGATAGGTTGCAAAATTGAATTAAAATAGTGATGGTCAGAGAGAAAGGAGGAAGGGTCATGTCATGTCAAACACAATATACAACATCCTCCAAAATCTCTGATCCCACTCTTCTGCCACCACAATTATAACAACACTACACTACAAAAACAACACACACCCAAAAATTTAAACCCCCTTAACCCAAACAAACCCCTCCTCCCCTTTCTCTCTCTCTCTCTCTATCATAGTAGCTAGGGTTTCCCTAACACCCACAAAAAACACAGCCCCATTTCTACAACCCTCTCTCCGTCTCCTTAGCCTCTTCTTTTGGGCGATTTTCCCTCCTTTTCTTCCTCTCTCTCTCTAAAACAAAACAAAATTACAAATCTATGTCTTTCTCTCTCTAGCACCCCCCCTTACCTTACCTTACCTTACCTTACCTTACCTACTGTTGTTGTTATTGTTTCTTAGTAATCATCATCTTTATACTTGAAGCTTTTTTCCCGGCGAAGAAATAGAGAGTAAGTAAGTACCTGTGTCTGTGCTGTGTCATGTGTGTGTGAAAAAATAGACAATATTTGCATGAACCAAATTAAACTCTCTCTTTTTCTCTTCTTCTACAAAAAGATTCTATTTTTAATAAAACCCATCAACTAAAACTCAAGAAGAAAATAGAAAATAGTATCCTTTTTGTTTCTTTTGGATAATTTTATTTCCATGGCAGCATAAAAGTCTGAAGTAGAGAAAGGGAAAGAAAAAAAGGTTTGACCAAAGAAACCAAGGACTTTGCCAGTAAGGAAAAAAATAAAAAGATTTTCTTTTTCTTTTCTTTGAGTATAGTTTCTCTCTCTATCTCTACCTTGTTTTCATTTTTTTATATTTTTTTACTATTTTATTCAACATTAAAATCCCAAGACAAAAAGAATAAAGAATAAGATTTTCAAAATTCTTCATCCCAAGATCCTTCAGGGTCAGAGTCAGACACCCTTTTTCTTTAATTCTTCTACTATTAATTTACTACTACTACTTTTATTTAAATATTAAAGAAAATACTCCTACCATTTAAAAATTTAATTTTTACTATATTGATAATATATCCTAAAGCCCAAGGGTTCATCCCAAGATCTCACTCCTATGTAACTGTGGTCTCCTTCTCATCTCTATCTCTCTCTCTCTTCTTTAAAAGTTGTCATCTTTACATGAAAAACAAGTTGTTGTGTAATAATAGAAGCAAAAGCTGTAAGTAATTTTTATATTCTATGAAATTCAAGCAAGATCTGCTCATCGAAAGTACCAATACCCAAAAGTCTTAAACTTCACGAGATCCAATCCTACTTTCCATTTTCAAACCCACCATCTCTCTCTCTTCTTTTTTCAACTCTTCAAGATCATAACTTACTAATAGGGTTTTTTGGATTTCTAAGGAAACAAGTTTCGGTTTTTAGTTTTACTACAACAAACATTGTAAATCAGTAGTCTTTATGTAATTGACCTCTATTGTTTGTTGATTGTTTTTGTTAATCTTCCTTTTTTTTCTAGCTAGATCTCTATAATCTGAAGATAAAGCAATAAATTTTGGTATATATTTAGAGAGAGGGTCTAAAAACTTCCAATTTCCATCTTTCCAAATTTGAAGAAAAATATCACTGACTGCAAATTACAATAGATCCTGCAAGAGGGTAAAATTTTACCTTTTTTTTATAATTTATACTTTTTTTTTCAAGCTTTTGTAGGATCTTACAGGTATATAAATGGTGTAATTAGAACTTTGAAACCCTAATGATTTCCATGTCTATAGACGGCTCTACCTATGTCTTATTTTGCTCATGTAATGATTTATTTTTCATTCAGCAAATAAATACTTTTTAAAAATTAAAAAAAAAAATAATCCTTTGAACTTTTTTTCTATAATTCTATAGAGTATGTTGGATTCTAATTCATAGATTTATGCTATATATTATTTAGGAGGTGGATATAAATGGCATCTTCTTCAAATTCTCCTTGTGCGGCTTGCAAATTTCTCAGGCGGAAATGCCAACCGGAGTGTGTTTTTGCTCCATACTTCCCACCGGATCAGCCTCAAAAATTCGCGAATGTGCACAAAGTTTTCGGTGCTAGCAACGTCACGAAGCTACTCAACGAGCTGCACCCGACTCAGCGCGAGGATGCGGTCAACTCCCTCGCCTATGAAGCCGACATGCGTTTGCGGGATCCTGTCTACGGCTGCGTTGGCGTAATATCTCTTCTCCAGCACCAGCTCCGTCAGCTCCAGATGGATCTCAGCTGTGCTAAATCTGAGCTATCCAAGTACCAAAACTTAGGCCTAACCGGCCATCATGCTGGCCTCATCGCAGCTGCAGCTGCTGCCGCCTCCCAAAACCACCATCACCAGAACTTGGGGATTAATCTCATCGGAGGTGGTGGTGGAGGTGGTGGAGGAGGAAGAGACCATCATTACCATCACCAATTATTCCCTAGGGAGCAGGTGTTTAGGAGCTTTGATGCGGCTGGTAACAACTATGACACCACCGGACTTCTTGCGATTGGACAGCTCAGCCAGTTTCAGCAACCTAGAGCTGCCACCGGAGATGACCGACGTACCACTATTGATCCTTCTTAGGGTTAGGGTTTTGGTTTAACTTTAGCCACGGTTAAGTTGTTCGGGTTCGGGTTTGATTCGGTACTTTTACGGTAATTACTTCTGTATTCGTTTTTTTATATATTTTTGTACTCGATGAAACTATGATATTCTTCTTTTTTTAATTAGCCATCACCGAAACAAATACATATTTATATGGTTGTATTATTAATATTAAGCAGAAAGAAATTAAGCCATCAGTATATATATAATATAATTTTTTGCTTAAATTAGGGTTTTACATAATATAATCTATATTTGACTTCACTTATTGGTTTCCTAAACAAGAAACTAGCTCCCATAAAATACTACTGATTATAAATTAACCTAATATTATACATTTTGTTTAAATACCATCATATATGCTATTTATCCCAACAAAATCTTGATTCGGAAAATTTACCCAAGCTAAACCAAGGGAATAGATCAAAAAAAATCAGATTTGCTACTAATAATTTCGGAAAATAATGATATTTCAACTATGCTGGTTTTTTTTTCGCGGTTAGACGGTCAGAAAAAAAGTTAATAATTTTACATTTAAAAAAACTAAAAATTATTATTAGCCATCAAAATTAATTATAAACTGTTTTTTTCATTCACGATTCAGGGTTACTAAATATGTATGGGATCAAAAATATTACGAATACAACAAAAATAATCATTTATACGAAAAATAAAACACTAATATAACTATTTTAAAGATAGAAATTAATCATAATTTTTAACCCTTGAATTTTTTTAAAATATAACCATTATAAATTATAATTTTACTTTTCTTTTAACCCATGGGGAAATATTAATTGAATTCTTAGATATAAGTGTTTTTTTTCCTTAAGAAGTTGTAAAAATGGAGATAAAAATGGTATTAGTTTCTTTTACCTAATATAGGAGTCCTGCAGGAAAGTTAGAGTGCAGAAATGGTAGAATTTAGTAAGTGGGAAATTGAAAACATGAGTCATGTGGTGGCATTAATTATAAATAGGAGTAATTAGTAGAGATTTATAGAATACAAAGTTAGTTTTAATTAGGCCTAATTAATTTAAGTACTTAGTTAGGAGTAGTACTAGTACAGTAGATGTAGATGGTAGTAGTAAAAGAAAGAAAGAAAGACCCAATTCCCAGTGTTGACTAGAATCAGTTGATCTGATGCTGCCTACTCTAAACCCCAAACCCAATCACCAAATGAGTGTCAAACACATTTCTGCTGTCAACTTTTTATGGCATAAATAGTCTACCTACAGCATTAGGTCAAATGATTGATTTTTATTAGCACTACTATTATTTAAGTACTCAAATCTTAGCTACATTATATTTTTGTGGCCCAAAATCTATCAGAAAAATGCGCGGCCAATATGGAAGAAATATACTAGGAGTATGAAATATGTATAATTCGGATATTTCATTTTCCATAAATAAAATTTATTTATAAAGGGTTTGGCTAACCGGTGCCCATGGGCACCGGTTAGCAAGCATTAAATAATAGCTTTTTAGTTTACTTTTATCTAAGTGTCAGGAATGGTAATAATAGCAATAGTTTAATATTTATAATGACAAAACTATCCTCCTACCTACACAACTGTTAATTCCACGTCCAATATTATAGAAATATAATTTTATGATTTTTTTAAACGGATCAATAATAAATTAATTATTAATATATGTTATTTAAGTTAATTTTTGTTATCGTAGAAACAAAACAAATGTTAATATTGTAGAGTTATGGTAATTCAAAACTATTGATTATTTAATTAATTAATTTATTTATTTTATTTTATTTGTTAAATATTAAATAGCGTATTTTTGCATTAAATTACTAACTTTTGAATTAATAATTTAATTGGGACAAAAATAATTTTGTAATTATTAAAAGTATATTTTAATGGTCATCTTTTATATCAAAATATTGAAATATATTACAAAAATAATTATGTAGCTAATTAATTTCATCATATTATTTTTATTTATGATTTTATATAATCTGGAAATAGATTTTTATTTATTTTGTATAACTAATGGTTTACAATAAAAAAAAGAACCTACTTGCTTAGAAAAAATATAAATAAAAATCGTAATTAATAAACTTTCCATTTTTTAAAAAAATTGAAAATTAAATTAGTTATACAATGAATTAGTTAGAAAAATTGAAAATTGAACTGCATATTTAACTTTAAAAAATGAAATTAAAATCTGAATTTAAAATTATAGTGTTTTGATTAAAAGCTTGAGAAAACAACATTTAATTCTAAATTGAAATTTAAAATATTTTGAAAACTTGTTTATATATTAATTACTATGTTTTTAATGAAAAAATGGAATAATATATATATATATATATATATATATTACCATATTAACGAACTTACCTAATATAAAAGAAAGGTGACTAATAATAAACATGAGGGTAATAGTGTCTTCAAATTTTTCTAATCTCAATAACCATTAATACCCATTACTATTTATAAAACTGAGATAATCATTAGTAAGAAAAATTACTATTTAATGCTTGCTAACCGGTGCCCATGGGCACCGGTTAGCATAACCCATTTATAAATATATCTATATGTACTTTAAAAAGTTACAATTTTTTAATAAAATGCATTAGGCGTGAGAATAATAACAGTATATTACATAAATCACGGGATGAACATTTAACTATATATAAAATTCCACATATAACCAAATATATTGACCGTCTTTTAAAACAATATTTTATGAATCATGATTGATGATACAAAATAACTATCACACCAACTAAAATATTTATCTTATTTATTCATAACTTACGACTATAAAAAGAATAACAAAAACAATTAAAAAACAAAAAAAATAGAGAAGATTAGTGAAGTTATGTAGGCCAAAACAAAATTAGAGCTAAAATATTTGTAACGAATGTTTAAAAAATAAGCAGTGCGGAACTACAAAATCAAAGGAAATGAAAACAATAAAAAAAACTAAAAACCAAAAATCTTTGTGTTTCTCCTTGATAAGTCTGTTATCTAATAACACCAAAACAAATTCATCATAAATGATTTTGGCGAGCGGAAGTTCGTTTGTCTATAATTTGTAACCAACATGACCAATAATGATAATTTAGAATAAAACCAAATTTAGTACTGAAAATGTTTAAATTGCAGCGAGGAAAAGTATGATCATAACAAATATGTTCGATAAATTAAGAAACTTTACTGCACATAACACGGACGGGGTCATGGGTGTTTAGGTCTTAGTTTATGAACTTATCATGAATAGATAACTTACCAAGAATGAAAAGTCATAGAATTAAAGAGTTACGGGTGATATTATATATATGTCAAACAAAACTGTCCCACTCGACACAATGAACGGGATGGTGGTATGGTAGGTGCCGTTGATTGTAACTTTAAATTTTCACCGTTAGCGGTCTAACAACGTCTTCACTATTTTTACATGAAAGGATAATAATTAATAAAAATGTTTATTTCACATAGGTTACCATGATTATTAGCAATATCTAACCTAATTTCGGAGGACTATGACAAAAAATCATTGATAATGATATCGGAGATTGTGAGATTGATGTCGAGTCTTGAATAACATATTGTACTTTGATCGTACTGGCAATCAAATATATAAAAATCAACTATGGATCAAAACAAAAAAAAATCAAATGTCAATCAACCACTACCTTATACATTTTAATAAAGAGAGACTTATAATAAAAAAATCATCCAAAATCTAGTTTTTTTTATAAAAAAATCTTATTATTAATAAAGCCAAATTTGTTTACATGATGAGACACGATGATTGTCACATATTGAGTTACATTATTGTAATGAAGAAAAATACCCTATAATTTGAAATATTTCATTCCAATAATTTTTTATCCTTCCTTTGTCTTCATCCAGTGATTATGTGTTGTATTTTTTCTTTGAAGAACCTGAGGGTACTTGCAAAATAATAATACTTTGATCAGAATTGCTAATGTCTTGACAAAGTTAGTCATCATGTAAAACAAGTGAGAACACTCGTGTTCATTTTGTTAATATAAGATAACCTAGGTTTATGATTTCTAATAATATAATTGCCTTAAGATGAGCTGGATTTTGACTTCTTCATTTTTCCAAAAACCATTGACATTTAATGAGAAAACTTGAAAGTTAGAGGGCTTAATTACAAGCTTTAAAATTTCAAAAAAAACAGAGGGAAATGAGATGGAACCCGCCATTGTTATCAACCAAGCACCATCTTCTCAATACAGCCAAACTTCAATACACTTTTCAACCTAACACCATTCATCTTCTCAATCGGAAATAACCATCTTCGAAACTCCATAGCTAAAGCCCCAATTATTTTCAGCCATCAAATTCCTTCAAAATAACTTACATAACCTAACCCAATACTATCCAGGAAGACGATTTCTCTTAAATGATTAGGAGTAGAATTGTGGTTGAATCTAAAGTTTTATTTTTCCTGCAACACTTGCTTAGCCACCCAATCCGCAACCTCATTATGCTCCCGGAAAATATGTTTTATCATCATTTCAGAACTTATCAGTTTCCTGCATTATTTTAAGAGTGGATCCAGGGACCAGACTAATTTGTCGCTTCCAATCAGGTCTACCATCGTGCTTGAATCCACTTCAATATCGAGCTTCGTAATGTTCAGAGTTTTACATAAGAGCAACCCATCAAAGAGAGCTTTGGAGTTGGATTTTGACTTAATGGTAAGTCAAAACTAGATTTGGTCTTAATGATCTATTTAGAGACCCATTCGGTAGCTAAATTTTGTTTAAGATAAATGTGTTTTAATGTCATTTGAGGTTTTATTAATTTTCTCCAGCATTCAATTACTGCTGAAAGGTACCAAGGAGATTTTCATGTGTTTAGCATATCAATTAAAAGAATTTAATCATATTTAATATCAACTTGAGTGATGTTTGAAGGACAAAGGGATAATCCATCAAGTAACGCTCTTGTTTCAACCATATGAGATGTATTTTTACCATATAAATAACCTATAGATTTGATTAGATTACAATGATGATTTCCTATTAAGTAATTTAAATAGTTTATTTAGAAATTCACTTTGTTTCGAACTTGAATTTAAATATATATAAATTAGTTACATAATACATCTAATACATTTTTATTATATAGAATACTATGTTAATTTATTTCATATTTCTATGATATTAAATTTATAAAAATATATATTATAATTATTAAAAATATATAAATTGATAAGGATATAATTTATTTGGTCCACAAAATTGGTTACTCAAGACTTTAAACCAACTTAGCGATCGAGTGCACGTAAATTCTGTTAATCCATTCAAGAGTGTCTAATAATTCTGATGAAAATATATTATTCGATCGTGTGTGTAAAAAAAAATAACAAGTCAAATGCATCAATAACTACCGATATATATTGTTATATCAACAATTATTAAAGATAAGACTTATTAACATTAGAGTAAGATCTAATTTTTTTTATAACTAAGATGTGATCGTCCTTGATCATAGTACTGATTATAAATTATAAATCACAAAGGTTCCAAATCATCAATCATGTCAAAAAACAGATTACTTTTGTGAGTATAAATAAATAAGAAAAAGAGATTAGTACTTACCATTTTACATTTTCAAGTCCTGCGATTTGAAAGTTATAGCAGAAGCTTTAGTATGATGATTTGAGATTGGCGGTATGTAAGAGATAATCTCCTTATAGTTTGGTTAGGTGCACTCAAGTTTGCTTCTGAAAGATAGGAAGCAGATGTCTTGATGGAGAGAGCGATAAAAATATATAAAGAGATAGTGAAAGAACATATAGAGAACTAAAACTGAAAGCAACGGAAAAGATACAAGTGTTTGTGACAAACGAATTATGGTTTACTTTACTCATGTATACTTACTAAATTATCTATAGGTCACTCAATAATCTTTATTTATTTATGTTTCCCTCATCTATCTTCAATTCACTTAATTAACCTCTAGCTTTTCTCTAATTCACTATAGTCTGATGTACTAGTCATTGCATTAGAGTATAACTTTTATTGAGTTATTGAAGCTTAATGCTAAAGTGTTAGAGTAATGGTTCATCCATCAATATACATGTTAGTCCAACTAATATATACACTTCGTATACTTTCATTAGACTTAATAATAATATATTTATGATGATTATTTGTAAGTCCAATATTCTAAATATTGATTACTTTAATAATTGAACTAGTAACAATAAATATGAATACTTTATATCTACACATGACGAGACATTATAAATCTAGAATATTCTTACATTTAAAGATATATTATGTACTTCTATAAATATAAATTAATTGAATGAATAAACATTCGACTTCTTGATTTTTATTCATATTATTGATGGTATACTTTACAACCCATAATAAATCTTGGATTTTCCGGATCTACCTAAACTAGATTATATTGATCATAAATAAATCCATTTTATCATCAATATACACCAATATATGTATCCTACACCCATTTTGATAATAGGAAAATAAAGAATCATTTGAGTAGGACTCAATGAACCCATACATTTCCAAAGCATTAACTAACTTGGCGAACCAACATCGAGGAGTTTGTTTCAAACCATACAACGAATTTCGAAGGCTACACACACTACTATTTCACCATTTATCAAATCCATGAGGTATTTTTATATACACATCATCACTCAAATCACCTGGAATAAACCATTATGTACATCCATCTAATCTAACTCTTAATTCTTGGCTGCTACAATAGCTAATAATAGACAAATTGTGACCACCGAAATATCAGGATCATGCCTTACAATACAATATTTATCATCATAAGTAAAAAGGAAAATATATTAAAACAATTCAGATCAAAAGAGACAATAAACTCACCAGTCTCAAGATCATAGACTTTTTAACCCTTCTTATCATAGAGATATCCCGCAAAAATACACTTTCGATTACAACTCAAAACTTATCAGTTTTAGGTTTTTATCATGCACATAACACATCTATAAAAATGGCAGAAATATCTATTTTATTAACTGCCATAAAAAACCAAACATCCTTTGAATAATCATCGATCATAATGATAAAAAAACGAGTACCACAAGAAAATATAATATGGTAAAGTCCCCATAAATTATAATGAATTACTTCAATACATGAAGTAGCATAAGAAATACTCAAAGGAAATATTCACGGGATTGCTTGTCCTATAAGCATACATCATAAAGAACTGCATCATCACTAGTACGAGTAATAAAAAAGCAAAGCCTGAACAATATTAGCTAAGGATGTACATATCTGCGGTGCCACAACTCACCATCACTGACAACTATTGTTGTATTACATACTTCAGTATTCACAACCCCTTTAAAGTAGTACATTCCACATCTCCACTCATTGAGTCCAACCATCATCCTTGATCTTTGGTCTTATATAAAATAACGAAACTTAACATAGTAAATAATACAATTCACATCATTAGTAAAATAAAAGATATAAATTAAACTACAAGTTAGATGAGGAACAAAAAACACAATCTGCAACACCAAATGAGAGAACAAATGAATACTTTCATATTGACTAGTTGTAACCTTTGACCCATAATCAACCATATTACTCAATAGAGAAACATCACTTGTCATACGATTGGAAGAACCAGTATTAATAATCCAAGATGTACTGGAGGACTTATCACTAAGAGTATCCTCAGAGCGTACTATTTTCTCATTGGTCAATAAAGAGAGAAACTACTGAAGATGATCATACTCTGGCAGCCCTAACCACGAAAAGTTTTGGTCGGATAGACAAACCACGCGAGGGTGTATTATTCCCCCATCGGGAAGTCTGCGGTACCCGTTCTGGTGCCTAGGGACGTTCCTAATTCTCTGGAAAATAATCATGTTTAGTATAGTAATCAAAATCAGCATGCCTAGGCTTGTGACAATAAGTGCAAATCAAACGATGACAAACACGTTATGAAGGCACAAGATGACCTCTAGGAGCAAGCTGAACAACAACAGCCACAGTAGTGTCAGACACAAATCTCTCCGTAAAACGGGTATGTAAGCTCTCCTTAGTGCATATTTTCTTGAAAATAGCATCAAGAGTATAAGTATGTTTTAAGAAGCAACTGAGATCTAATAACACCAAATCGCTCCCTTTGAATACCAACCAAAATAATCATGAAATTTTTCTTTATCTTTGTGTAACTAAAAATCTTTAGCCATACCACAGACACAGACATAAAGACAAGTATAAGCACTAAGACCATCCCATAATTTCTCTAATTTACCAAAATATTCAGTAACATACATATTGGCGGTTTATTTACACTCAATCAATTCACATTTCAACTCATTCTTACGTTGAGCATTACTGACATTAAAAACGACGTTGTAAAACATCTCATAGAGGTTTATCCTCTTCATAGTACCGAAGAAGCTTCTGCTGAGACTCATCAATAATATTCATCATTCATTGCACGAAGGTGGACTAAACAACATACCAATTATCAAACGATGTCGGATCCACCGAATTCACAATACTACCATCAATAAAACAAAATTACATTATACTATATATAGACAAACGCATATGACGTGATCAAGCTTGATAGTTATATCCATTAAAACGAATAGTAGAGATAAGATTACTCAAATTTTCATTCAAGCCAAGATAATAGGGGGAAAATGGATCAATCTTTTGATAGACTGCAACAGCATCACAAACTAAATATTGGTCAAAGATATGAAGTGGTATCATCGTTTTGTTAGCCACAGATGAACCTTCGTTTTCGACCATCTTAAAATCGGTGAAGAGAAGATAATATCGATTGAAGTGCTAAAGAATCGCACCAAGACGAGGACACAAGAAGGAGTCAGTGTTGCTTCAACCGATGCTGGCGACGGAACCACGTAACGAGACTGAAACCGCTAAAGAATGCGTTGAAACACAGCGCAAGATAACCGACGGTGAAAATAATATGTCTATAAAAACTAAACGACGAAACGACATCATAAAAGTTTAGAAAATAAAAAATAAAAGCTGGAAAAGATAAAAGTTATGAATTCTTTTTATTGTCGGCAACTCTAATACCACGTTAAAAAATTAAAAAAAAAAAATCCTATGCATAAATCAAATTTACAATGTTTATGTACATTGTTTGTTTTATAATCAAACAATTCAATTTTCATTATTGTATATATAATCCTATATTATTTGTACCAATAAAATATATTTGACTATCATAAACATTGTTTGTTTTATAATCAAACAATTCAATTTTCATTATTGTATATATAATCCTATATTATTTGTACCAATAAAATATATTTGACTATTATATTTATATCATTAACAACAATTTCATTAGACTAAACCAAAATGTCATTAAGATTTACAATGAATCTTCTGTATATAAGATGTTTTATAGTTATAAATCTATTAAAATTTATTTAATAATAGAAATTTGCAAAATAACATGTTGATAGAACATTATTAATTTTAAAATAAACTCTTTTCTTATACTTTTTCTAGTAAATTAGATCCGATTTTCATTTATAAATACGTTTGAATTTTGCAGACTTATTTGAAAGTGAGTGAAAATGTGATCATATTTTACAATAAATTTAAGATTCAATATGATATACATATGAGTTACTTTAGCAAAATGATATACTATATAGGATGTAGTATATAGTATATAACCATCCATCCATCTATCTATCTTTATCATCATGTGATTTGGGCCTTAGTGTTGCCAAAAATGTACTTACTGATCTTACAGTGACACCATTAGTTCGTGGGGCTCCTTTGCCTCTTGAAATGTGCAACCCACGGTCTCTGCCCCTCTTTCCTTTTCATTTTTCATTCCTCCCTTTCCAACTTTTCTTACTTCGTCCAATTATAATTATCAAAAAAAAATTATTTTCCATGTTGACTGAACATACTACAAGCCCGCTTCCACGGTCAAACCACCTTTTCTATACTTTACTATTTAAACCCCGCGAGAATAGAATTCTATAGTCATTAAAATATATTAAGAAAATATTTTCAATCTATGTACAGTTTTTGTCTTTATTCAATTGAAAATTGTACGTCCCATATAATATGTTTTATTATTCAAAATTATTACATTTTTTTATATGTGGTTTGCGCGTTATAAAAATTATTAAAGAATATATTAATCAATAACATTTATTTTTTTATTATATTCAATTGATTATATTTAATAGTACGAATAATAATAAATCAAAGTGGCCAAGGTTATATTTTTAAAATCCGTTAGGTTCGATATCCGCAAATATCAAATAATTATTAATTTATCTAAAAAATAAGAAAAAATTATTCAATAAACAAAATTTAAAAAAAAACAAAAAATAATATATTTGTAAGATAATAATAATATAACAAATATAAACTATCAAATTTAATAACAAATTTAGGTATGCAGATTGGATATCCACACATACCGTTCCTAATTAATAGTGAATTAAATTATATTAAAAATATTAGTTAGATTAAATTAAATATAATTAATTCAAATATCAAGTTTTATATATATATATGGGGGTAATTATAGTCCATTCGTAACTGTTTTTAATATAATGATCTTTAATAGTTATCGTGATAATGTTTACTAAACTTATAAAATTTGTTGATCGATACAACAATTTTGTAGTTACGGTTTTGACGAACATTATATGGATGGTAACTGTGGTTTTCAACGTCATCAATGGTACTCCCTCCGTCCCTTATTACATGTCGTTTTAGGAAAAAATATTTGTCCCAAATTAGTTGTTTTCCAAGTTTTGAGGTAGTTGTTTACCATTTATATCCCTTCTCATATTAATTATTTACTCTAGTTTTGTTCACTGTAGACATTAATTGAGAAGGTTATTTATGATAACTAGACTTACTTTTTACAATTTCAAATCTAATAATGACATTTCTTAATTAATGTGTCTGAACCTAGAACGTCATATATAAAGGGACAGAGGGAGTAGTTGTCCTTATGGTTTCTATGGATACCACAAGCATGAATTCTATGATAATTATGATTTTCAACCACATCAATGGTCGATGTCATCTTGGTTTCCCCGAGCATGTCTTTTGTATGTTATCCATGTTTAAAAGATATGGTCATATCAAGTTTATCTCAAAGGCCACCACAACGCGTCCAACTAATATCGAGCCAAGTATGAATATTCTCAGGATTAATCCACAAGATATAAATTGGTACATAGGTCCTCATGGTACCGCTAACATGAACCCTTCATGTGGTAACCTCTTATTTTATTTTAATTTGAACAAAAATGGTGTTTTTATTGTCGGTAATGGTCATTCCATTTCGATTCATGAGTATGGTCACACGAAATGTAAACCACTCATCGTATTTGTATCATGTCATACATATCTTTTAAATTTTGAAAAGTTAAGTATCAATTCATAAAATATTATTGATAATTCAATTTTTGTAGAATTTTATCCCTTTAGATTTATATAAAATATAATAAAATTGGGATGTGTCTAATGAGATGTGAGAGTCGGGGTGACTTATATCTCATCATCACTCATAAAGCCAACCGAAAATCTATTTTTTCTATGTTAGTACCTTCTTTATGACATGATACATTGGGGTATCCGGACACACTTGTTTTAACTTGCTACAACATAATAATTTTATTAATGTATTATACTAATAAGGTTATATTTCGTATATAAAATCTGAATAATAATAAAGTGTATTTATGATTTAATTATACATGATATTATTACACATTTATTATTAAAAATATGTAACGGTGATAAATAAGAAGTAAACGAAAGATCTATGTAACAGACAGAGATAAATAAAGAGAGAGCGAAAGGTCTTGGAAATAAGAGTAGAAACTCTCATGTAAAACAAACGAATTTTAATACATAAATATTATTATTCTCAATATATATTTCTTTATCTTATCTTTCTTTTTGTCTCTTTCTTGAAAATATTTTGATATTTGATTGAGGTTTTTGCCTCACCAAATTTCTACCTCTCTTTGAGAAGATTCCATAACTTTTCTAGCACTGACCGGAGCGTCAGTAAATCCAGAAACTAGTTGCTCAGTCACGTGATCTTTGACCTAAAGGTCCCCAACCAATGTCAATCTATAACTAGAGGTGATAGTAAAAGAAGTAATGCGGTCACTAACCTCAACCATCTTGTTCTCGCGAACTCTTTTTGTGTCACATATTTCCATAGGGTCCTCCCGCACAGGTAAATGAGTTGAACTCATAACCATGGCTAACTTCTCTTTTACAGGGACCTCAACGGTATCATACAAATTTTGTTGGTCACCAATGGGGTCGATGTTCTTTGTTAATACCCTTCTTTGCTCACACCTCAGAATCATCAACATGGAGAGGAATTGTTTGCATTAACTCGCCATCGCTCATTCTCGAAAGGGACATCACAATGTAGTCGCTCGATTATTTTTGCTCTAACTGACTTAAAGTCCCTCTATCATTTGTGGGTCGTATGGACTTAACCCCAAGAACCATTTTCTTCTGCTTCTTCTTTTGTTTTATTTGTCTAAGATCGCTACCCGATAAACTTGCTTCTTTGTAGCACCCTCCAACCCAATATCAGCAGGGTTTTTCCCATATACATGATCTAGTAATAATGCACCCGCTCGATCATCATTAGATAAATGTCTTATCGCGGTGAGTTTGAGCACTTCATCTTCAGACATTGTTAGCGCAGGTAGAAGCCATGACCTTACTAATAGAAAATTCATGGGAGTAAGGAGACGTTAGTACTCAAGATACAATGTTGAATATATTGTGGCTGATAGTCTCTCGAAGAGGTTTTCCGTAAATTTTCCTTCACAACTCTTAATTTTCTGAATATATAACTTCAACAAGCCCATTGATAAATATCAATATATTACCATTAACAACCCAATCATAAAAAAACAAACCAATGAAATTCACAACTTACATATCTTCATCTATCTCCGCTTTAACTTAAGATTTTTCTTCCTGATGGGGTGCGTCCAATTACCATATACAAATATAAATGAATGCTTCCAATGTTTATATAACGTTGGTAAATTAGCAATTATGTGGCTGCTCCGCATTAATATACAGTAGTATGGGGTACCTACCGACTTATAAATATCCACACCAAATAAGAAGTCCGCTAGGAAGATCGGGATATCCAAAATATTAGATGTAACAAGTATGCTCAGCACAAGTTTCCAATAGTTGGCAGTAAGTTGGGTTGGGCATATCCTAATAAACCTAAAATATTTGTTGATAAACTGAGGAATGGGTAGGCGCATGCTCCAATCAAATAAGATAGTATAAAAGAATGTCTCACCATCTTGAGTCGTATGAGGTTGCTCGCCCGGTTCGGGTACCCTAGTCTTAACAAAATCAGGTAAATTATATTCTACCTTAAACCCACGATGCCCATATGCAGTCATGTATTATAGAACGAGGATAAACGACCAAGAAATTGGTCAAGGAATTTCGTATCTACTCGTGGAAAAGCGGGAGTATCATCCTCCAATTATTTTTTTCTTCAAGGAAACTCTCTTGCAAGGAATTTCTGGTGGGCAAGAAGATAATTAATCAATAGAGAATTCAAAACTCATGTTAGAAAAATGTAGGGTTTGTTGACAAAAGGTATTAAGAACCTCAAATCACCACATTGAGTTAATTCTATAGCATTTCCCCATAAAATGACAATGTACAATGAAATTAAAAGATAAGTAATAATTCTTTACTTGCAAATTAATATATATGGTGAGTTGGTAAACGTATTAGTTGAAGAACGACAACAACAAAAGTAATACACCAACTTTACACTTCGTGATGATCCAAAGTAAAAGAAAGTATATATAATTTTTGAGTATAATATTTATATTATCCATCACTATTATTTTCAGTTGTTTGATGGATAAAAGATCAACAACCCACAATGTTGAACTCGACATATAAATAATTAATATATAAAATATGTCAAGCAATGTCATTTTAGGAAGTGTGTATATAAGTTCTATATACTGTCAGAAGAGATAATAGGTGACGTTTGTTTGCCATTTCAAATAATCAAAAGTTAAAGCAAAAAAAAACACATGTCAAAAAATAAAAGACCGCATGCATAGCTCACATCCTCTATGTTTATTTCTATTTTTTTCCAATACAAATTGTCAAACAAATTAGTACTTAAAAATATTAGGGAAGTCCTGGTAAGACATAAACTCGTCGGTCGATATTTGTCTATCACAATGGATAAAGTGAACTCGATAAATTGTAAGAGTACACTAAGTGTAAAAACAACCGAACAAGACTACTAAAAGAATACCCTCGATTGATGATAAAAAAAGAAACATTAACGAACAAAATACAACCGAACAAAAAAACATTATTGTAGAAAAGAAATTGTCGACCGAAAGTGGCAACAAAAAATAGTTATTTAACGCGCAAAGTCATTAAACATGTCATTAGAAAAACATAAAAAACGTAAAATTTAATATTCATCCAGACACAACGTAACGAGATTAACCACCTAAATAATAAAAGTAACTAAATATTGATCATCTTGTATACCGCTTTAAATGATAACGTACCTGAATAAAAAGAAATGGTAAAGTTATATTTTGTTTACTATGACTTTTATCCATTAAAAACTCTCTTTTTATGAGTTTAGGTGGACAAATTGGTACCGGTTAAGCATTGAAATATATAATCATTTGAGAAAATGAGGGAGTGGTTTTACCCATTATATTAGTTATTAGGAGGTGATACGTATGAAAAATAAAATTTAAAATAATATAAAATGATGTTTTAAGCAGAAGGGGCATTTATAACTTAATCCTGTAAACCTATAAATTATACAAAATCCTTGTGTAAAGTAGGAGTACTATTATATAATTCCTGAAATTAGTTTGAATAATTATAGAAAGTTAAGAAATGAAAGAGGGTCTGTAATTCCCTGTCATGTGAAATAGGTTTTGTTCAAGAAAATGGAAAAGTATGAAACAAATATACTGTGAAATAAATGCTTGAACTGATTTAGTTAGGAGGCATTTTCCAGAACAAAACCAGAAGACAACTGAAAAGGACAAAACGACAAGAGATGACTAACAGGAGGGTGGGTGAAACACTTTAAAGTTAGTCCAACCCCAATACTCCTCTATCCTATTTACTTTCAAATAAATAAATATATATATATATAAATAAAAATTTCAAAACGATAACAACAACAAAAAGGATGTATTAAAGACTTACCATTTTGCAACCTTTTCTAGTTGCTAGCTATAAAACTAATTCTAATTGAAAAGTATAGATATATTCTCTATTACATAGATAAGAACAATATTTCAATCCAATAATTTTAGACTTAACATAAAGGTGTTCCTGGTATTTTTGAAAATTTTATTGATAGACTTTTTATTAATTTTGGTGTATTTGGAATTTAAATGGTTATTTTTATTTCGTTAGTTTTATTTTTCATTAAGTACATTCCTTTGACTATCATAACATTGTGTATTTGGTGTCTTGTTGGGATCAAAGGAATGTACTTATTGAATTAGATCTATTATATGACCTTAGGAAACTATGTAAGCGAAATCTCTGATCAGTAGGCCATCACTCCCTGAGACTACTAAAATGGACCCTTGAGTTCAATCCTAGACTTGAATTACCCATAACTCCTAGTTTGGGTTACCTTTCCAAACTTACCAGAGTATACCTACAATGAATACATTATCCATAACATAGCTAAGTCACTTGGAATGCTACTCAATCTAGGTTTCTGTTAGAAATAGATCTAAATTAGCTGCTGTAAAGAATGGATTGAATTTTATGTTTCTAAATCGCTCACACACAAGCTATGGAAAGGTTTTGGAGACCACGATGGTTTATGGCTCAATATTATCTAAGGATATATGCTCTCCTAGTGCCTTGAATGCCATCACATTGGCCGTAATGCTTCACACTACAAGAAACTAACGGCCATCAATAAAGAACAAATTTCAAAGAATCCAAAATTAGTTCATCATCCCAAAATCAACCTAAGTCAAATTTCATCCTCCCAAAATAGAACATGGATTACGCAAATCAAATCCATAATAATTAATGGTCACAAATATGAAGGAATCGTCCTTCACCCAATTATAAATCCCTTAATAAATTATGATATTATGATAGATCATAAGTAATTATTAAGAATTCCTCTATAGGAGGGATCTCTCTCTCTCTCTCTCTCAAAACCCTCTTACCTCACCAAAAAAATAAGAAAAATATATTACTAAGATTGCCACCCATAAAAAAAATACAAACTTCAAATGTTAGTATTTATAGTGAAAATAGTCAATATTTTTTTGAGTATAATACAATCACATTTGAGGAAATAAAATCAGAAATAATAGAAGTCATTCAAACTATAGAGCGAGGTAAACTCTTTACCTCCAGCAATTAGCTTGTTCATAAAGGATAAATTTTATGATTCTCCCAAGCAAACAATTTTGGAAGTCTTTCTACATCTCCAACCTTTGGTAAACCTGGTGAAGAGACAAAAAATAAAAAAAAGTTCTTAGCAAGATAACAAATAAGGCTTAAGGTAAAACCATTAAAAGTTTTACGTACCACCAAAATTATACATTTTAAAGAGTCTTCTAAACTCTTCAACTCATCCCATAAATGACAGTTACAATTCTAAACTGGAATGTTAGACGTGAGAAACAAATAGTCTACATGAGGAATCAAATTAATATACAAGACAAAAAAATGGACTTTATTGCTCTTTAGGAGCCTATGATATCAGTTCAAAATGCGATACAGTCAAAAAATAATAAACCAAAGTCAAACATATCTTATGATTACCTTCAACTTATGTTATATATGAATATGAATTTTAATTTGTTCTCTGTAAGTAATTAGTGATGGAAAAGTCTAGTAATGACCTTGAATTCTTTTTTACTAGTTAATCCTAATGGGTTTTTCAACTCATTATACATCTCCAAAGTCTCAGTACTCTATATTTGTCTCAAAACATCTTTTAACATTGGAATCATTACTATATGGGCTATAGTTAACAATATAAACCAACATCAAATTGTTTTTCTGTTACTAACTTTTTTCTAAATAGGTTCTCGTACCTGAATTTCTTTGTGCTATTAGTTATTATACTTCTGCATGAGCATATTTACTCTACTTAAGTATCCATGTAGACCACCTTGGAAGAATGGCTAATATCAACAAAACTGATATAATATAAACATACTGATAAGAACATGCTCGACAAATCATGGAGATTATGATACAGAGACTTTATTTTCTAAAGAAAGATAATTTATTAATCCAGTAATCCTAATCAATGGATATATCTTCGTATCTTACTGAGATTGGAAGGATTCCATTACCAGTTATATTTGATAGTGTCAAATCAATACTATATATTCCGAGAACACTTAAATATTTGGAAACCCAATGGGTATGCGTTTTTGCTTATAAAAATAACGAGTTTCCAGCATTTTTCACTAGTAAAAGCGGGTATAAGGTGCCTTGTCGTGTAGATAGCCCTAAAGTGTATGTTGGACTAATATATGAAAACTTGAAACTCAGTATTGAAAGTGGAATCCGGATTATTGTCTTTATTCTTATAGAGCATTCAACATCTGAAGTTTGATCGGGTAAACGAATTAACTGGATGATCTTCACTTTTTCTTGCACGGGTAAACGAATTAACTGGATGATCTTCACTTTCTGCAAATATTATTCTTGTGACAAAACAATGCAGTTGTTGATTCTAATATTGTTGTAGCTCTTACCCAACTAAGAGAAAATGAATTGTTTTTAAGCCTTATACTAATAATGTAAAATCAAATTTCATAATAATAGTTTGATTTTTGGTTTAAAAATATAGTATGTTAAAAAAAACTATATTATGTATGCATAGCAAAGAAAACACAATGAGATGGGTTTTTTTACGAATATTAATTTATATTTTTCTTATAATTGGATTATTAAAGGTTTAGGTATGTTTTCAAATTTTTTATATGTATTATTTTTATTTATTTATTTTTATAAAAATGATTTTGATGAGTTTAGGTTTAGTTTATTAAAATATCTTAGAAAGCTATTGTAGAGACACAAAATTGTTAAAAGAGAATACGAAATGCAAGAATATTATAATGATTATTCATCCCTTTCAAATGGACTGACATAAGCTCTATATATATTGATCGATATGAATCTTTTAGCTTTATTGATCCATATATACAAGTAGTCTTTTCTTGGACTATTGGTTAAGAAGCAATAAATACAACTAAACCTCAACCAAAATAAGATCTAAAGTTCAACAAATAATGCTCTAATTAGAATGATAAACAAATATGATATAAATATAGATAACAGTATGATCTCTATAAAATTTGTTTATTTGAATACATTTTATTCAAATTAGTATATCGATGTGTTCACGGTTTATAATCGGTAAAAATGCTTGTTAAATAAAAAATCATATAAAACACTAAAAATATTTATCAAGATCAATTAAATATGTTTATTTATATAATAAATATTAATTATTAATTAATGTTAATTATCTATAAAAATGATCTTATTAGTTTGGAGGCTATATTAAGAGTGGCATTCACCCATTATTAAAATCACATTAGGAATAAAAAAAAGAATGTTTATATTTATTTAGTTCTTTCATATAATGTTTTAAAATTTTAGATTTAATTGCGACGTTTGTCTATTAACTTTATCAATCATGATTCAGTCGTGTATTTTATTATAAACAACAAATTCATTTTTAGAGAGTGATTTTAGAACAATGGTAGCTAAATGATAGTTAATTTTTATTGAATTCAAATTATTTTGTCTCAATATTTGAATTTGCAAGATTTAATCATGTTTGTGATGAATTGATATCATTAACAAATAGATTCATGAATTTAGAATTTATGAATATTTTGGCCTAAAGTAGGTTATTTAAAGATTTAGAGTATATAATGGTAAAACCTCGACTTATATAACCTCTCTAACATTTATACAAAATAAAAGTTTAGATGTCATAAAATTCACTTGAATATAAAGTTTTTACCTTCAAACTATCACATATACTTCTAAAGAATTACAATGTTCTAATCAAGATTCAAATAGTGATACATGAGTTGACTGCATTCCTTGAGATTAGATTTACGAGAAAATATCATATATATATATATATATATATAGAGGGTCTACAATCCAAATTACGAGCTTGTTTGAGTACACATGACTTACCAATATTTGAAATAGTTATGACTGAGAAAACAAGTCAAACGTAGTCTAAATTTCGATACTTTATTGTCTCAATATCGGATACACTATCATTTATTAGTGAAGATATATTCATAATTTATGAGGATGTATATTCTACTATTGTTTTGTAAATAAGTCAATTTAATATGTTTATCACAATTTAATTAATTGTAAGAAATATTTTATTAACCGATGTTGAGGTGGTGTTATCGATGGAAAATCCTATAAATTTTCTTAAACTGATCATATAAAAAGTTCATAATTATTTTGGATAATTTATTTTGAGTTTATGTTTCACGTTGATATTTATCGTGAACCTTTATTACAAGATATAATAAATTTATAATATGTTCTTTATAATCTACTCCATCTGTTTCATAATATTAGTCGTTTAAGTTGTTGCACGGGTATTAAGGAAAGTAATAATGACTTTGAAAGAATAAAAGAGAATAAATTTGATTCTTGGAGTTAATAACCTGTGCACAAGGTTAACTACTTTATTGGCTGAAAATGGAATATAGGTAATCAATGCTGTATTGGAAAATGAGAACGACAAATATTATGAAACAAAAAGTTTCTTCTAAAAAGACTTATATTATGAAACAGAGGGAGTAATATGTTTGTATAACTCAGAAAAATTGAATATGTTGTTTAAAAAATAATCTTAGGAAGCGTGTTAAAAAAATGGTTGATAAGATGAGCAAATGATATCAACAACGGTACAAAATGGTGTATAATTGCAAAAAGTTATTGATGTATTAAAACACGAAGACAATATTGCTCTAAGAGTGACATAAAAATGTAAATACAAACACTAATATTATTATTATAAGATGTAATCAATGGGTTTGATCTGACCCCAATATACGTTTTGTGAACTTTATGGTCAACAAAACCTAGTTGTTTAAAAATATTAAATGTGTAAATTAATAGGTTATTATGAAAAGCAACTCAATATGTATGTTTTTAAATAGTCCCAATAAAATTGAATTTCAATGAAGAATGAATACGTAGAACTAAATATTCCTCTTAAAATAAAGGTTGGTAAAGAAAACATAATTTATATTTCGATAAAATGAGATTATGAATAAAATTTGACAATATTTTCTCTTTAGTTCTTTCGTATGATATTTTTAAAAATTATTGGATTTATTCACACTGTTTGTTTATGACTTATCAAATAGAATTTGATCATGTTTATATCATCTTTATTATACTAGATTTCATTGTTTTATTAAAATATTGAGTCAAGATTTCAATATATGAATCTCTTTTTTGAACGAGAGTAGATAAATTTACCGTCTAGTATCGTGTTTTGTAAGATTTGCACCATAGGAGTGTGAATTAAGTATGAATTTTTTTTATAGTATTGTGATGAATGCATACGATTTTCTTGCATTTTCATGAGCTATGATTTATATGTATGGGACTTGATAGTAATAATTTTGTCAATTAGGGTTCCAAATCTGTGATGATATCTTACTTCAATAATAAATTTATGATGGTAAAAAATTATTTATCCTTCTAAATATACAAGTGTTAATAATTATTTTTTGTAGAATGATAGTCTAATAGGTCAATTTTATGATAAACCCTAGTCATAGGAAATATTTTGGTATAATGAAAATTTTAGAGTAAAAATAATGATATTGAGATTATAGAGGTTGCTTAAGAGATTTTTTTGTTTAAGTTATTTAGTTGATATCTATAAAATATATCTTAAGGTTTGGTATTTTTTTTAAATAGGTCAAAAAAATTGGATGACGCATGTATGAATTTAATGATAAATTTAAAATATTAAAGTTTTAAACTGCCTATTTAATTTTGCTACTCAAACTAGATAAATGAGTAGATATGCATAGGTTTGTGTTGAAGTTAGAATAATTGATGCTATTTTGGAAACTGTTGGTGTTTAGTTAGAAATTATGACTATTTTATCCATAGAAATTATTACGATGATGATTTGTATATCTATTAATATATTTTTTTGTGAATTTAGACTTTGTGGTTATATTGTATGGGACAAAGCTTAAATATGGTAATTTGGTGTCCTCGTCCTCTTCATTATATATTCATTGTATGTATGGATATTATTTCGATGATGGATGATGGTTACCAAAATGGTAAAATATAATTTAATTGGTTATCGTCATGGTTGTAAAGAGATTAAGCTTACTTATTTAGCCTCATGAAAAAATTGTTTTTCATGTTTTATATTTTTAACCTCCTAGAAAGTAAGTTACACCAAAAGTGTGTTTGAACATGCTAAAATAAATAAGGATATCCATACCCATGATTTATAATCATAAATTTTAATTCCTCATACAGTAGAAGTAATAAGAACAAAAGATAGACCACTTATGATTAGACACGATGTTCTCCTCTAATATTTTTGGTCTCGAAACAGAAGCTTTTGATTCATTATGAAAAGACGATCCAGGATTGTAGTTTTTAAAGTGGATTGAGAGTTGGTAATAGACCGCTCTTGAAGGAGTATAATAGATACATACTGGAAAAATATTATGGAAAAAATGTTAGAGACAAAATATTGAAAAGACTAAATTTGAGAAGGGGCAAATTTGATGTGTTAATGAAAAAACAATTATACTTCATAAATTAATTGAAGTGTATCAGTTACTATATTAAATCCCACAATGAAACCCACTTAATTATATGTTTTATTTTTACCATAAATGTCATTTTTCTCATCCACTTAATTATATGTGATGGAATCTCCGCCGAGAGGGACCATAATTTTTATTGGGCTTTTATAGCTCAAAACTCAATTGTTGGACTAAATGACCATTCCTCTATATACCCTTTGTCCCAACCAGTATCTGTATATTATTTACCATAAGACTAAATAATAATATATTAATATATAATAATAACATTATTATTTGTTGGTTAAATATTTTAATTGATTACATTAATTGGAATTACCACAACATTCACGAATACCCTAAATTACACACTATGAGACATTCTAATTTATGACTTATATATCTCCCACTTGGATCATTCATGTGTACTGAATTGTATCCATCTAAATATTCACTTATATAATGTTGTTGTGTACCTATAATAGTTGAACATATATTCATGTTGGATAAATATTAACAACGAACTAAAAAGTTACACAACCACTCATTTTTCATAGTTTCTATAATAAATCATATTGTTAACTGTCACCTTAGTGGACCCTGAATTCTCATTGAGTGCAGCATGAAAGTAAGACACGACCCCATGGTAATCAACACATGTCTACTTTTCAATTGGTATTATTGCGTTTAAATATTTACCAAATATCATTTACTAGATAAGGGAATAATTATAATCGTTCGATTATAAAGCAAAGTTGTATACATATAATCTGAAACAATACAATATGAAAGAAATTAAAGCAATACACCACTCTCAATGAACTTATATACTCTCAATACCAAGGATACCTATGTGAACCTTATGCTCCTGAAAGACGGAGAGTAGTAATGCCTTAGTAAATGGATATGATACCATGGAACATGTATCAGTATGCCGCAACCTCATCTGGTCATTCTGAATTCACTCTTTACGGATCATAACTTGATCTTTATATTCTTAGACTTATTTCTACTATTTCTGTTATATTATATGAAAACTGAAGCATTTTCACAATAAATAAAAGGGTATTTCGATTCCTTCCACTATATATAATGTATTGGAAAATTTTATCAACCATATTGTTTGGGTTGATGTTGCAAAGCACACTACATACTCTACTGCCATCTTCAAGATCATGACAAGAATCTATTTTGTACTCTTCTACGATATAACACTTCCCGCCAGAATGAATTCATAACTGGTGGTAGACTTCATGGTATTCACATACCCTCCCCATAAAATTTAAATCAAAATATTGTTTGATTTCTAGGTTATCTGATCTGTTATAAATCATCATAATATTCTTCCGGTACCAGAGCATCATCTCCACTGCATTCTGATGAAAAACTCCTGGTTTACTCATGTACCTTCCAACATTCTAACTATAAATGTTATATACGGTCTAGTACATATTTAAGAATACATAAGACTACCAACTGTCGAGGCATATGGTATAGTCTGCATGAACTAGATCTCCAAATCGGTTTTGGAGGACTGGTGGATTGTAAAACTATATCAATTTAGTATATGGGTATCTAAAGGTTTGTTCTTATCCAAGCCGTAACAACATAACATGTTTTCAATGCAAGCTTCATCTAGAGACCAATGATTCCCCTATAACGATTCATTACTATACAGATCCATAACACATATTGAACTTCGTCAAGGTCTTTAATACTAAATATCATTGATAGAAATTTATTGGTGGCATGTGACAAACCTACATCATTAGTGGCCAGGAGCATGGCATTATTATAAAGAATTACATATATCGTTCTATTTTGGATGAGTCATTTGATGATACTGGAGAAAAGGTCTTTGTATAATCAATATCTTTAGTCTGATTGTAACCTTTCGTTATAAGACAAGCTTGTATTATTTCACTTTTCCTAAAACATCACGTTTGGTTTTTAACAATAATTTAATTCATAATGCTTTCATACCTTCAGGTAGAGTGGTAAGATGCCATACTAAATTATCCTGCATCAATTTATACTCTACATTCGTTGCTTGAATCCAGAGTTTAGAGTTTGAAAACTTTATGGAATCTTAAAATATGACTGGGTGATCTTCCCATAATGTCTGAAGTACCTTCATTTTCACTAATAAATTTTACATAGTCCAAAGACATTGGATTTATCCTCTCGCGAGTGTATTTACACAATGTCGGCTCATTAATTTGTTATACTTCTTGAGGTTGCTTAATTCATTCTATTTTTAGGCTCTTTAATTTATCATTAAAAACAACATCAACATTATATATTCAAGGGCGAGGTGCAACATTAGTCAAACGAAATATAATTGAATTCCCTAGCATACTATTGAGGAACCCTAAACTAACTGTATTCGACCCATCAAAGTCAAAGACTGCATGTATAGGTTCCAATTCTTCCTCAAAATCGATGTTTTTATTTGAATATTTCTCCTCGAATTATACACCTTTAAAAAATACTGTAGTTCTCGTCTCAAATATAAATTTATTAGTGGGATGAAAAAAATAACTCCTAGATTGATCTAAGTACACTAAATATTTGAGTGTCTAACTATTTCTCATTAGGCATGCATGGCTTTGCTTATGTTGGACACCCGCAAACATCAAAATGCTTAAAGTTGGGCTTACACCTTATAAATAGTTTATGAGGTGTTTTAGTTATTGCCGAAGAGGGTACTCTGCTTATGATATATGTTTTATACTTAAGAGCTCCCCATATAGTGAAAATAGTAGACTTGTATGAGGTATCATGCTCTTAACCATATCCATTCATGTGCGTTTTCTACGCCCAAATACACCATTAACATTGGATGGACCCACCATAATTTATTGAGGGACACTCTCACATTTTTTGAGGTATAAAAGGGAACAATCCATGATGTTGTTCCTATAGTTCATCATATACGCCATAGTATACAGCACCATAGTTCGATCTGACAACCTGAATATAGTTGCCTTGTTGTAAGTTAACTTCGGCATTGAAAGATTTAAACATGTCAATAGTCTCTGATTTATCATAAAGAGAATATATGTATTCATATCATGAAAAGTTATATAGAAAAGAAATAAAATATATATGTGACCATCCAATGATGCTGTAGGGAATGTGATGCATATATCTATATGGATTAACTCTGAGACGTTTTTATCACAAGAGGCTTCAAATATTTATTGTTTGGTATGTTTCCCTTTGATACACTCTACATATTTTTGCAAATTAGTGTAATTAAATGGAAAAGTAGTGTAATTAAAAGGACCTAACAAAACCTCAACAATAAGCTTCTTTATTTTCTTTTTAAAGATGTGACCTAAATGTGTGTGCCATAGAGAATCTAAATTTTCAGAAGTTACTTTTTGTGTTACATTCACCCTAGTATGATAATCATTAATACTAATTTATACATGTTATCAATACAATTAAGCACACTGGATTAAAATAAATGTTGATCACAAAATATTTAAATTTTTCTATTACCAAAAGAACAAGAATAACCGTATTTGTTCAACAATGAAAATGCAAGTAAATTCTTTCTAAATAAGGGAACATACAATATATTTTATGTTATCAAAACATGTCTTAAACATAAATATAAATTAAATTGATATATGGATAAAACTAGACACGCAACTCTATCAGTAGTATATATTTGGATCTCTCTATCATTGATGGGCATGCTTTGGCTTGAGCCATTGACAGGAACACATACATGAGTTTTTGTTGTCATATCAACCCATCATGTATAAATTGACACTGAAACTAAATTAACATATGAAGTTATAGAAGAGAGTTTAAGTTTATTGGTCATCCAGGCTTTGCACTTAGGGCAATCTCTCTTTCATTGATATGTTCTTTTGTAGTGGAAATATGGAAACTTCTTGCTATTTCCCATATTGGAATATCCTTCTTTTATCGGATCTCATAGGCTTAACTTGTAGAACTCATATGGATGAGTGTTTCCTCTTGTTTTGAAGATTTTTCGTATTTACATTGACCATATAGGTCTTTAAAGTGCCATGATCTAAATACTTCTCCTTCTCATTGATCACATTGGTTATAAAAGCGACAATATCTCTCTTATTCTCAAGGAAATTATAAGTTATTTGAAGGACACTGAATTTAGCAGATAATGACATGAAAATGTATTCCCCTACAATGAGATACGGTAGATCAGCTTGTATGGCTTTAAGTTTCCCATAAACATCAGTTATTGCATAGATGTGCTCTATAAACTTGCCGCCCTTGTACTTCATTGAATAGATTTTCTTAATAAAGTTTTAATTTATAGTTGAGGGGACTTAACAAAACTCTTCTCAAGGTGAACAAGCATGTCTTTGTGAATAAGATATCAGCAGTCTGGGAACTCTAAAACCTTTAGGGGACTATGCTCTGTAAGATATACCTAGTGAGTCGGTAAGAACACTCCCACTGCACAAAGTGCATTTTTTTTAAAGGGTGCGCTTTCTCTAAGTACGTGAGGCTCGTTTTCTCTAAGACAAGTATCAATATTACAAAATCCCAACAAGAGTAAAATTTCCCTCTTCTACTCCTTCAGTTTTCCCCACTAATTTGAGGACCTGAAATTAGTTTATGAGTTGGTTTTCAGTAGCTGAGCAATAAAAAAGAAATATTGTATTAGTTAAACATATCTGAATTTGAGACCAACCTTATCTAAAATATACCGAAGGTTATCATATTAGGGGTTGTGATTGCGCATTCATATGTAATGAAATCTCCAAAATAATTAGCAGAGATGGTGCGCTCCAGCGTGCTATAAAGTAACTATGAAGCTAGTAATTTAAGGTTATACATAGTAGATTTTATGCCATATCCGATCAGGCGAGCTTTTATTTTATATATTTATTGACAAACTAGATATATCATTAAATTGATCATTACTAGTACGTCGAACAATAAAGGAATTTGATTGATCGGGCCGAAGACTACTATTGTAGGAATAAGTTGAACTTAATAAAAAACATTATGCATACATTAGTTTTAGAGTGAGAAACCACTACATAACGTTGTCATAACGTTTACATGTTACATACGCATCCAAAATTAGAACTCAATGTTATATGGTTTTATTCAGATATCATGAAACAAGTGATTTTTCCCAAATAAAGGTAAGATTATACTTATATGCGATAGTGAACCAACATATTTTCCTTAAAAAATTCATTTGTAAGTAATGTACAAAGTTATTTTCAATAGTTTTTTGATAAATATTACCATAAGATAATTTATATGAACACCATAATAATCTTAAAACTTGAAGTTGGTTCACTTATATGTAAATTTTTTCCATTTATGACTCTTACGAGGTAATCTACAACCAAATATGTTTTTTGTGAAGTCATTACCTCGATTTTTGTAGTATTTAAGTCATATTATCATGAGATAGCTTGGATTTAAAAAAAAATCTATCATTCAAGTAAAACATAAACAAGTTTAATGATTGTAAGCTTTAGAACCGAATGTCTACTCAATAGAAACTCATCTTATATCTTTTGGAGATAATTTTATCATGTTTAGATCCACGTTTTTACAAAACTCTAAGCAATCCACTCTTTGGTTTCTATCTATTTAATAATTCATATGGTTATATTCAATCTTGCTTAAGAGGAATACGTTTAATAATATGACATGTCGTTAAAACGGTTTCAACTTTATAAATTTATATACAACCAAAAAGTAACTAGCATGACATTGGTCATCTCAATTAATGTTTAATTTTTTCATTGAACGAATTCATTATGTTGAGTCGTGTGAAGTGTATAATACTGATGGATTATATTGTGCTTTTTACAAAACCTAGAAAGTTATTTTGAGCAATATTTCTTTCATTTATCAATATATATATATAATTTTATATCCTTTTGTTCAACGAATTTTTGAAGTAATATTTTCATAGACGTGAGTTTATTGACTATGATTTTTAACTCATGTATTTGGGAGAGAAGTAGTTTCCTATTAAGGTATAAAAATTTTATTCGTAACTTCTTATTGACTTTTGTACTTCTCCTTAAAAGTGTTCAACATCCAAATCTTATTTGTGTATAAATCGAACAAGCGGTTTGAAAGTGTGTTTAGAATATCTTTTTCATATATAAGATCATCTTCTTCTCGATTACGTCTTTTATCCGTGATATTTTTGGTATCCTTATCAAAAGGATCCAGAAGCTTATCAAATTTAGGATTTCTGATCTTACCAAGTGGTGAAATTTGTTTCATCAAAATGGTCCAATTGAAAGAGGTATCGGTTTATGATTTCAAAGGTTCACACATATTTTCCTTTGATACACCCCAAAAGGCTTCTTACTAACGAAGATATGTTCTTACTTATAGATCATCGATGCTACCCATGTTTAACTAATGTGGAATGTAAGACTTTGATCGACAGCGTAAAAAATCCTTCTCTCGAACAAAGTATCGCTGTAACCTCTTCTCAATTGACTTTCATATGCTCACTCTAATCAGGTTAGAAACTACCTGAATCATAGAGGCACTACGAATGTTGCTGCTCACCTTTTATTAGACCATTATGTCTTGTTCCTTAGCGCCACTCCCCACTCCAATCAAATACCACTGATTGATGAGCCACGCGTGTTTCGAATTAGGATCTCGAGAGCTGACCTTTCACCTGGAGCATGACTCATGTTAAGAAGATATGATATCATGTTAAGAAGATATAAGTGTGAAGCCACCTTAACTAGTAAGAGGCCTTTTGGGAGTGTACCAAAAAGAAAGTCGCGCAAGCCTTCAGGCTTAAAGCGGACAATATATTGCTAGTACGTGAGGCACAATTATATATTCTTAACAGTGATCATTGTTGTTTTTACTGTCATATATGATAATTATTTTTAATTTTTATAAAAAATAATATAAAATAAACAAAACTTAGATTAATATCGATTGAAGATCGTCAGAATGTTACATAAAAAGCTACCATAAATTATGAGATTTGAGAGACGTATTGAAATGTTTTTTGAAAATAATTTTGTCTCCTTATTATTTAAATTTATTTGAAAAAAAACTAAAGTACATCTCGAGACTTTGGTTACAAGCAAAAAATAATAATTATGAACGGTGAGGAAGAGATGGTTTTTAAAATGAAACATGATTTTTTTCATGTGTTTATTATCGTTTAGTATAGTAGCATGTTTATCTAATTTATCAAAATCCTGTAATATAACATATTTGATGAGATTTATAAAAAAAAATTGAATCCCAAAATATAAAATTGTTATCAACAAACATGGTTTGTCGCGGACAACCAATAGTTAATAATCGTTACAAATTGTAGCGCATCGGTCTATTTGATTATCGTGACATAAAATTTCAAAATATTTTTAATAAATAGTGATTCTCATTACGATAGTAACGCTAATTTGTTTTTTCATATTATTGCCACAAATCCTCACCCTTACTAAAATCATCTAAACCTTTATTCATTATTCTCATTGCTACGAACTCCTTATTCAAGTCACTTTTTTTATTTTAAATTAACATTGTCCATCCAAATTAATATTCCGATTGGTTTTGATTTGTTTATCTAATCAATATTTTAGCCATTGTTGTACTCATTCAAATATATCAAATATAATAAATCTCACACCAAATTTATGCACTACAATAAAACTTCAATTATAGATTTATTGTTTCATTTAGCGAGGTGAGATTAAACATGTACTATTAAACTCGAGAAGAAGCATAAAATGGCCAAGTGTGATAAATAAAAGAAAATAATAATAACAGGAATGAAATTGGAGAAATGAAAAGAGAAACGTAGTGAAGAAAACATGCATGACAATGATGACGTACGTTTTGCAATGATGAATATAATTTAATGGCTTTGGCAGTCATTAATAGAGTAAGTACTTCTCTCTCTTATTCATCACAGGTACTGCCTAAGCAATAAGCATGCACGTATATTTATATAGATAGGATAGGTATCCGTAGGTGTACATGCCTTCTTCATCATCACCAAGGTTGCATCACATCCATCTATTCTATTCTACTCCTTTTTGTTTCCCTCTAAAGTCAACCTCCTCAACCTCACCCTTTTTCTTTTATATTTTTCATACTCTTACTCTTACTGTATTTGTTACTATAACCTCCGATCCCCTTTCCACTTAAATATATTTGACTTACTCCAATTGGTACGCAACTCTATTAATATTTTGAAATATCCGATTCAGGTTTTTATTATTTTCACTATCACAAAATATACGTGAGATTTCACTTTTGAATGCGTGGAAAAAATTAATAGATGATTAATCGATAAAAATGTAATAAAAAATCGGTTCTCATGTATTTAAACAAAATTTTAGCAAATGTTTGTATCCCGGATGGTTGAGCTTTTCTAGAAAATTTTGTTGTGTTTTTAAATCAAACAAATATGATCCATTGTAATAATTGGGTTTAGATTTAATAAGTAACATATTTTCACATTCGAATCGAATTGTGTGTATTGTATTGTTTATTGAATAAAAACAATAAAATTGGTTCGTAAGAAAAATTAGTTGTTTTAACGTGATTAGAATACGTAAATAAGTGAGAATGGATACGTAAGTGAATTGAAAAAGATGATGATAGTATACTTTTTTTTGTAAGACATCTTATTTATAAAAAAAAAATATATTCAAAGATGCTAAAGAGAAATCGAAAGATGTATTAATCGGTTTATATTTATTATGCAGCTGTGTAAATAATTGTGCAAGTAACACGTACTCCATTTACATCTACTTTGCGTCCATGATACAGTTCAATGATTTTTTTTACAGACCGAGTGGTTGAGTTGGACCAATTTCACCCTTATCAGTAGCATCTCTAGTCGTTGCGAGAGATTCGAGGAAGAACTAAGATTTTTAAAACACTCGGACTGCTTTGTTCTCTTTATTTTATGGGGGCTGTCGGGTATGTTTATGAGTTTGTTTGCTTGATGCTGAAATCTACCACAACCTCTTTTTGGCCAGACTCCTATGAGTCTTGGCATATATAGTGTTTCATTTCGATGAATTTTACATACTCTAGTCGAACAAAACCTCGGAGCTGCTTATGAAATTGCTCGTGGCGACCTTGTTCATGTCTCATTAAAAACCATTCACCGACCAAAATCTACATGACGAAAAAAGCTCTATTTTGTCGATGTTAAACAAAAATACTAATAACACGTAGTATGTTGCTAAGTTTGTTTGAACATCCGACCAAATTTGAAGGATCTTTTTTAGTTTTAAATTGATTTGGATTGCACCTATATAAACGAGAGTGCTCCCTAGTCATTTTAAGGAATAAATGAAAGACCAAAGCATTATAGTCAAAGCAATTTATTGAGTAAATAATGAATGACGGGGAATCAACGATGTTGGGATACTAACCCGTTGAAGATTAAGTTAGCCGAATGTATGCTTTGTTATTGTAAACATGTGAAATGTATATAAATGAAAGTATAAAGACGGCCCATTTATTTCAGTTTCTATTTTTTCATCATCTTCTACTACCGGTGATTGAGGTTGTGAGGATGTGATTCTTATTATTGATTGACATTTTTTTAAACTAATCCTTCATTTATTGAATCATCTTTCAATTATTACCTTCATATTTTAGAAGGAAGTGATTTGTGAGAAAATGGTTTAAAAACTATCCCGAAGGCTGAATTCCATTATGAATAGGATGATTCTGAAAATTTGAGCCCTATTACGAGTATACCATTTCGGGTGACCTTATCCAATCAACAAAGAATAAACCGAAAAATAGTATTTTAGAGGAGATAATATCATTGAACGGTGTTATGTTTCTTGTTGTTATCGTATCACAAACATGGGATGTTTTACATATTGCTATGGGATTTTGATTAGATTTTTTCCCATCATATCTCATCTCAAACGACTTGACCAACCATAACGAGGCATGTGCCAAATTTATTTAGTCACATCGAATCTGAAATCGTGACATGTGCGAGCTAAATATATTGATTGCGAGTGCTTGAAGAGTAGGTGATTCCAAGAAACGTGAAGGTTCGATTCCCAATCAAGGGTAAAACTCATTTGAATTCTTATGAGGAAGAAATATTGTTCTTAACATATATACTGAAAATGGATATTTGACTTCCTTGGAACTAATATTTACTTAAGTTATGTAAGGACGCATAAATCTACCCGACACAACTCATATCAGACTTTTAGAGGATATTGATGTTATCCATCATCCTATCACGGATAGTGTACCAAAATTTTATTGTAAGGAGGTTCATGACCATGACCACGATGTTCATGCGCAATCCCATTCCTTATTGTTACTTCATGATAAATAATAATATTAAAATTATCTTTGATCTTATAAAATATGGAGGAATAAATTCAAATAACGGGGAGACTTAGTTGAAAGAGAAAATGTTGATTTACTATCATGCTTGGAATTCAAAAAATGAGTCTTTCATCATCATCATTCTTTTGTCTTTGAGAGTGCCATTGGGTACAATATGTATGTGTAACTATGTTTCTTGTTAATGTCAACTATTGCAGAAGAAGTATTTCGAGAGACAATATATGATGTCGAAGCGCATTATATTGAGTTAGTGAGGGAGGCTTCTCAATGAAAGTATTTTTACAGGTCCTTATTAATGCCTGTATATAGTGGTTTATGACCTAATACTTCTACCATAAGAGGATTCTCTATGTATAGGTATTAGGCAAAAGCCAAGACATATGAAGAAAAGACTCATCCGAAGAAGACTTACAAAGTAATTGTTACATTTTAAAGATAATAAAAAAAGTTTCCCATTTGAGGAAGAAGATTTTTGTCAAGAGATCACCATGTAGAAAGATTGTTAGAAAGCCTGTATTTTTTAAAATGAAGCTTGCCAAAAGTGTCAAGATGAGGGTTACACGCAAGAAAGTTGAGAAAAACATCCAAACAGGGAGGGAAAAAAGTGAAAGGCATGATGTATCACATATTAAATATGTTAAAACTTCTGCATTCGATCTCGAGGCTGAAGGTCTATTGAAACTAAAAGTATTGAGATGGAACCCAAAGTTGTAGAGGTAGTTCACCTCTCTGATGAAGTTATAATTTTCAAGAGTCCTGTTATAGAGGGATCATATGGTACAGTTGTTTTGTCAGAGAAGAGGTAGAATAGTGTAAAAAAAGAACAGTTATTCAATAGATGGCTAATACAATTCCTTCTTATAAGGTGAGTGTGAAAGAGAGCTATGTTTATAAAGTTTACGACCATATACCTGCAACCAAAATTTTGTGAATCCAAGCTAAGGTTGATGGCCCCAGTTTTACTAACATTAAAGAGAAGATAATATATATGGTATCAAAGATAGCCATGATTAATGAATCACATTTGGTTCGAAAGTGAGTCAATTTTTTTATATGTGAATAATCTACCACTACAACCACCAATGGTTGTGCCTCCACTCATTTTTAAAGATAATCTACCACTACAAGTAATACTTTGTCTTCTTCTATGATCCTTAGAATGTGGTCCTATGATGCGCAATCCCTATCTCTCAAAAGTAATGGCTTCATGTATTTTTTAAAGTACCATGGATGAGATTTGGACTGAGTTAGAGAAGTGATTGTATATATCATAATACTTGACCTTGTACTTGGTATACTTCGTCACAATAGGCTAATAAAAACATTGTAACAATTTTCTTCTATTAAGTGTCTTTTACCCATAATAGGTACTTCATTCTCCATTGTGGAATTTCTATATCATAAATGTTGCTTCATTGGGCTTAGGCGGTAGAACAATGGTTTTGTGAGGCCCTGCTTATAGAGAGTGTCTAATATTCATAATTTTTTTTATTATTTTGTTTTTATTTTCCTAGTTTCAGTCTTGTTCTCCGGGAGCACCTCATCCTTCAAATATTTGATAATATGAGTGCACCAATCCACTTCTTCCTTTTTCCATCTTTAATTACCATGGCTCATGAGGGTGAAAATATTGATAGAAATTTATTGGTAAAGGTGATAGAAGGCTTGTCCACTTCTAGTGTTGATGTTGTACATACCAAAGAAGCCTCGAAATCCGCGATTGCCTTTTCAGCCGTTAGTACTTGTTCATAAGTAACATTATAAAATAGTATTGCATGATTCCAAAAGTCCTTTTAGGTATAGAATATTAAATATTTCTTAGCTTTGGCATATCATAGTGCTTGGTATCCTACAAATTATGAGTTTATAAGGATTCATGCTCTTCGTTCTCCACAAATATTGGCCAATTCAACACTGCAATCACATTGTCATACGTCGTTTTGTTATTGGAAGCTAGGGAAGAAAGTTTGATGGATTGTGTTAGGATACCTCATGTAGGAATGTAAGTTGGATTCCTTCCCCCAAGCGGGTTATTGCTTCCACTGTCTGTTCGTACTTGCTAGGTTGATTCGTTATGCTATTTGGTGGGTATACTATCTTCAGATTAGAACTCTGTTAAAAATTAACCAAGGCTTGGGCTTTTATCATCGTTCGTAATTCAAACTGAATATCATGGTCTCTTAGGTTCATAGAACACCTGGTTAATCTATTAGACATATCTGACTTGTGCAATACGATCATACAAAAGAAGAACGTTCAAAGAATTATAATATAAGTTTAGAAGTATGATATCATCTTTCAAGTTGCAATCATTAATATTAAGGCCAACTTCTCCAAGTATAAGTATATATTTTCTACATCAAGTAAGGATTTAATTACATAGTAGACTGTCGTGGACTCATTTCCTTCCTCTCGGATCAAGATCAAACTTACAACGTAATCTGAGACCTCAAAGTAGAGATATATTTATTCTTTTAGCTTCAGCTTGGTTAGTATTTCTGGAGACGTGAGGAATTTTTTGATATTGTAAATATTTCTTCACAAGTCGGAGTCTAATGGAACTTTCTTCCTCTTCGCAAGAACTGGAAAAATAATTGGAAATTATCTGAATATCTTGAAATGAATCAATTTAATGCCTCCAATCTCACTGCCAATATGTTTGCTTATTTTATGCTACATGATGAGTTCATGGAAGCTAGGTCAGTTAGTTAGTTAGAATAAGCTTCTATAACCTCTTTCATGGGAAAAAGCTAAGGAATTTGCATGACCGAATAAAAAAAGGCATTTTTAGATGGATTTTAAGATTTATTGGCCTGAGGTTGTTGAAGGCATCTACTAGGTCAACCAGATGATCATTGATTTCAGCTAGTAATGAGAATTTAGTCAATAAATGCTTACAGGTTATGACTAAGTTATATGGAAAAAACCTTGATAAGGTGTTGTTACATAGATCCAACGTTCTTCAGCCTGAATGGCATTACCTTCTAACATAAAATCCTATTTCTGTGATAAATATTGTGTACTCTTGGTTATCCTCAATCATATTTATTTGGTTTTATCAAAAATATGCGTCTATGGATAATATTATCATTTTTTTAAATGTTGGATATACAAGTTGATTGATTCTCGATAAAGGGAATGGGTCATTCATATATTATTTGTTTATATTTGTGAAGTCAACACACATTAGCCATTTGTCATTCATCATTTTTACTAGTATTGGGTTGGATGTACAAACTAGGTACTAAGAGTCCCTGAATGTGGTCTACGTAAGTTATATTATCCACTTCTTCAACAATGTTTTTATCTTTTGTTGTGAGTAAGACCGTTGCTTTTATTTGATCGTTCGAAAATTATTTTTTATGGAAAGTTTATTGATATGACCGCGGTCAGGACCCCATCATGTCCGGATGAACATGTCTAAATTATGTTGTAAAAAGTCAAGTAACTTGTACCTTAAATCGTTTGGTAAGTTACTATTTTATCCCTAATATTTTGTTTCTTTTCGTGTTAATACATTCGACTTCCTCTCTTAAATCTATAATGTGGGTAGGATAAAGGGAAGAGGTCTATCGGATCATTTATATCCCCAAGGATGACTGGCTAGCCTACTAATTGTTATTTCTTGAGGGTGAGGGAAGTTGTGTAGCACTCTCTGGAATTATTCATGTTCATCCATATTTATTACTTTTAATTTGTCGTTGATCAGGTAGCGGAGGTATTAATAGACTTTAGATATTAGACCACGAATTTGGTCAATCCATGATCTTACAAAGACTACGTTGTACGAGGAATGAGTTTCTACTATCATGAACAAGCATCAACCTATTTTCTGGAACTTTATTCTTCTAAAGAGGACATCAAAATTTACCTCTCTTAGAGCATTGTTATCCACACCGGTGAAACTAGGCATGACTTATTCCTATGGAGTCACTATTGTCTTACCCCTCATCTTATCATATATACTATTATAGATGGTGTTGGCAGAGCTTCTGGTGTCGATCATGATACGTCAAACTACTACTTTTGTTAATTATAATGTGACTAGAACAACATCGTTATCAGGTGTCGCTATTCCTAGTAAATCAAATTGGTGAAACCTAGTATTGGGTAAGAATTACGGTAAAAGTATGGGGAGGTATGACCTTTCACCATTTCATTTCTTTGAATATTTATTAATTCCAAAAAAGAGACTGTTAACGATACTGCAATTCATTATATGATGGGATCCAAGTCTAGATATCGCTCCTTTTCTAATTCAAAGACTGCATCGATGTCAAAGACTCTCGGTTCGTCTTGTGTTGTTGAAGATTGCCTATCATGCCATGTCGGAAGATCTCGTTCAGTCAATTCATGTCTTAGTTTATCTTTATTTCTTTTTTTCTAAAGAACTCTGAGAGATTTGATTCATTAATCTTGTTTTGGATCTGGTCCTGTAGTGGCCAACAATCCATCGTATAATGAGTAATATCATTAAAATTCTTATATAATTTGTGTTTCTCTTTGCTCTTTAGAGTCCTACAACTTATTTTTCGTTCGATGTGTGAGTATATATTTAGTGCGTTCATTGATGATGAATGGTAATTAAGTGAGATCAGTAAATTATTTTATTGATGGATTCTCTTGTTGTCCGATATTGTTGTTTTTTATATTTGCTCATAGCCCTCCCTCTTCTATTTGATTATTCGTTGGTTTTTCTGGATGACATGCATTGTTTCTAGGGTCATCCATATATGTTTTGAAGTTTACCCGAACCACCTTGAGTCAGTCATTTGTTTGCACCAAAAGATGATACTATAAGTATATAACATGAGTTGTTGCATCCTTATTGATTCGTGCTCTAGAGATTTCCTCGACCTTGATATAAAACTCCACCTACTTGAGCAGTCTTCAAAGTTGGTTGACTTCTTCTTCAATATATCATCTAATACGGTTATATGCAGTATTCCTTGTTTGCATACTGCGACCACCACCAAGTAGTGACAATCTTGTATCTCGATTTTTATATGCAGAAACTAATTGATGTATCCCCTTACTATTGAAGTTGTTAGAAATGTCAAAACCGGTGGTTGAATGCCCGGAACTTCCATGTTTATATATGCATCGGCAAATTTATAAATATGTGCATTCAGATTCACCATAAATCGCTTCTTATTAATCGTTTTTTTAAATTTCTAGAAAAAACTTTAGAATATAGATTTGCTTGCCATAAACAACACTGATTTGGTGAAACTAAATCTATATCTGATCAATAGTATTTGAATCCATAAGTAAATGAATTAAAGAATAACATTATAATATAATTTTTGTGAAACACAATATAATTTTGTGAAACACAATATAATCTTTATTATTTTGCTAGTTGTTTATTAAGTAGTAGTTTGTTTTATTTATTGTTAATATACATCTTAAAAACACCGAAAAAATCAAAGAAAAATATATTAATTGGTTTATATTTATTATGCAATCTTATATTTATTACGCAATCGTATATATAATCGCGTAAAAATATATTGTAATCCACAATTTTTTTTTTTTTTTTCAATTAAGTTGGACAAATATATTATTTATCGTTAATCAGTTTAAATAAAAATAAAAATTTAAATACTTTTATTTTTTTAGATCACGATTTCTTCTTTATATATCATATAAAACACTGGTGTGTGTCATAGTTAATTTAGATTTGTTTTTAAAAATTTAAATCAATCTAATCAAATATTATTTCATAATTTATTTTTATTTAAAATCATAAAATATATTTTAATCATAAGATGTAAATAAAAATTTAATACTTAGAGGATATATTTTTTCTATTAATAATTTTACTTATTATAAATTTCAAATATGGTGGTATATAATCATGTTAATTAAAATATACTAAATATAATTAATAGTTTTTAAATTTTTATCATAAATTTCAAATATGAAAGGGTGGTATATAATCATGTTAATTAAAATATATTAATTATAATTAATAGTTTTTAAATTTTTATCATAATGATTTTTTACTTTGTGTATGGCCCATGCATGAATACTTTAATATTTACCCAAGTCATACGAAATGATTAAAGATTATAATATCCTTCATGCGAATTTCGTAAGCATTTTCACATAAATCATTAAAATAAAACATTTTGGAGGGAAAAAAATAAAAAAGGTAAAATTAAGTGTTATCATAAGTTTATGCAATTGTTTCTAAATTTGAATACATGACCATTATATGACCATTATAAGATCATTAAAGGAGAATGTTTCTAAATATAAAATTTGTTAATTGCGCCGTCAAAAGTTTTTTAAAATGTTAGTGCCATCATTCATTATGAATTTTTTCAAATTGATGCAAACAATTATTCATATTACAAATAAAGACTTTTATCATATATGACACAAATACTATGAATATGATTATTTGAGACACTCCCAACAGATTTTGATCATTTATATGTCATATAGTTTATTTAAATAAGCTCAAATTATCTACATTTATTTTTTGTTTGTTTCAAACATAAATCCCACTTATACCTTCATATCAAAATATAAAGTCTCGAGTCATAAAATATTATATACAAATATAGTTAACTGTCACATACCTTCATGATATATTGAACCCACATGTAGTTTTCAAGTATAATTGATTGTAAACATGTGGATTTCAAGTATAACTGATTGTAAGCATGTAGCTTTCATAACTAAACATATAACTGTTGGATATCAATCAAGTACTTAAACACTTAATTGCTTTTGTTTGTCTAAAATACTTTTTAACATAGATTTAGTCGTCACTCATCTTTGACTGTAAAATATTTAGTTGTACACATTTAGGTGTTTTTTTCTTATAAGAGAATGTGTACACATATATTTAGTTGCCACATATCTTTATAGCATGTTAAACACATATTTGTTTATTAAGTATAAGTGATTGTTACAATTTAGTTGTCATCAATTAAATAACTAAGTATTGTGTATTTTATTATGACTTAAATATTTAGTAGTTTTTGTTTTCAAAGAGAATGTTTACACATAAATTTAGATGTCACTTAGCTTCATTGTAGAATATTTAGTTGTACATATTTAATTGTTATTTTCTATAAGAAAATATATGTACATAGATTTAGCTGTCATTTAACTTCATTTGAAAGTTTAACACCCATTTAGCTGTCAAGTATAAATTACTATAAACATATAGTTATCATTAGCTAAACAAGTAAATATTAAGTATTCACCTATTATTTAAACATTTAGCTCTTTTTTCTCTCTCGGAGATGTACACATAAACTTAGCTGTCACTAACCTTCTAAAACATTTATGTGTTATTTTTTTAACATAGTGTATACACATAAATGTAGTTGTCATTTACCATCATAGTATTCTCAACACACATTCAATTGTCCAGTATACGTAATTGTAAGTATTTAAGTGCCATTAACTGTAAAGATAATTGTTAAGTTAAATAGACGTTTAGTTGTCATATTTGTCTAAAATCACGCATAAACAAAATTAGTTGTTATTAATCTAGCACGTTAGATATTTATCTATAATTAGTCTCCCAACCAAATATTATATATTTCAGTTGTAAGTTAAACATATATTTTTTTTGCTTGTCTTCTCATTCTACTAAATTGCACCTATAAGTTTGCTAGTAAAAAAATTACGCTATCAATTTTCATTCAGTTGTTATTATCAAGCTTGTTTAGAATTATAAATATTTTGCTATCAAGTAAAAAATTATTAACATTTAGAGTGTTAATTGGTAGAATCTATTTCATATATTTATTTCATGTATTTATTTAAAATCAAAGTATGATATCTTAAGATTTAAAAGTCTAAATATAATATGAAACCATCAAAACATTTATTTTTTAAAACGAATCAGATTACCTGTATTTTAAAATTTGATTCAAATTTAAAAAGAGAACATATATATATATATATCCATTTCCAAATAAAAACATCAAGGTAAATCAAATTGACTATTTCTTATTCGTTTTTAATACATGTCATTTGATAGTCTCATGTTATTTTTCTCACGTAAAAATCTCAAAATATGATCATTTCTCATATTAAATGAGAGAAACAAGATGAACATAAATGGTATTATGGGATTATCATAAAGTATAAAATATTATTTTCTCTCAAATAATAGTATCATAATAAGATGTTCAAATGGTAAAAAGGATTTGAACCTGATCCAATATGAGGTTTTCAAAATTGATCCAAATGGTCATATACTTATTATAATTGTAATATTTTATAAAAAATAATTGGATTTAAAAAAACAATTATATTTTAATAATTATGTTTTATATTCATAAACATATTATATCTAAAGTGATATATCAAAATATAAAATTTAAAAATATACATAATAAATGATATGTACCATGTATTTTCAATATTTCTATCATGGGAAAATGACTAAATTATTTATAACTATTATTTGTCTTATATTGATGTGAAGACATTAATTATCATGTATTATTGATACAATTTTTAAAATATAATCATATTACATCTATATCAAATAGTGTGTTAGATCAGCATGCCTTGCTTACGATAGTAAATTCTACACATAATAGTAGAAGATGACACATTATCAAGTATTATAAAATATTCCACGAAAATTAATATAGAAATACTTAATATTATAATACTAGATTTAGGCATAGTTATATAAAACTCCTACATGTGAGTAGTTTTGATGGTAATGAACGCTGATGGATTGTGACACCATATGAGGATGCGATAATAATTGTAGCCGAGATAATAATAATATATTTTAGAAATATTATAATATACATTAGTGGTTTGACCAATTTGTTTTTAAAAAATATATATGATAAAATTAGTGGTGATGTAGTACTTATTAGGAGAGTTGAAGTTAGATGTGGTTTTGGTGATCGAGAATATTAGGAGCATGTTCAATGCATGTTCATGGTAATAGATTTATCTTTTCATATAATGCAATTTTAGACAGACTCTAGTTGGGTCAGAGGCATGTCCTAGTTTCAAAGATGCATCAGTGTCTTTGCTACATAGTCAACAAATGGGTTGATGCGATGTAGAATAGCCAAATAATATGAAGGAAATGTTATTCAGCCTACATAAAACTTAAGAAATAGAAATTACGAGGGTCCCGATCATCCTTGATGATATGGATGACCCCACGGAAGTCCATCACCTAGTCAAACTGTTAGAATAAGTAAAATCCATCATAATATTAAAAATGTCCTCTATCTCGAACGAGAGGTACCATCTAACTATAAGTCTAAGTTACTATTTTTTTATCATGGAACTTGGATATATTTATATGGACTACTCATGACTTAACATCAATCCCTATCGAAATAATATGCCACGAGTTATTCATAGATATCAGGTTTCAGCCCATCAAACAGAATAGAAGACCATTCTCCCAATCGAAGGCTGAATTAATAGTGGCAGAAGTGGACATTCTCAACAAATTAGACCATATCATAAAGGTATTTTACATGGTATGGACAACCAATCGAGTGTTAGTCATGAAGAATAATGATAAATAGAAGTTATGTGTTGACTTCACAGATCCAAACAAAGCATGCCTTAAAGATCTGTCCCCTCTTCCATGTATTGATCAATTGGTGGATACAAATTTTGGGAACATAATACTATCCTTCATAGATATATATTCAAAAATATAATTAAACAACAATACATGAAGCATATAAAAAATACTACTTTCATCACAACGTGTAGATTGCATTGCTATAAGGCGATGCCATTCAGAATCAAAGATGTTGGGCCTACTTATCAGAGGTTGCTTAATAAAAATATCTCAAACCAGTTGGAACGCATCTACAAGCCTATATTGATAACATGCTACTTAAAAACAACCACGATGCAGATCACCTAGCAGACCATGTCGAGACTTTTGCGTAACTCTGAAGTTCAACTTGAAGCTTAATCAAGAGAAGTTTGGCATGAGATCAAGGACGCTTTTGGTATACCTGTATGTGAGAAAATAATATAATCAGATCCCACATAACTTTCCAACTTTGTTCCAATGTGAAACAAACAAAAAAAGTTCATATATTAGTATGGAGATTATCAACTCTAAATAGATTTATCTCTCGCTCTTCAGAAACTTAGAAAAATTTCTCTTAGATACACAAAGGGATTGGAAGATCCAAAATAGAATCTTGTGTATGATGAAAGATTCAATAAGATCAAAAAGTGCATAGCCTTGTTAGAAGGTTTTAGAAAGTCTAAGTCGGGTGAGTTTTTATTTATTTATATGGATGTGTTAGATTATGCAATTAGTTTATTTCTAATTAGAGAAGATGAAAATACACCAGAGTTATATATTATATTAGTAATTTTATGGTAGGCGTCGAGACATGCTATTATAATTATAATATTTTTTCATGACTTTAGTAGTAACAATTAGGAACATGTTGCTAATCTCCAAGCACCCACCATAGTGGTCCAAACCAAATTCCCCCTCAAGAACATGTTACGGAAGCCTGACATACTCGGCAGACTGACAATATGATCAATAGAGTTTCAGAGACTTTGACATCAGGTTTAAATCATAGACATCAAATAAGGTCCATGCATGAGCTGATTTCCAAATAAAATTCGGTTCAGAAAGACCCATACCTTCGACATACCATCCCAAACCAACATGGTAGGTACGGATAGATGAATGAATGAATGAATGGTAGGTTCAAAGATTTCCAGGTGAAACTAACATCAACTTTGGGGTAAATAATGAACCAGACCATCAAGTTTGGCATTGCGTTTTCCAAAAATGAGGCATAATATGAACCTTAAATAGTTAGGCTCAGACTCGCTGAAATTAAAATGGCTGGAAGGGTAAAGCTTTTTGAACAAGTATCCAACCAACCGTTGCGCCAATTAACATCTGAAATGATAACTTGATCCAATAAATTACGAAACCTTTTCGCATAATAACAATTTGATCAAGTCAATTTTGAGCAATTTCCTAGGGTAGAAAATGCATTAGCCGATTTTTCTTGCCTCTTCATCTTGTACATATTCGGCATCAGGAGTAATCTTTCAAGAGAATATTTTGATCACTCTATAAAGTAGATTTTTTCCAAATTCCTTGAAATCCTGAGAAAAATGTTAATTGAAGATGCAGATGACTAGAGATCATTATCAACGGATACCTCATAGAATGGAAAACTACCAGAAGATATCATACACGTTAAAATATATTAACAAGATATTTGTGGCTGAAAATTTATTCATGCATGGTCTTACCAGAAATTTACTTTGATGTTTCTGATCTAAAATAAGTAGGATTTATTGTGGAACAAATCCATAATGGGGAAGAAAGTACCCGTTATGACTACAATGCATTACATAGAAGAATATTTTGACAAATATATTATTGGCCAACTATCATGGCATATGTAAAACAATTTGTCACACATTTTAACACATGCTAGTGCTTTGCCAACTCAATCTAAGTTTCAATTATTCTCCTCAAAACCATATTAGAAGCAATTTATTTTACAGATGTAGCTTAAACGTATGTGGCCCTTACCGAAAGCTTCAGGCGGGAGGTAATACCTTCTGATAACTATAGACTACTTTTCAAAATGGTTGGAAACTAATCCTTTAACAAAGATCATGGAAAATAGAGTTATTAACTTCCTAAAGAATAATATATTTTTACAAATATAAGAGACTAAGAGCCATTACAAGAGACAACGATTTCTAGTTCAAAAATGATCGATTGGTCTTTTTCTGCTGAACAGCAAGTATAAAGAAACAACTTCTCCTCTCCATTTTATCCACACACAAAATAAGCACGTGGAAATTGCAAATAAAATGATCATAGAAGGCATTAAGAGAAGAGAATGTTAGAAGGTGCAAGCGGAAAAGTGGCATGACTTTCTGCGGGAAGTCTTATGGTCATACATGACCACCCCACGAACTATAATTGTTGAGGCACCATTTGTCTAGTATACAGCACACAAGAAGTAATGTAAACAGAAACAACCATTTCACCATTGATGAAATCAAGACAGAATGAAAATGAAATTCCAAATCCATGATATCTGAACTATATATGATAAAATAAAAAATTATAAAAGGCCACTTAAGAGCAGAACGCTAAAAAACCATCATGTTGAACAAATAACTCGAAAATTGGGTTCTGAAGCTCTATAGTTGGAGACCAATTTCTCATGAATGTATTCCTTCACACCAAATACAAAGATATAGGCACGTTTTGACCAAACTCGGAGGAACCATACACAATAAAATTAAGGTCAAGCTTGGAACATACAGATTGTTGGACAACAAAAGAGAGACTTGTCGACATCCTTAAAACATAAAGCATCTGAAGCTCTACAACTCATAAGGAATCATATAGCTTCAGATACTAGTACTACTATTTGTACTTTTTTATTATATTTTTTTCGATTTGAGGTACAATCTTTCCCATCTCGTTGGCGCGCGAATGTTGTAATGTGTTACATCTCATTCATAAAACAATTTGTCTTTTTTATCTTAATATTGGATGATTCTAATGAAGTCGTAAACACTACATGGAGCCTTATAACCCATTAACAAAAAAAAACTATGTGTTGGATGATTCTAACTATAGTCTTATACAATTCACGGAGTCCTTGATTCATTTAACAAAAAAACTAAGTGTTTTATTATTCTAAAATCTAGTTCCAAACACTTTAGGATGTGCTAAGATCTCTTAAAACTTTTAAGTGTTATATGATTCCATACATATTCATAAACACTTCAAATAGTCCTTTAACCCCTTACAAACTTTGATCTTAACCACATAAGGAGGATCATTTCTAGCTTCGGCTACAATATGTTTAACCCCTTACAAATCTTGGAGATAAAATGTTTATAACTTTGAAAAAAATTACAAAAAGAAGATCAACAACATCTTCATTCTTGATTGCAAATGTAATTTTTATTAAGATATAAAAAAAGTTCCATAATTTTCTTTTTTTGTAAAACGATTGACAATACAAATTCATATTTTTGTAAAACTTAAAGTAAAAGATATGTTTACTATATAAAAGATAATTTCCATTAAGATATTGATATATCTTCATAATTGGTTTTAAGGTACTAAAATAATCTAATTTTCATATGATATCAAGTAATGGTGAAAATATATATTATTTCGTCTTCTAATATTTTTGTAAATAATATTTGAAAAAATATTATTTAAATTTTAAAAAATTTGTTTAATTATAATTTGAATTTAATTTTTTTTTAAAATTTAAAATATGTGATTTTTAAATGAATCAAGCAAATGATAATATTTTATTTAGTCTATTAAGAATATTCATGTGAGTAAATATTTTGGATCGAATAACCATAATAATATTGTTATTGATGTAGCGAAGACTGCGAACAGACTGGTTTCTTGCCCAGGTATCAGAATTTGGTCAAACAGGTACTCAAATCGAAGATTTCGACGAGCCCATCAGATTTCAAAAATGTGACTTTGTCCCAAAGTTTGATACCCAGATTCGACATGTAGAGCCTTCGAAGCCCAGTTTTAATAATTTAGTGTTATTTTATTTATTTATTTTATTTTAAAACATTTATGTAATTTTCCTTATTTGGAATTAGGGTTTTGGATCATGCTATATAAAGCATCTTATACCCTATTTTGCCGTCAGACTTTGATTAATTGAATTTTGAGAATTATTATTCTGAGTCTACTTATTTCTCTAACATAGGGTTAGAGTTTTATGGCTGTCTTTTCTTCTATTTCCGCTTCGCTACCATATTGAACCTCGCTCTGATACCAATATGGTAGCGAAGTGGATAAGCAGGTGGAAATTGCAAATAGAACGATCATAGAAGACATTAAGAGAAGAGAATGTTAGAAGGTGCAAGCAGAAAAGTGGCATGCCTTTCTGCGGGAAGTCTTATGGTCATACATGACCACCCCACGAACTATAACTGTTGAGGCACCATTTTGTCTAGTATATAGCAAACAAGAAGTAATGTAAACAGAAACAACCATTTCACCATTGATGAAATCAAGATAGAATGAAAATGAAATGCCAAATCCATGATATCTGAACTATATATGATAAAATAAAAAATTATAAAAGGCCACTTAAGAGCAGAACGCTAAAAAACCATCATGTTGAACAAATAACTCGAAAATTGGGTTCTGAAGCTCTATAGTTGGAGACCAATTTCTCATGAATGTATTCCTTCACACCAAATACAAAGATATAGGCACGTTTTGACCAAACTCGGAGGAACCATACACAATAAAATTAAGGTCAAGCTTGGAACATACAGATTGTTGGACAACAAAAGAGAGACTTGTCGACATCCTTAAAACATAAAGCATATGAAGCTCTACAACTCATAAGGAATCACATAGCTTCAGATACTAGTACTACTATTTGTACTTTTTTATTATATTTTTTTTCGATTTGAGGTACACTCTTTCCCATCTCGTTGGCGCGCGAATGTTGTAATGTGTTACATCTCATTCATAAAACAATTTGTCTTTTTTATCTTAATATTGGATGATTCTAATGAAGTCGTAAACAATGCATGGAGCCTTATAACCCATTAACAAAAAAAACTACGTGTTGGATGATTCTAACTATAGTCTTATACAATTCAGGGAATCCTTGATTCATTTAACAAAAAAAAAACTAAGTGTTTTATTATTCTAAAATCTAGTTCCAAACACTTTAGGATGTGCTCAGGTCTCTTAAAATTTTTAAGTGTTATATGATTCCATACATATTCATAAACACTTCAAATAGTCCTTTAACCCCTTACAAACTTTGATCTTAACCACATAAGGAGGATCATTTCTAGCTTCGGCTACAATATGTTTAACCCTTTACAAATCTTGGAGATAAAATGTTTATAACTTTGAAAAAAATTACAAAAAGAAGATCAACAACATCTTCATTCTTGATTGCAAATGTAATTTTTATTAAGATATAAAAAAAGTTCCATAATTTTCTTTTTTGTAAAACGATTGATAATACAAATTCATATTTTTGTAAAACTTAAAGTAAAAGATATGTTTACTATATAAAAGATAATTTCCATTAAGATATTGATATATCTTCATAATTGGTTTTAAAGTACTAAAATAATCTAATTTTCATATGATATCAAGTAATGGTGAAAATATATATTATTTCGTCTTCTAATATTTTTGTAACTAATATTTGAAAAAATATTATTTAAATTTTAAAAAAATTGTTTAATTATATTTTTTTTTTAAAATTTAAAATATGTGATTTTTAAATGAATCAGGCAAATGATAAGATTTTATTTAGTCTATTAAGAATATTCATGTAAGTAAATATTTTGGATCGAATAACCATAATAGTATTGTTATTGATGTAGCGAAGACTGCGAACAGACTGGTTTCTTGCCCAGGTATCAGAATTTGGTCAAGCAGGTACTCAAATCGAAGATTTCGACGAGCCCATCAGATTTCAAAAATGTGATTTTGTCCCAAAGTTTGATACCCAGATTCGACATGTAGAGCCTTCGAAGCCCAGTTTTAATAATTTAGTGTTATATTATTTATTTATTTTATTTTAAAACATTTATGTAATTTTCCTTATTTGGAATTAGGGTTTTGGATCATGCTATATAAAGCATCTTATACCCTATTTTACCGTCAGACTTTGATTAATTGAATTTTGAGAATTATTATTCTTAGTCTCCTTATTTCTCTAACCTAGGGTTAGAGTTTTATGGCTGTCTTTTCTTCTATTTCCGCTTCGCTACCATATTGAACCTCGCTCTGATACCAATATGGTAGCGAAGTGGATAAGCAGGTGGAAATTGAAAATAGAACGATCATAGAAGGCATTAAGAGAAGAGAATGTTAGAAGGTGCAAGCGGAAAAGTGGCATGCCTTTCTGCGGGAAGTCTTATGGTCATACATGACCACCCCACGAACTATAACTGTTGAGGCACCATTTTGTCTAGTATATAGCACACAAGAAGTAATGTAAACAAAAACAACCATTTCACCATTGATGAAATCAAGATTGAATGAAAATGAAATGCCAAATCCATGATATCTGAACTATATATGATAAAATAAAAAATTATAAAAGGCCACTTAAGAGCAGAACGCTAAAAAACCATCATGTTGAACAAATAACTCGAAAATTGGGTTCTGAAGCTCTATAGTTGGAGACCAATTTCTCATGAATGTATTCCTTCACACCAAATACAAAGATATAGGCACATTTTGACCAAACTCGGAGGAACCATACACAATAAAATTAAGGTCAAGCTTGGAACGTACAGATTGTTGGACAACAAAAGAGAGACTTCTCGACATCCTTAAAACATAAAGCATATGAAGCTCTACAACTCATAAGGAATCACATAGCTTCAGATACTAGTACTATTATTTGTACTTTTTTATTATATTTTTTTCGGTTTGAGGTACACACTTTCCCATCTCGTTGGCGCGCGAATGTTGTAATGTGTTACATCTCATTCATAAAACAATTTGTCTTTTTTATCTTAATATTGGATGATTCTAATGAAGTCGTAAACACTGCATGGAGCCTTATAACCCATTAACAAAAAAAAAACTATGTGTTGGATGATTCTAACTGAGTCTTATACAATTCAGGGAGTCCTTGATTCATTTAACAAAAAAAAACTAAGTGTTTTATTATTCTAAAATCTAGTTCCAAACACTTTAAAATGTGCTCAGATCTCTTAAAAATTTTAAGTGTTATATGATTCCATACATATTCATAAACACTTCAAATAGTCCTTTAACCCCTTACAAACTTTGATCTTAACCACATAAGGAGGATCATTTCTAGCTTCAGCTACAATATGTTTAACCCCTTACAAATCTTGGAGATAAAATGTTTATAACTTTGAAAAAAATTACAAAAAGAAGATCAACAACATCTTCATTCTTGATTGCAAATGTAATTTTTATTAAGATATAAAAAAAGTTCCATAATTTTCTTTTTCTGTAAAACGATTGATAATACAAATTCATATATTTGTAAAACTTAAAGTAAAAGATATGTTTACCATATAAAAGATAATTTCCATTAAGATATTGATATATCTTCATAATTGGTCTTAAAGTACTAAAATAATCTAATTTTCATATGATATCAAGTAATGGTGAATATATATTATTTCGTCTTCTAATATTTTTGTAAATAATATTTGAAAAAATATTATTTAAATTTTAAACAATTTGTTTAATTATAATTTGAATTATAATTTTTTTTAAAATTTAAAATATGTGATTTTTAAATGAATCAAGCAAATGATAAGATTTTATTTAGTCTATTAAGAATATTCATGTAAGTAAATATTTTGGATCGAATAACCATAATAGTATTGTTATTGATGTAGCGAAGACTGCGAACAAACTGGTTTCTTGCTTAGGTATCAGAATTTGGTCAAACAGGTATTCAAATCGAAGATTTCGACGAGCCCATCAGATTTAAAAATGTGACTTTGTCACAAAGTTTGATACCCAGATTCGACTAGTAGAGCCTTCGAAGCCCAGTTTTAATAATTTAGCGTTATTTTCTTTATTTATTTTATTTTAAAACATTTATGTAATTTTCCTTATTTGGAATTAGGGTTTTGGGTCATGCTATATAAAGCATCCTATACCCTATTTTGCCGTCAGACTTTGATTAATTGAATTTTGAGAATTATTATTCTGAGTCTCCTTATTTCTCTAACCTAGGGTTAGAGTTTTATGGCTGTCTTTTCTTCTATTTCCGCTTCGCTACCATATTGAACCTCGCTCTAATACCAATATGGTAGCGAAGTGGATAAGCAGGTGGAAATTGCAAATAGAACGATCATAGAAGGCATTAAGAGAAGAGAATGTTAGAAGGTGCAAGCGGAAAAGTGGCATGACTTTCTGTGGGAAGTCTTATGGTCATACATGACCACCCCACGAACTATAATTGTTGAGGCACCATTTTGTCTAGTATATAGCACACAAGAAGTAATTTAAACAGAAACAACCATTTCACCATTGATGAAATCAAGATCGAATGAAAATGAAATGCCAAATCCATGATATCTGAACTATATATGATAAAATAAAAAATTATAAAAGGCCACTTAAGAGCAGAACGCTAAAAAACCATCATGTTGAACAAATAACTCGAAAATTGTGTTATGAAGCTCTATAGTTGGAGACCAATTTCTCATGAATGTATTCCTTCACACCAAATACAAAGATATAGGCATGTTTTGACCAAACTCGGAGGAACCATACACAATAAAATTAAGGTCAAGCTTGGAACATACAGATTGTTGGACAACAAAAGAGAGACTCGTCGACATCCTTAAAACATAAAGCATCTGAAGCTCTACAACTCATAAGGAATCACATAGCTTCAGATACTAGTACTACTATTTGTACTTTTTTATTATATTTTTTTCGATTTGAGGTACACTCTTTCCCATCTCGTTGGCGCGCGAATGTTGTAATGTGTTACATCTCATTCATAAAACAATTTGTCTTTTTTATCTTAATATTGGATGATTCTAATGAAGTCGTAAACACTGCATGGAGCCTTATAACCCATTAACAAAAAAAAATTATGTGTTGGATGATTCTAACTGTAGTCTTATACAATTCAGGGAGTCCTTGATTCATTTAACAAAAAAAACTAAGTGTTTTATTATTCTAAAATCTAGTTCCAAACACTTTAGGATGTGCTCAGATCTCTTAAAATTTTTAAGTGTTATATGATTTCATACATATTCATAAACACTTCAAATAGTCCTTTAACCCCTTACAAACTTTGATCTTAACCACATAAGGAGGATCATTTCTAGCTTCAGCTACAATATGTTTAACCCCTTACAAATCTTGGAGATAAAATGTTTATAAATTTGAAAAAAATTACAAAAAGAAGATCAACAACATCTTCATTCTTGATTGCAAATGTAATTTTTATTAAGATATAAAAAAAGTTCCATAATTTTCTTTTTTTGTAAAACGATTGATAATACAAATTCATATTTTTGTAAAACTTAAAGTAAAAGATATGTTTACTATATAAAAGATAATTTCCATTAAGATATTGATATATCTTCATAATTGGTTTTAAAGTACTAAAATAATCTAATTTTCATATGATATCATGTAATGGTGAAAATATATATTATTTCGTCTTCTAATATTTTTGTAAATAATATTTGAAAAAATATTATTTAAATTTTAAAAAATTTGTTTAATTATAATTTGAATTATAATTTTTTTTAAATTTAAAATATGTGATTTTTAAATGAATCAAGCAAATGATAAGATTTTATTTAGTCTATTAAGAATATTCATGTAAGTAAATATTTTGGATCGAATAACCATAATAGTATTGTTATTGATGTAGCGAAGACTGCGAACAGACTGGTTTCTTGCCCAGGTATTAGTCACCCTTCCATGTAAAGGTGAACAATAATTTCACTTTACTTTCCCTCTCTAATAGTTTTCTCTCACTAGACATTTACAATCGATTATAGGTGAGTCTGTTGTAGACTCATCAAATACCAAACGATAATATGTGACATCCACAATTATAAATGCTACTGCCACTAAAAGGAGATTGGAGGAATAAAATCAAAGGAGTTTATGCTAGACTCCAGCTACAAGACGAGGACGACATTGAATCACCAGAGATCAAGAGCTTCGAAGACAACGAGGTAAAAATACTTGATAACAGTTTTTAGATTAATGCTAATTAGCCGTCTTTCTTCCTTAATACTGATATATGACCATGCAGCTTAGTAAACAACTAATAAACAAAATTTGGCATATGCTTTTCAGATTGCCTACAGCTACCATTAATCAATTAGCTAGACATATGTAATTCAATAGTATTGAAGATTACATATTGCTTCTAATATAACCTAAGGCAACATTTTCAAGGAAAGTGATGTCATTCAATTCATGAGGGACATGAAATTGATTAAATTATAGTTTTATTTTGCACTTTAACGTCCATTTAGCTAGCAAATCGCCAACTTTGTTTTGATCTCCACATATATGAGATATAACCGTTGATGAATTGATGAGATCTCTGCAACATTTTAGAATGGGCTCAAGAGGCCAAAGGTTGTTACTTGTTGAGAGGAGATTAACAAGAAGGCTCTAGCTTCATCCATGATTGGGATAAGTTTACAATATAAATTTACATAACCCAAAATGATATCTCTATTGTTGTCTCTTATTATTATGCATCAACTAGCCTCTCCATTAGACAGAAACGAACCGTCTGCATTGAGCGTTACTCTGTTAGGTTTAGGAGGAGTCCAAGTAAGGTAGATAGGCTTTTTATTAACATATAAATGAATGTAGCAACCTATCGCAATATCAACTGAGAATTTAGATTCCAATGTTTATGCTTTAAGCCTAATCTAAACCGATTATAATTTGCATGATATAGTTGATTGAAGCGATATGAGCATAGGTTAGGCCTTTGATTTTAGATTTGTTTCTTGATTGTCAAATGACCCGGAAAATTACAGGAGGCGGGATAAAGCTAATGTGGACCTATTTGGTCTATAACAAGAACCAACTTCTGATCATGTGACCAATATATCCCAATAGTAGTTGCAATTTACGAAAGGATGATTTGCAGACTCAATACTCTCACAGAATTGACACTTAAAGGTCATTGTCATATGTCTCTTCTGCATGATAGTATCAGTATGTATCCATTTGTTAAGGAGTCTCCATGTTAAAAATGATAACTCCCTATAAGTTATATTATTCCAAATTTTTCCAAAAGGACCAGATTTGTTGTGATGAAATCTGATATGATTCCATGTATCCTTAGTGTTGTAGTTGTCATCCTTAGAAGCTAGACATCTGATAGAGTCTTCATGATTATCTTTTATTGATATCTTTCTAATAATCTCCAAGTCATTAAAGGTAATGATTCTACTGAGCTTGAGCTTATTCCAGGTGTTATTTTTCCAATTTTTTTGACCTTGTCGTGTATGTAACAACTATAGTCAGAATTATCATCAAGTTTGATTAGAGGAGAATGATGTTAGGTTCAACAAAAGTGTACATCCTCACAACCAATCTTCCATTTGATGTTAGGTTCAACAATATTCTTGATACTAGCCAATCTTTTCTAGACTTTAAAGCTTGTCTTAGAGATATAATTAGTTTGCAGAGGATGAATATTGTTGTAGTAGATACTATATAGGTATCTGACCTAAAGAAATTCATTTTGTGTGAATCTAACCACAACTTGCATGAAAAGGTATCAGTTATGTCACTAAGACTCCCAATTAGGGTATATTTGGTTGTATTCAATAGTTTTTATTTTTCATTTTGAAGATATTGCAATGAGATATGGTCTTTCTTTACTTGAACCTCTATAGGAGTAATGGCATAACAGAATGTTGGTGAACTTTTAATATCAGCATATAATTTGTGTGGTCTGGCTATGTTATTTATTTTGGTGATTTCATTGTTTTTGTTGCTTAAATTTCTTTTAATATTATATTGGTTCAAGATTGTTTTGGATAATAGAATTGTTGGGAATTCTTCATGATTAAGGGAGTTTCTTTGGTGTAGATCAGATGAATCTTGCATGGTTTCTAGAAGGTTGATGCGATGAAGCTAGTCCAGGAAGATAAAAAAGCGATGCAGACGAAAATGAGAGAGCAGAATCAGAAGATCAAGAAAAGAAAGCAGATTCTTGGAGCTCAAACATCTTCTACTCTCATAGATTTTATTCTATATAGGTTGAAATGTATATAAAAATTATAATTGACAAAATTATATATATATATATATATATATATATATATATTAAAACGTATAACTTAGAATTTTGTTTATAAATTAGAGTTTTTTAAAAAATTTAATGTGATAACTTCGAAATAAAAATTGAGTAAAATATCTATTACTCCCATAAATTAAAACTCAACAAAATAAAATTATTTTCGTTTATTTTATTTTTTAAATTTAAACTAACATTCTTTATTTCGTCTTTCAAAAATTTAACCACCATATCGATATTTTGAATTCTCCCTAAAAACTAAGCTTTTAAAGTAAAACTAAATATGTAGTTATAAGTTGATTAAATAATTTATAACTTAGACATTTGTTTATTAAAATATATTCTAAATTTAACTGAGTATTCAAATAAATATCATCATATATTGAAATTAAAATAACAAATATTACAGGAGGTAGAGATTGGTTTCTATGGGTGTAAAAAAAGCGCTAAAATTTTCAGCTTAGATCTACATAGGCTAACAAGAACAATATCTTTGAGAAAATCCAAATCAACGAAGCTAATGGTAAGCTTGAAGCCAGTACTAGAACTTAGATGCTCTAGATCGACGAAGAGTTCGAACGAAAATATATATGAGCAGATGATACCGAACAAAAATAAACTTATCCATGAGATGGTTCTAGGATGAAATATGAGCTCTTTTCGACTGTGATAGAAGTGAGCATATGATATCAATCTAAAAAGATAAACTAGTTGAATCGGGTTGTTCTTTGGGACTAGAGCATTATAAATTTTTTAAGATAACAAATTCTAAGCTGAGAAAACTTTGTTCGATAAAATGCCTGAAGAACAGAACCATGATTATTAATCAACTCAAGGCGACTTCAGATAGATGCAGAGTCTAGATTTTAAGGTTCCAAAGAGCTAAGTTGAGACTTGCACAAGATATTGTCAGGTAGTAATTTACTGCTTTCAATGTAAGTACATTATAAAGATAACAATTAAGGATACTATAAATTTCTGGAAATGTGAAAAAATTAAATTAGTTAATATCTCTAAAGAAACCAAGCTCAAGACTATCAAAAAGAGTGATTGCCCTTAATATGTTAGGAATTTGATTTGTATTTAGATCATTTTTAAGTTTTCATTTGTTAGTCCATCTACCAAGCCAATCCGCTAAAGTTTTTTGCTCTCTATATATGTGAGAAACAGTCATATTTATAGATAATAGACTCATGCAATAGGTTATAAGGGGAAAGAGATACAAATGAACATTTTGATTATTTAGTATAGCGTTTAGAATATTTGAATATGTTTTCATGTCTATATTGGATATGTTAATATTAGAGAAAAGAATGAGACCATCCAGAAGAATATGGCATTCAGAATTTAAGGGGTTCTGTTTACCATACAACCTACCAATATCATAGATAATTTCACCCTTATAGTTCATGATTATGGCACTCCCACTAGCTTCTTCATTTGTAGCACAAGAATCATCAATATTGATTTTGAATCTGTTGGATGTAGGTCGATTCCATTTGATGTAGCAAGTCTTGTTATGATAGTTTAGATGATTATAACATCCAAGCTCAATAGCAATATTTTAATCCTTATCCTATCTCTTTTGAGAAGGTTTGTCATATCTAGCCTTTGAATATGAGATTTGATTTGAAATATAGTTGAAGAAGCATTTAATGATTTTTTGTGTGCTTAGCTTTGTTTCTGTTATACCATAGACTCCAACAAATGATAGCATAAAGAATGGTACGAGTATGAATCTCATTTGTTGTAAACCAGAACAAGAGTCTAGTAATATGTTGAATAGTCATGTAGTTGCCAATAGAAATGCTAAATAAACTGCTGAAATAGATCTATACTTCCCATGAGTTCTTGCATTGAACAAAAAGGTTAGTAATAATTTCATTATTCTCACAAAATTGACATTTTGAGGCTAGAGAAAGTTTTATGTGTTAAACACAAAATACAGTGATTGAAAGTTCTCCAAAAGAGGAAATAATAATTCTTTCGAGTGATTGAATTCCAGATTTTGTTGAAAATATTTGATTTAATGCATTTTGTGCTTATGTTGTTCCAGATAGCTTTTGTATTGAATGTCCCTTGATTTGTTATGGTTAATTGAATAGTATCCTCGACAAAGTCTTTGACAGTGAGCTTGTTGATTTTGGTGATGTCAGATGGTAGGAAAATTTTGTTCAGTTTTTCTTGATTTCAGTTGTTCTCACTCCAGAAGTTCTTGACTTTATCTTGAGTATACCAATCAATAGGATCAGTAGGAGGGTCAACAGAGATTAAAAGTATTTTAGAACAGCAGAAGTCAAGCCAAAAGTCTATTTCACTATGGCCTAAATTCCAAAAGACTTTTCACCATTCTTTCTAATATCAAGCATTATATTCTAAAGTCTGAGTTAGTTGATTTCTTTTGAGCAAGCATAAGATGCAGATTTGAGCAGTATTTTGAATGCATGAATCTTGACAAAAAAATTATTTTCTTTGAATTTGTACCATATCTTGTGCGAGTAAGCATTTGAGAGGTCTTTTAAACTTCTGATGTTGAGAACTTTTTCTTCATATGGATGGTAGATGTTTTCCCAACTAGTCCGATAGATGTTATTATGATTATTGGTGGATCCCCAAAGAAATTTGCTAAAAATATTTTCTATCATTTTTGTAATAGATCTGGGGATGATGGTGCTTTGAAGATGGTAGCTTGAAATAACAGAGAGAACAACATGGATAAGAGTGAGCCTTCCCTCAAAAGATAAGAGTAAGTTATCCCAATCCTGTATTTTAGCTTTGATTTTGGTGATTATGTCTTCAAAGTTAGAAGCCATAAGCTTTTAATGGATGTTGATTCCCAAATTATTCATAGTGAGTGTTCCTTTCTTGAATCTAGTAGCATTTGTGATAGATAGAAACATATGATTAAAGATTTTGTTTGAAGATATACAAGATTATTTGTTCTTGTTGATAGTCTGCCCCGAAATGTCTTGATAGGTATATTTCAATTTCATAGATCTAGTTTCGTTCTTGTTAAAAAACCAAAACCAAAAAATATTTTTGATTTTTTTTAATTATGATTGAAAAATTGTGATATTAAAAAAACCTCTCTTATTTGTATTCTAAAATGTTAGTAATGTGTGGTTATCCATATTTTCAATTCAAAATCAAATAATGTGTATTTTAGCAAACTTTAAATAATTATTAGTAAGTAAATTTAATATCAATAATATTAAAATTAGTAAATTGATCGTCGATCTATATATATATAAACACGTCTAATCAATAATCTAGATTTGATCCGAATTTTAATTTGTCTATATATATATATATATATTATCCGAACCACACTCTAAATATAAAATTACTATTTTATTATGATTTTACTTCAAAATTAGATGAGATATTAAGTTTTAAGTTTAAAAGAGTAGAGAAACACAAACATATTTATCAAAAAATGTGTTAAAAGAGCGAAAGCATTTAATAGGATTGTTCCTCCGAATAAGATGAGGGAGAAGGAAAGGGAGAGACCACAACCCAAAAATCGGATACGGACCCTTAGCTAAATTAGATGTACTCAATGGCATTACATTAAATAGACAGTGCCAACACACTCTCTCTTCACATGCGCATGTATCAGTATCAACAGCAGCAGCAGGCAAAGTAATAGGGGGTTGAATCAGGATGTATGACTTGACTAATCCTATTCCTAACCCCCCTCCCCTATCAACTACACCAACTACTCCTACTACCACTCACTACTAGTATTTCTCAATTCTCAAACCATTTCAAATCGTGAAAAACTACATCTGGGTTTTGTTTCTCATTCTCTATCAACACTAATTTTAGGATCAGAGTTATCATCTTGTTAAATTTTGATTTGATTTGAATACGATTAGACAAATATAGATTGGATTTGAATAATACGGTTTTCTAAGACTCCATTTAAGTTGGAGTACATTGCATAACATGAAATTTATGTACAAGGTTATCCATGATGCAGTCGTAAGTTCAATAGTACCCTCATTTATTATTAAATATTAAAAACAAATTATAGTATCATATTAGGTTGCGGATAAAAAGTTCATAAAAAATGAGATGTTACAACAATATCTTTTAATACACAAAATACATATAACATTAATTATTAGTTTGTTTAATTTTAATTTAAAAAATAATTTAAAACATATATATCTTTATTTTCTAAAAACGAACAAAACGAAATGCATGAAAGATATTTTTGGATTTATTTTTTTTATTTTTTTACTCTATTTAAACCACTCTTTTCTTCTTATTTACCCCTGTAGGGAATATTGGGTGATATATATATTTTTATTTTTTTTACTCTATTTAAACCACTCTTTTCTTTTCTTCTTATTTACCCCTATCAAAAGGCTTTACACTAATGGAGATGTATTCTTAACTTATATACTGATCTTTCTTCCCATGTTTAACCGATGTGGGATGTGGGACTTTTGGTCGCACCTAACAAAAACAAAACCAATAGTATTTTCATATTTATTTTTAGAGCTACAGTTTGAAAGATATGATATTAAAAAACAAAAAATCACGAGAGAAAAAAATGGTTAAGGGGTATATTGATATTAAATAAAGTCCATGTGGTTATCGGTACTTTTAATCCAAAACCAAATGGTTATCCATACTTTATCAGAGATTTGGTGGTTATTAGTAAATAAGTTTTACGTAAAATGGTTAATTAGTAAATTAGCCTATCTAAAATAAAAATCAATTTTTTAAACCATTCCATAAAATAATATTCATGATCCAAAAATCATCATAATACAACATTACAGTAATACAACAATCGAATAATGATGTCTCAAAATTTTATAATTAACATTCTAAAAAAATAGACTTAATCTAAAATAATATAGAACAATGTGATTTTGTTGTTTGTTAAGCTATTTTTTGAACGTGTAAAAATGTTAAAACCAATTTTATATAAAATTGGTAAGAATTATATTTGTCTAATTCTTTTTTTGACAAATGATGACCAATGGTACATGTTGACGATCAACAATAAATTTGGTAACATCTATTTTTACGAAAAAATATCAATTGATCTTTTAATGTAATATTTTTATAGGCATTGCATCCAAATTTAGAAAATATTATATTATTTTTTAAGTGGTTGTATAAATTTAATTGGTCATTTAACTACTCTATAAAGGTTAAAATTTATTTTTTGTATTTTCATTTTTGAACCGTACTGATATTTGTTAATAAAAAATCCTTGAAAAGTAGTATATATTCGATAAAAAATATTGACAAGGGAAGGATTAACCCTGGTCATAATATTTGCTCCATATAATTTGTTTTGAATGAGTCGAATAATGTCTTGACAGTGTACAATCTTCGACTAGTACAATTTTGTGTGTGTGATAGTGTCATTGTGCCTTGATAGTGTACTGTGTTCGGCAGTACAGTTAAGTGTTGTGATAGTATCATTGTTAGTCTTGTGGTATGAGCCCATAGGCCCATTATCTAGTAAATTCTATTTATTTCCTATAAATAGACTACTAGGACTGCACAAAAACACAATCTGAAGTCTGTAACCCTTTATATCATAGTGAAACACTTTTCTCTAGCAGCGCCCGTGGACGTAGACGCAATTGTTGAACCATGTTAAATCCTGTGTTATTTTCAGTCTATCCTTTATTTGTGTTCTGTGCTTGAGCTATTTGTGATAATTGCATAGTAATTTGTAACAAAATTGGTATCAAAGCCACGTTGTGAAATTAGGGTTTGCAATTAGGGTTTCACAATTGCGTCTACAGAAACAAAATACATGATTGAAAAATTTGATGGGGGATCCAACTTTGCATTGTGGAAGATTAAACTGGAATCTTTATTGGTACTGCAAGGGTTATGGAAGGATGTGGAGAATAAGTTACCAGAAGAGATGAAAGATGAGGAGAAGCAAGATCTTCAAGAAAGGGCTTTGTGCTGGATTTTAATGAGTGTGAAAGATAATATTCTTCACGAGATTAGTGGTGAAAAGATTGTTGTCTGCGTTTGGAAGAAGCTTGGAGATATTTACTCAAAGAGATCAGTAGTAAACCGATTATACTTGAAGAAACGCTTGTACGATTTCAGATTGAAAGAAGGTATGTACATAAATGAGCACTTAGATAATTTTAATCAATTATAATGGACTTATAGGAGATAGATAACAACATTCAGGATGAGGTTCAAGCTTTGTTTGTATTGAGATCGTTACCAGCTCCCTACAAAAACTTCGTAGATACCATAATGTATGGTAAGGACAAGTTATCGCTAGGAAATGTCAAAAGGGCAGTTAAGTCAAAGGAGTTGAGACAGTTGCAGTCAGACAATCAGGCTGAAAGGAAATGTCTTATGACTAGGGGAAGATCTCGAAGCAAAGCGAGTTCTTTAAGAATGAATAACTTGAGGTCAGAATTAAAGGTAAAGAACTCAAACTGTTATGAATGCGGTGAGTAGGGTCATTATAGGATAGATTGTCCGAAACTAAATGGTAAGAAAGGAAATCAAAAGGAAAATACAGCAAACATTGTTGAAGGTGTGAACGAGTCCGACGATAGTTAAAACAGTGGTAGAGGAGATATATTGTCCGAGTGTTCAGACTATGGGCAAAACTCTTGGGTACTCGATACTAGCACTACATATCATATGTGCCAGTTCAAGCAGTGGTTCGACACTTACAAGTCAATGCATGAAACTGTCTATTTAGGGAAAAATCATTCGTTGACTGCTGGTGGTATCGATAACGTCAGAATCACAATGTTTGACGGGGTTGTTAGAATCTTGACGCGCTGACATGTTCCTTAATTAAAGAGAAAACTAATTTCTCTTGGGACACTAGACTCTCAGGGTTACAAGTGATGAGTTCAGATATTTCGGTCAATTTACTTAAGTAAATCCAGTAATCCGAGCAGAGGTAATTCAGACCATATCGCACCATTAAAAATCTGAACATGACAAATGTATTAACTTTAGACTAAGATATTTGCTAATCAATTTAAGACTAATGGGTCTTTGAATTCGACCCAGTATTATGACCCGACCCGATAAGCCCATGGGTCAGTAATTAAGGTATAAATACCCCAACCACTCTCATTAATGAGGGTGATCATAATTTAATACTAGTAGACAACTTAATTATCTCTCTACTCTCCACACTAAACACAAACACCCCAAAATTATTAAAACTCTTTCTAAACACTTTACCAATCTACCCTTAGCCCAAAATAAACCAAACCAAATTGGCGACCATAGTGAGAGGCGACGGTGCCTGAATTTTACATTCAAAACTAGTGAGAAAATCAGTTCGGATGGATCCGAATGGGCAAAATACTCTACCTCTTGAGGTGGAAATGACAAAGAAAAATAAGGAATATACCATTGAGGAGTGAGACCAGCTCAGGACTGAAATAGAGGTGCTAAGGGCCATAAAATAAGTAGAGAAAGGTATCAAGGAGAAATTTGGAACGTGAGTCTTTCACTATACTGACAACCTTGGGGAGAATGAGCCATCCCTAAAGACTCACCTCAGTTCAAAGAAGACACACCGGTCTAAGCGTGTTGAAAGTTCTGGATCTGAGTCCTCTAGCAGCTCTTCGAATGAGGCAGTGTTTGAAGAATCTTTGTCCTCAAGCAGTGATGAGGGAAGATCCAGAAAAAGATAAAGTTAACCAAAAAGCACTCAGTAAAGAGGGACAGACATGGTAGGCTCAAAAGGCATCATGGCAAATGATCATCCCATAAGTATGTTGATCAGTTGCTGATAGATCCCTTTGCATTTTAGTCTGAACCAGGTATTTTTACAACTCCTAATGAAGATAATGTTTTTAGTCGCAATAAAAACTGGAGGTAGTCACCTTTGTCTGCGAAAATACTGTACGAACACTTTCTTAAAAGGTTTGATAGCTCTAAAATGGAGAAATATGACGAAAGTCGGGATTCGGACAACCATTTGGAGCAATTCAAGAACTTTATGATGAATTTTGATAACGATGATAAGCTCTTATGTAGATCTTTCTCCCAAACCTTTACGATGAGTGCTCTGAAATGGTACAACAGCTTGCCTCAAGGATGTATTAGAAACTTTGATCTATTTTGGGTTGCCTTCCGGAGGCAATTTGTTGGGAGTAAATAACTAAAGGGTAATGGGGATACCATTATCCATTATGCACAAGAACCAAACGAGTATTTGAAAGATTACATAAGCCGTGTCGTGAATATAAAAACGGATTAGCAGACTGCTTTGAGCAAGTGGCAATCGCTCCTCTTAGGCAGGGATTGAATCTTGGGAACTTAGTTGATTCTGTGACTCGGAAGAAAGCAACGACCTAGGGTGGCTTATTAAACCAAGTGGGGAAGTAGATTAATATGGAAGAAACAAAGAAAACGAGGGCGCATCGTCATGTGCGATCCACCACAACAGCTCATCCAGCCACTAACCAATCCGGCTACAGGGCGAATGAGACCGAACAATGATCTAACCGGTCCAAGAAAGCTCAATCCAACCAGAACCAGACCCAGAGCCAACAATCAAGAAGTAAGAGGGGTCCTTGGGTCCAACCTGAGTGGTTTGCAGAGTTGAGAGAAAATGTGTCTACAATCTACGATAAAACTAACGATGAAGTACACTTTCGAAACCCTGCAGTCCCCCAGAGAAAACCAAAATACTTGTTTTTGCCAAAATCACAATGATATAGGCCATAATACTCAGGGATGCATAGTATTGAAACAAGAAGTCCAAAACCTTATTGAGAGGGGCAAACTGGGGGCGTACGTTAAAAGATAAAATGCAACGGTGATCCTTGAAAGGTTCAATGTGGACTCCGAGTATCTAGATCCAGATCCAACTCGGGATAAGGTGGGAGTGATAACAAAGAAAATTAAGACAGTATCCGGGCTGATCAACTTCTTTGAATCATTAACTATCTTTAGATGAGATACTGTAGCTGCACCTACCCATTCATCAAAGAAGAGGCATGTCCATAATTTGGCTACCCAATTAGAAGGTGGAATGTCTTCCTATCAATGCCAGTCCCCATTCTCGTTCATAGTCTTTGATGAAGATGACTTGTGGGATATTTCTGGGCCTCTTGAGGATGCGGTGGTCATAAGAGCTTCTATAGGGGGAAATGATATACGCCGAATTCTGATTGACACAGGCATTTCGGCAAACATCCTATTTTTAAGCTCTTACAAACATATGAGGAATTCAGTTATTATTCAAAGTTCGAACAAAACTATTGTGGGCTTCACAAGGATTTCTGCTGATGTAATTGGGGAATTTTAAGAAGAAGTGTTATTGGACAAGAGGCCTTTTAAAAAGATGGTAAGAGTATTTTTTGTTGTGGTAGATTTCCATACATCGTACAACGCAATTTTTGGGAGGTCTTGGCTGTCCAGAATGCATGTTGTGGCTTCTACAGTCCATCAGTGTTTGAAGTATGCGGTTCAGGGGCAAGTAGGCATTGTCCGAAGTAGTCAGAAGATAGCCAGGGAGTGCTACACAACAACTCTTACTCCTAAAACATTGGGGCAGTACAGATTAATAAATATTAGCAGTTACTGGAGCCTTCTACTGAGGAAGGTGAGATTGATGACCCCATAGAGGCTCCCAATGTCATAATACCCATTGAAGAAGTTGAAACTCATTCCCTTGCAAAATGTAAGAATGTCAAGATTGGTTCCAAGTTGGCACCAAAATTGAAAAAGAAATTGTTGTCTTTTTTGATGAACAATAAACATGTGTTTGCATGGTGCAATAGTGATGCAACCGGAGTACCAACAAATGTTATTTCACATAAGTTGTCTATCTGGTGTGATATGACACCTGTTGTACAAAAAAGAAGAGCTTTTTCCAAAGAAAAAGAAGACGTGATTGTCCAAGAAGTAGATCAACTGACCAAGATGAGACATATTAAAGAGTCCTAGTATCCTCTATGGACTGCCAATCCGGTGTTAGTCAAGAAAAAGAACATAAAATGGCGTATGTGTATTGATTTCACTGACCTCAACAAGGCTTGCCCAAAGGATTTTTATCTTGTCCCTCGGATAGATCAGCTAGTATATTCTACATCTGGAGATAAAATATTTTCCTTCATGGATGCATTTTCAGGGTATAATCAGATACAAGTAGATCCGAAGGATCAATATCACACAACTTTTATCACAGATAGAGGTCTCCACTTCTATAAGGTGATGCCCTTCAGATTGAAAAATATTGGGGCTAAGTATCAGAGGTTGGTGAATAAAACGTCTGCTAATCAGATCGGCGGAAACATGGAATTATACATAGATGACATGATGGTTAAAATTTTGGAAGAAGATCTGTACATAACTGACCTTCGATAGATGTTTGCCAACTTAGAGGGTGTGAATTTGAAGTTAAATTCAGAGAAATGTGTGTTTGGGGTCCGGCCTGGGAAATTTCTAGGCTACATAATAGTGAGAAAGATATCCAACCTGACCCGGATCAGCTTCATGCCTTATTGAATATGGACCCCTCTAAAAAGGGTTAAGAGGCTCAAAGGCTCAACCTAAGGTTGGCTACTATGAATAGATTTATTTCAAGATCTTCGGAAAAGTGTGCTCCGTTTTTTCAAATATCGAAAAATGCTAAAGACTTCAATTGGTCCCCACAGTGTGATCAAGCCTTTGTTGAAATGAAGAATCATTTGTCCTTAAGCAAGACTCTTTTCGAACCCGTTCAAAGAGAAAAGATTTATGTATACCTAGTTGTATCAGAATGTGCTATAAGTGATTTTCTAGTGAGGGAAGTAGACAATTACTCTCGTCTGGTGTACTACATCAGTAAGAGTTACCGGATGTTGAAAGAATATATTTGAAATTGGAAAAGTTGGCATTAAATTTAGTAATTTCAGCAAGAAAGATGAAGTTATATTTTCAAGCTCATTCTATTATCGTCGGAACGTCTTTTCCGCTAAAAAATATACTTCAAAAGGTAGTTATATCAACCAGAATGACCAGCTGGTCAGTGGAATTAGGTGACTACGATATTGACTTTGCCCCTCGAGCGGCAATTAAAGCTCAATTAGTGGCTGACTTCTTGGTAGAATTTCATACTGATAGGTCTTCTGGACAAAGTTCTATAGATAATTTCAAGAAAGGATGGGTGGTCTGAACTGATGGTGGATCAAGTACTATGGGCTGTGGAGCTGGAATTTGCTTAATATCCCCATATGGTGATAAAATATATCAAGCTATATGCTTTGGATTCAGGGCATCTAACAATGAGTCTGAATACGAGGCAACTATACTTGGTCTTAAGGTAGCCCTCCTCTGTGGAGCTAAGAGAGTCCAGTTAATGAATGACTTTCAATTGCTCATCCATCATGCACAAGGATAATATGAGGCCAAGAAGAAACAACTGGTATAGTACTTGCTCTGTTTGAAAGAACTGGCAGCGAATTTCAAAAGTATTTGCTATGAGCATATTCCTAGATCGGAGAATACATTGGCAGACTCTGTAGCAACTATAGCCTATTCTGAATCCCACCCTTGGATTCTCGTACAAGAATGTCCGTTCGTACAGTTAGATCAAAATAAATAAGATGAAGAAAATATGAGTATACTTATGTTCCAACCTAGAGATTGGAGATACAAATTCTTTCAATACATTTTTATGGGACATTGCCTTCGGATAAAGTTGTTGCAAAAAAGATTAAATAAATAACTCGTGGTTTTTTTATAATAAGGGAAGTTCTCTATAAAAAAAAATTCAGCAGAACTCTCGTACGTTGTTTGGGGTCTCAAGAATCCCAAGTTGTCTTATCTGAACTACACGATGGGGAAGGCTCAGTGTATTGTGGATACAAGGCACTAACCCGAAGAGTCTTGTTATTTGGATACTATTGGCCAACCATAATGGCAGACGCTAAAGAAATTGTGAAGAAATGTGATCCATGTCAAAGGTATGTGAATGAAATTCACGTGCCAGCAGTACCTATGGAGTCTATTTCTGAACCAATACCGTTTGCTAGAAGAGGGATGGATTTAGTTGGACCTCTTCACATGGCATCCGGGGGGTGCAAAACTATCATAGTCGCTATTGACTATTTCTCTAAGTGGATAGAGGCAACTCCCTTGTCTGGAACCACATCGAAAGCTGTTATTAAGTTTATCTTGTCCAATATATGTTGTAGATTTGGAGTTCCCCAAAAGATTACTACAGACAATGGGTCGCAGTTTTATAACAAAGACATGGAGGCTTTCTGTACCTCTAGAGGCATTCAACATTGTTTTTCCTCTCCTTTCCATCCTCAAGCAAATGGCCAAGTTGAAGTTGCAAACAGAACCATTTTGTCTGGATTAAAGAAGAATTTCGAAGGAGCTACGAGGAAATGGCCAAGCTATTTACAAGAAATATTGTGGGCCTACCGAACTACTCCTCAGGCTACTACACAAGAATCTCCTTTTGCCTTGGTATATGGGATGTATGCAATTACTCCCATAGAGGCTACTTTACCATCATACAGGGTCCATAACTATTCTGAACAGGCTAATGAGGCAGCAATTATGAATCAGTTTGACTTAATAGAGGAAAAAAGAGTTAAAGCACATTTGAGAACAACACACTACAAAGGCTTGATGATGAGCAGATTTGCTTCCAAATTCAAAAGAATAGATTTTTAAACAGGGGATAAAGTATTAATAAAAGTCTTTTTACACACCAAGGAGAGGCAGTTCGGTAAATTGGCTCTGAACTGGGAAGGCCCTTATATGATCTATGAAAAGGTCAAACCGGGAACATATAGACTTCAAGACAAAGAAGGAATAACTTTAAAGCATCCATGGAATGTTAAACATCTAAAGTTATATCTAGAAAAAGTTTTTTCAGTAAATATTTACTTGTTAAATACCAATGTAAATATTAAGGGCATAATTTTTCCTACCTTGGTGGCGCAGGGAGGTTTTAATGAGGTGTCCGGATTTTTTTAATAATACATGATGCCTTCTTCAAAAATCTAGTGTGATTTTACTTCAATTCAATTTAATTATTAATCACTTATTCAACACCCCGGGTCTCTAATGTTCTTAAGTAGATCGGGTACGCTTAGTGATTGCATAAATTAAACTGATTGGACTCGAACCGAACAGTAGTACAAAAAATGCACTGGTCATTGAAGGACTATAGTTTTTCAAAAACAAAAAATACATAATAAAACCTTAGGGCTTGTTCCTTTCGGGTTTTTCTTTGCCGCCATCTTTTTTGGGCTTTTGAGTTCAGCACTTGAACTCTCACCCGTTCCTTCATCATCATCAGTGGAGTCAAATCCACTAGCATAGTTGTGCTTATCACCATATGCTAAGGTATGAAATGGTTTTTCATCATAGTCTACGTATTTCTATAAGGGACCAAGGGTTCTCTTAGGGAAGGTCTCATGGAAAAGCAACACCATGTAGAATTTGATTCCATCATCTCTTTTCTCTACAGAATCCACTATTCATTTGGCATATTCCTCTATGCCTGCTTTGATAGCTTGTTCTTGTTAACGTTTCAGGGCCTCATTCTCCTTAACCTTCTCCAAAACAGTGCTTTCCAACTTGGTTTTCTCATCGGATAAAGTAAAGATAGTACTATCGTTAGTTTTCAGTTGCTCCTTCAAAACTATGAGGTCCTTTGAGGAAGAAGTCTCCAGATTGGAGTACTTGGTTTGGAGCTCGGTATTGGCTATCTCCGATGCGGTCAGCTTGGTTGCCAAGTATTTTTCTCCTTCTTTAGCACCTCTATGCTCTGCTGAGCACTCATAAGACTGTCTGACAAGCTTTGTTTGTCAGTAGTAAGAGAGTTTATAGTACCAATTTGATTTTTTACCTGCATCTCTAGATCAAGTATTGGCCGGATGTAACCGAGGAGAGCATGACTCAGAGTATCTTGTTCCCCGGATATGGAAAAGGATTTTCCATTATAGGTTACCATGTTAGAGGAGTTGGAGGGACGGTAAGGACCTGCAAAATCATCTTTATCAAGGTTATTAAAAGATATACCGATGTCTTGAAAGGTGAAAGGTCCACTTCGTCGTTTCCTCCACCAACAAGCTGTCTGGACTGAAGGTTTGTTGGTATTTCCACTTACGGGGTAGGATCAGCAGGAACTTGGGCTGGGATTTCTGTTGGGCGAAGGATTATCTCTGCCCCCATGGTAACCTTCTTTTTCTTGGCACTTTTCTCATCGCTCATGGCTTTGCGCTTCTTATCTTTTTTAGGAGGCCTTAGTGGGTTCTTTAACCCTCCATCTTCCTTTACGGTCTCAACCTCTACTACCTTTAGCAAGGCCACATCAATACCACTTTTGTTCCCCGAACCAGTCCCCTCTGTAGCTGTTTGAGCAAAGTCTGTTGTGGCCTTCCTTTTCTTGTTCTTCATTTTGCTGGGGGCTTTGGCCCTGGAAGGCGGATACAACTTGGCATATGTCCTCTTTAGGATCACATCAGCAGGGGGAGGGGTGGTTAGCTCTTCTCATGAAAGGTATCTTCTTCCTGTGGTGTTCCACAGTTGAGACCTCACAAAATTTCCCGACTTGAAGCAATTTTGGAAGACGTTCCCCCAGTTCTCTAAAGCCCATGCATTGAGCTTCGCACAAGTTTTTTGCACTTCTTCCAAGTGGCCTATGAACTCCTTCGGTAGAACTGGGGAGAGGTATTAGTTAGTCAAAATAAAAAATAATTGCAACTTAAGAAATTAAAAAGAAAAAAGAGAGGAATTTACCAGTGTTTTTCCATCGCTGGTCAGAAAGCTGGGGTTCGTATTAACTTTGATTATTCTACCATTTTTCCAGTCCCACTGAAAAATAGAAACTGCATCCTCCAATGCTTTTCGGACTCCAACAGTTCGTCCACGACTTTGAAATCATTCTCCATATTACAATAATAGAAGTGGATTTGGTGATTCTTGCACATGCTTGCTACAACGACAAACTGATTCATAGGAAGTGGGATTTTTGATAGCCTAGATGCCATGATACAAGCTAAGAGTGTATACCAGGCGTTGGGGCTCACTTGGCTGGAGCATAGTTTGATCAAATGAAAGTATCTGACAATCTCTGGGTCTAAAGGGAACTGAAGTCCCCAGTTCAGCATTTTGGTATAGACCACCACTTCGTTCAACTTGCAATCCATGGGGGTCTCCAGAATGATTGGTATCCTCACTTTTACAGAGTCTGGAATCCCCCTTTTGGTTCGGATTCGATCCAACTCAGCAGTGTGGTTATAGACATAATTAATATTCTACAAAGACAACAGATACTCTGTACTAACATGCTTGAAACAAGGGTCTACCTTACCTTATAGACTCTCCGGAAGAACATCCGGATGATTCATGTCAAATTTAGTTTTACCTTTCCGTTCTGAGGTATCATCCTGTGTTTGACTTGACTCCTCAGTCTCAAAAGGGGCTTCCTCGATGTTATCCTCCATGTTCTCTTTCATCATTGTGGAAGGCTGTTCGGCTGTTATTCAAGGAGGTTGCTCCAGTTCCTTCATCGGGGACTGTACAAATGGTTGTGCAGTTGTTGCTTCTGAGGGCCTGATATCCGGCAAAGACTGATGTCCGGAGGGTTTGGCCTGTGGAACAACCTTTGCTACCTCTGATCCGGAGGGTTTTGAAGATGATGGTGTTGATTGGGCTTTTGCTTGATGAGTACTCCGGCGAGGAGTTATCATCTCTGGTGATTTTTCTGTGTCTGAGCCCATTGTTATAAGCGGTGAGGGTTTTTTAACACTTGAGACAATTTTTTCTTTGGGAATAGAGTGTTGAGACTCTTGCACTGAAGAAACAGAGGGGAGAGGTGAAAGGTTTGTTGTGAATGGAAGTTTTCTGGTTCTAGGGTTTCTTGAGGAAGACGACCCTTGATCGGCGTTCTGGTTTGACTGGTTACTTTTCTCACTTGGAGAAGCAGGAAGACCAGCAACAATAAACTTGTCTCTCTCTAATTCAGACAAGTTCAACCAACCTCCTTTAACTAAGGCATTTCTGGTTGTGAACATATATGTCTCAAGAACAATTTGAAAATGAACTAAGTTTTCTCTCTAAAACTATTTGAGTGTGGAAGATGATGAAACAGTGAATATATATATATATATATATATGTAACAGTAAAAACAACAGTTACAAAGAAGAATGTGAACACAATTTTTGTAATGATTAAAGGTTGCGCAACGTGTGAAAAACTGAAACCTAAAATAAGTTTCTAAACCTATTGGGTGCAAAAATCTAGGAGAAAAAATGGTTGGGAGGTCAAACCAGATATTGACACGTGTCCCATGATTCAAGAAGAAAAACTCTTAGAATTTTGGGAAGGGAAATCAGTTTTGATAAAATTTGAACATAGTCGTTTATGAAAGAAGTCTTTCAATTTGAACGACACAAGAAGATCAGACAAAATTGATGCCAACATGGTGAATTTTTTATCCCTTCCAAAGATCTTTTACAAGGCCTAAAAAGGGGCTACTGATGAGTTCAGATTTTTCGGTCACCGTACTTAAGCAAATTCACTAATCCGAACAGGGGTAATTTGGATCATATCACATCACTAAAAATCTGAACAAAACAAATGTGTTAACTTTTGACTAAGCTATTTGCTAATCAACTTAAGACTAATGGGTCTTTGAATTCGACCTGGTTTCATGACCCGACCTGATAAGTCCATGGGTCAGTAATTAAGGTATAAATACCCCAATCACTCTCATTAATGAGGGTGATCAGAATTTAATACTAGTAGACAGCTTAATTATCTCACTACTCTCTACACTAAACACAAAACACCCTAAAATTATTAAAATATTTTCTAAAACACTTTACCAATCAACCTTCAGCCTAAAATAAACCAAACCAACAAGTACCGTGCAGAAGACGGTGTAATCAAAGTGACTAAATGCTCAATGGTGTGCGTGAAAGGTAGTTTGCAGAAGGGTATTTACATTCTCCAAGGGAGTGTTGTTATGGACGATGTTGCAGTAGCATCATCAGGGAGTAATAGCCAAGGTAGGCAAGATAAGAATCAGTTGTGGCATTGACGTCTTGGTCACATGAGTGATAGAGGATTAGCTGTTTTGGGAAAGAGAGATTTATTGAAATGGTGTAAAGAAAAATCATTGGAATTTTGTGAGCACTGTGTGTTTGGAACAAACTAGAGTGAAGTTCATCGAATCTGTTGTAAGAAAGACTAAAGAGACAGTGGACTACATTCACTCAGATCTTTGGGGTTCAAATAGAATTATATCCAAGAGCGGAGCCATATATTACATGAGTTTGATTGATGATTATTCAAGGATGGTGTGGGTTTACTTTCTGAAAATAAAATATGAGGCATATTCAACCTTTGTCAAATGGAAGACGATGATTGAGAAGTAAACAAGAAAAAAATCAAACGTCTTAGGACATATAATGGGTTATAATATTGCAGTCGTGACTTCAACGAGTTCTGCGAAGCTGAGGGAATAGTACACCATCGCACTTGTTCTAGATCACCATAACATAATGGAGTCGTAGAAAGAATGAACAAAATGCTTTGTGACAAGGCACGAAACATGCTCTCGCATTCCGGTATGGGAAATGATTTTTGAGCTGAAGCTATCAATACAAAGTGTTACTTGGTGAATCAATCTCCTTCAATGGTTATTGATTGTAAAACTCCTTTTAAGATTTGGTCTGCATCTTCGGCTGATTATGAACATTTGAGTGTGTTCGGTTGTCCTGCGTATGCTTATATAAGAGATGGTAACCTTGAGTCGAGGGCAAAGAGGTGCATATTTCTAGGATATTCTACTGGAGTGAAGGGATAAAAGTTATGGTGTACATCTCCAAAGTCTTCAGGTTTTCTCATCAGTAGGGATGTTATTTTTAACAAGTTTGTTCGATAGATAGTCAGAAAGAAGTATGAGAAATGGTCGAATCATGATCGGTTGTGAGTAAACAAATAGTGCTTGAAGTGGAATCATTTTCTAGTAAGTCCAATAATTCGAGTGGTTCCGTGGTGGATCCAGAATCAGAAGGTGAAGCGTTAACATGTGATGATAGTGACGATGATGTGCCCGAACCAGAACAATAACCTTATAACATAGCATTGGGCAGAGAAAGAAGAGATATTAGATTTTCAAAAAGGTATGTGAATCTTATTACATATGCTCCATTAGTTGCAAAAGAAGTTGAGATGTAGGAACCTAGTAGCTACAGAGAAGCTATAGCGAGTTCAGAGGCAGATCAATGAATTAGTGCTATGGGGAAAGAGATTTAATCTCTTTATAAGAATCAAACATGGAAGCTTGTCAACTTGCCTAAAGGAAAGAAGGTAGTAGGCAGTAAATGGGTGTTAAAAAAAGGAAGGTAATCCAAGGGTTGAGGCATCTCGATTCAAGGTAAGACTGATCACTAAGGGTTTTACTCAATGGAAAGGAATCGACTTTAATTAATTGTTTTCTTCAGTGGTGAAGCATAGTTCGATTTGAGTTTTGTTAGCCATGGTAGTTTTGTAAGATTTAAAGCTTGAGCAGTTGGATGTGAAGATTGTGTTTCTACATAGTAAAAAGGAGAAGCGAATCTACAGGATACAACCAGAGGGATTTATCGAACTAATATGGAGGACAAGGTTTGCCTGCTGAAAAAGTCACTATATGGTTTGAAACAGTCACCTAGGAAATTGGACATACGTTTTGATACATTCATGGTGTCAAAAGGTTTCACGAGGAGTCCATATGATAGTTGTGTGTATCATCAACAGATGTCAGATGATTCTTATGTTTACTTGTTGTTGTATGTGGATGATATGCTTATTGCTGCTTGTAGTGTGTCACACATTGTGCAGATAAAGAAGCAGCTTAGTGCCGATTTTGAGATGAAGGATCTGGGTAGAGCAAAGAAGATTCTTAGTACAGAGATTATCAGGAACAAAAGTGTAGGATCATTACACTTGTCTCAACGAAGCTATATTGAGAAAATGTTACAACGATTCAACATGTTTGATGCTAAGGCAGTTAGCATTCCGTTTGCTACTCATTTCAAGTTGTCTGCAACAGGAGCGACCATGGACGATGCTGATTTGGAACAAATATCAAAGGTTTCATATGCAAGTGCAGTTGGTAGTATCATGTATTGTTATGGTTTGCACACGTCATGATATTTCACATGCGGTTAGTGTAGTGAGCATATACATGGTTTGTCCTGGGAAAGAAAACTGGCAGATAGTGAAATTGATACTTCAGTATCTTAAGAATATTGCAAACGTTAGCTTAACTTTTAACAAGACCGATATTGGTAATCGTTGAATGATGTTGCGGAATCAGTGGTTGGTTTTGTTGATTCTTATTTTGCAGGTGATATGGATAAAAGAAGATCTCTGACATGATATGTATTTACTCTAGCTGGGAGTACGATCAGTTGGAAAACACAATTGCAAGTTACTGTAGCTTTTTCTACAACAAAGGCAAAGTACATGACGGTAACAGAAGCAGTTAAAGAAGCAACATGGCTGCAAGTTTTGGTGTCAAATTTGGGCTTAGATAGGACTACTACAAAAGTGTTTTATGATAGTCAAAGCGCCATACACCTTAAAGGGAACCAGAGGTACCATGAGCGTACAAAGAACATAGATGTCAGGTATCATTTTATTCGTGATATAATATCAAAGCCAATATTTTATGTGAAGAAAGTGTCTACACACGATAATCCATCAGATATGATGACCAAGGCAGTCTCAGTTTGAAATTTTAGGGAGTGTCTAAACTGGATTGGTGTTCGCAGTATATAGTAAATGCATTAGGGGCATTTGGTAAGTCAGAAGAATAGAAGTTTCTTTGTTCAAAGTGAAGAAATGATATTCGCCTTAAGGGGAAGATTTGTTGTGAATGAATCGAATAATGAATTGACAGTGTATTGTGTTCGGCAGTACAATTTTGTGTTTGTGATACTGTCATTGTGCCTTGATAGTGTGCTTTGTCCGGCAGTACAGTTACATATTGTGACAGTATCATTGTTAGTTTTGTGTTATGAGCTCATTAGGCTCATTATCTAGTAAGTTCTATTTATTCCCTATATATAGTCTATTAGGACTACACAAAAACACAATATGAAATATGTAACCTTTTTCTATCATAGTGGAACATTTTTCTATGGCGGCGCCCGTGGACGTAGACAATTTTCGAACCAAGTTAAATCATGTGTTCTTTTCAGTCTGTCATTTATTCGTGTCCTGTGCTTGAGCCATTTGTGATAAATTGCATAGTGATTTATAACATAATTATTTGGCTTATGAACTTATGATGTATTACGAGTTAAGTGGTCTTTTAACGATGCTCGTATACAAATTGGACTTGTAACATCATGAACACATCTTAGTTATTATAAATACAAGATTAGCTCTCAATTTTGAGGGTCAATTATTCTATTATATAGTTTCATTTCTGGTGTGGATAATTATCGCATGAGGGTAGGCTTGTAATTTGTTTTGGTATTTTATAGAAGTATGGGGGTATTTTATATCTAGAGTAGAGAGTATAGAGATAATTAAGCTGGCTGGTTGCAGTTAATTCTCATTACCCACACTTAATGCAGGTGGTTGGGTATTTATACCCTAATGTTTGGGCCCTTATGGGCTTTCGGGTTATGTTTAATGGACCTCGGGTCATGTTCAAAGACCCATGAGCTCTAAGTAGGAGAGAAAGTAGCTTAGTCAAGTAGTGTTTAGGTTTTTTAGTACTTTTGTCATAGTTCGAACAGTCCTATAGGCTAAGTGTTCGAAGTGATCTGTCCGGTCCGGAGGCCTTGGACCGATCTGTCCTTGTCCGGGGAGCATTTAGAATTCTAACTCATCAGGAGCCCCTTTTTTAGGTGTTTGTGCAAGTATTCTTGTCAAAGACCTGAAAAACAGTCCGACATCAGGGGTAGTTTTATTCCGGACAGGTCAGTCAATTTGGGCTATGGGTTTATCCGGACTGATAAAGCTTCACGAATTCAAAACGGTTTTCGCCAGAGTTCGTGGGACACGTGTCGCTCTCTGATTGGTTGCTTCAGCCGTCTTTTCACCTTGAATTTCGAACCCACCTTCTTCGAAAAGCAACCTCTTAATTAAAGGTGGTGACATCAGCGCCGTCTTTAATCATTACCAATCTTTTCGAATTCTCCTAGGAATCAACTTCTTTTTTTCAGATTTACTATAAATTCAAACTCACTTTCTACTGTTTTACCATCTCTTTCATATTCACTCTGCAAAATCTCTCAAAGCTTTCTCTCTCTAAAGCAAAAACTTGCTCAATAGTTTATGTTTACAGCGAGGAACACTCTGATCAAAGGCGGGTGGCTTAACCTTTCTGAGTTAGAGAAGGCTCAAAAAGTCGAAAGAGAAAGACGAATTGCGGCAGGGTTACCCACTTCGCCTGTTGATATACCAATCACCTCTGCCACAGAGTCAGATCAAGGCTCTTCTTCTTCTAAGGGCATCAAGCCGAGAAAGCTATTCCAAACTAGCCTCTCCCCCATTATCTCTGGTTCTTTGGTTCAAGAATCAGAACCTGCTGTCGAGCCAGGAGTAACAGCTACTAGCCTAAAAAACCCCTCACCCTTTATAGCAATGGGGTCAGATACGGAGCACTCCCCTCAGAAGCTAGTCGATAGGAGGAAAGGTCGGTTAGTTAAAGGCCAAGGGTCTAAAAGCACTCCTTCAAAGTCGGGTGCTAAAGATAGCAGCACTGGGTGAGAAGTTCCCATTAGAGCCCCCAAGGACAGACTGTCCGGTCCGGAGGGCACCAGTCCAAGTCTTCAAAGAGAAGCATCTACTCCAGGAACTCTACCGGAGACCATAAGCCAAAAGAACACTGAGGCCCAGCAGTCCGGAGACAAAGCTGAGTCAAGTTTGAACCCTCCCCCACTACTGCTGCTGAAAACCCTTCAACAATTATGGAGGATGTAATGGAGGACTCTGTCGAAGAGGCCCCATTTGAGTCTGAGCCCTCCGGTCAGACCAGTAGTGCTGCAGTTGCCAAAAAAGACATAGGCAAGGAGAAGCTGTGTTTGAAGCATCCGGATCTGCCGGAGAGTCTTGAAGGAAAGGTGGGGCCTTGTTTTCATAAGGTCAATGTCAAGTACCTCATTGCCCTGCAGAAAATCAACTACGCATTTATCCACATAGCTGAGCTGGGCCGGATGCGTACGAAGTGGGGAATACCGGAGAACGTGAAGATCAGGATCCCCATACACCCGGAGACTCCTATGAACTGCAAACTGAGTGAAGTTGTCATCTTCACTGAGCTGTTCAATTGGGGACTTAGACTCCCCTTAGACCCTGAAATTGTCAGATACTTCCATCTGATAAAGCTTTGCCCGAGCCAACTGAGCCCTAATGCCTGGTATACCTTCATGGCCTGCATCATGGTTTCAAGGCTCTTCGGGATTCCTCTGCCAATGGAGGAGTTTGCTGCTGTGGCCAGTCTGTGCAGAAACCCCCACATCCCCTTTTACCATTTCAATATTGGGGATGATTTCAAGGCTGTGGATGATTTGTTAGAGGCAGAGAGGAATTGGATGACTCAGTTCCTGTTCGTAAGTGGAGCTTGGGAAAATGGAAGGAGAATCAAGTCCGGAGAGAACCCAAGTCTTCTCAGAAGCAGGTGGAGGAGTGATCGTAAGTCTTCCGCTTTATACTTTTGTCTTTTTTTTTTAGAAGTAGTTCGAACTAATGGGTCTCACTTTTGCCTTAGCAGTACTGCCCAAGGAGTTCAGTGACTACCAGAAAACCGGGCAGGCTACTTGCACCAAGATCAATGCTTGGGCTGCTGAGAGGTGGGGGAACTGGTTCCACGCTGCTTTTACCGGAGGCAACTTGACAAGGTCTCACTTGTGGAACACCACAGGTCGGAGAGACTTGACTTGGGAGGAGCTCACCACTCAGCCCCCTCCGGATGTTGTGCTCAAAAGAACCCATGAGCCAGACGGGACACTTTACTTGCCAGGCCGGGCCAAAGCCCCGAGCAAGATGAAAGGCAAGAAGAAAGGCAAGAAAGTGGCCAACCCTAGAGAGGTGGAGGAGGATGCTCTCATACAACCGGAGGGGTCAGTCCCCGATCAAATTGATGCTGCACTCCTGGAAGCAGTGGAGCAGGAGGCTGAAAAGGAAGAAGTGCACTCCCCAGTCCCTCCAAGGGCTCCCAAAAGAGATCGTAAACGGGGAGGTGGAGGCAAAGATAGGGAGGCCAAGAAGAAAAAGACCTCTAATGGTGACGAGCTCTCTCTCCGGGCCCCGGAGCCTCCTTCCCAAGCTGATCCTACTGACTCGACACTAGCGGAGGAGATACCGGGCGACTTCCATACCGATGTGGTCGAAGGAGGAGGTATCAATATTGACGGGGTAGACATCTCCAGACTTGGTGGGCTTGGTGAGTACTTCATCAATCTTCCTAGAGACGATTTTGCCGGACCTTACCTCCCTCCAAGTACCTCAAACACGGTTACTTTCAATGGTAAGACCTTTATCGTTTCTAGTGAAAGGGACGCTATAGCCCACTCTTTATTAAGCAATGTTCAGCCCGTACTTGCGTTGGAGAAACAAGTTCGGATTCAGGCAGACATCATCAACGATCTTAAGTCTGACAAAGAGAGGCTGTCCGACGACCTTCGCACTGCCACTTCAAATGTTGTCATTCTAAAGGAAGAGAACGGGGAGTTGAAGAGAAACCAAGAGGCAAGTACCTCCAAGGTTACCACATTAGAGGACACCATCACAGAGCTCCGGGGGAAGCTGTCCGAGCAGGAAAAAGATCTTGCCACCTCAAAGGAGGAATCTAAAGCCAAAAACCAGATCATCACCAACTTGACCAATGACAAAGTTGCTCTTGAGAATACAGTGTATAAGGCTGCCGAGGAGAAAGCGACTTTGCTAAGGGAGCAGGAGGCCAAGATTCAAGCCAAGAGGGATGCTTATGCCAATAATGTGATCGACACTGAGGAGATGTATGCCAAGGTGAAGTCTGACATGGTCCTACTCTTCCATGAGAAGTTTCCGAAGAGGAACCTGGGGGATTTATGGCTTTATGTTGAGCCTGAAGACCTCCCGTATCATACAATGGCTGAAGGTGACAGGTATGGCTACTCCAGTGCTTCCTCAGATGACGAAGAACACACCGGGGAGAAACCTGGCGAAGAGAAAAGTGATCTCAAAGGGAAGGAAAAGACAGATGAAGGTGAGCCATCTTCAAAGACTCAACCTTAATTCATGATTCAGTTTTTACTTGTTTATCCAAACTAAAGTCTTTGGAAGCCCAAGGCATTCTTTTTTGTAATTGTGTTCGGTATCTGACCGGACATGTTTTTGTTCTGTTTTGACAATTCTAAAGTCCTTGGAAGGCCAAGGCACTTTAAGTTCTTTTAATGAATATCTTAGGTTTGTGCAATTCTCATCTTCTTTCATAGTCTGTTCCAACTTTGATGGCTAGAGTTTAAACAGCCTTTAGTTATTTCATAGTGAGAGTGTTTAAATTCTCCGGCTAGAGTTTAAATAGCCCTTAGTTATTTCATAGTGAGAGTGTTTAAATTCTCCGGCTAGAGTTTAAATAGCCCTTAGTTATTTCATAGTGAGAGTGTTTAAATTCTCCGACTAGAGTTTAAATAGCCCTTAGTTATTTCAGTCCGGATAGTATGACAAAGGACAAAATTTAAAATACTTTAGAAATTTTTTAAGAAGGCATAAAGTTTTATTAAAAGCCCGGACACCTTGTTAAAACCTCCCCGTGCCACCAGGGAGGAAAGAGTATGCCCCCAAATATTTACATGGATGTTTAAACAAGTAAATATTTACACAAATGTTATTCCAAGTACATCCGGAGATGCTCGATATTCCAAGGATGAGTCAAAACTCTTCCATCCTTGTCTTCTAGCCAATATGTTCCAGGTTTAAGCCTTTCAACAACCATATAAGGACCTTCCCAAGTTGGGGCCAGCTTTCCGAACAGCTTTTCTTTAGTGTGTAAGAAGACTAACCTTAATACCTTGTCCCCCGGTTGGAAATCTCTTCTTTTAACTTTGGAAGCAAACCTGCTTCTCATCAAGCCCTGATAGTGTGCAACTCTAAGGTGAGCTTTAACTCGTCTTTCTTCTACCAAATCAAGTTGACCTCTGATTGCCACCTCGTTAGCGTGTTCGGAGAAGTTGTGAACACAAAATGATGGGAGAGTTGCTTCTATGGGAGCTACCGCATCCATCCCATAGACCAAAGCAAAAGGTGATTCTTGTGTTGTAGCCCTAGGTGTTGTCCGGTAGGCCCACAAGACCTCTTGTAAATAACAAGGCCACTTCCCAGCAGCCCCTTCCAAATTCTTCTTTAAACCGGACAGTATACTTCTATTAGCCACTTCAACTTGCCCATTTTCTTGTGGGTGGAAAGGTGAAGATAAGAAATGTTGTATACCCCTTGAGGCACAGAAGCTCTCCATTTCCCTATTGTCGAACTGTGGCCCATTGTCTGTTGTTATCTTCTGTGGGACACCAAATCTGCAAGAGATGTTGGATAGAATGAATTTTATAACAGCTTTTGATGTTGTTCCTACTAAAGGGGCTGCTTCAATCCACTTCGAAAAGTAGTCTATGGCAACAATTATAGTTTTGCGTCCTCCGGACGCCACAGGGAGAGGTCCTACTAAATCAAACCCCCATCAAGCAAAAAGAATAGGCTCAGAAATTGACTCTAAAGGAATGGCTGGGACATGAATTTCATTGTTGTACCTCTGGCATGGGTCACACCTTCTTACCAATTCCTTAGCATCTTTCATGATAGATGGCCAATAGTATCCGGCCAGTAAAACTCTTCTTGTTAAAGCCCTGAATCCACAATGGGCTGATCCCTCACCATCATGCAATTCAGAGAGGACTACTTGAGACTCCTCATCCCCCAAACAGCGCAGGAGAGGTTTACTGCAAGATTTTTTATACAACACTTCTCTCAATATGATGAAACCACGAGCCTTGTGTTTCAATGTTCTGGCTAGTGACTTATCCGGAGGCACGATACCATCAGAGAGATATTGCAGGAGAGGAAACCTCCAGTCTTGAGGTTGTTTCACTTGCACTTCAAAAAAATTCTTTTTTTTACCCTTACTAAGTTGAATGGAGGGGCTTTCCAGCACATGGATCCATGGATATGACTCCGTATATGCTATGGTTGCTAACGAGTCTGCTAGCTCATTTTATGCCCGGGGTATGTGCTCATAAACAACACCTTTAAACTTGAGTGCTTCATTTTTAAGGAGGAGTAAATATTTCACAAGGTGCTCCTTTTTAGCCTCAGACTGGCCTTGAGCATGGTGGATAAGAAGCTGGGAGTCACTGAGTAGCCTGACCCTCTTGGCCCCACCAACGTAGGCTAACTTTAAACGAGCTATAGCTGCTTCGTATTCAGACTCATTATTAGATGCTCTGAAAGCAAAACAAATAGCCTGGTACATCTTGTCTCCATATGGAGAAGTTAAACACACCCCTGCACCACATCCCATAGTGCTAGATCCACCATCTGTTTGGACGACCCATACCTTTTTATCTTTTATGTCAGTAGTTTGCTCTGAATCCCTGTCGGAGTGAAATTCAACCAAAAAGTCTGCCACAGCTTGGGCCTTCAATGCTGTTCGAGGAGCAAAGTCTATGTCGAAGTCCCCCAACTCTACTGACCACTTAGTCATCCTGCTTGAAATGTCTGCCTTTTGGAGGACATTCTTCAGGAGAAAAGAAGTCCGGGCGATGATGGGATGAGCCTGGAAATAAGGCCTCATCTTCCTGGCAGCTATCACCAGGGCTAATGCTAATTTTTCGAGTTTCAAGTAACGCCTTTCTGCATCTATCAAACTTTTGCTGATGTAGTACACTGGATGGGGATGACCATCGACCTCCCTCACCAATACAGCACTGATGGCACAACTTGAAACTGCCAAATATACGAAGAGTGTGTCCTCATCAACTGGTTTAAACAAAGTTTTAGGGGAGGACAGGTGCTTCTTGATCTCATTGAAAGCCTCATCACAGTGTGGGGTCCAATCGAATCCCTTTGCACCCTTCAAGGTTTGAAAGAAGGGGGCACACCTGTCCGAAGACCTCGAGATAAATCTGTTTAAGGCAGCTAATCTCCCCGTTAACCGTTGTACTTCTTTAATATTTCTAGGTGGCTCCATCTGGAACAGATCATTGAGCTGGTCCGGATCGGGCTGTATCCCATGCTCACTTATAATATAGACTAGAAACCTTCCGGACTGCACTCCGAACACACATTTTTCTGGGTTTAACTTTAAATTCACTTTTACCAAGTTGGCAAAAGTTTCTTGGAGATCAGACAAGTGCAATTGCTCGTCCACACTCTTCACCATCATGTCATCAATGTATACTTCCATATTTCTTCTAATCTGATCAGCAAAAGCCTTGTTTACTAACCTCTGATAAGTAGCCCCAGCATTTTTCAACCCAAACGGCATTGCCTTATAGCAATGGAGACCTCTGTCAGTGACAAATGTGGTATGCTCTTGATCCTTCAGATCCACTTGAATCTGATTGTATTTGGAGAAGGCATCCATAAAGGAAAGCAACTTGTTCCCAGAGGTGGAGTCTAATAACTGATCAACCCGGGTGACCGGATACAAATATTTTGGGCAAGCTCTATTGAGATCTGTGAAGTCAATGCACATGCGCCACTTGCCATTTTTCTTCTTTACCAGAACCGGATTGGCAATCCACAAAGGATACTGAGACTCTTTGATGTGCCCCATCTTTGTGAGCCTGTCAACCTCTTGCACAATGATATCAGCCTTCTCCTTAGAAAAAGCTCTTCTCTTTTGAACCACTGGTGCTACATCTCTCCAGACGGATAGGTGATATGATATTACTTCTACTGGAACCCCAGTAACATCAGCATTGCACCAAGCAAAAACGTGCTGATGATTCTTCAAAAACTTTAACATTTCATTTTTCAGATTGGGTGGCATTTTGGAGCCTATCTTAACACTTCTTCCTTCTTCCAAACAGTGTGTCTCTACCTCTTCGATCGGTATCAATACTCCAGAGGTCTCTCTGGGGTCACCAATTTCACCCTCACCCCTAGAAAGCCCCTCAAACTGCTATTGCTCGTTGATGCGAACTGCCCCCAGCGTCCGGGGTGCCAGAGCAGTAGCATAACACTCTCTTGCAATCTTTTGACTGCTCCGGACGACTCCAACCTGTCCCTGAACAGCATATTTCAAGCACTGGTGGACTGTCGAAGCCACTGCATGCATCCTAGAGAGCCAATACCTCCCTAGAATAGCATTATAGTAAGTGGGACAATCCACCACAATAAAGAGTATTCTGAACATTTTCTTGAAAGGGCCCTTGCCCAATAGAACTTCCTCTTCGAACTCTCCGATCATATCTGCTGAGCTGCCTGTAAAGCCCACAATTAATCTGTCCGAACTCTGAATTACAGCTGGATTTTTCATTCTCTTGTATGTGGTTAAGAAAAGGATATTGGTTGAGCTTCCAGTATCCACCGAAATTCGTCTTATGTCGTTGCCCCCAATCGATGCTCCTATGACAACAGCATCCTCATGAGGACCAACAATATCTCTTAAATCATCTTCATCAAAAACAATAAAGGGGAATGAATTTTGTGACTGATAGGAAGTCATGCCTCCTTCTAGCTGGGAGGTGAAAGTATGAACATGCCTCTTCCTCGAAGAAGCAGTAGGAGCTGTCATAGTGTCCCCTCCGAAAATTGTAAGTGACTCAAAAAACTTAATGAGTCCGGAGACCGACTTAGAACATTCCTCAATTGTACCCACTCTGTTTCGAGTTGGATCAGGATCCAAGTACTCAGATTCTACATCAAACCTCTCAATTATAACCATGGCTCCCTCCGGAGCAGCATTACTTGGACCAACCCGGTGAATGTTGTCAGGCATGTTACCTCCTCTTCTTTTGACGTAAGCTCCCAGCTTTCCCCTCTCAATCAAGTTCTGAACTTCTTGTTTCACTGCTATGCAGTCATCAGTGGTATGACCAATATCATTGTGATATTGGCAAAAAGAGTTATTGCGATGTTCTCTGGGAGACTGCAATGTGGCTGGTCTCCGATAATGCACCGCTTCCTTTGTTTTATCAAAAATGGTGGCCACGCTTTCTTTTAATTCTGCGAACCACTCCGGTTGGACCCATGGCTCTCTCTTGTTTATGGATTGCTGACTCTGAGCAGGAGCAACTGGCTGGGACTGAGCTTTTGCCCTACCATGCCCCTATCCGGTCTCTCTTGCTTTGTTCCCGGACTGATTCTGATTGGGATTTGGTGCCACCGGGGTAGACCTCACCTGCCTGTGCACCCTGGTTTTCTTCGTTTCTTCAACATTAATTTGTTTTCCAACCTCATTCAGCAACCCTCCCCATGTCATGGCCTTCTTTCTGGTCACTGAGTCAACCAAGTTGCCAGGGTTCAAGCCCTGTCTTAGGGATGCTATTGCTACCTGTTCGAAGCAATCAACCAAACCATTCTTGGTGTTCACAAAACGGCTTATATATTCTTTCAAGTACTCATTTGGTTCCTGGGCACAATGGATTATTGTGTCTCCATTGCCCTTTAGCTCTTTACTCCCTACAAACTGCCTTCGAAAGGCTACCCAAAAAGTATCGAAATCTTTAATACAGCCTTGAGGCAGGCTGTTGTACCATTTTAGAGCACTCCCCGTAAATGATTGGGAGAATGCCCTACAAAGTAGTTTATCATCGTCGTCAAAGTTCATCATGAAGTTTTTAAATTGTTCCAAATGGTTGTCCAGATCAGTACTGCCATCGTACTTTTCTATTTTGGTGCTGTCAAACCTCTTAGGGAGGTTTCCGGACAGAATTTTAGAAGATAATGGAGATTGCCTCCAATTTCTTCCACGACTGAACACAGTATCCTCATTGGGAGTTGCAAAGATACCTGGTTCATCGTGAAAAGCGAAGGGATCCATCAGCATCCGGTCCACATGCCTCCGGCTGTGAGATGACCCTTTACCAATATTCTTCTTCATCTTTCCATGTCTATCCCTTTTTCTTGAATGTTTTTTAATCTGCTTTTGCTTCTTTCTAGTTCGACCCTCATCGCTACTAGAGGATAAAGATTTTTCAACTCCTTCATTATCCGAAAAGCTATCAGAAGATTCTGAGCTTGAGTCAGAACTCTCCACTGGCTTAGACCGGTGAGACTTTTTGGAGCTGGCATGAGTCTTTTTGGTGCTCACATGAGTCTTTGAAGACTCATGCTCTCTGGGGTCGTCGGTGTGATGGGAAATTGATGCTTTAGACTTTTCTTTCACGCACATCCTAGCCTTTTCGGCCCTCAGAGCTTCTATTTCACCCTTTAGCCTATCACACTCTTCGATAGTGTACTTATCGTTCTCTCCCACCACTTCGAGCAGAGCTGGTGGTACTTCTGGATTGTCCGGATTCATTCGGATAGACTTTCTTAGCTGGTTTTGAATGCTTGATTCAGGCACCTTCTCCTCCCACTGTGGTCGTCAATTTGGTGTGGATAATTATCGCTTGAGGGTAGGCTTGTAATTTGTTTTGGTATTTTATAGAAGTATGGGGGTATTTTATATCTAGAGTAGAGAGATAATTAAGCTGGCTGGTCTCATTACCCACACTTAATGCAGGTGGTTGGGTATTTATACCCTAATGTTTGGGCCCTTATGGGCTTTCGGGTTATGTTTAATGGACCGGGTCATGTTCAAAAACCCATGAGCTCTAAGTAGGAGAGCAAGTAGCTTAGTCAAGTAGTGTTTAGGTTTTTTAGTACTTTTGTCATAGTTCGAACAGTCCTATGGGCTAAGTGTTCGAAGTGATCTGTCCGGTCCGGAGGCCTTAGACCGATCTGTCCTTGTCCAGGGAGCATGTAGAATTCGGACTCATCAATTTCTATATATTTTATTATATGAAGTACAAAATCGTAACTTAGCATTTGGATCTAGCGAGTTCAGATTTACCTCACCAATTGGCATTTATGAGAACATTCATTTTTCAAGAAGAATGGTTCTCCCGAAATTACGTACAATTTCATGTGGTTACTGATAAGGGTAGATGAGAGATCTTCATTTCAAATGAGATGATGTTAGTCTGGTCTATCATAATATACAGGATGATCACGCACACACCCATCAAAATTATGTTTATAACATGAGTTCGAACAACAAAACCATGACCATTTGGTTAAAGTTTTCGGCCTCTACGACGGAGTAGGTAAACTAAATTGATTGTCGTTATTACACTCGTGGATGATGAAAAATATAATGTTGAACGAATCATGTGGGTCGGATAACGCTCAAATCTCACGAGACCTTAGATTACCTCTCACTCCCTCCACATAATCACACACTATTAGTTTCTCTTAATCCTTATATAGATTATATTTGAATATATATATATATAATTAAATCATAAGTACACGATCCTAATGGTATTATTCGTATTTTTTTATTATATAAAAGATATTTTTATTATATTTTAATATTTTAAATATTATTTGATTATATTAAAACTTATTATTTTAAATAAGCGTGGAATATTGTTTTTCAACATGTCTAACCAAACATTTACGAAGTTCTACCGAATTTTTTATATGGTAAGATAATTTTAGATTATCTTACCAATTAAAATTATCTTACTAATTTTTTTAGCCTGAAATTGGTAGTGAATATCCTTATTTTATATTTTATTGAGAATTGATATATATATATATATAATTTATTAACTACAACAATATATTTTAAAGCAATTTTAATATAATAATCTTATAAATACGTTGGTTTTATATTTAACTATAAACAAATAGGACTCTAAATAATATATTTTTATTATTAAATATGAGACTAGTTACTAATCCAAAAAATATCGTAAAAAAAATAAACAAAATTATGCTATTTCTCATAACAATCGTTGAAGTTGTAGAAAATCAAGTTCATATCAAAATTGAAATATAATTTTAACTAGATCGATAGTATTTAAAATTCAGTTTTACACGTGGTTGTGAGCTAAAATTCAATTATACACATGATTCTGAAAATCTACAAGTCTAGTTTTTAACTTAAAAAATAATATATTAAAATAAAATTTCTACACAGTTAATAGTCGTCAAAGTCATTAATACAAATTTGCATTAAGATATTTTACATCGATTTAAACATTAATTTAGCATTAAATGTTCAATATTTAATTTTATATATAATAGTCAAGGTATATGAGTTTAGTTTTTAATGAAATATGTATAATATTAAAATAAACAAAATAGTCAAAGTTATCGTATTTATGGTAACAATCTATAAATCTATCAAAAACATATTTTGGTCAACAAATTTTATATTAAACCTGAAATATAATTATGCAGTAATCTAAAATGTCTTAAAATGTTAATCTATATATGATTGTGAAAATATTTACAATGTTAGTATCCAATAAAAAAATATATTATATTAAAATTAAAAAAATTAGATAAAGTTAAGTTTTTTTTATTGTAATAGTTGTTAAAGCTATCAAAAAGTAATTTGCATTAGTAACTTTTTTATAAATTTAAATGGAATCTTTTCATGGTTTGTTTAAAAATTAATATTATATTATTTAATAACCACCTTAAAAAACTATTACGGTCTAGTATCTAATTTCTTTTAATTTACTAACTACTTAAAATATCATTGATATAAATTTAAGTTGAAAACTAGAAAACTACCATGAGACATAATATTCACCAAAAAATATTTTCTTCTCCTAAGATCGACTTTCACTCTCAATTGTTCGAAACCTCATCGATTCCGCCTCCAAAACTCCTCAAAATCATAATTTTTCTAGTGTTAAAGTAGCAAAATCGACTTCAATGGAAGTTCTCATCAGTTTCTATTAATCATCTTCACTAAAACAATAAAAAATAAAACTTTCGTATATCTTATTCTTCCGTTTGCAGTTCGATTTTCTAACTTTGATAGACACAAGGTTCGAATGTATGAAAAACTAAATATTTTTCAACTTTTTTGTTTCTTAGTTAGTACTACAGATTATCGTCTTCTTCATTTTCATGTTTTTCAGTGATATTGTTACTTATTAGTTTTGTAGTAGTTAATTACTACTGTCACGCATCTATCATCATGTATAAAGCAGTTTCTTCCATTTATCGTCATGTATAAGCAGTTTTCTTTCAGTTGTTAAAAGTTTGTAGTATTGTTTTTATTTATTAGTTTTTAGTCTTTTGGCTTTCTCATGTCTCTCCAAAGCGAGAGACGAGACAAACACTACTCATTCAAAATTAGTCCTGCATTAATGCATGGCTTCGAATTAATTTGTATAGTCCTGCATCTACTAAAAAGAGTCCCGCAATTACTTTGTAAATAGTCATGCATTTACTTCGTAAGTACTCTCTCATCGGTCATCCATTAAAATAAGAGTCCCACATTTACTTTGTAAGTAGTATTACATTGTTCGTTACCTTTTTAAGTAGTCCCCCATATACTTCGTAAGTAATCATGTATCAACTAATCATATAACATGCCTCATAAAGCTTGTTTTTTTTCCAGTCCGGGCATGTTTACAATTATTGATCAGATTTAAAACATAAAACATAAAATAAAAACAGATACGCCTAGATTTTGTAAATAAAACACCATTATATTACATTTTTAAATGAATATACGTTATGAAGAACGAAAAAACAGCTACAAAAAAATAGAACGTTATCGTGGAAAAAATAAAAGAATATGACGTTAAAGAATAATCATTATGGTTAAGGATAAAGTTGGAACCATTGACAACCGACGATGTCAAGATTATGTTTGGTTTAAATGATGTAAAAGAACACATGCCATTAAACAAAAAAATATTTGAACTAAGAAATTCTGAATAAGAAGAAGAAAAATAAAAAAACAACGAATACTTACTATTCTAGTGAAACAACAAGAAAAGTGTAAATAAACCAAGCAAAATCAATTATATTTTTTTTATAAAGGTATGAAATTCCATATATTGTTACATACTGTTACATTATTATAATGTCCAGCATATATTTTTGTATATGGTGTCCCGCATCTATCATATGTATGGTGTCTTGCATATTTCATGGATGATTTATCTAAAATCTATCATGCATTAGACCATCTCGTATCTACATTGCATTACCTATCTAACAAATAATACATTGCATTGTCCTGCGCCTATCATGGATTAATTTTCCAACATCTACCATGTATTACATTGTTTCGCATATATCATCCATTACTTGTCCATCACATATGTTACATTATCTCATATCTATCGTGCATTAATTTTCCAACATCTATCATGCATTACATTTTCTCTCGTCTATCATGCATTAAATTATCATGCATTTATCATAAATCAGTTTTACCTCGCGTCTATCGTGTCTTTATATTAACTAAAGGTTTCACATTTTTGTAAGATGCAATAAAGAAAACAATTAGAACACCATGAGGTCAAACAGTAAAAGATATTGTAATATTCTTCATAATGTTAGCATGTTCCACATCGTTCTTCTCTACATCCGGGGATGTATTAGCTTCTACAATGGTTTATTACATAGAAGACCTAGGAAAAATAAATAACTATGATTAGGTTGAAGGAATGAAGTGGAAGCTGATAAAGTAGTTGGATGTGTTGGTATGTTAGTGGTTCGTATGTTTACTCTATATTATTAAAAAATAGTAAAAAATATATATTTCTAAAAAGTAATCAAATGCATTCATTCATCATGGAACATACAACTATATTTCAAGAAGATGCAAGTGAAGATAGGATACCAAGATGCTACAAATGGTTTGGTCTTGAACGGAAAACAAAATTATATTATATTAAAACTCTAAAGAAGATCACAGATGAACATGTATATTTAATCCATAGTATCGTTGTACCGAATCTGTCATGCATTACATTATCATGCACCTATCGTTTACTATAATATCCTATGTCTATCGTTTAATATATAATCATGCATAGATCATATATAACACATTGTATTGCGTCTATTATTTAATACGTTATTTCGCATATGTCATATGCTTAAATATTTTTAAAAAATTTAAGTTTTGGAATAAGAATTAAACCTAACAAATGAAGAAGAATATGTATTTTGTGTGAGGTTGAACAAGAATAAAAAGTTGATGAGGAGGAAGATTCCCAAGAATAAATTATTGATGTATAGGAAAAAAGAAGATGATATTCCTATAAAGTAAAAAAAGAGGATGATGTTCATGTGGAGGAAACAAATAATAATTTTCATGTAGAGGAAAAAGAGAATGATATTCTTGAAAAGACTCCTAGTGGGCAAGTTAATCTTAATGATGATGATAGAAATGAAAACTGGGATATGTAACAAAATGAATATGAAAATTATTCTACTGATGTAGAGAAAATAGTAAATGAATTTATTTTTCAAGAACATCCAAATAAAAAATCTACACATACTAAAAAGACTACAAATCGAAGGAAAAATAATCAAACAATGTTGCACGACCAATTAAATATTAAAAATGTGCAATAGAAGTTGGTAATGTTCAAAAAAAGAACTTGGCACCAAGAGAACGTTATGCTAGTTGGTAGAATCGAAATTCATTATCTTAGATTCTTAGGAATTTAAAAAGGCTGGAAAAGTAGTAAAGAAGAAGCCTGTAACAAAATAACTAACATAAACTACCATTTGAGAGTAGAAAACAAACTACTAAAGAGATTATTGTACAAATAAAGAGTAACAATCTCATATTTATTATATTTTCATTGTCTCTCATCTATCATGATTGCACATCTATCATCATTTACATGATTTTGCATATATCATGGTTGCGCATCTATCATCATTTAAATGGTTTCGTATAATTACATGGTTGCACATCTATAATTATTTACATGGTTTTGCATCATTTACATGATCTAACATCTATCACCATATAAATGGTTTCATACCATTATATGGCCTCACATGCATTGTCTGTCCCATATCTATCATCGTTGTCTTGTCGTGCATCCATCGTTTTTTAAATTTTACTTGTTACTTTTTAATATTCAGGTCATTTATTTTGCAGAGGAATAAGATGAAATCCCAACGAAAATCAAGCATGTGTTTAACCAAAGCATAAACTTAACGATAATGAAATATCATGTCTTTTAAAAAACAGAGGTTTGGACATCAAATATTCGAAGGAGTAAAAAATGTTTAAAAAATATATAATTTCTTAGGGGAATCTTCGTAGTAACACGAAGTGACGTACTTTGAAGAATGCATCATCCAATATTGTTTATGAAGAACCTGGTGTTTTTAGAAATATTGTTTTGGAAAACCCAGGTTCAAATTTATTTTATTGTTAAAGTAGATGAAGTCAACGATGAAGAAGAATACCCACCTCTTAGAAAGTGTAAGTGTTGGCATAATCCATGTAATATTCACCATATTCTTCAGATATTTAAAATAATTATAGTATTGTTACTAAAATTATATTTTTTTGTATTATGTAGCGAATTGACATGGAGTATCTCATACTCTTGCACCTCCTTCCGTTTTCTACAAATCTTGTTCCGACTTCTCTAGAAAGAACAACTATTTATAATGATCATGGCCATTATTTCTCTTTCGAGTATGGAAATTTGTAGTCTTGGCAGATGGTCTTGTTAACTCTAATGTCTTAAACACGACGGATCAGACACCTCCCCGGCCCCCAATATAATTATATGGTCCCCCATATATTATAAAAGTTTATTTAGAACTAAAATTGGTTTTGTTGTATTAGGATTTAGGAAAACAAAAAGTATTTAATTAAATTTTGTAATATGAATCACATTTACAAGTCTAATGTCCACTTCTCATTCCCAAAACTGCAATTACATAGATACTTATTTACAGTCCCTAACTATGTTTCCCCTTCTTTCTTATCTGAAGCATGAATAATTCTAAGAGAAAACAAATTACTTTATTTTTTAAACCCCAAATAAAGTAAAATTTCTTTGAAGATTATATACAAGCACAAGCTACAATCTTAAATTAATTAAAATGAAAATGACCCTAATATTTTAAAAGAAACCAACATTGACCAAAAATAACATCCTAAACATTATGAGACCATTGATGAAGGTATTATTCTGAAACTATTGGTAAATGTACTAATTTTAATTTTTTGATACGAGATTTTGGTTTGCATGGAAACATTGAGTCTTATGATCCAAATAAAAAACATTTAGTTATGAGGGCATATATTGATCTTGGTCTGTATAAACCAATACAAGAATATCCTTACTTAGGCCATGAACAACATCCTCGTCTATTTCAAAAATCTTGATTTCAAATATTTCATTGGTTCGAATATTCCACTGACATATTATTTTTACTAGGGGTCTCTCTGGGGTCATCAATTTCACCCTCACCCCCAGAAAGCCCCTCAAACTGCTATTCGTCGTTAACCCGAGCTGCCCCCAACTCCCGAGGGGCCATTGCTGTTGTATAAAACTCTATGGCTACCTTTTGACTGCTCCGAACAACTCCCACTTGCCCTTGCACAGCATATTTCAGACATTGATGGACTGTCGAGGCCACCACATGCATCCTAGAGAGCCAAGACCTCCCCAGAATAGCATTATAACAAGTGGGACAATCCACCACAATGAACAGTATTCTAACCATTTTCTTGAAAGGGCCTTTGCCCAACAAAACTTCCTTCTCGAACTCCCCGATCACATCTACTAAGCTTCCAGTGAAACCCACAATTGACCTGTTCGAACGCTGAATTACTGCTGGATTTTTCATCTTTTGGTAGGAAGTTAAAAAGAGGATATTGGCTGAACTCCCAGTGTCCACCAAAATTCGTCTTATGTCATTGCCCCCGATGGATGCTCCTATGACAACAACATCTTCATGAGGACCAGCTATATCTCTCAGGTCATCCTCATCAAATATAATGAAGGGAAATGGAATCTGCGATTGATAGGAAGTCATGCCTCTCTCCAGTTGGGTAGCTAAAGTATGAACATGCCTCTTTCTCGAAGAAGCAGTGGGTGCTGTCATGATATCCCCTCCGAAAATTGTGAGTGATTCAAAAAAGTTAATAAGCCCGGACACCGTCTTGTAACGTTCCTCAATGGCACCCACTCTATTTCGAGTTGGGTCAGGGTCCAAGTACTCTGACTCTACATCGAATCTCTCGATTATCACCATAGCTCCCTCCAGAGCCGATGTGCCTGCATTGTTTGGACCAGCCCGATGAGCGTTATCAGACATATTTCCTATTTCCTCCTCTTCTTTTAACATATGCTCCCAACTTTCCTCTTTCAATTAAATTCTGGACTTCTTGTTTTAAAGCAATACAATCCTTGGTGGTATGGCCAGTATCATTATGATACTGACAGAAACAATTGTTACGGCTCTCCCTAGGAGATTGTAATGCAGTCGGCCTTCTATAGTGTACTTCTTGTTTTGTTTTGTCATAAATGGTGGCTACGTTTTCTTTTAGCTCAACAAACCACTCCGGTTGAACCCAGGGCCCTCGTTTATTTCTAGATTGTTGACTCTGGGCAGGCACGGCTGGCAGTCCTCGTCTATTGAAGAGGCTCCGTTTGAGTCTGAAGTCTCCGGGCAAACAAGTGAGGCTGATGCTGCCAAAAAGGATAAAGGAAAAGAAAAACTATGGCTAAGACATCCAGATTTGCCGGGGTCCTTGTGGGAAAAGTGGGACCTTATTTTCACAAGGTAAGCGTTAAATATTTGATAGCTTTGAAAAAAAATTAACTACGCCTTCATCCAGACAGCCGAACTGGGTCGAATGCGAATAAAGTGGGGAATCCCGGAGAATGTCAAAATAAGGATTCTAGTGGACTCTGAAACACCGATGGACTGCAAGCTCAGTGAAATAGTTTTCTTCACTGAGCTCTTCAACTGGGGACTAAAGTTTCCCTTAGACCCAGAGATAGTCAAATAGGTTTATCTCATCAAACTTTGCCCAAGTCAACTGAGCCCTAACGCATGGTACACCCTTATGGCCTGTATTATGGCCTCCAGGCTCTCCGGAATTCCTCTTCCAATGGGGGAGTTTGCAGCTGTGGCCAGCCTCTGTAGAAACCACCATATTCCCTTCTATAACTTCAACATGGGTGATAATTATAAAGCAGTGGATGACTTGCTCGAGTCGGAGATAAATTAGAAGACTCACTTCTTGTTTGTGAGTGGTACCTGGGAGAATGTGAGGAAGATTAAAGCCGGTACCAACCCACACTGAATTGAATGGATGGGCACTCCAGCACATGAATCCAAGGGTAGGACTCAGTATAGGCTATGGTTGCTAAGGAGTCTGCCAGTATATTTTCTGTTCGGGGTATGTGCTCATAAACAATGCTCTTGAACTTAAGTGCCACATCTTTGAGAAGAAGTAAGTATTTTACGAGCTTCTCCTTTTTGGCTTCGGATTGACCTTATGCATGATGGATAAGAAGATGAGAATCGCTCATTAACTTGACCCTTTTGGCTCCACAAATAAGAGCTAACTTTAAACCAGCTATAGCAGCTTCATATCCGGACTCATTATTAGAAGCCCTAAAAGCAAAACATATAGCTTGGTATATTCTGTCACCATACGGAGAGGTCAAGCATACCCCAGCACCACATCCCATGGTACTTGATCCACCATTAGTCCGGACAATCCAGATTTTTTTGTCTTTCACATCCTTTGTTTGCTTAGTATCCATGTCGGAGTGAAATTCAACTAAGAAATCTGCCACCGCTTGGGCTTTGATTGCTGTTCGGGGAGCAAAATCAATATCGAAGTCTCCCAATTCTACAGACCATTTAGTCATCCTACTTGAAATATCTGCCTTTTGAAGAACGTTTTTCAGGGATGAGCCTGAAAATAAGGTCTCATCTTCCTTGCAGCAATCACCAAGGCTAGTGCTAATTTCTCAAGCTTCAAATAGCGTTTTTCTGCATCAATTAACTCTGCTAATGTAATACACGGACGGGGATATTTATCTACCTCCCTTACCAATACCGCACTTGTGGCACAATTGGAAACTGCCAAATATATGAAAAGAGTCTCTCCGTCAACGGGTTTAAACAAAGTCTTGGGGGAGGACAGGTGTTTTTTTTATTTCATCGAAGGCCTCATTACACTGTGGAGACCAGTCAAATCCCTTTACACCTTTTAAAGTTTGAAAAAATGGGGCACACCTGTCCGAAGACCTTGAAATGAATCGATTTAACGCAACCAACCTCCCAGTCAACCGTTGTACTTCTTTAATATTCCGAGGAGGCTCCATTTGGAATAAAGCATTAAGTTGGTCCGGATCAGGCTGTATCCCTTGTTCACTTATTACATATCCCAAGAATTTTCCAGAGTGCACTCCAAACACACACTTTTCTGGGTTTAGCTTCAAATTTACTTTTACTAAGTTAGCAAAAGTTTCTTGGAGATCTGTCAAGTGTAGCTCTTCGTCCACACTTTTTACCATCATGTCGTCGATGTATACTTCCATGTTTCTTCCCATTTGATCAACAAAAGCTTTGTTTACCAACCTCTAATAAGTAACCCCAGCATTTTTAAACCCAAATGGCATCACCTTATAACAATGAAGGCCCCTATCAGTAACAAACGTAGTATGCTCCTGATCCTTCAGATCTACTTGGATCTGATTGTACCCGGAGAAGGCATCCATGAAAGACAGCAGCTTATTCCCAGATGTGGAATCCACCAACTGATCAATCCGGGGAACCGTGTATAAATCTTTTGGGCAAGCTCTGTTGAGATATGTAAAATCGATACACATACGCCACTTTCCATTTTTCTTTTTCACCAATACTGTATTGGTTGTCCATAAAGGATACTAAGACTCCTTTATGTGCCCCATTTTAGCAAGTCTGTCGACTTCTTGAACTATGACATCAAACTTTTCCTTAGAAAAAGCTCTTCTCTTTTGTACTACAGGTGCTATGTCTCTTCGGATGGACAGTTGGTGTGATATAATATCTGCTGGTACCCCGGTAACATCAGCATTGCACCAAGCAAAAACATGATGATGGTCTTTTAGGAACTTTAACATTTTACCCTTTAATTCCGATGTCATTTTGGACCCTATCTTGACATTTTTTCCCTCTTCCAAAGAATGTGTTTCAACTTCTTCAATCGGTATTAAAACTCCAGGGGTCTCTCTGGGTCATCAATTTCACCCTCACCCCTAGAAAGCCCCTCAAACTGCTATTCGTCGTTAACCTGAGCTGCCCCAACTCCCGGGGGGCCAGTGCTGTTGCATAAAACTCTATGGCTACCTTTTGACTGCTCCGAACAACTCCCACTTGCCCTTGCACAGCATATTTCAGACATTGATGGACTGTCGAGGCCACCACATGCATCCTAGAGAGCCAAGACCTCCCCAGAATAGCATTATAACAAGTGGGACAATCCAAAACAACGAACAGTATTCTAACCATTTTCTTGAAAGGGCCTTTGCGCAACAAAACTTCTTCCTCGAACTCCCCGATCACATCTACTGAGCTTCCAGTGAAACCCACAATTGACTTGTTCGAACACTGAAATACTGCTGGATTTTTCATCTTTTGGTAGGAAGTTAAAAAGAGGATATTGGCTGAACTCCCAGTGTCCACCAAAATTCGTCTTATGTCATTGCCCCCGATGGATGCTCCTATGACAACAGTATCTTCATGAGGACCAGCTATATCCCTCAGGTCATCCTCATCAAATACAATGAAGGGAAATGGAATCTGCGATTGATAGGAAGTCATGCCTCCCTCCAGTTGGGTAGCTAAAGTATGAACATGCCTCTTTCTCGAAGAAGTAGTGGGTGATGTCATGGTATTCCCTCCGAAAATTATGAGTGATTCAAAAAAGTTAATAAGCCCATACACCGTCTTGCAACGTTCCTCAATGGAACCCACTCTATTTCGAGTTGGATCAGGGTCCAAGTACTCTGACTCTACATCGAATCTCTCGATTATCACCATAGCTCCCTTCGGAGCCGATGTGCCTGCATTGTTTGGACCAGCCCAATGAGCGTTATCACGCATATTTCCTATTTCCTCCTCTTCTTTTAACATATGCTCCCAACTTTCCTCTTTCAATTAAATTCTGGACTTCTTGCTTTAAAGCAATACAATCCTCGGTGGTATGACCAGTATCATTATGATACTGACAGAAACAATTGTTACGCCTCTCCCTAGGAGATTGTAATGCAGCCGGCCTTCTATAGTGGACTTCTTCTTTCGTTTTGTCATAAATGGTGGCTACGTTTTCTTTTAGCTCAGTAAATTACTCCGGTTGAACCCAGGGCCCTCGTTTATTTCTAGATTGTTTGGTGAGGTTTATTTTCGTCTGAGGGTAAGTTTATAATTTTTGTTTAGAACTGTGTGGAAGTTTGAAAGTATTTAATGTTTGAGTAGAGAGTAGAGGGAGAATTAAGCAGCCTGGTTGTATTTAATTTCCATTACCCTCATTTAATGTTGGTGGTTGGGTATTTATACCCTTACATTTGGGCTTTATGGGCTTTCGGGTCATGTTTAATGGACCCGGGTCAATTTTAAGGACCCATGAGCTCTTAGTAGGAGAACAAGCAGCTTAGTCAAGAAGTGATTAGGTTTTAAGTACTTTAGTTCTGTTCGAACAACACAATGGATGATGGTGTCCGAATTTTCATCGTCCGGTTAGATAGACATTGTCTGAACTCACCCTGTCCGAAGTGGTAACAGGATCCGGACTCATCAGTAGCCCATTTTTTAGGTGCTAGTGATAGTTACATCCGGACAGGTCCTCCGAATAGTGTCATAGCTTTATCCGGACTGAAAAAAGCTCTTTGAATCTAAACGGTTTCTTGCCAAAGTTCATGGGACACTTGTCTCTCTCTGGTTCGTTACTTCAGCCGTTTTCTCACCTCGAATTTCGCACCCACCTTCTCTGAAAAGCAACCTCTTCATTAAATGAAGGTGACATCAGCGTTGTTTCTTAATCATTGCAAATCCTTTCGAATTCTCCTAGGAATCAAAACACCTTTTTGGGGGTTACTATAAATTAAAACACTTTTCCACTGTTTTACTATCACCTTCATTTTCACTTTGCTAATTTTCAGAGCTTTCTCTCTCAAACACAAGTTCTTAACTTTGGTTGTTTATGTTCACGGCTAGGAACGCTTTAATCAGAGGCGGGTGGCTCAATCTATCAGAACTAGAAAAAGCACAAAAAGTTGAAAGGGAAAGGCGCATCGCAGCAGGCTTACCTACTTCCCCCATCGACAAACCAGTAACCTCAACCACAGAGCCTGACCAGGGTTCCTCCTCTACAAAAAGTGTCAAACCGAGGAGATTGTTTCAAACCAGTCTTTCTTCTATTGTCTCAGGTTCATCGGTTCAAGAGTCAGAACCCACTGTTGAACCGGGTTTAACAGTTACTAGTTTCAAAAAGCCTTCCCCATTCATGGCCATGGGGTCAGATGCAGATACTTCTCCCAACAAACTGGTCGATCGAAGAAAAGGCTCGCTGGTCAAAGGGCAGGCTTCCAAAGGCACCCCTTCGAAATTAGGTGCCAAGGATAGCAGTACTGGGTCAGAGGCACCTATAAAAGTACTAAAGGTCAGGCTGTCCGGACCGGAGGCCACTGGCTCAAGCCCCCGAAGAGAAACCATCACATCAGAGCCCTGGCCAGAGGCCAGAGTCCAGGAGAGTATTGTAGCTCATCAGTCCGGAGGTCAGACTGAACCAACTCCAAACTCCCCCCTCACCAAGACAACTGAAAAACCTTCCTCAATAATGGAGGAAATAATGGAGGACTCTATCGAAGAGGCTCCATTCGAGTCCGAACCCTCCGGACAGACTAGTGATGCTGCTGCTGCCAAGAAGGATAAGGGCAAAGAGAAGCTATGCCTTAGGCATCCAGAATTACCAGAAATCCTCGAAGGAAAAGTGGGACCTTGTTTCCACAAGGTAAACGTTAAATATCTTCTTGCTTTACAAAAAATCAACTATGCTTTCATCCATATAGCCGAGTTGGGCCGGATGCGTACGAAGTGGGGGATTCCGGAGAACGTACAGATAAGAATCCCCATAGACCCCGAAACCCAATGGACTGCAAACTCAGTGATATAGTCATCTTCACTGAGCTTTTTAACTGGGGTTTAAGGTTCCCCTTAGATCCGAAAATAGTTAGGTATTTCCACCTCATCAAGCTCTGCCCTAGTCAACTGAGCCCCAACGCCTGGTACACACTTATGGCCTGCATCATGGCCTCCAGGCTCTCCAGGATTCCTTTACCAGTGGAGGAATTCGCAGCTGTGGCCAGTCTCTGCAGAAACCACCACATTCCCTTCTATCACTTCAACATGGGTGATAATTATAAAGCAGTGGATGATCTGCTTGAGTCGGAGAGAAATTGGAGGACTCAATTCCAGTTCGTAAGCGGCGCTTGGGAGAATGGGAGGAAAATCAAAGCTGGAGTCAACCCGAGTCTCCTCACCAGCAGATGGAGGAGTGATCGTAAGGATCCTACCTTACACTTTTATTTTTACTTTTATCGAATTTGCCTAAACTGACTGGTCTTGTCTTTTGTCTTAACAGAGCTGCCCAAAGACTTCAATGACTATTTAAAGGCCGGGCAGATCACTTGTACCAAGATCAACACTTGGGCTGCTGAAAACTGGGGGAACCGGTTTCATGATGCTTTTACAGGAGGCAATTTTGCAAGGTCTCACCTCTGGAACACTACTGGCCGGGGGGACTTGACCTGGGAAGAACTCACCACTCCACCCCCTCCGGATGTAGTCCTCAAGAGAACACACGAACCGGATGGGTCACTATACTTGCCAGGCCGGGCCAAGGCCCCAAGTAAAATGAAAGGCAAGAAACGGAAGGGCAAGAAGGTTGCAGGTGAGGCTAACCCTATCGATGTGGAGGAGGCTGCTCCAACAAACCCAGAGGGGCCAGCCCCAAGCCAGATCGATGCTGCTCTCCTAGAAGTGGTGGAGCAGGAGAGTGTTAGGGAAGAGGTAGGATCTCCCAAACCTCCAAGGGTTCGCAAGAGAGACCGAAAACGTGGAGCAGAGAATAAGGAGAGGGAGGCCAAAAAGAAAAAGACCTCTATGGGTGACAAACTTTCTCTCCGGCCTCCGGAGCCTCTCCCCCCTGTAGACCCTATTGATCCGACAAGAGCAGAGGAGATCCCTGGTGACTTTCAAACTGACGAGGTTGGAGGAGGAGACCTTAGCATTGATGGTGTTGACATCACAGGGCTTGATGGACTTGGTGACTATTTTGCAAACCTTCCTAGAGACGATTTTGTTGGGCCTTACCTCCCTCCGGAGCCTCTCCCCCCTGTAGACCCTACTGATCTGACAAGAGCAGAGGAGATCCCTGGTGACTTTCAAACTGACGAGGTTGGAGGAGGAGACCTTAGCATTGATGGTGTTGACATCACAGGGCTTGATGGACTTGGTGACTATTTTGCAAACCTTCCCAGAGACGATTTTGCTGGGCCTTACCTCCCTCAAAGCACTTCGAACACCGTTACTTTTAATGGTAAGACTTTTACTTTTTCAAGTGAAAGGGATATTATAACTCACTCCATATTAAGTAATGTTCAGCCAGTGCTTGTTCTGGAGAAACAAGTTCGAGGTCAGGCAGATATTATCAAAGATCTCAAATCTGACAAGGAGAAACTGCCCGACGATCTCCTTACTGCCACCCAAAATGCTGACATTCTGAAGGGAGAAAACGAGGAGCTAAAGAAGAGCCAAGAGGGGTGGACCACAAAGGTCGCCACCTTGGAAGACACTATCAAAGACTTCCGGGAAAAGCTGTCTGGAATAGAGAAAGATCTCACCTCTTCAAAAGAGGAGGGAAAGGCCAAAGATCAAGTCATCCATAACCTGAAAAATGACAAGATTGCGCTCTAGAACACAGTGTCCAAGGATGCAGAGGAGAAAGCAGATCTGCTAAGGGAGAAAGAGACCAAAATTCAGGCCAAGATCGATGCTTATGCCAACAATGTCATAGATACTCAAGAGCAAATGTATGCCAAGGTGAGGTCGGACATGGTCCTGCTCTTTCATGAGAAGTTCCCAAAGAGGAACCTGGGAGATTTGGGGCTTCATGTAGAGTACAAAGACCTTCCCTTCCACACCATGGCTGATGGAGACTTGTATGATTATTCCAGGGCTTCCTCCTCTGACGAAGAAGTAAACACTGGGGATGACCCACACGAAGAGAAAGACGATCCCAAGAAGAAGAAAACCAGTGAGGCTGAGCCATCTTCAAAGGCTCAGTCTTAAATTATGAATTATCTTTTCACCTTTTACTTTGTTTGAACTAAAGTCCTTGGAAGGCCAAGGTATTTTTGTAATTGTGTCCGGTACTTGACCGGATAGATCTTTTGTTTTGTCTGAAAATTAAAAAGTCCTTGGAAGGCCAAGGCACTTAGGTTATTTCAATGAATATCTTTGTTTTGCACAACTCTTGCATTCTTTCATAGTTTGTTTCAATTTTGGTGGCTAGTGTTTAAATAACCCTTAGCTATTTCATAAATATTCTAAAGCGAGAGTGTTTAAAATCTCCGATGACAAATGTTTAAGTAGTCATCTTTCTTTTAATTCAATCCGGATGGTGTGACAAAAAACAAAGTAAGAACACTTCGAATTTTTTCAAGAAGGCATCAAGTTTTATAAAAAGCCCAGACACCTCATTAAAACCTCCCCGCGCCACCAGGGTAGGAAAGAGTATGCCCCCAAATATTTGCATGGATTTTTAAACAAGTAAATATTTACATTGTTCCTACTCTAAGTACATCCGGAGATGTTCAACATTCCAAGGGTGATTCAAAACCCTTCCATCTTTGTCTTCTAGCCAGTATGTTCCAGGTTTGAGCCTTTCAATGACCATATAAGGTCCTTCCCAAGTTGGGGCTAGTTTGTTGAGCAGCTTTTCTTTAGTATGTAAGAAGACCTTCCTTAACACCTTGTCCCCCGGTTGAAAATCTCTTCTTTTAACTCTAGAAGCAAACCTGCTTCTCATCAAACCCTAATAGTGTGCAGCTCTAAGGTGAGCCTTAACTCGTCTTTCCTCTATTAGGTCAAGCTGACCCCTGAATGCCACTTTGTTAGCATGTTCGGAGAAATTGTGAACTCGAAAAGAAGGGAGAGTTGCCTCTATGGGAGCTATAGCATCCATCCTATAGACCAAGGCAAAAGGTGATTCTTGTGTTGCAGCCCAGGAGTAGTCCGGTAGGCCCACAAAACTTCTTGTAAATAACTAGGCCATTTTCCAGCAGCCCCTTCTAAATTTTTCTTCAAACCGGACAATATAGTTCTGTTGGCCACCTCAACTTGACCGTTTGTTTGTGGATGGAAAGGTGAAGAGAAACAATGTTGTATACCCCTAGAGGCACAGAAACTCTCCATTTCCTTGTTGTCGAACTGTGGCCCATTGTCTGTTGTTATCTTCTGTGGAACACAAATCTACAACAAATATTGGATAAAATAAATTTTATGATGGCTTTTGATGTTGTTCCTGCCAGTGGGGCTGATTCAATCCACTTCGAAAAATAATCAATAGCAACAATTATCGTCATGCGTCCTCCGGATGCCATAGGAAGAGGTCCCACCAAATCCAACCCCCACCGAGCAAAAGGTATAGGCTCAGAAATTGACTCTAAAGGGATGGCTGGGACATGAATTTCGTTGCTATATCTTTGGCATGGGTCACACCTTTTCACCAGCTCCTTAGCATCTTGCATTATAGAGGGCCAATAATAGCCAGCTAGTAAAACTCTTCTTGTTAGAGCCCTGAATCCACAGTGAGCTGATCCCTCACCATCATGTAATTCGGAGAGGACTACTTGAGACTCATCGTCTCCCAAAATCGCAAAAGAGGTTTACTATAAGACTTTTTATACAGATTGTCTCTTAGTATGATTAAACCACGAGCCTTGTGCTTCATTTTTCTTGCTAGTGATTTATCCGGAGGCAAGATGCCATCGGAGAGATACTGCATGAGAAGAAATCTACAATCTTGAGGTTGTTTCATCTGTACATCAAAAATTTCTTCCTCTTTTCTCACATTGAGTTGAATGGAAGGGCACTCCAGCACATGGATCCAAGGATATGACTCAGTGTATGTTATGGTCGCCAAGGAATCTGCTAATTCATTCTCTGTTCGGGGTATATGCTCATAAACAATGCTTTTGAACTTAAGTGCCTCATTTTTAAGAAGAAGTAAGTACTTCACCAGTTGATCCTTTTTTGCCACAGATTGACCTTGCGCATGGTGGATAAGAAGCTGGGAATCACTCGTCAGCTTGACCCTTTTGGCCCCACAAATATAAGCTAACTTTAAACCAGCTATAGCTGCTTCGTATTCGGACTCATTGTTGGAAGCCTTAAAAGCAAAACATATAGCCTGGTACATTTTGTCACCATATGGGGAAGTCAAGCACACCCCTGCACCACATCCCATAGTACTTGATCCACCATCTGTCCGGACGATCCAGACCTTTTTGTATTTCATCTCAGTAGTTTGCTCCGTTTCCCTATCAGAGTGGAATTCAACTAAAAAATCAGCCACAACTTGGGCTTTGACTGCTGTTCGAGGAGAAAAATCAATATCGAAGTCCCCGAACTCCACTGACCACTTAGTCATTCTACTTGAAATGTCTGCCTTTTGAAGAACATTCTTCAAGGGAAAAGATGTCCGGACGATAATAGGATGAGCCTGAAAATAAGGCCTCATCTTCCTTGCAGCAATTACTAAGGCTAATGTTAATTTTTCAAGTTTTAAATAACGTTTTTCTGCATCTATCAAGCTCTTGCTAATGTAGTACACCGGATGGGGGTAATTATCCTCCTCTCTTACCAATACAGCACTGATGGCACAACTGGAAACTTCCAAATATACGAAGAGCGTCTCTTCATCAACAGGTTTAAATAAAGTCTTGGGGGGGGACAGATGTTTCTTGATCTCATTGAAGGCCTCATCGCACTATGAAAAAAACGGGACACATCTGTCCGAAGACCTTGAGATGAATCGATTTAAAGCAGCCAACCTCCCGGTCAACCGTTGTACTTCTTTAACATTTCGAGGAGGCTCCATTTGGAATAAAGCATTAAGCTGGTCCGGGTTGGGCTGTATCCCTTTCTCACTTATTATATAACCCAGGAATTTCCCGGACTGTACTCCGTACACACACTTTTCGGGATTTAGTTTCAAATTTACTTTTACTAAGTTAGCAAAAGTTTCTTGGACGTCTGCCAAGTGTAGTTGTTCATCCACACTTTTTACCATCATGTCATTAATGTATACTTCCATATTTCTTCCAATTTGATTAGCAAAGGCTGTGTTCACTAACCTCTGATAGGTAGCCCCAGCATTTTTCAACCCAAATGGCATTACCTTGTAACAATGAAGACCCCTATCAGTGACACATGTGGTATGCTCCTGATCCTTCGGATCCACTTGAATCTGGTTGTACCCGGAGAAGGCATCCATGAAAGACCGTAGCTTATTTCCAGAAGTGGAATCCACCAGCTGATCAATTCGGGGGACCTGGTATAAATCTTTTGGGCAAGCCCTATTGAGATCTGTGAATCAATGCACATACGCCACTTGCCATTTTTCTTTTTCACCAAGACCGGATTGGCTGTCCACAAAGGATACTGAGACTCCTTTATATGCCCCATTTTAGTGAGCCTGTCAACTTCTTGAACAATAACATCAGCCTTTTCCTTGGAAAAAGCCCTTCTCTTTTGTACCACAGGTGATATGTCTCTCCGAATGGATAGGTGGTGTGATATAATATCTGCTGGAACCCTAGTAACATCAGCATTGCACCAAGCAAAAACGTGCTGATGATCTTTTAGAAACTTCAACATTTTATTCTTCAGTTTGGATGGCATTTTGGACCCTATCTTAACACTTTTTCCTTCTTCCAAAGAATGTGTTTCAACTTCTTCAACCGGTATCAACACTCCATGGGTCTTTTTGGGGTCATCAATTTCACCCTCACCCCCAGAAAGTCCCTCAAACTGCTATTCTTCGTTGATACAAACTGCCCCCAACGTCCGTGGAGCCAGTGCTGTAGCATAACTCTCTCTTGCAATCTTTTGACTGCTCCAGAAAACTCCCACTTGTCCTTGAACAACATATTTCAAACATTGGTGGACTGTCGAGGCCACTGCATGCATCCTAGAGAGCCAAGACCTCCCTAAAATAGCATTATAACAAGTGGGACAATCCACCACAATAAAAAGTATCCTGACCATCTTCTTAAAAGGGCCCTTGCCCAACAACACTTCCTCTTCGAACTCCCCGATCACATCTGCTGAGCTCCCAGTGAAGCCTACAATTGATATGTCCGAACGCTGAATTATGGCTGGATTTTTCATCCTTTTGTAAGAGGTTAAGAAGAGGATATTGGCTGAACTCCCAGTATCCACCAATATTCGTCTTATGTCATTGCCCCCAATGGATGCTCCTATGACAACAGCATCTTCATGAGGGCCAGCTATATCCCTTAAGTCATCATCATCAAAAACAATGAAGGGAAATGGAATTTCTGATTGATAGGAGGTCATGTCTCCTTCCAGCTGGGTAGCTAAAGTATGAACGTGCCTCTTCCTTGAAGAAGCAGTAGGAGCTGTCATAGTATCCCCTCCGAAAATTGTGAGTGACTCAAAAAACTTAATAAGCTCGGGGACTATTTTACAACGTTCCTCAATGGCACCCACTCTATTTTCGAGTTGGATCAGAATCCAAGTATTCTGATTCTACATCAAAGTTTTCGATTATAACCATAGCTCCCTCCGGAGCAGCATTGCTCGGACCAACCCGATGAGCATTATCATGCATATTTCCTCCTCTTTCTTTTGACATATGCCCCCAGCTTTCCTCTTTCAATTAAGTTCTGAAATTCTTGTTTCAAGGCTATACAATCGTCAGTGGTATGGCTAGTATCATTATGGTACTGACATAAAGAATTGTTACGATGTTCCCTAGGAGATTGCAGTGCGGCCGGCCTTCTATAGTGTACTTCTTCATTTGTTTTGTCATAAATGGTGGCCACACTTTCCTTTAACTCTGTAAACCACTCCGGTTGAACCCAAGGCCCTCTCTTATTTCTAGATTGTTAACTCTGGGCAGGCGCAGCTGGCTGAGATTGAGCTTTAGCCTTGTTATGTCCCTGTCCGGTCTCCCTTGCCTTTTTCCCGGACTGATTTTGGTTGGGGTTTGGTGCAACCGGGGCAGACCTCACCTGCCTGTGCACCCTAGTTTTCTTTGTTTCATCAACATTGATTTGTTTCCAACCTGATTCAGTAGACCCTCCCAAGTCATGGTTTTTTTTTTCTGGTCACTGAATCAGCTAAATTTCCAGGGTTTAAGCCCTGCCACAAAGATGCTATGGCTACTTGCTCAAAGCAGTCAGCCAACCCATTTGGTGTTCACAAAACGAATTATGTATTCTTTCAGTGATTCGTTTGGTTCTTGGGCACAATGGATTATTGTGTCTCAATTTCCCTTTAACTCTTTACTCCCAACAAACTGCCTTCGAAAGGCCACCCAAAAGGTATCGAAATTTCTGATGCAGCCTTGTGGTAGGCTGTTATACCACTTCAGAGCACTCCCCGTAAAGGATTGGGAGAATGCTATACAGAGTAGCTTGTCGTCATCATCGAAATTCATCATAAAGTTTTTGAATTGTTCCAAGTGGTTGTCCGGATCTTTGCTGCCATCGTATTTCTCCATTTTTGTGCTATCGAACCTCTTGGGGAGGTTTCCGGACAGAATCTTAGAAGACAATGGAGATTGTCTCCAATTCCGGCCACGACTCAAAACAGTATCCTCATTGGGAGTTGCAAAGATACCTGGCTCATCGTGGAAGGCAAAAGGATCCACCAGCATCCGGTCTACATGCCTTCGGTTGTAAGATGATCCTTTGCCTATATTCCTCTTATATTTCCCATGTCTATCCTTTTTTCTTGAATACTTTTTAATCAAATTTTGCTTCTTTTTGGATCGGCCCTCATCACTACTGGAGGATAAGGACTCTTCAACTCCATCCTCGTCTGAGGAGCTACCAGAAGACTCTGAGTCTGAGTCAGAACTCTCCACTGGCTTAGACCTGATAAGGGTAAAATTCGCCGGAATAAATAACAAGGGGTTGATTACGAGTAAAAGATACTTGGTGTGGTTATTAATGTATTTATGATCTTTTAGAGGCCAATTTGTAAACAATGTACTTGATAAGGGGCCTCATTGATAATAAAATCAGCCCACTTAGGATTTTAATGGGTCCACCTTACTTTAGTATAAAAGGTGACCCACTTTCTTGGTAGGTGGGACATTGAATATTATTCTATTCTTTTTGCACCTTCTCTCTCTACACTTTCTCTCTCTAGTCACATTAGACTCAAGATCCAAAATATTCCATAAGTCATTTATTAACTCATCATTGGCGCCGTCTGTGGGAATCCGTGATACCAAAAAGGAATCTTTTTTCTTTGAAAATCGCGCTTTAAAAATGAATGACGAGGCTGTGGGAGAGAGGGTCGGTAGAGAAGTAATCTGAGCCATTTTGGTATCCGAAAGCGAAGAAGCCCCCGGTCGGGGGCGCTACGACCAGGGTCGGGACAAACGGTCGACCCTAATCATGACCCGAAGACAGCTCCTGGAAGATATTGCCAGGCTGAACGCCGAAAGAGAACGGGCACTAGACGAGAAAAGGGTCGGGAAAGAAAAGGCAAAGAACCGCTCTTGGAGGACCGTGAGGAGAGCAACCCCACTGTTGGACCTCGCATTAAAGCCCAACCTGTCAGGTATTATCGAGAGCCTCATCCCGAGGAAGGGCAAAATTCCAGAGCGCAACGATACCCAGAGGACCATCACGGCGTGTCCGCTGACTACACCTCAGATGACTCATCGGGCAGGGAGTACCGACGTCGGGAAAGAGTCCTACGAACACATAAAAATCATTCCCGACGCCTTCGAGGACCCAGGGCAGATTCCCCGAAATACAAAAAGGGTAGCACTGAGAAACGAACTCCGGTGTCGTTTGAGAAGGAAGAAATGCCCGCAGCCAGTCGTGAAGAGCGAGCAGCGCTGCCTCAAGTACCATGGCAACCATCGAACAGCCAACACCAAGGTTACCGAACCAGCAGCCAGTTTATCAGTCCAGGGGACGAGGGACTCTACGGAGTTCAAACAGAAGGACTCGGAGGCGGAGCTTTCGGGTTCGGAGTAAATTGGAGAGCCTCGCCATTGTCCGACGACATATTAGCAGGGCAGCTCTCGAAGCGATTTGATATTTCCAATCTAGAAAAGTACGACGGGAAGAAGGACCCGGATAATCACCTGGAGGCCTTCAAAAATTTCACGCTGAGTTTCGACAATGATGATAAACTCCTATGTAGAGAATTCTCTATGACCTTCCGAGATCGGGCGTCTAAGTGGTACAATCATTTACCACAAGGTTGCATCAAAAACTTCGGGATGTTCTGGATAATGTTTAGGCAACATTTCGTTGGAAGTAAGAGTTTCCGAGCCAACGGGGACACTATTATGAATTGTAGACAGAGGTTGGGGGAAAGCCTCAGGGAGTATACACGACGATTGATTGACGCCAAAACCGACCTAGACCACTGCGAGGAGAATGTGGCGTTGCCTGCGTTTCGTTTGGGCTTACTCCTGGGACCTATGAAGCAAGCGGTAACGAAGAAACAGGCATTCACTTTCTCCGCACTTCTGGCACAAATAGAAAAGCAAATATTGATCGAAGAAACCGAAGCGTCCGAGCTGGCAGCGCAAATTCAGCAAAGTGCCCAAGCATCGGTAGTAATAAGGCAGGGCACTCAATCGAGCTACGCTCGGGCAGTCCAACCGGTCAGTACAATACATCCGACTCAGCCAGTGTCCACCAAACCTTCGGCCCCAACAAGCCAGAAACCAAAGCAGACAAGTCAGACGACTTCGCGACCCATGTCAAACAAATGGATCCGGCCTGCTTACTTCGCAGACCTCACAGAGTGTGTATCGTCGATCTACGAAAAAACTAAAACAACCGGGATGTACCGAAGGTCGTTCCCGATACCGACGCCTGGGGAACAAAGGAACAACCGCTATTGTCGCTACCACGAAGACATGGGGCATGATACTAAGGACTGCATTGCCCTGAAGAAAGAGATACAGATGCTCATAGAACATGGAAACCTTCTAGAATACGTCAAGAAAGCACAACAGAGTACGACTTTGAAGGAAGTCGTGATAATTCTGAAGCCCGAAACCACAATGACCATTTCAGAAGTAACCGACCCTTTCGATGTTTTCATAGAATACTTTGACCCCGAAGCAAACCGCAACATCATCGGGATCATCGAGGAGGAAGCAGAGGAAAACGTCGGTAATGTAAGAAGCCTTTGTAAATTTTTTGAATCCCTAACTATTTTTGGGGGCGATTCTATGGCAGGAACCACGCACTCTTCTAGGAAAAGGCACATCGTAAACTTAACCACTCAGTTTGAGGCTCAACCTTACTCCCAGTCCAAAAGCGGCCCATCTCCGATCTTGTACTTTGACGACGACGGCATGAGAGACATAGCCGGCCCTCATGAGGATGCCATTGTGATCGGGGCAGCCATTGTGGGGGAGGAAGTCCAACGCATCTTGGTATATACCGGAAGTTCGGCCAACATAATCTTCGCATCCACTTTCGCTAAGTTTAGGACGCCGTCGGTCATCACACGGTCAGACCGTACCATAGTCGGATTTACGGGGTCAGCAGCTGACGTTATAGGAGAGTTTGAGGGCGTCGTCCAGTTAGGCCGCGGCCCGTTCAAAAAGGAGGTTACAGTTTTATTCGTGGTAGTAGACGCACCAGCTTCCCACAACGCAATTTTCGGCCGATCGTGGATATCGCGAATGCATGCGGTGTCTTCTATGATCCACCAGTGTTTAAAATACGTGGTCGGAAACAACGTGGGTATAGTCCGAAGTAGCCAAAAAGCAGCGCGGGAGTGTTACCGAGCAGCATTGGCACCCAAGAAAGACCAAGAGATGGTTCAAGCTCGGGAATAACAATCAAAGGGGCTCACCCCAGGGTCGTTACCTGTTGATGATCCTAGGGAAGCCCCCAGCTATCTGACTACCGACGAAGAATGTGAACGGTACCTATTCGCTGAAGGGAAAGTTCTGCAGATCGGGGTGTGCTTGACACCAGTCTTCAGGGAACAGTTACTGTCTCTACTACGGGAAAACCTAGATTTGTTCGCATGGTGCTCAAGGGATGTAACCGGGGTCCCAGAATCTTTTGTCATCCACAGACTGACTATCAACAGAAACGTTAGACCGATCTCCCAAAAGCGTCGGGCTTTCCCCAGAAAAGGCAGACATTATCCTGCGTGAAGTCGAGAGAATGATCAGCGTCGGGCACATAAAGGAAGCGAGTTACCCTTTGTGGACCTCCAATCCCGTCCTAGTTAAAAAGAAAAACGGGAAATGGAGGATGTGCGTGGATTTTACCGACCTCAATCGAGCGTGTCCGAAGGACCCTTTCCCGATGCCGAGGATTGACTAGTTGGTAGATTCGACTTCAGAGAATAGGCTACTTTCATTCATGGATGCATACGCCGGATATAATCAAATCAAATTACACGCTGCGGACCAGGAAAGCACCACGCCTATAACAGGCCGAGGATTGTATTGTTACAAAGTCATGCCATTCGGGCTGAAAAATATCGGGGCAACATACCAGAGGCTAGTTAACAAAACGTTTGAGGGTCAAATAGGAAGGAATATGGAGGTGTACATCGATGACATGTTAGTCAAAAGCGGCACGGACGAAGCTCATCTTGCCGATCTGCGAGAAACTTTTGATAACCTACGGGGTATAAACCTCAAGCTCAACCCAGAAAAATGCTCCTTCGGGGTCCGGTCGGGAAAATTTCTAGGTTTCTTCGTTAGCGAAAAAGGGATTGAAGCCGATCCCGTCCAGCTCCGAGCTCTAACCGATATGACTCCGCCCAAGAACATCAAGGAAGTCCAGATCCTAACTGGGCGTCTGACAGCTTTAAACCGTTTCATTTCTCGTTCATCTGATAAGTGCGCTCCCTTTTTTTAGGTCTTGAGACAAGCCAAAAATTTTGTGTGGACGTCCGAATGTGACAAAGCTTTCTTAGGGATTAATGATATCTATCGTCCCCGAACCTCTTAACAAAACCCGTAACAGGCGAGACCCTTTTTCTTTACATTGCGGTAACTGACTTTGCGGTTAGTGCGGCCTTAATCAGTGAATCAGGACCAGCCCCTACAGCGGTTTACTTCGTAAGTAAGAGCTTGTTGGATGCGGAAACTCGGTATTTGAGGTTGGAAAAAATGGCTCTCGCCTTAGTAACAGCAGCACGGAAGATGCGCCCCTATTTTCAAGCCCATCCTATTGTAGTCCGAACCTCGTTCCCGCTCAAGTATGTCCTCCAGCGGCCAGATATGTCCGGGAGGATGTCCAAATGGTCGGTCGAATTAGGCGATTTGGACATCAACTTTGAACCACGGACAGCCATTAAAGGCCAAATTCTGGCCGATTTCTTAGTAGAGTTCCACTCCGAACGTCCGGATCAGGATGCGCTGTCTGAAGAGGCCGAACTGAATAAATGGACCATCTGCACCGACGGTGGGGCAAATGTCAGTGGCTGCGGAGCGGGGATACAGATAATTACCCCAACAGGAATTAGTATGCACCAAGCCATTCGATTTGGTTTCCATACTTCGAACAATGAGGCTGAATACGAGGCCGCCCTGGCAGAGCTACGGCTAGCGCAAGTGTGTGGGGCAAAGCGGGTACGCCTCGTAAGTGATTCCCAACTTTTGATAAACCAAGCCTCAGGAATTGCGGAAGCTCGGAAAGAGCATCTGGTCCAATACCTAGCAGCACTCAGAGTCTTAGCGGCGTCGTTCGTCAAAATCACATACGAACACGTCCTGAGAAGCGAAAACACGGTGGCAGACTCCTTGGCGACAACTTCCTTCTCAAGCAACTATCCCTGGGTAACCGAGCAAGAAAATCCATCTATCATCAAACGACAAGAGCTTGATAACCGACGTGAAATCGCCTGTCAGGTCTCCTCGGTAACAATCTCGGATTGGCGGCGTGACATCATCGCCTTCTTAGCCGAAGGTAGATTACCTAGCGATGGTGCCTCGGCTCGGAAGGTTCGCAATAAGGCCCGAGGATACCTTTTATTAGGGGAAATATTATACAAGAAATCATTCAGCCGCCCTCTGCTCAGGTGCCTAGGGGTCCACGAGTCACAAATAATTGTATCCGAACTACATGATGGTGAGGGTGTGACACATTGCGGTTACAAGGCCTTAATTAAAAGGATTTTTCTCCCAGGGTTTTATTGGCCTACGATAACAGCAGATGCACGGCTAATAGTGAAAACTTGCGACACGTGTCAAAGATTCGCAAACGCGATAAACGTTCCCGCAGCTCCTCTGGAATCCGTATCCGAAGGATTACCTTTTGACCGATGGGGAATCGACCTGGTCGGACCACTACCGATGGCATCGGGCGGGAGACAGACAATTGTCGTGGCAGTAGACTATTTTTCAAAGTGGGTCGAAGCTGAGCCGCTATCGGCCACCAAGACCAAAGACATCATCAAATTTATCTGGTCTAACATTTGTTGTCGGTTCGGGGTACCCCAGAGGCTCACCATGGATAACGGACCACAGTTCGACAGCGGGAAAATGAAAGCTTTTTGCACAACGCACAGGATCAGGCAGTGTTTTTCCGTTCCGTTCCATCCTCAAGCAAACGGACAGGTCGAGGTCACCAACCTAACCATTTTGGACGGACTCAGAAAGAACCTCGAAGGAAAGGCTAGTAAGTGGCCGAACTACCTACAGGAAGTGCTATGGGCCTACCGAACCACCCCCCGGACTGCAACCCAGGAATCACCTTATGCTCTGGTGTATGGTATGGACGCGGTTACCCCAGCAGAGTCCATTTTTCCATCTTTCAGAGTCGGTACCTATGAGGAGAGCACAAACGATGACAGCAAACGACTAGCTCTCGATCTTATAGAAGAAAAGCACAGTCGCGCTCAGTTGAACTCTTTGCACTATCAGACCCTGATAAAGAGTCGATACGCATCTAAGGTACGCCGTCGGGAGTTTAAAGTCAGTGACAAGGTTTTGAGGCGCGTTTTTCTGCACACCAAAGACAGAAGCCTCGGAAAGCTCGCCCCGAATTGGGAGGGACCATACGAAATCGTAGAAAAAATCAAGAGCGGGACATATCGCCTGCAGAACAAGCTCGGGCAGCCGTTGAGACTACCGTGGAATATCGAACATCTAAAGTTGTACTTAGAATAGTTATAAACATCTGTAATTGGTTAAACTTGGTCTGTAAGAACTTATTGGTCGGAGATGCACTCTTTCCTACCTCGGTGGCGCGAGAAGGTTTTAATGAGGCGTCATGAACACCCGACCCCCTTGATTAAATTAATCGAAATTTGATTTTGCCTTCCAATATTTGAAATGCTCCAAACTTGATCAGCTGACGAGCTGGTCGGCGTTTGTCCCCGCAATCTTGGATTGCGCTACAGAACCAACTTTGGTTTTTCAGTCTCCGAACTAATCTACATTTTATGATTCCCGATCCCATCAGGAATTTTCAATATTACATTGATCTACAGAACCTACTTTGGTTTTTCAGTTTCCGAACTGATCTACATTTTATAAATTCCCGATCCTATCAGGAATTTTCAATCTTATATTGATCTACAGAACCTACTTTGGTTTTTCAGTTTCCGAACTGATCCACATTTTACGATTCCCGATCCCATCAGGAATTTCCAATATTATATTGGTCTACATAACCTACTTAGATTTTTCACAGAACCACTACGGTTTTCCTAAGTAAAAACATCTAAAATATTATGGCAAGAAATACCGATTGCATATCATCATAAAAATAATCTGATTGTTCACATGAATATTGTTAGGGGACCCCGCGGCCCCCAAAGGTCATACAACAAAAAACAACTAAAAACAGCAAAGTCGGATACTTAAAACAACAAACACAGCGTCCGGATCACTCGCCATCCTCCTCGGACTCAGTGTCGTCCGACTCATCTTCGTAAACGACACCAGCAGGGCGGTCCTCCTCTGGCACATCCAGCCACATCGTCCCGAGGTGAAGGTCCGGGAAGCGGTTATGGAACGATAGCACATACGCGGCCTTAGCATTGGCTGCTTCTTTCTCCGCCCACTTCTTGCACTTATCCGCAAAGGCAGTTTTCGAAGCTTTCAGCTTTTGGACCTCCTGAGTTAAGGTAGCAGTGCGATCTTCCCCGGCTTTCTTTGTCTCTTCCACGACACGGTTGGCTTCTGCAGCCCGCCCCTCCGCCAGTGCCTGAGCCACCTTGGCCTTTTGCACCTCCTCCAACAGGCCAACAATCTTTGCCTCTACCTCCCCTAGCTTCTGGCTCAGCTCGATCGCCCTACGCTCTTTCATGGCCGCTGGTATAAGCAGATTATACAAAGATAAGGCCAGTCCGTTAGATCCCTGCAGCGGGAAATTATGCGGACTTCCAAGCATCGTTAGCACCGGGTACTTCGTACTACTCGACGAGGCCGCGGCCGGGTCCGACGTTTTGGATGGGTCAGCATCATCCGGAATCACCACTACGGGATCAACTGTTGAATCGCCTTTAGCACCGCCGTACTGATCAAATAGCTTCGGCATGGTGACACCGTTCGCACCAGCGACGAGCCCACTCTCTTTCTTGGAGTGCTTGGGCTTCTTCGCTTTGACCCCCTCCGCATCGGTTCAACCCTTTCTCTTCTACACTGGAGCCTGGGCCTGATCAGCCGCACCACTTTCAGGGACGTTTCCCTCCTCTCGAGTCACCGCACCTACCTTTTCAGCCCCGGTGTTATTTTCCCCGACCTCGTCGTCCGACTTTGGGCGCTTGCTAGGCGCCTTGTTGCGTTTTGGGAGATACAACTGGAACCCGGGCGCATCGGCCTTCGCGATCAGATCCTCCATGCTCGGGGGCTGTTGCAATTGCTCGATAGTGAGCACCTCTGACGAGCAACGCCAGACGTTGCTCATGATCAGGTTGGTGTCTTTGAAGGTACGGTGCATCGCCCGACCCTAATGCTGCCGAGCATAATCTTTTAGCACTTGGAACGTGGCTTCACCGGCTTTCGAGTAGTCTTTCTTCAGCCCCTGCACGAACTCCTTCGTCACTGCACAAGGGATCCGACCTTTAAAAAAAAAAAAGATAATTATCATCGGGGACCCAGGTTCGGAGCAGCGGCCTCGGGTTTTCCTTGCTGTAAGGGAGGCCGTTTTCCCAGCAGCCGCTTAAAAACACGAAGCGATGCTTCCAGCTCTTGTCTCCTTCAAGAAAGTCGTTAACTATCTTCCATTTGTTCGACGGGGAAGAGTAGAAGAACGGGGACTTAGGAGACTTGGACAGACCAGACATTGCTATGTATTCTTCCATGGGCATAACCCGACCTGACAGACGCGAAGCCATGATGCACGACATCAAGGTATACCATACATTGGGCGTCAGTTAGGAAGGGCAGATCTGAAGGGTGCGGAAGTAAAGCGCGATTTCGGGATCCAAGGGGAACCGAAGGCCCCAATTGAATAGCTCGGTAAAAACCACTATCTCCCGCGATCGGACATGCACATGGGTCTCCCCGGGGACCGGAAACCGAACAGTAATACTCTCGGGAATCCCCCAGCGAATCAGCAGCTCCTTATGCTCGGCCGCCGGAAAAAAGAGGTACTTGCCTTCGAAAAGAGAAACAACGTCCTTTGAAGGAAGCCAACGGAAGTAGGTAGTGGTGATTACAACCTCTACTTCCTCGGGAAGAGGATCATCAGGAGGGTTAGCAGCGTTCCCAGCAGCAGCAATACTAACATCTGCGGGAAGAGTATCCACCTCCGACTCTTCAATATTCGAGTTCGGAGCCTGATCAGAGCTTTGGGCAGCAGCATCATTTGGATCCGACGACCGTACCCGAGAACTTGTGGGACCAGCACTGCTTCCAGTATGCGCCAGATTAGCCGCATCATATTCCCGACGAGCGCGCTCGGGGTCTAACTCCTCTGGCGTCAGTCGACGCTTATTAAGACCTAAAAAAGTTATGGCAGTGTTAAGACCAGTCTAGTACCCTCGAATGGATGGAGTAAGCTGAACCATTTCGAGATAATTACCTCCTGAGGGAGACGTAGGAGGACTGTTTTCACCCATAGTTAAGAACTTGGTCTTGTGGACGCGTCGGGACGGTAATGGAGGCGAAGTGACGTACGAGTTGATAGACGACGGGGTCGGATTCTCTGACCGAACTACCGGAGAACGAGGGGAGCTGCTACTAGAAGAGATGACAACAGTTTCTGGAGATATGCCAATCTCAGGGGATAGAGAGCCGGGTGGTTCGGGCGAAAAGAAGGATTCGGCAGAGATCGGAGTAGCTAAAACAGGGTCGTGGGGCTGCGGAACGGGAGTGAATGATTTGGAATTAGACCCCCAAATCAAGCCAGCGCGTCGGTACTCTTCGGCTCGGTCACCGATGCTCGCCCACTCTTTGAAACCGAACAAAGGCTTCTTCTTTTTCTTGGTTGATGGTTGCTTCGGATGTCTGGGTTTCATAAAACAAGCATTCCCTCTCTAGAAAAGTTCGGACTAACTTTCTCTCTCTAGAATGCCTCTGAGAGAGATCAAGATTTGTGGAGTATTTATAGGCAACATTGCATGACCGAGGAATACCAACCGACAAAAGCAGCGAGACGGCGAAGAGTCTTCCTAAAAAACTAGGCTGGCAAGAACGCGTCGCGTCAACGGATGACACGTGTTAACCATCTTCTGACAAGGGCTTACCTAGGCTAGCCTCTTCGAACCAAAAGGTAAGATGGGTCTTCTCAGCCTGATTCGCTGCAAGAGCCGGCCCACCACGATGGGCCCAGGAATAAAACCCCAAGAAGGCGCGGGAGCCGATTCGTTCAGAACTATGAACCCAGACAAGGTGTCTCCCTAGTAGCACCCGAGCGTTGCCTTCGGACAAAGTCGGCTAGAAAGTGTTGCGGGAGGAAAAAAGCATCCACAAATCAAACTGGGACGGACAACGTTTTAAAATTCTCGACGCTCAGGAGAAGGGGCAATTCGTCCAAAGAAGGATGACCATCGACCCAGAGTGCGGGAGTCCGCGGTTGATATGTTTAGGCTCTGCTATGAGTCTCCGCTCCCGATGCTCCCGAAGACTGGGGGGCTACTGATAAGGGTAAAATTCGCCGGAATAAATAACAAGGGGTTGATTACGAATAAAAGATACTTGGTGTGGTTATTAATGTATTTATGATCTTTTAGAGGCCAATTTGTAAACAATGTACTTGATAAGGGGCCTCATTGATAATAAAATCAGCCCACTAAGGATTTTAATGGGTCCACCTTACTTTAGTATAAAAGGTGACCCACTTTCTTGGTAGGTGGGACATTGAATGTTATTCTATTCTTTGTGCACCTTCTCTCTCTACACTTTCTCTCTCTAGTCACATCAGACTCAAGATCCGAAATATTCCATAAGTCATTTATTAACTCATCAAGACCGGTGAGACTTTTTGGAGCTAGCATGAGTCTTCTTGGTACTCACATGAGTCTTCGAAGGCTCATGCTCTCTAGGGTTGTCGGTATGATGAGCAACTGATACTTTTGACCTCTCTTTCATGCCCATCTTAGCCTTCTCTGCCCTTAGAGCTTCTATCTCGCCCTTTAATCTATCACGCTCCTCGATGGTATATTCATCATTCTCACCCACCACTTCAAGCAAAGCTGGTGGTACTTCCGGGGCGTCCAGATTCATTCAGACTGATTTTTTCTGATGGTTTCGAATGCTTGATTCAGGCACCGTCGTTCTCCCACTGTGGTCGCCAATTCGGTGAGGTTTATTTTCGTCTGAGGGTAAGTTTGTAATTTTTGTTTAGAACTGTGTGGAAGTTTGAAAGTATTTAATGTTGGAGTAGAGAGTAAAGGGAGAATTAAGCAGCCTGGTTGTATTTAATTTCCATTACCCTCATTTAATGTTGGTGGTTTGGTACTTATACCCTTACATTTGGGCTTTATGGGCTTTCAGGTCATGTTTAATGGACCCGGGTCAAGTTCAAGGACCCATGAGCTCTTAGTAGGAGAGCAAGCAGCTTAGTCAAGAAGTGATTAGGTTTTAAGTACTTTAGTTCTGTTCGAACAGCACAATGGATGATGGTGTCCGAATTGTCATCATCCGGTTAGATAAACATTGTCCGAACTTACCCCGTCCGAAGTGGTAATAGGATCCGGACTCATCATTGTTGACTCTGGGCAGGCGCGGCTGGCTGAGACTGAGTTTTGGCTCTGTTATGACCCTGCCCGGCCTCTCTTGACTGGTTCCCTGACTGATTTTGGTTCAGCCGGAGCAGACCTCACCTTCCTGTGCACCTTAGTTTTCTTTGTTTCATCCACGTTAATTTGCTTTCCAACTTGATTCAATAAACCTCCCCATGTCATGGCCTTTTTCTGGTCACTGAATCAACCAAATTTCCAGGGTTGAAGCCCTGCCTCAGAGAAGCTATTGCTACTTGTTCAAAGCAATCATCCAATCCATTTTTGGTGTTTACAAAGCGACTTATGTATTCTTTTAGAGATTCGTTCGGTTCTTGGGCACAATGGATGATTGTGTCTCCATTGCCCTTCACCTCCTTACTTCCAACGAACTGCCTCCGGAAGGCCACCCAAAAGGTATCAAAATTTCTGATGCATCCCCGTGGTATGCTGTTATACCACTTCAGGGCACTCCCCGTAAAGGATTGGAATAATGATCTACAAAGAAACTTGTCGTCATCATCAAAATTCATCATGAAAATTTTAAATTGTTCCAAGTGGTTGTCCGGGTATTTACTGTCATTGTATTTTTCCATTTTCGTACTATCAAACCTCTTAGGAAGGTTCCCGGCCATGATCTTGGACGACAATGGAGATTGTCTCCAATTCCGGCCACGACTGAAAATAGTATCCTCGTTAGGAGTTGCAAAGATACCTGTCTCATCATGGAAGGCAAAAGGATCCACCAGCATCCGGTCTATGTGTCTCCGGCTATGAGACGATCATTTGCCTATATGCCTCTTTAACTTTCCATGCCTATCCTTTTTTCTTGAATACTTCTTAACCAACTTTTGTTTCTTTTTCGACCGACCCTCATCACTGCTGGATGACAAGGATTCCTTAACTCCATCTTCCCCGGAGGAGCTACTGGAAGATTCTGAGTCTCAATTAGAGCTCTCCACCGGCTTGGACCGGTGAGACTTTTTGGAGCTAGCATGAGTCTTCTTCGTACTCACACGGGTCTTCGAAGGCTCATGCTCTCTAGGGTTGTCAGTATGGTGAGCAACTGACGCCTTTGATTTCTCTTTTACACCCATCGTTTCCCTCTCAGCCCTTAGAGGTTCTATTTCAAATTTTAATCTATCGCGCTCCTCCATGGTGTATTCATCATTTTCTCCCACCACTTCGAGCAAAGCTGGTGGTTTTCCGGCACGTCCGGATTCATTCGAACTGGATTTCTCTGATGGTTTTGAATGCTAGATTCAGGCACCGTCAAGCTCCCACTGTGGTCGCCAATTCGATGTGGTTTATTTTCGTTTGAGGGCAATTTTGTAATTATGTCTAGAGTTTTGTGGAATTTTAAGAGTGTTTAATGTTTGGATAGAATGTAAAGGGAGAATTGAGCTGCCTGGTTGTATTTAATTTTCATTACCCTCATTTAATGTTGGTGGTAGGGTATTTATACCCTTATCTTTTGGGCCATATGGGCTTTTGGGTTGTGTTTTATGGATTTGGGTCGAGTTTAAAGACCCACTAGCTTTTGAGTAAACAAGTAATTAGTTTAATCATGAAGTGATTATGTTTTTAATACTTTAGTTCTGTTCGGACAGCTTAGTAAGTGGAGGCTGTCCGAATTGTCCTTGTCCGGTTAAATGGATGATGTCTGAATTGCCCTTGTCCGGTTCTTACAAAGAGTGGTGACAAAATCCGGACTCATCAATACGTGTGTGGTTTCCAAATGTCTTCGCAAAGTTCACCAGATGATCTTCTTCATGTATGATTTTTACATATATGTAATCAATATAGGCTTTTGCTTGTCTATCTATATGAGTTGTGAATATTTTGGTTACCAACTTTTGATAGGTTAATCTAGAAAATTCTTTAATCCAAAATGAATTCCTTTGTAGCAATTTAGTTTTCTTTCCATTACAAATGTCATGATTCATGATCATATTGTTTCATTTTTAAGTGATTATATCCTGCAAATGCATCCATACAATATCAAATTTTTATTTGTATGTCGCGTCTACGAGTTGATCAATTCCTGGTAGTGGAAAATAGTTTATTGAATATGCCTTGTTTAGGTCCATAAAGTCTATGCATATTCTCCACTTTTCATCTTTTATTTTTACCAAAACAAGATTAGTTATCCACATTGGGTAATGAGACTTTTGCATGTATCGTATTACCGTAATTCTGTCAATCTCTACAATGATTGCCCCAGTCTTTTATTAAGAATTAGATCTCTATTTTTTTTTATTATGAGACAAAAGTTATTGTTGATATTACATATGACTTATTTTAGGACTCTAGTTACGTCATGTGTACTCCATGCAAATATATCCAAATAATGTTTTTTAAATGTAAAATTTTGTACCAAAGATCGTTTGGTATGTTCCTGTTAATCTTCATAATTTTTTCTTGTTCCATGATTACTTCCTGTAACTCTTCCCCCGACTACACCAACCGAGGGTCTTCTCTTGGTTCATCTACCTCATCTAAAATGATCCCTTCACGTTTTGGTTGATACGCTTTGAGAGACATTGATAATACATATCACTCCATGGATATTTTATGGTTACCTGTCATAACAACCACCTTAGCGTTTACATGATATCTTATACACTGGTGGACCGTGAATACTATGACATGCATTTGATCAAGCAAGGATCGGCCCAATATTATATTATATAGAGATGGTGCACCTACCACCATAAAGATACATTATATTTTTTTCATCAAAATTCTTGCTTCCCGAGAGCCAGGTCCAAAGTTAATTCTTATAGAATAGCTGCATTTGCACATGTGAATTATGTCAGGACTCTTTGACTTTAAATCAACATTGGTGCCCCTCTCATTGTTATGTTCCTCCGTATAAGATATTTGAGCTACAAATGACGATCCTTACCCTATTGATCATTACACATGCCAACTCTACTATTATTAATACTATATCACTGCGAGGAGATGTCACTCAATTCAGATTATCATCTATGAAGAATAAATTTGAGTATGGGTTTATGTACAAGTGTGGGGTTGTTTACCATTAAAACATTTTTTTTCAATATCGTAAGTGCATATTTTCCTTGATATTTTTATGATTCTAGTGTATGGGTCTACCTCGGCAATTACTCTGATTGTTTGTCTGTTTGGAACTCGGTCTATGTAATTCTCTTCATCTTCTGGATCGACCACGGTGATGATGTTTGTATCTAATGCTCGTTAAGTTTTTGTCGTGCTTGAAGATTGTTTTGCGACATCATATGAACCTTGTCATAGTTCTTCATTTAATTGTTCCTTACGAATTCAGTCAACTTTCCTTAATCTATTAAAATTTGGACTAAATCATGTGAAGCCTAATAATTCTTAGGAAAATGACATGTGTCACCATAGAACTTACAGTATTTGTTTTTGTCTATGTTCTTTTTTAGCCTAAACAGTTTCCAAGATCGATTGTATTTGATAGTTTCCTTTGTTGTATCCAACTTTTGATTTTCCTCTTTGGGATTGATTTAATCTTGGAATGGCTAGAACCAAAGGGACATTGTTTATTGGCTCTTCATATTTTGTGCTTATCTCGAAAATTATATATGTTTTGCTTATTGAATCACCTCTATTAGGATTATCTGTGTCTCTTATTTGTTTGCTATATCCACCTCACCCACTTTGATGAATTGTTCCACCTAGGAAAATAAATCTCTAAATTTTAGTGTTTTCTTCTTATTTATTACATCAGATATGGGTTCTTTCTCGAGCTCCTTATCTAAATGTTGCTGCAACCACCTGATCATAACAGTCTTGTAGTTGTGATTTAGTGTTAGCAAATATTTTGCTCCCTCAAACTCTTATTAACAATTTGTTTGTACTGGAGTATTTAATCTATGTCTTCATTAATTTATTTTAAACTCATTTAGTGATTCTTGAATATCGTCCGGAGTATCTTATAAATTTTAAAGCAACCTCTGGGGGACTATTGAATCATTGCATTGCACTTGCTCTGAGGATCGTGACAAATGATCAAACATTAATCACATGACCACTCCATACTGCAAAAAAATTCCGTTGAACTGATGGATGTGATACTTCAGATATCTTTTGCAATCGTATATGTCTATTTTATGGTGGCATGATGCGAAACAATATTTCCTGGACTAGTGGGGACTCTTTGTCTGGATGGGCCTCATCATCCTCATAATAGTTGTTTAAACCATCTATGTTTCAATCTGTTTACATGGTTACATGGGTCTGGGTGTATGTACTCTGGTTGATATTGCGGGATGCCTTTAGCCCATCCAGAATTCCCATTGTTCTACTACCTTTGGGTAGGTTTTTTTATGGGTAATCTAGTTAAACTTATTGTGTTTTTAGAGCATACTTGATGAAGCACCTTTCGTTAGATGATATGTTGTAATTTATCCAGGCTATGGAGGATAGTCGGGTAAAGGCTGCCTGGTGGAGCACCTTGCATGCTCTCTTATAGTTTTTTTCTTTTAACGGGTTTATTTTTTCATTTTATCTTGCAACAATAGTGAGGTAACATCATCTTTTTCGGCGTCATTAGCTGCATCCACTTCATTGATGACAAATTTAACTTTGGGGGTATCTACAATTATAATTGTTCATACAACAATAAAAAAATTCTGAGCTTATTCTTCTTTTAACTATTGAATCAGATGCTTGATCTCAGTTAGAGGTATTGCAAGGTCCTCTTCGGTCGCTGATGTCTTAGGTTATCCATAATGATATTTCACATAATCTCTTCGTGCACTGATAAATCAGTTCTTTCATCGGAATTTGATGTTTATTCCGTTTAGATTTTTAAATTATTCTGATTCCAATTGAAAAGATTTTATGATTCCCATAGACGAAGCCAATTAATGTCTATATTTTCGGGACTTGAAATGAAATGAAAAAGTTTGAGAATAGTGTTACAATAAATATCTCTCAATTGTTAGATAATAATAGATTAAAATTCTATAATACTTTAGATTCACAGTTAAATATATTTTAAGTGAATTTTTATATATTTGTACATTTAGAAAAACACATAAAACGGTAAGTTCGAATTGGACTAGTTACATCTTTATATATATATATATATATATATATATATATATATATATATATATTAAACAAATATTTGTTAACATAAATATTTTGTATAAACAAATATTTTGTTAACATTGATGAGTCAATAATTGTTTGGAAGAATGTTTTGGATCTTGAACTTGATGTGACTAGAGAGAGAAAGTATAGAGAGAGAAAAAGAATGTAGTAGAATAATATTCAATGTCACACCTACCAAGAAAGTGGGTCACCTTTTATACTAAAATAAGGTGGTCCCGCTTGGGTCCTTGGTGGGCCGTCTACATATTTGATCAGGCCTCTTAGTTAGCATTATATTTACATATTGGTCCCCAAAAAATCCTAAACTCCCTAATTACTACATCATGACACTCTTATTCATAATTAAATCCTTATTGTTTACATTTGGCGAATTCTACCCTCATCAGTAGCCCCCCAGTCTTCGGGAATATTAGGAGCGAAGACTTATTGCCGAACCTACACCTGCCTTCCGCTGCCACCTGCGCTTCGAGCCAATTGCCTATCTTCGGACTAATTATTCTTTTTCCTCTTGCGTCGGACGTCCCACGGCTCCGTTTGTGCCGACTTGACCTTCGGTCAGCCGACGGTACTCCCGAAGCCAATACTCAGGCTCTGCTGGATTTTTCTTACCCGATGTTCGTAGTTCTGAGTCAGGTTGGTTCCTGTGTTCTTTCGAGCTTCTGATCCGGGCTTCTCCGTGATGGGCCGGTTCTTCATTTATCCCGGGATTCTATGTGGTGGGCCGGCCTTTCACAGTGGATACAGTTGCGGATGCCCATATCATCAGTCGGTTCGAGGGGGATAGTCTAGGTTAGCCTTCGTCAGAGGTTGGTCGACACGTGTCGTCGTCTTGTAGGATGTGTCTTTGCCAGACTAGATTCTTAGGGAGACTCTTCGTCTTCCCGCTGTGCTTTTGTCGATTGATATCGCCCGGTCATCCAACCTTGCCTATAAATACTCCATAATTCTTGAGTTCTCTCAGAGGCATTCTAGAGAGAGAAAATGTTGTCAGATCGTTTTCTAGAGAGAGAAAGTGTTTGCCAGATCATTTAAAAAAGCGATGTCCGACCATTCTTGAGAAGAGGATGTTTGCATGAAACCCAGATAACTGAAGCCTACATCAACCAAGAAAAAGAAAAAATCTGTGTGGAGTTTCCAAGAGTGGGCTAGCATCGGAGACCGAGCCGAGGAATACCGACGTGCTGGCTTGATTTGGGGATCTAACTCAAAACCCTTTACTCCCGTTCCACGTCCTCACGACCCTGTTTTATCCACCCCGATCCCTGCTGAATCCTTCTTTTTGCCCGACCTTCCCAGTTCTCCATCTCCCGAGGTCAGCCTATCTCCGGAGACCGTCGTCCTTTCTTCCAGCAGTAGCTCCTCTCGCTCCCTTGCAACTCGGTCGGAGAATCCGACCCCTCCGTCTGTTAACTCATTTGTTCCACCGCCTCCGTTCCCGCCCCGACGCGCTCGTAAAACCAAATTCTTGACCATGGGTGAAGACAGTCCCTCTACATCTCCCGTAGGAGGTAACTATCTTGAAATGGTTCAACTTACGCCCTCGATTCGAGGGTATCGGACCGGTATTAACACTGCGGTAACTTTTTAGGTTTGCCCAAGCGCCAGTTGACGCCAGAGGAAGTGGAAGCGGCTCATCGGGCTTTTTCGGGCAATACGGCCGAACCCTCCACCTCTCGGGTCCGATCATCGGAGCTGACGCCGAATGCTTGGTATACTTTGATGTCCTGCATAATGGCTTCCCGTCTTTCAGGTCGGGTTATGCCTATGGAGGAATATATTGCTATGTCAGGTCTGTCCAAGGCCCCGAAGTCGCCGTTCTTCTACTGTTCCTTGGGAAACAAGTGGAAGATAGTTAATGACTTCTTGGAGGGAGACAAAGGCTGGAAGCATCGGTTTGTGTTTCTGAGCGGGTGTTGGGAGAACGGTCTTCCATATTCCTCGGAAAACAGGAGGCAGCTGCTTCGGACTTGGGTCCACAATGGTACCGCTCTTCTCCCTTTTTTTTTATACCGACCTTTTGTGCAGTGTCGAAGGAGTGGTTGCAAGGGCTGAAGAAAGATCACTTGAAGGCCGCTGAGGCCACATTCGAGGTGCTGAAAGGCTATGCTCGGCAGCATTGGGGTCGGACTATGCATCGGACCTTCAAGGATACAAATTTAATCATGAGCAACCTTTGGCGTTGCTCGTCCGAGGTGCTCACCATCGAGCAGTTGCGACAGCCCCCGAGCTTGGAGGATGTGATCGCGAAAACCGGAGCCCCTGGGTCGCAGGTGTATCTGCCAAAGCGCAACAAGGCACCTAGCAAGCGCCCGAAGTCAGATGACGAGGCCGGGGAGAACGAAACCGGGGCTGCTAATGTGGGAGTGCTGATTCGGGAAGAGGCGCCTGCTCGCGAAGGTGTAGAGGCGAACCAGGGCCAGGCTCCAGTGCAGAAGAGGAAATGTCGTACCGACGCGGAGGGGACTAAGGCAAAGAAACCCAAGCACTCCAAGGCAGTGAGCGGGCCTGCTGACGGCGCAGAGGATGGTGCCACAGGGCCGAAGCTGTCTGATCAGGGCGGTGCTGCGGGAGGTATTCAAACGGCGGACCTTGTTGAGATTCCAGATGATGTTGAGCCCCCCCAAGCGTCGGACTCGGCTGCGGCCTCATCGAGCGGTCCGAATTTCCCGGTGCTGACAATGCTAGGGAGTTCGCACACGTTCCCGCTGCGGGGATCGGATGGTCTGGCTCTATCCCTGTACAACTTGCTTGTACCTGCTCCTATGCAAGAGTGTCGGGCGATCGAGCTAGGCCAGCAGCTAAAGGGCGCGGAGGCGAAGATTGTCGTCCTCACTGGGGAGGTGGAGAAAGCCAAGGCGGCTCAGGCGTCGGCGGAGGGCCGGATTACGGAGGCCAAATGTGTCGCGGAGGAGGCGAAGAAGGACACGGAGGAGGCGAGGAAGGCTGCGGAGGAGGCGAAGAAAGCCGCAGAAGACCGTGCTGCTGCATTGGCCCAGGAGGTCCGAAAGCTAAAATCTTCGAACGTTACCTTCGCAAATCGGTGTAGGAAATGGTCGGAGAAAGAAACTGCCGATGCCAAAGCTGCGTATGTGCTGTCGCTCCAAACCGCTTTCCAGACCTTCCCCTCGGGACAATGTGGTTGGATGTGCCAGAGGGGGACCGCCCTGAGGGGGTCGATTGCAAAGATGACGAAGAGTCCGATGATGTTGAAGAGGAGGAAGAGGACGAGTGATCGGGCCCTTATTTTTCGTTTTTTTTTCTGTTACTCTTTGGGGGCCGTGGGGTCCCCTATCAATATTTCCGATGAACTTTTTTTGTTATGTTTTGGGGGCCACGGGGTCCATTATTAATATATTATTTTTCTGGTTATATCCTTTCGCATATTGTCACCTGGGAAAAATAGAGTAGTTCTGTGAAAAATCCTAAGTTCAAACATTATATTGAAAAATTCATGATAGGATCGGGAATCGCAAACTGTGGACCAGTTCGGGAACTGAAAAACATAAGTAGGCTCTGTAGATCAACGTAAAATTGAAACTTTTCCCAAAGGGTCTGGAAAAGCATATATGTGGATCAGTCGTAAAAACTGAAAAACCCATTAAGGTTCTGTAGATCGACATGTCATCGAAACTTCTCCCAAAAGGTCGGGAAAATCATATATGTAGATCAGTTGCAGAAACTGAAAAACCTTTTAAGGTTCTGTAGATCGATGTGTAATCGAAACTTCTCCCAAATGGTCGGGAAAATCATATACGAAGATCAGCTGTGGAAACTGAAAAACCTTTTAAGGTTCTGTAGATCGATGTGTCATCGAAACTTCTCCCAAAGGGTCGGGAGAATCAAACATGTAGATCCATTAATATTAGTAGGAACAGACGCTAATCGGCTCGTCAGCCGACCAAGGTCGTAACACTTTAACATTTGGAAGGCGAAAGAAATTCTTGATTAATGTAATCGGGTGATCGGGTGTTTATGATGCCTCATTAAAACCTTCTCGCGCCACCAAGGTAGGAAATAGTGCATCCCCGATCAATACAATTCTAAATACTATTTTTCAAAAAATTTAAATACAACTCTTTCACTATTCTAGGTACAATTTTAGATGCTCTATGTTCCATGGTAGTCTTAAAAGATGCCCGAGCCTGTTTTGTAGGCGGTACGTCCCGCTCTTGATTTTTTCCGCGATCTCGTAGGGCCCTACCCAATTCCGGGCGAGTTTACCGAGGCTCTTGTCCTTGGTGTGAAGAAAGACGCGCCTTAAAACCTTGTCACCGACCTTAAACTCCCGACGTCGGACTTTTGAAGCGTATCGACTTCTCATCAGGGTCTGATAGTGTAAGGCGTTTAACCGGGCGCGGTTGCGCTTCTCTTCTATAAGGTCGAGCTCGAGGCGTCGGCTGTCGTTATTTGTTTCCTCCGCATAGGTCCCGATCCTAAAATACGGAAAGATGGATTCCGCAGGGGTGACCACATCCATGCCATATACTAGAGCGTAAGGTGATTCCTGAGTTGCCGTCCGGGGGGTGGTTCGGTAAGCCCACAGTACCTCTTGTAGGTAGTCGGGCCATTTCCCGGCCTTTCCTTCAAGGTTTTTTCTGAGGCCGTCCAAAATGGTCCGATTGGTTACTTCGACTTGCCCGTTTGCTTGAGGGTGGAAAGGAGCGGAGAAACATTGTTGGATCTTATGGGCGGTGCAGAATGCTTTCATTTCACCGCTGTCGAACTGCGGTCCGTTATGCATAGTCAACCTCTGCGGTACCCCGAACCGACAACATATGTTAGACCAGACAAATTTGATGATATCCTTGGTCTTGGTGGAGGATAAAGGTTCGGCTTCGACCCATTTGGAAAAATAGTCCACCGCCACGACGATCGTCTGTCTTCTCATCAGGGTCTGATAGTGTAAGGCGTTTAACCGGGCGCGGTTGCGCTTCTCTTCTATAAGGTCGAGCTCGAGGCGTCGGCTGTCGTTATTTGTTTCCTCCGCATAGGTCCCGATCCTAAAATACGGAAAGATGGATTCCGCAGGGGTGACCACATCCATGCCATATACTAGAGCGTAAGGTGATTCCTGAGTTGCCGTCCGGGGGGTGGTTCGGTAAGCCCACAGTACCTCTTGTAGGTAGTCGGGCCATTTCCCGGCCTTTCCTTCAAGGTTTTTTCTGAGGCCATCCAAAATGTACCGATTGGTTACTTCGACTTGCCCGTTTGCTTGAGGGTGGAAAGGAGCGGAGAAACATTGTTGGATCTTATGGGCGGTGCAGAATGCTTTCATTTCACCGCTGTCGAACTGCGGTCCGTTATGCATAGTCAACCTCTGCGGTACCCCGAACCGACAACATATGTTAGACCAGACAAATTTGATGATATCCTTGGTCTTGGTGGAGGATAAAGGTTCGGCTTCGACCCATTTGGAAAAATAGTCCACCGCCACGACGATCGTCTGTCTTCCTCCCGATGCCATTGGTAGCGGCCCGACCAGGTCAATTCCCCATCGGTCAAAAGGTAGTCCTTCGAATATAGACTCTAGGGGAGCCGCAGGGACGTTTATCGCGTTTCCGAACCGTTGACATGTATCACAGGTTTTGACTATCTGTCGCGCATCCGCTGTGATCGTCGGCCAATAGAATCCTGCAAGAAAAATCCTTCTGATCAGAGCTTTGTAGCCGCAGTGTGCCGCACCTTCACCATCATGTAGTTCGGATACAATTATTTGCGACTCAAGGACCCCCAAGCAGCGGAGCAGGGGGGCGGCTGAAGGCTTTCTTGTATAGTACTTCTCCCAAAAGGACGTAACCCCGAGCCTTATTGCGTATTTTCCGAGCTGAGGCGTTATCACTAGGCAACCAACCCTCAGCTAAGAAGGCGATAATGTCCCGCCGCCAGTCTGAGAGGGTTACCGAGGAGATCTGACAGGCGATTTCAGGTCGGTTGTCTAATTCTTCACGCTTGATAATAGATGGGTTCTCTTGCTCAACCACCCAAGGATAGTTACTGGAACAGGAGAGTGTTACCAAAGAATCAGCGGCTATGTTTTCGTTTCTCGGGACATGCTCATAGGTGACCTTGTCAAACGAGGCGGCCAGAACCCTGAGCGCTTCTAGGTATTGTACCAAATGCTCTTTCCGAGCTTCCGCGCTTCCCGAAGCTTGGGTTATTACGAGTTGTGAATCGCTTATGAGGCGCACCCGCTTTGCCCCACATACCTGTGCTAAACGTAATCCTGCCAGAGCGGCCTCGTATTCAGCTTCATTATTCGAAGCGGGGAAACCAAATCGGACGGCTTGGTGCATGCTAATACCTGATGGGGTCACTAATTGTATACCTGCTCCACAGCCACTAACGTTAGCCCCTCCATCGGTACGAACGGTCCATTCGCTTAGTGCGGCCTCTTGGGAAAGCACGTCCCGATTAGGTCGTTCGGAGTGGAATTCTACTAAAAAATGGGCCAGGACTTGGCCTTTCACGGTTGTCCTAGGTTCGTAGTCGATGTCAAAATCGCCCAGTTCGACCGACCATTTGGATATTCTCCCGGATATGTCTGGCCGCTGGAGGATGTACTTGAGTGGAAATGATGTTCGGACCATGATGGGGTGGGCTTGAAAGTACGGGCGCATTTTCCGCGCTGCCGTCACCAGGGCGAGTGCCATTTTTTCCAACTTTAAATATCGGGTTTCCGCATCTAACAGGCTTTTGCTCACAAAATAAACTGTCGTAGGGGTCGGGCCCGACTTGCTAATCAAAGTTGCACTGACCGCGAAGTCGGTAACCGCAACATAAAGAAAAAGTGTCTCACCCGCGACGGGCTTCGTCAAAAGGTTTGGTGATGACAGATATCGTTTGATTCCTAAGAATGCCTCATTACATTCGGGAGTCCATACAAAATTTTTAGCTTGTCTTAAGACCTGAAAAAATGGAGCGCACTTATCAGATGAGCGAGAAATAAATCGATTTAAGGCCGCCAGACGCCCAGTAAGGATCTGAACTTCCTTGATGCTTTGGGGCGGGGTTATATCGGTCAGAGCCCGAAGCTGGATAGAATCAGCTTCAATCCCTTTTTCACTAACGAAGAAACCTAGGAACTTTCCTGATCGGACCCCGAGGAAGCATTTTTCCGGGTTTAGCTTGAGATTTATTCCCCGCAAGTTATCAAAGGTTTCTTTCAGATCGGTAAGGTGTGCTTCATCCGCGCCGCTTTTAACCAGCATATCGTCGATGTACACCTCCATATTCCTCCCAATTTGACCTTCGAACGTTTTGTTGACCAACCTTTGGTATGTTGCGCCGGCGTTTTTCAGCCCGAAGGGCATTACTTTGTAGCAGTACAGTCCTCGGTTTGTGATGAATGTGGTGCTTTCCTGATCCACAACATGCAATTTGATCTGATTATATCCAGCGTATGCATCCATGAATGGCAGCAACTTGTTACCCGACGTCGAATCTACCAACTGATCGATTCTTGGCATCGGGAATGGGTCCTTCGGGCACGCCCGATTAAGATCGGTGAAATCCACACACATTCTCCACTTCCCATTTTTCTTTTTTGACCAGAACGGGATTTGAGGTCCAGAACGGGATTTGAGGTCCATAACGGGTAGCTTGCTTCCTTGATATGACCGACACTGATCATTCTCTCAACTTCTCGTAAGATAATGTCTGCCTTCTCTGCGGAAAATGCCCGACGTTTTTGTGAGATCGGTCTGGCGTTCCTGTTGATGGTTAGTTTGTGAACAGCAAAGGATTCTGGTACCCCGGTGACATCTCTTGGGCACCATGCGAACAGATCCAAGTTTTCCCGTAGGAGAGTCAGCAGTTGTTCCCTGAAGATCGGCAAGATTCGTACCCCAATCTGCAAGGCTTTTCCGGTGGCGAATTGGTATTGCTCGCATTCTTCGTCCGTCGTTAAGAGGCTCGGGGCTTCCCTGGAGTCATCAACGGGGTGCGATTCCGGGGCGAGCCCCTTTAACTGCTATTCCCGAGCTTGAATCATCTCTTGATCCTCTTTAGGTGCTAATGCCGCCCGGTAACATTCCCGTGCTGCTTTCTGGCTACTTCGGACCACTCCCACGTTGTTCCCGACCACGTATTTTAGACATTGGTGAATTGTAGAGGATACTGCGTGCATCAGCGATATCCATGATCGGCCGAAAATGGCGTTGTGGGAAGCCGACGCGTCTACTACCACAAATAAAACCGTAACCTCTTTCTTGAATGGTCCGCGGCCTAATTGGACTGTGCCCTCAAATTCTCCTATAACGTCGGCTGCTGACCCAGTAAACCCTACTATGGTGCGGTCGGACCGCGCAATCACTGGTGGTGTTCTAAACTTGGAAAAAGTGGATGCGAAGATTATGTTGGCTGAACTACCGGTATCCACCAAGATGCGCCGAACCTCCTCCCCCGCAATGGCCGCCCCGATCACAATAGCGTCTTCATTAGGGCCGGCTATGTCTCTCATGTCGTCGTCGTCAAAGTACAGGATCGAGGAATGGACGCTTCTGGTTTGGAAGCAAGTTCTGGCTTCCAACTGAGTGGTTAGGTTGACAATGTGCCTCTTCCTGGACGAATGTGTAACTCCTGCCATAGAATCTCCCCCAAAGATAGTTAGGGATTCAAAATATTTACAAAGGCCTTGTACATTACCGACGTTCTTCTCGGCTTCTTCCTCGATAATCCCGATGATGTTGCGGTTCGCTTCGGGATCGAGGTACTCGATGGAAACATCGAACGGATCGGTTACTTCTGAGATTGCCATGGTGGTTTCTGGTTTTGGAATTATCACGACTTCCTTCGAGGTCGTACTTTGTTGTGCCTTCTTAACATACTCCAAGAGGTTTCCGTGTTCTATGAGCATCTGTATTTCCTTCTTCAAAGCGATGCAGTCCTTAGTGTCATGCCCGACGTATTCGTGATAGCGGCAGTAGCGGTTATTCCTTTGCTCCCGAGGCGTTGGTATCGGGAAAGGTTTTCGATACATCCCGCTCTTCTTTGTCTTCTCGTAGATCGACGCTACATACTCTGTAAGATCTGCGAAATATGCAGGTCGGATCCACTTGTTTAACATGGGACGTGAAGTTGTCGGACCTGTTTGTTTCGGTCGCGAGCTTGTCAGGGCCGGGGGTTTGGCTGACACAGGTGGGTTTGGTGGTATCGTGCTGACCGGTTGGACTGCTCGAGCGTAATCTGACCGAGCGCTTTGCCTCATTACTACCGATGCTTGGGCGCTTTGTTGAATCTGTGCTGCCAACTCAGATGCTTCGGTCTCTTCGATCAATATCTGTTTCTCTATCTAGGCTAGGAGTGCGGAAAATGTGAATGCTTGTTTTTTTGTCACAGCTTGCTTCATTTGTCCATGGAGCAAACCCAAGCGAAACGCAGATAGGGCCACGTTCTCTTCGCAGTGGTCTAGGTCGGTTTTCGCGTTGATGAATCGCCTGGTATATTCTCTGAGGCTTTCCCCCAATTTCTGCTGGCAATTCATAATGGTGTCTCCGTTGGTCCGGAAGCTTTTACTCCCCACAAAGTGTTGTCTAAACATCGTCCAAAACATCCCGAAGTTCTAGATGCAACCCTGCGGTAAACGATTGTACCATTTGGATGCTCGGTCCCTGAAAGTCATGGAAAAATCTCTACATAGGAGTTTGTCATCGTTGTCGAAGCTTAACATGAAGTTTTTGAAAGCTTCCAAATGATTATCCGGGTCCTTCTTCCCATCGTACTTTTCTAATTTAGAAATGTCAAATCGCTTCGGGAGCTGCCCCGCTAATATCTCGTCGGACAACGGGGATGCCCTCCAATTGATTCCGAACCCATATGCTCCTCCTCCAAGTCCTTCTATCTGAAATCCGTAAAGTCCCTCATCTCTGGGGCTGACAAACTGGCTGCCGGTTCGGTAACCTTGGTTCTGACTGTTCGATGGTTGCCAATGCACTGGAGGCAGCGCTGCCCGCTCTTCACGGCTAGCTGTAGGCATCTCCTCCTTCTCGAAGGATACCGGGGTCTGCTTCTCGGTGCTCCCCTTCTTGTATTTTGGTGATTCTGCCCGGGGCCCTCGGAAGCGTCGGGAACGATTCTTTTGTGTCCGCTGGGCCCTTTCCCGTCGCCGATATTCTCTGCCCGACGAGTCGCTCGAGGTGTAGTCAATTGTTGCGCCGCGATGATCCTTCGGGTACTGCCGAGTCCTGGCATTTTGCCCCTCCTCGGGATGTGGCTCCCGATAATACCTAACAGGTCGGGCTTCGATGCGCGGCCCAACATCATGTTCGGCCATCTCCCGATCCTCCACGAGGGGTCCCTTGCCTTTTCCTTCCCGGATCCTCTTCTCGTCCAGCGCCCGTTCCCTTTCTGCGTTTAGCCTGGCAATGTCTTCAAGGAGCTGTTTTCGGGTCATTATCAGGGTCGACCGCTTGTCCCGACCTTGGTCGCAGTGCCTCCGACCAGGTGCTTCTTCGCCCTCTGACACCGAGACGGCTCAGATTACTTCTCTACCGACCCTCTCTGTCACAGCTTCGTTGCTCATTTCGCAATACGTGATTTTCAAAGAAGAAAGATTCCTTTTTGGTATCACTCGTTCCCACAGACGGCGCCAATGATGAGTCAATAATTGTTTGGAAGAATGTTTTGGATCTTGAACCTGATGTGACTAGAGAGAGAAAGTATAGAGAGAGAAAGAGAATGTAGTAGAATAATATTCAATGTCCCACCTACCAAGAAAGTGGGTCACCTTTTATACTAAAATAAGGTGGTCCCGCTTGGGTCCTTGGTGGGCCGTCTACATATTTGATCAGGCCTCTTAGTTAGCATTATATTTACATATTGGTCCCCAAGAAATCCCAAACTCCCTAATTACTACATCATGGCACTCTTATTCACAATTAAATCCTTATTGTTTACATTTGGCGAATTCTACCCTCATCAAACATAATTTTAATAACATTATGATCTGTGTTGACATGATTAAGGATTTTGATAAAATGTTTCATAATTTTATAAACAAAGTTCTTCTCACATTTGGATTCTCTTTTAAATTTGTAAATCTCATAAACAAGTTGATAAGATCAACTTTTGTGTCTATTCTTATCAATGAAGAGGTTGTTGGTATTTCAAAACTAAAATAGGTCGTAGACAAGGGGATCTTCTCCCCTAGTCTTTTTATAATAGCTTAAGAGGTTCTAATTAGATGCATCTTTAAACTTTTTTACTCTAACAAGTCTATGAAGTATACAACTAGCAGTGCCATTGTTATTCCCTACTTACCTTTTGTTGATGATCTTCTTATTTTTACTAGTAGTTTAAGCTTTATTATTGACAATCTCGGCAAGTTTTTATAGATCTAACAGGAAGTCTCTTGTCAGGAAATTAATAAAGACAAAACAAAGATAATCGAATCTACTAGCATTCCTAATACAATAATAACTACTCTTATCAACCGAATTGGCTTCAGAGTTGTCATCTTCCTACTGACTACTTAGAAATCACATTAAACACCAACAATAAAGCAAGTAACTACAACTCTCTATTAAACAAAGTTAATAACAGGATTAAGGATTTGAAATTCCTTATTAACAATATATTCTAATGGTTATACCTATGTATTGGGTTCATAGTAGATACTTGCCTAAAAATATTATCAATAGCTTGGAGAAAACTTTCAACAAGTTCCTTTGGGGTTTCACTAATGAGTTCCATTGAAATTCATTAAACTAGATGGTCATCAATCTGTAAACCATTTGGAGAAGGGGGTCTTAATATTAGAAAATTATCTAATATCCAAGACTCATTCTCCTGCAAATTGTGGATTATATTTAGAGAAAATAAGTCTTTATGGCCTAATCTAATGGATAACATATATTGTAAGGGTTTTCATTATTTGCATGTTTCATACACTAAGGCTGGATTTCACACCTGGAAAAGATCAGCCAAGATGAAGAATTTTATTGAGCCTAATATAAGTTGGCAATTGGGTTGTGGTGATGATGATTTATGGCTCGAAAACTAGTATGATCATTCTTCTGTTACCATTTTAGATGATAATATGGACAACAACTGGTTTAAGTCTAAAATAGTAAGGTCATTATGGCTTAGAAATTTGTGGAATAACAATAATCTTAAGGGCTTTTTATCCCAAGCTAATATCAACCATATTGTGTCTACATCTATCAAAGCTAACAAAGCAGACTCTATCATTTGGAAGCTCTCCAAAGATGGAAAATTTAACCGTAAATCTACTTTGGATCAGATCAAACAACATACAACAAATTTAATATTTTCAGCAAATTTTGGAATTCTATAACTCATAGGAAATTTTCCTTTCTCTTATGGAAAATCCTTTATAGCTTCATTCCTATTGATTTTATAATGCAGAAAAGACACTTTACAACTATTTCAAAGTGTCAATTGGGTGAATCATTATAAACTCCTACTCATATGTTTATATTCTATAGTTTTGCATGAGCTATTCGGTCTTATTTTGCAGATATTTTAAATATATATTAACAAATGCATGACCATAGCTCACATGACCATAAATTGGTTTCGGTCTTCTTAAAAGGATATTCATGCTAGAACAGTTCTTCCAACGATAATTTACTTGGTCATATGGCAAACAAGAAATAAATATAAGTTCAAAGGAAGTTCCTACTATATATGGTCTTCTATAAACTACATTAAAAATATAATATATTGTCTTGATAATTATAACATGTTTAAGACAAATCACAGGAATAATGATGCTAATACAGCTATAGAATTTGGATGCTTCAATATCTTAACAATAAGAGAAAGTCTACATACCTGAAATGACCTCCCCTAATTTTAAGAAGACTCCAACTCAACTCAGATGGCTCATGTCTCCTTAATGGAGAATCAAGTGGATGAGTTATCATTCGAGACAGTTCTGAAGACATTGTTCTTAGCTTCAGTAACTTATATGGCAAACTCTCTCCAATTATGGCTGAAACCAGAACTCTCGTGGATGGTCTGCTAAACTGTAAAAATAAAGGTTGGTCATATGTAGATATAAAAACTGAATCCCAAATCCTAGTAAATCTTATAGATAAAGGAAAATAGCATTGGCCTCTTGAACCCATTCTTAATTGTTGTATAAATCTTATCAATCTTTCAATGGAAGTTACCCACATTTTCAGAGACCAAAATAAAGATGTCGACTGGCTATCAAAGTGGAATCTGAAATGTAAAATGAAAATGGAGTTATCTAACTTTCAAACGCCTTCTAATTTGAGTACTATCACTCTTTTAGAAAGTCTTAGATAGGCTATATAAATAGTGTCTCCTGACTTTTCTTAATGTCCATTTGTTGTATTTGTTCAAGCTTGTCTATTAATATCTTGATTTTTGTTCTATCTCATAAGCTAATATTAGATTGGATTTGTCTCAATCTTAACTATTGCTATCTCCAGCTCTGTTTCATATACATTATGCTTTAATCTTCACTATCTCTCCTAGCTCAACAGGTTAATCCTGACTAGCCTTTAGAGTTTGCAGAACATGTAATATCTTCACGAATCCTAGGAATCTAAGGCATTGTGAAATGAAAATTGCTATACCAACTCACTGCTCTGTGAAATGCTGCTCCATCCCTTTTTTGTAGATATTTTTTCTAACTCTCCAGTTTACTCCGATCTCCAGACTAGTGTGATATTGTCCGCTTTGGGCCCACTGGCCCGCACGGCTTTGTTTTTGGTCCACTTCCAAAAAACCTCACATTAATGGAGATGTATTCTTAACTTATATACTGATCTTTCTTCCCATGTTTAACCGATGTGGGATGTGGGACTTTGGTCGCACCTAACAATCCTCCTCTCAAACAAAGTACCACTATAGCCTCCTCTCAATTGACTTTCATCCCCCTACTCGATGACACTATGCCGCTCCTTGATCAAGCCACCTGCTTGATGAGCTATGAGACACTCCATCTTTTTAAATGAATCTGCGCCGCTCCTTTATCAAGCCACCTACTTGATGAGGTGTGGCGCTCCATCTATCCAACAGATCATTCACCTTGAGTATGGCTCAAGGCTTCTGGTATGATGTTCGCAGAATTTCACCCACATCACAACCCACCACATCGCTCTGATACCATTTGTAGGGAATATTGGGTCCGCATATTCCGTTTTTTGTATATAAGTAAGAATACTTCGATCTCAACACTAGTGTGATATTGTCCGCTTTGTGCCCACTGGCCCGCACGGCTTTGTTTTTGGTCCACTTCCAAAAGGCCTCACACTAATGGAGATGTATTCTTAACTTATATACTGATCTTTCTTCCCATGTTTAACCGATGTGGGATGCAGGACTTTGGTCGCACCTAACATAGTCATGCTCTTACTTTAATCCATCTCCAATCCAGTGATCTATACTTCAGTTTCCAAGTCGAGATGCTTGCTTGATTAAATCGAATGAATAAATCGAATGATAAGTCCCTGGATAAGTCCATCCTTCATTGATGGTTCCTGATTTTCTCCTCTGTGATGAAATCTCTAATCCTTGTTCTTATAGCCTTAAGTAGCTTTTCTTATTCAATCCAATCTCCATAACTTCAGCTATTATTAGTTGAAACATCAACAACGAGTTTTGCTTGATTCTAATGGAGCGAAGAAAGCTTGTTAATGATATGATAAACGATTTTTAATTCAGTAAAAAAATTATAATTTTGTTTTAAACGCCTCTAGAGTAGTTCAAACTCCTTTGCTGATATAATTTCATTTTTTTTTTACATAAGTTAAAATAAATTTTGATTCGAACGTTAATTTATTAAAATAATACAAATTATATATTATTTTACTATAAAAAATCAACTTTTAAATATATGCAACATAAAAAAAACCCATCAATTTCTCAACTGTCTATAGAAGTAATCTATCATGTAAGGCTTCTCGACAAAAGAATAATTACCACACACAAAATAATTCCAAAACAATATAAAATTTAATATAATTCTCCACCAAATGTGATACATTAGTTTTATTATTTTTAAAGGAAGGGGTCCGAAGCAGACCCGGGTTAGCGAAAGCGGCCTCGATTTCTTTTACACCGTGGTGACTGGTTAGCACAAATGATAAACCATTAACGCGACACAACCCTAACCCCCGGTTCCTCCCAACTCTGTGGCTAACTCTTGCTTCAGTTAGCACAAACTCTTTCTTTCTTTCATCCGAAGGCTGCGAGAGCTCTGAATCGACATTTCTGGTATAGATCTCTCTGTTCCTATTTAGATTTTGTTGTCTCATATTTGTTATTGTTTAAACTGTTTGGTTTATATAGATGTTTGTTTCCGATTCGATTCTTGTAATGTGTTATCCGATTTACGGTTTTGCGTATCGATTGATCGTGTACGTTTTTTTTAGGATGTAGTTTTGTTATAATCTCTCAATATTCTATGTGTCTGTATGTGGAAGAACGAACGTCAGATGAACTAGAAAGTTTATGTATTCTGTAAATCCCAGATCTCAATTTTTTAAAGCAACAATTTTGTTTCAATAATTGAAAGTCGATAAGGTTCATCTGCATAAGCCCTTTATCTCTCTTGGTTTCTGATAATGATTTGAGTTTGGCAGAAGAATTTTAGGGTTGTTTGCCAGCATCTAATTGATATGCCTACCGAATCTAATTTGCTGATTTTTTAGGGGTTGTTTGGCTGCTGAATCCTTTTGATCAATAGGAAGAGGAGTTCACCGCAAGCTTACGATGAGCATCTATTTGAGTCGATTATTTCCAAGAGCTAATTCAAGTTTATTCTTAAGTGGTGGAAACGCCTTGCGCTCTGAAGTTTTACGTTTAAGGGAAGAAACTTTTTTGGTGGATACAGGAATTGGGACCCCCAGAATTTGTAAGCAAGATGAGCTTACAGGTGTTCCAACCAACCGAGCCACCAGGTTTGAGAACAAGGTGGGATTCCAAGATGTAGTGGCTGCTGAACCACCGATCAAAGGGTATCTTTTGGAGAGATCCTTCATCGATCTAGTGGCCGGTGACTTACTGACCAAAGAGCGAGCAGCCGCCAGGTTTGAGAGTATGGTGGGATCCCTAGATGTAGTGGCTGGTGAACCGCTTCTTCTTCTTCCACGAAGATTCAGACAAGACCGAGCTTGGAAGGAACTGAACAAGATTTGGCGAACAAATACAAAGGTCAAAGGCTTTTTTGTTGAGAAGGTAAGAGGAGGTTACTCAGTAGCCATCGCAGGTTTCATTACTTTTCTTCCATACCGTCGTCTCATAAGTCAAAGGATATCGAATGATCGATTCACCGTTGAGAACATTACCATGAACCAAAAAAGGAAGAGTGTTGTGGTGTTCTAGAATTTGATGAGTTCTATTGGAAATGGACCTATTAAATGCTTTAGATAGAGATTTATGTCGATTGAACATTATTGGGGAATAGTATCTCTGTTATAGCCGAATTCTTTTGAAGTTCTCGATTTGCTTATGCTTTCTGGTTAGCATCAGATACACAAAACTTGAGATGTCTGTTTTTCTCAAGTGTTACTTGAGATGACTGTTTTTCTCAAGTGTTCCGTGATCGCGGTCAGCTGATCCCAGGATCTGTTGTATTAGATGTTCTATTGTTGCTCAATAATATACCTGTTTCTATAAATCTCTTCTCTAGCTATGCAAGTACCCCTTGTCTGTAATTATTGGTGAATATCGTCACTTGATTGTCTTCACTGTATTGTCCTTGCTGCGTCCAAAAGTCTCAGCCTTTTTGGTCTCGAGCTTGGCCTCAATCCACCTGTGCTTACCTGAAATTGTTGTTATCTGTTTATGACATTGAAAAGAAAAACATTATCGCAAACACAGCAAAATACATGTAAAATATAAATTTTACTCCAATATAATCATTGAATATATTTTTCTCGTAGTAACTTGTCATTTGATATGTAGTCTGGCTCTCAACATATCAGTCACTTCACGTCATTTGAATGTTATAGGAACTCAGACGATTTGGGTTGTTATTAATACAACAAGGTTATTAATAATTCTCAAAATCCATTAATGTTACTCACATGTGTAAATTATTACTTCAACTGTTATATTTTGAGGTTGTAACCAAAGTATATGACATCTGGATTGATCTGGATTGGATTCTTTGGTTTACACCGGTCAAAATTGGACCCAGCCATATTTTGAATCTGGCAATAATTTTCAGGAAAAGGTTCATAATGGGTTCACTTTCTTTCAACGAATAGTAATTGAATTGATTATTTTAGTTGTAATTTAATATATATTCTAGTTGTAAATTTGTAATTGAACATTTTCTTTTTTTTAACGCTCATTTATTTGGGCTTGATTTTCATCTTTTTATCGGCTACTTATATTCAACTTGATATTTGAGCTGAAATTAGAACTCGATAGTAATTTTAAATGTTTGAACTGGAATCAGAATTGGTACGTGATTCTAAATTAAGGATTATAGGTTTACGCATGAAGTATTAATTTACACATAACTGACTTTTTAGTTTTAGAGTGTAAAGGGGAAGTTTTTATTGAGATTTTTTTTTAAAACTCTATATATCCATTGAGGGTAATATATATATTTTTTCTGAATAGGTTGGTCTAGAGAGGATAAAGTTCTTTTCTAGAATGAGTTTTTTAAAAAAAGAAAAACAAGTCAGAACTATCATTGAAAAAGAATTTCGGTTTATTTTTAAATTTTCATACGGACCATTCGGTGTCATTTTGAGAGCCTAATGGATAGACATACATGTTATATAAATAATGAAGAATCGATAAAGAATGACCAATTTTGCCCATTGTCATAAATATATTAGCTAAATAAGGTTTAATGTTTAAAAAATAGAAAAAAGTATAATCTCTTCGCTTGAGTTTAGAAATTTTTACATTTTATCATCGCGAAAGATTTAAATAAAGGGTTTGAAGACTTTATATAGACAGTAGTAGTGACTTAAAGTCTTCAGATTAAAAAAACAAATAAAAGGATGAGATTTCATGCTCTTGAATAAGTGATAGAATACGAAAAGTTATGAAAATATGTTTGTCAAATAAAGAATAATTTGGACCTTTACGAGGTAAGCAGCGTGTAAGTTTTGAAGGAGAAATGCGAGATACATGTAATTAATTCAAACATAAATATAACCTTTAATTCGTCAAGTAGTCCTTAACTATAAAAATTATAGTTAAGAACTATGAAGAGTCCTGATAAGTTCATATTCTTGTAGGGGTCGTATATTTTATTCAAGATGTAAATGTTCTTCATTAATATTAGGCTATACTCATATCATTGATCACGATCCCAAAACAGGATTTAATATGATGACGACCCATGTACCTAAAGAATAACTTAATCATAATTAAAGAAAGAGCTCGCGTTGTATATTATGACTACCCTAATATCAAGATGACCCTAAGAGGGATGTTAAGTTGATCGAGTCGAGAAATAAATATAAAGATCTAATGAAAAGGCTTATATCAAGAGTTAGATATACATTCAAGATGGACTAAGTAAGAGAGATGAAGAGTTCAGAACGGAAAACCTCTTAAGACTATGATGACCTCAATATAAAGAATAAGTTGAGCGAAACAAGTAATGACATAAAGATCACCCGTATATAAGCCCAAATCAAGCCAAACAGATAGAAGTGACGTGTTAAAGAATACTCACAAAGCTTTCTAGGGCCTTCTAAAACTATTCAATATTACTAGAACACTTTAGGCAGTTAGAGGATATATTTGTAATGTTTGTAACCGTTTTTCCTTAGATGAATGCCACCTAGACACAAAGGCAGTGCCATATATTTCTCTACGTGTTAATATTCAACTTTTCATAATATTTTTACACCGTAATTCACACTTGTTACATGATACCAACTTATTCTCGTATATGAACCTTAGCTTGTACGTAAGGTTATAGATCTTAGAAAAATGTACCATTATAAAGGATTTCATTTAGTCGTGGAATAAAGTTACACTTGTTTTAAAAACTACACAAATTTTATACGAAATAAGGGTTACTTTTTATTATCCACGCATACAAAAATTTCTTAACTATCTTTAAACTAAATATAAAATTTATATGTTTATAATAACTAATAAATTTGATATGTCATAAATCTTGAGCAAACATAACTCATACATAATTTATTTACCATTTAATTTGAGGGTGATGATTACTTTCCATTTTATTAATTCATTATTACTTTTCCACTTCCTCTAATATATTGAGACTTTATCTTTATAAGATGGTTGAGAGCTAAAACATTTAAGGGTTTTGCTAACCGGGGGCACCGGTTAGTGGGGTTAGTGGACATTTAATGTCAATTTTTGATTGGTTACTAGGCTATTTTCAAATGCAGCAATAATGACAATTTTATACTTTTTCTATATGGACATAACTATCCTTTTAGAATATTACTATACTTAAAGAGTAGTATCTACCTAAATAATCTTTTATTTAATTAAGTACTAATATATTATTTATCAAACTTAAGTTTTATTAATCATTGTTAAATTATTTTTATTTTTGAAGAGTATTTTTTGGTAAATCCTGTAATGTTTTATATAATTAATATATTTATAGTATTTTATTTTTGACTTTCAAAACAAAATTTAGAAAATATATTTTAATATAATTTTATTGAATTAACTTTAAGTCAGTTTTATTTTGAAATCTCTAAATACAAATTAAAAAAATCAGTTTCAAAATTATTTTTAAAAATCAGTTCTATATAATATTTTTAAACATAAATATTTATTTTTTTATATATTCCTTACAAAAAAACTTGTTTTAAAAAAACAAAACGGTTGTTTTTAAATCACTTATATTTTTAATCGAAAAAAAGAAACTGATTTTTTATAAAGAAATAAAATAGTATTTTTAAATTTCAAAAATGTAGTTTCTAAAATTATTTTTATTTTTAAATTTAATATATATATATATATATATATATATATATATATATATATATATTATTTTTAATTCTAAAACGTATATAATTTTCTTTTATCTAAATCAAAGACCGAATATGTTTTATTAAGTAGAAGGGTAATTCTGTCTATAAATTTTAGTCTTTATTCTAAGTATAAAAAACACATTGATTTCACTACAAAGTAAGTTATTAAATGCTGCCCTTGGGCACCGGTTAGCCAAACCCAACATTTAATTTCCCAAACTATCTCCATTCATCGTGTTTCAAGTTTCCAAACTCAACAAAGGTACATTTCTTCATTTTTTAAACACTAAATTTTATTTAGCTAGTATATTTATGACAAGGGGTAAAATTCGTAATTCTTTATAAATTATCATTATTTACAATTGTTTAATTATGGACCTTTCTCTCTCTTTCTCCCTCCATCTTTCTCTTTCTCCCTCTCTCTCCCTCCCTCCATCTCCCTCAAAGCCTCTCTCTCTCCCTCCCTATCTCTTCCTCCCTCCCTCTCTATTTCTCTCTGACTCATATGTCTCTTCCGAAAAACCTCATCATAGAGAAAACCTTATCTTTCCTAAATTGACATGTCCAAAAGCAATATATTACCATTGATGAACTAATTGAAGTTAAGAAAGACTTAATAGAAGCGTCCCCTCTTTAAACTTTAAATCTTTAAAAATGTCTAATTATAGACCTCTCTTTCTTTCTCTCTCTCTTTCTCTCTCTCTCCATCTTCCTCTCCTCTCTCTCTCTTTCTCTCTCTCTTCCACTCTCTTCTTATCTCTCTCTAGCTTTTTTCATCTATATATATATTTCCAAAAATTATATATAAGAAAACGAGATCAACACATGATTTGATATTGGCTCAAGGTATTAGGTTGCGAAACACCCTAAAAGACATATAAATTTGGAATAAACATGAGGATTTTAATTTTACAATATATTAATGCAATGTTTAATTTTCAAAACTTTATAACTAACCTATTTACTGATGGTTAGATAAGTGACTTCTATCACAGTTCCTTCGTAACACTAGATGTTATAACACCCTTAAGGATTCAATAAATCATATTATTTAGGTTTTCATTTGAATTTCTATGTTGATTAGATATGAAACCCGACTACTCGATTATAGATTATGATTTTTTTTTCTCGATTTTTTTTTTCTTTCTCTCTCTTTCTAAAAAATGATTAAGAAAACAAGAACAACTCATGATTTGAGAAAAAATAGGTTTATGATTAATTTTATTTTTGTTAATTTTATTTATGTATAAGGTTAATATTGTAATACATCAAAAAACTAAATGCATCACCCTTGATCATACATTATTAGATAAATATTTTAAAAAATCTCAATCATACAAACTAATTTTGAGACAAATATATATTTATAAATAAATGTACAATTATTTGATTTGAATATTTTTAACATTTACAAACCAAATTAATCAAACTTCTTATGAGTAATAGAAGTCATTTAATCACAAATTTTAAAGTCATTGTTAATTTATATGTGTGACAGTTAATGGCTCCGATCTAATTGGCTCAATGTATTAGGTGGTGAGACGCCCAAAAAGACGTATAAAATTGTAATAAACATGAGGATTTTAAGTTTACAATATATTAATGCAATGTTTAATTTCAAAACTTTATAACTAACCTACTCACTAGTTTAGTGAGTGTTAGATAAGTGATTTCTACCATAGTTCCTTCGTAACATTACATGTTAAAACACCCTTAAAGATTAAAAACTCATACTATTTAGGTTTTTCATTTGAACTTCTACGTTGATTAAATATGAAAGCCGACAAAACCCGACTAATTGATTAAAAATTATGATTTTTTAAAAAGTATTTTGTTATATATTTAATTATTAGATGATAACTACTAAGTCACAAAAATTATATAATTTCAATCAATTTAAATTTAATACAAAAAATGTATTCATAATAAAACCGTACATATTAATATATTTAAAAAAATGCGATAAACACGTAATCAAATTAGAATTAAACGTGCCATTTTTGATTTTCTAATTAAATAATACTTTACTATAGACATATTATATTTCGAAGGTATCAAAATATATAATTTTTTGATATTTAAAGATCATTACTTAGACTAAAATAAAATTTAACCATCCGTACCCTTCCATAATTTAAATTTAACATCGCCCATAATGTCCTATAACATCCATATAAAATAAATAAATTATAATATTACATGATGGTGGATGGTAAAGTTTTAATCTAAGTAATTCAAAGTTTCAAATTTTAAAATAAGTGAAAATCATCTATAATAAAATTGAAATATCTTGAAAAGTGAAAGCTAAAATAATAATAAATTAAATTAAAAAATAATAAATTAGAATAAAAATAATAAAATATTGGATTAAATCTCAATAAGTTCTTAATTTGAAGTCATAAGTTTGGTATTTTGTTTTTATATTTTTCTTAATGCGGTTTATGATTCTGATTGGAAAATTGTTTATTTTTTTTAGTATGATCAGTTGTTTTTCAAGATGAGAATAATGTTTGTTTGAAGCTGAAAAATTATAAAAATTATATATATTGGTTTTTTTATCTTGAATATTAGTTAAGACATTGTAGAAGCTCAGATAATTATATAGTTTTTAAAAGGTTTGTTGACTGGATTAAAAAAAATTATATTTTTCATCTACAAAATACTAACCTTCAAATAAGACTTTATATTCCGCTTCATCTTTACTTCTTTAAACATATGAAACACAACATGTCTAATTTCTAACTAAAATACTAATTGTATTGTCTTTACATCTAGTAAATTTATATTTATAGCTATATAAGATCCTTTTTAAGATCAAAGACACTAATTATTTTTCTTTTATATAAAAGAACAAAAACAAATCTATAGAAAAAAATCATAAAATCTACCTGTAATAGGACATCATCTATGGTTGTTCTAGGCTATAGGATCTATCTACCAATTGAAGTGAAATAGTTGTATGTTTAATATTTTTAACCCAATTTTCTAATATATTTAAAATATCATCAAATTAACAATAACTCCTAAATCAAATAAAGTTCTTTTGAATTTAGAAATACTAATAGTGTAATGAATATAAAATTTCATGGAGGTTTTAACTTTGGTAAGGACATAAGGCACTTATTCCTCCATAAGCATTATTATATCTTATTATTCTAATATTTTTTTAGTCAGTATATTTTAATACAAAATTGTCTAACATAGGATATGCTCAAATATATCTACAAAATAAAGATTTATTTATATGTTTCTAAACATATTTAAAATATAAAAAATATGTTTTTCTTAGTCAATTTAGATATAGTATTCTTAACGCATATTTAGAATTCGGAGGATCGAGAATTTAGTTTTTTAGACTAGATGGAGTCATCTCATCATGGTGGTATCTTTCTTGTTGAAGTGTTCGGTAATATTGTAGTTTCTTCCATCCATTCTCACCATGATACTATCGCCAATGGGGTTTTTAGGATTTTCGTAAACACTTTTTCCATGACGCTCGTCTTCATCGTTATGGTAATGGTAATGGGCATGCTCTCCATAGTGATAACCAGTATGTGCCACCAAAAAATCCATACATAGGTTCTTAGTATTTTTGCCATCACCGGATAATGTCAACACTTTCACTTCATTATTATATACTTTGTTGTGTATTTTCTTTCTTTACTTGTCATCTGCTTAATAAATTAATTTGGTTGATTTCACCTTGAGGTTTTTCTCGGTATCAGTTGGGCATGGTTCATATGTTCTTAAAGCCAACATTACATGTAGTTTACCAATTTAGAATTATAGATTCTTCGTACAAGCCATTATTTTTTTAAACTTTTAGTGGATGCTTCCCATGTGGATCCATGCCCATTTGGGAGAAACCTCATGTAGTTTACTAAAAGAAATATTACATGTAGTTCACCTTTTAGTGGATGCTTCCCATTAGGGAGAAACCTCATGTAGTTTACCAATTTAATCTTTCTTTTCTCAAACCATTTGGGAGAAACCTCTAAAAACTGAGTAAATTTATCTTTTATACTTTTTTATTCTCGAGTCTCTCAACATTTTTCAATTTCTATACATTCTTAGTATTCTTCCATAAAACATTTGGATTTACCGGACACTTTCTTTGGTAGTTATTGTATTTGGGTCATAAACATGTTGAAATTTATTTACATACATGATGAAATTAGTTTGAGAAATTAGTAAATTTGATCATAGGTATCACATAAATTTACGCTCAATGGGATCTTTTAATTTTAAAATTTGGTTCTAAATCACAACAAGTTTTTCCATAAGTGTTATGTTGTTATCAACCAAACATAACCATTAGTCTTCTGCTTCTCCTTAATGCTTACATAGTTGTTACCTACTAAAAGCTCGAAGACTTCGTATGCTTCTTCATGGGTTTTATTATTGATGAACCACTTGTTACATTTATCATCATCTTATTGTTTACATTCAGCCTATTGCAAAATATCCGAACAATTATTCATGTTTATTTTTCCAGAGAGATCTCGCAGCCGCTACCCAACGAGTGCGCACAAGGTAAACCCTCAGTCTGACGCAATATCCTGCAAACCAACACTAGAAGGTAAACCACACAAGGTGACAGGCTCAGCCAATAAAGTGTTTGTAGAGGGACTCGAACTCATGACCTTTGGTCACAAGCATGTCTTACTCCACCAACTCAGTTACCCCCTTGGGGGCTACATTTATTCATGTTGGTAAGCTCCCAATAATCGAATACTGGTTTTATCTCTCGTTGTGAGAAATATGTGATTTTATTTTTAAAAATTACAAGTTTGAGCGGCAAGAAATATTTTAAGAAAAAACAAGTGTGCTAATTTTTCTAAAGTTGTGGTATCTTCGAGTGGTGGAGATTCGGAGTATGTATCATATATCTTTAAAAAGCTTGCTAGATGTAAGTTTGAATCATACTCCGAATATCATGTGACTTGTACATTAAGTTGCACCATAATGATCAAGATCAACTTGATTTCAAAGTTATTTATAGTTATAGTTGGTTGATGATACTGGAAGTCAATTATGTGAAGAATTTTATTTATTTATCACTCATTCTCTGATTTTTCTATTATTGTGGAGGTCTATGTGTTGTCATTGACTTCGCTTCTCATTTTTATACTAAATGAATAGAGAAAATAAAGATATTAACAACTCACATGCAATTTATCGTCAATTAAAAAATATATTACTATACCATTTTATATCGAACCCTCGGGATTACTTTTAATATTTAAAGTACTAATATTGGTATATTTTACCGTTATCTAATTTTCGATGATAAGATCTATATTTTATTAATTGAAAAGTAAATGAAATCAAATGATAGTGTTAGTTGAACGAGTTAGTCAAGTAGAAAAAAATCTAAGACTATCAAAGCATGCACCATATTTAATACCTTCCATTATAATTTTAATCTAATTTATTCATGTGGTTTTTAAAAGTTGCTCTTATGTTTGTTACTATTTTGTTTCGAACAATAATAAACTACTTTTATGGTGAAATCTATCTTTTTAGTTTTTTACCACATACAATCGAGTTTTAACAAGTCATGTTAGGTATCTTTACTTTGCATTCAACCTACAATATTAATATATTATCTAGCCTAAATAACCTCTCTTGATCTGTATATTTAATTGAATACAAATATTAATACTTAAGAAAACAAACTCTAAGTAAATTGAATTAAGAATCACATAGAAATATATGTAGATATGGGGAAGTAATATATTTTATTTAATGCTAATCATGAGCGCACAAGATACCAATATAAAAGAGTTGTATGTTTTCTTTCTTATTAATTTTCAAATACCTTATGTGTAAGCCTGAATGCTGAAGTTCTTGATAAGGGAAAGTCTCGTCAACGTGAATGTCAATGTTAAAAATAACTAAACTACTAAAGATTAAGAAAATGAAAGGAATGTTCTAATTTTCTCTTACTAGAAATGAAGCAGTCCTCAAATGAAAGATTGCATTCCTATTTATAGGGTTGATCAGTCCTAAATTGAATGAATGAATGACACGTATTTATTAGGATATTAATAATGTCATATTCCTCTAGGGGTCATGTATCCTTATTCAAGAGTTAAAAGGCCCTTAATTAATACTAGATTATACTACATATCATTGATGCCGACCCATATACCTAAGGAAATAGTTGAAGACTAATTGAAGAATGACTCGCATTGTGACCATAAGAGGGAAACTAAGATGATCAAGTCAAGTAATGAATATACAAATTTAAAGAGGAAACTTATATGACGAGCTAGATATAGATCAAAATGAACTACTTAAGAGAGATGAAGATTTGAGAACGAATTATATCTTAAGACTATGACGCCCACGATATAAATAAGAAGTTGCGAAAAACATGTAATGACATAAGGATCACTTGTAAATAAGACCAAATCAAGCCAAACAAATAGGTTGATGTGTGAAAGAATATTCAAGAGCCTTCAAAGACCTTTTAAAACTTTATTCAATATTACAAGAATACCGTAGGAAGTTAAGAGTATATATGTGTAATGCTTGTAACTATTTTTTCCTTACATGAATAAAACATGGACACCAAGTCAAGTTTCATCATCCATGAACTCAAGCTTATGACTAGAATGACACCATAAATAAAGGCGTTGGCCTCATTGTAAAGGGTTCCAAAAAATTTAATTGAGAGAGAAATCTAATAAGAGAGAAATTTTCCATTTTCTCTTGAGTTGTTTAGTTCTTTAAGCCATTAGCATTATTTGTTAAGGATGCTTCTTTATCAATTTTGGCGTTGTCTGTGGGAATTCTTACGAAAATAATATTGTAACTAATGGTGTTGACTCTCTCATGAATTAAGAAGGATTCATCTCATGATTTCTCGATCCGAAGGTCTGCAGCGATCGTTCAAAGAGTTGCTAACGTCATGTATCCTATTTATGAAAATAAAGTGGTACAAGGAATAACAAGTCATGATTTGTTTTTGTGTGAAAACGAAGGAGTTCGAGGTTAATGAGGGTAAAATTTATTCGACCCACGAGTCAAACTAATGGGCTAATTATCCACGCAACAGGCCTAACAAGCAAACAAGCCCAATAGGCCCAACAAGAAAACAGGCCCAACAGACCCATTTCTTGAGAAAAAAGGACGATCGAGAAGACGGTCCTCTAGAATTTCTGATAAACACCTAGTTCATGTTTTTTACTTATCAAAATGGCGACCACCGCTGGAGAACGACCGGTACCCGGATACCATATCCAAAAAAACCAAGGCACGAAATCAAGAATCCAGATGAGATCTGAAATCGAGCAGGCTGGATACCATATCTAAAACCAGGTGAGGTATGAAATCCAGCAAGCTCCTCGTCTTTAATCCCAACGACCAACAAACTCTATAGAAACGACGATCTCAGATCAACGAACGTGTGTCCTCTTGACAATGTAAATCGAAACACTTGACAATTGATCTTGATTTGTTCATGATCATCAGATTGGGAAATATTTATACTCAGCTATTCTTTTTGTAATCCGACTCGTTTAGGGATTCCAATCTCACTAGTAAACCAAGCGTTGTGCACCTTGTTGACGTAACCCGTTACGGTGGAAAAGTAAAACGATCGCGTTGATATTCACGTAGATGGCACCAAATACTATGTTACATGGGTTTAACAAAAATGTCATCCCTGGCTCGAAAGTGTTCCGAGTGGAGGAATCTCTTAAAAGTCCTTTGATGGTGTTATCACCCTTCAACTACAAGACGTTTTAGATTTTGGCTGGCTTGCTGTCCATTTCAAGATATGTTTTGGTTCGACTTATTTTCTAGATAAAGGATTTGTTTTGGAGTTCTTTGTCGATTTAAGAACGTTCTCTTACTTTATGCATGAATGAAGAATTTTTTATAGGTTTATTCGATTTTTGTTCTGCCTCGATACAAAGCACACTTTCCTTGATTGTCTGAGTTGATTATTGCAACGGTGCTATGTAGAGGATGATGATCCATCTCTTAGTTTGTCTGTGTATCTCAATTTGTTTTCGGTTCGTAGGATTATATACTGCCTTTAGTTGGCTCACGACATATCGTTTAGTTTCTTTCAGCTTCCTGATTGTATACAGGGCTTTTGCAGGGGTTCTTCAACATGTATCGGCACATTCAGAATACATTTTCATTTAGTATTTGTTTCATTTATTATTTGTACTTGCCCCGTCTACAATTCATGATTCTTTGTTGGTTAAGCCAGCCGATTATAAGAGGGGTGGATTCTAGTGTAGCATAGAGGAGTCGGACCAAACCACTTATGCGTCTGAGCGTGTGGCATCAGCTAATCATTGACCAATATGGTTGAATTGTGGAGTTCAGACGATCCTTATGTCCACTTTCTTTGTTAGGAGGTGAAGTATTTTTAGACACCCATTCAGTGCGTAGCAGATAAGGCTTGAACTTTGTTGTATTCACATTTCCCGCCTCATTGTTTGCAAGAATGTACCATTTAGCTTCTATGTATATGTCTGATCATTTCGGGTTTGCAGCTTATGCAAGGCTGGTAATATGCTCAGTTAGTGTTATCATCTGGGGACTTGTATTGCTTTTCCTTGCCAGCTGATGCGTGGATTGTGGTAGGCTGCTAGTAATTGTTTGATAGCGAACCTTTGTCCATGTTCGTCCAGTTCATTCGAGTATGTTAGTGGCGAGACAATCATAATTTTACTCGATTTTCTAGATTTGCAACTCCGATGTAGATCTTACAATCAAGGCTTCACCCGCAGAGCAGACTTTGTATAATCGGGCTCCATGGATCTCGCTGATATGTCTGCAGAGCCTGTAGCCAATGTTAGAGCCAGAGGGAGATTTTAACCAAAGGCCAATCCTGTACCTGATGTAGTCATATAAAATTCTCTTACTTCCGCAGCCGTTAGTTCAGGACAAACATGGTTTGAAAACGGTGAAAGACCTTTCACAAGGAGAACAATGCATGTGTTTAGAGTCACATGATCGATTGTTGGCTATAATTCGATCGGAGATGAAGATTGGGAAGTAGCTACCTGTGGGGAAGATATGAGAAAAAATGAGTCTCTTCTTAATAAGAACTGAAAAATGGATTACCGACACACAGAGTTGAAGATAAAAATTTCGATTAAATAATCTTTGCTGGAGAAAGCGAAGTCAAGATGGAAGAACTTTCAGCAAAATTTAGTGAGCAACAAAAGTTGATACAAAAATTGGAAGATGATCTATCGAAAGTTTATGGCTCAAAAGATAAAAGAGGTCCAACTGATGACTGGGAATTTTCAGAGTCAAGAGCAAGCAAGCAGTCTGTGTAGCCAAATAGGTGTTGGCTTTCGGGCAGCAAATGTTTTTCTTGCGAATTATGGAGTCAATCATCTTGGAGAACAAAATATACGGGTTAGACTGAGGTGTTACAATATACTTGAACTGGACCATATATTGTTATCCTACTACTCCGTGATGGTAACTGGAATTAGTAGTATACCAAATAGCAAACATTTGTACTTCACAGGAAAAGATGACATGTATCGAGCTATTCACAACTTAAACTATTTTATTGACTTCTTAATTTGTGTATATGTAGCTAAGACCTGAGATCGTGGTGGACAGCAAATCAGGAGCTATCCCTTTTGGTTTGCTGTAGTGGGGATTGAAACTTGAATTGCTTATATGGGTACTGCTGACATTAGTGATGATGATCCATTCACAAAACCCATTGGAAGATTGAAAGCTTTCTACTATGGTGTTGGTCATATGCTCAATGACTTCACTGCCTCCTGTTGGTTTACTTATCTCTTGCTCTTCTTGACCGAGATCGGACTCTCCCTACGGGAAGCTGCTGCTGTAATGCTGTCAGGTCAAGTAGCTGATGGATTCGCAACTATCTTTATTGGTGAACCGGTAATGTATACTCTATATGTCAGAGGTAAATTGTTTTTTTTTGGTTCTTATGTTTAATTTCCATTTGAACCCGTACCTTCAAGATTGATGGTGTTACTGTCGAAGAATTATTGGACTTGCTATATTGTTATTACGTAACAATTACATAATAGTCGTGTCGTTTTGGAATTTGTTAATTGGAGATTGTTGGGTTTTGTCTATTTGTTTTGCATTTTTCTTGCACCTTTGACATACGTGTAAGAGTTTCGATAAAGAAATTGTTGAATTTTTTTTCATTTTGATTTGGTATAATGGTAAAGGTATAACAATAGGATCTTTGAAGTTGTGAATCTCTTATACATGTGCCCCAATGTCACTTTATTTCTTTCTGATTAAGTCTAATGCTAAGAATATAACAATAGGCTCTTTTGAAACTGTGAGTTTCGCATATCTGCGTCCCAAAGTCACCTTATTGCTTACGCTCATATGACTTTTTAATTTTATTTTGTCGCAACTATAATTACTTATAAATTAGTTTCAGTAAGATATATCTCAAGTACTTGTTATTACCTCTGGTGTTATAATTCCTGAAGCAAAGATGTAGGTACTCACTCCTATATCATGTCAAGTCGCCATGTTGTTAAATTTATTTCCTCGAGAAAAAAAAATATTATGATTTTATGTAGTTCATTTATCTTTGGTACTTGCTGAAATTGATACTCTTCAGTGTCATTCGACAGATAGACAGGTTTGGACATTTTAAACTATGGCATGCCGAAGGTTCTATATTGGTGGCCATATCATTTTCATTCGTTTTTTGCGATTGCTTACCTTGTAGCATCCTGAATAGCAATTCATCAACCATGGAAACTATTTCGTATGATGTGTTTGCTGCAATCTTTAATGTGGGCTGAGCTGCTACTCAAGTTTCACACATGTTCTTATAGCGACAGTATATGGTCGATCAAGGAAATTGGTGCAGAGGAATCAAGGAGATTGGTACTCTGATTGCACTTTTCGGGAAACTAATAATTCTTAGGATGAGTCTTGAATGCGACTAAAAGCCTTATCCACCGAGAGTAACAAGGCCTTGAATAAGTCTTGTCTCTTGGATTGCTTTTGTCTAATTTTCTCAAGCATGCGATAGTTTTCGGTTGTTTATTATGGATGTTCTTTTTATAAATTTTGCATTATAGCTGTGTATCTTCAGGTTGTTCATGCTACAAGTGAACTATTCTTCTACCCAAGCTGTAGGACAGTATATTGTTAGTTTCTCTAACAGAATAAACCAAGGTATGCATGCAATTTTCATTTTATTGTTTTCTTCCAGCTTAATATTGCGGACCAAAGATCCTTATTCTTCATTATTATCATTTTTGTGATCGACGTTCAGTATTCAATATTTGAATCATGTTTAGTCGTGATTTGACCATAACTACACTGTTTTTCTTCTTTTTAGAGTAAGTTATTTATGAATAGTGAAGTTGTGTTTGGCAAGTTGCATTGAAAGATTTGTCAAAAATTTGTTAAAAGATACAAGAACAGAGGAGGTTGAACTCGCGCTGCCTTCGAATGGATTGATTGCATTGAACTCGCACTGCCTTCGAATGGCTTGATTGCATTGAACTCACACTGCCTTCAAATGGCTTGATTGCATTGAACTCGCACTGCCTTCGAAGGGCTTGACTGCATTGAACTTGCACCGCCTTCGAATGGCTTGATTGCATTGAACTCGCACTTCCTTCGAATGGCTTGATTGCATTGATTGCGCGTTGCCTTCGAATGGCTTGATTGCATTTCAAAAGTTGAATCCTGCCACTGATGTTTAGTTTCTAGAGAGTTACGCTTCAACATTTGGACCAACCACTGATGTTTAGTTTCTGGAGAGTTACGTTTCAACATTTGGACCTGCCACTGATGTTTAGTTTCCAGTGGTATAGGGAGTTACGTTTCAACATTTGAACCTGCCACTGATGTTTAGTTTCCAGTGGTATGGTGGGTTACGTTTGGGAGATATATCTTTTACTGCTTCTGGCCTCTTCTTTTCTCTATTCTTGAGTGCTAATAGCGTATCAGAGGGTTGCACATAAGTTCTGCAATTTTCAATCTATTGTTAGTTTTATTATTGATTAACAGAACAAAAATTTAGTAGTCAACTACCAAGAACTTAGTCCTCGTACATAGTGCAACTGCAATAAACACTGTTCTTGTTGATATATTCTTGGTACTTTAATTTCACTTTTCGGCAAATTTTTATTTATGTAGACAATTCGAAGAACCAATGTTATTATTAAACTTCATACTATTGTTACTATTGCATTAATTATTACTCTCTATTAGTTTTGCTCGTTTCGGAGGTCTTGCTTGCAGTCTTAATTGTAATACAGGGCTATTTACTTTCTTATGAATCTTATGTTTTGTATTCAGTGAGAAAGTCGAGCAATGGTTAAGAATATTATAGACATTTTATATTCTATCGGACATAATACAAAGCAAAAGTATCCATTTGAGATGAAATTTATATTCGGCGAGCATCGCGATTCTTTGTATATTCTTGTTTGTTCAAAGTAAGGAGTTGTTGGAGACGGATTATATGAAAGAATTTAGTAAATGGTTATTTTATTGCTGATGAGCTGTTTGCAAACTAGTATTTACTAGTTGTGCATGTAGTTTATCTGTCGTGGTCAACTTTACAATGGATGGGGGCTAGAAAGAATTTAGCGTTGATAAAATTCGAATACAAACATGAAGTACCAGTTCATAACATTTTATATTTTATTCATGCCTTCTTCTTTATTAGTATTTTTTCGTTTTTTTATCATAACCTGGATGTTGCATATAAAGCTAGGAACATGTAAAATGTAAGTATTATCGCAACTAGTCCTTCCTCAGAATTCTTCGCAAGGACTAGGGGGCTACTGATGAGGGTAAAATTTATTCGACCCGCGAGTCAAACTAGTGGGCTAATTATCCACGCAATAGGCCCAACAAGCAAACAGACCCAATAGGCCCAACGGGAAAATAGACCCAACATGCCCATTTCTTGAGGAAAAAGGACGATCGAGAAGACGGTCCTCTAGGGTTTCTGATAAAAACCTAGTTCATGTTTTTTACTTATCAGAGGTAATTCAAGAGTTGTTTTTTCTTTTATTGTGAATAAAGGTGTAACGAATGAATTTGGTCTGCCTGATGTAGCTCTCGTTAGTCTTTAAGATAATGAGGTGAGAGTTTTACTTGTTGAGGTAACAAATAACACGCCTATCCAACAAGCCATATTTGGACCAAGTTCGTAAAAAAGAAGCGTGTTACTCACAAAGGTGAGAATTTATTTGTTTTCAATGCTTTAGAGTTACAAACGAACAAGCTAAAGAAAGAACAATACAATTTTAACATTTTTCAAAATATAAGAGATAATATAAAAATCTAAATGAGGTGCTTATTGAGGAATTAAGGAAAATGAAAAAGATTCTGGTAATGAGGTTACTTTAAAAGGAAAATAAAAAATAACTAATGAATTCAAATAAACTTTAAAGAGACTAAAACTAGCTACTAATACTTTAGCACAATCCCCCGTGTCCCAAAATAATTCTTGATGGTGATCTACCAATGAAGTTTTATTGTTATATGATGGGATAGAAAATCAATAACATCACACATAACAATTTAGAAATTTTATGCTAGATTTTAGTCTGGATAACAATGTAGATATTTTTCCATGACACTTAGTGAGAATACTTTAACATGGTTTATTAATCTACCTTCTTAACCAAATAAAAGCTTTGAATAGTCGTGGACTTCTTTCAGAAGTAAATTAATTGGAAATAAATTAATTAAAAAAGTATTATGATTATATCATGACTCTGTACCAAAATCAAGGTGAATCTTTAATGCATTATGTGCAAAGGTTTGTCCAGAAAATGAATAGTCTAGATGGTTGTGGTTAATGAGTAACTTTGGTAGCCTTTAATAATGGTATTCCAACATGTAGATTACCACTTGAAGATTTTATAAAGTATCCTCTAGATAGTATAAGAAACTATTTAAGAAGATCCGAGATGTTTATCAAGGTAGAAGAAACAAGAAGGGGTGGATCATATCAATTAAGTCTTCTAATCAAAAGGATGACTCGTCTAATAGAAAAATATGTAAAGGACCCAAAGATCAATAGAGGTCATCAAGAATACCAAGAAATTCATATTATTAGAATCAAAACATGAAACTTACTTATTTGAATTCTTCGATTATGACTTTTTTTATAAAATATAGGAAAAACTTAATTATCGACCTCCATGAAATAAGGTTCAAAACGCATCATTTTATAGTCCTTGGGGATATCCTATATAAAAAGTATTTCAGTCGACCATTTCTACGATGCCTCAGAAATGATAAATCCCAAATGATGCTATATGAATTGTATAAGGGGGACGAATCTGTTTATTATGGTTATAAAACTTTAACAAGAAGAGTTTTGTTGGTTGGGTACTATTGAAATTATATTATGGAAGATGTTAAAGAACTAGTCTGATGGTGTGATCCTTGTCAATGATTTTTGAACACAATACACATGCCACTTGTACCACAAAAATCAATATACAAGGCATTACATATCGATAGATGAGGTTTTGATCTGGTTATACCTCTACCTATGGTATTCATGGGCCATCAAACCATTATTGTGGCTGTTAGTTATTTTTTCAAATGGATGAAAGCAAAACCTTTATTCCGAACTACATCCAAAGCAGTTATTATGTTTATCATCTCTAACATATGTTATAGATTGAGAATCCCAAGAGTCACTACGACAAATAATGACCATCAATTTGAAAATTTGGACATAGAATTTTTTTTTACTTTCTCGGGGAATCCAACATTGTTTCTTATCACCTTTTCACCTCCAAGGAGACTGGAAAGTATAAGTTATCAATAAAACCATCCTCAATGGATTTTGATTTTTTTAAGAAATGACAGCTGGAAAATGGCCACGTTATTTTCAAGAAGTGGTGTGGGTTTATCGTACTAAAGCCAAAACAGCAACATAAGAATTCCCCATTTGCATTGGTTCATGAGATGGATGCAGTAACACCGACTGAGTTTACACTCCTGTCTTTCCAAATTAAAAATTACTCTAAAGAGGATAATGATATAGCTAAGAGATCTAAGTTATATCTGATTGAAAAAAAAAGATAATAAGGGAATATCTAGGATCTCTTCACTATCAGACCCTGATGAGAAGCATGTATGCATATTGGGTCCGAATGAGAGAATTCAAAGTGTGGGATAAAGTTATGAAAAAGGTCTTTCTACACACTAAATATAAAAATCTAGGGAAGTTAGCACCCAATTGGGAAGGTCCCTGTTCATTTATTGAAAGAATTAAGCATCGAACCTATCGATTGACATATCGAGAAGACAAACCTCTTCGGTAACCATGGAATATTGAGCATTTAAGATTATATCTAGAATAGTTGTAAGGAAAAACCTTGTACTATCTTTTACTTTTCTTATGTAAATATTTGAAGACATACTCTTTTATACCCTGGTGTCTCGAGGAGGTTCTAATGAGGTGTCCGAACCACATGAATATTATGACTTATCTTACCTTTTATGATTCTTGTGTTTTTTTATTCAAATATTTTTTGTATCAAAATTAAAAGGTTCCAACATTAGTTGGTCAAGTGTAAATGTTCCAACATTAGTTGGTCACAATTAAAAGGTTCTAACAATAGTTGGTCAAATGTAAAGGTTCCAACATTATTTGGTCACAATTAAAAGGTTCCAACACTAGTTGGTCACAATTAAAAGGTTCTAACATTAGTTAGTCAAGTATAAAGGTTCCAACACTAGTTGGTAATAATTAAAAGGTTCCAATAATAGTTGGTCAAGTTAAAGGTTCCAACATTAGTTGGTCATCATTAAAGGTTCCAACACTAGTTGGTCACAATTAAAAGGTTCCAACAATAGTTGGTTAAGTTGATTGAATTCAAAAAAATGATGGTATGGATTGAAGTAATTGCTTTATACACAGTTGGGGGTTGATTACTTTAAACTAAGAAGAAATTGAGTGCACTATCTAACAAATGATAAATTGGTTTAAAGATAAGGAATAAAAGAGAAGAAATCCATTCATAAAATCAAAATACATGTACGAAATTCCTTCGTCATACCAATGACTTATACAAAAATAAAATCTGAAGACTAGTATAAAATGCATTGGTCATACCAAGGACTTACGAAAAAAGAAGGCAAAACAAGAAACAAGTGAAATAAAAGTAAACTCAATTACCCTCGGGCTCATTCCCTTGGTACCGTCTTCATCGCAGCTTCCATATTCAGAGAATTCACCTTCGCTCTTAAAGGCGCTTTCATTATCTATGTTTAGATGAATGCGTAGTGTATCTGCAAAAGCCATATCTTGGGGCCATAACTCTTCTGATACCAACCACCAAAGAGATCCGAGGTTCAGATCTTGGAATTCCTTATGAAAGTCCAAGACCATGTCGAAGTTGATCAAAGCATCTCACTTCGATAAAGAATGCAAACACTTATCAACACATGCATCCAAAAATTTATGCAAACGATCTCTCGTACCCTAAGCTCTTTTTATTGATTTTTGTATTCTAAAACTTCCTTCGCTCCGGACACCTCAATGCTAGCGATTTTGGCTTTGTAAGTAGTATTTTGAGACTTAATAACTTCATTAGCTTGCGTAAGTTTGCTTGCCAAACCATCAGAACATTCATTTTGCTCTTTAAAAACCATTTAATGGCGCTAACAATAGTCTTGGAGGAAGATAATGGTCTCTTTATATGCTCTTAACTCTCTTTCAATCTAAAAATAGGCTTCATAAATTCCAACACAACGTAAGCAAGGGTGTCATCATTGATCATCAACAACTTACTCTTCTATCGACCAAACGGGGGAGGAAAGTGGTTCAATTACTACATGAAGCACAACTTGAGCTGTGAGAGGGACAATCTCAGAGCTAGTCTGCATCCTCTTTTTCTTTTTCTTCCTCCACTGAGTAATATGCTTGTCCGTTGTGTGGATTTTTGAGGCAATCGATTTTTTCTTCCTTTTTATGGAAGAGGGCTTGTTGGATATCTTACTAACTTCAACATCAGCCTCACCAAATACTTGTAATGGCTCCACGAGCTGATTCACCTCCTCAGCACCTGTAACTTATTTCTTTGAACCCATCTTACTAGTGTCACCTTTCTCTACCCTGTGACTGAGAGCATTCATCCTGGTTAAAAGATATACTTTTCCATTTACAGCTTCTATTCAGTTAAGAATAGTCGATAGACAATGTGGGGTAGCGAACTATTCCCATAATAAGTTATATTTTTCTTTGGTCCACTAGAGGTGACTCCGAACTAGGTTGTTCGGAGTGAAATATTGGACCAGTTCTCCTCGACCCATTGATATAACTTTTTAAAGTTGAATCTAACAACTTCCAAGTGTTGTTGCTGGGACTTAGTTGCAAAAAGGATTAAAAGTAATTTATAAATATTGAAGGATAAAGAAAGTCAAAATTAAAAAAAAAAGACTAGAAAGCTTACCCATATTTTTCCAAATCCTTTAAACGAGACTCGGATTGTCATTTGAGGAGATTTTTTATACCGTTCTCCTAATAGCCACTAATGAAAAACAGTTGTCTTTTCCACACCTTGTCATTCTCTAGTAAGTCACTTACTACTTTATACTCATCCTTGAGAGTAAGAAAGTATAAGGGATTTCAAGGATTTATTGACATCCCAACAATAGCAACAAATTGCTATATAAACATTTCAATCTTCGATAGCTTCGATGTCATGATACATGACACCAATGTGAACCATAAATTTTTGTTGGCTTGGCTTAGAAATAGGCCAACTGTATCAAAATACCTCACTATCTTAGGGTCGAGCGCAAACTGAAGACCCCAGTTCAATACATCAGGATAGACGACATATGAGGCTGCACAATTCATGGGCTTCTTTTCTCCTTTCGGTAGCCTTATGATCACGTCTTTCAGAATTACACACTTGAATTGTAGTACGCCTGACTAATTATCATAACTAGTTGTATGAGATATGAGAGAGATCAATCAAATAGTTTTTGTTCACTTTCTGGAAATTAGGCCCCACACACTTGACTAACGACAAAGGTCACTCCACTTCTTCTACTTCTTTTTACTTAACTTTACCACCCTTGGATTTTGGTGCTTTCCCCTCACCTTACTTGGGGACTTTTACATTTCTTCCAGATTGATCTAACACCCCAAATATTTACCCCATGTCAATATTCTCTTCTTTATCAACTAACTGCCTCATATTAGATCTGGAGGACAATGGTATGTTTTAAGGCATATTTTGCTGATGGATGGTTGTTTTGCTTTTAAATGATTTCTCTGAGCGAGAACTCATGGATGATGGGGTATGTTTGGCATATTATTTTTTATTTTCCCTATGTTTGGAGGCTTTCTAGACCTTTGTAACAATTGTTTGGGTAGTTTTCTTCGGAGGAGACTAGTCCTCGGTATCAGAATCCATAGTTATGGAAACTGATCGACGCTTGCTACTAGTTGCTCCTAAGAACTATTTTGGACGCAAAGAATGACTTGTTGAAGTAAATAACTGATTAGTGGGTGGAGGTTTGGATGAAATACTATGTCTTTTTAAAAGGGTAGGTGCCTCCATAATCGAAGGTTTGACTAGTGATAGTTAGCCCCTCAAACTCTGGCAACCCTGCAGCTCTATAGTTTTTTTCGTGTCTTCGACTTTATTCGAGAGATGCACAAACTTGTTCGAAGCGGTTGCATAAGTGAATATACAAGTTTAAAAGGCGCTGTCAGATAATAACTTTATAGTGGTTGTTAAAATAAATGGTAAGAATGACGGTGGTCAGATTTCAGAGCTTCAATATCTAATTTTTTTTTCCAATAGTGAAATTATATTGAAAATAAATAGGATATCATTTATAGAGAACTATAGAAGATCCTGAATACCATTTATCACAAATCCGCCATATATAAGCCTAGGGAAGTTGAAGAGTTTTTAACGGTTATTTTTAGAGAAATGATAGCGTCTCCGACGGTAATTTCTAAAAAAATAGAATCGTCTCCAAATGTTATCACGCTTCACCCTTTAGAGAATATGTCGTGCACCTAACATTTCCATGATATATGTACATAATTATATCTGAATGGCCATCTCCAAAGAACATATCTGATTGACCATTTTCTAAACATGCATGCAAGTGTACATGAATATATCTGAATGAAAATCTCCGAACAATGTATGCAAGAATATCTAAACCACTCCATAAGTTAGGTCAAGATTATCTCTCTAAGACATGTTCGGTTCAACCAGAGCTAGTATGAAGTGCTAAGTATTTACGGTTAAACCTTAAGGGGTTCCAAGCCAAAATTCTGAAAATGTGTCATGCATTAGTCCTCCCCAAGGGTCTTCACGAGGATTTAGAGGGCTACTGGTGAGGACCAAATTATCTGAAGGAGTAAACAGATAAAGAGGTTGTTGAACCAATTTTATTTTATATTATCATGTAATAAAGTGTAATAATTAAAGGTATTTTACATAATAATGAGTTTTGGGTATAAATGAGATTGGACATGGATCATATAAACCCGTTATGCCCATTAGGCTCATATGTCTATAAGTATGCCTTAAAAGCCTTTAATGAGATCTGGATAAAACCTTTACTTCTTACCTAACCTGTTAGAGCATCTCTCTCTAAAATATTTTTCAAGGAGCTCAATTCTCTCTTTACAGCCCATCCAAAAATTAATTATTTCTTTTGTTATTACATAAACACCCTCCAAAAATCTTTGCCTCTAACAAGGATAAATGAGATAGACCCCCTTTTGGGGTAATTTTTCTATATATATATATATATAAGATATCAAGTATTCAAGAGTAATAGATTAATACCCTCATTTACAAGTAAATTAGTATAAATGACCAATATATCCTCATTTGTAGCTGTATTGACTCATAATACAAAGTAAAATTCTTATTATATTTATTACATAAATACCTTTATATTTATACAATTATATGAATGTTTTATCCTCATAAAGACTCTCTGTTAGTCCTTGGGTTGGAATATTAAATGGAACTTAAGGACTCTATTTTTTTAAGTATATTCAAATAGTATCATCTTTAAGTTATCTCTCTTTCATTCTTTATGCCAATCCAAAATCTCGTCAGTAGTCTTTAAATATTTTTTTCTTCATGTTCGAAGCCAATCTTACATTCCCTTCGTCATTAATCTAATTGTTCTTTAAGTTGTTTTTCCTATATACGAGATTGTGTAAAAACTTTAATTAATAAATGATAAATATTTTGATTTTACTTTAACCACTTAACTTAAAGGTTTTCAAAATATTGATTTGATTCTAATCTCATTTGTCGAGTTAAATATCCATCACATCGTCATCAAATCGTTATCTTTATCTTTGCTTAACAACATATTTTTTATGTTGCCCTCTTTTTCCAATGCATTCACTTATTTATTTTTCCGACACTTTCTTTCCAACTGATATTTTGAACCTCTATCTAGCCAAAATTTTGATAACAAATTTAGCCAATATTTTTATTTAATGACAATAATAAGTATTTACCTTTTTATATTCGTATTCGAAGAACATATGCAGATCATTTTTAGAGGATATATTTAATCGTCGCTTTACAACCATCTCCTGAAGGACATTATGAGTACATATTTTAATGTTTCTTGTCAATGAGCTGTTGAACATATGCAGAACATATTTGACATTGCTTTATTTTTATAAACATTAGAAACCGCCACTTTGGGTATCATTGGAAATATTAGAAATTTTATCTTTGAAAATCGTTCGAAACCTTTGAAACCATATAGAAATATTAGAGAAATATCGTGGTCTCCTACTCTCTTAAGATGTAATTGGCTTATAGTCATGTTCGCTTTGATTGAGGTGTGTAACCATTTATGATTTAATAGTTAGGTTTGTCTTATTATCATTATCTTAACTTAAGGCCTTTACAACCCTAATATAACTTCTTGTGCTTTTCATCTAGATTTGGCTTATAGCTACATTCGTTTTAATTAGATGCGTAACCACTTACACTTTTCAGATGGGCTTGGCTTGCAGCCATGTTCTCTTATTAGTTATAATTTTGTTATAATTTTCTATATCATATCGTTTATTTCCTTTATTAATAGTTAATTCATCAATTTAGAGAAAATTCATAGAAACCATCGATTGGAGAAAATTCATAGACACTATCGCTTGGGGACTTTCTTTAATAACTGTCAGTTGTAAAATTAGAATATATTAGTATCTTAGAAACTGTTGGTTTTAAAGCCATCATAAACATAAAGACTGTCGTTTTACGAATTATTAACCCCATCACCATTGTCTAACCCATATGGTCCCTCAAGTCCTTCAATCAAATTTAAAGTATTTGTAAAATGACTAATAACTAATGACGATAATGTAAAACTCATTGGACCAACGACTTGACAGTTTTCATTTTTGAGGGATTATTGCACAACTTATTTTTTTGTTGATGTATAATTTTAATTTAAAACATGTATGAAAAGTAATATGAAATCCTTAAATTTATGTCAAAGTAATAATACATTCTTTTCAAATATATGTATGATAATGGATTCTACTTAAATGTATAAATGTTAACTAATATGTTATGATAATTGAGTTTCGTTATACGAAATATCTCTTGTTTGAATACTTATTAATACAATTCTAGTATAAAATACCATAAGTGATCATCATCGTCAATATATCAAATAATCTTTGTCTAGTGATTCGAAGTAAACAATTTGACGATGAAATTAACTATTTTCATTATTTGTTGATGAAAACTTTTCTTTTATGAATATTATTGTTGAAGCTATAAAATATTTGATTGTTGAAGCATTCACACTTTTCATATAAAACAAAGTATTAGTCTGTCGTCATACTCATCTTTTAAATATTTTGGTTTCTTTAACTCACACCAAAATCTTGATGGTACAATGGTTGAAAAAACAGGTTAAAATATCTAGAAACACTAAATTTTAATGTTTCTACTTTTTTTTATTAAAATAACATAAAAATAATATATATATATATATATATGGCATTCACTGGCGAAACAACTTGTTAATGGTATAAATTTTCTTTTTATTATTAGTGTTAGCTTAAAGTTTTTTTTATCATTGTTGGCAACGGGAAACCATTCATGGTTTTTGTTTTCTAACTGTATACACACTGTTGGAAAGCAACTTCAGAAAATATAACTTTGCTTCATGGTTTTTATTTTCTAACTACAAGAAATAACTTCATCAAATATATGTCGACAAAACAATTTACCGACAAAACAATTTGCCGACGTAATAATACACTCAATTTTGTCGACAAAACAAATTGATGACAAAGATAATTTTTCGAATAAATAGCTTGTTGATGTTGCAATACACTACAAATGAGCATAATTTGTTAAGTAAAATAGTCAGATATTTAAACTGCTAGAATGTGACGCATTAAAAAGCTAAGCGCAAATAAATATAGTATGAATTTTATGTTTGTAATCAAACTTTGAAAACAAGTCAAGCTGCTTAACATGCAGGGCTAACTATGCTACATTGTTAATTCTTTTAACCACATATCTCTAGAATAAGCTTTTGATTTGGATAGTACTTTATAACCCATCAATATTCTTTATCCCAAGAAGATTTATAATCCCATATTGGGATGTTGCTTTACTAATAATTGATTATGTAAAAATCGTCTTATGGAGTATCAATGTTAATATTTTTTATCATTTCCACCAACATAAACATCAACACTAAATCCATCAACGATGAAATCTTATTAATTTCTTTTTTCTTTACCATAAGTTCATGATTCCAGGGATATTATCTTACCCCTAATATTAAGAAAACAAACAACAATAAAATATATTTTAGTCTAAGTAAAACACGACTACAGTGATATCATTAAGAAATTCATTTATAGAGATATATGTATTAACTTACAATTCATAGCACAAACCAAAACAAAATACATTCATCTAATAATCAATGTAATTGTAATATAATATTGTATGTCAACTAATTGTAGTGCAAGTGTGTTGTATTATATGTTAATGTGATAGTGTAATTGAAGTATATGTAGATTTAGTGCACTTGTGTTATTTTGACGTTGTAGTTAGTCTTAAGACATCACGTGTCATTATGTATACAATATCTACCTACTATGCTACTGTGAATTAAGAAACAATTGATAGAATATTAGTATATATATATGTGATTTAGTAATATATAAAAAAGTACAACAATGTAGTTGTCATATGATAAGTTTGCTTAAATTGTGAGTTTGATCCATAATCAATGATGATATCACGTTGTAATCATGATCGTAAATGTTAACAAACAACTTGGATACATACCATATATATACGTGCACTAATGATTAAGGAGTTTGCACTAAGAAATTGATATAATATCATTTTGCTAACCGTAAAACATTGTGTAAGAAGTGTATGCTTATAAAAGTATAGTGTATGAAGTGTAATGTAACAATGAATTACTGCAAACAATAATGTGGTGATTAACGCTATTAAATGCTAAAACGTACACTCTTAGAACATGAATTTTCACTTAATTAAAGACATGGTAAACCAAAACATTGAAGTGCTATAATTGTACGATTGTAAGATAATATATGCTTAGTATGTTAAATGCATGATTATGAAAAAAATATGGGATAATGTAACGTTTGTTATGCACAACAAACTACAAATGTGTTCTAGATCTGGTATCTACTATACAACAATTGTGCAATAATCAAATAAAACATAAGTGTTGAACAAAGTTTATTCTTATTATTATGTTTAATTCTCTGGTATCCTATAATATCTCAATCTATTAAAATTTAAGATAATTGTATCACTTGAACTCAAACCAATCACCTTGATTAATCTACTACAACACAACACTCTGATCGATTAATATGCCATAATTATACATGAATTAATTCTAAACAAAATGACATATTAACATACATATCTAATAAACATCTATTATCTAACTGTATTCATAGTATAAATTTTCTAACGATTTTTTTTAATAATTAATGAATTGATCATAATCCAACAATTTTACGAACTAATTACAAATATGATTTTTGAAATTGATTCTTGAACTATCAACGAAAATGATAATAAATAGAATCAAATAAGTAAATCACTAAATTTATTACCCTAATTTATTATTATGAGCAAATTTATGTTACATGTAATCTCATTTTATCTTAAGAGTTAAGAGTTTAACCATGAATGATGTACAAACACTTTAATCTCTTGATCTCGAACGACCAAATCTTTCATAAAAAACATATATTTAACTTACTTGAAATCTCTCCATGAAGTAATGATGATCTATTATCATTCACTAATATCGATCCGTTTTTAAATTGGTCTAGGAAGCGATTAAAGACGATGATCTATTGCTTGCTAATATCGATCTCTAAATAAATATTTCAAAAGCTTTTTTTTATGAAAACGAAGCTTCGAAGAGTGGAAGAAAACAATTTAGGTCATTGACTAATGAATTATAAATTGAATTTTATTTTCATAAACAAAATATCGACGAGTGGAAAATAGCTTGGTAAAAAGAACAAATAAATTTCTTTTGTTTTTCTGTCTACAAAATAATTTCTCTCAAATTCTTTTCATATGTTTTTGGTTGAAAGTGATGAGTCTGAATTCTGCCTCCTCTCCGGACAATGACAAATCAGACCAAACTCACCAGACCGGACAGGACACTTCGAACACTCAGCCCATTGAGCTGTTCGAACTATGACAAAAGTACTAAAAAACCTAAACACTTCTTGACTAAGCTACTTGCTCCCCTACTTAGAACTTATGGGTCTTTAAACATGACCCGGGTCCATTAAACATGACCCATAAAGCCCAAATGTAAGGGTATAAATACCCAACCACCTGCATTAACTATGGGTAATGAAAATTAACTGCAACTAGGCAGCTTAATTCTCCTTCTACTCTCTACTCAAAATACTAAATACCTACAAAACTTCCACAAAACTCTGAACAAATTACCCAACTACCCTCAAACATAAATCAACCTCACCATATTGGCGACCACAGTGGGAGAAGAAGGTGCCTGAATCAAGCATTCGAAACCAGTAAGAAAAGTCACTCCGAATGAATCCGGACGTCCCGGAAGTACCACCAGCTTTGCTCGAATTGGTGGGTGAAAACGATGAGTACACTATCGAAGAGCGCGATAGGTTAAAAGGTGAAATAGAAGCTCTGGGGCAGAAAAGGCTAAGATGGTCATGAAAGAAAAGTCAAAAGCGTCGGTTGCTCATCACACCGATAACCCCAGAGAGCATGAGCCTTCAAAGACTCATGTGAGTACCAAAAAGACTCATGCCAGCTCCAAAAAGTCTCATCGGTCTAAGCCAGTGGAGAGTTCTGACTCAAGCTCAGAATCTTCTGATAGCTCTTCGGATGATGAAGGAGTTGAAGAATCCTTATCCTCTAGCAGTGATGAGGGTCGAACTAAAAAGAAGCAAAAATAGATCAAAAAGTACTCAAGGAAAATGGATAGACATGGAAAGATGAAGAAGAATATTGGTAAAGGATCATCTCATAGTCGGAGGCATGTGGACCGGATGCTGATGGATCCTTTCGCTTTTCACGATGAACCAGGTATCTTTGCAACTCCCAATGAGGATACTGTGTTCAGTCGTGGTAGAAATTGGAGGCAATCTCCATTATCTTCCAAAATTCTGTCCGGAAACCTCCCTAAGAGGTTTGACAGCACCAAAATGGAAAAGTACGATGGTAGTACTGATCCGGACAACCATTTGGAACAATTTAAAAACTTCATGATGAACTTTGATGACGATGATAAGCTACTTTGCAGAGCATTCTCCCAATCATTTACGGGGAGTGCTCTAAAATGGTATAACAGCCTACCACAGGGTTGTATCAAGAATTTCGATACTTTTTGGGTGGCCTCTCGAAGACAGTTCGTAGGGAGTAAAGAGCTAAAGGGCAATGGAGACACAATAATCCATTGTGCCCAGGAACCAAATGAATCCTTAAAAGAGTATATAAGTCGTTTTGTGAACACCAAGAATGGGTTGGCTGATTGCTTCGAGCAAGTGGCAATAGCATCCTTAAGACAGGGCTTGAACCCTGGCAATTTGGCTGACTCAGTGACCAGAAAGAAGGCCATGACCTGGGGAGGGTTGTTAAATCAGGTTGGAAAACAGATTAACGTAGATGAAACAAAGAAAACAAGGGTGCACAGGCAGCTGAGGTCTGCCCCGGTGGCACCAAATCCCAATCAGAATCAGTCCGGGAACAAGGCGAAGGAGACCGGACAGGGGCATGGTAGGGCTAAAGCTCAGTCTCAGCCAGCTGCTCCTGCTCAGAGTCAGCAATCCAGAAACAAGAAAGGGACTTGGGTTCAACCAAAGTGGTTCGCAGAATTTAAAGAAAGTGTGACCACCATTTATGATAAAACAAAGGAAGAGGTGCACTATAGAAGACCAGCCACACTGCAATCTCCTAGAGAGCATCGCAATAACTCTTTTTGTCAATATCACAATGATATTGGCCATACCACCGATGATTGTATAGCTTTGAAACAAGAGGTTCATAACTTGATCGAAAGGGGAAAGCTAGGGGCTTATGTCAAAAGAAGAGGAGGTAACATGCCTGATAATACTCACCGGGTTGGTCCAAGTAATACTGCTCCGGAGGGAGCTATGGTTATAACCGAGAGGTTTGATGTGGAATCTGAATACTTGGATCCTGATCCAACTCGAAATAGAGTAGGTGCAATTGAGGAGTGTTCTAGGACAGTCTCCGGCCTTATTAAGTTTTTTGAGTCCCTTACAATTTTTGGAGGGGATACTATGACAGCTCCTACTGCTTCTTCGAGGAAGAGGCACGTTCATACTTTGGCCACCCAGCTAGAGGGAAGCATGACTTCCTATCAGTCGCAAATTCCTTTCCCTTTCATTGTTTTTAATGAAGATGATTTGAGAGATATAGCTGGCCCTCATGAAGATGCTGTTGTTATAGGAGCATCCATTGGGGGCAATGACATAAGACGAATTTTGGTGGATACTGGAAGCTCAGCCAATATCCTTTTCTTAACCACATACAAGAGAATGAAAAATCCAGTTGTAATTCAGAGTTCGGACAGATCAATTGTGGGCTTTACTGGCAGCTCAGCAGATGTGATCGGGGAGTTCGAGGAAGAAGTTTTGTTGGGCAAGGGCCCGTTCAAGAAGATGGTCAGGATACTTTTTATTGTGGTGGATTTTCCTACTAGCTATAATGCTATTTTAGGGAGGTCTTGGCTCTCTAGGTTGCATGCAGTGGCTTCAAAAGTCCACCAATGTTTGAAATATGCTGTTCAGGGACAGGTGGGAGTTGTCCGGAGCAGTCAAAAGGTTGCAAGAGAATGTTATGCTACAGCCCTGGCTCCCCGGACGTTGGGGGCAGTTCGTATCAACGAGCAATAGCAGTTTGAGGGGATTTCTGGGGGTGAGGGTGAAATTGATCACCCCAGAGAGACCCATGGAGTGTTAATACCAGTCGAAGAGGTAGAGACACATTGTTTAGAAGAAGGAAAAAACTTCAAGATAGGGTCTAAAATGCCACATGGTCTGAAAAGTGAGATGCTAAAGTTTTTGAAAAGTCATCAGCACGTTTTTGCTTGGTGTAATGCTGATGTTACTGGGGTTCCAGCAGATGTGATATCACATCACTTATCTGTTCGGAAAGACATAGCACCAGTGGTTCAAAAGAGAAGGGCTTTTTCCAAAGAAAAGGCTGATGTTATTGTATAAGAGGTTGACAGGCTCACAAAGATGGGGCATATCAAGGAGTCTCAATATCCTTTGTGGACTGCCAATCCGGTCTTGGTAAAAAAGAAAAACGGCAAGTGGCGCATGTGCATTGACTTCACAGATCTCAATAGAGCTTGCCCAAAAGATTTGTATCCAGTTCCCCGGATTGACCAACTAGTAGACTCCACCTCTGGGAACAAACTACTATCCTTTATGGATGCTTTCTCCGGATACAATCAGATCCAAGTAGATCCAAAGGATCAAGAGCATACCATATTTATCATTGACAGGGTTCTTCATTGCTATAAGGTAATGCCATTTGGGTTGAAAAATGCTGGGGCTACTTATCAGAGATTGGTAAACAAAGCCTTTGCTGATCAGATTGGAAGGAATATGGAAGTATACATCGATGACATGATGGTGAAGAGTGTGGATGAGCAATTGCACTTGGCTGACCTACAAGAAACTTTTACCAATCTGATGAAAGTGAATTTAAAGTTAAATCCAGAAAAATGTGTGTTCGGAGTACAATCCGGGAAGTTTCTAGGCTATATTATAAGTGAGCATGGGATACAGCCCGATCCGGACCAGCTTAATGCTCTATTCCAAATGGAGCCTCCTCGAAATATTAAAGAAGTACAACGGCTAACGGGGAGGTTAGCTGCTTTAAACAGATTCATCTCAAGGTCTTCGGACAGGTGCGCCCCATTTTTTCAAACCTTGAAGGGTGCAAAGGGATTTAATTGGACCTCACTGTGTGATGAGGCCTTCGATGAGATCAAGAAGCATTTGTCCTCCCCTAAAACCTTGTTTAAACCAATTGATGGAGAGACGCTCTTCGTATATCTGGCAGTTTCAAGTTGTGCCATCAGTGCTGTGTTGGTAAGAGAAGTGGATAATTACCCCCCATCCAGTATACTACATCAACAAGAGTTTGATAGATGCAGAAAGGCGTTATATGAAACTTGAGAAGTTAGCATTAGCTCTGGTAATAGCTGCAAGAAAAATGAGGCCTTATTTCCAGGCTCATCCTATCATCGTCCGGACATCTTTTTCCTTGAAGAATTTCCTCCAAAAGGCAGACGTTTCAAGTAGGATGACAAAATGATCAGTAGAATTGAGGGATTTCGACATAGATTTTGCTCCTCGAACAGCAGTTAAGGCCCAAGCTGTGGCTGATTTTTTGGTTGAATTTCACTCCGACATAGATTCAGAGCAGGTTACTGACATGAAAGATAAAAAGGTATGGATCGTCCGGACGGATGGTGGATCCAGCACTATGGGATGTGGTGCAGGGGTGTGTTTGACTTCCCCATATGGTTACAAAATGTACCAGGCTATATGTTTTGCTTTCAGAGCTTCCAATAATGAGTCTGAGTACGAAGCGGCTATAACTGGTTTAAAGTTAGCCTATATTTGTGGGGCTAAGAGGGTCAAGTTACTAAGTGACTCCCAGCTTCTAATCCACCATACCCAAGGTCAATCTGAGGCTAAAAAGGAGGAGCTAGTAAAATATTTACTTCTTCTTAAAAATGAAGCACTCAAGTTTAAAAGCGTTGTTTATGAACATATACCCCGGACAGAAAATGAGTTGGCAGATTCATTGGCAACCATAGCATACACAGAGTCGTATTCATGGATCCATGTGCTGGAGAGCCCCTTCCATTCAACTTAATATAAGTAAAGAAGAAGAAATTTTTGAAGTACAAATGAAACAACCTCAGGATTGGAGATTTCCTCTGCTGCAATACCTCTCCGACGGCGTCGTGCCTCCGGATAAATCACTAGCAAGAAAATTGAAACACAAAGCTCGTGGTTTTATCATACTGAGAGACATTATGTATAAAAAGTCTTACAGTAAACCTCTTCTGCGCTGTTTGGGGGATGATGAGTCTCAAGTAGTCCTCTCCGAATTGCATGATGGTGAGGGATCAGCTTATTGTGGATTCAGGGTATTAACGAGGAGAGTTTTACTGGCCGGCTACTATTGGCCATCTATCATGAAAGATGCTAAGGAGCTGGTAAGAAGATGTGACCCATGCCAAAGGTACAACAATGAAATTCATGTCCAAGCTATCCCTTTAGAATCAATTTCTGAGACTATACCTTTTGCTCGATGGGGGTTGGATTTAGTGGGACCTCTCCCTATGGCATCCGGAGGGCGCAGAACTATAATTGTTGCTATAGAATACTTCTCGAAGTGGATTGAAGCAGCCCCTCTAGCGGGAACAACATCGAAAGATGTCATAAAATTCATTCTATCCAACATCTGTTGCAGATTTGGTGTCCCACGAAAGATAACAACAAACAATGGGCCACAGTTCGACAATAGGGAAATGGAGAGTTTCTGTGCCTCAAGGGGTATACAACATTGTTTATCTTCACCTTTCCACCCACAAGCAAATGGTCAGGTTGAAGTGGCTAACAGAACTATTATGTCCGGTTTAAAGAAGAATTTGGAAGGGGCCGCTGAGAAGTGGCCTAGTTATTTACAAGAGGTCTTGTGGGCCTACCGGACGACACCTGGGGCTGCAACTCAGGAGTCACCCTTTGCTTTGGTCTATGGTATGGATGCAGTGGCTCCCATAGAAGCAACTCTTCTATCATTTCGTGTTCACCACTTCTCTGAATGTGCTAACGAAGTGGCAATCAGAGGTCAGCTCGATCTAGTGGAAGAAAGATGAGTTAAAGCTCACCTTAGAGTTGCACACTATGAGGGTTTGATGAGAAGCAGATTTTCTTCTAAAGTTAAAAGAAGAGATTTCCAGCCGGGGGACAAAGTATTGAGGAAAGTCTTCTTACACACCAAAGAAAAGTTACTCGAAAAATTGGCGCCAACTTGGGAAGGACCTTATGTGGTTGTTAAAAGGCTCAAACCTGGAACATATTGGTTGGAAGACAATGATGGAAGAGTCCTGACCCACCCTTGGAATATCGAACATCTCCGGATGTACTTGGAGTAACATCTGTGTAAATATTTACTTGTTTAAATATCCATGTAAATATTTGGGGGCATACTCTATCCTACCCTGGTGGCGCGGGGAGGTTTTAATGAGGTGTCCGGGTTTTTAATAAATTTTGATGCCTTCTTAAAAAAAATTCGAAGTATTCTTACTTTGTCTTTTGCCATACCATCCAGACTGAAATAAAAGAGTGATGACCACTTAAACATTCCTCATCGGAGAATTTAAACACTCTCACTATGGAATAATTAAGGTCTATTTAAACACTAGCCATTAAAATTGGGACAGACTATAAAAGAAGGTGAGAATTGGGCAAAACAAAGATATTCAGTAAAAATAACTTAAGTACCTTGGTCTTCCAAGGACTTTAACATTGTCAAAACAGAGTAAAGGATCCATCCGGTCAGATACCGGACACACTTACAAAAAGAATGCCTTGGCCTTCCAAGGACTTTGGTTCAGATAACATGAAAATTAAAAAGTAATTCGTAAATTAAGGCTGAACCTTTGAAGATGGCTCAGCTTCATCTACCTTCTTCTTCCCTTTAGGATCACCTTCCTCTTCGTTTGGGCTCTCCCCGGTGTTTTCTTCATTAATCGGATGAAGATGCACTAGAGAAGCCAATCCGGTCGCCTTCGGCCATTGTGTGATATGGGAGGTCTTCAACCTCTACATGAAGCCATAAATCCCCTAGGTTCTTCTTCGGAAATTTCTCATGGAAGAGGAAGACCATATCTGATCTTACCTTGGCATACATTTGCTCTTGAGTGTCGATGACATTGTTGGCATAAGCATCGATCTTGGCTTGGATTTTGGCCTCCTGCTCCCTTAGCAAACTAGCTTTCTCCTCGGCAGCTTTGGATACTGTATTCTCAAGTGCAATTTTGTCATTGGTTAAGTTGGTGATGATTTGGTCTTTGGCCTTGTTCTCCCCTTTTGAGGTGGCAAGATCTTTCTTCAGTCCGGACAGCTTCTCCCGGAGCTTTGTGATAGTGTTCTCTAGTGTGGTGACTTTTGTGGTACTCGCTTCTTGGTTCCTCTTCAACTCTTCGTTTTCTTCCTTTAGAATGGCAGCGTTCGAAGTGGAAGTAAGAAGGTTGTCGGATAGCCTTTCTTTGTCAGACTTAAGCTCTTTGATAATGTCTGCCTGATTTCAAACTTGTTTCTCCAATGCAAGTACAGGCTGAACATTGCTTAATAAAGAGTGAGTTATGACATCCCTTTCACTTGAAACGATAAAGGTCTTACCATTGAAAGTGACTGTGTTTGAGGTGCTCGGAGGGAGGTAAGGCCCAGCAAAATCGTCTCTGGGAAGATTGATGAAGTACTCACCAAGCCCACCAAGACCAGTGATGTCTACCCCATCAATGTTGAGATCTCCCCCTTCGACCTCATCGGTATGGAAGTCACCAGGTATCTCCTCCGCTTGTGTTGGGTCAGTGGGATCAGCTTGGGAAGGAGGCTCTGGAGCCCGGAGAGAAAGCTCGTCACCCTTAGAGGTCTTTTTCTTTTTGGCCTCCATGTTTTTGCTTTCACCTCCATGTTTACGATTTCTTTTGGAAGCCCTTAGAGGTTTTAGGGAGTGCACTTCTTGTCTTTCAGTCTCCTGCTCCACCACTTCCAAGAGAGCAACATCAATTTGGTTGGGGACTGGCCCCTCCGGATTTATTGGAGCATCCTCCTCCACCTCAGCAGGGTTAGCTCCACCCACCACCTTCTTGCCTTTCTTTTTACCTTTCATCTTGCTCGGGGCCTTGGCCCGGCCTGGCAAGTATAGTGTCCCATCTGGGTCATGCGTTCTTTTGAGCACTACGTCCGGAGGAGGCTGGGTGGTGAGCTCTTCCCAGGATAGGTCTCTCCAACCTGTGGTGTTCCAAAGGTGAGACCTTTCTAGGTTGCCCCCTATGAAGGCAGCATGGAACCGGTTCCCCCACTTCTCAACGGCCCAAGCGTTGATCTTGGTGCAAGTGGTCTACCCAGTTTTCAAATGATCAATGAAGTCCTTGGGCAGTTCTGCTAAGGAAAAAGTAAGACCAATTAGTTTAAACTAACTTTTAAAAAAAATGGAGGAGAGACAAGAATGTAAAGTAGAAGACTTACGATTGCTCCTCCATCTGCTTGTGAGAAGGCTTGGGTTGACTCCAGACTTGATCTTCATCCCATTCTCCCAAGCGCCGCTAACAAACAGGAACTGGGTCTTCCAATTCCTCTCCGACTCTAGCAAGTCATCCACAGCTTTGAAGTTATCCCCCATGTTGAAATGGTAGAAGGGGATGTGGTGGTTTCTGTAGAGACTGGCCACAACAGCAAACTCCTCTATTGGTAGAGGAATCCCGGAGAGCCTTGAAGCCATAATGCTGGCCATGAGGGTGTACCAGGCATTGGGGCTCAGCTGGCTTGGACAGAGCTTTATCAGATGGAAGTATCTGACAATTTCCGGGTCCAAGGGAAATTTGAGCCCCCAATTGAATAGCTCCGTGAAGATGACAATTTCGCTTAATTTGCAGTCCATGGGAGTCTCTGGGTGTATAGGGATCCTGATATTCATGTTCTCCGGTATTCCCCACTTCGTACGCATCCGGCACAGTTCAGCTGTGTGGATGAATGCGTAGTTAATCTTTTGCAGGGCGATGAGGTACTTGACACTGACTTTGTGGAAACAAGGCCCCACCCTTCCTTCAAGACTCTCCGGTAGATCCGGATGCCTCAAGCACAACTTCTCTTTGTCTTTGTCTTTTTTGGCAACAACAGCACTATTGGTCTGACCGGAGGGCTCAGACTCAAATGGAGCCTCTTCGACAGAGTCCTCCATTACTTTATCCATAATTGATGAAAGATTTTCAGTAGCAGTAGCAATGGGAGGATTCAGATCTGGCTCAGCTTGGTCTCCGGACTGCTGGACTTCAGTATTCCCTTGGCTTCTGGCCTCCGACTGGGGCTCTGATGCAGAGGTTTCTCTTCGAAGACCTGGGCTACTACCCTCCGGACCAGACAGTCTGTCCTTGGGAGCTCTGATGGGCACTTCTGACCCAGTGCTGCTGTCTATGGCACCCGACTTTGAAGGAGTGCTCTTAGAGGCCTGACCCTTGACCAGCCGGCCTTTTCTCCGGTCGACTAACTTTTGAGGGGAGGTTTCAGTGTATGACCCCATAGTTAAGAAAGGGGAGGGCTTTTTTAAGCTGGTAACTGTTACTCCTGGCTCAACAACAGGTTCTGATTCCTGAACCGAGGAACCAGAGATAATGGGGGAGAGATTAGTTTGAAATAGCTTTTTCGGCTTGATACCTTTTGAGGAAGAAGAACCTTGATCTGATTCTGTGGCTGAAGTCACTGGCTTGTCAATGGGCGAAACGGGTAATCCTGCTGCGATGCGTCTTTCCCTTTCGACCTTTTGCGCCTTTTCTAATTCAGAAAGGTTGAGCCACCCACCTTTGATCAGAGCGTTCCTCGCTGTAAACATAAACAATCTGAGTAAAAGTTTGTTTTGGAGAGAAAAAGCTTTAAGAAGTTACAGAGTAAAAATAAGAGTGATGGTGAAACAGTAGAAAGTGTTTTAATTTATAGTGAATCTGAGAAAGGAGTTTGATTCCTATGAGAATTCGAAAAGATTGGTAATGATTAAAGACGGCGCTGATGTCACCACTTTTAATTAAGAGGTTGCTTTTCGAAGAAGGTGGGTTCGAAATTCAAGGTGAAAAAACGGCTGAAGTAACCAACCAGAAAGCGACACGTGTCCCATGAACTCTGGCACAAAACCGTTTGGATTCATGAAGCCTTATCAGTCCGGATAAAACCATAAGACAAACAGACCTGTCCGGATTAAAACCACCCCTGACATCGGACTGTTTTTCAGGTTTTTGACAAAGGTATTTGAACAAACACCTAAAAAAGGGGCTCCTGATGAGTCTGAATTCTGCCTCCTCTCCGGACAAGGACAAATCAGACCAAACTCATCGGACCGGACAGGACACTTCGAACACTCAGCCCATTGAGTTGTTCGAACTATGACAAAAGTACTAAAAAACTAAACACTTCTTGACTAAGCTACTTGCTCCCCTACTTAGAACTTATGGGTCTTTAAACATGACCCGGGTCCATTAAACATGACTCATAAAACCCAAATGTAAGGGTATAAATACCCAACCACCTGCATTAACTATGGGTAATGAAAATTAACTGCAACTAGGCAGCTTAATTCTCCCTCTACTCTTTACTCAAAATACTAAATACCTACAAAACTTCCACAAAACTCTGAACAAATTACCCAACTACCCTCAGACATAAATCAACCTCACCAGAAAGAATAGAAAACAAGACATTTCTCACAGAAAACGCTATTGATGAGGTATAAAACCTTCATTAAATATGCCAAAAGTATTTTAGATCTAAAAATGAGAGAAAAAAAGCTTTAAGAGATAACAAGTAATTAAGATACTAAATTAAGGATAAATACGATAAATCCCTCTTTTGGGGTACTTCTCCTTTATATATATATATAATATCAAGTATGCAAGTGTAAAATATCAATACACCATAATTTTTAGGTATATTACTATAAATAACCAATATATCTCACTTGTAGGTATATTAACTCATAATCAAATTAAAATGCCTATATATATTAATTACAAAAATACCTTTATATTTCTACCATTGTTTGAATATTTTATCCTCATTAAAGATCGATATTGGTAGATCAATGAATGATATTTCATGACCAATAGTTGGTTTTGTTGATTCTAATTTTACAGGGGATATGGATAGAATGAGATATTTGACATGATATGTGTTTACTATAGCAAGAGTGAAGTTAGTTGGAAAGTAGAGTTGCAAGCTAATGTAACTTTGTCTACAATATATGCATAATACATTATGATACCAAAATTAGTTTATGAGGAAATATGGTTGAAAGGTTTGGTGACATGTTTAGGCTTAGATAAGACTACAAATGTGATTTGTGACAGTCAACGTGTCATACACCTTAAAGGGAACCAAATGTACCACGAGTGTATAAATTACATAGATGTCATATATAATTTTATTCATGATATAATATCAAAGATAATTGGTGATGTGAAGAAAGCACTTAAACACAATAAGGCAACATATATAATGACCAATGTAGTATCAATTTGAAAGTTTATAAAGTGCTTAATCTAGATTGGTGTTTGCAGCATCAAGTGAATGTCTTAGGAGCATTTGTGAGTTAGATGAAGAGAAGTTTCTTTGTTGATAGCGAAGAAATGTTATTCACCTCAAGGGAAATATTTGTTATGGATGAGTCAAGTAATTATGACTAGATCTTAAATGATTGGTGATATAAGTGTTCACAGTGTACCCTCTTGTATTCATAGCGATCCCTATATTTGTTAATAACCTAGACTAGGAACATTAGGACATTATTTATAAAATTATATTTATTCATCTAGATTACTAGTGTTATACAAAAGAGGTATTGTAACCCTTTTCTATTGTAGTGAAATACTTTCATCTGCCGAGGCTCATGGACGTAAACATTATTGTGGAACCACGTTAAACCATTTGTTCTTTTTTTTCATGTTATTTATTTTGTTTTTTGTTTGAGCCACTTGGGAGAATATTGAATCTTAATTTATAACATAATTTAATATAATAAGAAAAATAAAAAAAAATATTACAATAATTATTATCAGTCTCACCGAGAATGATAAAAATTATCTTTTAATTGGAAAAGATAATAGAAGATGAAGAAGTTGCGAAGGAAACACGAAAGTTAACCTTACGATATTGATAAAACGAAATACTAAATAACAATGAATAAGTTATAACGAGACCCCATTTTGTTAGAATGAGACCTCAAATTCAAAATAAAATTGTTAATAATTTGAAATGACTAAAATGTCATTACCTTAAAAAACCCTAATTTCAACTTAAACACCCAGAAATTAACTTACCCACTATCACTACCAACTACCCAACACTAGTAGTATATACTAGAAATAAATCAGAGATGTTTGAATCAGATCTATACTATTTTAAATTACAAATGAAAGGAAGACAAGTTATATATACTTTACTTTGTATGTGCTTGCAAAATAATAATAACCACCAAGAGACATATGGCATGCGCGAGAAACCTTCAAACCAATAAACAAATAGAATAAAATAACAATTTTACAAAGGTACAAGTAAATTCTTTTGTTTCTATTCAAGCTTGAGTATTAAAATTACATAAATTGTCAAATCGACAAAATAACCATGTGAAAATCTTGGTTAGAATCGTCTTACTTTGCGTGTCGAATAATTTATAAAGGCTACTGTGAGGATAATACAATTTTTTTTTCTATAAATCAATTTGTGCGAAATCGCGCAGTTATCGCTAAAAAAACCGGAATCGCGCTCCAGGGTGCACAATTTTGCACGAACAAGTATAGAGGCTTCAACGATCCAATTTCCTGCATGTTATCCAAAATCAAGCAAATAGAATACCTAATCAAATATTTAGACCTAACCTAATCTATATAACTAACTAGATTTCAAAATAACAACTATAAATATACAAAAAATAGGATTTTTGTTAACACAAAATTAAAACCTAAATATCACTTCAAAAGCATAACAAAATTTGAAACAAATTACATCAATAGGTTACTAATGCATATCTTAACGATGTTGTGTAGTTCGATTTGCAAAATCTTTGATTTTTAAAATTGGTATTATGAGAGAGTTAGGATTATGGCAAAGAGAAAATGGTAGATTTAGGAAAAAAAATAAGTTTTTATATTAATGACAGATTTGTAAATACTGAAAGTCTCGTTCTACCAAAACCGGATCTCATTATAGTTAGATATCGTTCTAACAAAATCGGGTGTCATTATAACATAATCCATATAATATTATTCTTTATATTTAAAAGTAGTTATTGGTAATTATTATATAAATAGTTATATAACAAATAATATTAATTTAATTTGCTTTAAAAGTTATTTTTTCGATTAAAATAAAAATGTTTGATGCACAAAATTTAAGAAATATTTTATATTTATTTTAAAATAATTTTTTTATTAAAAAACAATGAACTGGAGTAACATGAAAACATCAGATTAGCTTTCTTGATCTTCAAGAAAGCTCCAAGAATCATTTCGATTACTGATTCTTCCCTTCTCCAGACTTTTATTCTTCGTCCTGCTCAAGCTTTCCGATCTGTTGAGTCTGCTTTCTCAGCCTTTGATTTTCTCCAATTGAATTTCTTTTTGATGGAGCACATCAACAACAACTTTGAAAAAATAATATTTTATAGATATTTTCTCTGCCAATAATCACATGCAATAAAATCATCCTCTCTAATAATAACAGTCAAATCTTATCTTGAAATTTTAAAGAAGACCGACACTCAACACGATTTCAAGATAATTTATATAGTTGAGAAATCAGACCACACCTCTCTTCAGTATTCCCAAAATGTCAAAGATCACCTAACCATGATCTCCAAACATACTCTTATAGTTAACTTTTATAAAGGTTGCCTAAAAGGAATCTGGTGACAGAATTCTTGAATACCATGAAATTCAAAGGTGAGTACAACATCTTATTTTAGGATTGAAGGCATATTCTATTAGAATTCGAAGATAAAGAAGATGTCTTCAAAATGTGGACTAAAATAGCCTGGTCTATCGGGGATTCATCTATGAGGCTATTAAAATGGAAAGCTTACTTCGGCCCAAGATATGAATGCCATTCTACCCCTGTATGAATTAGAATAGACAAGTTATAGAATATCTCTAGAATAAAAGCATAATGCAAGACATAGCAGCATCCATTGGTAACAAAAAAACCGAACATATTTTAATTCCTGTTATGCCTGTATCGAAATGGATGTCTTCAAGAAGCTTCAACACCACATCTAGGTTGGCTTTGGAGACAACCAAGGCTGCTGGTTGAACATCAGGTACAAAAATTTACCAAAATAATGTTCTAGCTGATACCACTTGGGTTATGACAATAAAACTTACAAGAAATAAACTGATAAAACTCAGTTTAATGAAGATCGATATAAAACAGAGCCTGAAATTAACAAAAAAAAACGCAAAGCAACAATATTTCTAAACCTAATACAATAACCCGACATACAGTTTATTAGCCAATTCTAAAATCAATGGCAACCCATCCTGAATACAGTATTAAGAATAGACTTTCAAATAATAATCTAGAAAAAAAGCAGACTATTGAAAAACAACAAGACACAAATATTGACAAATATACTACATCTAATACTATTAGTCATCATGTTACTCGACACCAAGATTCCAAATCTCCTGAAGCCGAGGAGATCATAGAAGCAATTCAAACTTTGGAGTATGGTTACAGTTTAGCTACTTCTCAAGATTATGAAAATATGATATATGGTAATATTACTCCAAATCAGAGCAACATTGGAAGCCTGCATATCTCTCATATCCTTAGATCCAATGATACTGATAAAAAATTTCAAGAAGTGCTCAACAATAAACTAAAATAAGTTAGAAGAAAGAAAAAGCATAAAAATACGGTCATCAAATCCTTGAGATTATTAGGGAATAACAAATCATCTACCTCTTTCTTAATGATGATAAAGATGCTCAACTTTAATATAAGAGGCATAAAAAACAAGCCTTATTTCAGAAGACTCAAGTCTATCATTCTCAAAGACGTGATCAATCGCACTGCCATTCAAGATCCCTTAGCCAACTCTGATAATTTAGCTAGTATTTCTTTAAAACTTGTTTTAAAAACTTTACTGCCAATTCATCTAACAAAATCTGGTTTTTTGGAAGGGCGATTTTTTAATTAACATTCTTTAAAATCACTCTCAATGTTTACATTTGGAAACTACCTATGTTGGATTAAACAAAATTTTCTTACTAAAAATTATTTATGATAACTGTTAGAGACATAACATGAGAGATCTATGGAATATTTTTAGGAACCCATCAATATCTTCTCAAAATGGCTCATCATTGGAAATTTTAATGTCATCTCAACATTTTATGAACAACTGGGTTATTCAACCTTTTGTATTAACAATTCAGATGATTTCAATGATTTTATTATGAACTGCTATCTGGAGGATGTTGGCTATCAAGGATCCAAATTCATCTGTTCCAATAACTCTAAATGGAAGTGGTTGGAGAGAGATTTTAACAACTCAGCTTGGTCTAGCCTCTTTAAAGAAACAAAGGTTCTTCACATAGCCAGAACTTGTTCTGACCATGCTCTATTATGTGTATTTATTGCTAAATATAATTTAAATACTAAAAAAAGCTTCAAATATATGGATTATGGATCATGATTTTCTTACATTTATTGAAAACTACTGCAATCAAAGAATGGATGGTTACCCTTTTTACACCTTCTGGCATAAACTTTGAAAACTTAAGGAAGGTTTCAATGGCTTTTGAATTTTAGTTTTTAGCTTTGGCGCTTATCTTTGTTTGCCACTCTATTTTTCACTCTATTTGCCAAATTATTGTACGTCTTTACTTTATTCTCAAATAAAAATTTCTTTTTAACAAAATTAAATAAATACATGAATCGGAGTAACATGAATGTTCTTCGACGAAAATAAAAATGAGAGCGTTAAATAATAAATCAGATATTACTTGGGTCTCGTATCTTAGAACATCCCCAACATTCTCTTTATTTGAAAAATAAAAATAAATATATCTATTTTTTATTAAAAAAGATTTCCCAACCGCTAATCTAAAAACATGATATATTTACAGATTAATTTGATAATCTATATTTACCTATACGGTATTATAATTCTCTTTATTTTTTTAACAAATAAAATAACTACTCTAATAATAGTAAAATTATAAACTTAGCCTTATTTTTCTCATTTTTCTAGCTTATTTAAATTTATAAAAGAGAAAGTACCTAAAAATACCCACTCAACTATCTTATTACCCGGCGGTACCCGCTTTTAACATAGTGTTACTTAATACCCAGACTAATCAATTGGACAAAAATACCCTTCCACTATATATACCCATTTTTCAATTCCAACCCACTTTTTCGACCTTCCTATCACCCTAAACAAACGCAAAATTCTAATTTTAGAAACCACCAGAAAACAAACCGTTCGACTTCGTGATACTCTCTCGGGTAAAAAACACCAGACGTCCCTCACGTTTGCCACTTGTAACATGTTGGTCCCTAACCTTTGGGTCTGCAATAAAAGGGTCCTTAACGATTTACAAAGTATAATAAAACCGTCCTTTTCGAGTCCAGCCCACAATTTCTTCCCAAAGTACCCTTTGACCAGCCACATCAGCGATCCACGTAGGACGTTGATGTGGCAACAGTTAAAAAAGTAAAAACTGTTTTTACTTTAGCCCATTTCATTTACCCTATTTTCTAAAGGCCAACCCGACCCATTTAACCCAGCCCAACCTCTAACCCGTTTCTAACCCAGCCCAACCTCTAACCTCTAACCCAATAACCCAGCCCAGCCTAACTACTAACCCGAAATCAATTCGATCCCTAATTTCTTCCCCAACTACTGAATCCCTAATCCCTTTCTCTTTTCCCAATTAGAACCCTAATTTCTTCCCCAACAGAAACCCAGAATGGCGACATAAGATTATTTCCACATTGTTTAATCTCATCTGTCTTCGAACTCATCTTGTTTAATCATCTGTCTTCGAACTCATTGTTTCCGCATCGATTAACCAGAATGGCGACAGAAGATTGTGATGGTAAGTCCTTTAAACAACTCGTCGATTAAGGGTTTAGGTTTATTGCATAGAAATGTGTTTTAATAACTCGTCGATTTAGGGTTTCTGTTTGTTGCTTAATAGTGTTACTTGACTCGTCGATTTAGGGTTTCTGTTCATTGCATAGTGGTGTGTTACTTGATTTGTCGATTTAGGGTTGCTGTTTATTGCTTAAGAGTGTGTTAGTTGACTCGACGATTTAGGGTTTCTGTTTGTGGCTTAATAATGTGTTACTTGACTCGTCGATTTAGGGTTTATGTTTATTTCATAGAAATGTGTTATGTTAGAGTAGAGTAGCGTTGTGCAGTGTTTGTGGCTTAATAATTTGTTTCTGTTTGTGGCTTAATAATGTGTTACTTGACTCGTCGATTTAGGGTTTATATTTATTTCATAGAAATGTGTTATGTTAGAGTAGAGTAGCGGTGTGCAGTGTTTGTGGCTTAATAATTTGTTTCTGTTTGTGGCTTAATAATGGTAATTGGTGTTGTTCTTGGTGTAGAGTAGGGTTGCTGTTAATTATTGATTTAGGTTAATGTGATGTGCTTGGTGTTGTTCTTTTAGTGTTTATATTAGGGTTGTTTGTTTATTATATTTCAGGTACAAACAACACCCTTTTTACTGCACACTACCACTACAATGGTTCTATTATGGGTAAAAAAAAGTTAAAGTACAAAGGAGGGAAATGTGCAACTATAGACTACGTGAATCCAAAAACATTTAGTCTGTTGGAGCTGCATAATATGCTGGATCTAACAGAAGAAAAAGGGTAAAGGAGGGCATTACGTGTTCGCGTACAGCATACCTGGTGTGGACTGCCAACTTAAAATGATAGACTCTGATGCAGACGCTTTCGTGTTAACGCAGCGGCTTGGTCCAAAGAGGGAGGTGAACATATATGCAGACAGGACTCCACCGTTGGAGGTTATACTGACTCCAACTAAAAAAAAGAAACACATGGCAGTTCCTATAGTCGACATCGATGGAACTTCAAGTATAGTACTTGTAGGTGGAGATGATGGGGTAGGTGTAGATGTAGAGGAGGGGGTTGCTGAAGATGATGGGGTAGGTGTGGATGTAGGTGTGGTTGTAGAGGAGGGGGTTACTGAAGATAATGGGGTAGGTGTGGATGTAGGTGTGGATGTAGAAGAGGAACCTGGTGGTGAGGCAGATGGTATTGGTGGTGAGGCAGATGGTATTGGTGGTGAGACAGATGGTATTGGTCGTGAGGCAGATGGTATTGCTGGTGAGGCAGATGGTGCTCATGACAAGGAAGCATATGGTGCTCAAAACAGTAGGGCAGATGGTGTACAAGTCAGTGGGGCAGCTGGTGTACAAGACAAGGAGGCAGATGGTGTACAAAACAGTAGGGCAGATGGTGGTGTAGGTGCAAGGGGTGAAGTTTCCCTCGAAGATCTAGATGAATCATTTTTCGCCGACATTGATATGTCGCAGTTTGATACGAATAGGGAGCAGGAGGAAGGTACTGGTGGGAACGAAAGTGAAGATGTAAGTTATGAACTAGTGGATACAAGTGACAGTTGTAGTAGTAGTGAGGGGTCTGACGCAAGTGTTGAGGCAGATAGTTGTACAAGCACAGAAGAAGAGTTCAACAACAGTGACAACCTGACCAGTCCTGGAGAGTCAGACGACGACTGTACCACAAGGAAGAGAAAGAAACCGAGGCTGCCCAAGTTGAGAAGGTTCAGGCCTCCCACTGGACTAAGGTTTATTGAGTTACAGGTTGGCCTTCAGTTTGGTTCGAAAGGACTGTTTAAAGAGACTCTGAAGGAGTATGGAATTAAACAGCAGCGCAATATCTATTGCGTTAAAAATGACAAGCTAAGGTGCTCCTTCAAGTGCCATTTAGAGAGCTGTAATTGGTATATATATGCTTCTTGCATTGGCAGTGCACCAAACTGGACCATACGAACATTTAGGGATGACCACCAGTGTGTGCCTACCAACAAGAACAGTTATGTTAGTAGTAGGTGGCTTGCCAAATAGTATCTCCATCGGTGGCAAGCTGATGCAGACTGGTCAATCAGAAGTTTGATTGCCGACGTCAACAAATAATACCTGGTGAAGATAACCAGACCGAAAGCATACCGAGCAAGATCGAGGGCTCTGAATTTGATACTTGGGGATGATAGGATTCAATATAGAAGATTGAGGCAATATTGCCATGAAATATTAAGAACTAATCCAGGTTCTACAATGATTGTGCAGTGTGATGAGAGGGTGTTTAAAAGAATTTATGTCTGTTTGGCTGGTTTGAAAGAAGGGTTTAAGTCAGGATGCAGACCGGTGTTGGTTATGGATGGTTGCTTTTTGAAGGGGGCATTTGGAGGGCAGTTGCTTGTAGCTGTTGCGGTTGATGCGAACGACCAAATGTATCTGTTAGCATGGGCCGTTGTAGAGTCTGAAAACAAGGATAGCTGGACATGGTTTTTGCAGTTATTGGGAGCCGATATAGACATACAAAACCATAGAGCATTTACGTGGATGTCAGACAAGCAGAAAGGCCTTGTACCTGCATTGCTTTCCCTTTACCCCAACTCTGAGCACAGATTTTGTGCACGGCATCTCTACGCAAATATGAAGAAAACCTTCCCTGGCAGAGAAGAGCACAACCTCTATTGGGCTTGCGTAAGGTCAACATGGGTGGAACAGTTTAATTATTATATGGACCAGATGAAACAGTGCAACAGAGCCGCGTACGATTGGCTGCAAGAAAGACCTCCTACCCAATGGTCTAGGGCACATTACGAAACTGAAAGTAAGTGCTCTATGCAGACGAGTAATCTAGCATAATGTTTCAACGCAGTTATCTTAGACTATCGTTCGAATGGGATTATAAGTCTGCTAGAAGGGATAAGGGAGCAGACTGTTAGGAGGATTGTTAAGAAGAGGAAAGATGTCGAGAAATGGGATCAACGAATATGCACCGCTATTCAAAAAAAATTGGCAAAGATTATTGGTAAGGCTGGGCAGTGTCGTGTACTACAATCGGGTGGGCCTAAGTATCAAGTTACCGAAGGACAAAACCAGTATGTTGTCGACATGGAAGAGCGTGAGTGTGCTTGTAGAGCATGGCAGTTAGCGGGTGTGCCATGTTGTCATGCGGTTAGTGTCATATTCTTAATGGGAAGACAGCTTGTTGATTACGTTGTCAACTGCTTCCTAGTCGCAACGCAGAATAGTATGTATTCTCACATTATAAACCCGATTAATGGGTATAGAATGTGGCCTTCTAATCCGCTTCCACCAGTTGAAGCTCCACCAGAGATCAAGGTTCGGGGGCGAAGGCAAACAGCAAGAAGGAAAGACAAGTCTGAGCTTCTTCAACCTCCTAAAGCAGTGTCAACAGCTACAAAACTGTCCAAAGCATACAACGCACAGAAATGTAGCAAGTGTAAAGGGACATGACACAATAAAAGACGCTGTGTTGGTGAAGTTGGAGGCACATCTACTGGAGGCACATCTACTGGAGGGACATCTACGGTCGATGATCCCACAGCAGCAGTACCTGTACAAGGACAACCGGATGGAACGTATACCCAAATACCTGTAAGTCTCATCTACCTTTAAATGTAGTTTATTGTTTTAAACACTAGTTAATTATGTTTATTGTTTTAAAAACAGTTGAGGAGGTCAGGAGTTGGCAATGTTGGAGTTCAGTCAGATGTAAGTGTGGATTGAGTGTTTTAAATGTGTGGTTGATTGTGTTGTGTTGTGGTTGCATGTGCTGTGGTCCCAAAAAGGCTTTATTTATATTTGTATGCCTTTATGCAGGGAAGTGTAATCTATTGTGTTGATAGGAGACGAGACAGGATGCATAGAAATGTGGTCCTAAATGTAAGTATTTATTTTTTTATATTAAAGTAGTTTTGGACATATTAGACAAGTTGTGTGGGGAATCTAACTGTTCTTAATTTGTTTGATAAATAGGCTACTACACCCTCCATTTTCTCATCTCAAAACAGCATCTCCTCCCCACATAACAGCTGGGTGAGGACAGAAAATATGCAACAGTATAAGAAGGCAACACAGGTATCAGCTTCGACAGGAAGCAAGAAGCGAAAGACATCTGATCCATGGTTACAAAATGCGAAGGCCAAAAAGTTGGATGTTCATAGAAGACTTGCAAATCAAAATTCCGCGGCAACGTCGCATGGTGGTGCAGCAGCTGCTGCTGGTTCAAGTAACACAGTTGTTAACATTAACATTTATGCTGGTGTTGTTACCAGATCTTGCATTGGGAACTCAGGCAGCTCTGCCGCAGCAACAGGAGGTTCCCAATCATGGGCTGCGGGTAATGAACCATCGGCGAAGCATGCTACTCCTTGATGGAATGATTGTTTGTTGTGAGTTAATGTGGTGTTAGGAGTAGGTTTTTTGTATTGGCCAACGAGGTTGTTTTTGTTGTTTTTTACATTCGGTAGCTTAATGTAATGGATGGAGTTGGCTGTTGTAGTTGTTTTATGGTTATTGTTTGTGTTAACATTAACACTTGGATGTTTTTGGTATTCGAGATTGGAATATGACAAGTCTATTAAACAACATGAAATTACAGGTTTTTGGTTTTATGGTTTTTGGTGATGTAGTCTCAATTGCCTGTAAATTACAGGTCTATAACAGGTGTATTAAACAAAATGAATACAACAACATTACAGGTCTATAACACATTATAACAACATAAATAATCCAATACAGCAAGCAAGCATAAAATACAGCAAGCATAGAAATAACAGGTCCATTCCAATAGCAATAAAATACAGGTATTGAGTCACAAATAACAGGTCGATTCCAATTAACTTGCAAAGATTACAGAATATTGTTCTCTTACTTCTACCTGTAATTTGAAAATACAGTACCAACACTTTACAGTACCTTACAACTGAAATTTGAAAATTACAAACACACTAAAACTAAACCAGGTTCAATCGAGCACAAAAAAAGAACCCTAAAACTAACCCTGCTACAATCAAGCAAAGAGAAAGAACCCTAATTGTAATCTTTTGCCACCGACACTTAGCTTCCAATCTCCCGATTTTCTTCAATAGGCAATTAATAACCATCTTCGAGTTATCATCAAGAGATGGATCAACCCACCTAAAATACCCACAGTGACTATTCCTCTGCGTAAATGGGTATTGTAAAATAGTTAGCAAAAAATTAACTAAAACAAATATAAATCTAAAAACACACTTACCCCAAAATTTATACAGCCTTTGAACCTCCTACCCGGATTGGTTCGAGTCCATGATGTGCGAGTGACACTGTGTATACCACAATAACAGAGACCGTCCCCCATCGAATTGGTAGAAACTTTGGATGTACTGTGAGACATGATTATGGAGCAGGATATCGATGAGAGATGAGAGAGGAGAAGGAGATAGGATTAGGGTTAGTCTTCTGGTTAGGTTGAAACTTAGGGTTGATAGAAGGGAAGCTCAACGATGGAGCAGGATATCGATGAGAGATGAGAGAGGAGAAGGAGATAGGATTAGGGTTAGTCTTCTGGTTAGGTTGAAACTTAGGGTTGATAGAAGGGAAGCTCAACGATGGAGCAGAATATCGATGAGAGATGAGAGAGGAGAAGGAGATAGGATTAGGGTTAGTCTTCTGGTTAGGTTGAAACTTAGGGTTGATAGAAGGAAAGCTCAACGATAGAGAAGGGAATGAGAACGATGTCGATCTAGGGTTATTGGGTTAGAGGTTAGAGGTTGGGCTGGGTTAGAAACGGGTTAGAGGTTGGGCTGGGTTAAATGGGTCGGGTTGGCCTTTAGAAAATAGGGTAAATGAAATGGGTTAAAGTAAAAACAGTTTTTACTTTTTTAACTGTTGCCACATCAGCGTCCTACGTGGATCGCTGATGTGGCTGGTCAAAGGGTACTTTGGGAAGAAATTGTGGGCTGGACTCGAAAAGGACGGTTTTATTATACTTTGTAAATCATTAAGGACCCTTTTATTACAGACCCAAAGGTTAGGGACCAACATGTTACAAGTGGCAAACGTGAGGGACGTCTGGTGCTTTTTACCCTACTCTCTCTCTCTCAAACCCAAAAACCCTACAGCTTCTCACCGTTCGCACCTTCGACACTATCGCACCGGTCAGCGTCTTTTACTCACTCAGACTACACACCTTCAATCTCTTTCGACAAAGTTGTCGTGAAGTCGTCTCTGAAAGCTTCAATATCGTTCTCCGGCCGGTGAAATTTAACAGGTATGGATTATCGTGGAAAGCGTACTTTTTTTGCGTTTTTTACCAATTTGAACCACTTTTTTCTCTTAATTCACGATAGGCGTTTCTTTTTATACTAGAATGAAGTATCTACTGACGATAGTTGCTCAGTTTATGGGTTTATAGTCGAAGCAAGGGTAGAATTTTAGTTGCATATAATACTAATACTCTCCTGAGAAATATTATGTATGTTAGATCTACATTAGGTAGTTCATTGTTGATTTTGGTGTTTGTTGCATAATTCCCAGATCCCTGCAACGTGCATGTAAAAAGTGTAGCAGTTCGCATCCTGATCACCCACTATGCAAGCAATTCGCAACTCGATTGTATGTTTATACTTATTTACAAACAATTCGCAGCTTGAGCTGCGAATTGTCTGTTAAAACAATATTTATATGTATACAATTCGCAGCTTGTGATACGAACTATTTTCTGACATTCCAACTGATTTGTGTTTGTGCATAAAGTATGACAATAAAACCTAGCTACTACAGATTAGGGTTGGTGAGCCTTCTGAAGCTACTCAAAGAAATGCGTATTACAAGGGCCCACATTGAAGCTGCAAGAAACACACCCTTCTACACGCTTCTGGAAACGGCGTTCGAAATCCGTAATGAAGAAGAGCTGCCAAGGAAAAAATTCTACCAAATCATTCAGTATATCATCGAGAAATTCTCTCTGGAAAGAGATGCCTTTAGGATTGGCAACAAGTATGTAAAGCTAACTGAAAACGATATCAAGATTATATTCGGGTTGAGACATGGCACCGAGAAAATGGAGTTAACAAAAACCGCAGCTTTTCACAACAAGTATGCACCAGGTCTGGAGATATCCTGGGCTGGAGCACGGTTTATTACGTTGAAGACCTCAACAGAATAAACAATTATGACTGGGCTGGATCAATACTGTTCAAGCTTCGACAGTCTATCAGGAGTTGCTTAGCAGTAGAAAGAGCTGATAAAGTCGTCGGCTGCGTCGCCCTTGTAGTTGTAAGATTGATCTATTCAATATAAAAATTAGTTATGTACATCGCATCGTGTTGATAAAACTTGTCCCCATGCAGCCCTTCATCATGGAACACACAACAATCGGCCACGAGGTAGCGAAGCCAACCTCGTTACCAAGGATTTTCAAATGGTTGGGGTTAGAGTGCCAAGCATCAACCATGACATATCTTATTAAAACACCCTACCTGGATAATGACCAGGTATAAGCTTTATATATGTATTGAACTGTGGGTGCATACAGTTCGCAGCATATCATGCGTTTTGCTTAGAAAAATGTTTCAATCATTTCGCAGCCTGATATGAATTTTACTTCGCAGCTTCTTTTTCAACACAGTTCGCATCATATGGTTCACACTTAGTTCGCATCATATGGTTCACACTTAGTTCGCATCATATGGTTTACATTTAGTTTGCATCATATGTTTTGCATAAAGTTCGCAGCATATTGTCCCATACGCATTTCGCAGCTCAGCATGCGAAATGTGATTTAAAATCACACATTTCGCATCATGTGATGCGAACTGTTTATAAAAAACAATTTGTTTGTCTACACCCTCATACTTTCGAAACAATTAATTTACTTACATGTGCATCTGTTGGTAGGTTTTAGAAGGTCCATTACAGCTTACCGAGGCTGAAATTGAAGCTTTCGGACCACAAGAAGATAATAAAGATGCAGAAGCAACGGTATCTACTTCACCGAAAGAAAGACCTAGGAAGAGGACGAAAAGCACAGCATCAAAACCAAAACAAAGGAGACGAGCATCACAGAATGTAATGAATAAGGTGATGTCTCCCATCGAACACCCAACACCACCCGAGCCATCGATTCCACCACCAAGACTCCCCAAGAAAACGATTCCACCACAACCGAAAGGCAAATCCATGCAAGAGCCCTCCGACACCGACACAACCAGTATGAGTGAAACAATCGGTGATTATTTATTCAAACGCAGAGAACCTAATCCCGATATTGCTCCTCAATCAAAGCGTTTGAAGACATACGCCGACAAGAACAAGTACGAGCGAATAATAGATCAACATGCCAGAGAAGTAAGTATGACTTGAATCTTAAATAATCACTACAATCAACACTTAATATGTTTCTAAAAAGTTTGCTATCATTTTTGCAGCTGAAAGAATTGAAACGCAAGATAGCGGAACTTGAAGCACAACAACTCCACAATGCTATCTCTCAACCAATTTGCCGTATTGAAAGCCCAATAAAGAAGGTACCAGCAGCACTTCCAGAGGGACAAAAATCCACTGATCAGCAAGCATCCGTGTCTAATGCTGATCAGCACCATGCTGATGGAGTACTGCCGGAAGAAAGGGACAATGATGCCCACAATTCACCCATCATGGAGACACATACAGAGAAGGTAAATAATGTAAGTAGATGATACGATGCTATCAAACAAATATCAGGACTCCTGTGTAGTCCTGTCCAAACGTTTCGCAGCTTAAGCTGCGAATTATGTAATAAACTGGTGGGTTGGTTATTACACAATTCGCATGCTGAGCTGCGAATTGTTAGGAATGTATAACATATATATCAGGTCATGATGCGAATCGTTCTAACCAATGATTAACTTATACTTAACCCTTCCACCTTTTTTTATTATTATTTTTGTATGAAATAGGAGACAGAAAGACAACAACAACACCAGCAGAAACAGCAAGACCAGCAACAACAACAACAACAGCAACAAGAACAACAGCAGCAACAACAACAACAGCTACAACAAGAAGAACACCCCCAGCAACAACAACAACAACAACAAGAACAACAGCAACAACAACAACAACAACAGCAACAAGAAGAAGAACACCCCCAGCAACAGCAACAAGAAGAACAACAACAACAACAACAACAAACCCAACAGCAAGACCAAGAAGAACACAACCAGCAACAATAAGACCAAGAAGAACACGAACAGCAACAACAAGAAGAACACCCCCAGCAACAACAACAAGAAGAACACCACCAGCAACAACCCCAGCAGCCACAGATAACCTTTGCGAAGAGAGAAAGGCTAACTCAAGAGATAGCACCTCAAGAGTCAGAACTTGTCCATCCCGGTGAGAAGACAGAATTACTCAGCCAGGAAGGACCATCCTTAGAAGACAAAACCACTTCTTCGGTGGAACCTCAAAGACCAACGGTGCTGTCAGCAAAGTCAGAATTGCTAAGCCAACGTCAAACTGTAGGCCCGGTAACAAATCAACTGCCAGCTCCAGAGTCCTACGATAACACAGTAGGTTTACCCGATGCTTTTGTTGATGGTATTTACACTCAAGTTTCACAGACATTTTTAAATGAAATTGATAATGTATATTACGATTCTATAATACAACGGTCTTTGGAGAACATGTCGGAGGATGACTTTAATGATTTCTGCCGACATGATCCAGATCCTATGCCGAACAAGTCAACGGCAGTGGTTGTCGCTGACCGTGCGGTAAGGCCTACTTATAATGATTTCGCATCATAACATAATATTTGTGTCTAATGCTGAATGGGGTATTACAAACCAATATTAGGGTAGGATGCGAACTATTCAGTAGAACCTCGAACAGTTCGCACCCTACCCTGATAGATACTAATAAATTTATTTTACTGGAACCTTACATTTCACAGCCTAAGATGCGAACTGTTTGAACTCGTTGCACTTATAATCACTAACGCTCTTCTACTTTTGATTTTTGTTATTTACTAAGCTCGAGCCCAGTAAAGAGATAGAGGAGTCAAGTTTTGCGCTACTGACACAAACGCAGCCTCAAGTGACAGAGGAAGAAGAAGAGTTCGTAATAACAATACGGGAACCGCCAGTAGTAAAATACAGCGACTGGCCAAAGAAAACAAAAGTAACTGACCGTATCGATGTGGCAGAATACCACAAGATACAGTTGGTTAAAGCCTACGAGAGCGGCACCCCTGATCCAGTGGTATGGCAGTTACCAGAGTCCAAGTTTACATACGGAATCAGGGTGCAAGCGAGTGATGTCATGGCACTACCTTTAGAACTGGAGCTGGACGTAAAGGTATCCAATTGTCAACCAATTCTATTTTCAATGTTTCAAATATGTATTCTGTATTTAACATAAATCTACAACTCCTTTGTTAGCTTATCGATGCTTGGATTCGAAAGATGCTTGAAGAAGCAGACTACAAAGTCCCATGCACTAAAGCTAAAGGAGAGCATCACGACGCCATACTGATTTCTGGCATGACTGTGGTAAGTTTAGCTCAGGTAAATTGAACAAAGTTCTCAGAAATGTTCTCACTTTAATATACTCTTGCTTGGATGCAGCATCAAATGAGAGCAAGGTGGCAAGTGGAAAATTTGGTGAACATGGCTTTTAGGAAGGGGCGCAAAAATGCCAACATCATCATGGTTCCAGTGTGCACCGAGACGAAGGACAATGCAAACCACTGGACGTTGCTCGTCATCGACGTCGACGGCAGGACAATTTCAAACTATAATTCGCTTATGCCTAAGCTTAATGCCACAGACACTACCACAAGGACACATGCACTATTGGTAAATATTCCAAACTATACACCTAAATCTTGAACACATTTTAAGTATGCACGCTGCGAAATGAGATATGGTATGCTGCGAATTGTGAGTAAATCAATTGTTTTTTCGCAGCCTATCCGTAACTCAATTCGCAGCCTATCCATGTCGGATACAATTCGCAGCCTGTCCATAACTCAATTCGCAGCCTGTCCATAACTCAATTCACAGCCTATGAAGGCTGTCATTCAATTCGCAGCCTAAGGTGCGAATTGTGTTGGATTCATTGTCATATAATTCGCAGCCTGAGGATGCGAATTGTATGTCACCAACTGTTTTTGTTTTTGTGCATATTCCTAACACTAATTATTATACACAAATCAAATATTTGTTGGATAGAGGATTCCTACCCAAATATAGTACAGGGTGGAAGGTGAAAGTGGAAAGCGGCATCCCACAACAAAAGTGAGGCACCGTGGACTATGGTGTCTTCGTCTGCAAATATGCAAAGGATATTATTGAGCATGGATCAGTGCAGAAAAAATACGATGCAGATATGGTTTATGCCTTCAGAGCAGAAATGTTCTATTACTTTTTAAATGGCAAAGACCGCATCGTATATGGCTGATTCGTGTATTGCTTGTAAATACATTAGTTGCTTGTAAATACATCTGTTGTAATTTTTAGTTTTGTTGTGCATACATAAACAAATTACATTTTCAGAAATTTGAATATTCCTTATCTTATAGTTCGCATCATAACCTGGTATATAATGGTTGATTATGATCCTGGTAGTTTACTCTGGTATGTATGAACAGTTCGCAACGTAACCTGTATGAACAGTTCGCATCCTAACTTATATCAAATAGTTCGCAACCTAACCTGATAGATGTTTATCACTACACACACAGTTCGCAGCCTGGTACACCAGCTTAAAACCAGTTCGCAGCCTGGTGCATAAATAAAATATTAAAAATACAAAGTACAAGGATACGAACAGGTTGTGGCTTATGCCTTGGTAAACGTTTTCTACATTGAGCACACAAAAAACAATCTAATCAAGTACATAATTCATTAAATGCTGATTGGACATGGAGGCTATGTAATGATTACCTCCTTTCCTTATAAATACCTCTAGTAGTAACCAAAGGCTAACTTTACACCAAACTCTATATTTTTTTAAAAACACCTCTTCTTCTCTTCGAATTCAAACAGTCATGTCTTCCACCACCACAACAACCACCTCATACTCAAACTCTGGTTCACTTGGTTCTCTGGGTGACTCCTGGTCATCCTTAACCGTTAACTGGAGTGATGAGTTGATCATGCCAGCAGTACCACCCCCCAGCCCAGTCTCTGTCTTCGAACTTGACATGTATGATGACTACTACTCTGCTGACTCTCAACCAGTGGAAGTTGTTCCACAGGTTGCTGCTGAACCTCAGCCAGAACAGGTTCCAATGCTTCCTGCTGCACCTCAGCCAGAGGTTCGAAACAACAAAAGGAAGAGGGAAGACGAAGCTGGTCCATCAAGGACAAAAATTTTAAGCATGATGGACGTAGATATTGAAGCTGAAGAGAAAGAGAAAGTCGAAGACAACGAGGAGAAAGACAAAGATGATCAGCACAAAGAGGAGAAAGAGGAAACAGTTGGTGATGAATCCTCTACCAACTGCTAGAGTTGGTTTTTGTTTTTTGTTTTTTTGAAATGCAACTAACTAGCACCAGTAGCTTGTAGTGATATGTGTAAACAGTTTTTAGTTTCTGGAAATATTGTAATCCTCCTTTTTGTAATCCAACTTGTTTACAGAGTTTCAATGATATAAAGGATTCGCATCCAAATACATTTTGTACATCATTCGCATGTTAACCTGCTATATTCCTTATTTTCAACATTACTGAATATCCTGGTATTTTTATTAACTTACAATTCGCAGCTTGTCATATGACAAATATCAGGACTTCTAATTGATCTCCATTCGCATCCAAACACATTTTGTACATCATTCGCATGTTAACCTGCTATATTACTTATTTTCAACCTTACTGAATATCCTGGTATTTTTATTAACTTACAATTCGCAGCTTGTCATATGACAAATATCAGGACTTCCAATTGATCTCCATTCGCATCACAATTCCGGCCCTAATTCGCATCCTATCATGCGAAACGTAAGATATGATAAATGTTTGATATTATTTGACCAACGATTCGCATCCTGTTAAAATTTCACATAATTGTACATAATTCACATGTAATCCTGATAGATGTTTGTAACAAATCTCCAACGTATTGTACATAATTCGCAGCATAGGATGCGAAATGTTTACAACTCCAAAAGTAGCAAATACAAAAACACAGGAATGTACAAATGTTTAGTTTGCTGTGCAGAACAATAACTATGCTACAAAAATAAATGTGATATGGCCAACCAGAATTGTCCTTAAAATGGAACATCGCAAGTCCTCCGGTTATGGCCTGATTTCGAACATCGGCCACACCTTAACTTCTTGGTTGAGATTTCTCCTCTAGAAGGGATTCGCTTTTTCTTAGGCCTTCCGGAGCGTCTCTTAACGTTCGGAGGCAGAACTTCAACAAAAGAAGGATCGTTAGCGTTGGACCCTTCGCCGAAAGCAGTTATAGCTGGTATGCTGAAAGAGTAACTTTCCCTGTAATTCTTAACCGTAAAGAAGGGTTCTATTACAGTCAATGGATCTTGGTCGGTGTATTGTAATGCCGCTAGAGCATGAGCACATGGAAAACACTCTTGTTGCCATGATCCGCATGAACATTTGAAATCCAATAGATTAACAACAGCCACAGGATTCGAAAAGACTTCGAACATGGCGGAAGAGGACTTACGTACTACCCAACTTCGGCACATGTCAACATTCTACTTTAGCTTCTTCTCGTACTCGGGAACCAAATTAGTACTCCACCTGAGACCTTCTTCGTATCTCCGTGAAACTTGAGTCATAAGCAAGACTCTAATCCAATCAATAAACTCAACAATTGGTACAATATTTTTTAATCTGATTGTTAAACGATTCAGCTGCGGTAGAAGCCGTAGAGCCGTATCGCTTCCCTTTTACGTAAGCCTGCGCATACTTTTCAGGGGGTAAATTTGCAAGAAAATCACTCATTCTCTCACCACCTTCACATAGAAAACCTGTTAGTATATCTTTAAAAAGCTCTTGACTAGGAGCATAAGCAAGACGGTGGAAGAAACTCAACATCTTTTTTTATACTCCCTGTTAGTATGTTCCAGTTTGGCTTTCAAATTCTGCATGAGATGGAAATAACAGTACGCATGATAGCAGTTTGGATACAAGACAGAAACAGCATTAACAATACCAGAATGACGGTCTGAAATAAATGTGATCTGGCGATCCAGCAAATGTGGTTTCAAACACCCCAAAAACCACATCCAATTGTCCCAATCTTCAATGCTAACTACACCAACAGCAACAGGGAATAGTCTTGAAAAACGGCAGATCAAATGAACACTACAACAGTATGCAAACGTTTAAAAATTGTAAACAATTCGCATGCGGTCCTGGACAATTCGCAGCTTGTCATGCGAAATACGTGTAACATTTTAATTGCTCATGTAAAACACTTCGCAGCTGTCATGTGCATTCGCAGCTTGTGACAACTTTAAATAATACATAACTCAAGCTGCGATGTAAGTACAGTTTACTCAACATAATACCTAATTCGCAGCCTCAAATGCGAAATGTGAGGATCACAACACTGCTTAATTCGCATCACCTGCTGCGAATTGCATCAGCATTTTCACACAAAAAACATTGTTCATTAACTAGATAAATGTAACTAACTGTTGTTTCCGTCCTTTGCTATAGCAGTGAGCAATGTACCCTTGTACTTGCCATATAAGTGGGTTCCATCGACAAACAACATTGGACGGCATGAATGGAAACCACTAAGGGACGAACCGAATGCTACAAATTAGCGCTTAAATCGGTTTCCAGCTGACAACTCCAACTGGCAGTCTGAAGTAATATCCCGGCTCTTCAAGCGTTTGAAGTATCCACTTAGTAAACTAAAAGAAATTGAACTATCTAAAAAAACTCCCCTCCTAGACTTCTCTAAAGCATTCCATGACAAACGATATGAGATGTCAAGACCGTAATCTTGTTTGACGGGTTAAAAACACTAGAGGTCCTCCATGTTTGTCACTTGTAACACATCAGTCCCTATTTTTTCTCTCTGTAATAAACCGGTCCTCTATGTTTTAAACATGTAACAAACAGATCCTTTTCTGAAAATTTGAAGGACCTGTTTATTACAAATTGAAAACGTGAAGGACCTGTTTATTACAGGCATGAAGGACCTATTTATTACAAAAAAGGATCTGTTTGTTACATTTTTAAAACATAGAGGACCAGTTTATTACAGAGATAAAGAATAGGGACTGATGTGTTACAAGTGACAAACATGGAGGACCTGTGGTGTTTTTTACCCCTTGTTTGACAGTCGATTGTATGGTTTTGGCTGTCAACGAATGGCACGTCCGGAGAGAATCCTGAATTTCCTCTGCAATCAAATCTGTTGTCAAATGCTTGTGCCGCTTATGCTTATGCTTCTGGGAGAAAACATGACTGCAAGTATGGTACGGGACATGCTTCTTGATCGTCATAAGGCCGGTGCTTGAGTCAATAGATGCATAAACCCTCCATTTGCACCCGCTTGTGAGCTTATTTTCACAATAAGCAGTGATCTTATTTGTTGTGTTGTGCAGGTATTTGAAAGAAAAACCATGCTCTAACGCAAACTTGCACAAGGATACCCTCAGACCGGCAGCACCTTCTTCAAAAGCTTGACCCACTCCTGTAATAGCATCAGCCCAACCAGCAGTAGCAAGTTGTTTTTTCCTCTGATCAGAATTAACTAAACCGTTACTAATCTCCCCGCTAACTAGTTGATCAAGAGATGGTTCTCCCAAAATCAAGCTACGCTCTTTACGCTTTACACCACAATCCTTACCACCATAGCTCTTATCAACAGAACTTTTATTACCAGAACCCTTATCGAAGACGTGTTGTTCTATGAGAAAACTAACCCGTTTTAAACGCTCCAAATCAAGATATAACACCAACCCAACAAAATCATTCTGGTTATTAAAGAAACAATTATTGTGATCCCCGCAGGAGTAAGTAATTAGGTACTCACCTGTGGTAAGCTCCTCCCATGTGTTCTCTACATAAGCTTGGATACTTTTGAAGCTTTCAAACTCCGTGAAAGGCACAATTTCAGTTTGGTGACCATATTTAAAAATACAAACTCGTGATTTAGACATCTCTTAACCTGGACAATACAAGTTATTTGTTATTAGTCACAAAAACTAGGTGCATCAATGAAATATTTACTACTGCATCAAACAATTCGCATCCTAAGGTGAGAATTGTGTATACCTACAACGAGCTATTCGCAGCTTGTCCTGATATTTGTGGGTAAAAAGGTCCTGATATTTGTTATTATTCACAAAAACTGTCCAAATTATTTACTGCACCATCAAACAATTCGCATCATATCTTGCGAATTGTGTATATCTACATAGAGCTATTCGCATCATATCTTGCGAATTATGTATATCTACATAGAGCTATTCGCATCCTGTCCTGATATATCTATGTAACACCGGTCCTGATATTTGTTTCGAAATACAATACTCTAACTGACCTAAAAACTCGTAATCTACACATTCAAGACAAAACTAAAGCACTACCAAATTAGAATATAACATCAGAAAACAAGGACATAACTATATAACGAACAATATTAACTATGCTACAATAACAGATCACTATAACAAAAAAAAATAGAGAAAAGCTCGAAATCAGGCAATGACATCTAAAAACAGTACAATAGAACCTATTCCAACAGAGAAAACGTATAAAAAACTTCGAAATCGGTAGGTAATCACCTAAAAAGCTCGCAACACGATTACTTGTAAGCTATAAGATTCCAAAAAGCGACGATCAACTCCTGTACGTATAAAACAGAGGTTAGACAGGTCTAACACAACAACTTACATAAAGAAACAAACCTTTAGTAGCTTCCGATCACCGGAAAATGTGATTTCAACCCAACTCGTGGTGGTTGGTAGGGTTAGGTGGTTAGAGCGGCTAACAAATTCAAATCTTCAAAAAGCTAGAAAAAATAGAAAGAAAACAGAAAATAAGGTTTATATAGTGGGTTAAGGGTAGTTAGGGTATTAAAATAAAATTAGGTTGTAAATGACAATAAGGTAGTTGAGATGGGTATTAAATAACAATTGATCAAACCTTGGGTGGTAAGTGACAATTGAATAGTTGAGTGGGTACTTTAAGTACAATTTCCCTTTATAAAATGGGCCAGGCTAGAAATGTTACACATTTTGATAGATCTCTCACCCTACTCCCTTATTTTTTCAAACTCAAAGTTGAAATTCCAAAATTGCCCTTCCTCTCTCTAGATTTTTACATTGATGCCATTTAGTCTCCAAATCGGCCGAAACACTTAAATCTATCCGATATTACACTAGATCTACAAGCTTTGTACTAACATCTACTAATCTAAACCCATTAATTCGAAAAAATTAGCGTTTTTTACCCAAACCCATCAAACCCACTTCGAAAAATCTTGAATCGGAGTATCTATGGACAACGAAGAGATGGGCATTTCTCTGGAAGACTTACTGAACGAGGAGGGAGCTTACCGGATGGAGGTAAGAACCGAAACTCATTTTTTTCGGATTTCAGGCTTGTAGCACGCTGTTCGTGCGATAAACAGCATCGTCATCGCACGAACAGCGGGCAACTGGGATGAATAACCGTCGCAGGCCCAAAATGAGACGGATACAAAAGAGCGTCTCATTTTGGGCCTGCGACGCTAGGCCAAAATTTTGGCCTAGTTTTTCAGACAGAGAGCATCTGTCGCAGGCCGAAAATGAGACGCTCTTTTGTATCCGTCTCATTTTGGGTCTGCGACGGCACTTGAGACATGTCTCATTTTGGGCCTGCGACTGCAACTTGTATATATAAACTCATACTTTTTTATTGTATATTTTGCAGGAGGAACCTGCCCAGCCTCCATTTATGGATGCCGATTACAGTAAAATATTTAACACGGATAGATTATTCACTAAAGACGAATTAGATGCTTTCGTAGAGATTGAATCAAAGAAGATCAAGTTTGTCACAATAAGAAAACTCTACGATAGTGGGAAATGGGGAAGGACTCCTAGGTTAGAGTACGTTTGCGAGCGATACGGTGTATACTTATCAAAGGCAAAGCTGGACACTTTGAAAAAGAGGAAGACATCGATGAAGAAATGTAATTGTCCGTTTGCGCTAAAAGGTCATCCGATCGACGTACTAGCCATGAAATGGCATTTGGAAGTGATAAACGGTACTCACAATCATGAACCCTACGTTCGCCTAGACGGTCATTCCCGCACTTGTAGGCTAAAACTGGACGAAGAGGAACTAGTTCGTAGTTTGTCTCACCTAGGTTCGCGCCCTAGGGAGATATACAGTGGTTTGAAGCACAAATATCCAGAAAACATTTCGAACATGCGTGCAATCTACAATGTCCGCCAAAAACATCGGGACGCTGAACACGGGGGACAAACCCAAATGCAATATCTATTGACGAAGTTGAAGGAGAATGGATACTCGACGTGGGAGTGTTTGAAAGATGATACAAAGGTGATCACTGACTTTTTCTTCGCACATCCTACTAGCATAGACTTATTACGTACATTCCCGAACGTGTTATTCATGGATTGTACGTACAAGACGACTAGGTATAAGATGCCGTTGTTAGAGGATGTCGGTTTAACGTCCACTTCCATCACATTTACCGTTGCGTACGTGTTTATGAGCGGAGAGAAGATTGGAAACTACGTATGGGCTTTGGAAACTCTTCATGGTTTGATGATGGATAGCGTTTGCGCATTTCCATCCATTATTGTTACCGATCGGGAGTTAGCTCTCATGCGTGCAGTTGATAGAATTTTTCCTGGAACGCACCATTTGTTATGCACGTGGCACATTAGTAAGAACATCCTTGGGGCGGTTCGGAAGATATTGCACGATGATGCGGTAGCGAAACAATTTGTTGAATTTTACAGCTACGTTGCGGAGGCGAACACGTTTGAGAGTTACCAAAAGGATCTGGATACACTTAAGGAGATGTTCGCATCGAAACCGGAGTGTTTTGCGTACGTTATGGACTCGTGGATAACAAAATATGCTGACAAGTTTCTTGCGTACAAAATGAACACGATTAAGCATTATGGCCAAACAACTACAAATAGGTTAGTCCGTGTATCCTACATTATGGCCAAGTTATTACTTGTACTATGTAGGGCGGAGGGTGCACACTCGTCTCTAAAAAATATCTTGGGACGAATCAATGCAACTTTGAGACTTTTTGGGAAAAAGTTCATAACTTGTTAACGAAGCAACATGCGGGTATTGTCGAATCATTCGAGCGAAGTAAGTTTAGATCAATTCCCGGCTTCGATGGTGTTTTGACCAAAAATCTTAAAGGCCATGTGTCACATGCGGGGCTAAAGATACTGACGGTTGCTATTGTACGTGCTCGGAATATAGGAGTAGATCGGGTGGCATGTGGAGGTTGTTTCCTTAGGAAAACACATGGTTTACCTTGTGCATGTGAAATTGCCTTTATAGCTAGAGAAGGTTGGTGCATCCCTTTAGAAGATGTGGATATTTTTTGGAAAAGATTAGATATTGTGCACAGGGATCCTACCTCTAGCGAAGAGGAATTGCAAAAAAAGATTTCCTTAATTGACAACTCCATTCGTAGTTTCCGCCCCGACCAACAAGACCACATTATCAATAGAGTAATGCAAATATTGATGCCCGAGACAAGTCATATTCAAGATCCTAAAGAAGCGGTTAGAGCTAAGGGTAGACCAAAGGGAGGCGTTGATAAATCGACTAAACGGAACCCTAGTTCGTGGGAATATCCCATTGAACAAACCGCTAGTGCTAGTACTCTGGCTAACTCGGTAGGTAGTACACCTGTAAACACGTTAGGGAGCACAGCCGCATCCAAAGTGGTTCCCATCGTACCACCCAAACCTCCATTAGCAAAAAAGAAGGTTGGAAGGCCTAAGAAAATTGTTAAGGATGGGAAGTTAACATTGTATCCGGATTGCATCCCGACCTTTCTACACACTTACATTTCAAAGTTAGTTGACGTTCTTCCGGACGGACAATGCGGATATCGTTCCGTAGCGCATTCAATATACAACGACGAAGATAAATGGGAGGATGTTAGACGCGAGTTGTTGAAGGAGTTGCGGGACAACCGTGCATGTTGGTTGGATGTATATGGTTCGGAGAAGGTGTTTGACGATTTGATACAAAGGTTAGATTACTTCAAGCCCAATCCTAGTAGCCACTATTGGATGACATTTCCGGACATTGGACTAGTCATCGCGACAAGGTATCAATGCATGGTATACCATGTATCGCTCGCAGCCTCGTTAACGTATCTACCAATACGTGGAAAGCCACTCGTCAACAATTCGACGATCATAGAAGTTGGGATAGCTTTCGTGCATGGATGTCACTTTGTTAATGTAAGTATATTTCGTTTCCAAACAAAATTTCTTACGCTATCATTACTAATGCATTCGTTTATTTTATTTCCTTGTAGATTACTACTCCACCCGATGGACCGTTGCCTCCATTATACCCGTGTTGGGCCGCTTACGCAACCGAAGAAGCGAATCAATGGGCGCATCCATACTACCGGCGGTTGAACAAATTTACACAGATAATGCCCGCAAGGAAAATTAACTTGAACGAAAAACCCCATGTCACAGATTTGACTAGAGACGAGGACGTTTCAAATGTTTGAAATGTTTTGTGCAACATTTGTAGTTTAAGTTTATTAGTTTTCCTAACATTTACTGTTTTTATGTAATTTTGATGTAATTTTGATGTAATTTTGATGTACTTTTGATGTACTATTGATGTACTTTTGATGTACTTTTGATGTAATTTTGATATAAAGCAGTTTAAGGTGTTTGCCGATTTCATACAAAGGTGTTTGACGATTTTAAGTTTAATGTAAGTTTCATTACAAACACATATCACATATCCACTGTCAAAATTTGGCCTGGTTTCTCAAACAAAATGCATTTGTCGCAAGCCCAAAATGAGACGCCTTTTGGGCCTGGTCTCATTTTGGGCCTGCGACGGTAGGCCAAAAAATTGGCCCATTTTTTCGGACAGAAAGCTTCTGTCGCAGGCCCAAAATGAGACGCCTTTTGGGCCTGGTCTCATTTTGGGCCTGCGACGGTAGGCCAAAAAATTGGCCCATTTTTTCGGACAGAAAGCTTCTGTCGCAGACCCAAAATGAGACGCCTTTTGGGCCTCGTCTCGTTTTGGGCCTGCGACGCTAGGCCAAAAATACGACCTAGTTTTTCGGACAGAAACTAGGCCTAGTTTTTCAGACAGAATGCTTTTTTCGCAGGTTTGGACATTTGTTGGAATAAAATACCAGTATAAGGGAGAAAACAACAAGTACATTTTGAAGAAGTTCAGGAAAACAACAAGTACATTTTGAAGAAATGGAAGAAAACAACAAGTACACTTGAAGTGGTTACAAGAAGAGGAAAACATTAAGTTAAGACTTTTAACTTAACGAAACATAAGAAAATAATTAAACACCGAAATGCCAACAACCAAAAAGCTCAATCATCGAAGTCATATCCCAAGTTGTCGTCAGAATCAACCCCCTCCTCCCTTTCCGCAATCCTATCCTGAAGATACGCCACCATATCCCTACTGATGTAGTCTACCACTGTCATGTTGAAGACGGCGGCCGCTTCTTGCTTAATTTTATGCGGCTGAAACAACAAACGCTGGAGCGGTTGGCAAAAAAGATACCTTTACTTGATTTGCTCACGGTTGCGCACGAGGAGACCTCCTGTTTGTAAACGGCCGTAGCCGTAGTACATCTTACAAAGCACCCGATAAAAAAAAGCATCACTAGTATCTTCCCCCATCTCTCGGCGGGCAATCCTCGCCGCCATAAGCAAATGGTAGTCTTCATGGGGAGTAAACTCCATTTGTTGAACTTCCTAAGTTTGAGAAGATTATATGAATGTAAACGGATTTGTAGTCCCTTTATATAGTGTAGTGAATTTAGGTGAGACTTTATTTTAGAGAATGAGAGGGAGTTTAAGAATTTAGAGAATGGGAGGGAGTTTTGATTTTTTAGAAAGAGCGGGATTTTTTGAATTTTCGAGAATGAGAGGGAGTTTAGAATTTAGAGAATGGGAGGGAGTTTTGATTTTTTAGAATGAGCGGGATTTTTTGAATTTTCGAGAACGAGAGGGAGTTTTTGAATTTTGAAAATGGGAGGGAGTTTTGATATTTTAGAATGAGCGGGATTTTTAGAATGTTCGAGAATGGGAGGGAGTTTTCGGGTTCTTACTTTACACGTGTTACGTTTTCATTTGAATGTTTTTCTTACCGGTCCGTCTATAAATAGAAGCTTTATGCACATTAAAACTTCATCATTAGTTGATAAATCAAGCTGAAAAATGGGTTCATGGACTGAGTTGGAAGATCAGTATCTGATGAGGGCATCAGTTGAAGTTGGTAATATGCACATTCCAGAGGTTGGTAAAAGGTACTGCGAGGCATTAGTATGCCAGATGTACCTCATGTACGGAAGGGATGGTGTTCAACCGCCTTACATTTCAAGGCGTGTTGATGAAGTGCGAGCTAGGTGGTCGGTCTTGGTCACATCCCGTCGACATCTAGTTTCTGGCCTCACCGAATTGGAACGTCGTATTGCGGGTAACCGGTTCAACTGTCAAGCGACGGATTATATAACAGAGGACCAGCTGGATACGGTCCGCTCTGACATTGTTGACATCCAGCTACAGGAAATCAGTGACTACAAAGATGCGAAAGAAGAAAGGAGGTTGATGAAATGGAACTGGCCTGATAGATAAGTATGAATGAGTGCGTGCTTCCGTTTTAGTATGAGTCTGTGTTTCATTTTAATTTTGCGTGTGTATTTCTGTTTGAGTGTGAGTTTCAATTTAAGTATGAGTGTGTATTTCTGTTTGAGTGTGAGTTTCAATTTAAGTATGAGTGTGTATTTCTGTTTGGGCCTCGTGTTTCAATTTAAGTATGAGTGTGAATTTAAGTATGAGTGTGTTTCATTTTAATTTTGAGTGTGTATTTCTGTTTCATTATAATTTTGAGTGTGTATATCATTCGAATGTAATCGAACCGATAAACATGATAAATTCAAAGCAAGTATACAATAAATTAAAATACAAAAATTAAAAGCAGTCATACAATTAACCGATTACAAAAATATAGTGTTGATGTCCAAAAATCTAACAAAGTTATGTTGAGAGTAATAATCAATGCCGTCGGTACCTCTCAGCGATCCTACACATCATGAGGGAGGTCTCTAGAAGATCAGGGTGATCCATAATAGGTAGCGAAGGAGCAAACCTAGCAATCTGCTCGTATCCTGAATAATCAGCACCACCCTGCGGCTCCACCCGAGGACCTCTCTCCGGCGCAGGACGACTGACGATGTACCATAGCCTCTTCCTCGCCCAAATGTAGTAAATCGGGTCAGCACTCGGTCCACTACCACGGTACGCCGTGCTAAAAGGAGTGAACACGTGGTTTCCCCATGTCTGCCACATGTGATCGTCCCACTTTAAGTCTGTGACCATCTTCTTCCCTGCTTTTTTCGACTTAGGAGGGCGTATATCCTTAGGAATCAGCTGTACATACCCCATCTGTCGAGTGACACGGTCTGGGTAGTACGCCACAACCACGTCGAACGAGCCAAGGGTCAACTCAACATTAGTCACCTGCTGGAACGGAAAGTGGTCCCGTAAATGTATGAAGGGGAGGAACATGACCTGTAAATAAAAAAATTTAGCCCATTTATATTAGTAAAAGTACTCATAATTAAAATAATTAAAATGAACGAATATGACTTACATCTGCCTCGGTGCAAGTCTCCAGTGCGTGTCTCATCTGCATGCGCACCCCATGGGAGACACCAATCTTCCGCGGCGCATGTCGGCACATATGGGGCATGGATACGTCGTAATCCGGAAAAAGTGGAGCTCGAAGCTGAACAAAGTGTGCAAAAATCCACGACTCGAGCAACGCTAGAAACCCGCACATGCCTCCCGTACCATGGAGAGATCCCTGACTAAGGGCGTGGTACAGCTGCGCTAAAACCAACTGACCCCAGTTGTACATATGCAAACTCTGATACTGGTTCACGAACTGGAGGTAATCTAATGGAATGCTGTTGCCGGTTTTGTTCGCACATATAGTGGTACCTAACAAATATAGTATGTAGGCACGGGTGGCATGATCTATACCCTCATCACTGATCCTCCTATCACTATACTGAGAACTACTAAAAGTACTCCGCAGCCACCCTAGGTTCACACTACCAGCATTCCTAAGGTTTTTACTCAGCTCCGATTGTCGCACACCTAGCATGGCAGCATAAGTAGCAAGCCTCTCAACGTCAGAGTCAAAGGGTATAGCTGTGAAGGACCTACCTACAACCGGTAGTCCAGTGATGACGTGGACATCGTCCAAGGTGACTGTCATCTCCCCGAACGAGAAATGGAAAGAAGAAGTCTCCTCATGCCACCGCTCTAAGAATGCCTCCACCAAATGGAGGTTCGTATGCCAGCGGGTGAGTGCATCGACGAGTGGACCGAATATAGTATCCATCACCCTTGCCCGTACCCTGCTCTGCTTTGTAATGTCCCATCTCCGGAGACTGTCATACATAGCGAAGCATCGTAGGGTGACCCTATCCTGCAATATGTATAAAATATGTAAATTCGTAAAAAATTAATAATTATAAACATGTGTATCGAACACGTAAGAAAATGATAAAACAGTATAAAGGTGTAGCACTTACATCTCCGTGATAGACGCTGTAAGCCTCGTGCAGGGTGTAATCCGGGTAAAGTGCCGGAACATGCGACAGCACGGAATAAAAATCAAGATCCTCACCCTCAGGTGAGTGGGATGCTGCCTCTGGCGCGTGAGGTGCAGCGGCCTCCGTATGGTCCGGTAAATGAGATGCATCAGCCTCCATATACTCCGGTGCATCTACATCATCATCGTACTCATCGTCAAGGGGATGCGACGTAGAAGTTGCCCCTGTGCTACCATCAGCAAGAGTAGGAATATAAACGCCGTGACGACGGAGACGTTGTCTACTACGTGTACCGGGAACGTGTCCCTCGCTGGTACCAGCCTCCTCGGCATCGGACCGCGCTCTAGCCGCCGCTTCTGCCTCCTCCTCCGCCCTAAGTTTCTTGAACGGATTTTTTGCTTTAATCTTGTATCGTACCATCTTGTAAACACAATGCAAAAAAATATGTATTAATCGTAAAACAACAAATATAAAAAAAACAACTTTGGGCCTCGTCACAGGCCCAAAATGAGACTTCATTTGGGCCTCGTCGCAGGCCCAAAATGAGACGGCATTTAGGCCTCGTCGCAGGCCCAAAATGAGACGGCATTTGGGCCTCGTCTCATTTTGGGCCTGCGACGAGGCTCGGTCTTCATTGCAAATCAGGGCTGCGATGAAGACGAATCTGGTAGCACGCTGTTCGTGCTACCAGCAGCAAACTCGAGATCCAAAACTCAACACCACCAAATAACCCTCATTTCGAACAAAATCAAGCACCAAAATATAGATCCTAGCAATACTAACAACAATACAACACTAATCTAACAAAACAACACCTAAAATCATACAAAAATTGAACTTTTGAAATCGAAACCCAAAAAACTTAAAAACCTAGATTCGACAGTTTAGACCGAATGAAATCAAAAACAAATTACACCATGATGTTTGTATCGTTTACCTTTAACTTTTCTTCACTTCAGATTCTTCAAAAATCGAGTTTTTGAAATGAATGCTCCGGATGCTTGAGAGGTTTCTAGAGAGAGAGAGAAAGAGAGGAAAAAAGTGGTGAGAGATCTATCAAAACGCTTTTATAGCTAGGTTTTCTGAAAAAGGTAAAATGGTCAAAATTTAGGTGCGAGATCTATCAATTAAATATAAGATCTAGCGGTTTAAAATCTATAAAAATGTGTATTATTTTTAGCGTGACCTTTATAAAATTGCAAAATTCTCTCCATATTTATCTAAAATATAGAGAGACTGTTTAATGCTCTTAGCCCGTAATAAACTTGGGCTATCATTTTAAACCCTAACGCTACCCTCTGTTTTTCTCTCTTCTTTCTTCTCTAGTCCGAACGAAGAAGTAGAAGAGAAAGCCAAGACAAGGGATGTTGGGGGCATCTGTTCGTTCAGCTCGGAGACTCGGTTCTTCTTCTTCTTCCCGTTTAATTCGAAGTTTTCTTAAAGATCACACCACACTGTCTCCGTCTTCTTATTCTTCGCAGAACTCCATTACTAGAATCAATTCATTTGGCACAACAACTATACCAGAATCGAAAACCAGAGCTAGCACTAGTTCTGATGTCATATCATCTATCAGTTCTGTTTCTCAGTCATCTTCTTCAACAGAATGTGAACAATTAGATTCCACTGAGAACGACAATGGAGGTTTTAGTAACGAAGTTGAGAGAATTAGTGACTTGTCGGAGGCGGAGGAGCTGGTTAAGAGAAATAACAAAATGTCGAAGTGGAAAAAAAGGATAAACCGACGAGCTGTTTCGACTTCGACGGAAATGGATTCAGCGTATTCGGCGATTGAGTTGGCTTTGGACTCAGTGGTGAAGATCTTCACTGTTGCTAGTAGCCCCAATTATTTTCTACCTTGGCAGAACAAGTCCCAGCGCGAAACCATGGGCTCTGGTATCGACTGAGCTATCTATATAACAATTAATTATTGTTTATGGTCAATGTGGTTGAAGAAGTGGAAATATAGAATCTTTAAGTTAAAACTTGGTCCTTCATAGGAAAAGCATGAACATTGTTTTTTTTCTTTTTCGAAATGAAATTTTTATGACCATGTTATCTTGTGTAACTGAATTATTATGATGTAGGATTTGTTATTCCTGGAAGAAGGATTCTTACAAATGCTCATGTTGTGGCGGACCACACCTTCGTACTGGTGCGGAAACATGGCTCGCCTGCGAAATACAGGGCGGAAGTCCTAGCTGTGGGCCACGAGTGTGACTTAGCCATCCTGGTTGTTGAGAGTGAAGAGTTTTGGGAGGGTATGACTTTCTTGGAGCTCGGAGAAATACCTTTCCTGCAAGAAGCTGTTGCTGTCGTTGGTTACCCGCAAGGTATTACATATTACCATAGCTGCTTAGATTTGATGTACTTAGTTTTGGGGAATGTATACATGCATACATCAACGAACTATTGAGAAAACTATAAAAAGAAAAAGAAGCGCAGATCTTGAACTTTATGATAAGTTTATAGATAATTTCCCCACAACTTTTAACAAAGATCGGGATTTTGGTTTGAGAGAAGAATATGTGTAAAGGCTGCTCCTTGAGCTATCATCAATCCACATTAACTGCCACCACGTTTAGACCTGGTTGGGTCTTATACTCAATTTATATGCTGTCAATGAGGTAATGGATTTGTATCCATGATATAAGTCTGCTAAGTGTCAGGGAAGTTCTTTAAGTGATTCTTTAGTGTCAGAAGAAATCTATGCCTTTCCGAACAAATTTTTAGTGGAAGCTTTGATCTTAAGTTTGCGAGTATCAGAGACACATACTAAAGCTCTATATTTTTAGTGAACTTATAGATTTGTCGGTACATGGTTTCGGCTGTGTTTCTTTAGTACAAAGATACTATACTAGGGAGGTGGAATCAGTCATCTAAGTAGCTCGGAAGATGATTCAATTTTGTAGCATATACCATAATACATCTAGTTGATGGATTCAGGGACTATAACTTCCATGTCGTTTGATTGTATCATTCGGATCTTGAGAAATTGTTAACTTGAAAAAGCTCTAGATAACATTTAAAAAGTTAGAGCATGTTCAAACAAATTTAAGCTTTATGAAAAGTGATCAGTCTGATTAACAGGGTCCCGGGTCAAATTTTTATGAGGTAAAACTAAAGAATATAAGATGGTTGTAACTCATAGCTAATGGTCTTTTCTTTTATTTAGGAGGTGACAACATTTCGGTTACCAAGGGTGTTGTCTCCAGAGTTGAACCTACACAATATGTTCATGGTGCGACCCAGCTCATGGCAATACAGATAGATGCTGCCATAAATCCAGGCAATAGCGGCGGTCCAGCAATCATGGGGAATAAAGTAGCTGGAGTAGCTTTTCAAAACCTTTCAGGTGCTGAGAACATTGGGTGAGTGGAGGTTTTTTTTCCTTACTTGCTCTCTTTTCAATATTTAACTGTGATAAGTCTCATTCAACATACTTGGCGGGAAATAAAGCATTACAAAGATGATTGATATTGTAAAAGAATGTTTTTTGCTCATGCGAGTTTAACTTTTGCAGTTATATAATTCCCGTGCCGGTGATAAAGCATTTTATAGCTGGCGTAGAGGAAAGTGGAAAATATGTTGGATTTTGCTCTCTAGGTGTATCGTGCCAGACTACTGAGAATGTTCAACTTCGTAACAGTTTTAATATGACTCCTGAAATGACTGGGGTACTTATAAGCAAAATAAATCCTCTGTCCAACTCATACAAAATTTTGAAAAAAGATGACATTATTTTGGAATTTGATGGTGTGCCTATTGCAAATGATGGAACAGGTATATTCTTTCACTCATCTATTTGTTTATTTTTTCATATATTGATAATTATGATTATACCTATGTCCTTGAAGAATAATCAAATATATACTTCGCAGTTCCTTTCCGAAACAGGGAGCGGATAACATTCAATCATCTGGTGTCTATGAAGAAACCGAATGAGACAGCCTTAGTCAAAGTTTTGAGGGACAATAAAGAACATGAATTCAGCATCACATTTAACCCCGTAAGCTCTTGTCTTCTTTATATTGCTATTTATATATGTGTACACCTTATGAGGATGTATAGCTTGCATAATACTTGAGTCCTGCATTTGTCTGCATATCAGGCAACAAGTAAAGTGTAGCAGTAAGACTCCCATTTTGTTTTGGTTGGTTCACCAGTAATTAAAATTACTCGGTCAGCTTCGTTTATTACCTTATAAAATTTGACCCTATCATTTTCTCTATATTGGTTAAGGTTGATCTTTCATCATTCAGTTTGTTTATTCTATATCTTGTGGAACATCATCAGCAGATTCGTATCATAAAACTTATATGAAACTACACGTCTCGATGGGGAATTTGTCTTTAAATGTAACTATTGGAGGAGATGGGTGAAGGGTTTTAGATGACTTTCATTTTCTCAACATGAGCGATGAATGTGGATATATAATATACACGATGCCCTTTAACAAATAATCAAAGCAGAGTTTAGAATGAAGACACTAATTTTAGAGTTAGTCAGTCAGTATATACCTATGGATACAGAGGATAAAGAAAGTTTGCTGAGTAGCACATGCTTATTTGTTGTACCTATGAATACAGTTGTACTTGTACTTAATTAATGCAAGTTGGTAAAATGTTCAATGCGGCTGTCTAACAGTTGAAGATGGTATTGCACCATTGAGTATAGTGGACCATTAGCATCAAGTAGCTTCTTTTGGCATTTACTGTTGACATCAGTGACATTAGTTTTACTGACTAATAAATTTTCTGTTTGCCTTCTTACTTTTGGTCCATTTGATATCTGTGCATGTAGAGCCCTTTGATTGTTCTTTATTTATTAACTAGTTCATTTATGAATTCATTCAAATAAACACGTAATAATATTCATCTTGGTGTGCGTTCTCCAATTTAGTGTTTGATATATTAGTTTGCTTGGCGAGTATATCGAACTTGTTGTTATTTATGCAGTTACAGCCACTGGTTCCGGTTCATCAGTTTGACGAACTCCCGAGTTATTACATTTTTGCTGGTTTAGTATTTGTGCCACTCACCCAACCTTTCTTGCACGAGTATGGAGAAGACTGGTACAATGCTTCACCACGTCGGTTATGTGAACGTGCTTTGAGGGACTATCCAACCAAGGCCGGTGAACAACTTGTTATCCTCTCTCAGGTCTGCACTAATCTCTAACTGAAACACACACACATTTGTTTTGATGCCTAAATTCTGAATAGTTATTTTATTTTTCAGTTTCCAGAGGGGAATAAAAAGAATGAGATTAGAATATAGCAATTGTTACTGGTGAAGCTAACTTCCTTGTGAACTAAACAAGAACTGAAAAGAATTAGAAATAGTAACAGTTAAAATTATGTGTGTTTTTAGTTCACTTATCACAGTTTACGAAGCATGCGAATCATGCGATGTTTGGGGGATAATGCTGCTTATTTGTCAATCTGAATTTGGAATTTATAATCACGGCCCACCCAATTATTCAAGTCCTCACCTTAGTTGGATATTTTTCCACTTTGTTGTTTCATAAACCGAATGTAGGAAAAAGTAAGTTGCTTAATACTTCGGATAATGTTGTCCTTTTTAAAATCTGAATAGCGAATATTTAATCATATTCGAATCAGTTATTCCAAGTCTTCACTTTGTTTGAAATTTTTCCTATTTGTTGTTTCATGAAGTAAAAGTAGTGAAAACAAGGGTCCTTATCTTTTGTCTTATTGAGTCGCAAGCCACAAGAGGTGTACCTTACTGACAACTGTTTATGTTGCTCAGTTGCTAATGGATGATATCAATGCGGGGTACGAACGTCTTGCAGAACTACAGGTGACATCTTGTTTCCAGTAAAATTTTAGCTATACGTGTATGGCTATATTTCTATGATCATCATAGAAACAAAAAACTGTAATCATCTGTTGATGTTATACAGTAAGTCTGCTAGGAGTCAGTTTATGCCTTCTTCTCGTTTATACATGGCATAAAATACGAGTAGACTTTTAACTTGAGATTGCTAAAGCAAACTAGAAATTTATGCTTCTTGATCTTTGCGATGAACAGGTGAAGAAAGTAAATGGAGTGGAAATAGACAATTTGAAGCATTTATGTCAGCTTGTAGAAAACTGTTGCACAGAAAACTTAAGGTTCGATCTGGATGACGATAGGGTAATTGTACTCAACTATCAATCTGCAAAAGTCGCTACTTCTAGGATTATGAAACGACACAGAATACCCTCTGCTATGTCAAGTGATCTTTTAAGTGAACAGAAGAACCTTGAGATAGAGTGTGCTTCGTCTGCCTGAGCTCTTAGCTGTAGTGGTAAGTAAAATAATATTGATCCAGTGCCCGAGTTCTTAGCTGTAGTGATAAGTAAAATATATCGATCGAGTGGCCATGAAAGTTGTCTCTTGCCTTGGCCTCAAAGATTTTGTTCTCTCGTTTAGGCTCCTTAGATTTGTTTGTATTATTGTATTTTTTAGGTACAAAAATTTAATTTGATTAATGCATAAATATCACCATCTGACTTAGGTGATTATGCAACTAGATAGATAAGCCACATTGATAGGCTTTTTATGTTCTATATTTACTTTAATTCTTTTTCGAAGGTGGTTCGTTTTTTTACAAATTCTCGTAATTTCAAAAGTTTTCAATGCATATGGGTTAAACTATGATTAATGTACAAGAGCATACTCAATATAGCTTGTACAAATGAATGTCTTTAAGCTAAGCTTCTGGAAAATAACTTTTAACTTTGTATTTCTACTCAATCTCAATAAAAAAATTTGATGAAAAAAGAAATTTTTCAACGCTTCTACATCATAAATAAAAGTAATTTTAGTGATTAAATACGATAATCAAATCGTGTCTAATAAGTTATTTATATATTTTAATAAAATTCTACTAAAATGCATGTTTTATTGGGAACGTAACTTTTTTAAAACACGTTTTTAAAACATAAGTGTTTCTGTTAGGCGCGACAACGAAAAATGTTTTATGTATCTACCGCGACGATGACTTGTAACGTCAGGTTTTGGGTTTTCATGTCCAAATTGTTGCGGCCATTCGACGTTTGTTTTCATTGTTTTGGATAATTACCTACACTCCTATCTAGTTTGGTCATGGTATCTAGGTTAATTTGGAAGATCCAAACTCATCTTTTATATCGATTTTGATCATTTTATTTGATCAATATTTCAACAATCTTCGCTTATTAAATGACATATCTCTTATCTTCTCATTTAGACAACTTGTGCTCATAAGTTACGATATCTTTCTATGTGGATTTTATCTTAGTGTAAAATCAACAAAGTTAAGCCGGGACCATTTGTAATCGTAACTTTGAACCAATGTCTCATTTGACCTAAGTGTCGATCTCACACACACAACCGGTTTACGAATCTATTTATCTTCAGTTTTGCTTAGCGTTATTTTGGTCGTATGCTCTATCAGTTTCAAGAAACATAACTTGAGAGGAACTCATTCTCTCGTGAGAGAGGATAAGGACCAACATGTATCACATAACACAAATGGAACTGGATTTTAGATATCGAATCTTTTCACAAATAACTTGTTATTGCTCATAGAAAAAGTGATGTCATTGTTCTCTGTAGTCGAATTGGGTTGTCATTATTTGCAACATATAAATTTAAGAGTTCTACTCTCATCCCTTTAGATGTCGAGTTTATTGAGCAAATACTTTTTTAAACAGATCTGATAGGTTCTTATTTAAACGTAGGTACGAGACTGGTATGATTCTAATATGAATCCATTGTTTAACTTAATCATGTCCTAGATTTATATGTTTAGAATTCTTATAATACATGTCAGTATAGGCTCTACCAAATGCCTTTTTTTACTATCACAATGTATTTGATTGTCATGATTCCCTTTGAAGTGATTGATATTTCCGTTATTATATATCTCAACTGTTCAGCTTCTTTTCTCGTTGCGGCTAACACTATGAACTCAAACTTCCGTATTTGAATGAGATATACATGTTTGTTTCTTTGATCATCAAAAAATAACACCTCATGCAAATGTAAGCACTCATATCATAGTCGATTTGTTATCGGATAAGCTAGTGATCCAACTTGTTTGTGTCTCAAACACCTAAAAAAGTAAAATATTAAAGGCATATATTTTTGTCTTTTCAAGTACACAAGAAACTTTCCAGTAACATTACAATTGTTTTGTACTTAGATTTCTAGTACTACATCTCATTCTTTCTGAGCTTCAACTATGATCAAAATATGTGTGTGCTTCTTTGAATTTCAGATGTTTTAAAAATATCAAATAATATTTCAATGTAGTGGGATTGATTTAGGATAAATGCCTCACTATTTTGAATGTTTTTATTCCCAAAATATTGTATACCTCTTCAGGATCCTTCATTTTATAGGTTGAAGATACAAACTTTTTACTTTTTATAATTTTTTTCAAGGCACTATTCAATATAAGCGAGTTGTCTACTTATAGACACATCAATGACTATTATGTCACCACGAACATTGGTGTATAAACACTTATCAGTCTTTTTACCAAAATATTGTATACCTCTTTAAGATCCTTCACTTTAAAGAGTGAAGATATAAACTTTTTACTTTTTATAATATTTTTCATGGCACTATTCAGTATAAGTGGATCATCTACTTATAGACACATCAATGACTATTGTGTCACCACGAACATTAGTGTATAAGCACTTATCAGTCGTATTATGTCCAAATTCATCATATTGAATACAATGTTCAAAACTTTTCATGTCATTTCTTAGGTACTTGCTTCCGATAATTTTAAAAATTAAATAATCATACACACATTTTATTAATTTTATGGAAGTAAAAAAAAACCTCTGAGATGTTCCATATATAACCCCATCACCGAGATCTTCATTCAAGAATTTTGTTTTTAACATCAATTTGATAAATTTTTAGTTTATATACCGATACCATTGCAAAGATAATTATTATTCTTACGACTATGGAAACCGAAAAATATGTGTCTAAACAATATAATCCATTTTCTTTTATCAACACATGCGTGGTATTTATTTTGAAATATATGTTTGGAGTCATTTGGTATTGATTACGAAGGTAGATCCACCAATTCTCATGTATAGTTTGAAATAACTGAATTCTTTTAATCAATTATGACCTCTTTCCAAAATACAAAATCTCGAGAAAATATTGCTTTTCTATAAGATTTTGGATCATATTCTAAAAAAATAACAATAAGATTTTCCATGTGATTTGTCATAACTTTCTTATACCAAGTAGAATGAAACAAATTGAGAATTAACCTCATTGGGTTCCAAAAGCTTAAGTTATTTTCTCTCGGTGACTCATACAATGTTCACGAGGTTACTCTTCAACCACCAATTCTTTTTGTGAAGTCTTTTCCTCGAATTCCACATCGGTTTGAGTCTTATTATCACTAAATAGCTTAGACACATATAATTTCTCTTATTTAAAGGCAAAAAAACATTATACTCCAAGTCTAATACGTTATACACATTTTTATTTGGTGTGTAACCAAATACACATGTCTTATGAACTTTGAACATAGATTTATCTTTTCTATATTCATGATTTTGAAAAATGGTAAGCATCTTCACACTTTCTGTTGGGAATATGGGGGCCTGGTCCGCATATTCCGCCTCCGTATATAAGTAAGAACACAACCGATCTCAACACTAGTATGATATTGTCCGCTTTGGCACCCGAAGGCCCTCACGACTTTGCATTTGGTCCACTTCCAAAAGGCCTCACACTAGTTGAGGTATGTTATTACTTATATACCACTGATCCTTCCCAAGTTCAACCGATGTGGGATGTGGGACTTTGGTCGCCACCCTAACAAATCCTCCTCTCGAACAAAGTACCACTTAGCCTCCTCTCAATTGACTTTCATCCGCTCACTCTAATCAGAGATTGCTCCATCTGAGCAATAGAGATTTTTACAGCGGATCTATCTACTCACTCGACCATCATGGGCTTGTTCCTTAGCTCCACTATCCACTCCAATCAAGTACCACCGCTTGATGAGTCATGGACGCTCCTGAACTAGGATGTATAGAGTAGATCATTCACCTTGAGCATGACTTTCACCATCGCGTTCTGTTTGGGCCTGACGCTCTGATACCACGTGTTGGGAATATGGGGGTCTGGTCCGCATATCCGCCTCCGTATATAAGTAAGAACACAACCGATCACAACACTAGTATGATATTGTCCGCTTTGGCACCCCGAAGGCCCTCACGGCTTTGCATTTGGTCCACTTCCAAAATGCCTCATACTAGTTGAGGTATGTTCTTTCCCAAGTTTAACCGATGTGGGATGTGGGACTTTGGTCGCCACCCTAACACTTTCAAATATCTAATATTTGATTTTCATAACTCACATGGAGAGATTTTGGTTTTCTTAAGAGGAATATGATTAATAATATGACATGTTGTTAAAATAGTTTCACCGTACGAATTAATATCCAATCTGAAATTATTAGCATGACATTGGTCATATCAGTTATTGTTCTATTTTTAAATTTAACCAATCCATTTTTGTTGAGACATGTAAGGTGCATAATACTGATGGATTATCATATGTTTTTTTCATAAGAAATTTTATATATGAAATATTTATCTCCTACTATCACTACGTAACCTTTTAATCTCAGTGTTTAATTGAGTTTAAAATTATAATTTGAATATCTTAAACATATTAAAGATCTCAAATTTATGTTTAAGAAAAAATATATAATTAAATCTAAAATCATCATTAATAAAAATGATAAAGTATATTTAACGTCAACATTTAAAATCACATATATATAAGTGTATTTTTATGATCTTACAAGGTATTTTAATCATACGTGGTTCTACACACAATTCATATATTTCACAAAAACTTGTATTATAATTTATAAATATGGTTTTAACAATTCTATTAAACGTGATATGATTTATGTGTACAAATCTATCGTACCACAATAAATAATCAATACGAGAGAAAGTGTAAATATAACTGTTTTTGTTTCATTAATAACTGAGTAATTAGTATATAATTTTACCATATTATTACAAAAGTATCTAATACTAATAAGGTAACACCCTTGGAGAAAATAAGTCTGCCAGATTTGTACATAGGATAACTTATGACTTTAGCTAATAGATCGCTGCAAATTATTTTTTTGTTAATTTCATAACATACAATTATTTGCAATAATTATATGTTTACCACTCGTAAATACTTAACTCTAATATGTTGCGTCCTTCCATCATGGATTTGGTTGTGTTTTTTTATTTACACCTCTTTTGTTCTTTTGTTCTTTTCTATTGGTTTGAATATGTTTGTATCGGGGAAAACATGAACTGATGTGAACGTTTCACACTATCATCCAAAAGTCTCATCCTCTATTAAAATTGATCTTGTTAACTATAGTAAATATCATTTCCTCTATAAAATTGATGCTCTTGCAATTATTCTAAAGTTACAATCTCAAAAAAATTTACCCGCTTTATCATAATTGTTTTTTACCTTTTTCTTTTTAAAGGTGGTCTTCTTTTTAGTGTCATATACTTTTCATGATAAATATATTTTTATTTTTTTCTTTATTTTTTTACTTTTTTCATATATTCAGTTTCAAATTCTTGATGGTGTATAAGTCAAAAAACGATCTCAAAGGTTGTTTGGAGTATGCCCATGATATGTTTAGAGTATGCCCACGAGATACATGAATTATTTTCTTCTTGTTTGTGTCTCTTTCCATTAATTTCTTCGGTACCCTCATCAATAGGATTTATAAGACTCTAAAATTTAGGATCAATTATGTAATAAAATTTTTTCAATATTGTTAGCAAAAATATCCACTTATCATGTCAACATGTGAAATTAATTTCATCAAAACAGTTTAATCTAATGCGGTATTGGTTCATGACCTTAATGGTGCAAATTTTTGCCTCTATTTCCATAGATGATAAAAAAAATTATTGGTATAAATTTAGTATAATAGAGACAAAACTAACAAATATGTCGCCAAAAAATCGTTAGATATATTACCCAAAAATGAGACTCAAAATATTTTCTTAAACCTATTGTTTAATCAGAGAAAAATTCTTTAGAGATATAAGAATGATTTTAACTTTTGATACACACAATCGCAAGTTGAAAAGGTATATCGACAAAAATTTGATAAATAAAAAAGAGACGATTTAAATATTATAGAGAGTTATTAGGTTTTTCATTTTCCCTCTTATCTTATAGTTTATTTAAAATATATAAAATAACTCTACTAAAATCCATGTCCGATTATAATGGTACCATTTTAAAAAAACACATTTTTTTCGAACATACACGTGTTCGTACTCATCATGCCAACAACCATGTCTTACTGTGGTGAGCCACTGGTTAATGAACATTGATGTTTCCATGACGAAATTTCTTATTCATGAAGTGAGCTATAACCTCGTGGCTTGTATCACTTACAAGAAGGGCCTTCTCACAGGCATCCTTGCAAAAGATATCATGAAGTGTAAAGCTATAACCTTCACACAACTCTTAGCTCAGGGTAAGTAACATATAAAAGTAGATAAAACCATGCACATGTAGTTATTAGGTAAGTGTAATGCATATCCTTTCTATTATCCTTCTCATAATCTAGCTTACAACCCAGTCGAACCCTTTCTTATGCCTCCAGTGAAAATGAACAAACACCCTTGTGTCCATTCACAAAGAAGAGCATCTCACCACAACTAAAACATCCAAAGTGGTTTTGGAAGCGATAACAAAAAGACCGTCAAGGGTTCAGATATATAGTATGCCAAGATTACTAAAAATATCACAACTATTTACGATCGAACTAAAACGTGGTAAACTTCCAGAACCCGGAATAAATATGGAACCAAAGAGATTAAAGAATCAAAATAATGATGCTAGTATCATAACAAGATCAGTTATCACACAAAGGAATATCGATCCTTAAAGGATGAGATAAAACAATCATCGACGAGATTATTAGGGTAGAAATCAAAAGAATCATGATCGATATAAGAATTGACCAATATCCTTTTCAAGAAGACATGATCATATTCTCAATATAACACCGTTGACACATTTAAAAATAATATTGTATACTTTCGTTGTAGTACATTCTTTGGTGCTTGGAGAATTGAAGCTAGATATAATATTACGAGAAAGAGAATAAAAGAATATGGTATAATGCCTATGCACATTAGTAGATGACCCATTGTCTTACAACATCTCTTTTGGCTGTCCATAACTAAACCAAATTCACGCCATTATTTCCATAGTGCATCAGTGCATCCAATGCATAATCAATAGCATGTCAGATTAATTCTCCGAAGACAATTTGAATCTATTTTCTTGATTTACGTGAATGTAATCGGTTTTCCAACCAAAATAGTATGACATTAGATGTTTATAATAGTAGTCGCAGACAAATAAAGAAAAATCACAACCATTCTCCCACGAAAAAGTCAAAGCAATCATAATTAAAGTCACTCGGCTAAGTTATATAGACCATATTAGGGAAGTTCTTTACACTGTATGTATTATAGATCTTGTATTGGTAAAGAAAAAAAATAACAAGTGGCACATGTATGTAACTTTCACCAACCTTAATCAAGCATGACCAAAGGACCGTGTTTGCAGTTTAGTGCATTGATTAATTCGTACATAGCACTTCAAGAAACATGATGGTGTCCTTCATCGATTCTCATTCTTGATATAATAATATTGTAAGGAATTTTTATGATAAAAAATGCACAACTTTCACGACCAACCGAGGGCTACATTCTAACAATTTAATGCATTTTGGTCTTATAAATGCAAATGCAACCTATGCAAGGCTCGTAAATAAGGAGTTATCTGCCTAAACCTGGGAAAAATATCCAAGTTACAGCGATGATATATTAGTCACAAAAATAAAATATGCAACATACTTGGATGACTTTGAAGAAACCTTTGAAAACTTCCATGCGATAAACTTAAATCTAAATCCAAAAAAGTGCATGTTTGGGGTCGCTACGGAAAATTATTGAGACATTTGCTCAGTGGAAGAGGCATCAAAGCAAACCAAATAAATTATCAACCTTATCATCCATACAGTTTTCATAGAATATCAAGAATATTTTGATTATAAGCTAAAGGTTGGTTGCACTTGATAATGGAAAAGTTATGTAATTAGAGGAAATTGGCAAAATAAGAGATACTGTCTAACGTAAGGAAAACCTTTTAGGAACAATTGACAACTATGTGATATAGAATGATTATTTTGTAATAAATTGTAAACTTGAGGAAATGACCACAATTCATAGTTTGTATAGACATGTGGGACCCAATTAATACACTATAAAATCACACTACCTCTTATAGGAAAGGGTGATTGATTAATTATTAGAAAATAATTGTTTGAGACTCTCTCTAGATTTCTCTTTACTTCTCTCTATAGATCATCTTGAACTTATTATTCTAAGATTTTAGTCTTATAAACATTGTTTTATTAGAAAATCATCTCTAAAATATTTTTGGGATGATCAGCATCCAATCTATTCATCTATATATTTTTGGACAAGTACATTATCTTCTTTTATGTATTAAAAAAAGTTCAATATTTACATAGATACGAGAGTGTGATGAAGTGTTTGAAAAAAAAACTATTGGCTTCTCCTAAAGTTCTAACACAAAATAACCCATGTGATCTTCTTTATTTGTACATAGTCGTACCTCACTACAATGTCAGTGTAATCTTTTTCGGCAAAACAAATTTATCAATAAAGCCATTTACTATGCCAACAAATCTCTTTCGATGCTGAGACTCGATACTTACAGTTGGAGAAGTTAGCTCTAACTCTTATAGTGGTTACTAGGGAAATTAAATAATATTTTTAAACCACACAATCGTCGTTAGAACATCATTCTCTTTGCAAAATGTTTTTAAGAAGCATGATATCTAAGAAGACTCACATGATAGTCACTAAGAATTGGATATTTTGACGCCAGGTTCGAACCTATGACTATAATCAAATCACATATCTTGGCATGTTTTCTAAATGAGTTCTAAGAAAAAAACGTCGGCTCCCTCAATCTGATTCGATGGGGATCAAATAATATGGGCTCTAGATTTAAGGTAAAACTCATATCATCTTCGGAGGGACTCTGTACTAATCAATTGTGTTTGAATTCCTACTTTAAACAATGAGGTTGAATACAAAATAATAATAACATGACTTCAGCTAGCTTATATTTATAAATCTTAACAGGTAAAAATACTCACTAACTTACAGTTGTTTGTCATTATGCTTTGGGGGAAGCCGAAGTAAATAAAAATGAACTCATCCTCAATTTGTAGAAGCTATGAGTCGACGCCTCAAATTTTGAACAAATTGAGTATGCACAAGTTTGTCGGGCATAAAAATAGTAATTAATGCTGTTGCTTCTGGTAGAAGTATATAAACCCTTTCAGTGGTCTATAATAAAATCACATAATATTTCTAAGATAGCCAGTTAAATTATTTGAAAAGATATCATATATCATGGTTATTGATAAACCGATGGACTGGAAACCCCAATATGGGTATACTTTATAGAATGACGCTTCCAGAAGACAAAACAAATGATGAAACATCAAGATAATATTTGTTCAATATGTGTGCATAACCCAAAATCTATATTTCCAAGGGCTAACTAGACCCCTTCTCAGATGCCTCGATTCAAAAGAATCCACCTTGGTTCTTGAAAAACTCGTTGAAAAAATAAATAGGGGCTCATCTTTGGTATACAAATATTTATGGGAAAATCTTGCTTATAGGGTATTATTGGCCAAAAATACATGCAGATGCTAAAATATTTGTCCAACAATATGATACTTGTCAATGATATTCAAACTCAATACAAGTCCTAGAAGTACCCTTGGAATCTATATATGAAACACATTCCTTTGGTAGGTCGGTTTTGGATATAATGGAACCTTTTCCAAAAACATCATGAGGTTGAAAATACCTTATGGTAGCAGTCGAGTACTTTTCTTAATGGGTGAAGGCAGAGTTGTTGGCTAAAATATAAGCTAAAAAGGCATCTACTACTTCAGAACCAACATTTTCTACAAGTAAAATTACTAAAATTCATAATTATTGATAATGGGCTAGAATTAAAAAATGTAGTGCTAGCTTTGTTCTTCCAAATAAGAGAAATCCAACAACACTTCTCAGGCCATATCATTCCTAAGCTAACCAACTTATTCAAATTACTAACCAGACTCTCTTGAAAATGACACACCACTTCTTCAAAGGTTTTATAAAGATACACTTCAAGAAGTATTATGTTCTATTGAACAACCCCTAAGAGTCTAATAGGGGAACACCCTTCAACTTAGTTTTAGAATGAAAGTTCTGGATCCAAAAGAAACAGTTATGCTCTCTGTTAGAATCACCTAATATAATAAAGGCACTACAAGTACAGTCGAAGGATAGAACTATATATGATTGATGAAAAACGAATCAATATATATGACTATAAAGCTTACTTTTGAGATTTTCATGTAATAAATCAAGTACTCAATAAGTCTTCCTTCATACCAAAGATAACTGAAAAACTAAGGTCAAACTAAAAATAACCCTAAATAGTATAGACCAAAGTCAAATCAATAACCTACAAGCTACTAGATCTAAGGGTAGAGTATGAAACATGTGAAACTCTATACATTATGGACGATGTATACGATCTTAGATAATTATTTTCAAAATTGTAAACTTTGATTTTAGTTTTTTTATATTTCAGGCATACTTTTTCCTACTTTGGTAGCAGGGGTAAGTTTCAACGATGGTTATTCTATTAATAAATTGTGTATGCCATTTTAATCTGAGTGTTGTAATTTAACCACGTTGACACAATTAATGCAAAGAATTATTGTACCAAAAAAATTAACATATAACACTAATATATTAATGTAATTAAAGAAAAGTACTATTGTTCTAGAAATGATTCACGCATAACAAAATATGTTGAAGTAAGTAACACAGAGCACTAATTTGTCAAATAAATTAACGTATAACACCAATATTTAAAAAGATTTATGAAACGAGCACCTAACCTCAATCTCTGAGACTCATCACATCAACAAATTTTATATATTACTTGATATCGTGTGAAAACACGTAAAAAAAAATCTAAGCAACACAAATATTCTTCTTCATATTTTATTTAAATTATTTTCAGCTAATACACATTGTATATAAATGAGAATGACTTAGACCCTCTAAAGTTAACTGAGCTAAAAGAATTTCTTAGAAATAAATGAACACCAAAAAATATATGCATACATCTAACATCATAAACTGTAAAGTGACACATTTTCGTTGGCAACACAAACACAATTTTTCTCTTCAGGAGAATAGTCGAGCCCATACATAACATCTAGACTAAAAGACATGCTCCAGATAACCAAACACAACATACTTAAAGTATTTTAAAGAATACAAAAAGTAAATATAAGAGTATAAAAATCCAAAAACATATCTGGTTATATTAAAGATGTTTCACCGACAAATGTTTTATCGTAACCAAAGGACTTGAGGACCTAGGACTTTTAGTAGAGGGATAATATCATTTAAAACCCAACCAAGAATTCAGTTACAGGTCATTAACCAAAATTTTTAAGTTACTAATAGATATCTGGACCATATTTTCTACCAATAATACTATATTATGAGTCTAAGTTCGACCAATTATGTTATGGATATCAAGTGCTTCAGAGCACGAATGATGCGCCTGCTAATTATATGACCGACTCAATAGAATTTCTAGTAGGTAAGGGAGGAAAGCTAGAGAGTGAAAGCACTGAAAACATGTAAATAGTTCCAAAACGTGAATTTCTCTCACAATACGAGATGTATTGTGATATTTATAATGGCCATTTTGGAATTTGATTACCCTGTTGGCCAAAAATACATAAATGACCATTTTAAAGCCTTTAAATCATAACGATAAATACTAATTTGACAGGATCACTAGTCGTCCCAATAAATGGACCAAATTTCCCCCTTATCATTAGCCCACTATTGCTAAAGAGTATATCGAAATAAGAATATGATGCACCTATCCTCCTTGCTTGCAAGTACTGATGGTTCAAAGGAACCATTGGTTGGTCAGCAACAACCTAGCTAAACTTGATGAGGATGAATTCTGTTTCCCTATTTTAAGACTTAACATCTCACTGTTTCGAGCCTAATTGAACTAACCCTGTGATATGAACAAGCTTCTTGAAATTTTCTAAAAACTTCAAATTACACACCAAAACGTGTTTTTTTATGTAAAGGCTGCCCAAAAGACACATGTTAAACCCTAAGCAGATATTAGGCTCGAGGAAAGTGTCATATACATCAGACTTACGATGTCATTCCTATTGCTAGAACATTTATAAATAGTAATCTAAGACATCTTCTCTCGTTCTAATTTTAGAGAGTGAAATTTTTTAGGGAGAGAAGCTTTTCCCCAAGGACTAATCCTTAAAAAAATTACGACGAGATAAACCAACGTAAATCCATTTCCGACGATCTATGATCTTGCGTCGAAAGTACTCAGAGCTTTCAACTTACTTTATAAAACCCACTTCGGCATATCCCTCTAGTTGTGAACGTCTATTCAGCCCTCGCCCCGGTATCAAGTACATTCTGGCAATATATTTCCCTTGCTAATTTAATGAGTGTTAAATATTTCGACATCGTTTGAAGAGAGTGATGATTACAAAACACCTCGATTGAGATTGAGAGTGAGGGTGCAAATAGTACAACCTATTCCTCCTCCAGTAAACATTGAAGAGGAAGAATATTACAACCCTCACATGGTCGAAGTAGTTGATAAACTTTTCAAAGTTATGAGGGTCAAAGGTGGTCTGGCTCGTAGTTTTGTAAATCTGAGGGGTTACATATCCGGGAAACCTTTAATAAGTTTCTAAACCGCTCTAACCGACCATGACCAGACCGTTACACCATCTCATGAGATTACTGACACTTTAGAGGGGTTGTCCCTTTCTACAATTATCAATCCTCTGAAGGGGAAATTGTTGGAATATATTTATTTAATATATTTATAGATTAACATAATTTGGACCGACATGCTAAATAAACATATTTGGTTATTGGGTTTAAGGAAGTCCAAAATTAAAAGTAGTCGAGTTAATTATTTAATTAACTAAATTGGACCTATGGGTGAAAAAGCATTATGGGCTCAAGTGTGGTAACCGAGTTGAATTTGGGTACTGTGATGAAGAGGGCCCAAATCTCAACACTTAAGCCTGAATTAATAATTCAGGGAAATAAATTGAATTATCAATTTATCGGGTTATGATCCCGGACACAAGGAAGTAATAAAGGATGAGCTTTACAATTTTGGGCTTCACATTGTAAAGTCTATAAATAAATGGCTAGGTTTAGGTATTTCATCACTCTAAACTCTAATCAGAAATACAGCCGCTTCCTTGAGTGTCTGGAAACATTTTCCTTCTTCTCTAATTTGATTCTGCAGGTTTCTCAATTTCATAAACGGGATTGCTGGGGAACGTGGAATCGCTGAAGATTACAAAGGAACAAAAGAGAATACTAGATGGAGAGCAGCAGGAAAACCCGTAAGTGTTCTTGGTTTTCGGTTTATTCATTAAGTGAATCTACAAAGGGTTTAATTATTTTTCAGCGATTTGTTATATATTATTGAATGCGATATTGAATAATATATAACAATTGGTATCAGAGCACTCTTTTAACTGTTTTCCAGTGATCCATTCCTGGGTTACTAACATATCTTTCCAACATATTTACAGCAAAAGCAATGTCCGGTCTAATACAAACTTGAGCATACATTAAACTCCCAGCTGCTGAAGTATAAGGGACCATTTTCATTTCCTCAATCTCAAGTTTTGTCTTAGGACATTGACTCAGACTAAGTCTGTCACCCTTTGCTGTAGGGGTACTTAGGGGTTTGCAATCTACCAATCCGTAACGTTGTAACACACTTTTAATGTATGTCGTTTGTGGTAATCCAAGAATACCACGATAACGATCTCGATTTATCTGGATTCCTAACACAAAACTGGCATCACCAAGATCCTTCATATAAAACCTTTCTGATAGAAATCTTTTTGTAGTGTGTAACAATTCCTTATTGTTCGAGGCAAGCAATATGCCATCCACATATAATATAAGAAATATGAAATTACTCCCACTGAACTTGTGATACACACAATCCTCAACCGAGTTGATCTCAAATTCATAACCGACTATCACCTCAAAGAGTTTGTGATACCATTGACGAGAAGCTTGTTTAAGCCCATAAATGGATTTCTTAAGCCTGCAAACCAGATCTTTTGAGTTACTTTCTACAAAGTGTTCTGGTTGCATCATATAGATCGTTTCCTCAATATTACCATTGAGAAAAGAGGTCTTAACATCCATCTGATGAAGCTCAAGGTTAAAATGTGCAACTAATGCCATGATTGTTCTAAAGGAATCCTTCGTCGATACTGGAGCGAAGGTTTCTTTAAAATCAATCCCTTCACGCTTAGTATAACCTTTCACTACAAGAAGTTCTTTATGTCTTTCCACATTACCCAGGGAATCGCGTTTGGTTCTGTAAACCCATTTACAACCAATTTCCTTTTTCCCTTCAGGTAATGGGACAAGATCCCATACCGTATTATCATGCATTGATTTATACTCTTCTTTTATAGCGTCAATCCACTTTTGAAATTCAGAGCTTGCCAAGCCCTGTTTGTAGGATGATGGATCATCTACAGCTCCAGCACATAACTCATCATGCTCCTGAAGATATACTATAAATTCTGGACCTATAGTACTCTTCCCTTCTCTAGTGGACCTTCTTAATGACACTATTTCCTTTTGTTGCACTTCTTGAGGAGGTAGAGTTTGATCATTATGAACGATGTCATTTTGATTCCCATGTGGAAGATTATCTTAAGGTTCCTATTGTTCTACCTGGATCATATCTATATCCTGGTAAGAACCCTCAAGTGGAGCATCAATGTTAATCTGAGGATTACCTTTGTATAAATGAGACCGAAATGATTGGCATTACCGCCCAATCTTCAGATTTCTCAGTATCCATATTAAAACCTTTATGAATCTCTATGGATTCTTCCTCAAAATAAATATGTGTTACCTTATTCTTCCCCCAAACTCAACATCCTCTAGAAACTTGGCCGTTCCTGTCTCAAATATCGTACCAGTGAGAGAATCATAAAACTTAAACCCTCTGGAATGTTTAGAATAACCTATGAAGAAACAACTAACTGTTTTTGGGTCCAGTTTCTTTTCTTGAGGTTTGTAAGGCTTCGCTTCAGCTGGACAACCCCACACATACAGATGCTTTAAATTATGTCTACGCCTGTTCCAAAGCTCATATGCAGTCCTAACAGTATCCTTTGTGGGTACTTGATTGAGTATATAAGGGTCACATTTCATGGTTTCCCCCAGAGAGATAATGGTAGAGATGAGTGACTTATCATGCTTCTAACCATATATTTTAGTGTTCGGTTCCGTCTCTCAGATACACCGTTCATGCGAGGTGAAATGGGCATAGTGTATTTAGGGACTATTCCACACTTCTCTAGGTATTGTGCAAAGGGTCCTGGACGTTGTTCACCCGATCCGTCATATCTACCATAGTATTCACCACCACAGTCAGATCTAACGGTCTTAATGCTTTTACCAAGTTGTTTCTCAACCTCGGTCTTAAAATCTATGAACTTGTCCAAGACCTCGGAATTTTCATGAAGAAGATAGAGGTAACCAAAAAGAGAGTAGTCGTCGATGAATGATATAAAGTACCGCTTCTCGTTCCACGATTACTGTGGAAACGGTCCACAGATGTCAGTATGTATCAACTCTAGGACTTCTATCGCTCTATATGCTCCTAACCTTTTAACTTTGGTTTATTTCCCTTTGATACACTCGACACATATGCCGAAGTCAGAGTAATCAAGGGGACCTAATGAACCTTCAGTAACAATCCTAACTTTGGATATGTGACCTAATCGCTTGTACCACAGTTTAGAATATTTTTCAGATTTAGTAATGTTGTTTGGTGTACGTTGTGTATTCATAGAAATATTGTGATTATTAATAGTATTCAACAAATACAAATTATCCTCTTTAATTAAATTTCCATTTCCAACAATCATATTAGTTAGAGAGAGTGTAAAATAATTGTTTCCCATCAGACAAGAGTAACCTTGCAAGTCTAAAACTGGAAAAGAAACTAAGTTCCTTCGAAAAGTGGGAACATACATTACATCATCTAAAAATAATACATGTCCAGTGGAAAGTTTTAAAGAAAAATAAAAAATAGCTAAAACATCACACGAGCTCCCGTTTGCCGTGAAAATAGATCTTTCATCGTCACTTAGCATCCTGCTTTTTGACGTACCCTGCAAAGAAACACAAACATGAGTTGTTGCAGCCGAATCAACCCAAAAGTATTCCTTTTCACAGAAACTACATTACTTTCTAAAACAACCAAAGATGTTGGAGTACCTTTGCTTATCATGTAAGCCCGGTGTTTCTCACAATCCTTCTTCAGATGTCCTTTCTCTTTACAGAAAAAACCTCGACCTACACTCGATTCCTCATGCTTTTTCTTCTTTACCGGGCCTTGACCTGGTCCTTTTCCATCTGCTTTCCACTTAGGTCCTGCCTTATTTGCTGATGTAATCACATTAGCCTCAGGCGCTGTGCCTTTAAGTCTTTTCTCCTCCTGTGCAGCATGGGAAATCAACTCATTGATATTCCACTTTTCTCGCATGCAGTTATAGGTGGACTGAAAATACTTAAACCGGTCTGGCAACGAATGAAATGTGAATCCCAATATGCATTCCTCAGGTAAGTCTAAACCGATTGCCTTTAACTTTTAGCCTATCATCGACATTCCCAAAATGTGCTCCCGGATTTTACCTTTGCCATTACAGTTTTGGTAGCTAGCTCGATAAGCAAACGCTGCATCTCTACCTTTTCATTTTTGGCAAAGGCTTTCTCAATCTCTGTGAGAAAGACCGAGGCAGTAGTAACACTTTTAGGGACAACCCTACACAAGGCTACTGGTATCCCTTATAACAAGAGCGCCATGCATAAATTATTTGACCTCTCCTACTTTTCATCAGCCTTAGTTTCATCCGGTGTACTTTCCGGACTAAGAGGAGATGGTTTGGCAGTTGACAATGCATAGTCGTAATCATGTACAGATAAAAACAGCAATATTTCTTCCTTCCATAATTGGAAGTCCGAACAATCCAACGTCGGTGGGCGATTCCCCAACAAATTGTAACCAATGGATACTATAATAAGAACAAACAACATAAAGCACATTTAGAATATTGACATATATCTGAAAACATATGTATGAACAAGACAAATACATGTAAAACATAAAATTCATTGATAATAGATACCGGAGGGCAAATCATACTAACATGCAATTTTATGAGTTTGAGAAAAAAAATAGCATGATCATTATTTTAATTTTTTAAGTACCAATGAGACCTTCTGGAGGGCCGATGTCATTTACTTAAAATTAAAATCAACACAACAACTATTTTGTGTAATTCTCTCTCGTTCATAATTAATTTAAACCGAAACGTTAACCTTCCGGAAGGCCGGTAATATTTGAATTTAAATTAATCCCCGAACCTTTCGAAGCCCAGGATCCTTAAGAAAATTAATTTTAACCTTCGAGATGGCCGATTAAATTAATTTCTTAGTTTCACCTACCGGTCTACGAAACCTTAATTCACATACAATTTAATTCACAAACAAATATATAAAAAAAAACATGTCATACGCATCATATTTGTGAAATATCTTGTTTCAAATATTTATAAATTAATAATATTATTAATTTTAAAATAATAATAATAATAAACTAATTCCGATTTTTTTATAACTTTTTGTTTTTGTTTTTTTAACAACAGCACCAGCATGCACATGCAACAGCTTACCTACTTGTTGCAGTACAGCAGGCTGCTGCAATTTCCAGTAGTGCTGCAGGTCCTGGGCGGGCCCAGCCTGCTGCTGCATATTTATTTGCAGTAGTGTTGCAGGTCCTGGGCGAGTCCAGCCTGCAACAATCATGTTGTTATAATCGTTTGGGTATGTTTACTGTCCCTATTTCTTGGGCAGGTTACGGTGTTCATCGCCGGACAACCTTCGATCAGCGTTAACATCAGGGGTTAAGCTGTCGATGAGCCACTGTCCCAATAATTCTAATATTATATATTTTAGGGTTGATTTAATACTAATTTTGGGAGAAAAATTCCAGACATCAATAAACCCTAATTTAATCGAAAAAAAATCCCCAAACTATCAAAATTGTAATTTACTCATAATAAAACATGTTTATCAATACAAATAAATCACATAACATGCTTTCATACAATCCATAAATCCATGCCCTACCAATTCAATTCACAAATAATCCCAATGATATGGATTCTTTACGATTAAGAAAAACATGCATGTTTATCTATCAATACATAATTCGATTATTGGGTTTAAGGAAGTCCAAATTAAAAGTAGTCGAGTTAATTATTTAATTAACTAAATTGGACCTATGGGTGAAAAGACATTATGGGCTCAAGTGTGGTAACCAGGTTGAATTTGGGCACTGTGATGAAGAGGGCCCAAATCTCAACACTTAAGCCTAAATTAATAAATGAGGGAAATAAATTGAATCATCAATTTATCGGGTTATGGTCCCGGACACAAGGAAGTAATAAAGGATGAACTTTACAATTTTGGGCTTCACATTGTAAAGTCTATAAATAAAGGACTAGGTTTAGGTATTTCATCACTCTAAACTCTAATCAGAAATACAGCCGCTTCTTTGAGTGTCTGGAAACTTCCATCTTCTCTAATTTGATTATGCAGGTTTCTCAATTTCATAAACGGGATCGCTGGGAAAGTGAAATCGCTGAAGATTACAAAAGAAACATAAAAAAATACTAGATGGAGACATAAAAAATACTAGATGGAGAGCAGACAAACCCGTAAGTGTTCTTGGTTTTCGGTTTATTCATCAAGTGAATCTACAAGGGTTTAATTATTTTTCCGCGGTTTATTATATATTATTGAATATGATATTGAATCCGGAGAGGCAAACCCCTCCTACAACTGGTCACCCCAATCAAAAACTGATATGTAAAGAAAAATGAAAAAATACCATAGAAGGGGATGGATCTCCATCCCCTTCAAAAATAAAAGGAAAGAGGGCAAAGGTATTGCATGATTGATGGTACGATTATGGTTTTTTACTTTTTGTCTGACATCGAGAACCTCGAACTTAAGGCTTTGTTAAAAATCCCTAATGTATATGACGATCCTATGGATGTGTCTAACACGCGTAGAAAATGGTTCTTTAATTCAAACATCAATATTCGGCTTCCTAAACCCGGAAAAACTACCATTACCGCAGAGAAAGAGGAGCTGATAGTCTAAGTGGTTCGATTAAGGCCTTCAAAATTACCTTCATCCGGATACTGTTAAGTTTTTTTAACTACCGACATGTGCCCTAGTCAAACTAGTTCCAATACATGACACACTCTGATAGTCTTGCCTTATCGCTTCAAAACTATCAAGGATTGACTTCGAGATGGAAAACTTCCTATCACTGTGTATTAAAATCCATAACTTGGTTTATCATATCTACTTCATTTTTGTGCCAAACAAATATAAGGTTGTAATCGACCTGTTGGAATCCAAGAGCAAGTGCAAAAAGATAATGTCGGTGATGGCGCTCCCCTCATCCAATCTCTTCCTACCGGACCAGATACGTTCGTTAAGAGAGTAGGTGAAAACCAAAATGAGAAAAACTTTAAATAAGAAAGTGAAGACAACCACTACTCCCGTCTCCGGCATTCTAGAGGACCAAAAACTTGATGCATAAAATAAGGACAAAGAGACCAAAGGGAAATGAACCCTTCCGAGAAACAGCACAGTCCAAAGACATGCACATTTGCACCCTTCTTTTCCTGCTCCAATGCCCAAAGTCACTAAAAAAGAGGAACACGTGGAGGATCAAGATTTAGGGAAAAAAATCACCTATTATGTCATAGATGCTAGCTCTTTGGAGGGCTTTACCAACCGACCCTTTCCGGACGCAGTGACTTAGATCACAACCCTTTATAGTGAGGTATTACTTCAATATATTGTGGTTTTTATCTAAAACACTTCCTCTATTCTGATTTTAACTATCGTTTTGTTTAGACACCGGACACCAAATTCGTGGTGGTTCATAATCTAGCTGAGCAGAATCACCTAGCACTCCTGATTTTATTGTCTTGATGAAGTGTCCGGTCAAACAAGTCTAACACCTACTTTTTGAACAACAAATTAGTTTACGAGAAAAAGATAAGCTTAGGGAAAAGATGAAGGAGTATCCGTCGAGATTGACAAGCTAAAGAACAAGTAAAGAATTTGCCAACATTTGACACCGATATGACCCGCATGGAAAATGAAAATACTACGTCCTCCAAATTATATTGTGTCTTTCTAAGGCATATAGAAATTGGCATGGACAACGCTCTTGTTGCTTTGAAAAAGCATATGTTTCTTTAAAAGAAGCCAATGAAATCACATCTACAATGGTAATGGGTTTTCATAAGAAATCTACATACATTTATCTCAGATCATTGTTGCAACTTGTGCCAGAAGCAGAAAGACCAACCAAGGTGTCGTCTGAAGATAACAACAATGAGATGAAAAATACAGAAGAAGATCACGAGGAAACTGATAAAGGAGAGGAACATTACTTCGACAAACTACCTAATATTTTTACCAACGAGAAGGGCCTTGATATTCCTCCGGACAAATGAACACTTGTCAAATTTCCATTTGCTTTTTTTTTTGGTATTAAAAGCTATAAATTTATAAATTAAAAAATATACGAAGATTTCAGGTGGCACTATGGCCATGTTACATTGGGATCTAGCCTAGATTAGGTTAGTCGTTACATAGGAAAAAAGAATTACAGGGGAACGTAATTTTAGTGCAATAAAAACGACATCGGAGATCCGACAGAATGCGGTGGGCGACGCTTGAGCTTAGTGCTGAGTTGTTATTGAAGATTCACACGTTTTGTTCTTGCCAGATATGGTATATGATTGAGCAAAAGGTTGTGCGCCAGAGATAAGTATTGCTGTTAGAGGTCGACCAACTGCTGGCTTCTTCAAGTAAGTATCCTAGGAGGTGGGGTACGATGGTATTATGAACTTCCTACATATATTTTCCCAGATGGAGAAGGCTTAGGGGCACATGAAAGTGATGTGATCCAGGGTTTACGACGAAGATGAGCAGAGAACACAATCTGGGGGGGGGGGGAGTCAAGTCCCCAACTAATAAACTTGTCATGAGTGGAGAGCTTGTTCTGGATGGCCATCCAAGATATGAAAGAGTGTCTAGGTATTGAGTACTTGTTCCAAATGAGGGGGCTCTAAGGGACTTTGGCCCTAGAAAGGTGAATTCCGGAGTAGGTATTACTGATGGTAAAATGGGGTTTTGATTTATTGGGGATCCATAACAAAATGTCGTCTGAAGAGGTGGGGGTGGGGAGAGTGGTGAGAGCGTTTCTGATTTCAGTTAAGTGGGCGAGCATGTAACTGTTTTGTGCCCTTGCATGAGAAGGCCAACGCCATGAGGTGTTATGGTTGAGGTCCGAGACACGAGAGAGGTTATGTGGGAGAGAGAAATTTGTAATGTTCTTGCTGAGAGTGGATGTGAATAGCCATGGATCATACCAGATGGATGTGTTGGTGTCGTTTCCAACTACTACCTTATAGAGGCTGGAGGCTTGGGTTTTGAGTTTTATGATTTTTCGCCATCCCCAGCTAGAGTTGGAAGGGATGGGGATGGTCCAAACTTTTGTGTTCTTTATTTTCTCAGCAATGGTCCATTGAGTCCATAATGAGTTATGGTTTTTTGTTAGGATGAACCAAAAGGATTTTAGGGCGGTCGTCTGATTCCAAACTTTTAGGTTTGGGATCCCAAGGTTTCCCTCATCTTTGGGCAAGGTAATCTTATCTCAAGCAACCTTGGCTCCCAAAATCTTCATGTGTGTTCACGACCAGAGGAATCTTCTTAGGAGCTGAGAAAGTTCTTTAAGAACTCAGATAGGGAGGATGAATATCAAAGACTAGTAAACTTGGCTAGCGAAGAGGATAGACTTGATGAGTTGGAGCCGACCCACATACGAGAGGTGTTTTGTAGTCCAGGAATTGATACGGTTTGTGATTATTGTGAAGAGAGGACGACGGTCGTTGTAAGTAAGCCTTGAGGTGATAATAGGGACCCCCAAGTAACGAACCGGGAGGGAGCCCTCTTTGAAACTGAGGAGATGCAATATAGCATTCCTAGCGTTAGGTGACGTGCCCAAGAGGAAGATTTGGCTTTTTGTCGGGTTGAGGTGAAGGCCCGATAGTGTTGCGAACTCTTGTAAACCCTCATGGATGAGCTTAACAGATTGGGTGTTGGCCCTGTAGAAGACCATGAGGTCGTCGACAAAACATAGGTTGATGATTTTGAGCGAGTGGAATCTCCAATGGAAACCGAATTTGGGATCGTGGCTCTTTTCCCAAAGAGGATGCGAAAGAGGACCTGCATGATGATGACAGAAATATATGGGGATAGATGGTCTCCTTGTTGAAGGCCTCTTTCCCCAAGAAATAAGCTCGTAGGGCTTCCGTTAATACCAACAACAAAGGAAGGAGTAGTATTGCAATGAATAATCCAACCAATCATTTTAATAGGGAACTCCATAACATAGAGAGCATCAAGGATGAGCTCCCAACGGATATTATCAGAAGCTTTCATAAGGTCAATCTTGAGGGCACATCTGGGGCCTTTACGGTTGGTCTGGTAGCCATGGATGAGATCTTGGGTGAGGATATGTTATCAGCTATGGAACGACTAGGGATGAAAGCTGATTGGGAGGGGTCCATGAGGTAGGTGAGGGTGGGTTTTATTCGGTTGGCCAGAATCTTAGAAATGATCTTGTAGATGACATTACAACAAGATATGGGGCAGTAATCCGAGGGTGAGATACGAGTGTCTATTTTTGGGATTAAGGAAATTAGAGTTTTATTCTAGTCAGTGTCTATTTTTCCATGTTGGAAGAAATACTTAATGGCAACACAGATGTCATGGCCTACAATAGACCAGCAGGATTTGAAAAAACTATCACTATAGCCATCATGAGCAGGGGCTTTGTCGTTATCAATATCAAAGAGAAAAAATTTGATTTCAGAATCTAAAATTGGTTTGGTCATATTGGATTTGTTCGAAGGGGAGACCAATTTATTGAGTAGGGATCTGACCCTGTTGAGGTCGGGGTAGTGTTTCGGGCTAGGGGAGCCGATGAGGTTTTGGAAGTGGGAGATGAAGGTAAACGAGATTATACTAGGGTTATAGCTGGTCCTTCCCTCTAGAGTGGTAACCGAGAGAATTTTATTACGGGCTCGACGAGCGTTTATGCTATTGTGGAAAAACTTAGAATTTTTATCGCCTAACTTGAGCCAGGTATCTCTGGATTTTTTTAAGAAAGGATTCCTCCGCACAGCTATAAAAGATATAGTTTTTTGCGGCTTCTCTCTCAATTAGGAGGAGAGTAGGGTCAGTTGGGTTTGAGACGAGGGTGCGCTGGGCTTGAGATGAGGGCGCGGTGGGCTTGAGATAGGGTGGATTGGGCGGTGTCAACTCTGTGGTTGATGTTGCTAAAATCTATCTTTTTGAGGGATTCCAGGCAGGGGGTAGACGGGCTAACTTAATTACAATGGATTTCATGGGGTGGTTGTGGCTGGGGAGGGACCAGCTATTGAAGACAATCTCAAGGAAGCTCGGGTGTAGGTGCCACATGTTGAAGCACTTAAAAGGCTTGGTTTTAGGGATAAAGGGGGTGGTTAGGTAGAGGATGATAGGGGTGTGGTCGGATGTTCGAGGAAATTCAAAATGGGCATATGAGTTTAGGAAGAAGGTATCTCAATGGTCGTTAACCAGGGCTCCGTCTATACGAGATGAGATGGGGTTGTCCAATTGGTGATTGAACCACGAGAATTAGAATCTCGTGGTACGGAGGTCATCAGTTACGGTAGCAATCGTTGAAAGTTATAATAGAATTGTTCCAATGGATGTCACCGTTAGATCTCTCATTGGGACTGCGGATGGCATTAAAATCTCCAAGAACAACCCACGGGGAAGAGGAAGTGGTTTGGGTGATGGAGTGTAAGTCATTTTAAAGCGAGGAGCGGTCAGAGGGGTTGTTGAATCCGTAGATGGTAGTAGCAAAAAAATTAATGTTTTAGGAGATCCACATTATTTTGTAATGCATGAGTTGAGAAGTGGATATCTTAAGTTCAATACTAAAAACACTAGGGTTCCAAGCAATGCAATGCTTTTTTAGTAACCCCCAGTATACCGGGGTTGAAGGTTGTGCAATATTTGTTTTCACACTAAAATCCTTGGTTTGCTGAGGCATATTATACGTGTGACTAAATTCTTCGGGGTCCAGGGTGTTATGTGCTTGCATTTTGTTTTTTGACTTTTGCTTTGCATGTAATTCGTTCTATTTTCTTTTGTATCTTTACGTTTAGTGCTTTGGGGCTATGTCATTTCCGAACAATTCAAGTTAAGGCCATTTCAGACTATTTTATTTTGGTATTCTCTAAACTTTTTCCATCTTCGGTCCATTGGATTCTTTTGTTTTTGGTCCACCTTAGACTATTTTTATTATAATTTTGGTCCATTTTGAACTTTTTTATTTTTTATCCACCTCGAAATTTTGTATTTTTAGTCCGATTCAGACTTATTTAGTTTTATTCTCGTTTGAACTTTAGTTTTCTTAATACACTTTTGGCATGTTTAAGCCTTTTTTTATTTTTTATCCATTTTGGACTATTATATTTTTTGTCCGTTTTAGACTATTTTATTATTTGTACACTTCAGAATCTTTTATTTTTTGTCCGTTTTGAACTCTTTTAGCTTCGGTCCCCTTTGGGCTGTTTTGGGGTTCTCAAGGCTCCAACAAAAGTGATCAACCTATGTTGGTGCTCTTTAAATGATTTTATGTTTTGACCAACTAAAGTTAGGACGTATACGAATTTATTGTAAATCCATGCTTCAACCAATCTAAGTTTGAGTATTTTACGAAATCTTCAGGATTTCGCTCGAGTTATCATCAAACACGTACAAAATAAGATGACAATCAATTCATTAGATGAACATAGTCTATATGTCAAATCATTAAAACCTTTTTGCACCACCATGTTAGGAAAATGCGTACCACCAACATTTTTTGAAAATTTACAATATACTTAGTTTAATAAGTGAAAACAAATCAAATATATATTGACACATGATCAAATAAAAAATGTTCAATATTCCATAGGTGCATAAGGCTTCTCCAATCTTCCTCCACCAGTTTGTATGTTCATGATTTAACTCGCTCGACCACAAAATAAGTGCCTTTCCAATTCAGGTCAAGTTTCTCCCGACTCTTATATTTGGTATGGAGAAATACTTTTCTTGAAACCAAATCACCGACCCTGAAATCTATTTTTTAGAATGAGGTATATTAGCTTCTCATAAGGGATTGGTAGTGTTGGATTCTTATATGCACCTTCGTCCTCTTCTCTTCAATTAAATCAATCTCGATCTATCTCCCTTCTTTATTTCCCTTCATGGTGTAATTGGTGACTCTAAAAGGTGCGATCACAGTATTTGTTGGAACCACTGCGTCTATGTCATACACCACTAGAAAATGAGTCTTACCCGTTGTAGTCGTTGAAGTCATTCAGTAGGCCCATAAGATCTCTTGTAGATAGTTCAACTAATTTCAACCGCTCTAGTCAAATTCTTCTTCAAACCTTCTAATATACTTCGGTTCGCGGTAAAGGTCAAACCAGGTCGACTCCCCATCTGTCAAACACCAAAGCCTTTAATATCGATCCGAAAAAGAAATATGGGCAGTGGATTGTATTTGTAACGCATTGACATGGTTCACACTTTTTTATTAATTCCTTAGCATCGACGAATATTTTAGGCCAGTATAATTTATGTAGCAAAATCCTTTGGGTTAGAGTTTTGAACCCATATTGTACTTAACCTTGTTTATTATGGAGCTTCTTCAAAATCGACTTTGACTCTTCTGGTCTGAGGCAATGCAAAATAAGATGAATTAATCCTTGTTCGAATAAATTACCTCTCGAAATGATAAATCTCTTGACTTTGAACTTCAACGTTTGGACGATGACCCTGTCATCTAGGTAGATGCCACTCTGAAGGGAACTTAATATATCTGACCGCTAATTGTTCACCTCATTTATACCTGTATCATGGATTTTTTCCGAGCATGAACCATGTTATTTTTCGATTGATGGGTGTTCTTGTAAAGTAACCCACGATTTAGTTTATGCGTAAACTATTAAATTTTGGCGTCTGTTGAATACTTCTCATCCCTCGGGATCTTCTCGTACTAAACATTGTTAGTCGATTGCACCAAACTCTTTATGACCTATAATTATTTCACCAAGTACTCTTTATGAGCCTCTACTTTTCCTATAGTATAGTTTACCACAAGTTATGAATGACTGATTAACCAAACTCTTTTAGCCCGCCAAACTTGTGTTAACTAAAGCCTGTGATTCTGACCTCGTACTTGGCCTCGTTATTCGATGTCTGAATACCAAAACGGATAGCTTGGTTTATATCTTCCATGAATGGGCTAATGGAGCACTTCCGCTTTAATCTGGGCCAAAAGTAGACGTTTGTGGATTAAAATTTAGGTTCACAACTCTCATGATTTTGAATATCTCGACCAAATTAACGTTATGCTCGAAATCTTTTCTACTTATAAATAACATTTTGTGTATGTACACCTCAAAATTTCTCTAATTACAAAAGCATAACCTTGTAGCAATATACACCTCGATATGTGGCGAATGTGGTACTTACTTGGTCCGAACGATGCATTTGAATCTGATTATAGTCGAGGTAGTCATCAAAAAACATAGTAGCTTGTTCCCTGAGGTCGGGTATACTAGTTGATCCATCCATAAAACCGGAAAATGGTCCTTTAGATATGCCTTATTCAAGCCTGTAAAATTAACACACATCCACAACTACCGGTTTTTTCCAACCAAAATTGGATTGGAGGTCCACGTGGCATATCGTAATTCTCTAGTGTTCCCCACATTGGCTAACCTATCTAAATCGGTCACTACAATAGAGGATTTCTCGATGGAAAACATGTTCTCTTTTGTGCTATCGATTTGACGTTCTGGTTTACGGACAACTTATGACAGATCATATCCGGCATAACCCGTGTTACATCTTCTCTCTGATAAGAGAAATAAGATATGGTGATAAATAAGATTTAGTATAATAAATACAAAGTTTAAATTGATGTAATTAATTGCCAAGGACTAAACTAAGGCAAACATAAGGATTGAAAAGGTCAAATATAATAACTAGTGAACTTCTTTATGAATAATAAAGGAGTGGGGGTGAAAGATCCACTCATCAGTGGTAAATATTTAATTTATCAACTTACCTCATGTACTATATAAAGTACATTCCTTTTTTGGGAAAAGTGTCCAATGATTAGTCAATGATTGCTTACATTTATTCCTTTCGTCTCTTTCTCTCTCTAATCATCCTATTTTTCTCTCTAAAATATTCACATACGAATATCTTTGTATCTGATACTCTTATACAAACATAATTTTGACATGATTAATAACTAAAAAATATCTAAATTCATCAGTGGCACTGTTGGGGGAACGGGATTGGTACCCAGAATCGTCATTTCAAAACCATAATATAAATCTTAAAACAACGTAAGAGCAATGGAGACTGAAATCCGTGGAGAGCTAGAGGTTGATCTGTTAAAACCATGCTATCGGAGATTCATCTGGAAATCTCATGATCGAAGAATAAGTAACAAATGAAGGAAACACTAATGATCGATATGTTGAAAAACTACTCGAAGAATCTGTATTGGTAGCTCGATTGAAATAATTACTAGAATATATTGAGAGGTTAAATGCTGAAAAGGAAGCGATCATCCATTCACAGAGAATTAAGTCTGAAGTCCAACGAGAATGGACAATAGTAGCAGACGTGGTGCAAAAAGTTTCTCATTTCGAGGAGAAGCATCAGAGAAAAAATCATCGTTCTTCTAAAATAAGAGCAACATCTGGACAACGCCATGAATTAACAGATTCAATGAATATTCGTCTTTTAGCTCAGATGAATCTTTGTCCTCGGAAACCGATACTCGACATAAAACAAATTACAGGCACACAAATTCGAGGGGACACAAAGTTCCTCATCATCGGAGAACAAAGGGTTTGAGGAAGGAAAAGCATAATCACAGAAAGAAAATATTGTACTCCGAAGAGCCTGATAAAGTGGTGATTCCCGTCCGAGGAAGGTTTGTATGCAGTGGTAAATGAAGGTCCGGGGGCAAGTGTGTATAAAATGGGACATAACTTGAGAGCATCCCCACTATCCTCGAAATTATGTCTAGTCATCTTCATAAGTGGTTTGATATCTCTAAAATGCAAACGTTCGACGAAACACAGATCCATATAACCACATCGAACAATTTAAGAATTTCATGATTAATTATGACGATGATGATAAACTGTTATGCAGGGCTTTCTCTCAAACTTTCAAGAATGCTGCATCAAAATAGTATAATCGTTTACCTCAAGGGTGCATCGAGAACTTTGACATGTTCTGGAGCATGTTTCGCCAGAATTTTGTAGGAAGACATTCTGTGTGAATGAGGATACTATAATCTATTGCAGGAAAAAGGTGGAAAGTCTCAAAGAATATACAAAGCGCTTCATCCAAGTCCAAAAGGAGATGGAATTCTGCGAGGACAAAGTGGCTTTGGTCGCTTTCTGAATGGGCCTACTCCATGGGGTAATGAAGGATAACGCTGCGGAAACACAAGCTATGGCGTTCAGAGCATTAATGGATCATATAGAAAAGCGGATTTCGGTAGAAGAGACCATGGCATGAGAATTAGAGTCCATGTTACAATTCAATCCGAATCAACTTTACTAAGATCCAACCATGATAAGAAACAATGTACCACCACCAAATGTCCGACAGTAGGTGTTGTAACCAACGAGTGTGATCCGTCCTCGAGCACTTATTCCAATTATAAATCAGTCACCTCTAAGAGTGAAAGAATATACACTAGGAGTCAACGCTTATCAATATGTCTGCCCCATGTCAAACAAGTGGATCTGACCCGCTCATTTTGTTGAATTGATTGAGTGTGTATCGCCTATCTTCGAGAAACCATGACCGCATATCCATTTCCGTAAACCATTTTCGATGCAGACTCCAAGGAAAAACAGAAAAAATAAATATTGTCAGTATCACGAGGATATCAGGCACGATACAAAGGACTGCGTGGTGTTGAAAAAAGAGATACAATACTTGATAAAAAATGGGAAGTTGACTGCAAGAAGATACTTTAATGATATAAAAAATAATTGATTAAGAATCTATTGATGCATTCGACATCTCCACCGAGTACTTAGATCCAAAACCAGGCAGAAACAACATAAATATAGTGGAGGAGCCGATAGTGAGAGGAAATGTTAGTCAATTGTGTGCTTTCTTTGAACACTAAATTTTTTAGAGGAGATATTATCGCAGGAATATCAAATTATTATCGGAAGTGGCATACTGTTAGTCTAATAACACAGTTGAAAGAAAGTGTTTCAGCATATTTGTATAGAAGTCCGTCTTCAATACTCTTTTTCAAAGATGTTGATATGAGAGATGTAACTGGTCCACATGAGGATGCGGTAGTTATCGTGATAGACATAGTTGGGAACAAGATACAAAAAATTCTAATCGATACTGGTAGTTCAACCAACATTATATTTATGAGTACTTATAGCCAGATCAAAAACCCACGAACAATTCTACGATCGGATCGAACGATAATTGGATTTACCGGGGCTACAACTGAGGTAGTTGGAGAATTTGATGAAGGAATCGAGATGGGTTCAGGGACCATTCAAGAAGGTAGTTACAATCTTGTTTGCTTTGGTAGATGCCCCTACATCTTATAATGCTATCTTAGAAAGGTCTTGGTTGTCTAAAATGCACAGTTAAAATGTGTTGTGAGAAACAATATAGGAACAGTTAGAAGCAGTCAGAAGATGGCAAGATAATATTATCGAGCAGCTTTGGCCCCTAAACTGATTAAGTGGGTTGAATCAAAGAAAGAATAGCAGTCAGTGGGGGTTCCCTTAGGATCCAATCCCATAGATGATCTCAGGGAAGCCCCTGAGTTCATGGTCCCAGATAACAACTTCGAGGACCATGTATTTTCTTTGGGTAAAAGCCTCAAATCGGCATGAAGCTATCTATGGAGGTAAAATAAATTTTAATCAATTTTATCAACGATATTAAATTTGTTTGCATTATGCACAGAGGATGTCACAGTGGTCCCAACATATGTTATTTGTCATAGGCTAGCAGTGCGAAGTAATGTTCATCCGATAAGCTAGAAGAGAATATCTTTTTCTTAAAAACATTCAAAAGGGTTCGACAGACCCCAAGGGTTACAGAAATTTTGATACAACAAAAAAGGGGAGAATTTAAGCGTCTTCATCCTCAGGATCGGTCTCTGTGGCATCCGACTCTTCATCTTCGCAGACCACACCGGATGGGCGATCTGCCTTGGGGACATCTAACCACATTGACCCAAGGGGAAGGTCGGGGAAACGATTGTGAAAGGTCAAAACATAAGCAGCTTTAGCCTCGACAGTTCCTTTATCCGTCCAATTCTGACACTTGTCAACAAACAGAGCATTGGCGTTCTTAAGATCAACAATATCTTTCGTCTTCTTCGCTGCGGAGTAACGAAAGAAACGGCTTTGAATTTTAGTCACCGTCAATTGCCCAGCCTGATCGTCGCGGTCCTTCCTGACCCGCGCTAAGGTTTTTTCAGTCTTTTTAAGCTTTCCTTCCAAGAGCTTCTTTGTCGCACCTCCCTTTTTGACTTCCTTCTCAAGCGCGGCTATTCTCCCTTCCGCATCGGTCAGCCTCCGGTATAGCTCCCCTGCACGCCTTTCTTTCATTTCCAGAGGAACGCTCATGCTATATAAAGACAAGGATAACACATCATTTGCCCGCAAAGCAAAGGCATGATGGCTACCAGGAACGGACAACACATGCCGTTTGGTACCACTTGATGAAGCCCCGTCAGCTTTCGCTGCCTTTGAGGGACCAACGTTTTTACCCCCGACCTTGTCATCGTCGGGAATCACCATTACTGGAGCTTTCTCAGACGATACTACTGCGGGAGCAGCAACATCCCCACCCTTAACCTCCTCATAATGCTCAAAAAGCGTCGGGATTGTCGTATTGTCGGCACGGACGGGAACGTCAGCAGGACCACTCTCATTTTCCTTCTTTGAGCGTTTTGGTGTTTTCGCTTCGGCACCCTCAGCCACAACTTTCTTCTTCCTTTTCTTGGTCAGTTCCTCAGACCGATCGGTAACTTCAGCCTCAGCAACAAATCCAGCCTCTTGTCCAACATCGTTGACCTCCGCATTTTCGGCGTTCGCCGGCTCGGCATCCTCGTCAAACTTTGAGCATTTGCTAGGCGTTTTATTGCGTTTGGGATGGAACAAGTGCGCATCAGGTGCGTCTGTCTTTGCGACCAAATCCACCAAGCTAGGTGGTTGGCGCAGCTGCTCCAAGGTGAGTGGTTCATCAGAGAACGCCAGAGGTTGTTCATAATCAAGTTAGTATTCTTGAAACCGCGGTGGAATGCCACACCCCAGTTCTTTCTGGCGAAGTCCTTCAAAAATTGGAAGGTAACTTTGGCGGCCTTGAAGTAGTCCTTTTTTAGCCCATGAATAAACTCTTTGGACACTAAACAAAGGGTCGGTCAGAAAATAATAATAATAATAATAATAATAATAATAATAATAATAATAATAATAATAATCATATTACCATCGGGAACCCATCTCCGCAGCAACCGCCTCGGGTTCTCCTTAGTGTATGGGCGACCGTTCTCCCAACATCCATTGATGAAGAAAAACCGATGCTTCCAGGACTTGTCGCCCTCAAAAAAATCATTCACAATCTTCCAAGTGTTGGATAAGGAAGAATAGAAGAAAGGAAATTTGGGTGATTTGGAGAGCCCGGACATGGCAATATACTCCTCCATCGGCATAACGCGACCCGACATTCGAGAGGCCATTATACACGACATCAGCGTATACCACGCATTGGGCGTTAGCTGTGAGGGGCAGATACCAATTGTCTTGAAGTAGTGAGCAATCTTAGGGTCTAGAGGAAACCTGAGGCCCCAGTTGAAAAAGCTTCGTAAAGACAACGATCTCCCAAGACCAAACGTGCATGAGCGTCTCCCCAAGAACAGGGAATCGTACTTTGATGCATTCCGGGATTCCCCACCGGATCAGAAGCTCCGCCTGTTCCGCAGCGGACTTGCCTTCAAAAAGGGAAATGACGTTGTCCCTTGGCAACAACCGATGATAGGTGGTCGTTATGACAGCCTCTATCTCTGGAGGAAGGGGCTCTTCGGGAGGAGCAGCAACATTACCATCCGCAGCAACGACACCTTCCCCCGCTTCATCTTCCTCTGCAGGGTTATTTCCCGAACCAGCTAAATCGTTCGCTTCTGGCTCGGTAGTTCCTTCTATTGGGATAGCTGCGGTGCAAGTAGGACCACCTGCTTCGGGCAGATGGGAACCGTCCACTTGAGGGTCGACCGATTGGGAAAGCGGCCGCATAAAGTTGGAGCTACTGCCGGTGTGGGCAAGCTTTGATTCGTTTTCTCGCTGTTGGCGAGCGCGTTCTATTTCCAAGTTCTGGCGATCAAGATCCCTTCGGGCGACGCCCAAAGGGGTAGCATCGGTATTGACACTCGTGCGAAACCCTTAAATCGAGGGAGTTAATTGGACTATTTCGGGTGAGGCGCCTCCCACCAGCGAGGAAGAGACGCTGGAATATCCTATAATAAAGAACTTTGGTTTGCTTTGGCGTCTAGGAAGAAGAGGGAGCAAGTTGGTAGGAGTGTTTACCGACGAAGGCGTCATATGATTGGATTGTGTTATAGGGGGATTTGGAGAACTACTATTGGAAGGAACAACAATGGCCTCGGGAGTTTGAGCGACAACAGGCTCGTGCACTATGAATGATTATGCAGGAACGAGATTAGGTAGAACAGGGTCGTGGGGGAGAGGCACGGGTGCGAAAGGCTTTGTGTCAGAACTCCAGATTAATCCAGCAGCTCGGTATTCTTCAGCCCGATCACTAATACTAGCCCAGTCAATAAACCCAAACACTGATTCGTTTTTCTTCTTTGATTTCTGCTTAAGCTTCGGGTTCTTACTTTTCATAAACACTGTTTACTCTCTCTAGAACGATCAGGGGGGACTTTCTCTCTCTAGGATTTCTCTGAAAGAAATTTTGTTAATGAAGTATTTATAAGCAGCTTGCCTTAACCGTTTTACGCATGAGGGAGTCCAAATGACGAAAAGCAACGGGAAGTTGAACAACCTTTTGGAGAGATGTGCAGACGAGCATGCTTCGAATGAGGAGATGACACGTGTAGACTCAACCTAACAAAGCATGCCATAGGCACTTGTGAGGCTAGCGTCGTAGGCCTGCACCGGCTAGTACAGATGAGCATGCTAGATGGGCTCCACGTGTTCAGTGTTTCTTCCAAGACTTGATGATCCATTTGGGCCCATGGTGAATGCATTAGTCGGAATCGAGAGTAGGCCCATAACAAGTTCATTAGCGTCGGGGGCGCTTCACAGCTTTCCCCAAAGCTTTAAGAAACGTAAGAGGTCGGACGTCAGTTAGGGGAAAGCGGTCGGTTGAGGGGCTCATCCATAAGCCTTAGGCGAGGTGATGCCGAGGCATTATGGTCAGAGGCGTTTTGACTGAATTATTTACAAGTCTTCATTCCCGACACTCTTGAAGACTGGGGGGCTACTGATAAGAAAGTAATTCGCCAAGCCCAATAGAAAATGAGTTAATTGCAAAAAAGAGAAGTGAAATATACTAATTAGTGTATTTATTGTTTATTAGAAGACAATGTGTAAATTAAGTAGTTTGTAAATGACTAATTATGAAATAATCAAAGACTACCTAGGACATAAATGGGTCCCACTTTCCCCACTACCTAGAATCCTTAAAGAAGGAAAAAAAGGATTTAGCTGTCGAACTGCGCAAGTCACAAGACGCTAAGAAAGATCTCCAGACCAAGTATTCAGGACTGGAAACTTCTTCCTCCAACAAGATCAAATCATTGTACGAGCAGCTAGAACCTAGAGATATTATTGTCAAGGCTTTATCTGCGGACAAAGTTAACCTGGAGAAGCTTCTTAAAAAGAAGACATATAAGAAGTATGCTTCTGGATTGGTGGACTCTTTCGAGATTTGGGATGATGTAATCAAGTCCGATATGGTCTTATTATTTCATAAGACTTTTCCTAAGAGGACTCTTGGTCCTTTATGGAAATTTGTGGAATATGTTGACCTTCATTTTCATACGATGGCTGATGGTGATAAACGCAACTACTCAAGCGGAGAAGACTCCGAAGATGATGAAAGAATTTGTGAGAGTTCAAGTGCTGAACTCAAAAATTCAAAGAAAGGCGATGATGATGAAAAAACCAAAAGGAGTAAGCCCTAAGGTTGTATTGTTATGTTGTATCTTTTTTGTTAAACAAATAAAGCCCTCAGATGGCCAAGGCATTTTGTTTCATTTTTTGTTTAATCTCTGTTCTTAAAACTCAAAGTCCTTGAATAGTCAAGCCAATTGTGAACCATGGACTAGTCTATTCCGATCAGACTTTAATATTGTATTTCCCTTTGTGCAAATTTTAAATAACTCTTCATTGTTAATGCTTAAATAGCCTTCAATATTTCAGATATGTTAAATATGTGCATTAAGCGATTCTGATCACAAATGTTTAATAAATGTGATCAAGTATTTAACAAATCTGATCAACTCAAAGATGTTTGAGAGTCGGGGTGTTTAATAGGTATTTAATATCCGATCTCCCCACACTGTGGTTAAGTCAAGAAACTTTTTGCACCAGACTTTTAGAGAAGGCATAAGATGTTATTCAAAAACTCGGACGCCTCGTTAAAACCTCCCCATGCCACTAGGGTAGGAAAGAGTATGCCCCCCTAATATTTGCATTGACATTCAAAAAGTAAATATTACAATAGAGTTTTATTCTAAGTATTACCTGAGATGTTCGACGTTCCATGTGTGTTTTAGTGTTCTTCCCTATTTATATTGAAGTCTATATGTTCCTGGTTTGACTCTCTCACATACCATATAAGGACCTTCTCAATCCGGAGCTAGCTTGCCGAACTGTTTTCCTTGGTGTGCAAAAAGACTTTTTATAAGACTTTGTCCCCCAATTGAAAATCTCTTCTTTTAACTTTAGAGGCAAATCTGCTCCTCATCAAACCCTGGTAGTGCACTGTCCTTAGATGTGCTTTAACTCTTCTTTCTTCAATCAGATCCAACTAATTCCTAACTGCCAAATTATTTTCCTGTTCGGAATAGTTTTGGATTCTGTAAGATGGTAAAGTAGCTTTTATGGGTGTGATTGTATTCATCCCATAAACAAGAGAAAAAGGAGATTCATGTGTAGCAATCTGAGGAGTAGTTCAATATGCCCAAAATACTTCTTGTAGATATCTTGGCCACTTTCTTGCAACTCCCTCAATATTTTTCTTCAACCCAGACAAGATTTTCCGATTAGTAACTTCAACTATCCCGATTTCTTGAGGGTGGAAAGGAGAAGAGAAACAGTGTTAAATTCCTCTGGAGGTGCAAAATATTTCCATGTCTTTATTATCGAATTGTGACCCATTGTCTGTGGTGATCTTCCGGGAACCCTAAATCTGCAACATATATTAGATAAGATGAATTTAATAATTTCCTTAGAAGTGGTTCCAGCTAGGGGAGCTACCTCTATCCATTTACAGAAAGAATCAATAGAACCTATGATCGTTCGACATACATCAGATGCCATGGGAAGAGGCCCAACCAGGTCCAACCCCCATCTATCAAAGGGTATTGGTTCAGATATGGATTCCATGGGAACTTCCAGCACATGAATTTCATTTCCATATCTTTGGCAAGGATCACACTTCTTTACCATATCTTTGGCATATGTCATTACGGTTGGCCAGTAGTACCCAGCTAACAAGACTCTCATGGTTAGGGCTTTGTAGCCACAGTGTGTAGAACCTTTGTTGTCATGTAGTACAGATAACACCACTTGGGATTCTTCAAATCCTAAGCAACGCAAGAGGGGTCTGCTAAAAGATTTCTTGTAACGAATTTCCCTTAATACCAGGAAACCACGAGCCTTATACTTAATTTTCTTAGCCATTGCTTTTTTCCAGAGGTGAAATCTCATCGGAAATAAACTGAAGAATATCATACCTCCAGTCCTTAGGTTGAATAACAACTATGCTCATACTTTCTTCATTCTCTTTACCTTTTTCTTAGCCCCTTTGTATTGATGGACATTCTAACATCAGAATTCAAGGGTAAGATTCAGAATAAGCTATGGTTTCCAAAGAGTCTGCCACAGTATTCTCCGATCTAGGGATGTGCTCATAGTGGATACTCTTGAAGCTTGCAGCAACTTCTCTCAACATAAGCAAGTATTTTACCAATTGTTCTTTCTTTTCTTTAGATTTCCCTTGAAAATGGTGAATAAGTAGTTGGGAGTCACTCATTAATCGGACTCTTCTGGCTCCACATATAAGGGCTAGCTTGAGACCAGCTATAGCTGCTTCATATTCAGATTCATTGTTAGAAGCCCTGAAACCAAAACATATAGCCTGGTATATAGTATCACCATAGGGATGAATTAAACAAATTTCAGCCCCACATCCCATAGTACTAGTCCCGCAATCAGTTCGGACTACCCATTCTTTCTTAGACTGGTTTTTTGGTATCTGTCCGGGGGATCTATCGACATAAAATTCTACCAAGAAATTGGCTACTGACTGGGCTTTAATCGTTGTTCTGGGCGCAAAATCAATATCATAATCACCCAGCTCAACTGAACATTTGGTCATTTTTCTTGATACATCATTTTTTTGAAAAACACTATTCAAGGGAAAAGATGTCCGAACGACAATGGAATGAGCTTGGAAGTATGGTCTCATTTTTCTTCCCACAATTACTAAGGCCAATGCTAGTTTTTCTAACTTCAAATATCTTCTTTCAGCATCCAACAGACTTTTGCTAATGTAATACACCGGACGAGGATAATACTCCACCTCTCTTACTAGCACAAAACTTATTGCATACACTGATACAACTAAGTATATATAGAGATTTTTTCCCCCGAACAGGTTTAAAGAGAGTCTTGGGTGAAGATAAATGTTTTTTTATTTTAAAAAAATCCTAATCACACTGTGGAGACCAATTAAAGTCTTTAACATTCCTTAAAACATGGAAAAATAGAGTGCATTTTTCTGAGGATCTTTAAATAAACATGTTCAACGCAACCAATCGTCCGGTCAATCTTTGAACTTCTTTTGTGATCCGAGGAGGATCCATAGCTAATAAAGCACTGACCTGACCCAGATCAGGTTGAATTCCTTTTTCACTTATTATATACCCCAAGAATTTTCCAGACCAGACACCAAAACCACACTTTTCAAGGTTTAACTTCAAGTTCACAGCCTCTAAATTGGAAAACATCTCTTGGATGTCAGGTATATCCACATCTTCCTTAAACCTTTTTACCTGTGTTTCAAACTTGGTGCCAGCTTGGTACCAATTTTAATATTTTTACCCTCAGCTAGGGAATGGATTTCAACCTCCTTTACGGGTATTATGACACTGGGAGCCTCCATGGGATCGTCAATTTATTTTTTCTCGGTGGAAGGCTCCAATAGCTGCTAATATCTGTTAATCTTGACTGCCTCTAAAGACTTAAAGGAAAGAACCGTTGCATAACATTTCCTGGCTATCTTCTGATTGCTTTGTACAACACCTACTTGTCTCTGAACAGCGTATTTTAAATATTGATGGACTGTAGAGGCCACAACATGCATTTTGGAGATCCAAGACCTCCCAAATATTGCATTATTAGATGTTAGGCAATCCACCACAACAACAAAAAACTCTCACCATTTTCTTGAAAGGTCTCTTACCCAGCAATACTTCTACTTCAAATTCCCCAATCACATCTGCAGAACTCCCTGTGAAGCCCACGATGGTTATGTTCGGACATTGTAAACCGAATGGTTTCTCATCTGTTTGTAGGAGCTTAAAAATAAGATGTTCGCCAAACTGCCTGTGTCAATTATGATTCAACGTATATCATTTCCCCATATTGATGCCCCTATTACCATAGCGTCCTCATGAGGCCCTGCAATGTCTCTTAGGTCATCCTCATTGAAAACTATGAAAGGATCTGGAGTTTGATACAGGTAGGTAGTTAAACTGTGGACATGACTCTTCCTTGAAGAACTAGAAGGTGCAGTCATAGTGTCCCCTCCAAAGATAGTTAAAGATTCAACTTATTTAAGCAAACCAGAGTTAGTATTATTCTTGTCGGTTATTACCCCTACCCAATTCCGACTTGGATCCGAATTAAGGTACTCAGATTCTATATAAAACCTTTCAGTAATCACCATAGCATCTACCTGTGCAGACGTTCTAGAATTTCTTGAAGGAGTAGTTCGGGGAGTGTTGGCATTGGATTGTGTGTTATCCGGTCTGCTCCTCCCTCAATTTTTGACATAAGTCCCCAACTTACCCCTCTCAATGCAGTTCTGGACCTCTTGCTTCAAGGCTATATAGTCATGGGTATCATACCTTATGTCATTATGTTACTTGCAGAAATGGGTACTCTGGCTTTCCATGGGGGACTGCAACGCTGCTGGTTTTCTAAAGTGTACTTCATTTTTAGTTTTATCATATATTGTAGCCACACTTTCCTCCAATTCAGAAAACCACTCAGGTTGGACCCATGGTCCCCTCTTGTTTCTGATCTGTTGGTTCTTATTCTGGTTGGACTGATTCTGCCTTGATCGGTTAGATCCCTGTCAATTCTCCTTTGATCTGTAACCGGACTGATTAGTAGCTTGAGGTGTTGATGCTGTAGTGGTGGACCTAATCTGGCAAAGCATTCTAAACTTTTTAGTCTCCTCAATATTTATTTGTTTCCCCACCTAATTTAACAACCCCCCAAAAGTCATGGCCTTCTTCTGGATCACTGAATCAGCCAAGTTGCCCGGATTCAAACCCTACTTGAGGGAAGCAATTGCAACTTATTCAAAGCAATCTGCTAACCCGTTCTTTGTGTTCACAAACCTGTTGATGTAATCCTTTAGAGACTCATTTAGCTCCTGAGCACAATGGATGATGGTATCTCAATTACCCTTAAGCTCTTTGCTTCCCACGAACTGCCTCTAGAAGGCTACCCAAAATATATCAAAAAATTTAATAGATCCTTGGGGGAGACTATTATACCATTTCAGGGCTCTTCCCGTGAAGGTTTGGGAGAAATCCCTACAGTATAATCTGTCATCGTCATTGAAGTTCACCATAAAGTTTTTAAACTGCTCCAGATGGTTGTCCAGATCTTTTCTCCCATCGTATTTCTCCATCTTAGAGCTATCAAACCTCTTGGGAAGATGTATGGAGAGTATTTTTGCAGATAAATGCAATTGTATCCAGTTCTTGCTACGTTTAAAAACAGTATCCTCGTTTGGAGTAGCAAAAATACCTAGTTCAGACTGGAAAGCAAATGGATCAATCAGCAAGCGGTCAATATGTTGATCAGTTGAACCTTTTATATTCCCATGATATTTCTTAAGCCTGCCATGCATATCCCTTTTTCTTGAATATTTTTTCGTAAGCCCTCATTTTCTTTTTTGATCGCCTTTCATCACTGTTGGAGGAAACTGACTCTTCAAGTTCTGCCTCATTAGATGAGCTGTTGGAGGATTCCGATGTAAAACTATCCACATGTTTAGATCTATGCGTTTTCTTGGAGCTGAGACGAGTCTTTAGAGACTGATCGTTCTCTCGAGGATTGTCAGTATGGTGAAGTACCTACGCACCAGATTTTTCTTTAACCCTTTTTTCTTGTTGTTTTAGAGCTCTCAATGCCTCTATCTCATCCCTCAATTGATCGCACTCATCAATAGTGTATTAATTTCTATCTTTTATAACTTCTACCTCGGGAGGTGGAACATTCTGAGCATTCAGATCCATCTGAACTACCTTGTATGTTGGTTTTAAATATGAGATTCAGGCACCGTCGTGCTCCCAGTGTGGTCGCCAATTTGATGTGGATTATTTCTGAATGAGGGTAATTTTATAAAGTGTTTTGAGAATTTAAGGTTTAGGTTGAAATGTAGAGAGATAATTAAGGTATGTGCTTGTATTAAATTCTGATCACCCTCATTAATAAAAGTAGTTGGGATAGTTATACCTAATTAATGACCCATGGGCCTTTGAGGTCGGATTCTGGGCTTGAGTTAAGGTTAAGAACCCATTAGCCCAAGATATTAAATGACCAGCACCTTGCTTAGTCACATTCTACTAACATCACCTTGTTATGTGTCTTAATAATGGTTTACTCTGAACTTCCCTTCGGATAGGGGTAAGCAGCAGTGTCAAAATTATCTGACCTCATCACTGTTAACCGTAAATCAATCATAGTTAAATCTATGGATAATAATTATAATGATCCTGAACTTGTAGCATGTGGTACAATTGCTGAAAATTAAGTTAACAAGTCTGAATATATAAAGGAAGAGACATAGAGAGAGCCTGAATTGATACATAGTGGAGTACTGAAAGAAAATGAAGCTAACAAATCTGAAGAAAAGGCTAATAAAAATGGAGATATATAGGAGAATGAAGATGATATAATACATGCTATTAAATCCCTTGATAGCATCATAGATTTTCCTCAGCAAGTTGATGAAGCCACATCCCCTATTATAAAGATAACTCCCAAAAATGATAATACATGAAGCCTTCCATCGTCCCCTACTCTAAAACTCAAGAAATTAGATCCTATTTTTCAAAACATTATGGTCCAAAAGCTTAAACAAACAAGAAGAAGCAAAAAGAAGAAACCACTAGTCATAAAATCTCTTCAATTTGAAGAGACTCATAGATCTTCCCTGGCTAGCCCCAAATGATAAAGCTCTTAAGTTGGAATATTCGTGGAATGGGAAATCAATCTTCAGTTAGAAGAATTAAATCCATAGTCAAGAAAGAATGAATAAAAATATTGTTCTTAAAGGAAACTATGATAGGTAGTGACCAAATTACTACCCTTTCTGATAAGCTTAATCTTCCTCATTGCTTTGGTAAACTTCAAAAAAAATATGGATGGTTTGGTATGATGATTTTGAAGTCAAGATTCTGGTGGATAATATCTAGTGCATTCACATTGAAATCAAACACTCTAAGATAAACAAGACTGTTAATATAACATGTGTTTATGCAAAATGCTGAAGGAATAATAGGATGGAGCTTTAATGATATTAGATCGTTTGAGTCATCTGCAAAGGTATGGCTCCTTCTTGGTGACTTCAATTCTATTATATCTCCTTCTGAATAATTTGGTTGTTCAAATTTATCTCAACATAGTGTTAATGATTTTTTAGATATGATTAAAGACTGTCACTTGGAGAATGCAAGATATGTGAGAACTAGATTTACGTGGACAAACAAAACAAGGTGGAAGAGATTCGATAGAGGTTCATTTAATCAAGAATGGTCAGAGTATTTTGCAGAAACATAAGTAATTCATGTAGCTCGTGCGTGCTTAGATCACACTCCACTATGCATTACAATAAACAAAGACAATAGGAAACATAGTAATTCTTTTAGATTCCTCAACATCTGGATTATGGACAAATAATTTTTAATTTTTGTTAAAGGTAACTGGACTGAATCAATGATGGGATATCCATTACATGTTTATTGGAACAAGTTGAAGAGATTTAAAAATTCTCTAAAAGGACGGAATAAAAATTACTTTGGTAATATGTTTGACAAGATTAAACAAGCTGAAGACAATCTACAGATTTGAGAAGACAGTTGTAGCAGATTAAAGAGTATTCTGGATAAAAACAATCTCTCTAAAACAACTGCATAACACTTGCTTGCACTTACCATGGAAGAAGAATACTGGAGACAAAAATAATATGTTAACTGGTTAAAGGATGGAGACAGAAATACAAAGATCTATCATAACTTTGTCATGAAAAAAAGAAGGAAAAACAGAATAAATGGAATAAAAATCAACAACATGTGGAATTCAGATGAAGATGATATCAACTCCTCAGCTGAAGTCTACTTTACAGATATTCTTTCTTCTCATTCCTACTATAATATACATGTTGAGCTTAAAAGTATGAATAACAATGTTTTTAATGTCATTCCAAAACTAGTTGATGACTCTGAAAATAAATTAATGCTAGAAGAGCCTACTGAAATAGAAATCTGGTCTATTATTCAAAGTTTCAACCCAACTGGAGCTGATTGGATAGATGGATTCAATGAATGTTTTTACACTACATGTTGGCATATCATAAAAACTGATCTTTGTAATTCACTTAAATCATTCATACTTGGCCAGGATATTCCTAAAAAGATATCAACTACTTGCATTTGTCTAATTCCTAAGACATTTAATCCTTCTTGTTGGAGTCAATATAGACCAATAAGTCTATGTACTCTAACAAACAGAATAATGTCTAAACTAATTAACAACAGACTTTCTCTAATACTGGCTAAACTAATATCTGAATTGCAGGGAGCATATGTTCAAGGAAGATCAATACATGACAACATACTCATTTCCAAGGAGTTAATTCATGATATAGGCAGGAAACAAAAAATGAAATGTGGTTATCAAGGTGGATATGTCCAAAGCTTTCGACAATCTATAACATAGCTTTATCATAAAGGTGTTACAGAGGTTTGGGTTTAATAATCAAGTCATTAAACTGATTAATAACATTATTAGATCAGTTTATATTTATATCCTTATAAATAGAAAAGCAGTTGGATACTTCAAAGCTAATAGAGGGGTGAGACAAGGTGATCCCTTGTTTCCTATCCTATTTATATTAGCTGAAGAAGTGCTAATTAGAGGGATGAACAACCCTTTTGTTTCCAATAAAAAGCTTAAATAGTCTAGCAGAGGCAATGTTTTTATACCAGTGTTAGCTTTTGTAGATGATGTATTAATATTTATTAATGGCTCAAATGATTCTCTAGAGAAAATAGCTCAGTTCATGCAGGTTTACCAAGATGTTTGTGGACAATCAATAAACAAAATGAAAACAGAGATCATCACTTTATCCAGTATGCCTCGTGACAGAAGAAATTGTCTTAGTATTCAAACAAGTTTCAATACAGCTCTCCTCCCTACAATATACTTAGGTGTAATGTTTAGTCCTCACAACAAATCAACTAACTTTACACCTCTACTTGAAAAAATCAAAGACAAAATCTCAAACTGGGAAGACAAGATGCTTTCATTTGGTGGGCGTCTGACATTGGTGAATTCTATCATAATGGTTATACCTCTATATTGGATACATATCTGCTAGTTTCCACTTCAATCATAACAAAAATTTAAAAAATAATGAATAGATTTCTGTGAGGATCCAATAAAGAATAAAATAAAAATCATTGAACTTTTTGGCCAACTATTTGCAAGAATTTTGAGGAGGGTGGACTTAATGTGAGTAGCTTATTGGACATTCAAAAAGAATTCTCATGCAAGCTCTGGATCAGATTTGGAGAAAAAAATTCTATATGGGCTAGTCTACTCTATAACATCTACTGTAAAGACAAACATCCACGTCAAATTGACTATTCCAAACATGGCTCACAAACATAGAAGAGATTGGCCAAAATAAAGGACTTTGCTGAAGCTCATATCATATGAAAACTTGGTTGTGGTAAAATGGATATATGTTTGGAAAATTGGTATGGTAGGCCTCTTATCAATCTCAATTACAATCAAACAATAGCTGGTTTAAGGGTAAGATGGTATGTTCTCTGTAGGAAGATAACTCGTGGAATTTGAATAAACTTAAGCTTATTTTAACTGACTATAATATAAGCTTAATCACTAAACTAAGTATCTATAGTCAAGTCAATAATACTATTATATAAACTCTATCTAAGGATGGCATCTTTAACATAAAAGATAATATCAAAGCCATGAGAACATCCCACAGTAGTTCTTCCTTGTTTAGAAATCCGTGGAACCAAATTTCTCCAAGGAAGTGTTCCTTCATGGTTTGGAGACTCATCTTAAGTAAACTGCCTACAGATTATGTACTACAGTCTAAGCATTTAACTTTAGTATCAAAATGTCAGTTTTTCCTAAACTTAGAGGCTATAAATCATCTTTTTGTATCTTGTACTTTTGCTTCCGAAATCTGGTCTTACTTTGCAGGTGCTCTAAAATTTGAAATTCAAAGGCTCGTGACTGTTAAACATATGATCATGTCCTGGTTTTGGTCACCCTCTAACAGGATTCACATCAAAAAAATCTTTCCTACAATAATAAGCTGTGTCATATGGCATCAGAGAAATAAACTAAAGATAAACATGTTGATAGGTCTAGATTACTCCAAGATACTGAAAACTAAACACTTGAAGCATTGTAAAAATGCAGCTATTATACTTGGATTCACTAACCACTTACTTATCAAGAAAAAGATCACTTACCTTACATGGACTCATCCTAGTCCACGAAAATACAAAATTAATTTGGATGCAAACTGCTCTCTCTCTCTCTCTGGTGACCCCAGTGGTCCAGTTATCATTAGGGATTATCAAGGCAAGCTTATTCATAGATATGGGAACAATTATGGAATGTTAACCTCTCTTCAAGCTGAAGCTCGACCTATCCATGATGGCCTTCAATTATGCAGAATAAAAGGATTCAGGGAAGTACATGTACCAGATCCTGAAATAATTGTATCTCTGCTCTCTAGTGGAAACTATCCTCTAAACTTAAGCTTTATTCTTAACAACATAAATTATCTTCTTACTTGTAAAATAACACTTCATCACATCTGTAGAGAACATAATCGAGCAGCCGATTGGTTTGCTCGATGGACTCAAAGATGCAAGATGAAGATTGATTATAAAGACTTTAAAACTCCAGCTTCGTTGGATGCTATTATTTTGCTCGAAAGTCTAAATGTGGGATATATAAGAATATTAGATTAACTTACCTTATGTGATTTCAAGGAAGACAAATTATGATTCAGCTACCAAGGCCTCTTTGATGCAACTCAAAATCATCTCATGGATTAGGAAGGGTAATTTCTATTCTTCACCAAAACAGAGTCAGCTAGCCACGGTGTCTGTTTTATATGAGGTATTCTAGATGAGATGAATCAAGCTGTCAACAAAGGAGATCGAAGGATTCTTGAGAACTATGTTGTTTTTACTAAAATGAAGTTGAAATTATCTCTTGAATTTCAAATTGAAGGTGGGAACGATTAAAATTCAGTTCAAAGTTTGGCGCTGCAAAATGTTTCATTAGTTTTCGCACCAAAACTCTTAAGGGCTTCTAATTAAGTCTTTAATTTTGTAATTTTACCAATTAAGTCATAATAAATATTTTTAGCCTAAAAAAGTATTAGTTTTTTAGTTAATAAGTAATTTTATCGTTAACGGAGTAGTAACTTAGGTATATAAATTAATACTCGAATTAAAACAATCCAATCATTGACATTTCAAGTTTAAAATTTATAAATCATACAACAAATTATAGAGAATTGTTAAAAAAGCCGAAACTATTCCGCGAAGTCGCCCTTTTGTGTTGTTCAATATTTATAAAATTGCCACTAGACAAAAAACCTAAAAAATCCATAAAAGTTCATTTAATTACGTTTTATGTCATTATTTACTTCATGAAGTTGCAAAACTGAAAATCTACCATAACCTAACATTTTACTTCCTAAAAATCACTAAAATCATAAAAACTCAAAACTTAAACTAAACAAAACTCTCTCTTTTCAACTTTGTAAAATTTAAAAATACTTGTCGAAATGGTAACAAAACTTGTTTTTCTACAAACCAACATGAACATTGACCATTCTATCTTTCTGCTTTTTTTAAAAATGATTTTAAAAAGAAAATAAAAAAAATGTATGTTTCTACCAGACGATGGCGTCCAGGTGGTATTCGTCGTCATCATCCTGTCGAAGAAGATGATACTTTCCGCCGAACAAATGGCGGACACGATGGTGCTGAGCTATTGCATGGCGGAAACAGGGGGTTTGTCCACCATTGCCTGGCGTACAGACCCCAGTGTCCGCCGTGCAATGGCGGACGGACCCTCAGTTTCCGGCATGCAATGGCGTCAGCACCAGCGTGTCCGCCATTGCATTGGCGGACAGACCTATATCGTTTTTTTCCTAATTTTGTAACATTTATCTTTTAATTTTGTCATTTTTTATAATTTTTTTAGTAGGTTTCACTTACTAAAAGCTTATACTTACTGAAAACAATATCACTTTACAGTAAAAACAAAATATCCATTATGGTTTGAGAAACCTTACTAATAACTAAGATAAGTATATATATATATATATATATATATATATATATTTGCAAATAAGTCATTTAAATATTAAGATATATGATTAAGTGGTTTTGATGGGGAGTAATATTTTAATTGGTAATTATAGTGTAGGATATATGATTAGGTGGTTTTTTGGGAGTAATATTTTAATTGATAATTATAGTGTTAACTTTGTCACTTCTAATTCTTTATATTTAAAGAGAATGTAGAGAGAAGGTATATAAATTGTATTCTTTTTTGAAATTATAATAACTTGACGAAGTAATTTCTTCTATTTATACGATTTCGTGAAGGAAAAAATTATAAAAAAAGAAATTCGCAGAGTAATTTTTAAAATTCAAAACAAACGACGTATTTTTTTTAGCAATTCTCCAAATAATATCAAACCCATCCAAAATATCAGACCTGATACTCTGGATTTTCCCATCCACCTAAAGAAACTAAGGCCATCTCTAATCGTAGGTCTCTCCGGAGACCTGATCCAACCCCGGAGACCTCTATTTATTTACAGATTTGCCACACAGCTTCTAACCGTTACTTTACTATTCGGGAGACTTTTAATATAAACAATTCAATCCAAACAATTCCACTATCTTTTAACTATTCATCTCACTCTCTTTATTACTCCATCTATCTCACTCTCTCAATTTACATTTACTAACTTTATAATAAATAATATAACCTATATTATTAATTATTAATTAACATTAATATTTTTATAAAAAAATTACAATATTATTTATTTTAAATTTATGTTATAAATTTATTTGTTTAATTTGTAATTACGATAAATTAATATATATGTTGTAGATTAATATATATGTTGTAGAATTGTTCGTGATAAACATTTCGTAAATGTAAGTAAATCAACAACATTGTTTATTTAAAAAAAAATTAAGTTTGTAATGAATCTATAACTTTTAAATCTAATTTAATAATTTATTATATTACTCCATTTTTTATTTATAAAAGAGTTTCTGAAGTTTAGTAAACGTTGCCTTATTCTTAAATTCTAAAATTTTAAACCTAAAAAAACACTACGGGATGCCAATCACGTTGACAATAATATACAATAATTATCTTGAAAAAACCGAGAAAGTTAGATGTCAAAAATTGACATTCAATTGTAACAAATAAGAATCGTTTAAACGCACTTACAAATTGATAGACTTTAGTACAATTTTTTTTATTGAAATGGATACCTAATAACTTAATTTTATATTATAAATTAAATTTATATTATAACTTAATTTTTTTATTATAAATTAAATTTATATTTATATTATAACCGTTTTTTATTATAAATTAAATTTTATATACTTTAATTATATTATAAACTAAATTTCAATATAGGAATGAATCCTACAATTACCTCAAATAAAATCTTGTAATTTTTTTCCCTTTCTTTTCTCTTCTTCTCTCTCCCTTTCTTTTCTCTTCTTCTCTCTCCTCCCTTTCTTTTCTCTTTTCTTTCCTGCGACTGAAACAATGTTTCAGTCCGTCATTTTCTCTTTCATCTGGGTCTCCATCCCGGGCTCGCCAAAAACAGAAATGGAGACCGAAAAGTGATTCGGGGTCCGATATCGGAGCCCGAGACGCACGCTTATTAACCATTTTTTACCGTCGGTCTGCACCGAGACCGACGGTTAGAAATGGCCTAATAGTTTGGAAAACCGACAACCACACCCAACCTTATGATTTCCCTACTAACATGCAGAAATGTAAACTAGCAACTTACAAAACCGTAGCTGAAATATCGATTGGATTATCCAAAAAAAACTACATAGATTAAGTGTAAAGTTATACACGAAAGAAACATGGATTTATCCGTAAGAAAGGATCAAACATAGTCAAAATAAAATAACTATTTTGAACTATTTTGAACTTTACCTAATTTTTCTCTTATCTAAAATTATAAAATAGCAAAATTCTATCTATATTTATCTAAAATATAGAGAAACTGTTGGAGCTCTTAGACCATAATAAACTGATAAATATAGAGAAACTGTTGGAGCTCTTAGACCATAATAAACTTTGGGCTATCAATTTAAACCCTAACGCTACCCTCTGTTTTTCTCTCTTCGTTCTTCTCTAGTTCGAACGAAGTAGAAGAGAAAGCCAAGACAAGGGATGTTGGGGGCATCTGTTCGTTCAGCTCGGAGACTCGGTTCTTCTTCTTCTCCCCGTTCAATTCCAAGATTTTTTAATGATCACACCACAGGGTCTCCGTCTTCTTATTCTTCGCAGAACTCCATTACTAGAATCAATTCATTTGGCACAACAACTATACCAGAATCGAAAACCAGAGATAGCACTAGCTCTGATGTCATATCATCTATCGGTTCTGTTTCTCAGTCATCTTCTTCAACAGAATGTGAACAATTAGATTCCACTGAGAACGACAATGGAGGTTTTAGTGACGAAGTTGAGAGAATTAGTGACTCGTCGGAGGCGGAGGAGTTGGTTAACAGAAATAACAAAATGTCAAAGTGGAAAAAAAGGATAAACCGACGAGCTGTTTCGACTTCGACGGAAATGGATTCAGCGTATTCGGCGTTTGAGTTGGCTTTGGACTCAGTGGTGAAGATCTTCACCGTTGCTAGTAGCCCCAACTATTTTCTACCTTGGCAGAACAAGTTCCAGCGCGAAACCATGGGCTCTGGTATCGACTGAGCTATCTATATAACAATTAATTATTGTTTATGGTCAATGTGGTTGAAGAATAAGTGGAAATATAGAATCTTTAAGTTAAAACTTAGTCCTTTATAGGAAAACCATGAACATTGTTTTTTTCTTTTTCGAAATGAAATTTTTATGACCATGTTATCTTTTGTAACTGAATTATTATGATGTAGGATTTGTTATTCCTGGAAGAAGGATTCTTACAAATGCTCATGTTGTGGCGGACCACACCTTCGTACTGGTGCGGAAACATGGCTCGCCTGTGAAATACAGGGCGGAAGTCCTAGCTGTGGGCCATGAGTGTGACTTAGCCATCCTGGTTGTTGAGAGTGAAGAGTTTTGGGAGGGTATGACTTTCTTGGAGCTCGGAGAAATACCTTTCCTGCAAGAAGCTGTTGCTGTCGTTGGTTACCCGCAAGGTATTACATATTACCATAGCTGCTTAGATTTGATGTACTTAGTTTTGGGGAATGTATACATGCATACATCCATGAACTATTGAGAAAACTATTAAAAGAAAAAGAAGCGCAGATCTTGAACTTCATGATAAGTTTATAGATAATTTTCCCACAACTTTTAATAAAGATCGGAATTTTGGTTTGAGAGAAGAATATGTGTAAAGGCTGCTCCTTGACCTATCATCGATCCAAATTAACTGCCACCACGTTTACACCTGGTTGGGGCTTATATTCAATTTATATGCTGTCAATGAGGTAATGGATTTGTATCCATGATATAAGTCTGCCAAGTATCAGGGGAGTTCTCTAAGTGATTCTTTAGTGTCAGAAGAACTCTATGCCTTTCCGAACAAATTTTAAGTGAAAGCTTTGATCTTAAGTTTGTGAGTATCGGAGAGACATACTAAAGCTCTATATTTTTAGTGAACTTATAGATTTGTCGGTACATGGTTTCGGCTGTGTTTCTTTAGTACAAAGATACTATACTAGGGAGGTGGAATCAGTCATCTAAGCAGCTCGGAAGATGGTTAAATTTTGTAGCATATACCATAATACATCTAGTTGATGGATTCAGGGACTATAACTTCCATGTGGTTTGGTTGTATCATTCGAATCTTTAGAAATTGTTAACGTGAAAAAGCTCTAGATAACATTTATAAAGTTAGAGCTAGCTCAAACAAATTTACGCTATATGAAAAGTGATCAGTCTGAGGAACAGGGTCCCGGGTCAAATTGTTATGAGGTAAAACTAAAGAATACAAGATGGTTGTAACTCATAGCTAATGGTCTTTTCTTTTATTTAGGAGGTGACAACATTTCGGTTACCAAGGGTGTTGTCTCCAGAGTTGAACCTACACAATATGTTCATGGTGCGACCCAGCTCATGGCAATACAGATAGATGCTGCCATTAATCCAGGCAATAGCGGCGGTCCAGCAATCATGGGGAATAAAGTAGTTGGAGTAGCTTTTCAAAACCTTTCAGGTGCTGAGAACATTGGGTGAGTGGAAGTTTTTTTTCCTTGTTCTCTTTTCAATATTTAACTGTGATAAGTCTCATTCACCATACTTGGCGGGAAATAAAACATTACAAAGATGATTGATATTGTAAAAGATGTTTTTTGCTGATGCGAGTTTAACTTTTGCAGTTATATAATTCCCGTGCCGGTGATAAAGCATTTTATAGCTGGCGTAGAGGAAACTGGAAAATATGTTGGATTTTGCTCTCTAGGTATATCGTGCCAGACTACTGAGAACGTTCAACTTCGTAACAGTTTTAATATGACTCCTGAAATGACTGGGGTACTTATAAGCAAAATAAATCCTCTGTCCAACTCATACAAAATTTTGAAAAAAGATGACATATTTTTGGAATTTGATGGTGTGCCTATTGCAAATGATGGAACGGGTATATTCTTTCACTCAGCTATTTGTTTATTTTTTTATATATATTGATAATTATGATTATACCTATGTCCTTTGAAGAATAATCAAATATATACTTCGCAGTTCCTTTCCGAAACAGGGAGCGGATAACATATAATCATCTGGTGTCTATGAAGAAACCGAATGAGACAGCCTTAGTCAAAGTTTTGAGGGACAATAAAGAACATGAATTCAGCATCACATTTAACCCCGTAAGCTCTTGTCTTCTTTATATTGCTATTTATATATGTGTACACCTTTAACAAATAATCAAAGCAGAGTTTAGAATGAAGACACTAATTTTAGAGTTAGTCAGTCAGTATATACCTATGGATACAGAGGATAAAGAAAGTTTGCTGAGTAGTACTACATGCTTATTTGTTGTACCTATGAATACAGTTGTACTTGTACTTAATTAATGCAAGTTGGTAAAATGTTCAATGCGGCTGTCTAACAGTTGAAGATGGTCTAGCACCATTGAGTATAGTGGACCATTAGCATCAAGTAGCTTCTTTTGGCATTTACTGTTGACATCAGTGACATTAGTTTTACTGACTAATAAATTTTCTGTTTGCCTTCTTACTTTTGGTCCATTTGATATCTGTGCATGTAGAGCCCTTTGATTGTTATTTATTTATTAACTAGTTCATTTATCAATTCATTCAAATAAACACGTAATAATATTCATCTTGGTGTGCGTTCTCCAATTTAATGTTTGATATATTAGTTTGCTTGGCGAGTATATCGAACTTGTTGTTATTTATGCAGTTACAGCCACTGGTTCCGGTTCATCAATTTGACGAACTCCCGAGTTATTACATTTTCGCTGGTTTAGTATTTGTGCCACTCACCCAACCTTTCTTGCACGAGTATGGAGAAGACTGGTACAACACTTCACCACGTCGGTTATGTGAACGTGCTTTGAGGGACTATGCAACCAAGGATGGTGAACAACTTGTTATCCTCTCTCAGGTCTGCACTAATCTCTAACCAAAACACACAAACATTTGCTTTGATGCCTAAATTCTGAATAGTTATTTTACTTTTCAGTTTCCAGAGAGGAATAAAAAGATGGAGATTAGAATATATCAATTATTACTAGTGAAGCTAACTTCCTTGTGAACTAAAACAAAATCTGAAAAAAATTAGAGATAGTAACAGTTAATATCATATGTATTTGAGTTCAGTTTTCACAAAGTTTACGAAGCATGCGGCATTTGGGGGATAATGCTGCTTATTTTTCAATCTGAGTTTGGAATATTTAATCACGGATGACTTAATTATTCAAGTCCTCGCCTTGTTTGGATATTTTCCACTTTTGTTGTTTCATAAATTGAAAGTAGCGAAAAATAGGTTGCTTAATCTTTTGGATAATGTTGTCCTTTTTAAAACCTGAAAAGCGAATATTTAATCATATTCGACTCAATTATTCGAAGTCTTCACTTTGTTTAAATTTTTTCCTATTTGTTGTAATATGAAGTAAAAGTAGTGAAAACCCGGGTCCTTATCTTTTGTCTCAAGAGGTGTACCTTACTGACAACTGTTTATGTTGCTCAGTTGCTAATGGATGATATCAATGCGGGGTATGAACGTCTTGCAGAAGTACAGGTGACATCTTGTTTCCAGTAAAATTTTAGTTATACGTGTACGGCTATATTTCTATGATCATCATAGAAACAAAAAACTGTAATCATCTGTAGATGTTATCCGGTAAGTCTGCTAGGAGCCAGTTTATGCATTCTTCTCGTTCATACACGGCATACAATATTAGTAGACTTTTGACTTAAGATTGCTAAAGCAAACAAGCTTATTAATTTATGCTTCTTGAATTTTGCGATGGGCAGGTGGAGAAAGTAAACGGAGTGAAAATAGATAATTTGAAGCATTTATGTCAGCTTGTAGAAAACTGTTGCACGGAAAACTTAAGGTTCGATCTGGATGAAGATAGGGTAATTGTACTCAACTATCAATCTGCAAAAGTTGCTACTTCTAGGATTATTAAACGACACAGAATACCCTCTGCTATGTCAAGTGATCTTTTAAGTGAACAGAAGAACCTCGAGATAGAGTGTGCCTCCTCTGCCTGAGCTCTTAGCTGTAGTGATAAGTAAAATAATATTGATCCAGTGCCCGAGTTCTTAGCTGTAGTGATAAGTAAAATATATCGATCGGATGGCCATGAAAATTGTCTCTCTTGCCTTAGCAGCCTCCTTAAAAATTTTGTTCTCTCGTTTAGGCTCCTTAGATTTGTTTGTGTTATTCTATTTCTTATTTAGGTGTAAAATTTTTATTTGATTAATGCATAATTACCATCTGACTGAGGTGATTATGCAAGTAGATAGATAAGCCACATTGATAGGCTTTTTATGTTCTAAATTTACTTTAATTTTAATTTTTTCAACTTGGTTCGTTTTTCTACAAATTGTTGTAATTTCAAGAGTTTTCAACGCTTCTACATCACAAGTAAACATAATTGTAGGGATTAAATACGATAATAAAATCGTGTATAATAAATTATTTATATATTTTAATAAAATCCTACCAAAATACATGTGGGAGCGTAATTTTTGGATAAAACACGTTTTTTAATAGGGCCAGGCTAGAAATATTACACATTTTGATAGATCTATCATCCTACTCTCTTCTTTTTTCAAACTCAAAGTTGAAATTCTAGAATTGCCCTTCCTCTCTCTAGATTTTTACATTGATGTCATTTACTCTCCAAATCGGCCGAAACACTGAAATCTATTCGTTATTACACTAGATCTACAAGCTTTGTACTAACATCTACTACTCTAAACCCATTAAATCGAAAAAGTTAGTGTTTTTTACCCAAACCCATCAAATCCACTTCGAAAAATCTTGAATCGGAGTATCTATGGACAATGAAGAGATGAGCGTGTCTCTGGAAGACTTACTGGACGAGGAGGAAGCTTACCGGATGGAGGTAAGAACCGAAACTCTGCTATTCGGATTTCAGTCGTGTCGCACGATGTTCGTGCGTTGAACAACATCGTCATCGCACGATCGTGCGACACGGAACCATATCAGTCGCATGAGACGGATACAGAAGAGCGTCTTATGCGACCGACTAGAGTCATGTCTCGTGCGACGACACTTGAGACATGTCTCGTGCGACAACAGGTATATATAAACTCATACTTTTCGATTGTATATTTTGCAGGAGGAACCTGTCCAGCCTCCATTTATGGATGCTGATTACAGTAAAATATTCAACACGGATAGATTATTCACTAAAGACGAATTAGATGCTTTCGTGGACATTGAATCAAAGTAGATCAAGTTTGTCACAATAAGAAAACTCTACGATAGCGGGAAATGGGGAAGGACTCCTAGGTTAGAGTACGTTTGCGAGCGATACGGTGTATACGTATCAAAGGCAAAGCCGGAAACTTTAAAAAAGAGGAAGACATCCACGAAGAAATGTAATAGTCCGTTTGCGCTAAAAGGTCATCCGATCGACGTACTAGCCATGAAATGGCGTTTGGAGGTGATAAACGGTACTCACAATCATGAACCCTACGTTCGCCTAGACGGTCATTCCCGTGCTTGTAGGCTAAAACTGGATGAAGAGGAACTAGTTCGTAGTTTGTCTCACCTAGGTTCGCGCCCTAGGGAGATATACAGTGGTTTGAAGCACCAATATCCAGAAAACATTTCGAACATGCGTGCAATCTACAATGTCCGCCAAAAACATCGGGACGCTGAACACGGGGGACAAACCCAAATGCAATATCTATTGACGAAGTTGAAGGAGAATGGATACTCGACGTGGGAGCGTTTGAAAGATGATTCAAAGGTGATCACTGACTTTTTCTTCGCACATCCTACTAGCATAGACTTATTACGTACATTCCCGAACGTGTTATTCATGGATTGTACGTACAAGACGACTAGGTATAAGATGTCGTTGTTAGAGGTGTTCGGTTTAACGTCCACTTCCATCACATTTACCGTTGCGTACGTATTTATGAGCGGAGAGAAGATTGGAAACTACGTATGGGCTTTGGAAACTCTTCGTGGTTTGATGATGGATAGCGATTGCGCATTTCCATCCATTATTGTTACCGATCGAGAGTTAGCTCTCATGCGTGCGGTGGATAGAATTTTTCCCGGAACCCACCACTTGTTATGCACGTGGCACATTAGTAAGAACATTCTTGGGGCGGTTCGGAAGATATTGCACGATGATGCGGTAGCGAAACAATTTGTTGAATTTTACGGCTACGTTGCGGAGGCGAACACGTTTGAGAGTTACCAAAATAATCTCGATACACTTAAGGAGATGTTTGCATCTAAACAGGAGTGTTTTGCGTACGTTATGGACTCGTGGATAACAAAATATGCTGACAAGTTCCTTGCGTACAAAACGAACACGATTAAGCATTATGGCCAAACAACTACAAATAGGTTAGTCCGTGTATCCTACTTTTCGTTGAATTATTTTATTTAAGTTCAAATAAGTTGATAATTTATTACTTGTACTATGTAGGGCGGAGGGTGCTCACTCGTCCCTAAAAAAATATCTTGGGACGAATCAATGCAACTTTGAGACTTTTTGGGAAAAAGTTCATAACTTGTTAACGAAGCAACATGCGGGTATCGTCGAATCATTCGAGCGAAGTAAGTTTAGATCAATTCCCGGCTTCGATGGTGTTTTGACCAAAAATCTTAAAGGTCATGTGTCACATGCGGGGCTAAAGATACTGATGGTTGCTATTGTACGTGCTCGGAATATAGGAGTAGATCGGGTGGCATGTGGAGGTTGTTTCCTTAGGAAAACGCATGGTTTACCTTGTGCATGTGAAATTGCGTTTATAGCTAGAGAAGGTAGGCGCATCCCTTTAGAAGATGTGGATATTTTTTGGAAAAGATTAGATATTGTGCACAGGGATCCTACCTCTCGCGAAGAGGAATTGCAAAAAAAGATTTCCTTAATTGACAACTCCATTCGTAGTTTCCGCCCCGACCAACAAGACCACATTATCAATAGGGTAATGCAAATATTGAGGCCCGAGACAAGTCATATTCAAGATCCTAAAGAAGTGGTTAGAGCTAAGGGTAGACCAAAGGGAGGCGTTGATAAATCGACTAAACGGAACCCTAGTTCGTGGGAATATCCCATTGAACAAACCACTAGTGCTAGTACTCCGGCTAACTCGGTAGGTAGTACACCCGTAAACACATTAGGGAGCACGACCGCATCCAAAGTGGTTCCCATCGTACCACCCAAACCTCCATTAGCAAAAAAGAAAGTTGGAAGGTCTAAGAAAATTGTTAAGGATGGGAAGTTAACGTTATATCCGGATTGCATCCGGGCCTTTCTACACACTTACATTTTAAAATTAGTTGACGTTCTTCCGGACGGACAATGCGGATATCGTTCCGTAGCGCATTCAATATACAACGACAAAGATAGATGGGAGGATGTTAGACGCGAGTTGTTGAAGGAGTTGCGGGACAACCGTGCATGTTGGTTGGATGTATATGGTTCGGAGAAGGTGTTTGACGATTTGATACAAAGGTTAGATTACTTCAAGCCCAATCCTAGTAGCCACTATTGGATGACATTTCCGGACATTGGACTAGTCATCGCGACAAGGTATCAATGCATGGTATACTATGTATCGCAAGCAGCCTCGTTAACGTATCTACCAATCCGTGGAAAGCCACCCGTCAACAATTCGACGATCATAGAAGTTGGGATAGCTTTCGTGCATGGATGTCACTTTGTTAATGTAAGTATATTTCGTTTCCAATCAAAATTTCTTATGCTATAATTACTAATGCATTCGTTTATTTTATTTCCTTGTAGATTACTACTCCACCCGATGGACCGTTGCCTCCATTATACCCTTGTTGGGCCGCTTATGCAACCGAAGAAGCGAATCAATGGGCGCATCCATACTACCGGCGGTTGAACAAATTTACACAGATAATGCCCGCAAGGAAAATCAACTTGAACGAAAAACCACATGTAACAGATTTGACTAGAGACGACGACATTTGAAATGTTTGAAATGTTTTTGTGCAACATTTGTAGTTTAAGTTAGTTAGTTTGCCTAACATCTACTGTAACATAATTATGTAATTTTGATGTAATTTTAATATAATGTACTTTAAGGTGTTTGACGATTTGATACAAAGGTGTTTGACGATTTTAAGTTTAATGTAATTTTCATAACAAACACATATCACATATCTACTGTCAAAATTTGGCCTGGTTTTTCAAACATAATGCAGTTGTCGCAGGCCCAAAATGAGACGCCATTTGGGCCTCGTCTCATGCGACGCTAGGCCAAAAATTTGGCCTGATTTTTCAAACCGAATGAAGTTGTCGCAGGCCCAAAATGAGACGCCCTTTGGGCCTCGTCTCATGCGACGCTAGGCCAAAAATTTGGCCTAGTTTTTTAGACAGAATGAAGTTGTCGCAGGCCCAAAATGAGACGCCCTTTGGACCTCGTCTCATGCGACGCTAGGCCAAAACTTTGGCCTAGTTTTTCAAACAGAATGCATTTGTCGCAGGCCCAAAATGAGACGCTCTTTGGTCTTGGTCGCATGTGACGAAGTTTGGACATTTGCTGGAATAAAATACCATTATAAGGAAGAGAAAAACAAGTACACTTTCAAGAAGTACATAAAGAGGAAAACAACAAGTACACTTGAAGTGGTTACATAAAGAGGAAAACATTAAGTTAACACTTTTAACTTAACGAAACATAAGAAAATAATTAAACACCGAAATGCCAACAACCAAAATGTTCAATCATCGAAGTCATATCCCAAGTTGTCGTCAGAATCAACCCCCTTCTCCCTTTCCGTAATCCTATCCTGAAGATACGCCACCATATCCCTACTGATGTAGTCTACCACCGTCATGTTGAAGACAGCGGCCGCTTCTTGCTTAATTTGATACGGCAAAAACAACAAACGCTGGAGCGGTTGACAAAAAAAATACATCTGCTTGATTTGTTCACGGTTGCGCACGAGGAGACCTCCGGTTTGTAAACGGCCGTAGCCGTAGTACATCTTACAAAGCACCCGATCAAAAAAAGCATCACTAGTATCTTCCCCCATCTCTCGGCGGGCAATCCTCGCCGCCTGAAGCAAATGGTAGTCTTTATGGGGAGTAAACTCCATTTGTTGAACTTTCTAAGTTTGAGAAGATTATATGAATGTAAACGGATTTGTAGTCCCTTTATATAGTGAAGTGAATTTAGGTGGGACTTTATTTTAGAGAATGAGAGGGAGTTTAAGAATTTTGAGAATGGAAGGGAGTTTTGATTTTTTAGAATGAGCGGGATTTTTTGAATTTTCGAGAATGAGAGGGAGTTTAAGAGTTTTGAGAATGGGAGGGAGTTTTGATTTTTTAGAATGAGTGGGATTTTTTGAATTTTCGAGAATGAGAGGGAGTTTCAGAATTTTGAGAATGGGAGGGAGTTTTGATATTTTAGAATGAGCGGGATTTTTTGAATTTTTGAGAATGAGAGGGAGTTTTGGGTTTCTTACTTTACACGTGTTACGTTTTCATTTGAATGTTTTTCTTACCGGTCCGTCTATAAATAGAAACTTCATGCACATTAAATTGTAAATTAGTTGATAAATCAAGCTGAAAAATGTGTTAATGGACTGAGTTGGAAGATCAGTATTTGATGAGGGCATCAGTTGAAGTTGGTAATATGCACATTCCAGAGGGTGGTAAAAGGTACTGCGAGGCATTAGTATGCCAGATGTACTTCCTGTACGGAAGGGATGGTGTTCAGCCGCCTTACATTTCAAGGCGTGTTGATGAAGTGCGAGCTAGGTGGTCGGTCTTGGTCACATCCCGTCGACATCTAGTTTCTGGCCTCACCGAATTGGAACGTCGTGTTGCGGGTAACCGGTTCAACTGTCAGGTGACGGATTATATAACAGAGGACCAGCTGGATGTGGTCCGCTCTGACATTATTGACATCCGGCTACACGAAATAAGTGACTACAAAGATGCGAAAGAAGAAAGGAGTTGATGAAATGGAACTGGCCTGATAGATAAGTATGTATGAGTGCGTGCTTCGGTTTTATGACGACTGTGTGTTTCATTTTAAGTGTGAGTGTGAATTTCAGTTTAAGTATGAGTGTGTGTTTCTGTTTGAGTGTTAGTTTGTATTTCAGTTTAAGCATGAGTGCTTGCTTTCAATTTACGTATGAGTGTCTATTTCAGTTTTGTGTTTGAGTGTGAGTTTGTATTTGTATTTTAGTGGGAGTTTGTATGAGTGTGTGTTTGAATGGTACAAGCTCTAACTCTAATTCAAATGGAATCGAACCCATAAACATGATAAATTCAAAGCAAGCATACAATAAATTAAATATAAAAAATAAAAGCAGTCATACAATAAACCGATTACAAAATATAGTGTTGATGTCCAAAAATCTAACAAAGTTATGCTGAGAGTAATAATCAATGCCGTCGGTACCTCTCAGCGATCCTACACATCATGAGGGCGGTCTCTACAAGATCCTCGTGATCCATAGTAGGTATCGATGGAGCAAACCTAGCAATCTGCTCGTATCTTGAATAGTCAGCACCACCCTGCGGCTCCAACCGAGGACCTCTCTCCGGCGTAGAACGACTGACGATGTACCACAGCCTCTTCTTCACCCAAATGTAGTACATCGGGTCAGCACTCGCTCCACTACCACGGTACGTCGTGCCAGCAGGAGTGAACACGTGGTTTTCCCAATGCTGCCACAAGTGTCCGTCCCATTTTAAGCTACTGACCATCTTCTTCCCTGCTTTTTTCGACTTAGGAGGGCGTATATCCTTAGGAATCAGCTGTACATACCCCATCTGTCAAGTGACACGGTCTGGGTAGTACGCCAAAACCAGGTCGAACGACCTAAAGGTCAACTCAACATAAGTCACCTGCTGGAACGGAAAATGGTCCTGTAAGTGTATGAAGGGAAGGAACATGACCTGTAAATAAAAAAATTAACAACTTAGCCATTTATATTAGTAAAAGTACTCATAATTAAAATGAACGAATATGACTTACATCTGCCTCGGTGCACGTCGAAAGTGCGTGTCTCATCTGCCTGCGCACATCATGGGAGACACCAATCTTTTGCGGCGCATGTCGGCACATATGGGGCATGGATATGTCGTAATCGTAAAATAGTAGAGCTCGAAGCTGAACAAAGTGTGCAAAAATCCACGACTCGAGCATCCCTATAAACCCGCAAATGTCTCCCGTACCATGGAGAGATCCCTGACTAAGGGAGTGGTACAGCTGCGCTAAAATCAACTGACCCCAGTTGTACATATGCATACTCCGGTATTGGTTCACGAACTGGAGGTAATCTAAAGGAACGTTTTTGCCGGTTCTGTTCGCACATATAGTGGTACCTAACAAATATAGTATGTAGGCACGGGTGGCATGATCTAAACCCTCCTCAGTGATCCTCCTATCACTATAGTGAGAACCACTAAAATTACTACACAGCCACCCTAGGTTCACACTACTAGCATTCCTAAGGTTTTTACTCAACTCCGATGATCGCACACCTAGCATGCCAGCATAAGTACCAAGCCTCTCAACGTCAGAGTCAAATGGTAGAGCATCGAAGGACCTACCTACAACCGGTAGTCCAGTGATGACGTGGACATCGTCCAAGGTGACTGTCATCTCCCCGAACGAGAAATGGAATGAAGAAGCTTCCTCATGCCACCGCTCTAAGAATGCCTCCACCAAATGGAGGTTCGTATGCCAGCGGGTGAGTGCATCGACGAGTGGGCCAAATATAGTCTCCATCACCCTTGCCCGTACCCTGCTCTGCTTTGTAAGGTCCCATCTCCGGAGACTGTCGTACATAGCGAAGCATCGCAGGGTGACCTTATCCTGTAATATGTATAAAATACGTAAATTCGTAAAAAATATTAATTATAAACATATGTATCGAAAACGTAAGAAAATGATAAAACAGTATAAAGGTATAACACTTACATCTCCGTGATAGACGCTAAAAGCCTCGTGCAGGGAGTAATCCGGGAAAAGTGCCGGAACATGCGACAGCACAGACAAAAAATCAAGATCCTCACCCTCAGGTGCGTGGGATGCTGCCTTTGGTGCGTGAGGTGCATCGGCCTCCGTATAATCCGGTGCGTGAGGTGCATCGGCCTCCATATAATCCGGTGCATCTGCATCGTCATCGTAATCATAGTCAGGTGGCTGCGACGTAGAAGCTGCCCCTGTGCTACCATCAGCAGGAGTAGGAATATAATCGCCGTGACGACGGAGACGTCGTCTACTACGTGTACCAGGAACATGTCCCTCGCTGGGAGCACCCTGTACATCCTCGGCCTGGGACAAAGCTCTAGCCGTTGCTGCCTCCTCGTCCGCCCTAAGTTTCTTGAACGGATTTTTAACTTTAGTCTTGAACTGTCCCATCCTGTAAAGACAACGTAAGAAAATATGTATTAGTCAGAAAAAACCAAATAAAATAAAAAAAATGAAACAACTTAAGCTGTCTCATGAGACAGTTTAAGCTGTCGTCTCATTAGACAGCTTAGCTTTCTGTCGCATGAGACGACAATGTACAGCCGTCTCATGCGAACAAGGGCTGTCTTGGTCGCACGATCGTGCGACCGGATCCCATCTGGTAGCATGATTGTGCTACCAACAGCAAACTCGACCCATAAACATAACAACACCAAAACAGCCTCATTTCACCCAAAATCAAGCACCAAAACATAGATCCTAGCAAAACTAACAACAATACAACACTAATCTAACAAAACAACACCTAAAATCATGCAAAAATCGAACTTTTGAAATCGAAACCTAAAAAACTAAAAAACCCAGATTCGACAGTTTAGACCAAGTGAAATCTAAAAATAATTACACCATGATGTTTGTATCGTTTACCTTTAAGTTTTCTTCACTTCAGATTCTTCAAAAATCGAGTGTTTGAAATGGATCCTATGGGTGCTTGAGAGTTTTCTAGAGAGAGAGAGAGAGAAAGAGAGGAAAAAAAGTGGTGAGAGATCTATCAAACGCTTTTATACCTAGGTTTTCTGAAAAGGGTAAAATGGTCAAAAATTAGGTGCGAGATCTATCAATTAGGTATAAGATCTGGCGGTTTAAGATCTATAAAAATGTGTAATATTTCTAGCCTGGCCCTTTTTAATATGCAAGTGTTTTTGTTTTGGCTGTTAAAATTTTTAGTCCAATTATCTTTAGACGGTTAAACTACTGGCCCATTGGGCTGTGTATCCTCGAGGATTGGCACTCGTACCAAATTTTGATATCAATAACAAGTTTGATCCAAAAACTAATAATAACAATATGTAAAAGTTATTGTGAAAAATGTTTAATGGAGGTAACGTTTTCCGAATCACTGCGATAAGGACTTGTAACGTCAGGTTTTGGGGTTTTTTTTAGGTAAATGTGGGTGTATATATATATGTACAAGGTTACAATCGTCTAGAGAGTCATATGATCTCTCAAGTGAGTACAATTCAGGTTAGCAATGTACCCAAAAGAAAAAGACAACTCCAAGAGTGCCTTGATAAAGGTCTAGAGCACTTGCCTCTTTAAAAAACTTTAACCACCCGTTGGGTAAAAACCCGGTCTAAGGAAAAAGAGTACAAGTCTCCAGGCCGGCACTAATGGACTATTACATAGAAAGTCCGAAAAATTGAGTGTATCAATGAAAAAAGACTCTAACATGTGAGTCGATAATGCGGATATAATCTGAATAAAATCTTCAAGGTCATGAGAGTGATTCGGATAACGATGGTGTCTTGAGTCACGGTCTCTTCATCAAACACAAGGCGATTGCAGGCACACCAAATCTCGAAAACAACGGCTTTGAAGGCAAGATTGATGGCACGGGATCAGTAGGATGTTCCTCGATGCTCCTTCCTAATCCATTTGTGTGCACTATCAAGCGTTGTCATTTCTCGAGTAATCCCCAGCCATGATCGGATACGACTCCATATTTCCTTAGTGAACGTGCAAGCAAAGAAAAGATGGGCACCAGACTTATCTGAGTGCCTGTAAAATGGGCAGCTGATGTTAGGCAAGTCCGTGTAGTGGAGAGTGTCTTTCGTGGCAAGGCGACGATTGAAGGCTAGCCAGACGGTGAAAGAAAACTTAGGTGGGATGAATCTCTTCCATAACTTTGATAGATTTGGGCATGCCTCACTTTTTGTTCTCATGGCTTCGTAGACACGTCTAGTAATTAGCTTTCCACCCAAAGTACAGCTTTCAAGACCCAGAATGGCACTATATCGACCCCCAAATATTTGTATCCAAGAGTCTCTAATATCAAGAAGCTTCCGAACAAGATGACTGTCTCTATCTCGTCTTTGGTAGTCCCATATAGTTTGTCCTCGAAGATAATACTCATGCACCCATTTTATCCATAACGACTCAGAGTCATAATGTAATAACCAAATCGAACGGGTAAAAAGGGCACGATTCCAAACTCTGATATCCATAAGGCCAAGTCCTCCTTCATCTTTGGGTTTACAGATTTTGTCCCAAGCAATCCGAGCAGGTCTACCCCCCAGAAGAACTTGAGGCAGAGCGAGCGAATCGTGTTAAGCACCGCCGAGTGCAAAGGAAAAGCGCGGAACCAAAATGATTCGACCCCTTGAAGCACGGAGGTGATCAATTGAAGTTTTCCCGCATAGGAAAGTTTCATATGTTCCCATTTTTTAATGTAACTCGAGATACCCTCTGTCAAAGGGGAAAAATCAGTAACTGAGACGGTCATAGGAGTGAGAGGTATCCCCAAGTAACGTACAGGGTAAGTGCCAACTTCAAATCCGACTCTTTCCAAGATTCGATCATAAACAATCCCTTTAACCCCGGCTAGGTATATTTTGGATTTATAAGGATTCAGTGATAAACCCGAAACATCTTCCAAATGGCTCAAGCATTCCATAAGGATGTTAACCGATGTCTCATCTCCTTTTGAAAGTAGTATCAAATCGTCAGCAAAAGCGAGGTGGGTAGTGTGAGTGCGGGCGTATTTCGGATATAATTTAAAACTCGGTTCGCTAGATTTCTTTTTTAACAAATGAGACAGATATTCAAGGCAAATGATGAATAAATTAGGGGACATGGGATCACCTTGCCTTAAGCCCTGCTGCCCACAGAAGAAGCCATGAAGCTCACCGTTGATAGAAACCGAGAAGGACGCTGTAGTGACACAAGCAAGAATCCATCCCACAAACTTCGGAGGAAACCCGATACCATGGAGATTATCTGATAGGAAGTCCCCTGAGACTATATCAAATGCTTTGCGAAGATCCACCATGAGCATACATCGCGGAGAAACTCTTGCACGGTTCGAACCTCTAACCAACTCTTGGGCAAGGAAAACATTATCAACAAGATTTCGACCACTCACGAAAGCACCTTGTCCTTTATCAATGAGATTCAGAAGTAAAGGGGCCATTCGGTTAGCTAAAATTTTGGTAATCACTTTGTAAGTAACATTTGTGAGCCCAATTGGCCTAAAGTCACCCACCTTAGGATCGTTGTCTTTCTTCGGAATAAGGGCAAGGATGGTGTGATAGGTTTTGGGTTTTTATATCCAAATTAGTGGGGCTATCAAGCTTTTTTTGGTTTCATTGTCTTTGATAATTAACTACGCTCCTATCTAGTTTGTAGGTTATTAGGTCATTTTAATCATGTCATTTGGTTAATATTTTTTTTATTGAAATTTTTGGACTTTTTATTTATTAATTGAAAGAAAAATAGGGCTATGTTCTAAGAGAGAATATTTGAGTAAATTTAAATTTTACAAAAAAAATACAGGATTTCCCATTGAGCTCCAAATCTTCATTTTTTTCAAGCTCCAAACCAAAAACTAGTTCAGAATCCAGAGGCAATCCGATTCAGTTTCTACTCTTCTTCTACCAAGAAATTCTCAGAAGCAACTTTATATTCTATAGAGAAGATACCTTTCAAAACTTGTGCTTGAAATGAGACATATTGAAGAATGAAATCTGAGTGATTGGTTCTCCGCCTTTTAACCAACAACAACTCCCAAGGAACCGGGTAAACTCAATTGTTATCTTCAGTTCTTATGTACACGATCCTAGACTCTCTAGCAAGACAATAGCCCTCAACTCGTTAGGACTGGACTATAGTCTAGACTTGTGCCCTTTTCCAGCGTGTGTTTAGCTAGCCAGTCCGCAACTACATTTTGTTCTCGAAATATATGGGTAAGAGTCATTGTAGATGAGATAAGGCCTCTGCAGCATTTTTCCAAAGGCTCCAAATACCAGGGAACATTACCTCTTAGGATGATTTCAGCTAAGATACGAGAATCTGTTTCTATTTCAAATGAAATGATACTGTTTTATTTGCACATTAGAAGGTCGTCAAACAATGCTCGACTCTCAGCAACTAATGGATCTCTTAGGCAGATTCCACATAAGAAGCATATAAATTCTAGGCTTCTTTAGATGGTAAACACATCCTAAGTTGATTGCAATGTTACTATCCTTCCTCCATATTTTTCTTTTGAGAAGATACCCTTGATCAAAGGCACGTAAAAAACCTTAATACGTAGTCTATCATTGATTTTGAAGTTGTGGAATTTCCTTTGTGTTTTTTCAAGTTTCCAGCTGACCATATCACCCAAGTTATTATCACTGGAATGATAGTTCTCATATGAGTATCCTTTGATGTTGACCAAAACCAACTTCTTAGCATATAGGTATATGACATATTTCTATTGATGAAGATCCTGAAAATTACAGCAAAATAGGACCAGGTCTCTCAAGCCTTAAAGCATTGAATAAAGACACAAGTGACTGACTCAATGTTCGGACAATGCCGACACTTTGAAGCCAGCTGAAAAGCCTTTGTTTGCAACACATAATCAATAGGTAACTATTGATGGATGACCTTCCACGTTAAGAGTGAGCACTTTTTGGGGTTGATATTGTTCCATATCTTCATAAACAGGTTTGATTTATTGTTTTTACTCCTGCTGAATTCCCAAGTGTCTTTTATAGTGAAATCACCTGACTTTGACAGAGCCCACTTTATGTGATCCTTGTTACAAGAAAGGGAGATGTTGCTTATTTTCTCAATTGTAGCATTTGAGAAGTAGTTCCTTAGACTGTCTAAGTTCCAGCCTCCATTTTCCCAATACGAGGGCTTATCTTTTTAGGAATATACCAGGTTCCATTAGTTACCGAGTCGAGGCTGATAAAAGGGTTTGTTGTGCACCATCTCTCAAGCCAGAACTCCATATTCTCTTCACTAACCAGCAGTAAATCATTTTCTCAGCATTGTCTCTTATCTTCAACAGTCTATCCCAAAATTGGATCTCTTGTAGGTTTTAGGTGCAGTCAAGGGGTGATAATTGTAGCAGTAGATAAACATCATTATTCTTGACCATAATAACTTTTTCTCTCTGAAGTTAAACCACATTTTGTAGGATTTGTTTTTTCTTGAATGTCCTCAATTTTTCTTATTTTCAAGCCTCCCTCATCATACGGCTTGCAAATTTTAGACCAAGAAGCCCGTGAGATGACCTTACTGCCTTTTTAAAGCCCCATAGGAACTTGTTTTAGAAAGTTTCTATTCTCAGGATTGTGATTTAGGAATATGGGATGATTGCATGGTGTAGATTGGAATGGTATTAAGGACATTATGTACTAATACAAGCCTTCTTCCAAACGAAAGAAAAATGTTATCCCATTCTATAATTGTTTACTTGATTTTACAAACCAACTCTTCATAGTTATCACTCTTGTTGTTATTGCTGATGATGAATCCCAAGTGCTTCGTAGAAAGGTAACTATGCTTAAACCCCAACTTTTGTTCCAACCTGATCATTCTTTTTCTGGTCATTTTTGAGGAAGCATAAAATTTTGATTCGTCTCTGTTAATCTCTTGCCCAGATCTGTCATTATAGTGATCAAGGAAGTTTTGAATCTTATTAACTGAAGATTGCAGAATATAATAAGATCATCTGCAGAATCTAGGCAAGGTACATTCCAACCACCTTTATTCTTGTATCTAGCAACAATATGTTGATTACTGAGATGTTTCAAACCCCTTATCAAATACTCTTCAACAAGATCTTTTTGCCTTAAGACCTTTGTTGACTTGAAGTAGCCTTTCAGTTCACCATTAACTATGATGAATAAGTGATTGTTGTCGATGTTCTTCTCTATTAAGCCCAAGAAGGAATCACCAAAACCAAACGCAACCAAAACCCTTAATAGAAACTTATGTGATAGCTTGTCAAAATCTTTAGATATATCCACCTTTATCATGAGATTATCTTTTCTAGTTTTACAGTTTAGGTCATAGTAGAGCTCTTTGGTAATTAAGATGTTCTCATGGATACTCCTGTTCTTGACGAATGTTGTTCATCAGAGATAATGTTAGGAAGTATTATAGAAAGTCTTTGATTTATTACCTTGGAAACTATTCTGCTGAGCATTGTTGTAAGGCTTATTGGTCGGTAGTCCTTCCAACCTTTAGGAAAATCAGTCTTTGGAATTAGGCAGATAGAAGTGGGGTGGACACTTGTAGGAATATGGTAGCCATTAAAGATGTCTCTAACAACTTCACAGAGATCCCTCTTAATGATTTCCCAGCATGTTTTGAAAAGGAGACCGTTGAAGCCATCTGGCCATGCTGCACCAGTAAGATTAAGAGTATTAATAAAAAATTTAATCTCTTCATCATATAGGATTTCCAGTAACATCTTATTTTGTTCATTAGAAAACATATTAGGTATCAAGTTCATCACATATCCATTTTCACTAGCATTTGTGTAATCGGCTAGAATGCTTTTAAATTATCTCTCAGTTGAGTCACCTATCAAGTTCTTATTATCAATCCAAGTAGCTCCATCATGAATACGGTGTCTTTGGTTTCTTTTCCTTCATTTTTCACAAAACTGTGAAAACATCAGTGTTTTTATCACCATCCCTTAACCAGTTTGAGTGTAATTTTTGTCTCCAAAAACTTTTCTCTCTAGCTAACAGCTCCAAGTGAGTTTATTTGGCTTTGCCAAGAAGAAGTTTGTCATTTGGTGAATTAGAGACTTGATAATTGTTTTCTCTATATTGAATTTCATCTTCTATATGCTTTTAGGAATTGAATACATTCCCAAAGACATTCCTATTCCAGCTCTTCAAATTCATTTTCAGCCTCTTCCCCCCATAATTTACATATAGAGTTTCTATGAATGTCTTCAATCCAACTATTGTTTACCATGTCCATGAACCCATGGTGTCTGATCCACATGTTTATGAATCTGAAGCCATGCTTAATTTGACCTTGATTATCATAGAAGGAGATGATAATCAGAGAGTGATCAGAGAAAGTCCTTGAGAGATGTTTAATTGAAGAGTTCTCAAAGTAATTGGACCATGCATTATTATATAATACTTTGTCTAGCCTCTTCCACTTCCTCCCATTAGTCCAGGTAAATTTTGAGCATGTGAATCATGCATCTATCAAATGACAGTCAAGAACAATATTATTGAATTCCTCCATAATTCTTTTACAGTTTGTGGAGCAAGCAAGCTGTTCATCATGCTTCAATATAGCGTTGTAGTCTCCCATTCGCAACCACTATTTAGTATCATCATCAACAACCCTCACGATGTCCCACAAGTAAGTTCTTGATCCCTTTTTCTTTTTCCACAAACCATTGAAACTCTAAATCTTTTTAATAAATGTTGATGCTTAATATTTAGAAGAAGCATTTGATCATCATCTAGTAAAGTTTCCACCTCACATTCAACACTCCACATGACCCAAATATTATTGAATCTGTTACCAGCATACCTTGCAAATCCCAATTTGTTAGAAATTTCATGTAGATTAGAGATATGGATTAAAGACTCATGTATGGGAAAAAATGATATTCTTTCAGTCTTTTTTGTATGTTTTAATCTTCTAAGAAACTCTTTGTTCCTTATCCCTCTCACATTCCAATTTAATATAATTATAGTCATTTGGAATGTGAAGGAAAGGGTTTAGCATGCCCTTTCACCTACAAAATTTTGTTGGAGAATGATCATTTGGCCTTCTAACTTTTAGTTTTAGCTTTTTTCTTGTCTAGTCTTTTAATCTCTTTCCTCGTTTCAATTAGCTTCAGTTTTTAAGAGTTAAGCATGTTACCGATGCTGTCTTTAAGAGGAGAGTTACTAAGGATATTTAATGTCTATGAGCTTCTAATAGCTCCAAATAGAGCTTCATTGTCAATAGTTTAAACAGCCTCAATTATCTTAGAATTGTTTACTTCATTGTTAAGATTAGTTGAAAAATCCCCTTCAGATGGAGATAGGCATTTGTTGTTGATTGACTCTTATGTGATAGTGATCCCTTCTCTATTTTTATTTGTGTTTGTTTCTCTGTTTGATATATTGTTTGATATTTGGTTTTGGTTTCTTTGTTTAAGATCCTGACTTGTATATGCTTTAATCACCATAGACTTCATTTTGGGTAGTTTGGTAATGTTTGTTAGACATCCTTCATGCTTTGTAGTGTCATTTGCATCAGAATTCACTCGATGAGAAACTTATTTATCTTGTAATATTTTATAGTTTTTTGTATCATGTCCCAGGTGCGAGAAACTTTTGTAGTATGAGGGTAAACCATTGTATCTGACTTCTTACCAATATCCTTCTTTGTCACCAAAACTGATCTAGATTCTGTTTATAGGTTCCTTGGAAACATTCATTTCTACCCATAATTTGCAGCAGTTGGTCTGACCTGGTTGTTTTCTGGAACCTAGACTGCAAGATAAGATCCAATTGCATTTCTTATAATCTTTAAAGTTTCCTTATGATACATATACTCCGATATGTTTGGTAAGGATAGCCAAACCGGAGTTATTGGACATTCAACATCTGGTTTAAAATGTGGCATCCATTTCAACAATCTCATAATTCTGGATCCACCAGTCCAGACATTTCTCTTCCATATTCTCATTACATCTTATTTATTGCCAAATTCAATTAGAATATGCCTATAATCCCAGTGAGCCAGATTGTAACAACTATGGAATTTAAAACTGTCTAGAAGCCACTTGATAACTTCCGTTGATGGCTATCCCGTAGTAAATTTCCAGATCAGCGTTTGTTTAACATATTCTTCCAGTTTTTGTTTGTCTCTGTGATCAAACCTTATGCATAGGTGATTCCCTGTCTTGGTGATAAGTGGCTCTTCATGAAATTTTACTTTGTGTTTCCTCTTGAATAAATCGACAAAGGAAGTTTTGTGTTGATTTTGATAACCCGTATTTTTTCCGGTTGTTTCTTTATGTTTGATTCTTCAAACGTAGGATTATTCCTAACATTTGTGATTTTGTTAGAGATCAGTGAGAACTGATCTTTATTTTGTTATTTTTCCAGGGCATGAGACTCTGTTTTCCTGAAGGGTAGACCATGAAACTGAGAAGAATCAGTATCAGAATTTGAGTTTACATCGTTATTTTGTGTAGATTTGTTGTAATTTGGTGATGAAATTTCTCCTTCTTCCATATGATAATCGATGATTAGTTGCCTAGAAGAATTGAAGAAGCCACCATTGATCGAAGTTCATCAAGAAAGCTTACTCTGTTCTTCAGTTGGATTCTTAGAGATTTTCAACCATCAACTCGGAGTTTTATTTAATCAATATTCCAACAACCCTCTCTTGATAAAATCCTCACTAGATAAAATGACACTTCTTATCCTTTCATTTATGCAACTTCTCCACATAATCTATAATATCTTTTTACGTGGATTTTATCTTAATGTAAAGACAACAAAGTTAAGTCGGAACCGTTTGTAATCGTAATTTTGAACCGGTATCCCATATGGTCTAACCGTCGATCTCACACACAACTGTTTTACAAATCTATTTCTCCTCATTTTTGCTTAGCGCTATTTTGGTCGTATGCTTTATCAATTTCAAGAAACATAACTTGAGAGAAACTCATTCTCTCATAAGAATTAACACCACCATCTAGATTGTTATATGTATAATTTTGGTTGTGTTTATTATCTTTATAAACGCATGTTCAGACATAGAATGAATTTTATTAAAACAAATGTAAACTTATTATGGATAAAGACTAACATATATCACATAATACAAATGAAACTCAATTTTAAATATCAAATATTTTCACAAATAATTTGTTATTGCTCATTGAAAAATTGATGTCATGGTTCTCTATAGTCGAACTGGGTTGTCATTATTTGCAACATATAAATTTATTAAGAGTTTTACTCTCTTCTTTTTAGATGTCGAGTTTGTAGAGCTAATGCTTTTTTAAACAAAATTGACAGGTTCTTATTTGAACGCACGTATGAGACTGATATGATTCTCATATGAAATCATTGTCTAACTTACTCATGTCTTAGACTTATATGTTTATAATTTTTATGATATATGTCATTATAGATTATAGTAAGAGTTTTTTACTATCACAATGTGTTTGATTGTCATGTTTCTCTTTGAAGTGAATAGTATTTCCAGTATTATATATCCCAACCATTCAGCTTCTTTTCTCGTTGCGACTAACACTATGAACTCAAACTTCGTATTTGAATGAGTTATACATGTTTGTTTCTTTGGTCTCCAAAAAATAACACCTCCTTCAAATGTAACACTTATATCGTAGTCAATTTTTTTATCGGATAGGCTAGTGATCCAACTTGTTTGTGTCTCAAACACCCAAAAAACTAAAATATTAAAGAGACGCGCGCGCGCGCACACACACACATACACACACACACACACACACACACACACACACACACACACACACACACACACACACACACACATATATATATATATATATATATATATATATATATATATATATATATTTCAAGTATACAAGAAACTTTCAAGTAACATTTCCATGTTTTGTACTTAAATTGATTAGTAAATTTACATAATTTACTCATCACAAATGAAACATTTTGAACTAGTGCATAAAATTGCGTACATGAGACTTTCTATAGCACTAAAATATTTTAATTGAGTTATGGCCCATTCCGAATTCTTTCTGAGTTTCAACTAGGATCAAAATATATGCGCGCTTCTTTTAATTTTAAATGTTTTAAAATTATCAAATAATATTTACATGTAGTGGGATTGATTTAGGATAAAAGCCCCACCATTTTGAATATTTTATTCCCTAAATATTACATACCTCTTGAAGATCTTTCATTTTAAAGGTTGAAGATACATTTTTTATAATATTTTTCATGTCACTACTCAATATAAGTGAATCATCTACTTATAGACACACTACTCATTTTTGTGTGAACACGAACATTAGTGTATAAACACTTATGTGTCGTACTATGTCTAAATCCATCATATTCAATACAATCTTAAAAGTTTTCATGTCATTTCTTAGGTACTTGCTTCAGATCATATAAAAACTTAACAAGTATACACACATGGAAGTAAAAAAAACCTTAAAACCTTCGAGATATTCTATATATACCCCTTGGTTGAGTTATACATTCAAGAATGTTGATTTAACATTAGTTTGATGAATTTTTAGTTTATATACCAAGATAATTGGAAAGATAATTATTACGCTTACGGTTATGAAAACCGAAACATATGTGTTTAAACAATATATTCATTTTTTTGTTAAAGCCCTTAGTTGTCAATCTTACCTTGAAGGTTTTAATGGTGTCGTATGTGTGGTATTTATTTTGAAATATCTACTTGCAATCATTTGATATTGATCACGAAGGTAGGTCCACCAATTCTAACGCGTGGTTTGAAATAATTGAATTTATTTAATCATTTTTTACCTCTTTCCAAAACACGGAATCTCGAGAAGATATTGCTTTCTTATAAGATTTTGAATTTTCTTCTAAAAAGAACCATACGATTTATCATGTGATTTTTGATGAGCTCGGTGAATCTTTAGTGAGACTCAGGAGCGAAGATGTCCGTGTGAGATGGTCATACAAGAGAATATTTGAGCGACGTGACAACAAACAATGAATTACTAGAAAAAGAAAAAGACAAAAAGAATAAATGTTACAATTATTGATCAATCATTGGCCCTATTCCCAAAAGGGAATGTCCTTTATATAGTAAATGAGGTGGATAGTACAATTACATAACTATCACTATAAAAGTGGATTTCTTACCCCACTATTTGACTATTTACAAATAAGTTCTTGGGGTCTATAATTTGACCCTCCCTATTTCTTATGTGTGCTTTACTTTAGTCCTTAGTCATTAAATACACGGACGTTGATCTTATTTGTGAGCTAAATTACATGTTAACCACCTATATTTTCCTTCCCCTATTAGTAGCCCCTCAGTCCATGTGCAGTTCTCTGGACGTGGACTTCAGTTGTTGTCTTATGCTGTTCGGATCGGAGTCTACACTACCTTGTTCTGGCATTTTGCTTCTTGACAGTAACTGATAGGGTCAGATCAGATATCGCCATTATCGTAGTCGAATTTCATGCTTCTTGGTAAAATTCTGATAGGTTCGGATCGGATTTTGCAGCCATTATAGTCGGATTTCCCACTTCTTGGTAAAACTCTGAGAGGGTCAGATCGGATGATTTGCTTTGTTAACCTCACCTCTGGTCATGCTGATGTCACCTAAGTAATCAGATATGTCAGGCGCGTATGCTTTATTTCGCTGTTATCGAGTCAAATATTTTTTAGGCCGCACAACTACCATGGACACGTGTCACTGTATCGTTACCTTTTGCCTATTCAACTTCTGTTTCCTTTGCCTATAAATACCCAACTTTTTTTATGAGTAAAAGTTTCTCTTTGTCTTTTGAAAAAGTTTTCTCTAGAGAGAGAGACTGTATCTAAACCAACTTTTTACTTTGCATTTTCATGCTTGACGAGTTCGTCAATCTTGAAAGGTACAAGCTTTGGAGGTGGTTCAACATTTCTAATCAGATCGGTACTCGCAGATCTGCTGGTGTAAGAGAACATCATTCCCCTACAGAGATTTGGGAATCTACCTTTTGCAATAAATGGTCTCCCATCCGCGAACGCTCCATCAACCTTGCTGCATCCTCCCCTGGTCAAGCACACCTTTCAAGTGGTGGGGTTGATCTTCCTGCTTCTTCAACTTCCTCAACTTTTCCTTCTCGACCTTCTCCCTTTATCGTAATGGACGATGAGAGGGAAAGATCAGTAGTTAAAGAAAACAGAGATAGAACTAAACAGAAAATATCGCCCGATCCGGCAACCAAATCGGTCGGGATGAGGATCCCCTCTTCGGTCTCGACTCCTCCAATAACCCCCCAAGAACGCCAAGTGTTAGCCCTCAGAAACTTTTTCCAAGGGGATTCGACCCAAACCGTCTCTCACACCCATCCTAGAGGTTCAAGAGAAAAATCTATCCGACGATCCTGATGATGATAAGGAGAACCCTGACATTGTGGTGGTTGAGGCAGAGCCTCTTCGAGTTGTTCTAACTGATATTCCTTCTCCGGATAACGATGCTCCAGCTCCTCCTTCAGAACCTGCGACTAGTATTCCCCCTCACCAAGGTGAGACTTCATTGGTAAAGAGTAAAAGGAAGAAAAAGCGTTCCACAGGTCTGCCTTCGAATGTAGACGACATCTTGGGCGACAATATTCGCGGTATTGAAGCTAAACATCTCTTGGCTTTGTATAAAGTGAAGTATAAATATTTTCATCCGATCGAGGAGGTCAAGCTAAGGGATTTTTGGGGTATTCCTACTAACATCACCATCCGATTTCTTATTGTTGGCGAGACACCTCTATCGGTTCGGAACAATGAGTTGGTGCTTTATATTGAGATGATGAACTGGGGTCTCCGACTGCCCCTCGATCCTCTCTTGACCGACTACTTCCACCTGGTCGGACTTTGTTCTTCTCAGGCCGGGGCCAACATGTGGTACACCCTCATGGCCTGCATTATGGCGCTTCGAGGCTCTCCGAGAACGCTTTCACTATAGAACAGCTTATCGCTGTCTCGGGTGTGGCCAAGAATTCCCACTATCCCTTCTATTCGCTTGATTTTTCCAAGCAATTTAAAATGATAAAATATTTTTTGGAGGCCGATAAGAAGTGGAAGCAATAATTCTTGTTTATTTCCAGGTTGTGGGAGACCGACTTTGAAAACTCTGAAGACCTTCCCCATCGGTTGACGTTGAAGTGGAACGGACAAGGTAAGTAATCTTACCTAAGTTTTTTCCATGTCGTCAGGTTCGGTAAATTCTAACTTTGTGTCTTTTTCAGCTATGAAAGGGATTGCTAAGTCCTTTAGTGCGACGCTAAATCCGGCAAGGCTATCTTTGAGAAGCTAAGTGCTTGGGCAGGTGAACATTGGGATTGCAAGTTCCACCAAAGCTTTCTTCCTATGAAATTCGCTAATGGTAATCTGTGGCAGTGCGATCTTAGTGAGAAGAAGACCAACTCAGAACTTATAGTGCCTCCCCCTAGTGACGATGTCCTTAAACATTTAGAACGCTTGGATAATGCAGTTTACCTTCCCACTCGGTCCCGAGCTCCGAGTCATCAAGCTATCGAAAAACCCGAGGAAGGTGAAGAAGAAGAGACTGAGGAAGATGTCGAGTCTAAAGACGATGCTCCCGATGAGAGAAGGGTCAATGCTCAAGAGGGTTCTTAACCCGAGGCTCAGGGCGGTCCCCAAGAAGGAATGCAAGGCAGTCCTCCAACAGGGCCCCGGATGATCACGACGACACCCAAGTAGGCTTGCCACAAGATGCGAGGTTATTGGAGCCTCAACAGGAAGCCCCCCGGTCCTCAAGCATTCTCCCCAACTTCTCATCCAGAAAACAGGTCAAGTGAAGCTGATCACATAGTTGAGATTAGGCCTCACGACCGGGCTGGTGCAATAAGGCCGCATAAGTTTACAACTGAGAAGAAGAAGAAAATGATCATTGAGAGTGAAGGGGAGACTGACAACACTACTCGTCCAAGCTTGTCTCTGTCCAAAAAGTTTGTGATCGTCAACTCGGACTATGGTGGAGAATTTGTTTCCACACGAAAGAAAGCTCAAGAAGGTGACTCTGACGAGGAAAGGTACCCCTCCCTGGCCTCTGCTTACTTCGATGTGTATGACAATAATTATGTAGTGAATGAGTTGAACAAACTACTACATGCTACTGCGTACTTGAACGCAAAGCAAATCACAAGGACCACTATAAATGTGGGGTTATTGAGAAGAGGGTAGAGGTGAAAGCATTAACTTATGAAGTCTCCGAGTTGAAGGATAAAGTGAGGGATTGAACGGATAAGTTAGCCAAACAAACCGAGATATCCTCCAAAGTGGAAGGCCTGGTCTTTGAGTCTGATAACTTGAAAAAAGAAGTGAAGGAATTAAAGAATGAGTTAGCCAAGACATCGGGGGTGACCGCCAAGGTACATACTCTATCTTCTGAGTCCAAGGAGCTTAAGAAGAAAGTTAAAGAGCTGACTGAAGAATTGGCTAAAGAGAAAAATACCTCCGAGGATCGCTTGACTACCATCACTTCTCTTGGAACTGAACTGTTCGAGGAAAAGACTAAATTTGATGATGAAAAGACTAAATTTGACACGACGGTAGATGGTCTTCTTGAGGGCTATTGCAAAATAAAGGTATATTTTGAAAATGTTGTTCAAGACATCGAGAAGCTTTCAGCGGAGAATGAAAGCTTAAAGAAAAACTTCAAAGCTAAAAAAAAGAATGTCTTGATGATTATGATGCTAAGAGCGTTGCTCGTCTTGAAGAAATGGATGCTAAGTTTAGGTCTACAATGGTAATGAAAATGCATGAAAGGTTCCCAGATTTGCACCTTGGTAGTCTTTGGACTCGGGTTATTGAGCAGCATCGCCCACTCGGAGTATCCGTGGAGGACCTTGAATCCAATGAGGATTCGACGAGCTCGTCATCGGACTCAGATTCCCCTGCTGGTAGTAAAGAAAATTCCGCATCCGATTAGTATGCAGTGGACATTTCATTTTTTTTGTTAACTGTTTGTTCCTTGAATCCTGCTAAAAGAAACTTTTTGTGTAATATTTTCCTTGTCATTGGAGCTTACATTGATATAATCTTAGTGTGATGCTTCATTTAATCGTTTCTTCCCATGTTTTTCTTCTTGTGATTCAATACTGAATTATTTATTCAAATGTTCTTTGGTTCATGTTTTGAGTTCAAAATGATGAACTTTCGTGTCCAAACTTCTTTAGAATCTGTTTTGAGTCCAAAAAGATGAACTTTCTTGTCCAAACTTCTTTGGAGTATACTTTGAGTCCAAAAAGATGAACTTAAGCTAGTTTTTTAAGAAGGCAATAAAATTTGATATATAAGCCGGCTATTTAGGCACCTCATTAAAACCTTCCTGCGCCACCAGGGTAGGAAAGAGTGTGCCACCGAAACTTACATAAATTCACAAATAAAATATTTACATATCACACAATCAAACCAAATAGGCCTTTAGGTGCTCAATATTCCAGGGATGGGGAAGATCTCTTCCTTCTTTGTCTTTCAGTCGGTACGTCCTTGCTTTTATCTTCTTTGTGACTGTGTACAGACCTTAGTTGTGCCTTTCTCCTTTTTTATTCTATCAGATCTAGCTCGGTGCGCTTTCCTTTGTCATTCCCCTCCTCGGAATAATCACTTAGTAAAAAATATGGGAACATTGTTTCCGATGACACTACTGCATCCATTCTGTACCCTAGTGCGAAAGTCAACTCGTATGTCGCAGTCCGAGGAGTAGTCATGTAAGCCCATAACACTTCTTGTAGGTAATCTGGCCACTTCCCTGCTTTGCCTTCTAGATTCTTTCTTAATCCGTCCAAGATTGTTCGATTGGTTACTTCGACCTGACCATTCTCTTGGGGATGGAAAGCTGCCGAGAAACATTGTTGTATCCCTTTGGATGCGCAAAAATTTCTCATTTCATTGTTTTCGAAATGGGGGTTGTTATCCATTGTAATCTTCCTAGGTATACCAAAACGGCAACAAATGTTGGAGATGATGAATTTGATCACATATTTTGCCCTTGTTCCTGCTAGCGGTTCGGCCTCCTCCCATTTGGAAAGATAGTCCACAACAACGATGATTGTTTGGCGCCCTCCCGAAGCCATAGGAAGTGGTCTGACTAAGTCTATTCCCCATCGATCAAAGGGAAGAGATACTAATATTGATTCTAGAGGTACTCCGGGCAAGTTAATCGAATTAGCAAACCGCTGACAAGTATCACATTTCTGTACTAAATTCTTGGCGTCCGCTGAGATGGTCGGCCATAATATCCTGCCAGAAGAACTCTTCGTATCAGCGTTTTGTATCCACAATGCGCGGATCCTTCCCCGTCGTGCAACTTTGAGAGTATTAGTCGTGACTCATCCTTCCCTAAACAGTGAAGTAAAGGACGACTAAAATATATTTTATACAGCACATCTCTGAGGACCACGTATCCGTAAGCTTTGAAGCGTATTCTCTTGCCTTTTACTTTGTCAACGGGCAGTGTGTCATGGACTAAGAAGTCTTATATCTCGCTTCTCCAATCTTTTGTTAGGGATGTGGATATCTAGAAAGCTTCGATACTACCTTCAACTGGTTCCCCGGATTTTCTTGAGTGACTATCCACGGGTATTTCTCTGAATAAGATGCTTTGGCCAAGGAATCAGCCACTGAATTCCCTGTCCTGTGAACATGTACAAATCAGAAGTTTTCGAATTCCAAGGTCAAAGCCTTCAAAATTCCAAAATACTTCACCAAACAATCTTTCTTTGCTTCTGAACGTCCTAGAGCATAGTTCACCAGAAGTTGAGAGTCACTAATTAACTTAACCCGTTTAGCCCCACAAATCTTTGCAACTCGTAATCCGGCCAGGACCGCCTCGTATTCTGCCTCGTTGTTAGATGCCTCGAATCCAAGTCGGATTTCCTGGTACATTGCAATTCCATCCGGGGAGGTTAGTTGCACTCCAGCTCCGCGGCCAGATGAGCTGGATCCTTCACTGGTTTGGATTTGCCACTTATGATCAAACTTATCTTTCTCCATGTCCCCGCCATCCCCCTGTCTGAACGAAACTCCACCAAAAAGTCTGCTAGTGCCTGTGATTTGATCGCAGTTTGCGGTTTAGACTCGATATTGAAATCCCTGAGTTCTACTAACCACTTAGTCATCCTTCCGGACATGTCGGGCCTCTGTAACATATTTTTCAAAGGAAAAGATGTTCGCACAACCACCGTATGAGCTTGGAAGTAGGGCCTCATCTTTCGAGCTGATGTTACTAGAGCAAGCGCTAGCTTTTCAAACTTAATGTATCCCTTTTCTGCATCCAAAAGACTTTTTCTTACGTAATAGACTGCTATTGGAGCGTTCGATTCTTCTCGGACTAAAATCGAGCTAACTGCAAAGTCGGACACGGCGAAGTAGATGAACAACTTCTCCCCCCGACATGGCTTTGTCAGGATTTCTAGGGATGAGAGATGTTGCTTGATGTGATTAAAGGCGTCGGAGCATTCTTGCGTCCAATCAAAGCGATTCGCTTTCCTCAACACCTGGAAGAAAGGGGCACATTTATCTGATGACCTGGAGATGAACTTGTTTAAAGCAGCCAACCTTCAGATTAAAATTTGCACCTCTCTGATCGTTCCAGGTGGATCCATAGTACATAATGTATTTAAGTGCACCGGATCAGCTTCGATACCCTGATCACTGACTATGTAGCCTTAGATTTTCCAGATGTTACCCCAAACGTTCATTTTTTCACGTTAAACTTTAGATTTATTTTGGACAGATTGGCGAAGGTTTCTTCTAAGTCTGCTGAATGATCCTCATCTCTGAGGCTTTTAGCTAACATGTCATCAATATAGACTTCCACATTTCTGTCGATCTGACTCTCGAAAGCTTTGTTCACTAAACGTTGGTATATTACCCCTACATTCTTTAGTCCGAACGGCATAACCCTGTAGCAATGTAGAACCCTTCCAGTGATGAAACTCGTGCTCTCCTGATCCTTCGGGTCCATCCGGATTTGATTATATCTAGCGTATGCGTCCATAAAGGACAATAAACGTTTTATAGATGTTGAGTCCACCAGTTGATCTATTTTTGGGAACAGAAAAGGATCTTTAGGGCAAGCCCTATTCAAATCAGTAAATTCTACACACATCCGCCATTCGCCATTTTTCTTCTTCACTAAGACCGGATTGGTAGTCCACAACGGATATTGTGATTTGCGGATGTGGCCCACTTTTGTTAAACGGTCTACCTCTGCCATTATTGCTTTAGTTTTCTCTTGGGAAAAAGATCTTCGCTTTTGAATGATCGGTCGAACACTGTTTCATATAGCCAACCTGTGACAGATGATCTCTTCTGGGACCCCTGTAACATCTTCCGTACACCAAGCAAACATATGTAATTTGGTTGAAAGAAATCTGAGTAAGCTTTATTTCACCTCTTGTGACAGTTTTGTTCCTATTTTGAGATTTTTTCCAGGGCTGAATGCATGGTCCTCGAAGCCTTCATCAGGGATCATGAACCCAGGGGACTCCCTCGGATCATCAACAAGATCAGAATCCAAAGGAGGCCCCTCTGATTGCTATTCTTTTTTGTAGCATTCCCTGACCATTTTCTAACTTGATCTTACAGTTCAAATATTGCTTCCAACTATGTACTTCAAACATTGGTGAACTTTGGACGGTACAACATGCATTTTAGACAACCATGATCTTTCGAAGATAGCGTTGTATGATGTGGGTGCATCTACTACGATAAACAGTACCGAACTATTTTCTTGAACGACCCCCTACCCAGCTCTACCATTCCCTCGAATTCTCCGACGACATCTGCGGTCGCACCGGTAAATCCCATTATCGTCCTGTCAGATCGTAGGATGGTTGGAGGATTGGTTATTTGGTTGTAGGTTGTCATAAATATAATGTTGGCAGAACTCCATGTGTCAATCAAATTGTTTCTTATAACGTTTCCAGCAATCTTTGCTCCGATTACCACTGCGTCCTCATGTGGACCAACTACCTCCCTCATGTAGTCATCTTCGAAGCAAATGATTGGTGACGGATTCCGGTTTAGGTGTGATGAGGATCCTACCTCCAACTGCGTTGCCAAACTTACGATGTGCCTCTTCCTCGATTAATTTGATATAACTGCTACTATATCCCCCCCCCCCCCCCGAAAATGGTTAGTGACTTAAAGAACAAACATAACTCACTGACCTTTTCTCTGGGGATTGACTCATCTACCATGTTTACGATGTTCCTCACCGGCTTCGGATCAAGATACTCCGTGGCTACATCAAACGCATCCACAAACTCTTCTTCGATCACATCGGATATCATAATGGTATCATCTTGTTTTGGAGTGACTTCGGTGTTTGGTACCAATGCGGTATTCTTCTTGACAAAGTCAACCAACTTTCCGTTCTCTATTAGGTATTAGACTTCTTTCTTTAAAACCACGCAGTCCTTAGTGTGATGCCTGATATCATCAGGGAACTTATAGTATTTGTTCTTCATGTGCTCCCTCAGAGTCTATAGTGGAAAAGGCTTGCAGAAATGCACATTTGCACGTGCCTTTTCGAAAATAGTGGAGACACACTCAGTCAACTCGGCGTAATGAGCTGGTCGGACCCACCTGTTCGAAATCGTTATGACGTACTGTTGAACTGCTTGACCTGCCTGTTGATACTGTTGGTTCTGAGTCACCCGTTGATAGGTCTGATTCGTTGCTTGAACTGTCTGAGTCCGTGGTCGGACATCGACCGGTTAGGTAGCCTGTGGTCGGACATTCACCGTCGTCGTACTGGTTCTGGCTAAGTTTGGATCCTGATAGAATTGAGACATGGATTCTATCTCAGAGGCTCTGGTCTCCTCGACTAAGATTCTTTTTTCTATCTGATCCAACAAAGCTCCAAACGTCATAGCTTGTGTCTCCGCAACATTATCTTTCAATACCTTCGGAAGAAGACCCATTCGGAAGGCAGCCAATGCTACCTTGTCTTCGCAATATTTAATGTTCGTCTTGACTTGGATGAATCGCTTGGTATATTCTTTCAAGCTCTCTCCAATTTTCTGTCGATAATAAATGATGGTATCTCCGTTGCACGAAACGTTTTGCTTCCGATGAAGTGCTATCAGAACATACTCCTGAACATAGCGAAATTCTTTATGCACCCCTGAGGAAGACGATTGTACCACTTAGAGGCACCGTTCTTGAACGTCTGAGAGAAAGCTCTACACAATAACTTGTCATCATCATCGCAGTTAATCATAAAGTTCTTGAACTTCTCAATATGGTTATCAGGATCCTAAGTCCCATCAAATTTCTCTAGTTTGGAAATATCGAACCATTTAGGAAGATGCCCAGAATGGATTTCCAGAGAAAGTGGGATGGCCTCCAGTTGTGTCCAGCCTTGTACGTGCTTCCTCCCGGACCATCGCTAGTGGCTGGGTACAACCTTTCCTCAGTCGGAGAAGTAAAGTGATTGCTGACTCTGTAATCTTGATGATAGCTATCAGACTGAGGTTGTCTCCGAGTGGTTACATGTTTTCCTCTTAGATTTCCTACTTTATCCTGTTCCTCGGAGTATATTTTTCGTTTACCAGCATCAGCTTTCTTCCTCGAATCGTTTCTTCTCCGACTAGTCCGATAAGCATGCTTGCGTGTCCTCAGATCTTTGTGCCTTCGATCCACCTTGTACCTCGAGGCGGTCTCCGAATAGGAAGACTTATCAAAACTCAAAGAGGTATACTCGCTAGACTCGGATGGCTCATATCTTTGCTCCGATCTAGCACATCTTTTAGAGTACTGATGTCTCTTCCTGCATTGGTTCTCTTTGGGTATAACAACATCTTGGGTTTGATCAGCCTCGATCCTTTCTTGTCGGACCTCAGATCTGACCTTTTTGGAACTCGTCATCATGGCATCCCTTTGAGCATTTAACCTTTCGATATCTTCTAGTAACTCTTTTCGCCTCGCGACCAAAACTAGCTCCTCTAAAATTTCTTTCGCATATCGATTCGGAGCATTTCCTCCGTTCGTAACCTGCTCTTCCATCCGGTGGTCTCCAGACTCGACACCAACTAAATCTCTAGTCAGATTAGTTTCGATCTCTCCACGAGTTTCTGTATCCATAATGTTTTACTTTAGTTTTCAAGGTTTTAGAAAATTAATTTTGGGTACCAAACGGTTCCCACAGACGGCGCCATTAATGAGCTCAGTGAATCTTTAATGAGACTCAGGAGCGAAGATGTTCGTGTGAGATGGTCGGACAAGAGCGAGTGATGTGATAACAAACAGTGAATTCCTAGAAAAAGAAAGAGACAAAAGGAGTAAATGTTGCAATTATTGATCAATCATTGGCCTCTTTTCCCAAAAGGGAATGTCCTTTATATAGTAAATGAGGTGGATTGTAAAATTACATAACTACCATTGTAAAAGTGGATTTCTTACCCCACTATTTGACTATTTACAAATAAGTTCTTGGGGTCTATCATTTGACCCCCATATTTCTTATGTGTGCTTTACTTTAGTCCTTAGTCATTAAATACATGGACCTTGATCTTATTTGTGAGCTAAATTACTTGTTAACCACCTATATTTTCCTTCCCTTATCAGTTTTATCATAACTTTCTTATACCAAGTAGAAAGATATAATTTGAGAATTTACCTCATTAGGTTTCCAAAGCTTCAGTTATTCTGTCTTGGTGACTCCTACGATGTTCACGAGGTTACTCTTCAACCAATAGTGCTTTTTGTAAAGTCTTTTCCTCAAATTCCCAATCCGATTGAGTATATTATCATTATATAACTTAGACTCAAATAATTGCACTTATTTAAAGGCAAAAAAACATTATAATCTAAGTCTAATAGTCTATAAACATTTTTATTTGGTACGTAACCCATAAACATATATCTTATGAATTTTGGACCTATATTTATCTTTTTTATACTCATGCTTCTGCAAAATAGTAAACATACCCACACTTTCAACTATCTAATATTTTTTCCATATGACATGTGGTTAAAATAGCTTCACCCTACAAATTAATATACAATCTAGAATTAACTAGCATGACATTGGTCTTCTCAATTATTGTTCTATTATTGAATTTAACCAATCCATTTTTGTTGACATGTAAGGCGCATAACACTGATGGATTATCCATTGTTTTTTGCATGAGAAAAGTCTCATGAAAAATATTTCTCTCATTTTGTCACTACGTAACATTTTAATCTTAGTGTTTAATTAACTTTCAAACTATTTATTGAATATCTTAAACATATTAAAGATCTCATATTTATCTTTAAGCAAATATACATAATTAAATCTAGAATAATCATCAATGAAATGATATGAAATATATTTAGCCTCAACATTTCAAATCATATATATCCGTGTATTTTTATGGTCTTACAAGGTATTTTAGTCGTATGTGGTTCCGGAGTTCATATATTTCATAAAAACATGTATCACAATTATATATTTGGTTTTAACAATTCTATTAAACGTGATATGATGTATATGTACAAATCTATAATACCACAATAAATAAGCACTACAAGAGAAAATGTAAATACAACTTTTTTGTTTCATTAATAACTGAGTAATTAATATATAATTTTACCATATTATTAGAAGAGTATCCATCACTAATAAGGTATCACCCTTGGAGAACATAAGATTGTCAGATTTGTACATAGGATAAATTTTGACGTTAACTAATAGATCACTGAAAACTATTTTTTTGTTAATTTCAGAACATATATTTATTTGCAATAGTTATTTGTTTACCACTCGTAAATACTTAACTCCAACATGTTGTGTTTTCTATTTACACCTCTTTCATGCTTTTGCTCTCCTCTATTGGTTTGAATATATATTTATCATAGGAAACATTAACTGATCTGATCACGCCATCATCCAAAAGTCTTATCCTTTATTGAATTTACCTTAGTTACCATAGGAAAAATCAGTTCCTTTATAAAATTGATGCTCTTACAATTATTCTAAAGTTGCAATCTCAAGAAATTGACCCACTTTGCGATAATAATTTTTTACCTTTTTCATTTAAACGTAGTATTGTCCTTAGTCAATTACTTTTGCCTAATTTTTTTTTGTATTTGAATTCTATTACATTCATGCTCATTGAAGTATTCATCTTCAATTCTCCCTTTTCATATCAAACTTACGATTATTCTTCAAGCCTAAATTATTTTTGGACATGGTCACAACGATACTCTTTAGACCTGTGAAGATCCTCTTTTGTAACTCTTTCAAGAAGGAGAAAATTTTACAATAATTGTTCATACTTAGAAAATCTCCAAAAAGACTATTTTTATGAACACGAGTCTATTAATTATGATTTATAACTCATGTATTTGGATGCGAAGTGGCTTCTGTCAATAAATTTTTAATTTTTAATCAAAATATTTAGATATGAGAAATATATTTTCATTTTCTTCTTCATTTTTACTTTTCCTTTAGAGTGTTACATATACTGAGCATCAAATTCTTGATGGTGTATAAATCTAAAACTAGTCTCAAAGGATGTTCAGAGTATACCCACGAGATTATATTCTTCTTGTTTGGGATCAATGATGTAATGAACTTTTTAAATATTTTTAGCAAGAATATCCACTTGTCTTGTCAACGCGTGAAATTAATTCCATCAAAACAGTTTGATTCAATGATGTATTGGTTAATTACTTTAATGGTGCCAATTTTTTGTCTCTGTTGCTATTGATGATAATTTTTTTATTGTTATAAATTTAATAAAATATAGACAAAACTAACAAATATGTCATTGAAAAGTTGTTAGAAAATATTACCGAAAAAATGAGACTCAAAAAAATATTTTCATAAACCTATTGTTTAATCATTTTGAGGAAAAAGTTTCAGAGATATAAGAATGATTTTGACTTTTAATACAAGCAATCGAAATTTGGAAATTCATGTCGACAAACTTTTGATGAATAAGAATGATATCATTTAAATATTATAGAGGGTAATTAGATTTTTTCATTTTCCATATTAGCTTATAGCCTACTTACAAGATATAAAATATCTCTACAAAAATCCATGTTTGATCAGAATGGTACAATTTTTAAAAAATATGTTTTTTTAATCTACACGTGCTCGTGCTCATCGTGCCAACGACCATATCTTACAATGGTGAGCTAATGGTTAATGTCCATTGCCTTTGTCATGAATAAATTCCTTTATTCATGCAGTGAGCTAAAGCCTCGTAGCTTGTATCACTTATGTGCAGGAAATCCTCATGGGCGTCCTCGCAAAAGATATCATGAAGCATAAAGATATGATCTTCACACAACTCTTAGATTAGGGTGGGTAACATATAAAGGTAGATAAAACCATGCACATGAGGTTACCAGGTAAGCATAATGCATATCCTTCCTACCATCCTTCTTATAATTCAACTTATAATCCAATCGAGCCCCTTCTTATTCCTCCAGTGCAAATGAATAAACACCCTTGTGTCCATTCACAAAGAACATCTCACCACATTATAAACATCTAAAGTGGTTTTGGAAGCGATAACAAAAGAATCGCAAAGGGTTCAGATATATAGTATACCAAGTATACGAAGAACATCGCAACTATTTACGATCAAGCTAAAAACTTGGTAAAATTCCGGGATCCGGAACAAATATGGAACAAAAAATATCAAAAAAAATAAAAATAAATTATACTAATATCATAACAAGAACGGTTATCATACAAAGTAATATTGATCCTTGAAGGATTAGATCTAAAACAATCATCGTCAAGATTATAAAGGTATAAATCAAAATAATCATGATTAGTACAAGAATTTCGACCAAAATTATTTTCAAGAAAACATGATCAGATTTGAAATATAACACCCTTGACATATTTAAAAAAGAATATTGTAGTACATTTTCTGGTGCTGGGAGAATTGAAGTTATATATAGTCTTACCGATAAAGAGAATAAAGGAAAATGGTATAATTCCTATTCACGGTAGTAGATGATTCATCGTCTTACAATGCCATCTTTTGGTGTCTGTAGCTTAACCAAATGCATGCCATCATTTTATAGTAAACCAGCATATTCAATACATAATCAATAGCAAGTCAGAGTAATTCTCAGCATATAATGTGAATGTATGTAATTGGTCTATGTGGTATGTAATCGATGTTCCATCTAAAATAACATGTCATAATATGTCTACAATAGTACTTGTAGACAAATAAAGCAAAATTGAAAACCCTTCTCCTGCGAGAAAGTCGAAGCCATCATAACCAAAATCGATCGACCATATTAGGGAAGCTTTTTTTTTAAACGTATGTACTGTAAATCTTGTACTGGTAAAGAGGAAAAAAAAGGTATCACATGTATGTAGCTCTTACCAAACTCAATCGAGCATGACCCAAAGACCGTGTTTGCAGTTTAGTGCATTGATCAATTAGTATATGAAACTTAAAACGTGATGGTGTCCTTCATCCGATTCTTATTCTGGGGGCTACATTATTACAAGGAAATGCATATAGATCTTAAAAATGCAGGTGCAACCTATGAAAGGATCGTAAATAATGAGTTATCTTCCTAAAACTGGAAAAATGTCCAAGGTGTAACGATGTTATATTAGTCACAAAAATGTCCAAGGTATATATTTTCAGACAAGTACATTATCTTTTTTCATGTATTAAAAGAGGTTCGATATTTATATGGACACTAGAGTGTGATGAAGCATTTGGAAAAAACAAAAAAACTATTGGCTTCTTCCAAAGTTCTAACACAAAATAACTCGTGTGATATTTTTTATTTGTACAAAGTCGTAACTGACAATGATGTCATTGTAGTCTTAGTTGGCAAAAAAAAAAGTCATTTGTAGAGCTATTTACTATGCTAACAAATATCTTCTTGATGTTGAGACTCGATACTTATAGTTGGAGAAGTTAGGTCTAACTCTTATGGTGGCTATTAGGGAAATGATATCATATTTCCAAACCCACAGAATTATCGTTAGAACATCATTCTCTCTAAAACAATTCTTTAGAAGAATGATATCTCAGAAGACTCACGTGGTGGTCATTAAAAATTAGACATTCTGACGCCAGGTTCGAACTTAGGACTGTAATCAAAGCACAAACCTTAGCATATTTTCTAACTGAGTTCTAAGAAAAAAATTCGGCTCCCGCATTCTAAACTTATGGAGATAAAAAAAATATGGGCTATAGATTTGGGGTACAACTCATATAACCTTAGGAGAGGCTCTATACTAATCAATCATGTTTGAATTTACTACTTTAAACAATAAGGTTGAATACAAAACAACAATAACATGACTTCAGCTAGCTCAAATTTATGGATCTTGCCAGGTAAAATACTCAATAAGTCACAATTGTTTGTTACTATGCACGGGGAAAGCCGAAGTAAATATTAAAGACCTCATCCTCAATTTTTAGACTCTATGAGTCGACACCTTAAATTCTTAACAAATCGAGTATGCACAAATACGTCGAGCATAAAATATAGTAATTTATGCTCTTGATTCTTGGAGAATTACATAAACTCTTTTGGAGGTCTATAATAAAATCACACAATCTTTCAACGATATCCAATCAAATTATTTGAAACGAAATTAGATATCATGGTTATTGACAAACCAATGGACTTGAAACCCCAATATGGTTATAATTTATAGAAAGTACACTTCTAGAAGATAAAACAGGGGCTAGGAGCGTCAAGATAGTATTTGTTTAATATGTATGCATAACCAAAAAGCTATATTTCCAAGGGCTAACTAGACCCCTCCTCAGATGCCTCAATTCAAAAGAATCTACCTCCTTCTTAAAAACAATCTATGAATAAGAAATAGGGGCTTACCTTTGGTATAAAAATATTCATGGGAAAATCATGCTCAAAAGGTATTATTGGCAAAAAATACATGCAAATGCTAAAGCATTTGTCCAACAATTTGATACTTGTCAATTGTATTCAAATCAGTTTAATTTGTAGAAGTACCATTGGAATATATATATATATATATATATATATATATATATATATATATATATGAAACACGTTTCCTTAGTATGTGGGTTTTGGACATAATGGAACGTTTTCCAAAAGCATAAGGAGGTTGGACATATCTTATGGCAGGAGTCGACTACTTTTCTAAAATGGGTGAAGGGAGATTCGTTGGCTAAAACATAAGCTAAAAATCCATCTACTTCTTCAGAACTAACAATTATTACAGGTATAAATGACAAAAAGTCACAACTATTGATAATGGGCTACAATTCAAAAATGATACACCGCTTCTTCGAAGGTTTTGCGTGGATACACTTCAAGAAGTATTATGATCTTATTGAACAACCCCAAAGAGCCCAATAGGGGACACCATTCACTTTAGGTTATAGAATGAAAGTTATGGATCCAAAATAAACATTTATGCTCTCTGTTAGAATCACCAACTATAACGAAGGCATTACAAGTACAGTCGAAGGATAGAACTATATATGATTGATGAAAAACGAATCAAAATGAACCAGTGCATGGAGAGTTATAGAACCATGATGTGCAACATATATGACTATAAGGCTTGCTTTTGGGATTTCCATGTAATAAATCAAGTATGGAGAAAATTCTTCCTTCATACTAAAAATAAAATCCCTAAAACACTAGGGTCAAATCGTAAAGGACCGTACACAATAACGACTAAAGTAAAAAATAAATTACAAGCTACTAGATATAAAGGTATAAAATGAAACATCTGAAACTCTATACATCATGGAACGATGTATATGCTCTTAGATAATTATTTTCAAAATTGTAAACTTCAATTTTCGTTTTTTTATATTTTAGGCGTATTTTTTCCTGCTTCGATGGCGCAGGTAGGTTTTAACGAGGGTCCTTCTACTAATAAAGTTTTGATGCCATTTTACTATGAGTGTTGTAATTTAACTATGTCGACGCAATTAACGCAAAGCATCATTGTACCCAAAAAAAATTAAAGTATGATACCACTTTATCAATGTAATTAAAGAAAATCATTAATGTTACAAATTGATTCATGCATAACACTAATATGTTGAAGAAATTAGCACAGAGCACTAATTTATCAAAGAAATTAACGTACAACACCAATGTGTATAATGTTTTATGAGCCGAGCATCCAACCTTAATGTTCGTGACTCATCATGCCAAAAGAGGCTCAATATTATTTGATGTCGTGTGAAAACACGTAAAAACAATATAATCAATACATTTATTCTTCTTCATAGTTTATTTAAAGTATTTACAACTAATACACATAGTAAATAACTGAGAATGACTCAGACCTTTCAAAAGTTAACTGAGCTAATTTATTTGCTTAAAAATAAACAAACAACAAACGATGTATACATACATCTAAGATGAGAAACTATTAAAGTAACACATTTCCGTTGGCAACATAAACAGAAATTTTATCCTCAGAAGAATAGTCGAGTCCATACATGGCATATAGAATAGAAAATATGTTCCAAATAACCAAACACAACATACTTCAAATATTTGAAAGAATACAATAATTAGATATCATAGTATAAAAATCCAAGAAAATATCTGGTTATATTAAAGATGTTTCACCCACAAATGTTTTTACCACAACCAGAGGACTTCAAGACCTAGGATTTTTAATAGAAGGATAGTTATCATTTAAGACACAACCAAGAATTCAATTATATGTCACTAACCAAAAAAATACAAGTTATTAATATGTATATGCACCATATTATCTACCAATAATACTATGTCATGAGTCTAAGTTTGATCGATTATGTTATGGTTATCAAATGCTTCAGAGCACGAAAGATACACCTACTAATTACAAGATCAACTCAACAAAGTTTCTAATAGGTAAGAGAGAAATGTTAGAGAGAGAAAGTATTGACAACATGTAAATAATATCAAAAAGTGAAAATCCCTCACAATATAGGATGTAATGTGATATTTATAATGACCTTTTGGGTCTTGGTGGCTCTATTGGAAAAAAATACATAAGTGAACATTTTGGAGCCTTTTAGTCAAAACAATAAATACTAATTTGACCAGATCACTAGCTGGCTCAATAAATGGACCAAATTCTCCCTTATCATCAGCCTCGTAATATTAAAGAGCATGTTAAAAGTAGGACTATGATGCAGCGGTCCTCTTTATTTGTAAGTATTAACGGTTTGAATGAAACCTACGCAGGTCGACAGAAACCTAGCTAATATTTATGGGGATGGGTACTATTTTAGTATTCAAATAATTAAGCTCTCACCATTTCGGGCTTGAACGAACTAACCCAATGATACGAATAGGTTTCTTGAAATTTTTGAAACCTTCGAATTACAAAACAAAACATTTTTTTTTTCACAAAAGCCATGTGTCAAACCCTAAGCCGATATTAGGCTCGAGAAAAGTGTCACATTCATCATACTTACAGGGTCACTCATATAGCTGGAACATCTATAAATAGTAGCCTAAGATACCCTCTCCCCTTCTAATTTTAGTGAAAGAAAACATTTAGTGAGAAAAGCTCTTCCATAAAGACTAACCCGGCCTCCGTAAAAAACTTTACGACGAGATAAACCACCGCAAATCCCTTTCTGGAAATCTAAGATCTTGCATCGAAAGCACTCAAAGCTTTCAAATTACTTTCTAATAGCCAGTTTGGCATATCGTTTTAGTTGCGAACATCTATTAAGCCCCTCCACCAGTATCAAGTACACCTGTTACAATATCTTTCCCTTACTAATTTCATGGATGGAAAATATTTTGACACCATTTGAAGGGAGAAAAGATTACAAAACACCTCGATTGAGATTAAGAGTAAGGATGAAGATGGTACGACCTAATCATCCTCCGTTCAACTAGAAGAGGAAGAATATTACGACCCTCAAATGGTCAAAGTAGTTGACAGACCTTTTCAAGTTGTGAGTGTCAAAGGTGGTTCGATTAAGGCCTTCAGTTTTACCTTCATCCGGATATTGTTAAGTTTTTCGAACTACTCGGTATGTTCCCTAGCCAAGCTAGTTCCAATAGACGCACTCTGATGGTCTTGCATTATCGCTTCAAAACTATCAAGGATTGACTTCGAGATAGACGACTTCCTATCACTGTGTACCAGTGGCGTAGCCAGGATTTGATCCTTATGGGGTCCTGGTTATTGTCCAAAAATGAAATAGCAAAAAATTAAAAAAATTAGTCTTGTATGGAGCATGTATGATTTTTTTTGGTTTGTTTAGTTAAAAAGTGTTTTTTTATTCATGAATCTCTTATGTATTGGTTATTTTCTTCAGTATTTTGTCAATCCATAATCATGAGCGCACCAAGATTATCGGGTTTAATGATGCTGCCTCACATTTAGGTCTTTTTATTTTAGTCTTTTATTTACTTATCTTCGTATACTCTATGTGTATGTTGACACATCTTTGATTGTGTTAAGATCTGTAGGAGTCCATAGATGGCAAATCTATGATATAGTCAATGTTCTTAAAAGTGTTGGAGTAACAATCTTTTCCTTTAATTTTTCGAATTTAATTTGTTTAAAATTAGTGTTTAATTATTTTAAAGTTAGTGTTCAAACATTCTTAAACACTAAATTTAATTAATTAATTATACATTAGTTTTATAACTTTAAAATAATTAAACACTAACTTTAAACATAATTACATACTTTTTACTCCTAACTATAGTTTAAGCTTTTCGAATTTAATTATGTTTAAAATTAGTGTTTAATTATTTTAAAATTAGTGTTTAAACATACTTAAAAACTGACTTTAATTAATTAATTATACATTAACTTTATAACTTTAAAATAATTAAACACTAACTTTAAACATAATTAAATACTTTTTACTCAATAACTAAATATTAGTTTAAGCTTATTATAGTTTCTAATTTATACTTTTTATATAAATAGAAATATATGTAACAATACTTTTTATATAAATAGAAATATTAGAAATATAATTGCGAATAGAAATATAAAAAGAAGGGTATGTAATATGTAACAAATACTTAGTTTCGTCCAAACATAACAAATAGTAGTAGTCAAGGTTCGAACCTAAGACTACCTTGGACTTTTCCATTGGGATACATCTTATTCTACTTTTTTATGTTTTGTTAATACTGTTTAGTATAAAATGGTAGGGTCCTGGGCACCCAAGCTCCGCCTACAGTGTACCATAAGCCCCAACTTGGTTTATCTTACCTATTTTATATCTCTACCGAATAAATATAAGGTGGTAATCGACCTGTTTTGGTTCTGAGATGGAGTGGAAACGCTACTTCTTCTTCATCACTAGTGCATGGGAGAATTGTGAGCTGATTTCTGAATAGAAAATGATATACTTGAGAAGTATCTAGAAACGAGATAGTAAGGACACGAGATAGCATACCCAACCTAGACTTCTAATTGGAATTATAACTTAATAAAAAAAATGCTTTCATCTGATTTTAACGTGTAATATATTTATCGCGGGGTATAGTAAGTTATTCGCCTCCTCCGTTGGAAATGTTGAACTTATCTTATCCGATCGACTCAAGATAATTAGGATAGAAGGTTTCAGCACTGCTTTACTGTTCATAACTTCGCCCGGACCAAGTAGTGGATCATGGCCGATCCAAAGGATGATGCTACATCCAGTAAACTTGCGACCGACCAAGAGATGGTGTCAGTAATGGTGTCCCCTTGACCAATCTTTTCCTACTGTACCAAATACGTTCCTTAAGCAAGTAGGTGAAGACCGAAATTATTGAACATTTAAATAAGAAAGTAAAGACATCCCCTACACCCATCTCCGGCGTTCTAAAGGACTAAAAAACTGATGCATAAAATCAGGACAAAGATATCAAAGAGAAAGGAACTCTTCTGGAAAACAGCTCAGTCCAAGGACTTGCACCTTTGAACCCTGCTTTTCCTCCTCCAATGCCCAAAATCGCAAAAAGAGGAACACATGGAGGCTCAAGATTTAGGCAAAAACGTCACCTAGGATACCGTAAATGCCAGCTCTTTGGGGAGGTTTACCAACCTATCCCGGTCCGGACGCAATGGCTTGGACCACAACCCTTCAGATTGAGGTATCCTTTTGATTTAATGTTTTTTAATCCAAACCACTTATTCTATTCGGGTTTTAACTATCATTTTGTTTGGACACTAGACACCAACTTCGTGGTGGTTCAGAACCTAGCTGAGCAGAATCACCTGGCACTCCCCGATTTTACTGTCTTGATGAAGTTTTTGGTCAAACATGTCCAAGATGGTGATTGAACTATTACCACATGACGAGCTTGAAATGCACCTACATTCTGAACAAAAAATTAGTTAACGAGAAAAAAGGACAAGCCTAGGGAAATTGTGAAGATGTTATCCGACGAGGTTGGCAAGCTAAAGGACAAGTAAAGAAGTTTACGTTGAGTGTTTTTCGGGCTATATCCCTTTTAAACAATTCAAGTTAAGGCCATCCCAAACTATTTTATTTTGGTTTTCTTTAAAAAATTTCGTCTTTGGTCTATTGGACTCTTTTGTTTTTGGTCCACCTTAGATTATTTTTATTATAGTTTTTGGTCCACCTTAATTCTTTTATTTTCGGTCCATCTCCAAGTTTTTTACTTTTAATCCGCAAATTCTTTTGTTGTTTTAATCCCGTTTGAACTTCTGTTTTTTATTATAGTTTTGGTATGCTTTAGACCTTTTTTAATTTTTATCCACTTTTGACTTTTTTTTTATTTTTTGTCCGCTTTGGACTCTTTGATTGTTTGTACACTTCATACTCTTTTATTTTTTGTCAGCTTTAAACTCTTTTAGCTTTGTTCCCTTTGAACTATTTTAGGGTACTCAAGGCTCCAATAAAAGTGATAAGCCTAAGTGGGTGCACTTTAAATGGTTTTATGTTTTGACCGGCTAAAATTAGGACCAATACGAATTTATTTCCTACTGAATCTCTGCTTCAACCAATATAAGTCGAAGCATTTTACAAAGTCTTTGGAATTTTTCTAAAGTTATATTCAAACACTTACAAATAAGATGACAACTAATTCATTAGATGAAGTCATATGTCTCGTATCATAAAAAAAACATTATTGCGTCATTATGGTAGGAAAAAGTGTGTCACCATTCTTTTAAAAATTAAAAAATACTTAGTTTAATAAGGGATAACAACTCAAATATATATATTTACACATGATTAAGTTAAAGGTGCTCGATATTCCATAGGTGCATAAGGATCCTCCCCTCTTCATCCACTAGTTTGTATATTCATGATTTAACTCACTCGACTACATAATAAGGGTGTTCCCGATTCGGGCCAAGTTTCCCTTGACTCTTATCTTTGGTATAGAGCAATACTTTTTTTGAAACCAAATTACCGAACCTGAAATCTCTTTTTTAGACTTTTAAGGAATACCAGCTTCTCATAAGGGACTCATAGGGTTGAATCCTTATATGCGCCTTCGTCCTCTTCTCTTTAATTAAATCAATCTCGATCCGTCTCCTTTCTTCATTTCCCTCTGGGGTATAACTGGTGACTCTAAAAGGTTTGATCATAGTCTTTGTTGGGACCATTGTGTCCATGTCATACACTGCTGGGAAACGAGTCTTATCCGTTGTAGTCCTCAAAGTCATTCGTAGGCCCATATGACATGTTGTAGATAGTTCGGCCAATTTCAACCACTATAGTCAAATTATTCTTCAAACTTTCAAATATACTTCGATTAGTCACTTACACTTGATTGTCTCCTTGTAGGCGAAAAGAGGTCTATAAATATTTCTAACTCTACATTTTAAAATTGAAAGCTATCATCCATTGTAATACTTTGGTATACTAAATCGGTGACAAATGTTGGTTAGTATGAAGTTAATCGTGCTATTCATGCTATTTTGGTAAGTGATTCGGTCTTTGCCCATTTTGAGAAATAATCTACAACCAAAATGATATTTCTGATCCCCAGTATCTTGCGGCAAAGGTCTAACTAGGTCGATTCCCTATCTTGCAAAGGTCTAACTAGGTGGATTGTATTTGCAAAATGTTGACATGTGTTACACTTTTTTACTAATTTCTTAACATCAACGAATATTTTGGGCCAGTAGAATCCAGCTAGAAAAATCCTTTGGGTTGGAGTTTTGAACCCATATTGCACTTAACCTTGTTTATTATGAAGCTTCTTTAAAATCAATCTTGAATCTTCTGGTCCAAGGCAAGGAAAAATAGGTTGAATTAATCCTTGTTCGAACAACGTACCTCCCATAAAGATGAATCTCTTGATTTTGAACTTCAACCTCCGAGTCGCGGCCCTCTCTTCTGGGTGTATGGCACTCTCAAGGGAACTTACAATCTTCGACCACTAAACGTTTACCTTTTTTATACTTGTATCCATATATTTTTTATGTGCATAAACCATGCTCTTTTTTGATTGATGGGTGTTCTTGTAGAGTAATCCACGAGTCATTTTATGCGTAAAGTATTAAAGTTAAGGCATCTGTTGAATAATTCTCATCCATTATGACCTTCTCGTACTGAATATTATCAATCAATTGCGCCAAACTCTTCAATATCTTTAAGTATTTCACCAAATACTCTTTACGAGCCTCTGCTTTTCCTAAAGTATGGTTGTCCACAAGTTGTGAGTCATTGATTAACTGAACTCTTTTAATCCAGCAAACTTGTGCTAGTTGAATCCTTGTGATTGTAACCTCATACTTGGCCTTGTTATTGTATATATGGAAACCAAAACAGATATCTTTGTTTATTGCTTCAGCGAAGGGGCTAATGGAGCACTCCCGCTCCACATTTTTAAAAGGTCTGAACCCTGATCAATCTGTACCACCCATTTTGGATCTAACGTATCCATCAATGGTTATGGCCTTTCGATATGGTATAATGTGAGAAATTCGACTAAATTTTGTGTTTTAATGGTTGTCCTTGGTTTGAATACGATATCGAATTCCCTAAGTTCTACCTGTTATTTTTTTAATCGCTTGAAAATAACAAGCCAAAAGTAAACGTTTGTGGATTAAACTTTAGGTTCATATATCTTATATTTTTAAATGTCTCGAGAAAATTAACGATGTGCTCGGAATATTTTTTACTTTAAAATAGCATGTCGTCTATGTATACTTTGATATTTCTCCTAATCTGAGAGGCGAACATTTTGTTAACCAGCCTCTGGTAAGTAGATCTGACATTCTTTAAGTCGACAGGCATAACTTTGTAGCAATACAATCCTCGATCTATGGTGAATATGGTACTTACTTGGGCTGAAATATGCATTTTAAATTGATTATAATCAGGGTAGGCATCCACAAAACACAGTAGCTTGTTCCTTGAGGTCGAGTATACCAGTTGATCCATCCTTGAAACCGAAAAGTGGTCATTCAGACATGATTTATTCAAGGTTGTAAAATCAACTCACATCCACAACTACCTTTTTTCCCACCAAAACTGGGTTGGAGGTCCACGTGGTATATTGTGATTCTCTGGTGTTCCCCATACTAGCCAACCTAGATACCTAGACCATTTCAGCCGTGGATTTTTTGATGGAAAAATGTTATATTTTTTGCTATCAATTTGACGTTCGGGGTTTACAGACAGCTTGTGGAAGATGATATCAGGCATAACCCCTATTACATCTTTACTCGACCATGCAAAAACATCCAAATTATCTGCTAGAAAACTGACCAGATCATCCTTCAAGAGTTTTGACAATCTAGTGTCAACTTTTAAAATTATTTCTCCTGCAAACTGATGCGCCTCAGAATCTTATCTTGGTATAACAAAACTGGGGCCACCTTAGAATCATCAACGACACGGATCCCCACCGCATGCCAAAAAAACTGTTATTCCTCAATTTTCTGTTTTCCTTTCTAGTCTTCCTTTTCAAAATCTATTTCGAGACAAAACGGTGATTACAGAAACCTTATCACCACTGACGATAGTCAAAATTCTCAAAGCTATACTTAAATCATCCACGTCCGAGATGGTTTTGACAACATGTCTGTTAGGATCAAAATCGAGATATTCTCCTCCCCGAGATGACGTCAACCACATGGTAATACAAGTCTAGATCCAAATACTCATTTTTGAATTCACTTGGGGTCTCTCTAGAGGTGACGGTAATCATGTTGTTATTTTATTGTTTTGGGTAGTTATCTGGATCACTGAAGTGCCCGCTTTGGTCGTTCCAACCCCACCGTTAACATTTTAATGGGCACCCAAGCCATTACTTCTCACGTATTGGAACAATTTACCATTTCCGATTAGACTTTGAATATCCTCCATCAAAATGATACAATATATAGTTTGCTACCCACGTCATTTTGAAACTAGCAAAACTTGCTGCCCCGCTCCTCCATCGACCTTGTCAATAGCATCAAAGGTCTAAATTGAAACTTTTCTCTAGTCTTATGGTAAATGGTAGCCACACTTTCATTCAACTCAGTGAAGTTCCCATGCCTCAAACACTTATTCCTTTGGTCGTCCTAGCCTTTACCTAACCCTTCATTCGTAGTTTTAATGGCCTGCGATGGTCTTTTCTTAGGGCCTCTACTCGAACGAGTCACTGTCGGAGTAACCGGGGGTAGAGGAAGCAGATACATGACCAATGTATATTTCCCCAGCTGAGGGACCTTATAGGATACCGATGTGTAAAAAAGTATATCGGAGCCGGAGGCTAGTAGTTCTGTTTAGGTGTGTCATCCGGAATCAGGCAAATATTTATGGTCTCCTCGATTTAGATATGAGAGTCTACTTGTTCTAACAATGCCCTGAAAGTTTAGGCGTTTTTCTTTATTACTTCTTTGGATAAATTAGTCCCCGACAAGAATTCTTCCTATCCAAAGCGAGGGTCATATCGTCACAACAATTAGCCAGACTGTTTTTAGTGTGCACAAAGTGGTTAGTGTACTCTCATAAACTCTCTTCGTGCAGCTGTTTACAGTTCATGATATAATTCCCATGACTTTTTGTTACCTTGACTTCTACGAATTGATGTTTGAAAATAATTCAGTGATGGTAAAAAATCATGATAGACCTCAAGTTCAACTTATTGAACCAAGTCAAAGAATTCAATATAGAGATGTTATAAAAAAACTTGACACCATAAGCGGTCGTCCTTCAGAAAATTTACCATCACGTTGGTGAATTGTTCGACATGATGCTCTCGATCATCAGTTCCATCATATTTTTTTGGATTTCAAACCTTTGTGGTAGCTCAACGGGCTATTATTTTCGGGGCTAAAAGGGATGTTTCCATACAGTTTTTTTTTTGCGTACAATGTGCAGTTGAGCCCATCGATTGGTGTAGAATACAAATCCTCTTGGTATAACGACTATATGTTTAAAATGGGTGCGTGGTTTGCATATATTGATGGTTATATTGGGTATTTTATTGATATACGATCGAGTACTACCCCACAACTCCGACTTGTTGCCCGACAGACCAAGCTCCGCCTTGTGGGCATTAGCTTGAAAATTTATGTTGAACACGAGGTCGTTAGGAAGGCCTATTGATGTTTGCCCAAAGGTAAATTAGTCTGGGGCTTCTGAGTATTCTTTTGATTTAAAAGATTATTCTTCATCGGCTCTAATGAGTCCGGATTTTCTCACCACTCACTGAGGGAACCGGACAAGGGCAATTCGGACAAAAGCCACCCACTGAACTATCCGAACATGACTAAATGTATTAAAACCTAAATCACTTCATAACTAAACTAATTACTTGCTTTCTTAAAGATTAATGGGTCATTGAACTCGAACCGAATTCATAAGTTGACCCGAAAGCCCATGTGGCCCACAATTAAGGGTATAAATACCCCAACCATTTTCATTAATGAGGGGAATGAACATTTAATACAACCAAGCAGCTCAGATCTCTCACTACAATCTATCCAAACATTAAATACCCTTGAAATATCACAAAACTCTAGACAAAATTACCCTCAGTTGAAAATAATCCACACCAAATTGGCGACCATAGTGGGAGCATGAAGGTGCCTGAATCTAGCATTCAAAACCATCAAGAAAAATCAGTTCGGATGAATCCGGACGTGCAAGAAGTACCACCAGCTTTGGCAGAAGTTGTGGGGGGAAATGATGAATATACGATTGAGGAGCGAGATAGGTTAAAAGTTGAAATAGAAGCTCTGAGGGCTGTCAAGAGGGCAGAGATGGGCACAAAAGAAAAGTCTAAGGCGTCAGCAGCTCATCATACTGACAATCCAAGAGAGCATGAGCCATCAAAAACCCATGTGAGTGCAAAAAAAACTCATGCTAGCTCAAAAAAGTCTCACCGGTCTAAACCGGTGGAGAGCTTTGATTCAGACTCAGAGTCTTCCAGTAGCTCCTCGAATGAAGATGGAGTTGAAGAATCCTTGTCATCCAGCAGTGATGAAGGCCGTTCTAAAAAGAAACAAAAGTTGGTCAAAAAGTACTCAAGAAAAAGGGACATGCATGGAAGGTTGAAGAGACATCTGGGCAAAGGATCATCTCACAGTCATGGCCGGAGACACGTAGATCGCTTGTTAATGGATCCTTTTGCCTTCCATGATGAGCCAGGTATCTTTGCAACTCCTAACAAAGATACTGTATTCAGCCGTGGCCGGAATTGGAGAAAATCATCATTGTCCTCCAAGACACTGTCAGTAAACCTTCCTAAGAGATTTGACAGCACGAAAATTGAAAAATATGATGGCAGTAAAGACCCGGATAACCACTTGGAATAATTCAAAAACTTTATGATGAATTTTGATGATGACGACAAATTACTTTGTAGAGCATTCTCCAATCTTTTAAGGGGAGTGCTCTGAAGTGGTACAATAGTTTGCCAGAGGGTTGCATCAGAAATTTTGACACTTTTTGGGTGGCCTTTCGAAGGCAGTTTGTTGGAAGTAAGGAAGTGAAGGGCAATGGAGACACAATTATCCATTGTGCCCAAGAACCAAACAAATTTATAAAAGAATACATAAGTCGTTTTGTAAACACCAAGAATGGATTGGCTGACTGCTTTGAACAAGTAGCAATAGCTTCTCTAAGGCAGGGCTTGAACCCGGAAACTTGGCTGATTCAGTAACCAGGAAGAAGGCCATGACATGGGAAGGTCTGCTGAATTAGGTCAGTAAACAGATTAATGTAGATGAAACAAATAAAACTAGGGCGCACAGGCAGGTGAGATCTGCTCCAGCTGCACCAAATCAAAACCAAAACCAGTCCGGGAACAAGGCCAAGGAAGCCGGACAGGGTCATAACAGGGCCAAAGCTCAGTCTCATCCAGCTGCGCCAGCCCAGAGCCAGCAATCTAGGAATAAGCAAAGGCCTTGGGTTCAACCGGAGTGGTTTTCTGAGTTGAAAGAAAGCGTAGCCACTATTTATGATAAAACAAAAGACGAAGTACACTACAGAAGGCCGGCTGCATTACAATCTCCTAAGGAGAGCCGTAATAATTGTTTTTGCCAGTATCACAATGATACTGGCCATACCACTGAGGATTGTATTGCGTTGAAACAAGAAGTGCAGAATTTGATTGAAAGAGGAAAGTTGGGGGCGTATGTTAAAAGAAGAAGTGGAAATAGGCCTGATAATACTCATCGGGCTGGTCCAAACAATGCACGCACGTCGGCTCCGAAAGGGGCTATGGTTATAATCGAAAGGTTTGATGTAGAGTCAGAATATTTAGATCCTGATCCAACCCGGAATAAAGTGGGTCTTATCACGGAGCATTGCAAGACGGTGTCTGGACTTATTAACTTTTTTGAGTCACTTATAATATTCGGAGGAGACACCATGACTGCACCAACTACTTCTTCGAGAAAGAGGCACGTTCATACTTTAGCTACCCAACTGGAAGGAGGCATGACTTCCTACCAATCACAGATTCCATTTCCCTTTATTGTTTTTGATGAGGATGACTTGAGGGATATTGTTGGTCCTCATGAAGATGTTATTGTCATAGGAGCATCCATTGGGGGCAATGACATAAGACGAATTTCGGTGGACACTGGAAGTTCTGCCAATATTCTCTTTTTAACTTCATATAATAAAAATGAAAAATCCGGCAGTAATTCAGCGTTCGAACAGGTCAATTGTAGGTTTCTTTAGAAGCTCAGCAGATGTGATTGGGGAGTTCGAGGAGGAGGTTTTATTAGGCAAAGGCCCTTTTTAAAAGATGGTTAGAATACTATTCATTGTCGTGGACTGTCCCACTTGTTATAATGTTATTCTGGGGAGATCTTGGCTCTCCAGGATGCATATTGTGGCTTCAACAGTCCACTAATGCTTGAAGTGTGTTGAGAAAGGACAAGTGGGAATTGTTCGAAGCAGCCAAAAGGTAGCAAGAGAGTGTTATGCAACAACACTGGCTCCTCGGACGTTGGGGGCAGTTCGGATCAATTAGGAATAGCAGTTTGAGGGGTCCCTCTGGGGGGAGAGGGTGAAATTGATGACCCCAGAGAGACCCCTGGTGTTTTAATACCAATTGAAGAAGTTGAAACTCACTCTCTGGCTGAAGGAAAAAGTCTCAAGGGAAAAATCCAAGATGACATCGGAAATAAAGGGTAAAATGTTAGATTTCTTGAAAGACCATCAGCATGTCTTTACTTGGTGCAATGCTGATGTTACCGGAGTACCAGCAGAATTATATCACACAAATTATCCATCCGAAGGGACATAGCACATGTTGTGCAAAAGAGGAGAGCATTTTCTAAGGAAAAGGCTGATGTCATAGTTCAAGAGGTTGATCGGCTTACTAAAATGGGGCACATAAAGGAATCTCAATACCCTTTATGGACAGCCAACCCGGTATTGGTAAAAAAGAAAAACGGTAAGTGGCGTATGTGCATTGATTTCATAGATCTCAATAGAGCTTGCCCAAAAGATTTATATCCGGTCCCCCGAATTGATCAGTTTGTGGACTCCACATCTGGAAACAAGCTGTTGTCCTTTATGGATGCCTTCTCCGGGTATAATCAGATTCAAGTAGATCTGAAGGATCAAGAACATACCACGTTTATTACTGATAGGGGCCTCCATTGTTACAAGGTAATGCTGTTTGGGTTAAAAACGTTGGGGCTACTTATCAGAGGTTGGTGAACAAGGCTTTTGCTGATCAAATTGGAAGAAACATGGAATTTTACATCGATGACATGATGGTGAAAAGTGTGGACGAAGAGCTACACTTGGCGGATCTCCAAGAAACCTTTTCTAACTTGGTGAAAGTAAATAGAAAATTGAACCCAGGAAAGTGTGTCTTTGGAGTGCAGTCCGGGAAATTTTTGGGGTATGTGATAAGTGAGAAAGGGATACAGCCTGATCCGGACCAACTTAATACTTTACTACAAATGGAGCCTCCTCGGAATATTAAGGAGGTACAACAATTGACCGGGAGGCTGGCTGCACTAAACCGTTTGATTTTAAGGTCTTCAGACAGGTGCGCCCCGTTTTTTCAAACTCTGAAAGGTGCAAAAGATTTCAATTGGTCCCAACAGTGTGATGAGGCCTTCGATGAGATTAAAAAGCACTTATCTTCTCCAAAGACTTTGTTTAAACCCATTGATGGAGAGACCCTCTTCGTATACTTGGCAATCTCTGATTGTGCTATAAGTGCAGTGTTGGTAAGGGAAGTAGATAATTATCCTCGTCCGATATATTATATCAGCAAGAGCTTGATAGATGCAGAAAAACGGTATTTAAAACTTGAAAAATTAGCACTAGCCCTGGTGATTGCTGCGAGGAAGATGAGGCCCTATTTTCAGGCTTATTTTATCATTGTCTGGACGTATTTTCCCATGAAAAACGTTCTCCAAAAGGCAGACATTTCAAGTAGAATGACCAAGTGGTCAGTAGAGCTGGGAGACTACGATATTGATTTTGCCCCTCGAACAGCAGTCAAAGCCCAAACTGTGGCTGATTTCTTAGTTGAATTCCATTCAGATAGGGATACTAAACATGCAACCGGTGTAAAAGATAAAAAAAATATGGATCATCCGGACTGATGGTGGATCAAGTACCATGGGTTGTGGTGCTGTGATATGTTTAACCTCTCCATACGGTGACAGAATGTACCAAGCTATATGTTTTTCCTTCAGGGCTTCCAATAATGAGTCCGAGTATGAAGCTGCTATAGCTGGCTTGAAGTTAGTTCCCATCTGTGGAGCTAAAAGGGTCAGTTTAATGAGCGATTCTCAGCTTCTTATCCATCATTAGGCATGGGTATTCGGTTCTTCGGTTCGGTTCGGTTCGGTTCTTTCGATTCTCGGTTCTTTCGGTTCTTCAAAAATAGTACCCATTTAGGAACCAAATAAATTTTGGTTCGGTTCGGTTCGGTTCTTCTTAATTCGGTTCGGTATGGGTACTTAACTCGGTTCCAATCGGGTAGTTTTAGATACTTTAAATGCTTTGCAATATAACGTATATAAAACTCTTTTTACACTTTAAAACAATAAAAATATGTTCAATTGTAAGAAAAAAAAATACTAAATATAAGAAATATTCAAAATTAATACATTAAAGAATAATATTAGTAATATAAAAAATGGAGAGATAATATCAAGTTTATTAAATTATATAAAGGTTTGTATTTTGTTATTTTAATTATACGCATAATAGTTTGTAAATATGTCGCCACTTTGAATAAAGTATGTTGTCATTTATTCAAGAGAACATAATTAGAGATCAATGATAAAAAGACAAATTTAGGGGAATCTAACTTTGAAAAAGAAAATGTATTTTTAAAACAATTCAAAATTAAGGGTTAATACATAGGTTCGGTTCCTAACGGGTACCCACGGTTCTTCGGTTCGGTACGGTTCGGTTCCGAGAACCGTGAGTAATTGAAAACTGGAACCATTCGGGTATTATGAAAAAACCAAATCTACTTCGGTTCGGTTCTTTCGGTTCGGTTCGGTTCGGTTTTTCGGTTCCGGTTCCATCATGCACAAGTTCAGTCTGAAGCAAAAAAAGAGCAGTTGATTAAATATTTATTCATCCTCAAGGAAGTGGCACTCAATTTCAAAAGCGTCATTTATGAGCACATATCCCGAACGGAAAATACGCTAGCAGACTCCTTGGAAACCATAGCCTACTCTGAGTCCTACCCTTGGTTACATGTGCAAGAATGCCCATCCATTCAAATTAATCCGGATAAGGAAGAAGAAAGTTTGAATATACAGATAAAACAACCCCAAGATTGGAGATTTCCTCTCTTTCAAAATCTCTCAGATGGCATCTTGCCTCCGGAAAAAGCAGTAGCAAGGAAAATAAAATACAAGGCTCGTGGTTTTGTCATCCTAAGATATGTTCTTTATAAAAAAAATCCTATAGTATACCCCTCTTGTGAGGTTTGGGGATCGATGAGTCTCAAATAGTGCTCTTAGAATTACATGATGGTGAGGGATCAGCACACTGTGGATTCAGGGCCCTAACTAGAAGAGTTCTGTTAGCTAGGTATTATTGGCCCTCCATAATGCAAGATGCCAAGGAGTTGGTAAAAAAGTGTGATCCCTGCCAGCGATATAGTAATGAAATTCATACCCCAGCTGTCCCTTTAGAGTCAATTTCTGAGCCAATACATTTTGCTCGATGGGGGCTGGATTTAGTGGGACCTCTACCCATTGATAACTTTTCAAAGTGGATCGAATCAGCCCCATTGGCAGGAACTACCTCGAAAGTTGTTATTAAATTCATCATGTCTAACATTTCTTGCAGATTTGGAGTTCCACAGAAGATAACTACAGACAACGGGCCACAATTCGACAACAAGGAAATGGAGATTTTAAGTGTCTCTAGAGGCATTCAACACTGCTTCTCCTTTCCACCCACAGGAAAACGGTCGAGTTAAAGTGGCTAACAGGACAATATTGTCCGGTCTTAAAAAGAATTTAGAGAGAGCTGCTGGAAAATGGCCAAGCTATCTACAAGAATTCTTATGGGCTTACCGGACCACTCCCGGGGCTGCAACACAAGAGTCTCCCTTTGCCTTAGTATATGGGATGGATGCCATAGCTCCCATAGAGGCTACTCTTCCTTCCTTTCGAGTTCATAATTTTTCCGAACACGCTAACGGAGTGGCCGTCAGAGGCCAGCTTGACTTAATGGAAGAAAGAAGAGTTAAGACTCACCTTAGAGCCACACACTATCAAGGGTTGATAAGAAGCAGGTTTGCTTCTAAAATTAAGAGAAGGGATTTCCAACCAGGGGATAAAGTATTGAGGAAAGTCTTCCTACACACCAAGGAGAAGCAGTTCGGCAAGTTAGCTCCAACTTGGGAAGGACCCTATGTAATCAGTGAAAAGCTTAAGCCTGGGACATACCGGCTCCAAGCTAAGAATGGAAGGATTTTGAATCACCCCTGGAACATTAAAAACCTCCGGTTGTACTTGGAATAAAAACTATGTAAACATTTACTTGTTTAAAAAATTCATGTAAATATTTGGGGGCATACTCTTTCCTCCCTGGTGGCTCGGGGAGGTTTTAATGAGGTGTCCGGTATTTTTTATAAAATATGATGCCTTCTTAAAAGATTCTGAGTGTTTCAATTAATAGTCTTCTTTGAATTTTTTATGGCATACTGGATTGGATTGATGGAGTGATGACTACTTAAACATTTGTCATCAGAGAATTTTAACACTCTCACTTTAAAATACTTGTAAAGTAACTAAGGGTTGTTTAAACATTAGCCACCAAAGTTGAAAAACTATGAAGCAATGCAAGAATTGTGTTATATAAACTACCCATTAAGATATACGAAATGCCTTGGCCATCCAAGGAATTTGAATTCTCAAAACAGAAAGGTTTATCCGGACAAGGGCCGGACATGGTTACAAAAAATTCCTTGGCCATCCAAGGACTTTGGTTCAAACACAGAAAATTAAAAAGATAGTTGATACTTTAAGACTGAGCTTTCTTAGATGGCTCGGCCTCACTTGGCTTATTCTTCTTTGGGTCATCATTTTCTTCATCCAGACTTTCCCCAATCTTTTCTTCTTCATCGGTTGTGTCATCACAGCCACTCGAGTAGTTATGCGTATCCCCATCAGCCATGGTATGGTGGGGAATGTCTTCGTATTCCACGAATCGCCATAAATATCCCAGTGTCCTCTTCGGAAATTTTTCATGAAAGAGCAGGACCATATCTGACTTGAATTCGGCATACCTTTCCTCTTGAGAATCTATCACCTCATTGGTATAAGCATCAATCCTAGCCTGGATTGTTTTCTCCTGCTCCCTTAACAAGTCAGCTTTTTCTTGTTCAGCCTTGGACACAATGTTTTCAAGTGAGATCTTGTCATTGGTTAGGGTCTGAATGGTGCTATCTTTGGCCTTCAACTCCTCTTTTGAAGAAAAGACAGTTCTTTCCAGATCAGATTGCTTCAATTGGAGTTCTTTGACCACTCCCTCCGAAGTGGCCAGCCTGGTGGCCAAGTCCTCCTGACGTTTCTTCAACTCATCATTCTCTTTCTTCAATGCCTCGGCATTTTGGTTGGCACTAAGGAGGTCACTAGATAGCTTCTCTTTGTCAGAGTTGAGGGTATTGATGATGGCTGACTGATTGCGCACTTGCTTCTCTAAGGTAAGCACTGGCTGGATATTGCTTAATAAGGAGTGGGTGATGATGTCTCTCTCACTCGAAACAGAAAACGACTTACCATTGAAAGTGACGATGTTCGAAGAACTTGGGGGAAGGTAGGGTCCAGCAAAATCGTCCTTGGAAAAGTCTTCAAAGTAAAGACCAATCCCTTGAAGCCCTGAGATGTCGACGCCATCAATGTTGATATCCCCTCCGGCACCCTCTCCAGTGTGAAAGTCACTTAGAATTTATTCTGCTTGAGTGGGGTCAGCTGGGTCAATTGGAGGTTGAGACTCCGGAGCCCGGAGAGAAACTTCATCTCCCTTGGAGGTTTTATTTTTCTTTGCATCCCTGTCTCCACCTTCTGCTCCCCGTTTTCTGTCTTTTATGGGAGCCTTTTGGGGTTTTGGAGACCCAACTGCTTCCTTGGTGCTTTCGTGTTCCACCGCTTGCAGTAAGGCAACATTAATCTGCCCTTGATCTTATCCCTCTGGGTTGTTGGGACAGCTGCCTCCACCTCGGTAGGATTGGCCTCAACCACACCTTGCTTGGCCTTAAATTTCTTGCCCTTCATTTTGCTTGGGGCTTTAGCTCTGCCCGGCAAGACCAAATTCCCATCCTTTCCCTCTGTTTTTCGGAGAATCACTCCCGAAGGGGGTGGAGTGGTTAATTCCTCCCAGGACAAGTCCATCCGGTTAGTTGTATTCCAAAGATAGAATCTTGTTAAATTGCCTCCGGTAAAACAGTTTTGGAAGCGGTTTCCCCATTTCTCAGCAGCCCAAGCATTTAACTTGGCACAAGTAGTCTGCCCAGCCTCTAAGTAATCATTAAAATCCTTGGGCAGCACTACCAAAAAACAAAAAGAGAGGAATTTGATAAAAAAAATTGTTGTTATAAGTAAAAGTAGAAGTATGTAATGATATTTTTACCATCACTTCACCATCTGCTGGTAAGCATGCTTGGGTTTACACCAGTTTTAATTTTCTTCCTATTCTCCCAAGCACCGCTGATGAACAGAAATTGAGTCTTCCAGCTTTTTTCCGACTCGAGTAAGTCATCCACCGCCTTGTAATCGTCGCTCATGTTAAAATGATAGAAAGGGATGACATGGTTTCTGCAGAGGCTTGCTACAGCAGCAAATTACTCCATCGGAAGAGGAATTCCGGAGAGCTTGGAAGCCATGATACATGCCATAAGGGTGAACCAGGCATTAGGGCTTAGTTGACTAGGGCACAACTTTATTAGATGGAAATATCTGACTATTTCTGGGTCTAAAGGAAACCTAATCTCTCATTTGAATAACTCAGTGTAGAAAACTATCTCATTAGGTTTGCAATCTATGGGTGTCTCCGGATCAATTGGTATCCTCACTTTAACCTTTTCCGTAATCCCTCACTTCGTCCTCATCCGGCCAAGTTCAGCTGTATGAATAAAAGCGTAATTGATCTTCTGCATAGCTAGCAGATATTTTACACTTACTTTGTGGAAACAAGGCCCCACTTTTCCTACAAGGCACTCCGGCAGGTCTGGATGCTTTAAATACACTTTCTATTTGCCTTTGCTCTTCTTGGTGATGGCAGTCTCACTGGTTTTCCCGGAGACATCAGTCTCAAAAGGGGCTTCTTCGATAATGTCTTACATTACATCCTCCATTACCATGGAGGGATTATCAGCTGTTTTTGGGAGAGAAGAGCTAGTGGTTGGCTCAGTAGGCCCTCCAGATTGTTGAGCATTATTCTCCTCTTGTGGTCTAGAGTCCGGCTGGGGCTCAGATCCGGAGGTCTCTTTCCGAAGGCTTGAACTGGTTGCCTTCGGACCAGACAGCTTGTCCTTGGGAATTTTAATGGGTGCTTCTGACCATGTAGTCTTACTCTTAGCCCCGGATTTAGAAGGCGTGGATTTTGGAGTTTTAGGTTGTGCAGTAGCAGCATGCCCTTTCACCAAACGACCCATCCATCGATCTACTAGCTTCTCCGGGGAAATATCAGCGTCTGATCCCATAGCAATGAATGATGAAGGTTTCCTGAGGCTTGTAACCGCTTGTTCTGGTTCAACAACGGGCTCTGATTCTTGAACCGATGAGCCTGAAGCGATTGGAGAAAGGATGGGTTGGCATAACCTTTTGGGTTTAGAACTTTTGGCAGAAGATGAACCCCGATCAGGCTCCGAGCTTGGTGTATCAGGCTTGTCAACAGGAGAAACAGGGAGGCCCGCAGCAATGCGCTTTTCTCGTTCGACTTTTTAAGCTTTTTCTAACTCCGACAAGTTGAGCCACCCACCTTTTACTAGGGCGTTTCTTGCTGTGAACATAAACTCATAACAAAAGAAGGGTTTTTTGAGAGATAAAAGCTTTGAAGATTAACAAAGTAGAGATAATGAAGATGATAAAACAGTGAAAAGTGGACTAATTTATACTAAAAGAACAAAGGATGCTTTGATACCTAGGAGAATACGAAAAGATAGGTGTAATGATTAAAGACGGCGCTGATGTTACCAACATTAATTAAAAGGTTACTTTTCGAAGCAAGTAGAAGCGCCTTTCTAGGAGGAAAATGGCCGGTGAGGCGAATCAGAGAAGGACACGTGTCCCATTATCTCTTGCAAAACTGTTCAGCTTCTAAGGGGTTTCAATCAGACCGGATAAAGTCGTTACACATTTTGAAATTTCTGGACGTAGTTATGTGTACAGTTGAACTATTTTTTAGGTCTTGTCAAAGGCCTTCGAACATAACCTAAAAAAGGGGCTACTGATGAGTCCGGATTTTCTCACCACTCACTAAGGGAACCGGACAGGGGCAATTCGGACAAAAGTCACCCACTGAACTATCCGAACAGGACTAAATGTATTAAAACCTTAATCACTTCATGACTAAGCTAATTACTTGCTTGCTTAAAGATTAATGGGTCATTGAACTCGACCCGAATTCATAAGTTGACCCGAAAGCCCATGTGGCCCACAATTAAGGGTATAAATACCCAACCACTTTCATTAATGAGGGGAATGAACATTTAATACAACCACGCAGCTCAGATCTCTCACTACAATCTATCCAAACATTAAATACCCTTGTAACATCACAAAACTCTAGACAAAATTACCCTCAGTTGAAAATAATCCACACCAGGCTCGACCCCCCATATTCGTAGCTAGGTTATCCTAGGTCGTCATTTGGGCTTTCGCTCTCTTTGAGACCTTCTTTTGGAATCACTCTCCCTTCGGGATCACCAACGGTGTGTGAGCCTGGTGCTTTCTGGGTTCATGTGGTGATGCATGCGCCTGCGAGGAGTTTAGTCTTCCTCACTTTCATTAGTTGAGTAAGACAAATAATGACGTCTTATTTTATACTCCGTCTCAAGCTACTATAGCTTTGTTCTGGACTATAAGGGCCAATGGAGTTCATGTCGTCATCCTCTTCTGTCTCAACGTTTGTTTCAACGTGGACTTCCGATCATATTCTGTTTGTTTGTACAACACTCTCGACTAGTCCAACTATCGTCCCGGTAGAAATTTCTCTTTTGCCGACGTGTCGTGAGCTCTGCTTGCAATCGTTGGTTATGTTTTTTCAATTGAGCCTGTAATAAAAGCAGACCTTCTGAGTTGCTCGACCCTTTCTGTACGACCTCACTCCTCGAGGTGAGAGACGTACCAGGTGCGTCTGGATTTTTCATAATGAAGCTATCTACTTCGGTGAATGAAAACTAATTTAAAATTTTGGTCTCGCTAAAAAAAGAGGGATACCAGCTCGAAAAAAATCTCTCATTATGCTCACCACTAATGAGTTTAAGTTCAATCGATTATATTCTGAGTATCAAGTGTTTCAGAGTAAGAAAGATGTCATTGTTGATTACATGACCGACTCAACAGAGTCTTTTGGGCCGTAGTGGTTTTTTGTTGGTCCAAAATATATAAATGATCCTTTTGGGGCTTCTTACTTATAACGATAAACACTAATTGGAATGGATCGGCATAATAAATGAATCACATTGTCTTTTATCTCTGTATTTTTTCTCTTTTATTTTTTTTGTATGATCTAAATTTTTAAAAATTCATATATTCCAAACACGTGTTATTTTCATTATATAAAATATAAAATATTTACTTTTTTATTATTATTTTATGTCGACGAATAACGTCAAATAAAATTTATTACCTCATGTCACGAATTATTGAATCTCTTATATTCAAGTAATGTCTAGTTAAAAGGTAAATTATTTAATTAATACAAATAATTTTAAAATGTGATTTAAAAACTTAAAAATAATTAAAAAGTCAAAAATTATATTAAAAAAATCGAAAGCCAAAAATCATTTTTATTCTCATTTTTATTTGGCTATGTTTGGGTGAGATAACGTTTTAGTGAGTCTATGAACTTTTAAAAGTCCGGTGGGATAAGTTATCCATTTTGGTGATGTATATATCCATTTTGGTGATATATATATATATATATATATATATATATATATATATATATATATATATATATATATATATATATATATATATATATATACTTTCAACTTCAATGCACTGGTAGTCCATGGACTATCCAATTTGGATAAAGTTAGCTAAGTATGCATATTTATTAAAAAAACTAAGTTTATCAAAAACAAAAAATCAAATAACTAATTTTATTGAAAATAAGTATTTAAAAACTAAGTTTATCAAAAACAAAAAATCAAATAACTAATTTTATTGAAAATAAGTATTTGAAGACTATCCGTCACAAAAATTGATATTTGGATGAATTACTATTTTAAATCAATCCTTTTCTAACCTTAAAAATTATAAATCATATAACAGATCTTCCTATCAACCTAAAGAAACTAATAGTTTGGAAAACCGACAACCACACCCAACGTTATGACTTCCCTACGAACATGCAGAAATGTAAACTACAACTTACAAAACTGTAGCTGAAATATCGATTGGATTATCCAAAAAAAACTACATAGATTAAGTGTAAAGTTATAGACGAAAGAAACATGGATTTATCCGTAAGAAAGGATCAAACATAGTCAACCCAAAAAAACAGCTTTCTTTCACTTGGTGCTGCCGCTGCCGACTTTCTGCTTGGCCTTTTCTATTAGAGGCTTCAACTGCTTCTTTTCAGCAAGGATTTTCAGGAAGTTGAACAAAAACGGAATGTAATTGTGCTTCCTTCGAATATTCTCAGTCTTCCATTTCTTGAATTTCTCCTCTTCCATTAATATCTTCTCAGTAGCAGACTCGATCCCAACGTTCACCTCGGCCAACGAGTTGTTCAGAGCTTCAAAACTGTTTCTATCCGAAGATTTCTCAGTTTGTAAAGCAGCTAGCTCCTGGAGCATACGCTCCCTCTTCTTCTGCAGTTCTTTGATTTCGGCAGTATAGATGTCTTTTCTGTTTTTAATGACTGCTAAAAGATTGAACCTTATCTCGTTCATGGAATACCTCTCGATGCGTTTTTGGATCACCGGTTGCACCATCTGCAACCATTCCAAGCCTCCTTGTCCACCAGGGCACTGACCGAGGCTAATGGGTCCCTCTTTCAGTCCATCAAGCTCGTACAATACCCCGTCGACAGGAACGTAGCTTATGAAGTGGTAGACGTCATCGTCTTTGGTCGCAGCTTTTTGCTCCTCCGGAATAAAGGGCTCTGGCCGTGCAAAGCTATTGTGAGCTTTTCGAATAGCGTCACTGTTGTTGATAGCCAGGCCTTTTAAATCAGCTGGAAAATTCTTAGTGAAATCTTTCAGCTTTAATAGTTCAGGGCCAATTTCAATCTCGGGAGAGTTCAGGAGAATAGATAAGATTGCTTGGGTCGCACAAGCATTGTTGATGACCTATGACAGCACAATTTAATAAAACTGAGAAATTTAATAATTGTTACACTCCAATTATATTATTTACAGCGTATAACTCAACAAAAAGATAGACATGTAAAGTTGAAGTTGTATGGCGCTACAAAAGGGAAAAGGCTGCACTTCGCAGAACTATGCCTCTATTTCTCGACTCAAATATAAACTAACCTGACTAGCGAAAAAGAGGTTAGGATTCGGCTCTTTGATTACAGCACGGTCATCAACTTCCCCAGGACGCCATTTGAAAAGGAAAATCAATCCATATACAGGTCTGTCCGAAAAAAAATGTTTAAAAGCAAACTTCATACAAATGGGGATATGCTGCTATATGAAACAAGGGAATAAAATTTTACAAGCTTAAATGACAAAGAAAACAAAAAAGAATATATTTTATGTGACAACTAACCTAAGGTTGTTAAGAGAATCAAGGTCCAACGAATACAGCTCTTCAACCTGCAGAAACAAGTGATAACTTCAGAAGGATGAAGGTAGTTTTTGACGAGAAAAAAACATAAAATACTTTAACAAGTATTATGGTGCTAATTATACAATACCAAACAAAGCAGTCAGGCACATATGAACACCTAAACTACAAAAGGTAAGAAACGAAAATGACAAGTTCAAAGAGACTATTGCTTGGATGATCTCCTCCTGCCACTAAACGCCACACGCGCTCAACGTTATAGCAACTAAAGCTCCCAAAACGTCTTGTTTTTGTAATGATTGATGCGCATGGCCTACAAAGCAAGAGCTACGATTGGCAGCAGCAACATAATAATGTTGCCACCTATAATTTTAACAATTAACAACCCCCTTTTAAAAACTATGGTCTTACCTCATTTGCTTTCAACAGCTATATTTTTAACAATTAAGACCCTTTGAACAGCTATAATATGCTTTTACACGTATTTCAACCGTGTAATAGAAAGAAAGAAAAAAAGGGCTTATAATTCTCCTATATTCTATCCTACTTAAAGAGTTTAGGCTTCACTTGGTTGCTTGCTAATTTTAACTTGCATCCTACTAAAGAACTAATAAAGCCTCAAATCACATCCTAGAGGAATAAGCTCCCCCAAAACACCATTAGACATCATTATGCCCTACTCTATGCACTTTTGATCTTTGACCTGCCTTCTTGATACAAACCCTAACCCTAATTTAACAAAACAATACAAAGTAATGCAACATAAAAATAGAGCAAAAACGAGTCAGAACCCAAAAAACTCAATCCAAATCAAAGACTAATGGCTGCATACATCAATTTTGAGAAAAAAAATCTTGATGAACAGCAATAGAGAAACATAATTTACCTGCACGCCTTTTACTTGCATTTGTTGTATAAGTTCCGTAAAGACACCTGAAACAAACATCATGATTCATAAGGATATCTTAAACTAAAATCAACAAACAAAGCTCAAGGTAATCGCCAAAAGGACCAATTGCATTGTTCTTCAATTGACATACAATTCAATCCACCCAAGAAAAGAAACCTAAAACCCACTACTAATTCACAACACAAGATGTATAATTAAAGACAAAGATCAATTTTTTGAGCAGATGTTGCTTCAAAATTTAAGATTTCTCTAAGAATAGCGACTGCGAAAGATGAAATCAAAACTAAGAGAAGATAAACATACCAGGATCAGACTCGATTGTGCACCAAGACATCTTTGATAAGTAGCTGCACGGAGAAGATTATGTTACATTAAGGATGTGCAGAAAACATGAAAAGTTTAGTCAGTGGAATTACCTAAAGTTTTTAGAAAGAGGAGAAACACTGTTGAAGAATATCAGTGTTTGTTGGGAGGAAGAGGCTTTAGGTCGCAATCTATGGAGTTTTTTTCTCTCTCGACCTTACCTTTTAAATTAATTATTTGAGTCCTCTAGCTTTTATAGAAAATTCAGTTTCATCCGCGTACAGAAAATATGGAGGGATAGCTAAATAATATCAATCCGTATTTATTAAAATTCAAAATATCTTTTGCCCTTTTTAAAAAAGAGTTTGGATTATTTAAAATATCTATACTTCAAAAAATGCATAATTTAATCTAAAACCAAAAATTTAATAAAAAAATATTATCTCAAAACACTCTAAAATTATTTCAAAATCAACTCAAAACAATTCAAACTCATTTAAAACACTATGTTAAATCTCAACCCGTTTTTGTTGAATCTCAACATCGTTAGATGTCAACTTTAATTTGTTAAATGTCAACTTCTATTTTTTACCATTTTACATTTCGGTATATATTTTTAGAATAAGTGTTTTGGATAAAAACTTTTTTTTAATAAACTACATTTTTATGTGTTGAGATCCAACAAAAATGGGTTGGAATTTAACATAACCTTTATTTGAATCAATGTTATTTTCAAAACATGAATTTAAATGAGGAAAAAAATCAAATTAACATAATTAACTTTAAATAATAGAACTACTAAAGTTTAGGGTTTAATTGATCGCCAAAGCATATTTATAAACTTCTTAAAATAATAAGGTTAAGAACTACATAAAATTAATATAATAAACAAAAGGGTCAAGCTATATATATCCAAAACTGGTTTAAGTTTATTAGGTTTTGAGTTTACCCACATTTGGTATAAGTTTACTCATTTTAAATGAAAATACCTTATTAGGGTATATAAGTTGTTTTTTTTACCCTTCCACTTCATTTTGTCTCTAAATTCTCACTTCACTCTCACTTCTCTCTGACCACCACCTAAATAGGTACATTTTTATGTTTTCAATCTTTAATATGTTGATTCTTTGTTGATTTTAGTTTGTTTTAGGTAAAAAAATTTGATTTGGATAGGTTTTTTTAGTGAATTTCATGGATTAAATTAGGGTTACGGAAATATGATCGATTTTAGGGGTTATAGTAGGTTAGATTTAGGATCTATAGGTTGTTTTGGCCATTTTCCTCGCCAAAATCGACCGAAAAATGGTTGTCACCATCGGTGTGTGTTGTGCCTGCACCGATAGGTGGTGCATAACCACATTTTTTTTATAAAATAAAGTCCTGAAAATTATAATTTAAAAAAACATTGTTTAACTTTTATATATTTGATGGTTATAATAATTATTTTTTAAGTTTTAATCTATTTGAAAAGTGTTTGAATGTTGAGGCAACTTTGAATATTCAATAATATTTATGAAGAACTTCACAAAATTATAGTAGTATGAGGTTTGATTTACTAAATTAAAGTGTTTTTGAGTAAATATAGTAAAATAGGTTATCTTGTGATTTAGATGAATTTAGGATATATACCTAGTATTTTTCTTTTACTAATGATAGTTTTGTAATTAAATAAAAGTTGGAGGGTAAATTCGTAAAAAAAATAAAAGTAAAGTCAAAGTAGATTTTTGGGTAAACTTAGATCAGTTTTTGGTATGTATAGCCTGACCCTAAACAAAATTACAACGATGGAGTTTGTTCATCTTCAAAGCACTCGCATGGATCATGTTAGGAACAACCAAATTCTTGCACGAATCGTGCGGGGAAACCAGATTCTACAATAAATCGTTTTAGGAAGCCAAACTCTCGCACAAATCATCAGAGGAACCGCCAGACTCTTGCACTTTCGGTGCGAGATTCGTGCACTTTCTCACATTATTCGTGTGAGAATCTGCTCGACAACAAGGACTTCTCTATAAGATCTAAATATAGATTTCAACCTTATTTTATATTAATAAGCATAAAGGTGGATACATACCCTAAAGAATATAATTGACTACGAATCAAACAAACAATTCTATATATATATATATATATATAAATTTGTAATCCAAAATAATTAACTAAAAATTGTAAACATGTATCGATCAAAATTGTAAACAAATTATATTATAGATGAATTAGTAAGTACATTAACAGTATGGTGAAGTTGGATATTAAAATCTAATATTTTTTAAATGAGTATATGAATGACAAAATAATAAAAATAGATATTGAAATCAAAGAAATTAGAGTTGAAATTGAGAATATTGAGATAAAAAGATGGATTGAGATTTAGGATAGTCTAAAAACACATAATAGAAAAAAATTCATTTACTCGTTTGTATGAGCGAGATCATAATATTACATACGACTTCAAATTTAAGTTACAAAATATTATATAGAAAATATTGTTCTCTACTTTTTATTTTAATTATTAATATATATGTATATATAGTTTTTTATTTTAATTATTAATATATATATATGTAGTTTTTTATTTTAATTAATTTGATTGTTAATATCATTAATATTTATTAATTGTTTGCTACTTGAAAACCTACCATAACGGTTTCTACTTTATTTTTTTAAGGCTAAGAAACTGGACTAAGATGTTTTTTGTTGGGAGATTAATTAAACCCCTACTTCTTAGACTTGGTTGTTGTTGCCGTCATCTGTTCTGACTTTTAAAGTGGATTCAGTTTGCTCATTTTAAAGGATAGGCCTTTCATGTTGAAACTATGTCATAAACTTTATAAGTACTTGAGTTTTGATTGCATTTTTTGTTCATATTGGATGTCATAGTCCCATAATTTTACTGATCATCTAGTAATCTTTTAGAAACACCTGACACTTTTGCATTACACTTCTCAAAGAGAATGACTTTAGGGTTAGGATTGTATGGGCTTTGAAGTATAACATCATCTTTCTAGCTATTACCACCAATACCAAAGCAAGTTTCTCTAATTGCAAGTACATAGTTTCAGTACTTAACAAAAATATTTGCTTACATATTGAATTAGTATTGACTATGTTTCTCCACCCCTTACTAAAACGACACATACAACATAATTTGAGACCGCAAGGTATAAATACAATGATTCTTCTGGCTTCGCTTTTGTCAGTATTTATGCGGAAGTGAGGAACTTATTAATACCTTTGAAGGATTTTTCACAAATGTAGTTCAATTGAATATTAACGTTCGTTTCAATTTATGTGTCATAATTTGTGTTTCTTTAGTATTTATTGTGTGTGGGGGGGGGGGGGGGGAGGGGTCTATTCTGCCCAAATTTGAGAGTTGGGTAAATATGCTTCAATGTATTTCTCACTTACCATGGAGCCTAGGAATTTGTTGGATCGCAAATTGAGCCATATATCCATCATATTGTTTGTTTGTAACTAACATGTCATCAATGGGTGCCTGATTTTGGTCAAGTTGGGTTGCAAATATCTTGTTTACAAGTCCTTAATACGTGGATCTTGTATTATTTAGGCCAAATGAAATTATCTTGTAAAAATAAAATCCTATTTCACTTATGAATGTGGTATGTGATTGGTCATCTTCATGAATTGATATATAGTTGTATCCAAATCCATAAAGGATAACATTTTATTCCACCAATGTAGCATCCACTAGATGATATATTATGGGTCATGGAAAAGATCTTTCAGACAAGCTTTGTTTACTGTGAAATCTACATACATTTCCAGTTAATCTTCTTTTTTTCACTAACATTAGGTTGGTTGACTACACCGGGTAATATGATTCCCAAATGTATCCTAATGTAATCAGTTTGTCCACATATTTAACAATTGTTTATGTCTTTTGTTGGAAGTAATACCTCATCTATTGTAAGAGGTCGTGTAGTTTATATTTGACGTATGTAAGGATGTCTCAACTAAATCGTAATATTTTATCTCATTCCATAAATATATTTTATACTTCTTCTATATGCTTAATTAAGTGTGAGATTTCTCAAGTTTCATCCATAATATCTACGATGATCTAGTCACTCGCTAATTTCTATTATTGTTGTTGTTGTTGTTTACGAGTCAAGAAATCTACATAAGATTTATTTGAATTTTTTTGTTACCTTTGATTACTCCTACTTTTTTATTGATTGGGAACTTAGGAATTGTTGAATTATAAATACTATATATGAGCGCTTGATACAACTACGACCTTCCCATGATTACGTTATAGAAAGATGGAGTATATATTATTATATAGATGCAATGGACTTTCTTCTAGAATGCATTCGTGCCGAAAAATACATCCAAATTGAGTTTTCTTAAAATATATGTGTCGCACCTGTGAACCAAGGTAAAATCTTATGAGAATGGATCAGTGGTTGAAGACCTCATATCTTATCATATGTGCTCTTATACAATATGTTGGGAGAGCTTCATGTGTCTATCATTATTCTTATAACCTCCACTTCATCCAACCCCATTGTGATTAATACGATATTATCGGATGGTGAGGCCACTCCCCTCAAATCATCCTCTGCGAATGCTAACACTGTTATAAGTTTTTAGTTTATGTGTGGCATTGATTGGCCATTTTATTGCACCTTTGAATATCCAATGTACCTTTTTTTGAGTTATTGTGAATCCATACAAATGAATCTTTTCAACAATAATGCAAACAGTTTGCATATTTAGACCATAGTCTAAACAGTATTCCTCTTTCAACTTAAAGATTGTATTATTTCTCAAAGGTTCTCGACTCTTTGGCCTTTTTCATTGATGGTTGGTCTTGATCAACGCCATCATGTCTTGGTTCGTTCATGCTCTTATTTTTTTTAAAGCTTTGAGATTTTTTCCTTCATCAATCATATTTTGGGCTTGTTCTTATAAAACTCAATATTCTCATGTGTAGTTCCCAATATTGTTGTGGAATTTACAATATTTTCTAATCTATGTGTTCACTGAGACCTTGTAGCTTATGTGGTCTTCAACATCAGAGTATGTTTTTTGTTATCTCATATATTACCCTCAAATTTCAGTTAACTCTGTGTATGGCCCTTTAGTCAGGCATTCTTGCCTTCGGTTTTTATTGTTATCATTAATGTGATTGCTCATATACTTCCTTCGGGAACCTTTTCTTTGGTTATAATATTTCGGTCGGAATGATCCCTCATTGTTTTTATTTTGTAGAAACTTCATTCTGTAGATTGAAGTTTACTTGTGTCAGTGCGAGCGATATATTATCGTGTGCCAATGAATGGTGACTTGTATATGCGGTTGGAGTTGTTGTATATCCTTTAAAGCTTGTTCTTTCAATCTCCTCCACTTTGATGTGACACTCCACCTGAGCAGTTTTATACCTAAAATTGAGGGTGTTTTTCTTTATGATAACCTTTTATGAAGTTCTATACAATATTTCTTGCATACATACTGCCACGTTTACCAAGTCATAACAACCGTGCAGCTCACTATTTGTGTCAACAAAGTAATTAATTTACTCTCTTAAGCTCTTTTTAGGCTTATGTTTGTAGTTGATGATACAATCCTTGTTGTTTATTATTTTAGAACCGATAAATCGGTTCTTAAAGGTGTGTATAACATATTAAAACTTGTAATACAATTTGTTAGAAGTTATTGAACCATGTTAAGGAATTTCCCCTTAAGATAAAGATAAACTACCTACACTTCATCTTATCATCCACTCCGTAATTCATTATCTCGCTTTTAAATTGCTCAACATGATGGTTCAGGTCCTTTTCCAGTGAATTTATCCATCTTTAGGTTATTGAAGTTTGGAGGTAGATCACAACATAAGATATCTAGTACTAATGAGAATTATTTTTACAAATCCTCATTATTGTTACCATCATCATCATCATCAGCATCATCATCAGCAGCACCATCATTAAGAAAATCTCTTGATTTGTTCATATATACATACCCCACGAAATGATATACTTGTTGTTGTTTTGGTTCATGGCACTTTTCAGTCGAAAGTTTGATACTTGTTTTGTTTTGAAGCGTCAATTAATATTCATTAGGTTAATAACCCTATATTAATGGAATATAGTACAGATTTAACTACGTTGAGAGATAAGCGCATGAAAAGTTGACCCATCAATGTTGGATGCGGCATATATTGGTTATTTGCATCTACTCCTACCAAAGCATGAGTGTATCCCCTAGGGAACAGTTGAGTAGGCTGGTCGTACAGGTGTAAAGTTTTATTGGAACATGTATTACGTCTAAGGTGTCTGATATTGCTGATAGTTAGGCTGTTGTCCTAGTTAGGTGCATATGTTTGTTGGAATCCTCGACTGAGCCACTGTGACTTGTTAGTCATTCAGATGGGTTCCTATTAGGACTTGATGGCGATTTGGTTGGGTTCCCAATTATGTTGTTATGAATTATTAATAGTCTCGGTTGATCTCAGATTGTAATGGAGGAACAAATAATTTTCAAAAACTTAAACACAACAACCTAAAACCACAAACTTTTAATGATAATTTTTTATTGCATGCCACATTAAAAAAAATAACTTGATAAAAACAACATAATAACACTTATTTATAAACTAAAACTAATCTAAACCATTAAATTTAAAGAGGACTAGGTTTTTATAGAAAACTCTAAAAAAATCAAAAATATTTATTTGAAACCGTAAATAAATATAATTCAAATAAAAACACTGAAAAATATAAATATCAATCAAATAAATATTTACTTACTTTATATTTATATTGGAACGAAAATAAAAAAAATCATTGGTGTCTTTGGCGTGCTTATTCTATAAAGATTTTAAAAGAACCAAATTTTTATTGAAGAAGAAATATGTTTAACAATTCTTTAATCTAAGAGTGAAACAATAATTATTAAAAACCGTGTATATAATAACAATAATAAATAATAAATAATAAATAATAATAATAATAATAATAATAATAATAATAATAATAATAATAATAATAATGGTATATAGTAACTTTGCTACTATATAGCATTTGTTATTAATGGTGAAATAAGATATATTTTATTAGAATATAATTTTAAGATAAATTTTATAAAATTATATTTGATTTTGTTTTAAATATATGGTTTAAGATATTTTCTAAAGATATGGTTGTAAATAATAATATAATATTATTTATTTTAAATTTTTTGAATATGTTTTAAAATAAAAATTTAAAAGAGTTCAATTTTTTTTGAAAATTAGATAAAATTTGGAAATGTGGGTGAGAAATATTTTTATAAAAAAATATAAAAAATTTGCTTTGTTGTATATAAAAAAAACTAAAACACCGAGAATAGAAAAAAAAATATTAACAAATTAATAATAACTAGATTTCATGGTAAGTTATTCACTTTTTTTTGGTTGAGTATGGCATTCTTATAACCAAAAGGTCATGAGTTCGAGTCCCACTAGATACGCTTTCTTGGCTGAGCCTGTCACCTTGTGTGGTTTACCTTCTGGCGTTGGTTTGCAGGCTATCGCGTCAGACTGGGGGTTTACCCTGTGCGCACTCATTGCACTCTGAATAGCCGTTGCGGGTTCCCTCCGGAAAAAAAAAAAGTTATTCCCTCTAGAAATTAGGATAAGTAGTAGTTTTTTATTAACTAACATTAAAACCAAAATGTATTAAATTAGGCAATACGTATTTTTAGGGTCTTTCACGTTCATTTTTGTTAACGTATTTTTTAGTGTGATTATGAGGAAAATTCATCTTCTAAAAAGGCCAGAAAATTGGATTCCTTGATAAGTCAAGTTTTGAAATCAAAGTCTAGATTGATTATTACTACGTATTAGAGTTGCTAGGAGAGAAATTGCTAAACATCGAATGGGGCTATGCAGTTCTGGATGAAGGGCACCAAATTCGGAACCCTGATGCGGAAGTTATGCTGGTATGCAGACCGTTCATGGCATAATAATGACTGGCGCCCCTATTCAGAACAAGCTAACAGAGTTGTGGTCTTTATTTGATTTTGTATTCCCTGGAAATTTGAGATTTTATCCTTGTTTGAGGCAGAGTTTGCAGTTGTCATAACTATTTGTGGTTATGACTTATGCCAATGCTTCGCCATTATAAGTATCAACAGTTTACAAGTGTGTTGTCATTCTTCGTGACTTGATTATGCCTTACTTCCTTCGGCGTATGAAATCTGACGTGAATGCCCAGTTAACAAAATAAACTGAACATGTCACGTTTTGTAGTCTTACTGCTCAGCAGCGAGCTATCTATAGGGCCTTGGTTAGCTAGTACTGAGGTAGAACAAATTTTCAATGGGTATAAATATTCTATAGATCTTGTATATTCAAAGCAATGAATATTCATTTATTATAATATTTACTATTTATAATTTCCAAATAAATATACTATTTATAAAATTAAATATATTTATATAATAAAATCAACTATTTTACTTGATGAAAGAAATTAAATATAAATATTTTGAAATAAATGATATTTATAAAAGTTTAAAAGTATAAACATTCATTTATTATAATATTTATTATTTATAATCTGTAAACAAATCTACTATTTATAAACTTAAATATATTTATAGAGTAAAATCAACTATTTTTTTTAGAAAATGAATTATATATATATTTTGAGATAAATGGTATTTATAGAAGTTTAAAATATGCATTAAATATAAATATTTTAAATTTTAAATCCCATAAAAATGTATTAATACTCCCTAGAAATAAAAACTAAAATATAATTTCATTCTACATAATTAAATTAACATCAATTGATTTTATGTAAAATAACAGCAAAGTAATTCATTCAATTAACAACAAATTCCTACATAATTTATTCAATTAGCAAAAAAATGGAAATCTACGCATAAATGGTATGTGTAAGTAGGAAAAATTGTGCATAAAATAATGCTTTGAATGGGTAAAATTGCACCCGAAATATTGTTTTGATTTCATAAAATAAAGCAACGCACCCGCAATTTTGGTAAATTCACGCATGTTCTTGCGTAATTTTACCATTTTCACCTGTGTTCGTGCGTGCTAATGGATATCGCAACGCATAATAGCCCGTGAATTACAAGCTGGAAGTTTAAAATCGTATAAATGTACCTCTAAGCCAAGCCAAAATGTATAAACGTATAAATGCACTTAAAATCATCATTAATGTTATTCAAATCCATAATGAGAAAGAGATTTTGATTTTTTTTAGATTTTGTGGTTTGGGATTAGTGATAGAGGGTGAATAGATGAAGATAGGTGAGTAAAAATGAGTTTAAGACTCGAATTTAGGTTTTTATCTCCTAAGGGTAATTTGATCATTTAACGTACTGAAGAAAAAATAAAAATTTGGAAGTCTCACTACAAAAAAAGGATTTTCTTTAAGAAAATAAATATTTATTGATAAAATAAGGATTACATTACTTAGTTATAGGCGCCAAAATGTGGCACAAAACTTACAACCAAAATGCGCCTTACAATTGCATTCACGACAACAAAAGACAATACTGAATTTAAAAAGTCTTCTTTCAATCTCTGTGAGTCTTCTCTAATCAGATTCATGATCTCCAAAACTTCTGCATTTTGTACGATTCATCGTTTGGAATCAAAGCATGAATTCGCTGCTACAAACTGGAGCTAGAATAGCGCTATAGGGCGGGTCAGGAAAGAGGAAGACTGAAAGGATGAATCTTAGGAGTCGATAAGAAGTGCTTCAAACTCTAACTTGAATTTCGAACAACGATTACGAAAGATCAACAATATTGGATCTTCTTCTTGTTGAATACCTGCATCTAGATAATAGCCAGGAAAATCTTGCTAATAGAGCACCCGAAACCCATGTTAGAATTTGAGAAAAACTTAGATTCAATCAGGATTAAGATTGAAATAACCCAGGCCTAGGCTTTCTAATAAAACAATGGTTAAAAGATGATTTGGAGTCTGGAATTAAGAAAAATTATGCTTTTCCTTGCATCTCAGATTCCATTTGGCAAGCCAATCTACGACTTGGTTTTGGACTCTAGAGATATGCTTAATTTCATGGTAGAAGCAATTAGATTTCTACATAAAGATAGTAAGGGATTGAGATACCAAGGAGATTTTCCTTCAGCAAGCAAATGAACAAGCATTAAGGAATATGTTTCTATATCTGCATTAACATAATTATTCTTTTGCAGATTAAAATAACATCTAATAAGGCTCTTGATTCAGACATAAAAGGAGATAACTTTCCATATGTATTGCTTGATCCTTGAATGATGTCTCCAAGACTATTTCTGATTAGTATCGCTCTACTGGATTCTTCATTTCTGATACAAGTTGCGTCTGAGTTCATTTTAAGTCTACCAACAAGTGGAGCATTCCATTTAAGGTAAAGAGGTTTTTTCTTCTTGTTTAGAATCGATAAGCATCCTATAACAGACCTTGCATTAGTGATATTAGTCCAATGCTTACGAGTGAATATGTTAGATGTATCTAAGCCATTGATGATATTATTAATATGATAAATAGTAGCATCGAAAAAGAAGTAAGTTCATTTAAAGTTAGCTTTGTTGCGGTTTTTCCAGATAACCCAACAAATTGTCGTAGGAATAATGTGAGTAATGTGAACTTGTTTTTCTGAGAACCAGAACCAATTTCTTATAACATGAGTGATGTTCATGAATCTCTCAATTTTGACATTGAATAAGTCTGCAAAGTGCTTCCAGATTGTCCAGGCATAACTGCATCTAATAAATAAACGGTTAACATCTTCATAGTGATTGGAAAAGTGAAATTTTGATACTAGATGTAAATGTCTCTTCTGTAATATCGAGTCTAGGGGAATGTAGTTGTGAATCAACTTCCATAACAAAAAAAAGAACTTCCTGGGAGTTATAACGTTTCATATTTTTTTGAAAAAATTGGACTAGTTATGATGGTGTCTTATGTTGTTCCATGTATCATTTGTGTTGAAATAAAAGTCAGGGGAAATCTTCCAAATTATGGTATCATCCTTGCTGATGTTAATGCTAGTTTCTTTGATAAGATTGATTATGTTAGTAGAAAAAAATCCTTGCATTCTGTTGATGTCCCACTTGTTATTCTGCCAATAAGTGTTTACTTTAGCAATCTGGAACCAGTTGTTATCCTCACTATCATTAAAAGTGATAAGGGGAGGCTAATCATGCCGATTATCAAGCCAAAAATCCATATGTCGCTGGCCTAGCAACCATCTAATGTTGATTTTAGCATATTCTTTAATTCTTGAAAGTCTTCTCTATGCAAGTGAACCAGTGATATTGTAGTGAGCTTTAAGATGATGCATGTTTCTACTACAAATGCTATGCATTATTTGTGCCCAAATGCTTTTATTTTTTCTGAAAATGTACCATAGCTTTTGAGAGAAAGTGTTTTGAATATCAGAAATATTCCTGATATTCAGTCCACCTTCCTCAAATGGTTTGCAAAAAAGGGACTATTTAGGCCAATGGATACTTTTTTCAGTAGAGCTGGATCTCCATAAAAATATATTGAAAGTTAATTCCAGTATTTTGATGATGCAGTTATGGATACAACTATTTTGCATCCAATCAAATGGGTAAGGACATAAGAACAGAGGAGATGAGGGATAACCTACCCCCGTATGATAAGTGTTTTCTTTCCTATTCTGATATTTTTGTGTTGACTTTATCCAGGATGGTTCTGAAGTTGCAAGACTTGTTGTTGTTGCTTAATGTTACGCTCAAGCAATAAGTTGGTAGATGATCTACATATAATCCAGTTTGTACCACTAATGAGGTAATTCTACTTTGCTGAAATATGGTAGAGACTATTATCTTTGTCTTCTTTTTATTTATTGGCCAGATGTTGCTTGATAACTTTCTAGGTATCTGCTTAAGTTTTCAATGATAGATTACAAGCTATTCGTAAATATCAGGATGTCATCAACAAACGCTAAACAGGGGATAAGATTTTCAGTTCTGGATGCAAACTGTATTTTTTTATTTGAACTAAATAAGTTATACAGACCTCTGGTTAGCATTTCTTCCCTTATGATAAAAAGGCTTGAAGACAATGGATTACCTTGCATCAGCCTTCTTTTAGGATTGAAGTAACCAATTCCATCACTATTAATTATCTTAGATATATATTTCTAATAAGATTATCTATTAAGTTCACAAAAAACATTAGAGGATCCAAAGGTTAGCAGAACTTTAGAGACTGAGGGATATGCCATCCTATCAAATCTTTTTGGCATGTCCAGCTGGATAATAATATTACCAGATTTAGGCTTCATGTTTAAATCATAGACTAACTCTTTAGCTATTAAGATATTCTTATGTATAAATCTGTATTTAACATACGCCTTTGGGTATTTGAGATGATTTTAGGTAGAATACTAGATAATCTCGACTTGATTAGCTTATACATAATTTTATTAAGCATTAGGTACATAATCTTATAGGTCTATAGTTATTCCAGCGTGTGGGGTTACTAAATTTAGGTATTAAACATAAACATGTAGTAAAAATACCATTGGGGATACACTGGCCTTGAAGAAAAACATTGAGAGCCTTGTAGAGATCAATTTTGATTATCTTCCAGCAAGCCTTATAGAAGTATATGTTGAAACCTTCAATCCCAGCTGCACTTGATGGATTCATACCATTGACAATACTCAGAATTTCATCTTCATTTGTAGGAAGGATTAAAGAATCATTATCCCTCTTTGGTAACTAGCTTAGGAATGTTTTGCAAAAATATTATCTTGCATATTGGTTGTTTCATCTTCAGTGTGGATATAAGGAGGGCTAGTAAGAATTATTTTAAAGTAATATTCAGCATAATTACCAATAGTATCATGATCAATGATCCAATTGTTTCCCTCTTTGATGTTTTTTATAACATTATTCCTTTTTTTCTTTGAGACAAATGAATGGTATGCTTTTGTGTTCATGTCTCAATCTCTCAACCAGTTGTTATAGTATTTTTTCCTCCAGTAATCCTATTATGTTCTTAAAGCTTGAAGGTAGAGACCGTTAGCTTTGTTTAATGCAAATTTAGTATCAGGGCTATTAGAAGTAGAAAGTAAAGTCTCCAAATCCTTAACATTTTCATCAATATCTCTAACTTTATCAAAAATGTTACCAAAATGATTAATATACTACTCCCTGAGACCATGCTTTAATCTTCTCAATTTCTGTCAGAATATCTGAAAAGGATTGTCATCCATCTTTTGGTTCCAATTCTGCTTAGCAAAACTAAGGAAATTTTCATCAAAAGTCCACATAATCATAAACTTAAAGATTTTGTTTTTGCTACTAGAGTTATTGAAATAAATAGTTATGAGAAAATGATCATTGTCAGAACAATTTTTTACCATGTGAAGAACCTGGGTCTTTTTAAAAATGTTTGACCATGAAGAGTTGAATAGAGAGCGATCTAATCTTTTCCATTTGTTATTTCTGTTTCAGGTGAATCTTGAACCAGCAAATCCAGCGTCTTCTAAATGCCAATCTCTGATTGCATCGTTCAAGTCTTCAATGTTGTTGTTTAACAAGGTAATATGTCTTAGATGCTCTTCTACAGAAGCAATAACATTAAAATCTCCAACTGTAAGCCAACCTTTTTTAGTAGCAGCAATGTTTCTAAGTTGATCTCATATCTCTGACACTTAACGTAGACTATCGTAAGAAGAAAAATATTGTCTAAGCCAGGATAGTTAATTTCCAGGTGAAGACATTGAGGGTGGTTAATAAGGATTTTAATGCTATTTTTTCACTCAAAAAAACCATATCTTATTAGATATCTTGGCAGTATAGTTGGTGAAACCAATTTTAGTAGCAATCTCATCTAGCTTCTTAATCTTGACCAGAGGCTCTTGGATAGCTAACAGATTAATCTTCTCTTTAATGATCATTGATTCTAGTCTTCTAACTGTTGCATTGTTGTTGATATCTCTGGCATTCTAGTTAATGATCTTTATCATTATCAAAGAGAGATTTGTGATGTTTGTTAACCCTTGAATATTTCAGCAATTTAATGACAAGTTTATTAGGTTGTTTTCATTTTCTTGCAGTCTTTAACTTCTTATTCAGAATTTCATAGAATTTTAAGTCTGTGTCATTGGGCTTGAAGGTTGGAGTGATAGGAGTACTACCAATGTCCTGAACAAATATTTTCATAATCGAGAGAGTAAAAATACTTGTAACCTTAATCAAGCTTCTGAATAGCTTCTATGACTTCCATATCTTCCAGCGTTTGTGTTTCTTGTATCTTGGATTTAAGGGAACTGTGATCTATTATGGGATCTTTGTATAAAGTTGAGTTCTCTTGAGGTTGCTTGTTGGTGTTAATTGTTATGGATTGTATCTTTGGTCTAAAGATTTTGTTAGATATCTATATTTTCCTTGTTTTGTTGTTACTTTGATCTACTTCTTCTTGAATTTGAGTATATAACTTAACTATCCCATCATTTCCAATTTCTGCGTTCTTTCTCGTGAGATTGTTTGAAGCCTTCTTGCATCCAGACTGGTTATGGCCTATATGGTAACACAAATTGAAATAATATGGTAAATTTTTGTAACTTAAGATAACTAGCAACCATCATTAATGTCGAAACCTATCCATATTCTGTAATGTATTTTCTTCGAGACATCTAATTTTATCAGCACATAACAAGGATTTTAAGAGCCCTGTTTTTCTCTAGAACAACTATCTTGTATCCGACTCCAATTGATGAGGCGATATCATTCATAGATGTAGTATTATACAGATATTCTAGAACACATCCAATTCTAACCCACATGAAAGATATTGAACTTTCTTGTTTAACATTGAATCACGGCATCCATAAAAAAATTCTCATCATTGAAGTTCTAATTGTCCACATGTTTCGTGACCAGAAGTTACAGACGTCTTTCTTGAGATCGAATTCAAATAAGATGTGCCTTGAGTCCCAAACTTCCACAACATTAAAATATTTTGAATTTGAATGAATTTAAAAACTAATTAAATAAAGATCTCTTTGGTAATCCGTTGGTAAATTTTCCCATGAAAGTTGTTTTAGAGCTTTGAACAAACTGATCTTTCACGGCTTCAGAGTACTGAAACGAGATGTGATCAAGTTTCTCGTTGACGAACTCAGGTTTGAAAGTTGGGAGAATAAAATCCTTCTTTATGTTTACAGTATCAGTATATGATCTTCTTCTGATTTCTATCTTTTTAGGTAATTCTTTTTTGTTTTTTTTATTAAAGAACATGGATTTTTTCGACTTCAAACACTTCATTATTGTAGAATTCTATGGAGAAACAAAGACTAATTGAAGCAAGAGACCAGAGAAAAAATTAAAAAAAGATGGAGAAACAAAGAAAAAAAAGATCTTTAAATAATTGGCAATGATCTTAAAACCTTTTTTTATACCTTCATCTTTATTCTCGAAGAGAACTTTCTTAATGTCCAATTGGCAACTAATTTTTGGTATTTCAGAAAAAACAAATTATAAAAAAGATAGGAAATATAGATGGTTGTATTATAATATTTATTTATTTATTTACCTATAAACGAAAAAGTAGGTAATCTTTTTTATATTTTATTTCTTTAAAAAGTTTGTAATGAAATCTGAATAAGAATTCGAATTCAAATTAATTAGCACAAACTAGAAAAATAATATCATATTAAGGGAAAAAACGGTTAAAGCTAGTGTACACAAAATTTCAATAGCTATTATAATATAAATCTCAAATAAATTTGCAAGAGATCCCTTAGAAATAATTTTAAAATGGTTTGGACAAAAAATTATATTAATACTTTTATATTCAATAAGTTGTTTTGATTCATGAGCTTGAAATTTTATATATTCTGATAAATAAAAATATAATTAATTATTTTAAGATTTTTTTAGCATACATATTCTTCTTGACTATTTTGATCCAGTTAAATTACATAATTTACTAAACCAGACCATCACGGTGACTACACTTTATCAGACTACTGGTCTAGCGTATTCAAGGTGAAGTTCTATTCGGATCCTCTGTTACTGGATCGACTTATAATTCGATTTTGGTTGAATCTCTTGATTCAGAGCCCTTCGATATCTCGGTTCTTCACGTAACTAATCTCATAATGTCTAATTATTTTAACATCTTAATTTTATAGGATTTACCTACTCTACAAATAGAGAGTACAACCATGTCATACACTATTTTGAAACAACTAGGAAAATTAAAACTTTTAAGTAGTGGATATCAATTAAGTACCTTATCATCTCCTGTTCTCACCGACATTTTTAGCATTTTTTAAAACTATATAAAATTTTCATCTTTCGACTTTAGGGAAAAGGAATTGGACAAAAGTGTCTGCATTGTTAATAGAGCACCAGCACGATACAGCAATGTATTTTGAGCAGCTAATGTTGTAACTAGAGGTTAATGAAACGTGCCCAAAGATATAAATAACCCATATTATGAATAAGTAAGGACAAATATTATGTTTGTCTAAAGCATTAAAGATTTTATATGGATTAGGCACAAGTATATTCGCGATGAAAGATTAGTTTGTAATATTTTTTAAAAATTAAAAAATCCATTTATTTAAAATATAATGATAAAAAGACTACGATGAAACAAATTACAAACAAATGCGATACCCACATTTAAATTAACTGTTTTAATTCTAATACATGAACTTTTCTTCCAAGTTTTTGAAGATTACGGCACTAAGTGCATGAGATGAAATTTAATGCTGTTTCTTTCCTACTAGAACCATTAATTTTAGTGGTTTATTTTTTCGGTCTTATGAAAACCAATATATATTTATTATTGTTAGATAATATTATCTTTTAATCTGTTTTTCTACAGTAGTGAAGGTCTTAGATTTGCCAAATTGTATTACAAGTGATGCTTGGATCATAATTTTAATTTTTAAATAATTAAAAAATTTATATATATTTTATTGACCATTTGACCTGGAATATCTAAACTAATGTTTTATTTTAAATATTTAATTTTTCTTTTTTAGAGTATAATTCTTTTTTTTAAACTTCTTTAAAAAAGTAATAATTTTAAAATAAAATATCATTTAATTTTTTTTGAATATTTTAAAATCATTAAGATAATTTTGGATCGTTAGGATTAGCCTAACCGGAAATTGGACTTAATGTGAAATGAAGAAATATGAGAATGAAGATGATGGTAATAAGTAAAAACAAGTATATTAAAAGCATATGTTATTTCATTTATGATTGTTAGAATATATTTATATGTCATGTGCTACAATAAATATCTCATGGATATTAAAGAAAAATGATTTACATATCTCTAACTATTTTGATTAGTAGTTAAGCATATATGTAACTGTTTCTAGATAAGCCGATAGGTCGATAATTTCGAATTGGACTAATTACATCTTTACTAGTAGCCCATTAGTGTTTGTGAGAGTAAAGAAGAAGGACTAGCTCAGTTTTGCTCGAAGAGTATTTGGTGTTGGTTGAAACGTTCTTTGTCTTCATTGAGGCGTCAATCATTTATAATTAAGCATTTATTGTCTCTGTTGAAGTAGTTGTTATCCTTATACAGCTTTTCTTGTTTGGACGATGTTTAGTCTTCGTAGTTGTAGTTGCTTTAAAAACTCCAACTTGTTGTTGACGATGCTTGAAGGACTCCTCATTACTTGTCGAGAGTTACCCTGTATTTTGGAGTATTATTTTTATGGCTTCATTTGTTAGGTTATATTTTGATTTTTGATGAACTTATTTGTAAAATTATTACAGTAGTCCCCTAGCCTTTAGGGAAGGATGAGGGAAGAAATATAATTTTATGTTATGCTTTCCGTATTTAAATGAATTAATTCCTTCATGATTTGGTTTTTTTTTGTTTTGAGTAATCTTCGTAATCCTTGTAAAGATTGAAGTTAATGGATAGAAAATATCTTTATATCTATACATTCATCCAAAGCGAATTTTGCTAATCTTCGCAGAGGATAATTTTGAGAAAAATATATATGTATTGAGTACACTACAAAAATACACTTGTTTTTTATGAGTAAGCATACACTTAAATTTGGAGGGCATGTTGTAATTTCTTTCCACATACTATTTTACTAGCAGAAATTGACATGTGTAATATAATTACTCATTTTTCAAGGTGCAAACCTTTGGTATTCTTTCATCTTAACCCTCCCTTTCACTTATCATTGGTTTCAACCATTAAATAAGTCAATTGTATATTGTTATACATTTTTTCTTATAAATACTTTACCCTTTTTTTTAAACTTATTTTTACCTATTTCACAAGTTTGTCTTTCTATTTTGCATTCGCTTCTCAATTATTTTTAGCTAATTGATTTCTTTTCTAGGTTTGATATTTAAAATGGACACGAGAGAGGAAAATAACGGGGGCGCGTGATAGTTAGAATAATCATATCAATCATTATGATTGTGGTGTTTCTTTTGGTAGGGATGGAGTTTCTGAAACCTCTCATCCATTTTGTACTCATGCTTCAAGAAAGAAATTTAACAAAGTTTATAAATAAAATTATATAACTCGTGCTTTAGTTGTTTCGAGTGTTCCCGCTCCTTCATGAAGTGATGTTTTTCTTGTTAAGGTTGGTCATCTAAGTGCCTATCTGACTACACATGAGGCTCCAGTAGCAAGCCCTGGTATTTTATATTTATTCGTTACAAGCTTGCAGTTAATATTGTGACTTCTCATGAAGAATACATGGCACAAAGGGCAATATATTATGTAAGTAAGAGTTTGGTTGATGCAGAAACACAATATCTTAATCTTAAAAAACTATATCTTGGTCTTGTGGTGGCATCATTAAATTACAACCTTACTTTCAAGGCCATATTATTATATTACGTAAATTTTTCCATTAGAGAAGTGTATTAAAAAACCAAATGTGTATGGTCATATGACACATCGGTCTATTGAGCTAGAGAAATAATAAATTCAATATAAACCACGTACTAATAATTACAAGTCAAGCAATCATAACTTTTTTTAATGAATTTCAAGAAAACAACAAAGTATTACAAATTAAAATCCAAGTGAAATTATGATTACGGAACAAAAACGAATCATCCTAATAGGCATGACATCTAGTTCTAATGTAGTGGTGTTGGGATTATATTAACCACCTCGGCGGGGAAGAACTATACCAAGCTATAAGGTTTGGGGTTCACTGCTACAATTATTGAAACTGAGTATAAGACAATGTTGGAGGAAATATGTTTAGCTTATATATATGGTACCGGAATGATACAACTTATATCAGGTTCACATTTTATATTTAATCATGCACACGAGGAATATGATGTAAATTAAGAAAATATGAGAGAATATTTGGACACAGTGAAACAAATAAACAATATTTTTGATAATATTCTGTATGAGAAAATACCTCATCATGGGAATATGAATGCCAAATCATTAGCCAAATTAGGATATTTAAAAAATAAACCTTTGGTTATATTGCAAGATATTCCAACACTCGGAGATGAAATTTAAAATTTAGAAGTTTGGTTGATTGACGAGACTAAAGATTGTTGTAAAAGTATTTGTTATTTTTAAAGAATCAAGTAGTATAACAAAGTAACCTCAAGCACGAGCATTGCACTAACATGTTACAAAGTATGAAATCTTTGATGAGATGATTTATAAAAAACAATTATACTAGAACACTTATGCGTTGTTTAAGAAAAAAACAAGTTTTATTCATTCTATAAGATTTATATGAGAGTTCTACAGGAGTACAGATATAAAGGGTTGATCTTATATTCTTTTTGGTTGAGTATTGTTGGCCAACATTAGTTACTGATGCAAAATTCATAGTCTAATTTGTGACTCATGTCAACGCTTTACAAATGAGACATATTTGTTTGGTGAAACTTTTGGATTAGATGATTCTCCTTGTTTTTTTGATAGGTAGGGTAATGATTTGGTAGGTTTTCTACCAATGACTACAAAAAAACGTCACTGTTTTTATTAGTTACTATAGATTATCTTACTAAATGAAAATAAGAAAATTCTTTAGCTTTTAAGAAAAAATATTCTGAACCAATATGGAATACCAATGATACTTATGTCGGACAGTGGGGGCTAATTTTATAACAACATGGTTATAATATTTTATTACAAATATGATATAGAAAAACAATTTCAACTATATATTATCCAAAAGCTAATGGTCAAGTTGAAGTTACAAAACTTAACAATTTTAGTGGTATTAAACTAAAACTTAAGATTGTTAAAGGAAAGTGGGCATATTTTCTTCATGAAGTGTTATGGGCATACTGAACTACTCTAATGGTTTATGGGGTGTAAGTTGTTGTTACAATCTAGGTATTTATTCCTACTCATCAAATCAATTTTATGCCCCACAATAGAATGATAGTGAAAAATAGAAAAATGTTGATTTGGTGGAGTAGTATAGTGAGCAAGCTCAAGTACAAGTAGAACACTACATGAGATTAATGAGAAGTCGATGCAACTCAAAATTTAAGTTTATAAGTTTTAAAATACAATATCTCGTTTTGAAGAAGGTGTTTCGAGTAAAAAATAAATGATGGAATCACAGGAAAATTGATTCTAAATTGGTAAATGTCGTATCAAGTTGTAGCAAAAGGGTGTTGTAGATCTTATGGTTTGAAGAAGTCATGAAATATACAATATTTAAAGTCTTATAAGTGTTCTTTATAGTTGAGTAGGTGTACTCTTTTTCCGAGCTAGTGGCGTGGGCTATTATTTTTCACGAGATGTCATGTAAAGCTACATTTTAATAAAATTTCTTCTTTTGTCATTGAAATATATGTTTTATTCAAATTTTCTTTACAAATTTGGATGACATAAGTAAAAAAATAAAGACATTCATGAGATGGATATCTTTTTGTATAAGAATGAGTTAACATTATCACCAACTGATATCATGAATTATTTATAATTAAAAATGACAAATTTAATTTAATTCAACGACCCGGTAGACCAATGACCATATAATAATAATAATAATAATAATAATAATAATATGAAAAAGTTAGATTATGCTTAAACTAAAAAAGGAAAACATATATGTATGGACCTTTATTTATATAAAAATGAATCAGTTATATATTCAAACGACCTTATATTGAACTTAAAAATAATGGGAAAATGAATTTATGTTAAGATAACTATTTTTGGGATCGAAGGCCATACGATGATAGTAAATGATTTTAAATCAAGTCAATTAATATAAAATGTCAAACACCACGCAATGAATACCATAAAAACCAAGTAGTGTAAGCCTTAAAGAAATAAACACAATTCAAATTATTTATGGGATTAAAGATCATATACTCAGGCCATAAAAAACGGATGGTAAAAGTCATGACTTTAAATCAAGCAAATAATCAATGAGATTGTACGCTAGATAAATAATGCCATAAAAACTAGATGATCAAAATTGTAATAAATTTGACTTTAGGTTAAATAATGATTCACAATATCATTATTTATGTAACAAAGAGTAAAATAGATTAATATTTATCATATTTGTTAATTAAGTATATTATTAAATCTTAAAATTCAAGGAAATTATTATTTTTTTGTTAAAAATGAGTTAACAAATACACAAGAGAACATATACTCAATAATGATTCATTTAAAGCATCATGACAAGATTCAATGAATGAGTAGTTATAGCACATATAAAATTTCATTTGATTAACAAAGGAAATGCAAAAAAAACTAAATCACAAAGATTATCAACCGATCACTCACAACGAACAAGTACTAGCCGTTCAGAAAAGTTAAGCAAACTTACATAAAAATTAAGGGTTGAAAAAAATTCGAGATATTTCTCTAATAAAGTAAGCAAAGGAATTTGTAGACAAATATATTAAATCTCTTTATGTTGATCAATGCTAACATCTTGAGCTTTGTTAACACGGGTATTTTTTTAGTCACTATTAACCTCGGCATTTATTTTCTCATCTCGATGAAGGTTGTTATTGATCATCATTTTATCATCATTTATTAATCGTCCATATGCATGATCTAACTGATGACAATCTTCAACATGAGTGTATTTAAATAAGGTTCCCAATTTCATGTGAGGATGAACTCTCAAAATACCTTGGATGAGTTCGTACGTTTATCATCGCAATATGTTTTTGAACCATCTATCACTTTGTTTGTTATTATATTTTTACGCTCTTGTTAATTTATTAGATTTCCTCTTTTTTAGCTTTAGAAATTATTTATTAACCTTTGTTTCATTATTTAATATTTTTATATAAGGTATTGTCTAATAAAAATCTTGAAGTGTAATTTTCTTTATTGTTTCATCAGTTTTGAGCAAAGCTTATCTTTTATCATGAGTTCATTGGACTATTTTAATGATGAGTAATATTTCTTCATATTTTGCAGCTTCTCTCTTAGAATACCTACTAAGTTTCCAAACTCAGTGGTAAAGTGGTCGTATGGATAATGAATAAATATCTCCAATTAAATTTCTTCCCGACTAGTAATATAAATTTGATAAAACTATGTATTAAACAAAAAATATATAGAGAGAGATGTATGTGATCCCCTCGGGAAATTTCTCTAGAAATGGATTATTAAAAATATAGGATCGGTATTTTTAAACAAACCCATTAATTCTCTTGGGAAGGTTAGTATCTTATAAAGATGAGATTATTGAATAAGAGTGTTAATTGTCGTTTTTCAGTGAGCTAGTTTGAACCGAATTTTCTTCTTCACTTGAGAATAACATTTGGAAATATCAACGACTACAAAATCGTTATTGGTGGATGGGGTATAAATCTCGTGTTTTGAATTAGGTATTTTTAAAATTTCATATGAAGTCTTGTTTTTCTTACCTTCTTGGTGTTTTAATTTTGTTTTTTTGCAAGCTATCACATACACCGGGAACACTTATGTTTTAGAGGAGAGTTTTTTTTGGAATAAATGAAATTTAATCCATTCTTCATCATTTGCAAATAATCACTTATTAAAAAAAATTGGCGAGGTTGGATATTTAAATAGAGGCACATGTTGGATCTATCATTTCACTTGTAACAAAAATTATGATTCATATTAGTTTCCAAAAACCCGAGAGCGCTGATAATACCATAGTAGCTGATTCAAATTTATATAATTTTTAACATGGTATCAGAGCGTTGGGATAAGGCCTTCTAATGGGTTATAAGAAAAACGATGCATTCAATTTTCAAAGAGGAGACAATGTACTACATTATATCTAGACAGATTGATACTTCTGTCATATTTGAGTGGGAGTGTGTGTATTAAAGTGTATCAATTTGAAGGGAGAGTTTTGGAATAAACTCGGTGCCCTAACTTGATCTTCTATCTCACATCCCTTATATATAATACAATAATATATATATATAAAGGAATAAAATATCTTAGCTATTGTAAGGCATTCTGAGTGTACAAAAAGCAAAGTATATCTTAAGTTTTATTAATTCTAAACATTGAATGTATTATTTGAGGATCTTTTTCAGTTAAAAAAAATTGAAAAACACTGCTTAATTTTTGTTGTTGTATTGTTTAAATAATAAGTCTAAAACTAATCAAAGAGAATATGAAAATTCTATTTTTTTTTACATATTGACAAAAATGTTTACTCGTTAAAAGTGATAACCATGTTCTTGGAAGCTTTATGAATAGATTATTGGTTGCTCAAGTTTCACCTAAGCAACACATATACACAATGTAAAAATGAAACATTATATTTATGGATCTCTCATAAAAAACCAATATATATAGCGTAAAATATAATATCAAACGTATTCAGAAATACAATTTTCAATAAATTTGTATATACCTACCATGCGTGATAGACGTGGTATGTTGTGTGATTGAATAATTCTTTGTATAATTTTAAAATACAGAGGAATTTTAAGTTAAATTCATGGTGTTCGGGTCCATGGTTGGTTTATCATATCCTGTGTTCATGGTTGGTTCATCTTTATTTGGCATATGATCAAGTCTTCACTCTACATTACCTTCGGTAAAGTCTTTTTAAAATCACCATATCGCAAACCTCGGATGCGCTTTCAATTCTCTTCAGGGCAATAGTCAATCAAGTGCATGCCTCGGTCTTTCGTTCACTCAGCTTGACCCTATATTACTTTCTCTTCCTTAAACCAAAAATAATATAGAGAGTGCACCTAATATCATACAGATAAAGAATTTAAAATAGTATAGAGATGCAGCTAAAATGATATACCTTACTCATTTAAAGCAACAAAGATGACATGAAATGTTGAACCTGATGAGGGAAGAATTTATTCGATTCGCAAGTCAGATTTTTGGAATATTTAACCAATATGTACTTTGTAATAAGAAGTAAATATGTTTTTACTTAGTAAGTTTGTGGGATGAATTACCCTTTAATGGACCAATTGTTTAAGTCCAATGGCTCAATAGGCCAAAAAGCCCACAACAATTGCTATATAAGCTAACTGATCTTTTCTTAAAGAGGGGGGTATTTTCTTGTGGATCTTTCTAACTTTTCCTTTTTTATATATTTTTCAATTATCTTTCCGTTCTTGATGTTTTTCATCATCAAATGGCGCCGTCTGTGGGAAGATGACCGATACCCGGATAACATATCCAAAACTGTTACGAGCATCGTTTTTATCAATCGAATCCTAAAGGATTACCCTCTGACTCGCTGCTATGTACTCAAACTCGCCTTCGAGAGAGCCAAAGCTCCATCGGCCTCCTCGCCATGGCCATCGCCAGCCACCACAAGCTCTCCCTTTCGAACCCAAGCTTTAACGACGATCATTCTTGCTATTCTCCTGAACAATTTTGGACACACCACTGCTCGCTATTCTCTCTTTGTTTATAATATTTCTTGATTCATCTAACAATTTTGCAGGATCTATTGTTTTGTTAATATCTTCATAGAATTTCGTATTGCTGTTTGTGTGTTTGTGTTTGTGTTTTCTTTGCATTTTACAGATATGGATCCAGGTCCTTCACACATGGTTCCCAGATCTAGAAATCCACTTCAAGACCAATTCTTTCTCACCAGAAGGCCTTCGAAAGAGAATTTGGACAGATTCATACCGAATCGAGTGACTATGGATTTCGATTACGCGCACTACATGGTGACAGACGATAGAAAAGGTTTTACCTTGATGGTTGATTAAATTCCGCATTGTTGAACGTGGAAGATCATGGAAATGAGTTTTCTGAAGAAGGGACCTTGGACGTCTTCTGAAGATGCAATTTTAATCGAGTATGTCAGGCAGCATGGGGAGGGAAATTGGAATGCTGTGCAGAAGCACTCTGGCCTCTCACGTTGTGGTAAACGCTGCTGCAGACTGCTATGGGCAAATCACTTAAGGTCGAACTTGAAGAAATGGGCATTTAGCCAAGAAGAGGAAGTAAGAACGGCGTCCATCGTCATCGGTCCTGATCTTCATCGTCATCAATCCGATACGTAGCTCGAATTGACAAAACCGTTTCGATAGAGTCAAACTTCGGAAAACTCGAGACTCGTTTCTCTATTTCTAAATCTCGCGTTGTGTTTTCTCTTTTTGTTGTTTCTCTGTGTTTGCGTTGGGTAGATAAGTGTTTAGAGCTACATGATTATATGGTGTTTGATTGATTTAATTATCGAATTGGGTGCTTAATGTGTTTTTCTACTAGTTAGGGTAAGTGGTTGTAATTGTGGTATATGGATTGCCATCAAGATTGTTAATTCTGGTGATTGCTTTGATTTTGTACTGTGTGATTAGGGTTTTATAATTCTCTTCAACTTCAAAGCATGCTTTCCATTAAGGGTTAATAGTCATGGCTAGTGTACTTATTCCACCTCTGTATCAGAGTTAGCTATAAGTTGTTAATTGACATTCAGTGTTGATTGTCGAATTCGTAAAATTGGGCTTCAAAATCCTACATTGATGTGGCGATTGAGAACTAACCTGTTTGTAGTGTCTGAGAATGCGATGCCAAGGTTGTTGCTAGTGCTAATTTAGACGTATTGAGTCAGCTGAAATCTCGTTGAATAGGATGTAGGCATAATTTTGACTATCTTTTAATGAATTTTTGCATGCACATTTTTCCTGTAGTGGATCAATGGCAGAAGTAGTATGCGGGTGGTGCTAGCCTGGAGAAATGCAAAGGTATCAAACTATAAGCTGCACTAGTGCAGTGAATAATGATGCAGTAGGTGGGGTATCACGCAAGGATCCTTCACGAACCGTTTCCTCTTCATTGCCAAATAACATCCAGCTAAATTCGAGAAGTTTGAGTTTTGGCTATGCCGCGAAGTTCACGACATAATCAAGCAAACATAGTTCTAGAGATGCTAGGGATTACTCTTATTCGGAGAAAGAATCAAGCTTGAAAGTAAGAAAAGTAAAAGAAGACAGAGATGCTCAGGTACGCAAGTTTCATCATCGTGGACGGATGGAAAACAATAGACCTCTATTGCTAATGCGCAGTTTTCATCATAGCAGCGAAATATGTTTTTGGTATGCTTTCTCTATTTCTTTTTTGCATGTTTGATATTGCACTTCCAAGGCTATTCAAATTTGACAAAAATACACGTATATTACTGTATTGTCTGTATGAATTAGTGAATATAAGCCTTACAAAAGTTGTAGAGGTTAAAATTTGCAGAAACTGCTTTTGTGATTGCAAAATGCTTGCAACTTGAAGTTGTCATGTAGAAACAAAATTGACCTTATCATATTTTTAGCGGATGAAGTTGTCCGGTCTGCTCAATCAGCTAGTTATTTTTCCTGAGTAATAGGATGAAGAAGTAATGCAACTGGAGATTGTAGTACTGATGTATGACCATGTGGGTTAGTGTTCATACGTCGTTGGGTGTTTTAGCATCTCTCTTTAGCATGAAATTACAGGTGTTGAGGTCTACACAACAACCACATTGGATTCTGAGCATGTCCTGTTATCATCTAATTATAAGCGATTATGTCTAAACTATAATCACACAAAAGCTGGATGTTTATAAATATCATTTATCTAGTTGATTGGTGAACAGTTGTGTGGCATCTCTTGTTTTTGTGTTTACCTTATGTATCTTCGTGATTGTAAAAAGAAGATAAAATAGAGGACGGAATTTTTTTCCATTATCAGGCTCATGATTAGATCATTGCAAAGATAATTGGAAATTTTCTTATTAAATGAACTTCATTAAAGGTGAGAAGTATTTTGAAGTATATATGTTTGAAAAAGTCATTTTATGACAGCATTATTTGATATTTAATTTCTTTTAGGGGTAAGTCTAATAAGTTCCATATTTTGAAGAAACTATAATATTATTTTGGATTATCTAGCATGCACCTATACTCTGAAGTGTGGCTTTACTCTCCGTTACCTTGTAGCCTTTAGTTGTATTTTGCTTTGTAGTCTTTAGTTGTTATATTTTTCTATAGGTTCTATGAACTCTAATAAATTAAGAGAATGTTGTAATTAATAAGAAGCCAAAACATTTAAAACTACTATTAATTTAACATGCAGTTGCTCACCTTGTTTATGACGCATAGTTAGCATCGTATATGCTAGAGCTCATTTAGGCAAAGACAATGTTATACTAACTTTCAATCAATATTCTTACAAAGAAAAAATTATAGTAGGGTGCTCTCAAGTGTAGATGAATGAAAGCAGCTATTGTATACTTCAAACTGTCTAACAAAATAGCTGGCGAAGCTTCCCTGTAGAGTTCATCTTCCCATTTCGAGTACAGGAAATATGATTTGGACACTAGTTTTTGTAATGGAGCTTGCTTGCAAATACTTCTCAATCTGGAAGAGCTCATCGACGAAGAAGAACTTATTCAAGAATGCAAAGCTCTGAAACAGTCGAGTGTTCTGCGTTTTCCAGATATAACACCGTCACTCTCTTGATTTGTTAGGGCTACGAGAGTTGTGAATTAGGTTGAAGACATCACATTCCTTGCTTCATTCAGGTATTAATTTCTACTGTTTCTAAATACCTAATTGCGTTTGTTGCTTATTTGGTTTTGTTTGGATCCGCGCAATCGATGCCTTCCTATGCTTATTAAGTTCGTTAATTTTTAGCAGTAGTTAGATACTCATGTCGAGCTATGCTTGATATTCTCTGTTAAAGGTGTTCAATCGATGCTAATACCAAAGTTTGTGTCCATTCATGTCCATTTATGTTTGAAATGCAACTGTTTCTTTACTGTGTTGTTGAGGTTTTAAGATATCCCTGTCAAACTTTGCTGATCTGTATCCATCTATTGAATGAATTGGGTTTAAGCCAAGCCAAGTGTACATTAACATATTTTTAATTCTTATTGGAAGACTTGGTCTTCTTACATATTTGAAATTATTAGTAACTAACTAAGATGCCCGGCTGCTGGTTTTCTTTTGCTACTACGTGTGTAATCTTACCTTGATTATATGTGGGTACAACTTTCCATGAATGAAAAGGACTCTGTCACACCCTTAGTTCTGCCTGATTATTCTGCTGGCTAGTTTTTCTTACCCTGGTACCTTCACCTTCATGTCAAAATTAACTAAAGTGCTATGATTGTTCTGTATTGCTATAGTTTTAAGCTTAATTAATGATGGAATCCCACTATGCATAAAATTGTTCTAATTTCTTATTAATTAAGTTTTAGTTCATTGCCAAAATATCTTTTCAGAAACAAAAGAATTGTTATGGATCATATTTTGTGGCATTTAGAGAATTGAAACCGCAACCCCTCTAGCGAATTCAAGTATCTAAGAAATTGTTGCATGCCTTTCTCTGATATTTGCTGCTATGCTATCTCTTATGGCATGTTACTAAAGATTCAGACATGCCTTGTATCCAATCTCGTATTGACTGCCACAAATATAGTATTTTTATATGTTGAAATTCATTATTATTTTGGATCTAAAGGATCTTCCAACAGTAGTTGGTTAACATTTGAAATTCATTATTATTTTGGAACTAAGGGATCTTCCAATTTTAATTGGTCAACACTTGGAATTCATTATTATTTTGGATCCGAGGGATCTTTCAGCACTAGTTGGTCAACACTTGAAGTTCATTATTATTTTGGATCCGAGGGATCTTCCAACACTAGTTGGTCAACACTTGAAATTCATTATTATTTTGGATCCGAGGGATCTTCCAACAATAGTTGGTCAACAATTAAAATTCATTATTATTTTGGATCTAATGGATCTTCCAATTTTAATTGGTCAACATTCGAAGTTCATTATTTTATATCAAAATAATCTTCCAACTATTAGTTGGTCAACATATGAGATTTGTTATTTTGGATCCGAAGGATCTTCCAACATTAGTTGGTCAACACTCAAAATTTATTATTTTGGATCTGATGGATCTTCTAACATTTGCTGTTCTACATTTCCTACATCTGTTGGTCTACATCTTTCCAACTATTAGTTGGTCAACATATGAGATTCGTTATTCCAAAGGATCTTCCAACATTAGTTGGTCAACACTCAAAATTTATTATTTTGGATCTGATGGATCTTCTAACATCTGTTGGTCTACATCTGTTGGCCAAGACATTTTATGTTTTCACAGGTAACATTTGAAGCAGCTCCAAAATTACTCATCTCTTAGAATTCTTCGCAAGGATTGGGGGGCTACAAATAAGGATCAAGTAAAATCTGAAGTAGTGACAAAACTAGTCCTTCCTTAGAATTCTTCGCAAGGACTAGGGGGGCTACTGATGAGGGAAGAATTTATTTGATTCGCAAGTCAGATTTTAGGAATATTTAACCAATATGTACTTTGTAATAAGAAGTAAATATGTTTTTACTTAGTAAGTTTGTGGGATGAATTAGCCTCTAATGGACCAATTGTTTAAGTCCAATAGCTCAATAGGCCAAAAAGCCCACAACAATTGCTATATAAGCTAACTGATCTTTTCTTAAAGATGGGGCGAGATCATTTTTGCTAGGGTTTCAGTGAGGGTATTTTCTTGTGGATCTTTCTAACTTTTCCTTTTTTATATATTTTTCAATTATCTTTCAGTTCTTGATGTTTTTCATCATCAGAACCAATAAGAAAACACCTACATAGGATGTCCTCAAACCAAGATCAATATATAAGGAGTAATTGAATCATTTGTATGATAGTGAAAAGCTAGCAAAACAATATAAGCAAAGAATCAAAGTTATTGTAATCCAAAATATCAAATAAAGTCAAGTGTTCTTATTTAAGATGTGTCATATTCTCAAATTATTGTTGTTTGTTTAGATCTTGTTCTTGTTTTATAATCACATTTAATATGTTTGGGAGTTTTTACCTCACCAATAACTATAAAGAAATATATTGTATGGTACATTTATATTATCTCTTTAATTTTTTTGATTCTCATTATTAAATAATGTTTGAACGACAAGTAGAATAAAACTTCACAATTTTAAATAAAACATTGTTTATATTCATAAGGGAAGAAATTAGTCCAGATGCAATATCTAATTTAGAAAGGTTCATCGTATTGTTACTCAAATATAATAAAGAGTGGGTCAATCATGTAATCAAATAGATATTTTTTTTTCTAATATAATTCAAATTAGTCAACGAGTGAGTTAGTTAATGATAAATAGTATATCTTACTAAATGAGATATTGTGAATTAACCTTTGATTTTATTTTATATGATTATTCCCAATTTGAGATTATCTTGTCGAGATTGTTATAATTTTAGTATGTATGAATACTTTTCTAAGGAATTTTCACGTTCTCTCAAAACTTGAGAAGCGAACTTTGGAGTTATATATATTCCTCATACAAGTTTTGTAAGGTCCATACCATAGTTGAGATTTTACTCTATTTTCTTCAATTACATCAAGTTAGACCCTTCTTTCTTATGCATTACTACATTATTCATAAGTTGATATTCTTTAAGAAGACATAATAGTGTATCCGAATGTAGATTTAGGTTTGTGAGAAGGCTGTAAGAATGCATCTGACATTAATAAAATATTTTTTCCCGTTTAAGAAGTCTCAGAAGTTTATGATCATATCCAACAAACAAAGTAAAGAATGAGATGATTCCAAAAGCAATCCCTAAGAATTTTAGAAGTCTCTCTATCTATTTTAAAAAGATAACTCTATGATGATTTCAAAAGTATTCATCAACACTCAGGGAGTCTAAGTATCTCTAAAATAATAAATAAGATAAGTCTATAATGATTCCAAAAGTAGTCATCATATCTTCAAGGAGTGTAAGTATCCCTAAAAACACAAATAATTAAGTCTCGTATGATTTTAAATGTGATCATTGACACTATAGGGAGTCCAAGTACCTTTATATCAAAACAAAACGAAAAACATATGTAACATGATTTCAAAAGTAGTCCTAACATATTTTAGAGAGTCATGTGCCCTTCAAATAAACATAAAATAAAATTTTAATTAATTGTAGACATATTCTAAAGGGTAAAGTGCCAGCAAATACCTAGTCAAGTATCTCATTACCACCTAGTACCAATTTTTTGGAGCCATCACTTTCCGAATGAAAACCTACAAGTAACCTCTTCTCATTCTTTGAACCAAATTTTTATTTTTTACTTTTTATTTTTTATTTTTAGTTTGAAAATATGTATCTTTTAAATCGTAGCCCAAAAAAATCTTAAAGTACCATCGGCTTTGTTTTTTAAAAAACGGACAAAACTAGATCCATTAATGATATTTTTTGATTTTTTTTTGTCAGTAACATACGAGACCAGGCATAACCAAACATGCAAGACCATGTATATAAAAACACATAAGAACAATCATAAATAAACATGTGAGATATGTACTACTTGATGATAAAGATGTGAGACCATAGTTACTAGGTCTGACAAAAAAAATCATCAATGGATCTAGTTTTGTTTATCTTTAGAAACAATGGTTGGTCTCGCATGATTTATTATGTCTCGTCTCGAATGATTTAATCATGTTTGGTCTCTCAACATTATTATGCTTGGTCTCGTAATTTATTATGTGTGGTCTCGTATGTTTATTATGTTTGGTCTCGCATGTTTATTATGTATGGTCTCACATATTTTTTATACCTAGTCTCACATATTATTTATCTATGATCTTGCGTGTTTATTTATGTCTCGTCTCGCATGTTTTTTATGACTGGTGTCACATGTTTGGTTATACCTGGTCTCGCATGTTACTAGTGAAAAAAAATCATCAATTGATATAGTTTTGTTCATCTTAGAAAAACAAAGATGATGAAACTTTCGGTATTTTTTCCGAGCTCCAGTTTGAAATATACATACCTTTTAAAAAATAAAATAAAAAGGAAAAAATAAGAAAGAGAAGTTTTGGTTCTAGAATGAGAAGTGGTTACATGGTTGATCATGAAACATAGGTATTTGATATATTATTTAGAAAATTGGGTATTGAATGTGAGTTAATTACACAAAATGGGTATTAGCTTATCAATAATGAAAGTTGAGGTACTTGATGGTAGTAAGGTTTAGCTTTGGGTACCTTTGGAGACATTTATCTATTCTAAATAAAAGTCTCGTGTGTTTCTTAAACAACTCTATCTCTTTGGAACTGATCATTCCAATTAGAAATAACGTGATAGTAGACAATATAATGATTTTCTCTTTAAAAATTAAGCAAATGTGGAACAACGCACATGTCATATACAATAACTAAGTGAATTTTTTCTGTATAACTATTTCCTTAACAATTGAGGATTTTCTTCATAAAATTCCCTCCGGCTTACAAACTATAACAAGTAAAAACAAAAGAAATATAAGGAGAAAAAATATCAGACTTTGTTATAGGAACTTCATCTTCGACGTGACTAGAATGAGGAAGACGAATTACTTCTACAGAAGGATGATTTATTGGATCTCGACTTTGTTATAGGAATTTCATCTTCGACGTGACTAGAATGAGGAAAAAGAGTTACTTATACAGAAGGATGATTTATTGGATCTACGATATGAGGGGAAGAAACATCATCTTGAGCAATTTTAGGAGAAGAATCACCATCAAACTTCTGACTTTTTACCTCACGAAGAAGATTAGAAACCCCATAACCTCCTTTTAACACATTCATAAAGGTCTCCCGATCTGGAGAATTATCTCATCCACACGGTGCTAGCCTATATGCCTTAGGAACATGACACCATAGACTATCCAAGTTGAGTTCAGGATATTCCTAATAAAATACGAGAACCAACTTTGCTCCAGGGTCTAATACTACTTCATGAGAATTCATGATGTGATTGAAATCTTGTTTCAAGTTCCAGATGTTCCGAACGTTGAACATTAAATGTATTCTGCAACATTTTTTTGATTTAGTGTCTTATCTAGTTACCTCTACAACTCATCTTGCTCAATTGCCCAAAGAAGTTGTTTTGCTTTTAATTTAGGAATATAATCCTCTAAATTAGTGTGGCACGAATAAATCACTGCATCTTAGATAAAATTTATTATTTTGATATACTTAGCAAGAAAGAAAATATTCTCATGAGCGTTTGCCAAGTCATCACAACTTTATATCAGATTATAGTTTTGGTTTGAAGGTCAACTTCTTCAACTTCCCTTCTATTTCAATTTTAGTCTGAAGCTTGGCATTTAATTTACATTAATCCTTAACATTACCCTGGATTGCAACCTCTAGATCTAACTCATCTTTGAAAGGTTTCACAGTAACCTCCACTACTAGCCGAAGTTCTAGAAAATAAAATTTTGATTTTTACAAGCTTGGTGCAGTATTGTGAACACATTGAACAGTGTCTGAAACATAATAAAAACAAGTCAAATAATCACAAGTATACGAACATAACAAAATAGTACAGAGTAATAAGCTTCAGAAGCTTACTTGCACTCACATATGCAACGGCCTCTTAGTTTATTCTACTACATAAGGGTGTATTTGTAACTTCATCTTGTTACCTAAACCAACAAACTACTCCCTCCGTCTCATAATATTAGTCGTTTAAGGTTTCTTCACCAATATTAAGAAAAGTAATAATGACATTGAAAGAATAAAAGAAAAATAAATTTGATTAGTGGAGTTGATAACTTATGCTGAAAGTTAACTATTTTATTGGTTAAAAGTGGAATACATGTAATAATGTTGTATTGAAAAACGAGAACGACATATATTATGAGACAAAAAACCTCTTCTAGAAAAACACATATTATGAGACAGAGGGAGTAAATTATTACCTCCGAAATCTGCTCCAATAAAAAAATATCAGGTTCGTGAATAAATGAAATCACATACGTGGTAACATTAACAAGTATTGGCCTATTCAAAGATTGCATAATGTATTACATCAGTTGTCATTACATGAATGTCCAAAGTTGCTAAAATTATTTTAAAATACAATTAATAATCATGTGCCTCTACGTGAATTCTATTTGCGGAGAATTCCGTAGTGTCATCACTTACATTACCATTTGTGATGATTTGGGGGAGCGCACGCTTCATTTCAAACCTAACAACGACTCTGGCATATCAACGAACCATTTTTGTCCCTTAGTTTATTGACATTTGATATATCGACATACCACTTATTTTTTGGGCTTGAACTTTGGTCTTTTTATGAACAAATAAAATAAAATAAAATATATAATGTAATTTAAAAATTATTTTCTATCTACCCATAAAATTATAGATTTAAAATGTATGATTAAATATAATAAATCTTGTATGACTTTTATTTCTATTTTTGTTTTCGACTTAATATTTTGGTTTCAAAATATACATTACTATTCTTTAGATTCATCAGATAATCTTATGTAGAACGTACTATCACTTTAGTTTATATTATATTTATTCTTTTATGTTTCAAAATACGAATAACTAAGCTTTCAAAAAGAAATTAAATGTGGATTTTTTCGAAGAAAATAAAATCAATCATCCATATATATTTTTTGGTAAAACATTATCAATATTTCCCGCAACACCAAAACATCGTATTATATAAATAAGAAACCAATTACTCACAATTTTGAAACACCATGTCGTATAAATAAAAACGATAAACCAATTAAAAAAAGGAAAAACCAATCAATCTCAATTACTTATATATAAAATTTGAATAAAGAGAGTGCGATGGAAAAGCAGCAGAAATGAGAAAGGTCTTTTTGGGGATTTGTCGGGCGGGTGATAAAGAGAGTGTAAGAAAATACACAACACACTACCTCGAGACCTCTTCCATTGTCTTGTCTTGTCTGCTGTCTTAACTCTTTACTAGAAGTACGAGTATTAATGCAAGACCTTGCCTTGCCTCCTTCAATTCTTTCAAAACATAGACATAAATACATATACATACAAACCCCCCATTAGATAATCTAGTAGTAAAAGGAGGAAGAGATGGAAGATGATTATCCAAAAAAAGAAGAAGAGATACAACAACTCAAAGAAGAATTGGAGATACTTGAAAACCTTTACCCAAACAGTTTACATCCTCTCAAACTTCACCTTCAATCTTTCATCTCCACTCACAACACCACTATAATCCCTACTTTTTCTTCTGCTACCACACAAGGTCTGCTTTTTTCTCTCTACTTTCTCTATACAATATTTCAAAACAAAAATAAAGTAGGAAAAAGGACTTGCTGCTATTTTATGTTATAATTTTTTTATTTTTTCTCGATAAATTATAAAAAAAACTGAATTTTATATAAAGTTCCAATTTTTATAAAAAAAGAAGAAGCTTTGTTTGAGGCTGTATCATTGTTCCTATTGACATTGAATCAGAAGTTTCTCTTCTTTTTTTGGTATTACAGTATCATCAAGCAATAAGAAAGAACAGAGGAAGAATTATGATGGTGGTATCACAAAAGCAAAGGAGACAACTAAGCAGAAGAGAAAGGATAGGACAGATATGGTTCTTGAGAAGGCTCACTCTTGTCTACTCAAAATTCGCAATTTTAAATCGAGTTTGTACTGATCACAAAAAAAAAATGCACTGTTAGGCAATGCGAATTTAACTATGAAATTCAACTACTTACAATATTAACGAATTCTAGTTTCTTTTGTTTTGAATACGATTACCGAGTTCAGAAAGCAATCGGAATATAATACTATATGTCCTATTTCTATAGAAAGTTCTTACATTCCTGAGATTAGTCAGATTATTGTGTTAGATTAGGGATATCGAGTTAGCAGCATTGTACAAAGATACAAAATCTCATACAAATTTGAAATAAGAGTGACAAAACCTATCTATAGAATTTTTAATGGAATCACTCAGCTGGCAATTGCATTTGCAATGCACAGTTGAAATATAAATGAAATATTAGTAAAGAACGGAAAGAAATCAAGATATTCGTACAACCACCTTATTCTTCTTGCCGGCTGAAAGAAGGAGAACTTTTCCGTCTACAATGTCATCGGCCGCAATTTTTTTATTCTCGTTATCGACTCTTGTATTGTTCAAGTATACACCGCCTTGCTTCAACAGACGCCGAGCAGCTGACTTGCTCTCGAACAAGCCAGAGGAAACGCTAAGATCAATAAGGGAAAGATCCAAGACTTGGTTGTAAGCTAATGAGCAGGAAGGGATGTCCTCTGCAATACCCTCAATGGTTTTCCAGTCTAATTTCGTCTCGGCTCCAGGTCTCAGTGCTTCTGTTGCTTTAATAGCTTCATTCAAACCTTCTTCACCGTGAACAAAACGAGTAACTTCTTCTGCAAGTCTTCTCTGGGCAGTATTCGGTACATATCCAGGTCTTTTCATTTCAATTTCTAACTCCTTAATTGTTTCCATAGGCAAAAAAGTAAGAGTTTTTAAGAATCTTACTACATCCTCATCTGAGACGGAGAAAAAATATTGGTAGAACTTATAGGGAGATAACAACGAAGGAGAGAGCCAAATTGCACCATCTTCTGATTTCCCGAATTTGGTGCCGTCATTCTTTAAGAGAAGAGGAAATGTCAAGCCATAGGCTCCTTCAGCTTGCAGGATTTTTCTTATTAACTCAGTCCCAGCGGTTATATTACCCCACTGATCACTACCACCTATTTGAACATTAACTCCCTTGTTCTCAAACAAGTACATAAAATCGTAGCCTTGCAGCAACTGGTAAGTGAATTCGGTGTAGCTCAATCCTTGTTCTGATTCTAACCTCTTCTTCACGCTGTCTTTAGCCATCATGGTACCAACCCTCGCAAACCGACCTACTTGTTTGAGAAAATCAAGAAACCTGACTTCTTTCCACCAATCATAATTATTCAAAATCTCATAAGAATCAAATTTTGATGACGTCGGATTTGGACTTGCATTTTGATTTGAAATTCGAAGTAAGGTACTTATAATTCCAACAATGTTCCTCTCGAGTGTATCGGCATCAAGCTCAGGCCTTTCCTGGCTCTTCCCGGACGGATCTCCTATCCTTCCAGTGGCACCACCAATTAGAGCAACTGGTTTATGACCACATCTCTGAAACCAAGAAAGCACAATGATCCCAAGAAGATTTCCCAAGTGTAGGCTCTCGGCAGTAGGATCGAAGCCACAATAAACCTTGAGGGGATCTAGATTTGAGTCAGTACAAGCGGACCTGAGATTCTCACTAGTCACCGACTCAAGAAGTCCCCTTTCCTCGAGTATATCGATAACATTAGGGCGAGAGGAAGCCAATTTATGTGGTGGTTCAATTGTATCCTGAGTGGATTGTGTGCAGCATCTAACAGAATGGGAAAACAAATTATTAGCGGGGAGGTAAGAGCCACGTGCGTATTTGTAGAAAACCGAAGATTGTTTAGGGCAGGCAAGTAAAGAGGTGAAGTTTAAAGGGAAGCATAGGAGCTCTTTGTAATGGGAGGACAGGAAGCTCCTTGATGCAACTGACATGCCTGCTGCATATGCCATAGATCAGGATATAGTAGAAGCTCTATGATAGCTCCCTGTTTGTTCTCAAATTAGGCGGAGTCCAAATTATCGCTAATTAAGCTCACTCCTAAAACCAGAAAGAACAAATAAAAATTAGTACTTTATAAAAGATCTACCAAACACTTACATAATATCATAAATTATTAGTAGTTTGTTCTGTAACTCGGTAATAAATTCTATCAATGTCAATGTTGAATATCAACTGACAGAGAATGTGAGCTATCCATATAGTCCTTAAAATCCATAATTGAACTTCTGTTAAAAGCTTCTACATTTATCATTACAGGATCGTGAGAAGTATAGACAAGTGCATCGAACAGCCAAAAGCTTATTTAGTACAAATGATCAAGCTGGCTGGTGAGCATACTTGCTACCCCCAATCAAGAAAGCAAAACTAATTACAAATACGTAAGGGTTACTTAAAAAATCCAACACTAATTTGGGCTAGGCATTTTAACAAACAGGTCATAGGTTAGGCTATGATACAGATTCTATAATCAAATTCACAACATAGAGACTTCAATTACAAAAAGCTTGCATTATATACGAACTCCAGAGAATGAGCGACGAAATGGAAAATTGATAAAAGATTAGTAAAGGAGTCACAAAAACAAAAAGGAAGGGAGAAGTTACTTTGATGGCTCTTGATAAATCGGCTGCCACTGGAGTTAGATAGAGACGACGTGGTCTTCAGCTTTTCGCACGCAATGGTTTGGTATTTTCCGTTTCACTTTTGTTTTGGGCTCAAAAGAGAAAGCTGGTTATGATTGTAAAGACACAATACAAATAGCCCAAGGCTCTACAACTTTTATTAATGGTTTTTTAATATATACTTTAAATCTATTATTATTATTTTTTACTATAGTTTTTTAATTTATATTTGATTATTTATTTATTAATTTATGTCTTAATTATTAAATAAATTATTTGGGTTAAAGTAGCTTTTTATTTATATTTATGTTTTATGTTGTAATTGTTAAATTATTTTACAAAATTGTGTTATTTCCACTTGTTTTCAATTATTCTTTTATACATATATTTTAATATACTTTTTTAAAAAATTGATATATATATATATCGAATCGATCTCATTAACTTTTTACATTAATTTTCTTTTAAATAAAAATTATTGATTTGATCAATAACCTTATAAATATTTATTGATTACGTTTATTGAATTTTATAACCGGATGGCTTTTCAATTCACGTTTGATTATTATAATTTTATTTTTCTATTTAAGTTTTAAATATCATATACATTAGTTTGGCTAGTGTGAAGTTATAATTAATATTCAGTTAATATTATTATTATTGATTATTTATTATTATTTTAATTATTAAATGAATGTTTGAATGGTATGTTTGTTTTCAACTATAATATTTATGTCTATATTTATATAAAAAAATTATTATATAATATTTTATTTTGGTTTCTAAAATTTGGTAAATATATAAAAATGTTTAGTACTTTAATTTTTTTATATAAATTGTTTTTTCATTTCATTTTTCAGCAAAACGATTTCTTTTAATTTCTTCACAAAAGCCAATAACAAAGCAAAAACCTAGTTCCACTTCTCACTATAGTTAGCATAAAAGCAACAATCTCAATACTTTTTAAGTCGAAAATCCAACAATTTCAATACCTCTTAAATCGAAAATCAAGAAAACTTATTTGTTGTTCTAAATTGAAAATCATCAAAAACTTCATAACTTTTTTTGTTATTCTTCCAATTTTTTTCTTTTGTGCTTTTTTAAACATTTTGTTTGGTATATTTATTTTAGTTGATTTTTTATAAGTTTCGGCATACCCTAAATTTTAGTTTAGTATCCGCGAGTATAACTATTATTTTTATAGCTCATTTTATTTTCGAATCTTAACAAAAAAAATAGAATACACTTATTATATAATCATTAAATCTATTTCAAATGGTAATTTACCAATAACCAAGTGAATCAAAATTATTTACTTATAACGACTTAAGATTTATATGTACTCATAACCACTTGTTTTGAAAGTAAATTATTGATAACCACTTTTACTTTTTTTAATACATATTATACACCGAGTTGTTATTACAATCTTGATTTCTTTGTATTCGTTCGATCAATCTGTTCTTCGATTTGAGATCAGTTTTTCTTTCTTATTTTGATCAAAATCTTCTCAAGTTTTGGATCATTTTTTTCTTTATCTGCATTTATTGCTCGTTTATCGATTCACATGTGATTTCTTTTGTTATTTCTTATTGTTGCGAATTATCTTAATGTGGTTTTATGATTATATGATTATCTTATTTATGTTGATTCTTTTGTTTCATACATTAACGTAAATATTTTATAAATGTTAGGAAATAATAATTTGGGGAAAACAGATTTTGGGATTTTTAGTCCTTGTTGGTTTGGTTGCGTAATTAAGTACATTTCGGTTGTGTAATTAGTTAGTGTGTTTTGGATACGGAATTAAGAATATTTGGGTTGCATAATTATTTAATGCATTTGGTTGCAAAATTGCATCCGTATGGGTTGCGTAACAACTATTTATTCATTTGTGTTTAGGTTACGAAATTATGTGACAGTTAGGTAGTATGCACTTGTTTTCATGCTTGTGATGTTATATTTAGTATTTAAAAGAATCCATCGGCACATGTGGAGTCATGCTATAGTACAAATAATTATAAGGAAACTTACTCTTGGTGTATAATAACTTTATCAACTTTTGGTGAAGCTTTTAGTTCAAATTCATCTCATATTCTTCTTCCACCTAGCTTGAAAATTAGAAGTTGAAGACCTAATAATAAACATGTTTTATCCCAATGTGAAGAATTGCTTCATAAAATGAAATATAAACGTTTTAAAAACATGGTTATAACAGATGAACCTGTGATGAAAATTTATAAAACAATGCTCTTTTAATTAGATATGTTATTTTTTCCAATTATGGGATTTTTTCTTAAACAATATGGAATTCGACATTTTTAGCTATGAAAGTAAACATTTGTTAGTTGGGTACAAAAATTTGTTATAATGGATTACAAAAATAGTGAGTTGCTATGAAAATATAGTAGTGTAATTGGTTGTGTAAGTACTTTATAAATGGGTTACATTTTAATTTCTTGCGAAATTAAAACTTTGGTTGCGTAAATAGACATTTTTTATGAAAAAATACAATTGCAATTTAGGTGTAAAATTATGATTTAATTGGTTGCGGAATTACATTGTAAATGGTTGTAATTGTAAAATAATAATAATAATATATAAATAAACACTAAAAACAATTATACTTCAAACAAACAAAAATGTAGTTTAAAGACATACAAATTTTATAAAAGAAAAATAGTTGGAAAATATAATAAACGGTGCATTTCCATGTGAGGAAAATGTAGGTAACAATCTCTTCTGCCGAACCATATCTATTATCCTTTGAAATCATAACACCAATTGATATATTTCCATGTGAGGAAAAAAATTCAAATTGTTTAGAGAGAAAGAGAAAAATAAATTCTGAAATTATATGTCACGTTTGTCTAATATGTATTATGTTAAATATAAACAACCCATTTTAAATATATTGGTTACAATTCTTTTAGCCTTTCATTCTCGACGCTAATAATGCTGCAAAACTACACAAAGGTCAAAATTATTCATTGGAACTTGCTTCCAGTATTGGTTTTCACAGTGGTTTCGGGTCATTTAACCCGAATGTCAATCCGACTTTTGAAATATGAAGATTTGTTTGCTTTTTTTAGAGTGCTCATTCCTCCTTTCATCTCTTATGCCCAAAATTTCCTATACTCCATTCATTTTTTCATCTCCTCTACGGGGACAGACCACACATAATGTCAATTTTTCTTTTATATGTTCCACTCATTTTCTACCAAATATATCTTTTAAAGGTCTGTTTCTTTCACTAGCAGACGTATTTGGATGATATTTCTCAAATTGTTAACTCTAAAACAAACAAATAACTTTGAGTTTAACCTTGACTACTCTATTTCCATTCATGTCATTAGACACCATCCATCACATTTTTAAAACTGAAATTTCTTACGATAATTTCTTATTTGTGTGCCCTGATTTTCCAACCGGTTCGTGAGTATTAGAGGCTTCATCATAATAAAAGAAATGAAAGAGAAATAACTATTGAATTTGAGTATAAAATCTTGTATTTATACTTATTTAAATTGTACAATTGTATTTATACACAAGTGTAGATTATTGTTTTGTTTGTTACATGGTGTAAAAATATTTATAGTTGTTGAATTGTTTGTAGACGGTGTAACACTATTTACACTTATTCAGTTGCATGTATTTGTACAATAGTCTTATACATAGAGTATGACTCATAACAGAGAAGCCCAAGGTTTAGTTGTTGGGCTCCAGTATTGCAATGTCTTAACCTGATCCAAGGCCCATGATATACAACCTTCTCTAACTCAAAAAACCACAAACATCAGTCTCTTTATTATTTGAGTTCAATAATGTAGGAGCCATCCACCAAAGGATGGTAAACAAAATCCGTTATAATACAACATGCAAGCTTACATTGCCAACATATTGACAAATTAACCATGAAGATCATATGACAAACCTTGTAGAGATTTTTCCAAACCTTTAAAGAGTGAACTTATCCCGAGAAGTGCACCTTATATGTTCTCCCTAAGAAGTTATAAACCTTCTCAATTTTAAACTCAAATACCCAAATTATCACTGTACATAACCTAAAACTTAGCATTATAGTGACTACAAACATTTTTTGTGAACATTTTGAAATAATAAGTTTAATTTACTTTGTGGTTTTATCAAACATCCTCATGCCATCCTGTTACAATCATCAATAAAAGTAACAAACCAACATGATCCACCTAGTATAGAAAATTTAGACGGGTTTAAACATCATAATGTATTTCCATAAAAAGAACTAGACTTTTGTTTAAAATTAATAGAAAAAATATGCATTAACGATTTGCAAATTAACAAACCTCATATTTAAAACTGGAAACATCAAATTGTAAATAAGCTATTTTTTTTCACGTAAAATAAAATAATAATGTCCAAACCTTCGATGATATAACAATATTTGACATTTTTTATCTTTTTTTTTTCTAAAACTCCCAAACCTTGTCGCAATTGTTTTGAACTCTTAAACATAAAATTTAAGAAATATAGTTTCCTTCTTCTAAAACCAGAAGCACTTGTTTTTTTGGGTTTGATGTTCTTAGATACACAAAAAAACATGTAAAAATGATAACATAAAATAAAGCAACATATATTTAAAAAACTGAGAAAATGTTAAAATTTAAAAAAAAAAACCACCAAAATAAAATCTAAATTTAAAATCCTTCTGAAAGAGTCTAACCATTTTCCAATAATCAGAACTAAGATACCATTAAAAGATTAAACTTGTCTAGAATCAATATCATATAATCCATGACACCATAATTAATTGTCCATCCACTATTAGAAACAAATGTAGACATCTTAATACTTACCATAATTAAATTTAAAATATAAGTTTAAAATATTTTTCATTAAATAATTGTTTTAAAATTGCATAATTATAAGTTGAAGCAAATAAATAAATACATATATAACATGAAAATTATAATTTAAATATGATGTATAATAAACAATTTAAATATAACTAATTATAAAACGAATTCTATGTTGAGAAATTTAAGTTGTTAGAAATATAAAATAAAATTTAACTTTATAATTTTATGTGCGTATCCATCTTTATGATATTTTGGTATATTGATTACCGCATTTGTAAAAACGTACAATGATCATTATTTTTAATAATATTTTTTTCTCTTAATTTTAGACTTAATAATATTATTAATAATTCTGCTTCACGTACTCAGGTTAAAATTATAATTTATAAAATCTCCACGTGTGATTTATAAAATAAATGGTGTGGATCCAAATCGAATTATAAGAGCCATAAAATCTTGACCGTACACTTGTTTGTTGTTGTCTAATCAACGGTTCTAATCACCAAAAATTTGAATATTTTGTAACCGTAGTCTAATCGTTGATGTTATCCCAAGCATTTCGGATAAAAGACCACGATATTCGTCACCCCTCTCTTCTCTCCATATATACTAACTTACTCGTGACTCCTCTCTTCTCTCTCTATACACTTAATAGATAAGTATTAATTAACTATCTCTAATTAACTATCTCGTCAGTCAGTCAGTCGTCACTCCTCTCTTCTATATATATACAGTAATAAATACTGACCAGCTAACTCTGGAAAAGAAATAGAAATCCTAAAAACTAGATCCAGTAAAACGTTCAAAGCAAAGCCAAAAGTAAAACCAAACTAAAAGATCATCCCATGGCATCTTCCGGCTTCAACAACTTCGGTCAAGCAACCAAGAAACCTAAGCTTTCTGAATTTCCATCATTTATGATATCCACTCCGGCCGACAGAGATCCGGTCACACGGCGCGTAAAAAATACCACTGCACCTCTTACGAATAAGAGTAAGACTCCTAAACAAACTCTTAGTTCTAAGATGGTCGAACAGGTGACGCGAACCGTTAGACAGACGACTATAACTAAGAGTAAGACTATTTTTCTTAAACAAAGTTTTACTACGAAGACGAAGACGATAACTAAGAGTAACACTGTTGTTCCAAAACAAAGTTTTACTACTAAGACGAAAACGATCGAGTTGATTGCTGCTGCGTTAAGTAAGGTTCGTGGTGAGACTCGGAAACAAGTTTATGCAGATCCTCTACAAATCGCATATGCCGTGGAGAAAGCGTTATATCAGAGTCAGAGCAACAACAAGACCCACGTCAATGTCAAGCTAAGATCCCTTCTCTTCAATCTTAACGATTCACGCAACCCCGACTTCAGAAGGAAAGTTCTTAATGGCCAAATTAAACCGCATCCCAAATTTGAAGCCAGAACAAATGGCTAGCGACAAAAAGCTAGAAGAAGATGATCTACTGTTGAAAAATATACGCTCAGAAACTACGACGGTCAAATTTTGAAAAAATTGGATAACATTTTTATATTTTTAATTAGATTTTGTAAATACTTGTGGAGAAGATATTCATCACAATGCAATTTGATAATTTATTTTTAAATATTAGATTTGATAAATATTTTTCGGAATTTATTCATGGCATCGCATGGTGTTCCAATCATCGGCTTTACATTCAAACACCTATTAAATAACTAAGAGAGATTTAATTAGCAAGATTCAGAAACCGCACAATGAAAAATGTGATTAAACAAAACTTTGACCTAGAATAGCAAAAAAGTGAAAAGGTTTTGAGAGCATAATAAATTAAACTAGTGTTAGAAATAAAAAATGCATGAACATCCTTTTTTCTATTAAGAATGCATGACCATCATTTGTCTTAACTTTAAATCATTAATTTTTATAATATTTAGCACCCATTAACCAAAATATATCAAACTGAAAGAAGAAATTTGAAGTGCTCCGGTGACTCTTGTCTCTTCGCTGCTGCTTTTCTTATAAAGTCTCCTTATTTTCTCTATTCTCATGAATTCGCGTTCTTATAGTTTATACTATACCGTTTATACTTTTTTTTGAACCATAGTGTGTACAATAAAAAATTTGAAACAAATAGTAGAAGAATAGTACATATATACACACACTATATACTCGGTTGTTGTAATTCTACTACAATTTATGGTTTACAAAAGGTTTGATTAAGCAATCATAGGTTATTCATCTAAATAGTGAAAGGTAGTGTTAGTTTTGTTGACGTAGTTTTTTTGCTATTTAGCTTCTTGTTTCGTTGTTTGTGTTTATGGTCACCTGGGTGGTGCTGCATATGTACAAGAGAAGAAAAATATTGTGCCTTTAGAAAAGGAACTTACAAAGGGGGTCGAAAAGGTATGTTATACGATGTCAATTTAGCATAGATGATAATAATATATTGAAAAGGTGATCTTGCATGACCAAAGTTTAAAAATAACTTTTTTTTACACAGAGGCCTGCATTTATTTAAATTGATGGTGTATCGATATACTACTACAATTATAAGATGTAGCGACAGATGCTCGGAATTTAAACTTCCAAGATGTTGGCTATTATGTGTGGTATAGTATGTTAAATATCTATACTTATTATTTCCTTGTAGGGTGTGATGTAATTATTAACAAAGGCGAGGAGTGTCTCGAGTCCCTGTCGAGTTAATTCTTGATTCAATGGTTTAGTTAAAAGCTCAACAAAATAGAGAAAGATAAACAAAGAAACACGATTACAGAAATAAAAGAACGGTTAGACTTTTATTATTTAGAGAGCTAATCAATTGTATAGAGTATAAAGCTTTTAATTATAGACAAACTATATGGGTTAATGGGTCTGGATTTTATATCGCTAACGTCCTCTCTCAAACTTGTAATGTTTATTCCTGCATTGTGAGTTTGTTAAACAAAATTATAATCAAAATTGCAGCAAAAGCGAAGCACCAAACTTCAAAACCATAATTGAAAGCAATCCAAACCGAAACTTCAAAAACCAAAATCGAACTCCAATCTGCAATCTGCAATCTTCAAACTCCAGTCTCTAATCTCCAATCTCTAATCTTCAAACTCCAATATCCAAAGTCCAATATCCTAACTTCAATCTTCATTCTCCACTCTTGAAAATCCAAACTCTAAACTAATCTAAATGAAATATAAACACTAAACGAAGTCAAACAAAATCAGACGAATCCAAACTGATAAGGAAATGGACCTGCAAGGACTAAAATGTAAAAACTAAAACCTTTCATAACAGATTGTAAAGTTAAAGGAGGAATTTAGGATTATGTATTTCAGTCAGGGACTAATTTGAAATTAGCCCTTTTTATGTAACTGTTTTCAGTTATGAGCTAAGTCATTACGCCTCTATATAAAGGCAAATGGTGATTAAATAAAAGGGTTGGATTTTTGAGTTAGTTCATTTGAGCAATCTGATTTTCTCTCTTCTAAAATCTATTTCTCTATCTATAATCTGACCTATCTCGATTAACTAAATCAATTCAAATAATTAAACTCACCAAATTGGTGACTCCACTAGGGACCATTCAAGAATTGGTGCCTACTTTAGTAGTTCGAATTTTATTGATATTGAAAAACAAGCTTAAAGCTTTGCAATGGATCCAGAAAATGACCTGTTGGTTTGATCAGCTGTTGAAAGGGTCTACTCCGATTCATCAGACTTAATCTGAGATAGAGTTACGAATGAATCAACTTCTGGATAAGATAAATGCTCTAAACGAGAAATACGATCAGTGTGAGCAGGAAATTCAGTCGGCAAGGCTGGAATGCGAGGTAAAGCAAATGAATGACCAAAATGATGTTGGTGGTCAATCAGATTGATCTTGTACTGATCGTCAAGCCAGAAGTAAACAGAAAAAAGGCTCGCTTCAAAGTGCCAAAAGAGCGTCATACGTCTCGAAAATAAAAGAAGGATAAACAAAGGTATATCACATCTAGTGATGAGGAGGTTGAAAGCTTGGGATCATGTTTTAAAAGATATCGAAGCTCTTCAAAAGAGGAGAAATATCAACCTCGCAAATCTAAGAAATAACATAAAACTATACGAGATAGTGTGCCTCGATGTTTGAGGGAGTCCAACTGGTGTGAAGGAAATACATTGAATCAGTACGACGGGGATGATCGGAATTTGTATGTGGTAATGGAAACTGAGGAGCAATATAATGAAGGTGTATATTGGAGGAATTATCCGTTAACAAGTGAGATTAGATCTATTACGCTTCCGAAGCGTTTTGATATTTCAACAGTCTAAATGTTTGATGGGATGCAAGATCTAGATGATCACATCAAACAATTCAAGAATCATATGATGAACTTCGAGGACGATAACAGACTAGTGTGTCGGGTTTTTTCTTAGACTACTAAGGGAACATATTTGAAATGGTATAACTGAATTCTGAGGGGATCCATTTCAAACTTCATAGAATTTTACACTGCTTTTCGAAGACAAATCATTGAGAGTAAGAAGATGAGGGAAAATGAAGATACAATCATCCAATGCAATATAGTAGTTGGAGAAATGTTGAAGGATTATATGAAGCTCTTTATCTTGACAAAAGCAAGTCTGGATAATTATGAAGAACTGGTGGTGATGTCAGTATTTCTCCAGGGGATTGGGCTAATGAAACAACAAAAAGAAGAGACTTAACTTTTGGAGCTTTGAGATTGAGGACCAAATCAAGGTTGAGGAATCAACCATGGTTCCAGGGGTAGCGGCTACTATTCAAAAGAATTATGGGTAGGTGCTACATAGTCAGGGGCAATCTTCAAATTCTTCTCACCAAGCACGTCTGAGGAACAACAACTTACCACCTCGAACTGGAGGGTATTCGAATCAAGCTCCATCATATAAATTCAATAGGTCGAGGTCAAATCAATGAATAAAGCCTGAATACTGCGGATCTGACTGAAAGTGTGGCTGCAATTTTTAATAAAATTAAAGGATATGCAAATTTCACGAAACCCGCTCCAATCAACAGGTCTAGGGAGGAGCGAAACAACAAATTCTGTAGGTATCATAATGACATTGGTCATGATACTGCTGACTGCATCGCTTTGAAAAAGGAAGTTCAAACTTCAATTAAAAATGGGAAGTTATTGAACTATGTGAAAGTACATAGTAATGCATCGAAAAATCTCATAACATCGACCTCACACCCAACAAATCCAAATGCACAAGCTGAAAATTTGATGACCCTCGATTCGAAGGTTGATGATTTCGATGTTGCATCGGAATACTTAGATAAGGATCCAGATAGGTTAATTTTGATGGTAGTAGAAGAACCACTAAAAAGGCCATGTTCAAAGCTTGTGTGAGTATTTTGAGTCTTTGGCCATTTTCGGGGGTGATTCTATGATTGGTAACACTGATAGCTCGAGAAAAAGACATAAAGTGAACTTGGCTACTCAAATGGAAGGAAAAATATCTACTCATTTATATGGTGAGAGAGAAATTCCCTATATTCTTTTTTATGAAGATGATTTGCAAGGTACTGCAGAGCAACACGAGGATGCACTGGTCATTGGGGCATTAATTACTGGCGTTGAAATTCGACGTGTCTTGATAGATACTGGGAGTTCTGCATGATGTTGTTTATTTCAGTCTCAGCGTAATATGGTAAAGTGCTTTTAAAAGTGTTTTGGTAATTTTATGGTGTTTTGTGTTTAGTGTGTAAATTAGATAGATAATTAAGTAATAGGTGTATTTATACTTAATTACTGACCCCATGGGCTAGGCCAAATAATAAGGTCGAAGCCCTTCGAATCAAGCTCCATCAAACCAATTCAATAGGTCGAGGCCAAATAAATTAATAAGGCCTGAATACTATGCGGATTTGACTAAACGTGTGGCTCCAATTTTTAATAAAACTAAAGGATATGTAAATTTCAGGAAGCCTGCTCCAATCAACAGGTCTATGGAGGAGCGAAACAACAAATTCTGTAGGTATCATAATGGCATTGGTCATGATACTGCTGACTGCATCGCTTTGAAAAAAGAAGTTAAAACTTCAATTGAAAATGGGAAGTTATTGAACTATGTGAAAGCACATAGTAATGCATCGAAAAATCTCATAACATCGACCTCACAACCAACCAATCCAAATGCACAGACTGAAAATTTAATGAACCTCGATTCGAAGGTTGACGATTTCGATGTTGCATCAGAATACTTAGACAAAGATCCAGATCGGTTAATTTTGATAGCAGTAGAAGAATCACTAAAAAAGGCCATGTTCAAAGCTTGTGTGAGTATTTTGAGTCTTTGGCCATTTTCGGGGGTGATTCTATGACTGGTAACACTGATAGCTCGAGAAAAAGACATAAAGTGAACTTGGCTACTCAAATGGAAGGAAAAATGCCTACTTATTTATATGGTGAGAGAGAAATTCCATGTATCCTTTTTTATGAAGATGATTTGCGAGGTACCGTAGAGAAACACGATGATGCAATGGTCATTAGGCAGAAATTACTGGCGTTGAAATTCGACATGTGTTGATAGATACCGGGAGTTCTGCATGATCTTGTTTATTTCAGTCTGAGCGTAATATGGTAAAGTGCTTTTAAAAGTGTTTGGTTAATTTTGTGGTGTTTTGTGTTTAGTGTGTAAAGTAGAGAGATAATTAAGTTGCATACTAGTAATAAATTCTGATCACCCCCTCATTAATGAAAGTAGTTGGCGTATTTATACTTAATTACTAACCCATGGGCTTATTGGGTCGGGTTGTGAAATCGGGTCGAGTTTAAGGACCCATTAGTCATATAGTTTTTATTTGATTAACAACTAGCTTAGTCAATAATTAGTGCATTTGTCCTGTTTGGATATTTAGTGTGGTGGTGAGTACATTTGCCCTTCGGATTTAATTATGGCGCATTGACTAAAAACTTTAAACTCATCAATAGCCCCTTTTAGGTCTTACAAAAGATCTTTGGAAGAGTTTAAACTCAAAATGCTAATTTTTCCCGATATGGTCGTGTCGTTCGAACTGCAAGAGTTCTCCTTAAGTAGCTTACTTTGTTCGAACTTTGTCAGAACTGATCTCCCATTTCAGAATTCTAAGAGTTTTTCTTGAATTGTGAGACACGTGCCAAGCTCTAGTTCGACCTCCCATCTGTTTTTTCTCCTAGAATGTCGCACCCACTAAGGTAGAAAGTAACCTAGGCTTTAATTTTCACACTTTGAAGCTTTTAATCGTTGCTAACAATTCAATCCATCTTCCCCTAGGTAACTCTCTTTTTACTGTTATATATAAAGTTTTCTATTGTTTCATTGTCTTCAATACTCACAAATATTCTTAGAGAGAGACACCTCAGGTTTTCTTCAATTTGTTCTTGAGACATATATGTTCACAGCCAGGATTACCTTAGTTAAAAGAGGCTGGTTGAACTTGCCTGAATTAGAAAGAGCACAAAGAGTAGCAAGGGACAAGCGCATTGATGATGGTCTTCCTGCTTCTCTAAGCGAGAAAGGTAATCAGCCACACCAGAACATTGATCACGAATCATCTTCTTCAAAAAACCTTAGAGTTAAGAAACTTCCAGTTAGAACAGATCTTTCGCCTCTCTCGTCTGGTTCCTCAGTCCATGAATCACAAAACCCTTTACCCAAGGATAAAGTCGTATCTAGTGTCAGGAAACCCTCGTCATTTATTGCGATGGGATCGGATACAGAAAAATCACCAGATAAGTTAACTCCTCGTATGGTTACGCGTCAATCTAAAACCAAATTCACACCCACATCTTCAAAACCCTCCAGTTCGGAGGTAACAAAGGTTGTACCACAAGCTAAAACATCCGAGCAGCAGCCTCCACCAGATACTAGAATATCAGAAGCATCATCTGCGCAACCTTCTGAATAATTGTTTATAAAACCACTCGAACAACCACCCTCAAAGGCGTCAGAATTGCCTTCTTCAAAATAATACGAATAGGCTTCCACCGTGATGGAAGAGAATATGGAAGATAGAATAGAGGAAGCCCCTTTCGAGGCTGAGGCATCCAATCAAACAGGGGATACAACTTCAGACCAGAAAGGCAAAACTAAGGTGGGCATGACTCATCCGGACGCTCTTCCGTAGAGTTTGGAGGGCAAAGTGGGTCCCTATTTTAAGAAGATAAGTGTCAAATACCTGGTGGCCCTTCGAAATATCAACTATGTGTATACCCACATAGTTTAGTTGGGTCGGATCCGTACTAAATGAGGGATCACAGACTCAGTAAAGGTGAGGATCCCGATTACTCCAGAGACCTCAATGGACTCCAAACTAAATGAAGTGGTAGTCTACACTGAAGTATTGAACTAGGTACTTGGTTCCCCTTGGATCCGGAGATTGTCCGATATTTCCATCTGATCAAGATGTGTCCTAGCCAACTGAGCCCCAATGCTTGGTACACCCTTCTAGCCTGCATCATAGCGTCCAGGCTGTCTAAGATTCCACTACCGATAGAACAGTTTGCTGCTGTGGCAAGCTTATGCAAGAACCATCAGATCCTCTTCTACCATTACAACATGGGGAATGACTACAAGGTGGTGAATGATCTCTTGGAGTCCAAAAAACCCTAGAGGATGCAGTTTCTCTTCATTAGTGAGACTCGGGAGAATGGCGGGAAGATTAAGGCTGACACAAACCCAAGCCTTTTAACCAGTCACTCGAAGACTACTGGTGAGTTTCTCTTACTTTTTTATTTTTTCTTCTAAGTTATAAGTTTTAAATTTAGACTAACTGATGTTTCTTCCCAGTTCCTACGAAGGAGTTCTTTGGCTATCTAGAGGCAGGGAATAATACTTGTGCCAAGCTAAATGCTTGGGCTTCGGAGAACTAGGGAAATGCCTTCCACAATTGCTTCAAGTCAGGCAATTTTGTAAGGTCTCACCTGTGGAACACCACATGTAAAAGAGATCTTTCATGGGAAGAGTTAACTACCCCTCCCCCTACAGATGTGATCGTGAAGAGGACAGAAGCCAAGGCTGCTAAGCTATTTCCACCTTCTAGGGCCAAATCCCCTAGCAAAATGAAGAACAAGAAGAGGAAGGCCACAACAGACTTAACCCAAAAAACTACAGAGGGGACCGGTTCGGAGAACCAGGGAGGCATCAATGATTCTTTGCTGAAAGTAGTTGAGGTAACTGTAAAGGAAGTTGGTCGGTCAAAAACCCACCACGACCTCCTAAGAAAGATAAAAAGCGCAAGGCCAGCAGCGATGAGAAGGCTGCCAAGAAAAAGAAGGTCACTCTGGGAGTAGAGATAATCCTTCGCCCACCTGAAGTCCTCCCCCCAGCTCCTACCGATCCCACCTTACAGGAGAAAATCCTAACTGTTCTTCAGTCCGGACATATTGCTGGTGATGGCAACGATGAGGTGGACCTTGAAGCCTTTCAAGACATTAGTATCTATTTTAATGATCTAGAGAAAGATGGCTTTTATGGTCCTTAATACCCTTCCAGTTCTTCCAATATGGTGACTTATAATGGGAAGTCCTACTCTATATCTGGGGAACAAGACACCTTGAGCCATGTCCTCCTAGGCTACATCCGACCAATACTTGATCTGGAGAGGCAAGTGAGAACTCAAACAGTAACCATTAATTCTCTAACCATTGACAAGCAAAACTTATCAGATAATATTGTTAATGCTCAACAAAGCATAGAGGTGTTGAAGAAGGATAAATAAGAGTTAGCTGCCAAACTGATCGCATCAGAGACGGCTAACACGGAGCTTCCAAATACTCCAACCTGTAGACCTCTTCTTCACGACACTTATAGCACATTCTAATACAGCTAGATACACATAAAGCTTTTCTCCCCAAACAGGTTTGAAAAGAGTTTTAGGTTAAGACAAATGTTTCATTATTTCAATAAAAGCCTGGTCGCACTGTGGGGACCAATTGAAGTCTTTAGATTTTCTCAATACTTGGAAGAATGAAGCGCACTTGTCCGATGATCTTGAAATAAATTTATTCAATGCAGCCAACCTTCCTGTGAGTCTTTGAACTTCTTTAACATTATGAGGATGGTCCATTGCTAATAAGGAATTGAGCTAATCTGGATCAGGCTGGATTCCCTTCTCACTTATTATGTAGCCTAGGAATTTTTCAGATCGGACTCCAAACACACACTTCTTAGGGTTTAACTTCAAATTCACAGTTCTAAATTGGAAAATGTCTCTTGAAGGTCAGATATGTGTAAATCCTCCTCCAAGATTTTAACCATCATATCATCTATGTACACTTCCATGTTCTTGCCAATCTGATTAGCAAAAGTTTTATTCACTAGCCTTTGATAAGTGGCCCCAACATTTTTCAATTCGAAAGGCATCACCTTGTAACAATGAAGACCTTTATTTGTGATAAAAGTAGTGTGATCCTGATCGTTTGGATCTACTTGTATCTGGTTATATCTTAAGAAAGCATCCATGAAGGACAACACAACAAATAGTACTCTTACCATCTTTTTAAAGGGCCCCATACCCAACAACACTTCCTCTTCGAACTCCCCAATTCCATCTGCAGAACTCCCCGTGAAGTCTACAATGGTTTTGTTCGAACATTGAATAATTACCAGATTCCTCATTTTCTTGTAGGAGCTTAGAATATGATGTTTTCCAAACTTCCCGTATCAATCAGAATTCGGCGTATATAATTTCCCCTTATAGATACCCATATGACCACTACATCCTCATGAGGTCCTGCAATGTCCCTCACGTCGTCTTTGATGAGTCCGAATGTTGCTACCTCTCCGGACGGGGACAGTTCGGACTTAGATCACCAGACCAGACAGGGCAGTTCGAACACCTAGCCCATTGAACCATTCGAACTATGACTAAAGTACTTAAAAACCTAACACTTCTTGACTAAGCTGCTTGCTCTTCTACTAAAAGCTCATGGGTCCTTGAACATGACCCGGGTCCATTAAACATGACCCGGAAGCCCATAAAGCCCAAATACAAGGGTATAAATACCCAACCACCCGCATTAAATATGGGTAATGAAAATTAAATACAACCAGGCTGCTTAATTCTCCATCTAAAACAAATTACAAATTACAAATTTACCCTCAGACGAAAATTAACCACACCAAACTGGCGACCACAGTGGGAGAGGAAGGTGCCTGAATCAAGCATTCGAAACCAACAAGAAAAGTCAGTCCAAATGAATCCGGATGCCCCGGAAGTACCACCAGCTTTTCTTGAAGTGGTGGGTGAAAACGATGAATACACCATCGAAGAGCGTGATAGATTAAAGGGCGAGATAGAAGCTCTGAGGGCAGAAAAGGCTAAGATGGGCATGAAAGAAAAATCAAAAGCATCAGTTGCTCATCATACCGATAACCCTAGAGAGCATGAGCCTTCAAAGACTCATGTGAGTACCAAAAAGACTCATGCCAGCTCCAAAAAGTCTCACCGGTCTAAGCCAGTGGAGAGTTCTGACTCAGACTCAGAGTTTTCTGATAGCTCCTCGGATGAGGAGGGAGTTGAAGAGTCCTTGTCCTCTAGTAGTGATGAGGGCCGAACTAAAAAGAAGCAAAAGTTGATCAAAAAATATTCAAGAAAAAGGGATAGATGTGGGAAATTGAAGAAGAATATTGGCAAAGGGTCATCTCACAGCTGGAGGAATGTAGACCGGATGCTGATGGATCCTTTTGCCTTCCACGATGAACCAGGTATCTTTGCAACTCCCAATGAGGACACTGTGTTCAGTCGTGGTCAGAATTGGAGACAATCTTCATTATCTTCCAAGATTCTGTACGGAAACCTCCCTAAGAGGTTTGACAGTACTAAAATGGAAAAGTACGATGGAAGTACTGATCCGGACAACCATTTGGAGCAATTTAAAAACTTCATGATAAACTTTGATGATGACGACAAGCTACTTTGTAGAGCATTTTCCCAATCCTTTACAGGGAGTGCTCTAAAATGGTATAACAGCCTACCACAAGGCTGCATCATGAATTTTGATACCTTTTGGGTGGCCTTTCGAAGGCAGTTTGTTGGGAGTAAATAGTTGAAGGGCAACGGGGACACAATAATCCATTGTGCCCAAGAACCGAACGAATCATTGAAAGAATACATAAGTCGTTTTGTAAACACCAAGAATGGGTTGGTTGATTGCTTCGAGAAAGTAGCAATAGCCACCTTGAGACAAGGCTTAAACCCTGGGAATTTGGCTGATTCGGTGACTAGAAAGAAAGCCATGACTTGGGGAGGTTTGCTGAATCAGGTTGGAAAGTAGATTAACGTTGATGAAACAAAGAAAACTAGGGTGCACAGGCAGGTGAGGTCTGCCCCGGTTGCATCAAACCCCAATCAGAATCAGTCTGGGAACAAGGCAAAGGAGACCGGACAGGGGCATAGTAGGGCTAAAACTCAATCTCAGCCAGCTGCACCTGCTCAGAGTCAACAATCCAGAAATAAGAGAGGGCATCGGGTTCAACCGGAGTGGTTTGCAGAATTGAAAGAAAGTGTGGCCACCATTTTTGATAAAACAAAGGAAGAGGTACAATATAGAAGACCGGCCACACTGCAATCTCCTAGAGAACATCGTAATAACTCTTTCTGCCAGTATCACAATGATATTGGCCATACTGATGACGCGGAAAAAACAGAAGAAGAAGCAACGATATATGAAACCCTAATTCAAGGGTAACATGATGCAACCCTAATCTAAGGGTAACAAAGAGTGAAATTTTCAGAGATAAAAAAATCTATTATTCCAAAAACTTCAAATAACTTAAGGCATATGAGGCTTTATATAAGAGCTTTTCAAAATCCTAAATTATAATACAAGGAAATAAAATAAATATTTTAAAATAAAATAAAACAAATCAAATCAAATCTTAATATAATTAGATTTGATTTAAATACATAAGATATTTGAATAAAATAAAATAAAATTAATAAGTCTTTTGGTTGGACTTTCCGGGCTACATCATCCTCTCTTGGTTGACAAGAATTCGTCCTCGAATTCACAGCACCATCACCATCAAGAACCTAAATTATTTATTTTATTTTATTCAATCATTACATTGGGAATTATAATTGTTGACCTTATCAGAATCAGATAAAATACATAAGATATTTGAATAAAATAAAATAAAATTAAAAAGGCTTTTGTTTGGACTTTCTAGGCTACATCACATACCACCGATGATTGTATAGCCTTGAAACAAGAAGTTCAGAACTTGATTGAAAGGGAAAAGCTGGGGGCATATGTCAAAAGAAGAGGAGGTAATAGGCCTGACAATACTCACCGGGTTGGTCCAAGCAATGCTGCTCCGGAGGGAGCTATGGTTATAATCGAAAGGTTTGATATGGAATCAGAATACTTGGATCCGGATCCGACTCGAAATAGAGTAGGTGCCATTGAGGAATGTTCTAGAACAGTCTCCGGGCTCATTAAGTTTTTTGAGTCACTTATAATTTTCGGAGGAGATACTGTGACAGCTCCTACTGCTTCTTCGAGGAAGAGGCACGTTCATACTTTAGCTACCCAGCTAGAAGGAGGCATGACCTCCTATTAATCGCAAATTCCATTCCCCTTCATTGTTTTCGATGAAGATGACTTAAGGGATATAGATGGCCCTCATGAAGATGCTGTTGTCATAGGAGCATCCATTGGGGGAAATGACATAAGACAAATCTTGGTGGATACTGTAAGCTCAACCAATATCCTCTTCTTAACCACTTACAAGAAAATGAAAAATCCAGCCGTAATTCAGCGTTCGGACAGATCAATTGTGGGCTTTACTGGCAGCTCAGCCGATGTGATCGGGGAGTTTGAGGATGAGGTTTTGTTGGGCAAGGGCCCTTTCAAGAAGATGGTCAGGATACCTTTTATTGTGGTAGATTGTCCCACTTGCTATAATGCTATTTTAGGGAGGTCTTGGCTCTCTAGGATGCATGCAGTGGCTTCGACAGTCCACCAATGTCTGAAATATGTTGTTCAAGGACAAGTGGGAGTTGTCCGAAGCATTCAAAAGGCTGCAAGAGAATGTTATGCTACAGCCTTGGCTCCCCGAACATTGGGGGCAGTTCGTATCAACGAGCAATATCAGTTTGAGGGGCTTTCTGGGTGTGAGGGTGAAATGGATGACCCTAGAGAGACCCCTGGAGTATTGATACCAGTTGAAGAGGTTGAAACACATTCTTTAGAAGAAGGGAAAAGTATCAAGATAGGGTCTAAAATTCCACCCGACCTGAAAAATGAGATGTTAAATTTTTTGAAAAACCATCAGCATGTTTTTGCTTGGTGCAATGCTGATGTTACTAGGGTTCCAGCAGATATTATATCACATCAGTGGTACAAAAGAGAAGGGCTTTTTCCAAGGAAAAGGCTGATGTTATTGTGCAAGATGTTGACAGGCTCACAAAGATGGGGCATATCAAGGAATCTCAGTATCCTTTGTGGACTGCCAATCCGGTCTTGGTGAAAAAGAAAAATGGCAAGTGGCGTATGTGCATTGACTTCACAGATCTTAATAGGGCTTGCCCAAAAGATTTGTATCCAGTTCCCCGGATTGACCAGCTAGTAGACTCCACCTCTGGGAATAAGCTACTATCCTTTATGGATGCTTTCTCCGGATACAATCAGATCCAAGTAAATACGAAGGATCAGGAGCATACCACATTTGTCACTGACAGGGGTCTTCATTGCTACAAGGTGATGCCATTTGGGTTGAAAAATACTGGGGCTACTTATCAGAGATTGGTGAACAAGGCCTTTGCTGATCAAATTGGAAGGAATATGGAGGTATACATCGATGACATGATGGTGAAAAGTGTGGATGAGCAATTGCACTTGGCTGACCTCCAAAAAACTTTTACCAACTTGGTAAAATTGAATTTGAAGTTAAATCCAGACAAATGTGTGTTCGGAGTGTAATCTGGGAAGTTCCTAGGTTATATAATAAGTGAGCAAGGGATACAGCCTGATCCGGACCAGCTTAATGCTCTATTCCAAATGGAGCCTCCTAGAAATATTAAAGAAGTGAAATGATTGACGTGGAGGTTAGCTGCTTTAAACCGATTTATCTCAAGGTCATCAGACAGATGCGCCCCGTTTTTTCAAACTTTGAATGGTGCAAGGGGATTTAATTGGACCTCACAGTGTGATGAGGCCTTCAATGAGATTAAGAAACATCTGTCCTCCCCCAAAACCTTATTTAAACCAATTGATGGAGAGACACTCTTCGTATATTTGGCAGTTTCAAGTTGTGCCATCAGTGCTGTGTTGGTAAGAGAGGTGGATAACTACCCCCATCCCGTATACTATATCAGCAAGAGCTTGATAGATGCAGAAAAATGTTATTTAAAACTAAAAAAGTTAGCGCTAGCCCTCGTGATAGCTGCAAGGAAGATGAGGCCTTATTTCCAGGCTCATCCTATTATCGTTCAGACATCTTTTCCTTTGAAGAATGTTCTCCAAAAGGCAGACATTTCAAGTAGAATGACTAAGTGGTCGGTAGAATTGGGGGATTTCGATATAGATTTTGCTCCCCGAACAGCAGTCAAGGCCCAAGTTGTGGCTGGTTTTTTAGTTGAATTCCACTCTGACAGAGATTCGGAGCAGACTACTGAGATGAAAGACAAAAAGGTCTGGGTCGTCCGGACGGATGGTGGATCCAACACTATGGGATGTGGTGCAGGGGTGTGCTTAACTTCTCCGTATGGTGACAAAATGTACCAGGCTATATGTTTTGCTTTTAGGGCTTCTAATAATGAGTCCGAATACGAAGCAGCTATAGCTGGTTTAAAGTTAGCTTATATTTGTGGGGCTAAAAAGGTCAAGCTAATGAGTGACTCCCAGCTTCTTATCCACCATGCTCAAGGTCAATCTGAGGCTAATAAGGAGCAGCTAGTGAAGTATTTACTTCTTCTTAAAAATGAAGCACTCAAGTTTAAAAGCATTGTTTATGAGCATACACCCCGGACATAGAATGAACTAGCAGATTCACTGGCAACCATAGCTTACACAGAATCATATTCATGGATCCATGTACTGGAGAGCCCCTCCATTCAACTTAATGTGGGTAAAGAGGAAGAAATTTTTGAAGTACATGTGAAGCAAGCTCAGGATTAGAGATTTCCCCTCCTACAGTACCTCTCCGATGGCATTTTGCCTCAGGATAAATTGCTAGCGAGAAAAATGAAACACAAGGCTCGTGGTTTTATCATACTAAGAGACATTCTGTATAAAAAGTCTTACAGTAAACCTCTTCTGCGGTGTTTGGGAGATGATGAGTCTCAAGTAGTCCTCTCCGAATTACATGATGGTGAGGGATCAGCTCACTGTGGATTTAGGGCTCTAACAAGGAGAGTTTTACTGGCCGGCTACTATTGGCTATCTATCATGCAGGATGCTAAAGAGCTGGTAAGAAGGTGTGATCCATGCCAGAGATATAGCAATGAAATTCATGTCCCAGACATCCCTTTAGAATCAATTTCTGAGCCTATACCTTTTGCTCGATGGGGGTTGGATTTAGTGGGCCCTCTCCCTATGGCGTCCGGAGGGCGCAGAACTATAATTGTTGCTATTGATTATTTTCGAAGTGGATTGAAGCAGCCCCTCTGGCAGGAACAACATCAAAAGTTGTCATAAAATTCATTTCATCCAACATCTGTTGCAGATTTGGTGTTCCACAAAAGATAACGACAGACAATGGGCCACAGTTCAACAAAAATGAAATGGAGAGTTTCTGTGCCTCAAGGGGTATACAATATTGTTTCTCTTCACCTTTCCACCCACAAGAAAATGGTCAGGTTGAAGTGGCTAACAGAACTATACTGTCTGGTTTAAAGAAGAATCTAGAAGGAGCTGCTGGGAAGTAGCCTAGCTATTTACAAGAGGTCTTGTGGGCCTACCGGACAACACTTGGGGCTGCAACGCAGGAATCACCCTTTGCTTTGGTCTATGAGATGGATGCAATAGCTCCCATAGAAGCAACTCTCCCATCATTTTGGGTTCCCAACTTCTCTTAATGCGCTAACGAAGTGGCAATCAGAGGTCAGCTTGACCTGGTAGAGGAAAAACGAGTTAAAGCTCACCTTAGAGCTGCACACTATCAGGGTTTGATGAGAAGAAGATTTGCTTCTAGAGTTTAAAGAAGAGATTTCCAGCCGGGAGACAAGGTATTAAGGAAAGTCTTCTTACACACTAAAGAGAAGCTGCTCGGCAAACTGGCCCCAACTTGGGAAGGACCTTATATGGTTGTTGAAAGGCTTAAACCTGGAACATATTGACTAGAAGACAAGGATGGAAGAATTTTGACCCACTCTTGGAATATTGAACATCTCCGGATGTACTTAGAGTAGCGTCTCTGTAAATATTTACTTGTTTAAACATCCATGTAAATATTTGGGGGCATACTCTTTCCTACCCTGGTGGCACGGGGAGGTTTTAATGAGGTGTCCGGGCTTTTTAATGAAATTTGATGCCTTCTTAAAAAAAATTCCGAAGTATTCTTACTTTGTTTTTTGTCACACTATCCGGATTGAAGTAAAAGAATGATGACCACTTAAACATTTGTCATCGGAGAGCTTAAACATTCTCACTTTAGGTCATTTATGAAATAACTAAGGGCTATTTAAACACTAGCCACCAAAATTGAAACAAACTATGAAAGGATGCGAAAATTGTGCAAAACAAGGATATTCATTGAAATAACTTAAGTGCCTTGGCCTTCCAAGGACTTTTAAATTCTCAAACAAAGTAAAGGATCTATCCGGTCAGATACCGGACACATTAACAAAAAGAGTGCCTTGGCCTTCCAAGGACTTTAGTTTAGATAACATGAAAAGTGAAAAAATAATTCATAATTCAAGACTGAGCCTTTGAAGATGGCTCAGCCTCATCCATCTTCTTCTTCCCCTTGGGATCGTCTTTCTCTTCAGGAGGACCCTCCCCGGCATTTTCTTCTGCCTCGTCAAAAGAGGAAGCACTGGAATAGTCATGCAAGTCTTCGTCAGCCATGGTGTGGAAGGGAAGGTCTTCGTACTCTACGTGAAGCCACAAATCCCCCAAGTTCCTCTTCGGGAACTTCTCATGGAAGAGCAGGACCATGTCTGATTTCACCTTGGCGTACATTTGCTTTTGAGTATCTATTACGTTGTTGGCATAAGCATCGATCTTGGCCTGGATTTTGTCCTCTTGCTCCCTTAGCAGATCAGCTTTCTCCTTTGCAGCCTCGGACACCGTGTTCTCAAGTGCAATCTTGTCATTTGTCAAGTTGTGAATGACTTGATCCTTGGCCTTGACCTCCTCTTTTGAAGAAGTAAGATCTTTCTCTGCTCCGAACAACTTCTCCCGAAGCTCCTTGATAGTATCTTCCAGAGTAGCAACTTTGGTGTTCTACCCCTCTTGGTTCTTTTTCAGCTCCTCGTTCTCCCCCTTTAAAATGACAGCATGTTGAGTGGCAGTAAGAAGGTCATTGGACAGCCTCTCCTTATCAGACTTGAGGTCTTTGATAATGTCTGCCTGACTTCGAACTTGCTTCTCCAACACAAGCACCGGTTGAACACTACTTAATAAAGAGTGAGCTATAATGTTCCTTTCACTTGAAACAGTAAAAGTCTTACCATTAAAAGTGACGATGTTTGAAGTACTCGGGGGGAGGTAAGGCCCAACAAAATCGTCTCTGGGGAGGTTGATAAAGTACTCACCAAGCCCACCAAGACCAGTGATGTCTACCCCATCAATGCTAAGACCTCCCCCTTTGACCTCATCAGTTTGAAAGTCACCAGGTATCTCCTCTACTTGTATTGGGTCAGTGGGATCAACGTGGGGGAGAGGCTCCGGAGGCCGGAGAGAAAGTTCATCACCCTTAGAGGTCTTCTTCTTCTTGGCCTCCCTGTCCTTGCTTTCAGATCCCCATTTACGGTCTCTTTTGGAAGCCCTTGGGGGTTTTGGGAAGTGAACTTCTTGCCTAACACTCTCCTGCTCTACCAATTCCAAGAGAGCATCATTAATCTGGCTTGGGGCTGGCCCCTCCGGATTTGTTAAAACAGCTTCCTCCACCTCAACAGGGTCCGCTCCACCTACCACTTTCTTGCCCTTCTTATTTTTGCATTTCATCTTACTCGGGGCCTTGGCCCGGCCTGGCAAGTAAAGTGTCCCATCCAGTTCGTGTGTCCTCTTGAGTACTACATCCGGAGGGGGTTGAGTGGTGAGCTCTTCCCAGGTTAAGTCCTTCCGGCCAGTAGTGTTCCAGAGGTGAGACCTTGCTAAGTTGCCCCCCCATGAAAGCATCGTGGAACCGGTTTCCCCACCTTTCAGCAGCCCAAGTGTTGATCTTGGTGCAAGTGGTCTACACGGACTTTAGATAGTCATTCAAGTCCTTGGGCAGTACTGCTAAGAAAAAGACAAAGCGAATCAGTTTAAACAAATTTGATAAAAGAAAAGATAAAAATATAAACTAGGAGCCTTACGATCACTCCTCCATCTGCTGGTGAGGAGACTTGGGTTGACTCCGGCCTTGATTTTCTTCCCGTTCTCCCAAACACCACTTACGAACAGGAATTGAGTCCTCCAATTCCTCTACGACTCTAGCAGGTCATCCACTGCTTTGAAGTTATCCCCCATGTTGAAGTGATAAAATGAGATGTGGTGGTTTCTGCAGAGACTGGCCACAACAGCAAACTCCTCCATCGGTAGAGGAATCCCGGAGAGCCTAGAGGCCATAATGCAGGCCATGAGGGTGTACCAAGCATTGGGACTCAGCTGGCTTGGACAGAGCTTTATCAGATGAAAGAATCCGACAATCTCTGGGTCCAAGGGAAATCTGAGCCTCCAGTTAAACAGTTCCGTGAAAATAACTATCTCGCTCAGCTTGCAGTCCATGGGAGTTTCGGGGTTTATAGAGATTCTTATCTTCACGTTCTCCGGAATTCCCCATTTCGTACGCATCCGGCCCAGCTCAGCTGTGTGGATGAAAGCGTAGTTGATCTTTTGCAGGGCAAGGAGATACTTAACATTGACCTTGTGAAAACAAGGCCCCACATTTCCTTCGAGACACTTCGGCAGATCCGGATGCCTCAAGCACAACTTTTCCTTGCCTTTATCTTTTGCAGGGTAAAGAGATACTTAACATTGACCTTGTGAAAACAAGGCCCCACCTTTCCTTCGAGACACTTCGGCAGATCCGGATGCCTCAAGCACAACTTTTCCTTGCCTTTATCTTTTTGGGCAGCAACAGCACTGCCAGTTTGTCCGAAAGGTTCAGACTCAAATGGAGCCTCTTCGATAGAATCTTCCATTATTTCCTCCATGATTGAGGAAGGGTTTTCAGTCTCAGTGGTGAGAGGGAGGTTTGGATTTGGCTCAGCCTGACTTCCGGCCTGATGAGCTCCGGTACTCTCCTGATTTCTAGCCTCTGGTTGGGGCTCTGTTGTGGACGTTTCTCTTCGGGGACTTGAGCGAGTGCCCTCCGGACCGGACAGCCTGTCCCTGGGTGCCCTAATGGGTACTTCTGACCCAGTACTACCATCCTTGGCACCTGATACAGGGGTGCCCTTAGAAGCCTGCCCTTTGACCAGTCGCTTTTTCTCCGATCAACTAACTTGTGAGGAGAGTTTTCAGCATCAGACCCCAAGGCTAAAAATGGGGAGGGTTTTTTAAGGTTGGTGACTGTTAAACCTGGTTCAACGAAGGGTTCCGACTCTTGAACCGAAGAACCTGAGATGATAGGGGAAAGACTGGATTGAAACAACCTCCTCGGTTTGACATCCTTTGTGGAGGAAGAACCCTGGTCTGACTCTGTGGGTGAAGTTGCTGGTTTGTCGATGGGGGAAGCGGTTAAGCCTGCTGCAATGCGCCTTTCCCTTTCAACCTTTTGCGCTTTTTCTAATTCAGAGAGGTTGAGCCACCCGCCTTTGATCAGAGCGTTCCTAGCCGTGAACATAAACAACCTGAGTAAAAATTTGTTTTTGAGAGAAAAAACTTTGAGGATTTGCAGAGTGAAAACGAAAGTAATGGTGAAACAGTAGAAAGTATTTCAATTTATAGTAAATCTCAAAAAGGAGTCTTGATTCCTAGGAGAATTCGAAAATATTAGTAATGATTAAAAACGGCGCTGATGTCACCCTCATTAATGAAGAGGTTGCTTTTCGAAGAAGGTGGGTGCAAAATTCAAGGTGAAAAAACGGCTGAAACAACCAACCAAAAAGTGACACGTGTCCCATGAACTCTGGCAAAAAACCGTTTGGATTCACAGAGTTTTTTCAGTCTGGATAAAGCCATAGCACAAGTCGAAAGACCTGTCCGGGTAAAGCTGCCCCTGACATCGGACTGTTTTTCATGTTTTTGGCAAAGGTATTTGAACAAACACCTAAAAAAGGGGCTCCTGATTGGTCCGAATGTTGCTACCTCTCCGGACGGGGACAGTTCAGACATAGATCACCAGACCGGACAGGGCAGTTCGAACACCTAGCCCATTGAACTGTTCGAACTATGACTAAAGTACTTAAAAACCTAAACACTTCTTGACTAAGCTGCTTGCTCTTCTACTAAAAGCTCATGGGTCCTTGAACATGACCCCGGTCCATTAAACATGACCCAAAAGCCCATAAAGCCCAAATACAAGGGTATAAATACCCAACCACCCGCATTAAATATGGGTAATGAAAATTAAATACAACCAGGCTGCTTAATTCTCCCTCTACTCTCTACTCAAACATTAAACACCTACGTACCTCCACAAACTCTAAAACAAATTACAAATTTACCCTCAGACAAAAATTAACCACACTAGTCTTCATCAAAGACTATGAATGAGAATGACTATTGGCACTGATGGGAAGACATTCCACCTTCTAAATGAGTGGCCAAATTGTGGGCATGCCTCTTCCTTGATGAAGTGGTAGGTGTAGTCACATTATCTCCTCCGAAAATGGTTAATGATTCAAAGAAGCTGATCAGTCCGGAAACTGTCTTAGTTTTCTTTATTATCACTCCTACCTTGTTTCGATCTGGATTCGGATCCAGATATTCATATTGTACATCAAATTTTTCAAGGATCACCATCGCACCCTCTTGAGCAGATGTCCCAGGATTGTTTGAAAGACCCGTCTGAGGAGCATCATTCTATGTATACTGGCCTGCTTCCACTTATCTTTTTAACATAGGCTCTCAGCTTGCCCCTCTCATAAGATTTTGTACCTCTCTTTTAATGTTATGCAATCCTTAGTATCATGGCCTATATCATTGTGATATTGGCAAAAACAAATGTTTCGGTTTTCTCTGAGGGACTGTAGTGCCGGTTTTCGGAAGTGCATTTAATTCTTAGTCTTATCATAGATTGTGGCTAAATTCTCCCCCAATTCAGCAAACCACTCAGGGTGGACAAATGGACCTCTCTTACTTCTGGTTTGTTGCCTCTGGGTCTGGTTGGATTGATTTTTCTTAGACCGGTTAGACCTTTGTCCGGTCTCCTTTGCCCTATAACCGGATTGGTTAGTGGCTGGAGGAGTTGTTGTTGTAGTAGTGGACCTCACCTGACGGTGCAACCTTGTTTTCTTTGTTTCTTCTACATTAATCTGTTTTCTCACTTGGTTCAATAAACCACCCAGGTCATAGTTTTTTTCCGAGTCACAGAATCAGCTAAATTCCCAGGTTTAAACCTTGCCTAAGGGAAGCAATTGCCACCTGTTCAAAGCAATCTGCTAGCCCATTCTTTGTATTCAAAAAACGACTTATGTAATCTTTCAGGGACTCATTTGGTTCCTGAGCGCAATGGATAATGGTGTCCCCATTACCCTTTAGTTCCTTACTCCCAACAAATTTCCTCCAGAAGACAACCCAAAATGTATCAAAGTTTTAATACACCCTTGAGGTAAACTATTATACCATTTAAGAGCACTCACTCTAAAAGTTTGGGAGAAAGCTCTGCACAAAAGCTTGTCATCATCGTCAAAGTTCATCATGAAGTTTTTGAATTATTCTAGATGGTTGTCCGGATCTCGACTCTCATCGTATTTCTCCATCTTGGAGCCATCAAACCTTTTAGTAAGATTTCTGAATAGTATATTTGCGGACAAAGACGATTGCCTCCAATTCTTACTGTGACTAAAAAAATATATCTTCATTAGGAGTTGTAAAAATACCTGGTTCAGAATGAAAGGCAAAGGGATCAATTAACAATTGGTCAACATACTTGTGAGATGATCATTTACCCTGATGCCTTTTGAGCGTACCATGTTTATCCCTCTTCCTTGAATGCTTTTTAGTTAACCTCATATTTTTTCTAAATCTCCCTTCATCACTGCTTGAAGATAGTGATTCTTCAAGTTCTGCCTCATTTGCGGAACTACTGGATGACTCAGATCCAGAACTCTCAACAGGCTTAGACCGGTGTGTTTTCTTTGAGCTGAGGTAAGTCTTCAAAGATTTCTCATTTTCCCCATGATTGTCTGTGTGGTGAAGTACTGACGCTCCTGATTTTTCATTGATTCTTTTTTCTGCTTGTTTTATGGCTTTTAATGCCTCTATTTCAGCCCTGAGCTGGTCTCGATCCTCGATGGTGAACTCTTTATATTCCTTTCCACCCTCCACCTCTAGGGTGGAGTATTCTGCCTATTCGGATCCATCCGAACTGCTTTACTTGCTGGTTTTGAATGTATAAATTCAGGCACCGTCGCCTCCCACACTTGTCGCCAATTTGATGTGGTTTATTTTAGTCTGAGGGTAATTTGGTAAAGTGATTTTAAAAGTGTTTTTGTAATTTTATGGTGTTTTGTGTTTAGTGTGTAGAGTAAAGAGATAATTAAGATGCCTACTAGTAATATATTATGCTCACCCTCATTAATGAAAATAGTTGGGGTATTTATACTTATTTCCTAACTCGTAGGGTTAATGGGTCGGGTTATGAAACTGGGTCGAGTTTAAGGATCCATTAGTCATATAGTTTTAAGTTGATTAGCAACTAGCTTAGTCAATAATTATTACATTGTCCTGTTTGGATATTTAGTGTGGTGGTTAGTACATTTGCCCTTCGGATTTAATTATGGCGCAGTGACTAAAAACTCTGAAATCATCATTGTAAACGTCCATTTTAGAGCTATTTATGATATGATGCACAATCCACCTCAGATTCCTCAGTCAAAGGAATCTTGAGTTTTTGGTTCGAGAAATTTGAGAGATTTTAGGTTAGAAAAAAGAGAAAAGAGAGATATTGGTTGAAAATTGGTTTAATATAGAAAGGTATTTCAGTAAAATGTTGGTCTCATTGTAGCCAAATGAGGTCTTATTATAATAGGATCTCATTATAATAAAAACGAGTTTCATTATAGTCTTTCTAAAAAAAACACCATCTACCTCTCCTACTTCACCACACTGAAAGAAAAAATTTGAAGTGCTCTGGTGAGTTTTGTCTAAGAATGCATGATGTGTCACGGTTCGACTTTCTCGGTGGACAAGCTAACATCTACCTCTCCTACTTCATGCAAATCATCATACGCTACCTATCGATACTAATAGACGTCTTCCAGAAGAGGTATTTAAATTTCAAAGTGTTTCAATGAGTCTTGTTTATCTTTGCCTCCAAAAGCCTATTTTTCTTCTAGATTTTTGTTTAACAAGGTTTTGATTCACGATGGTGTGGAGTCTTTTCCCTACTGACCCGACCACAGCTTTTCTCATAAAGTCTTCTCCTTTTCTCCTTTCTCATGAATCCAAGTTCTTATACTTTATACTTTACACTTTATACCCTTTTCTTTCACAGTGTGTAAAATCAAAAGATTGAAGCAAAAAAGTTGAAAAACAGTCCCACGTTTTGTATATTTTTAGATATTATATACTCTGTTGTTTCTAGTTCTACTACCATTTAGGACTTACAAAAAGTTTGATTAAACATGTTGGATCATAAACTTGATCTACTTAAAGGGCCCAACCCACTCAAAGGGTCCAACCCACTTAATAAGGCCCATCTAGAAAGAATATTCTAGAAACATTTAAATTAAATATTTAGTAATTTAGGTTGAGTGCAAGACACACTTTTAGATTGAGTGTAAGAAACACCTTAACTTTGAGTGTAGTATTGATGTTGAGTGTGTTAGTATCCAAAAGCCTCTTGGATGGTGGATCTTTGTCTCCACTATATTCCTATAAATAGTGGAGCTCTCCCACCATCTAGAGCATCACCAAACACACTAAGAAGTAAAGTTAGAGAGAAAGTTAGAGTGAGAGAAAAGAGAGACAAGAATGCTCTCTTGAGTGTTAGAAAAATATTTTCTCTTCTAGTGTGAGTTGTAAGAGTGTTTTGTAATATTTCTCCTTTTCTATCAATATCAAAGTTGTTTGTTTGTTTTAAAGAGAGTGTTATTTTTATATTTTCCGCCAACAAAGTGGTATCAGAGCCACAAGCTCTTTCCAAAATTTTGTTTTTAAATTTTCAACATATTGGAAATTTTGTTTTTAAATATTCAACATATTTAAAAATATGGCAAATGGTGTATCATCCTTCCAAGTTCCAACACTCAACAACAACAACTACGATAATTGGAGTATCAAGATGAAAGCTCTCCTTGGAGCACATGATGTGTGGGATGCCGTTGAAAAAGGGTTTGACGAACCCGAAGATGAAGCAAACCTTACTCAAGAGGAGAAAACAACTTTCAAGGATTTAAGAAAGAGAGACAAAAAATCTCTCTTCCTCATCTATCAAGCATTAGATGATGATGGTTTCGAAAAAATTTCAAGCGCATCTTCCGCCAAGCAAGCGTGGGAGAAATTACAAATCTCTTACAAAGGAATCGAAAAGGTGAAAAAGGTACGTCTCCAAACATTAAGAGGTGAATTTGAATCTTTACATATGAAAGCGTCCGAATCTATTTCGGAATATTTTTCAAGAGTAGCAACCGTTTCTAATCAATTAAAAAGAAATGGTGAGAACTTAGAAGATGTGAGAGTAATCGAAAAAATACTCCGCTCGTTGGATCCCAAATTTGAGCACATCGTCGTGACGATTGAGGAAACTAAAGACTTGGAGAAGATGATGATTGAAGAACTCTAAGGATCATTACAAGCCTACGAAGAAAAGCACAAGAAGAAGCAAGAGATCACCGAGCAACTCCTCAAAGTAGAACTCAAGGACATGCATGCAAGTCAAGACGATGATAGAAACCAACGTGGCCGAGGAAGAGGTAGAGGCCGCGGACGAGGTGGTTATCATGGACGTGGACGTGGCTGGAATTACAACAACAATAATTCCAACTACAACTACGAGAAACAAGAAAGCTCAACACGAGGTCGTGGAAGAAGAAATACGAACTCGAGGTATGATAAATCTCAAATCAAATGCTATAAATGTCAAAGGTTTGGACATTATGCTTCCGAATGTAGAGGCCCCAACAATAGAGTTGAGGAGAGGGCCAACTATGCCGAGGAGAAGACGGAGGAAAAAGATATGTTATTACTAACATACAAAAGCACTAATGAAGGTCAAGAAAACACTTGGTATCTTGACACCGGTGCAAGCAATCATATGTATGGGAAAAGAAGCATGTTCGTAGAGATCAATGAAGCCGTGAGTGGAAATGTCTCTTTTGGAGATGATAGCAAAATATCGGTGAAAGGAAAAGGTAACATTCTTATTCGTGCAAAAGATGATAGTCACCAAATGATTTCAAATGTCTATTACGTACCGAGCATGAAAAACAATATTTTGAGCTTGGGACAACTACTAGAAAAGGGCTATGATATTCATATGAAAAATTATAGTCTTTTTCTAAGAGACGACAAGCGAGACTTAATTGCTAAAGTCCAAATGTCAAAGAATAGAATGTTTCCTTTGAATATTCAAAATGATGTTGCAAAGTGTCTTAAGGCGTGTTACAAAGATTCGTCGTGGCTATGGCATGTTCGATTTGGGCATCTAAACTTTTCAAGTTTAGAGTTATTGTCAAAGAAGGAAATGGTGAGAGGGTTACCATGTATCAATCATCCTGACCAACTATGCGAAGGATGTTTACTTGGAAAGCAATTCAGAAAAAGCTTTCCAAAGGAGTCAGAGTCAAGAGCCAATAAACCTCTCGAACTTATTCATACTGATGTGTGTGGTCCAATCAAGCCAAGCTCTCTAGGTAAAAGTAACTATTTCCTTCTCTTCATTGATGATTTTTCAAGAAAAACGTGGGTATATTTCTTGAAACAGAAATCCGAAGTCTTTGGAATATTTAAGAAGTTCAAAGCAGTTGTGGAAAAGGAAAGCGGAAATAAAATCAAAGCCATGAGATCTGACCGGGGAGGGGAGTTCACATCCAATGAATTCCTAGAGTTTTGTGAAGCACATGGAATTCGTCGCCGCTTGACAGTTCCCAGATCTCCTCAACAAAATGGTGTGGTAGAAAGGAAGAACAGAACAATCCTTGATATGGCACGAAGCATGCTCAAAAGCAAGAAACTTCCTAAGGATTTTTGGGCAGAAGCAGTGGCATGTGCGGTGTACTTGTCCAACCGATCTCCAACAAGAAGTGTTTGGGGAAAGACACCACAAGAAGCGTGGAGTGGAAGAAAGCCTGGAATTTCCCACTTGAGAGTATTTGGAAGCGTAGCTCATGTCCATGTACCAGACGAACAACGAACCAAACTCAATGATAAAAGCAAGAATTTTATCTTCATCGGTTACGACTCAAGTTCCAAAGGCTACAAGTTGTACAACCCAAACAACAAGAAGGTTGTGATAAGCCGAGACGTGATAGTTGATGAAGAAGGCGAATGGGATTTTGGGTCTCATACAAATGAGTTCACATTTTTCCCCCAAATTGAAGAAGATGAACAGACAACAAATGAGCAATCAGAAGATGTTGCAACCCCATATGCTTCACAAATATCATCTACTCATGGAGACTCACCACATTCATCATCGTCAAATGGTAGTCAAAATGAGAGAGCAATGGAACGTACAAGAAGCCTTAGTGATCTTTATGAGGTAACCGAACCAATGGATAACATTACACTGTTTTGTCTCTTTGCTGATTGTGAGCCAGTAACATTTCAAGAAGCTGCACAAGAGAAACAATGGAGAGACGCGATGGATGAAGAAATTAGAGCCATCGAGAAGAATGACACATGGGAACTCACCTCACTTCCCAAAGGGTGCAAGACAATAAGCGTCAGATGGTTATACAAAACCAAGAGAAATGCTAAGGGGGAGATTGAAAAACACAAAGCGAGGCTTGTTGCAAAAGGCTATAGTCAAAAGGCGGGAATTGACTATGATGAGGTATTCGCCCCCGTTGCCCGATTGGAAACTATTAGACTAATAATTTCTTTGGCAGCTCAAAACAAGTGGAAGATACAACAAATGGATGTAAAGTCAGCATTTCTAAATGGCGTCCTTGAAGAAGAAGTCTACATTCAACAACCATTAGGCTATGAGATCAAAGGCCACGAAGATAAGGTGTTGAAGCTAAAAAAGGCTCTTTACGGGCTAAAACAAGCACCAAGGGCATGGAACAGTAGAATCGACAAGTATTTCCAAGAGAATGGCTTCAACAAATGTCCATACGAGCACGCTCTATACACCAAGATCAAAGATGGAGATATTTTGATCGTGTGTCTCTACGTGGACGATTTGATCTTCACCGGAAGCAGCCCGAGCATGTTCAATAAATTCAAGGAAGTAATGACGAAGGAATTCGAGATGACAGATTTGGGGCTCATGGCGTACTACCTTGGCATTGAAGTTAAGCAACAAAAAGATGGAATTTTCATCTCACAAGAAAGCTATGCTAAAGATATCCTGAAGAAGTTTAAGATGGAGAATTGTAGCCCAATAAGCACACCCATGGAGTTTGAAGTCAAAATATCCAAGCATGAAGAAGGCGAAAGTGTGGATCCGACATTATTCAAAAGTTTGGTAGGAAGTCTACGCTATCTAACTTGCACGAGACCGGATATTCTTCATGCAGTTGGATTGGTTAGTCGTTATATGGAATCTCCAACAACAACTCATTTCAAGGCTGCAAAGAGAATCCTTCGTTATCTGAAAGGTACAATCGACTTTGGATTACTCTATTCCATTTCTAATGATTACAAACTTGTTAGGTATAGCGATATTGATTGGGGTGGAGACATAGACAATCGAAGGAGTACTACTGTATTTGTATTCTTCATGGGAAACATTGCTTTCACATGGATGTCAAAGAAACAACCGACAGTCACATTATCCACTTGTGAGGCAGAATATGTTGCTGCCACTACCTGTGTTAGTCATGCAATTTGGCTTAGAAATCTATTGAAGGAGATAGACCTAACACAACATGAGCCAACTAAGGTCTATGTCGATAATAAGTCAACAATCGCCTTAGCCAAGAATCCAGTATTCCATGATCGAAGCAAGCATATAGATGTCCGCTACCACTACATAAGGGAGTGTATTTCAAGAAAGGATGTGCAAGTTGAATATGTGAAGACACAAGATCAAGCTGCTGATATTTTCACCAAGCCACTGAAAAGCGAAGACTTCAAACGATTAAGGAAACTACTAGGGGTCACGGGATCAAGTTTAAGGGGGAGTGTTGGATCATAAACTTGATCTACTTAAAGGGCCCAACCCACTCAAAGGGTCCAACCCACTTAATAAGGCCCATCTAGAAAGAATATTCTAGAAACATTTAAATTAAATATTTAGTAATTTAGGTTGAGTGCAAGACACACTTTTAGATTGAGTGTAAGAAACACCTTAACTTTGAGTGTAGTATTGATGTTGAGTGTGTTAGTATCCAAAAGCCTCTTGGATGGTGGATCTTTGTCTCCACTATATTCCTATAAATAGTGGAGCTCTCCCACCATCTAGAGCATCACCAAACACACTAAGAAGTAAAGTTAGAGAGAAAGTTAGAGTGAGAGAAAAGAGAGACAAGAATGCTCTCTTGAGTGTTAGAAAAATATTTTCTCTTCTAGTGTGAGTTGTAAGAGTGTTTTGTAATATTTCTCCTTTTCTATCAATATCAAAGTTGTTTGTTTGTTTTAAAGAGAGTGTTATTTTTATATTTTCCGCCAACAAAACAGTCATAGGTTATTCATCTGAATGGTGGAAGGAAGTGTTAGTCTAAGTGATGTAGTTTTCCTGCTATTTAACTTCTTGTTTCGTTGTTAGTGTTTATTCATGAATCATAGGTCACCCGGGTGGTGCTGCATATGTGCAGGAGAAGAGAGAAGTACTATGTCTTTCCAAAAAGAACTTACAAAGTGGGTCGGAAAGGTATGTTATACAATTTAAAATTGAGCATAGATGATAATGACAAATTGAGAAGATGATCTTGCATCGGCCAAAGTTTCTTATTTTGATACGGAGGCCTAAGTTTATTGGAATAGATGGTGGATCCAAAACTACTAATAAAATTATACGATGTAACCCCAATTGCTTGGACTTTAAACTTGGGAGATGTTTACTAATGTGTGTGGTATAGTATGCTAATTATATGTACTTATTATTTGCTTGTAAGATGTGATGTAATAATCAACAAGGACAAGGGAGTGTCTCAAGTCCATGCCGTGTTAATTTTTGATGCAATGGTTTCGTTAAAAGCTCAACAAAAGAAGTCTTCTATAATATTATCTAGAGTTAAAATGAAAGACTGTTCAAAATTTGGGACATTTATCACAAGTAGATTTGGGACAAAGGAAAAAGTTCACGAGCTACCAAATGAAGAAGGAACGTTGAAAGATAGTGATGTGGTTTCGTTTAGAGTCGGTAATGCAAGTTACAGGTAACTTTTTTGTTTTACTTTTTGTAGTTTATGTGGATTTCTAGTATTTGTGCATTTGTGGCACTTTCAGAGCTGTCTGGCATAGTTTGGGAAACTACATTTTGACATATTAGTATTTTTAGAATCATCATATTACTGATTTTAAATTTTTGTCATCCATTGCTGCATCCACTTGTAGTTCTAGACACACTTGAGCACAAAGTGAATTGCCAGAACAAATGGCTAAAAAAGCAAGAAGAAGATGATCTACTATTGAAAAAAATACGCTCATAGACTACAACGGTCAAATTTTGAAAAATTGGATAACATTTTTATATTTTTAATTAGATTTTGTAAATACTTGTGGAGAAATTCATCACAAGGCAATTTGATAATTTATTTTTAAATATTAGTTGTCGGAATTTATTCATCGCATGGTGTTCCAACCATCCGCTTCACATTCAAACACATATTGAATAACTAAGAGATATTTAATTAGCAAGATTCAGAAACCGCACAATGAAAAATATGATTAAACAAAACTTTAACCTAGAGTAGCAAGAAAGTGAAAACGTTTTGAGGGCAGAATAAATTAAACTAGTGTTAGAAATAAGAATGCATGAACATCTTTTTTTTCTATTAAGAATGCATGACCATCATTTGTCTTAACTTTAAATCATTAACTTTTATAATATTTAGCACCCGTTAACCAAAATATATCAAACTGAGATAAGAAATTTGAAGTGCTCCGGTGACTCTTGTCTCTTCCCTGCTGCTTTTCTTATAAAGTCTCTTTATTTTCTCTATTCTCATGAATTCGCGTTCTTATAGTTTATACTATGCCGTTTATACTTTTTTTTTGGAACCACAGTGTGTACAATAAAAAATTTGAAACAAATAGTAGAAGAATAATATATATATATACACACACTATATACTCAGTTGTTGTAATTCTACTACAATTTATGGTTTACAAAAGGTTTGATTAAGCAATCATAGGTTATTCATCTAAATAGTGAAAGGTAGTGTTAGTTTTTGACGTAGTTTTTTTGCTATTTAGCTTCTTGTTTCGTTGTTTGTGTTTATGCATGGTGATAATGGTCACCTGGGTGGTGCTGCATATGTACAAAGAGAAGAGAAGTACTTGGCCTTTAGAAAATGAACTTAAAAGGGGGTCGAAAATGTATGTTAAAGGGGTCGAAATGTATGTTATACGCGTTCTTATAGTTTATACTATGCAATTTATAGTTTATACTATGCAATTTATAGTTCATTTGAGCAATCTGATTTCCTCTCTTCTAAAATCTATTTCTCTATCTATAATCTGACTTATCTCGATTAACTAAATCAATTCAAATAATCAAATTCACCAAATTGGTGACTCCACTACGGACCAGTCAAGAATTGGTGCTTACTTTAGTAGTTCGAATTTTATTGATCTTGAAAAACAATCTTAAAGCTTTGCAATGGATCCAGAAAATGACCTGTTGGTTCGATCAGCTGTTGAAAGGGTCTGCTCTGATTCATCAGACTCAATCTACGATAGAGTTACGAATGAATCAACTTATGGATAAGATAAATAATCTAAACGAGAAATACGTTCATAGTGAGCAGGAAATTCAGTCAGCAAGGCTGGAATCCGAGGTAAAGCAAATGAATGACCAAAATGATGTTGGTTGTCAATCAGATTGATCTTGTACTGATTGTCAAGTTAAAAGTGAACAGAAAAAGGCTCGCTTCAAAGTGCCAAAAGAGCGTCATTCGTCTCGGAAAGAAAAGAAGGATAAATAAAGGTATATCACATCTAGTGATGAGGAGGTTGAAAGCTCGGGATCATATTTTAAAAGATATCAAAGATCTTCGAAAGAGGAGAAAGATCAACCTCGCAAATCTAAGAAAGAACATAAAACTATATGAGATAGTGTGCCTTGATGTTTGAGGAAGTCCAACTGGTGTGAAGGAAATACATCGAATCAGTACGACGGGGATGATCGGAATTTGTATGTGGTAATGGAAACTGATGAGTAATATAATGAAGGCATATAATTGGAGGAATTATCCGTTAACAAGTAAGATTAGATTTATCACACTTTCGAAGCGTTTTGATATTTCAACAGTTAAAATGTTTGATGGGATGCAAGATCCAGATGATCATATCGAACAATTCAAGAATCATACGATGAACTTTGAGGACGATGACATGCTAGTGTGTCGGGCTTTTTCTCAGACTACCAAGGGAACATATTTGAAATGGTATAACCAAATTCTGAGGGGATCCATTTCAAACTTCAGAGACTTTTACACTGCCTTTCGAAGATAGATCGTTTGGAGTAAGAGGATGAGGGAAAATGACAATATAATCATCCAATACAATCTAGAAGTTGGAGAAATGTTGAAGGATTATATGAAGCGCTTTGTCTTGACAAAAGCAAGTCTTGATAATTGTGAAGAACTCGTGGCGATGGCACCATTTCGCCAGGGATTAAAGCCAGGGGATTTGGTTAATAAAACAACAAAAAGAAGAGCCTTAACTTTTGAAGCTTTGAGACTAAGGACCAAATCAAGGTTGAGGAATCAACCACGGTTCTAGGTGTAGCGGCTACTATTCAAAAAAATTATGGGCAGGTGCCACATAGTCAAGGGAAATTTTCAAATTCTTCTCACCAAGCACGCCCGAGGAACAACAACTTACCACCTCGAACTGGAGGGTATTCGAATCAAGCTCCATCATATAAATTCAATAGGTCGAGGTCAAATCAATGAATAAAGCCTGAATACTGCGGATCTGACTGAAAGTGTGGCTGCAATTTTTAATAAAATTAAAGGATATGCAAATTTCACGAAGCCCGCTCCAATCAACAGGTCTAGGGAGGAGCGAAACAACAAATTCTGTAGGTATCATAATGACATTGGTCATGATACTGCTGACTGCATCGCTTTGAAAAATGAAGTTCAAACTTCAATTGAAAATGGGAAGTTATTGAACTATGTGAAAGTACATAGTAATGCATCGAAAAATCTCATAACATCGACCTCACACCCAACAAATCCAAATGCACAGGCTGAAAATTTGATGACCCTCAATTCGAAGGTTGATGATTTCGATGTTGCATCGGTATACTTAGATAAGGATCCAGATAGGTTAATTTTGATGGTAGTAGAAGAACCACTAAAAAGGCCATGTTCAAAGCTTGTGTGAGTATTTTGAGTGTTTGGCCATTTTCGGGGGTGATTCTATGACCGGTAACACTGATAGCTCGAGAAAAAGACATAAAGTGAACTTGGCTACTCAAATGGAAGGAAAAATATCTACTCATTTATATGGTGAGAGAGAAATTCCCTATATTCTTTTTTATGAAGATGATTTGCAAGGTACTGCAGAGCAACACGAGGATGCACTGGTCATTGGGGCATTAATTACTGGCGTTGAAATTCGACGTGTCTTGATAGATACTGGGAGTTCTGCATGATGTTGTTTATTTCAGTCTCACCGTAATATGGTAAAGTGCTTTTAAAAGTGTTTTGGTAATTTTATGGTGTTTTGTGTTTAGTGTGTAAATTAGATAGATAATTAAGTAATAGGTGTATTTATACTTAATTACTGACCCCATGGGCTTATTGGGTCGGGTTGTGAAATCGGGTCGATTTTAATGACCCATTAGTCATATAGTTTTAAGTTGATTAGTAACTAGCTTAGTCAATAATTAGTACATTTGTCGTGTTCGGATATTTAGTGTGGTGGTGAGTGATGAGTAAAATGATGACAATAATGGGGGAATTTTGGATCTAGTGCTTGATGTGACTAGTGCTAAAAATGTAGAGAGAGAAAGTAGAAAGAGAAAGTATTAAAGAATGTCCACCTACCCAAGAATAAAGGGGCTCCCTTATATAGTGGGGAAAATGGGCTGTATTTATGTCCTAGGTATTCCTTGATTATTTAGTGGTTAGTCCTTTACATCCTACTTCTTTTACATATTGTTCTCTAATAAATAATAAATACATTAATGGGTTTATTTTATTTCCCCCTTTTACAATTAACACCTTTTCTACCGGGCTAGGCGAATTACTTCCTTATCAGTAGCCCCCCAGTCTTCAAGAACATCGGGAATGAAGACTCATGAGTAATTCAAGAAAACGTCCACTGCCCAAACTCGCCTCGGGATTTGGGGTTTTTTGGGTGTTTTGGCCAAGTGCCTCGGGATCGCGTCGTTTAAAGCTTCAGGATAGGTTACGTTGCTCAACGCCCGACCAATCGCTCACAGCTAAAAATTGACCTTTCTCACGTTTCTTAGCGCTTCGGGAGGTGATCCATGTTGTCCCCCGACGCCCGACCTGTGGTGACGGGCTTATTAAAAATCTAGCTAGTAAATTTTCCACATGCTCAAACGGGTCATTAGGCTTTGGAGAATCGTTTGTTTCAGTTCTTCTTGTCAGTGGACACGTGGAGCTTATCCGGAGAACATTCGAGTTCCAGTGCCGGCGCAGGCCTAAGATACTAGCCTGATGATTGCCTATTTCGTGCGTAGTCGGGTTCGGTCTACACGTGTCGTTCCTTTATTCGATGCGTGCTCATCTGCACATCTCTCTAGGAGGCTCTTCGACTTCCCGCAGCTTTTCATGGTTTGGACTTCCCCACGCTTGAAATGGTTAAGGCATGTTGTTGCCTATAAATACTTCTTCATTCACCACAAGTCGCTCCCTCTGAGAAATCTTAAAGAGAGAGAGTCCCCCTTAACCATTCTAGAGAAAGAAACCAGTGTTTATGAAAAAGAAAAACCCGAAGCTTAACCAGTTCCGAAGAAGAAAACAGAGTCCGTGTTTGGATTTATTGATTGGGCTAGCATTAGTGACCGAGATGACGAATACCGAGCCGCTGGACTAATTTGGGGTTCTTATACAAAACCCTTCACACCCGTGCCTCTCCCCCACGATCCTGTCCTGCTAACTCCCGTGTCTGCGGAATCATTAATAATAACCAAGCCAACTGTTGCTCAAACTCCCGAAGCCATTGTCATTCCTTTCATAACAATTCTCTGAATTCCCCTGTCGATCCACCCAATCACCCAACGCTCTCGTCAGTAAACGCACCTGAAAAATTACACTCTCCTCTTCTTCCCAAGCGTCACAGTAAACCTAGATTCCTTACAATGGGAGATTACAGCGCCTCTTCTTCACCGGTGGGAGGCATCTCACCTGAACTGGTGCAGTTAACTCCTACAATCGTCGATTTTGTACGGGCTTCAATACTGTTGCTACTCCTTTGGGCGTTGCCCGAAGGGATTTCGAGCGCCAGACGCTAGAAATGGAACGTGTTCGCAAGTTGCAAGAAAATGGATCGAAACACGTCCGCACCGGTAGCAGTTCCAGCTTCATAAAACCTTCTTCTCAATCGGTTGACCCAAAAATGACCAGTTCTCAGCTTCCAGAAAAGCCGATCCCAATTGCACCGAGGCTGTTCCAACCGACGCCATCAATGAGCCAGAGGCGACTAATTTAGTCGGCTCGGGAAATAGTCCCGTAAAAGAAGACGGAACAGGGAAATGTGTTGTTTCCGTAAGTGATGGTGCTGCCGCTCCTTCTGAAGAACCCCTTCCTCCGAAGATAGAGGTTGTTATAACCACTACTTACCATCGGTCTTTGTTTCAGGACAATTTCATTGCCCTTTTTTAGGGCAAGTATATCTACTTCTCTGCTGCGGAACAATCGGAGCTTCTGATCCGGTGAGGAATCCCGGAGTGCGTCAAAGTATGGTTTCCAATTCATGAGGAAATGCTTGTGCATGTACAGTCTCGGGAGATCGTCGTTTTTACCGAGCTTTTTAACTGGGGTCTCAAGTTTCCTCTGGATCTCGAGATCGCTCAGTACTTCGAAATCCGCGGTAGCTGCCCATCACAACTAACTCCCAACGCGTGGTATACGCTGATGTCTTGTATCATGGCCTCTCGACTGCCTGGTCGCGCTATATCGATGGAAGAATACGCTGCTATGTCAGGGCTTTCAAAATCGCCCAAATCGTCTTTCTTCTATTATTCCTTGGCAAATACTTGGAAGATCGTGAATTACTTTCTCGAGGAAGACAAGTCATGGAATTATCGGTTTGTCTTCATTAGCGGCTGCTGGAGAACGCTCGTCCATATACTAAGGAGAACTTGAGACGGTTGATGCGGCCATGGGTTCCTGATGGTAATTATTTATTTATTTATTTATGTTATTTTTATTTTTTACCTAATCGATCCTTTGTTCAGTGTCCAAAGAATTTATCCAAGGGTTGAAGAGGGATTACTTTGAGGATGCCAAAATAACCTTCCAAATTCTGAAGGACTTTTCCCGGAAGAATTGGGGTCGGGCATTCCACCGATGCTTCAAGAACACCAACCTAATCATGAGCAACCTCTGGCGTTGCTCTGAGCAACCGCGCATATTGGAGCACCTGCGCCAACTATCTAGCTTGGTGGATCTGGTTGCTAAGACGGATGCACCCGATGAGAATATGTTCCTTCCCAAACGCAATAAAGCGCCTAGCAAACGCGTAAAATCTGACGAGGGCGCGGAGCAAGAGAACGTAGAAAAGATAGAGGTCGATGCTGTTGGACAAGAGGCAGCAGCCGCCGTTGAGGCTAAGGAGGTTAACCAAGCCGAGGAGGTGAAGAAGAAGAGGAAAAAAATATGTGGCTAATGGTGATGAAGCTAAGAAACCGAAGCGCTCAAAGAAGAAAACAGAGGTCGGAACTGCCGATGCTCCCGCACTTGAAGAAAATGCGACTATCCCGACGCTTTTTGAACACTACGAATGGGTTAAGGGTGGGGATGTAACTGGTCCCGCAACTGCGTCGGCCGAGAATGCCACAGTTGTTGTGATTCATGAATATGCTTTTTATCCGATGACTTCTAAATTTTGTTTAAGTTTTTCCATTGTCTTTGAAATTATTCACCTTTACGCTTCTGCATATCGATGTTTAACTTAGAATTTTCTTTTGAGATTGGGCACAAATTTTGATCAGGTGAAAACTGAAAAACCAATTAAGGTTCTGTAGACCAATTTTTAATTGAAAGTTTTCCCCTAGGGTCGGGAACAAATGTAGATCAGTTGAAAACTGAAAAACCTATTAAGGTTCTGTAGATCAATATTTAATTAAAAAATTCACCTTAGGGTCGGGAACAAATGTAGATCAGTTTGAAAACTGAGAAACCTATTAAGGTTCTGTAGATCAATATCTAATTGAAAATTTTCCCATAGGGTCGGGAACAAATGTATATCAGTTGAAAAATGAAAAACCCATTAAGGTTATGTAAGTTAATTAAGATTGTCAAAAGTCGTCTATCAGCTCGTTAGTTGATAAAATTTCCCTTTGACACTTTCTTTCGAATTTTTATTGGCAAAAAGAGTAGATTAAAAAGATTGGTTGTCATGGATGCCTCATTAAAACCTTCTCGCGCCACCGAGGTAGGAAATAGTGCATCCCCGACCAAGAGTTCTTACATAAACGAAAATAATTACAAGAAAATTACAAAAGATTAATCCAAATACATCTTCAGATGCTCAATATTCCAGGGGAGCCTCAATACGCGTCCGTGCTTGTCTTGTAATCGATACGTCCCGCTCTTGATTTTTTCCACCACCTCATATGGGCCTTCCCAATTCGGGGCGAGTTTGCCGAGGCTTTTGTCTTTGGTGTGCAGAAAAACTCTTCTCAAAACTCTATCCCCGACTTTGAAATCTCTTTTCGGCGTACTTTCGACGCATATCGACTCCTCATTAAGGTTTGATAATATAGAGAATTCAGTTGAGCTCGACTTTGTTTTTCTTCTACTAAATCAAGAGCTAGTCGTCTGTCATCCCCGTTTCTATTTTCATCATAGTTTCCATCCTAAAAGGTGGGAAAATTAATTCCGCGGGGGTGACGACATCCATCCTATAGACCAAGGCGTAGGGCGATTCTTGAGTCGCCGTTCGGGGAGTAGTACGGTAGGCCCATAGCACTTCATGTAAATAATTCGGCCACTTGCCGACTTTTCCTTCTAGGTTCTTTTTGAGTCCATCTATGATAGTCCGGTTTGTGACCTCAACTTGCCCGTTCGCCTGAGGGTGGAAAGGAGCCGAAAAACATTTCCTGATCCTGTGGGTCGAACAAAAGGATTTAATCTCGCTACTGTCAAACTGAGGTCCATTTTCCATCGTGAGCCTTTGAGGGACCCCAAACCACAGCAATTGTTTGGCCAAATGAACTTGATGATATCTTTAGTCTTGGTTCCTGATAGCGGCTCAGATTCTAGCCATTTCGAAAAGTAATCCACTACCACCACTATCATTTGTCTCGCGCCGGATGCCATCGGTAATGGTCCTACTAGGTCGATCCACCACCAGTCAAAAGGGAGGCCTTCCGTTACTGATTCAAGAGAGGCTGCAGGCATATGGATTGCGTTCGTGAATCTTTGACAGGTGTCTCATGTTCTTAATTGTTCTGGTCGGTTAGAATGAAATTCGACTAAAAAAATCAGCTAAGAGATAAATGTGATTAAACAAAACTTTAACCTAGAATAGCAAAAATGTGAAACGTTTTGCGAGTATAATAAATTAAACTAGGCCATCCTTTTTTCTATTAAAAATGCACGACCATCATACAAATATAATTGTGTTTATGAACCATCCTTTGGTTTTTTATATAATTTTTAGCCCCCACTGTCCAAAATATATATAACTAAAAGAAGAAATTTGAAGTACTCCTAAGAAAACTTTTCTAAATTCTTTATCAATTATAAGATTGTAAATACTTTTCTTAGATAGTATCTCCTTATCACTTATTTGATCATTTGAGTTATAACTTTTCATGGCTTATAAAGATCGAGTGGAGCTAGAATTTTCTTGAAGATCTGTTCATTATTCTGGTTTTAGTTCAAACTTGTGTGTTTTCTCCAAATTGAGAATAATTCATCATTATATTCTTTGTCTATCTCTTATTGACATTATTTGCACCAAAGTATATTTTCATTGATAATTACAAATTTTATATTCCATTTTTTCAGCTAAAAAGTCAAATGTGGTTCATTTGTGTCTTTATTTTTTTCTCATGATCGAACACACACTCATTTTCTCTTGGCCCCCACATTATAATATGGACAAGTATTTATAGATAATTGATACATAATCAAACTAACTCATGGTCACATAAAATAAATTAGAGAGTTTTTAAAAAGATAAATTAGATGGAAGCTTCTAAAGTAAATTTTTTATGCTTTTTAATCTAACTAAACCGTCGATTTAAATTTTTTCTATGAAAATATAGTTTTAAAATTCGATTAAAGTGTTGTTGGTCTTTCATGATACTAACAAAAATAAATAATTATGTTCTGCTAAATATTTTAATATAAATTTGTTGGCATAATATATTACATTTGAGAAATCTAATATAACTGTATTTGCACTATAAATATACTTAATCACTATATTTGTAAATACGCCATTGCCGATATAAATAGTGTATTCGTAAAAAAAGATAGATTGGATTTTAGACTTTTAATTTATAGTAGTTAATTGCGTAGACAAAATGCAGCTACACAACATTGGACATATATTCGTGTAGGGTTCTGAGCAACAAGATTTTTTAGAATTTAAAAGATGAGAAGTACTTTAAACAACACTTATAAATTGATTACTTTGATTTTTAAATTGTCTTTTTTCTTATGCACCAAATCTTAAATATCCATGTTCGAAATCCTTAAACACATCTATCTTTAACCAAGCTTACACCAATTCAATATTTTTAGGTTTTTTTAAATGAACCCAAAAACATATAAGTTCACCAATAAATTATGCATAGTTAGCCATACAAAGGCTACTGAAGGTTCTTTCCTATGATTGAAAATTGGAATCCATGTAAGAATTCTCATTATATATTATCCAATAGACATCATTGTATTTTCAGATCCTTTTCGGATCTTCTTGGTTGTTTAGTTCTAATAAAATATGTCTAAAATCCTACCATGATATAAAATAACCTCATAAAACCTAGGATTATCCATAAAATTCTTAACGATATTCATATGAGGACTGTAGGGAATATTGGATCAGTATATTCCGTTTTTTTGTATATAAGTAAGAATACTCCGATCTCCACAATAGTGTGATATTGTCCGCTTTGGGCCCACTGG